>CM029496.1:3344177-5786677 GCA_017140595.1 Eucalyptus curtisii
CAATCACACCCCCACCCCAACAGGCCCCTGCCCCAGCCCTGCCTGCTGACTCCTATTTCGACCCCTTCCCACTTCTCTCTCTCTCTCTCTCTCTCTCTCCTCCACCTTATATACTCTCTCCCTCACCACCCGTTCACTCCTTCTCATCATCATTCGCTCCTCCTCTTTGATCCCTCGTTCCCACGAGAAGAACCCAACACAGGCGCATAGAGAGAGCGACTGAGATGATGCATAGGTGCAGCAGAGAGCCGTGCCCGTGTGGCCCGTTCGCCAACCAGGGCGCCTCCTCCTTCTCCATGCTCTTCTCCAAGCCCTTCGACGAGAACGACCCCTACCACTCCTCCTCCTCCCCTTCCTCCTCCTCCGTCGATCGACTGCACCTCTCCCCGCACTCCTCCACCCGCCTTCCCGTCGCCGGCGGCGACGACGGCTCGGACGATCACCACTACCGGCGGAGCGGAGCGGCGGCGGCGGCGGCGGGTGCGGCCGACCTCGAGCAGCACCGGCGCTCGTCCGTGTCCAACTCTGCTGGGACGTGTCCAGCCAAGCACGCTCCGCACGGTGCAAGGCCAGCCGCGGCGGCGGCACCAGCCCTCGGCAGCGGCGGCGGCGGCGGCGGCGAACGATCCCCTTCTTGCTCGCCGCTGCGCCAACTGCGACACCACCCACTCCGCTGTGGCGCAACGGTCCCCGCGGCCCCAAGGTGAGTTGCGGATTAATTATGCATCGCGGCATCGCCGATACCTGTGTACGCGCGACTGTTGCATAAGCCTTTGCATTTTAGTTTTTTCTTGTCCTTTTCGTGCATTGTATATGATCGAGAATGTTTCACGTGTGTTGTTTCGAGAACCGTTCTGGTCTCTGCAATTTGTTTAATGGATTTCCTTCTTTTTTTTTGGGTCGGTCGGTCGGTTCTCGTGTTCATCAAGAATGCGACGATTTGAATTCTCCAGACATGGTACTAACTGGTAACGTAGCATCTGCACATGGAGTGATGAAGATCACTATCATTCACTGTTTTCTCTGAACATCCATCATGATTGCACCAATGCAATTTTAATGTATGTGTCTGTGTATATATCGAAGCTCTTCTTTTTCTCCCAGTCAAGCAATGTCGTCATCTTTGCCGCTGAGCATATGTCATAGGTCTTTGATTATTTCTTGACACCTGTCTTGCAAATTGTTGATATGTTGCATCTCCACCTTTTCCGGTGCATAATATGACCGTTTCCTGAATGTGCAGTCGCTATGCAATGCCTGCGGAATCCGGTTCAAGAAGGAGGAGAGGAGAGCGTCGGCCGCCGCGCCTCCGGCGGCGGAGGAGCCGCGGAAGCGCAGCACGTCTACGGCCACCAGTGGGTCCACCACGCGCAGGCGGCGCCGCGAAGCTGCCCTCCTGCTGCTCGCCGGCCGCGATGGCCGGCCACCACCAGTACCACCACAACCACGAGTTCCGCTTCATGGAGGACGAGGTCGTCGCGTCGGCGCGGGACTCCTCCGACGGCGGGATCTCCTTCCTCTCGTGGCGCCTCAACGTCACCGACAGGCCCAGCCTCGTCCACGACTTCACGAGATGAAGAAGAAGAAACGCGCGGCAGCGAGCGACCTAAAGACGGAAGACGACGACGGTGGAGAATCAAGAAAGACGGATGGATACAAGGGTCAAGATCACCTCGCCCACCCCACCCCCAAGTCCTTTTCTATATAAAATATTAACATATGTATCACGACGTTGATGTTTTTTGAAGCTTTGTTGATGATGGCGATAGTTATGGTCGTGGTCAAATTCTTTTCTTTCTTTCTTTCTTTCTTTATTTTTTGTTCCTTTCCTCTGTTTTTTTAAATATTATATTTTCTTTCCAACTTTTCCAGCTGTTTACTTTTTCTTCTCTTGCCCAGATGGAGTCCCCAAATGGGATAAATCCCCATTTTCTTGTTCTCAATTATATTTTTTTTGTCCTTCTCCTCCGTTGTTTGGCCCTCTCTTTTGAGCTGAATATGTACAGCCCACGTTCCTGCAACATCGCTTTCCTCATGTCTTCACTCTCTCTTATGACGATAAAAGTCGGAGGCATTGACGTGGTCGGATCTGTCGAGCGTTTAATGAACCAGCACGGACACACCACTGCCCGTTCCCTTATCATTACGCGAACTGGAGTTCCATGTGTCGCGCCTGCGTGCGTGTCGGAGCGGAGCTGGAGCTGGAGCTGGAGCTGCATTCTTGACCGTTCCCTGAATGGCCCTCCCGTTGCTGAATTCCATAAGCAGGCAGGGCGTGATGTTGAGAGATCAGTGGGGGAAGTCCTGATAAGATTTTGCGTGCAGGTGGATCGGCCAATTATGATAATAATGTTGTTCTTCTGATCGATCCAGTCGAGGGGTAGCGGGGAAAAAGAGGGAGGAAAAAGGGGTTCCTGCGCAGTGATCAGACCATGAAAATGGGTTTTGTCCATATCAGGTCTCCTTTTAACTCTCTGTCCTGACCCTTTTGAGGGTAGGGTTTTGTAGACTGATAATTTCGGGGAGAAACATATGGAGACAATCATACTTTATGGTCCATTGTACCCGGTTTTTTTTTCTTTCTTTTTCATGGCTTGCTTGAGAGGGAAGAAAATAACAAGAAAAGGAAAAAGACAAGATAGAGATAATTTGAAAACGATTTGGTGACGATTTTTAATTTATTGTCAAAATCATAAAAAATCAAATAATAATAAATAAATTATTGTAAAGTTTACTCATTCAAAAATTTTTGGTGGCCTACAACAAATTGTTATTCTCACATTAATCTATTTTCGAACTTGCTTCTTGACTCTAAGTTATAAATGTTGAAAGGCTCTTCATATATAGTTTGGTAAATTTGTAATTGTGGTGATGTGTGTGTGTGTGTGTTTTGTTTTATGCAAAAGCTTGTCTCGAATTGTAGTTTGCAAGCTGCAACGCATTAAAGCAAGGTGAAATGATTTCATTGAAATCGTTACAAATGGCTACAATTTATTGAAATTGTTATGAATGGCTACAACGTACTAAAGTGTGCATTGAACCACTCACAAAATTGTAAAGTAATCTTTTTTAAAGGCGTAATCACTATGAGAAGCACCCTCTTTTAACTATTTAGTGCGATAGAGCAATAAACACCATTTGCCATCATCATCATGTCGTAGAGTTTGAATTTCTTCTAATGTTTACTATGAACATTGTAATTGAAAAAGCAATAGGCTTAATTAGTAAATGAGGCCATGAAAAAGGACTTATTATCAGATTCACCGTCTATTCTCCGTTGAATGGGTGATATTCAAAGGTAGTTTGTTTGCACAACTATCTTTGACTAATAAATATCGGTACCTAGTAATGAAATATCGTTACTAGTACTTTCCATTTGATAAATCATATCTAGGACATAATGACTGTAAATTATATATATGTGTGTATATATATATATATATTTATATATTTATGAAACACTATTGACTCCTTTGGGATACAAATATAAAGTAGACATGGACCAAGATCATATTTAATACAAAAAAGAAAAAAAAAACCTCTCTTAAGCTGGTAGAATACATCACGTATCGATAGGCTTTCCAAACACTTTCATAGCCAAAGCTATCGCGTGTTCCCAAGTTCAGAAATTCCACGCAAAGCCTAAGTTCTATACATGATATCGTCCATGCACATGCACACACTATAAGTAATTAGAGGTCTCCTGTGATTATAAATTGTGCACGACTCAGCAATGATTCATTCTAAGGTTTGATCAAAGAGCTAGGACCACATCTTTGAGAGCATATGCTATCCTTCACCTTCACAATCTCTATGCAGCCGCACCTTCTCCAATGCAAATCAATAGGCAAACTACAGTCCTATCTTGTCATTCTGAGAATGTCTGAACGCCAGACCTCTGCTGAGTTCAAGAAAACTCGGTGGGAAGAGCTCTTGCTCCTAACGTTACAAGAGCTTCCCTCACACAAAAGGAGGATGTTGGCTCCCTACGAAATCGAAAAGCAGGAGAGTCTTTTTACTTACTTGCACTGTGAAGAGGAAAGATAGATGGGTCTGTCGCGCACTTCCTTTGATTTACAGCTAGGTTTCACATCACATGATCTCCAATCACATCTGCTAAGTCGTAATCATCGGTTGTTGGGTTTCGAGCTCGGGCTCGACCCAAAAGCCCAACCCGTTTGTCTCCATTTGAATGGTCCCCGGAGGGAACCGTTACAGAGAGGCAAAAGAGCACTTCTTTCTTTGGACAACCGACGTACGACAACATGAGTGGGGCATCCGAGCTCCGAAAGAGAGGAGAAAAGAGGGGTCGTCTGTGTGACTTGAGAAGCCGATAGCGACGCCAAAGTTCCCCCACTAGAGAAGTTCCAAGCAAGCTTGTCGGTTGGATCGAGGGCATATTTGACTGTGGACATACGGAAGTTAGTTCGAGCGCGCGATTGATTACACTTCCGATTGGCACAGATAAGCACGAGCGTAAGGTGAAGTAGTCTCGGTTCTTGGGATCTGAGGTACGATTCCGTAAAGCACAACATTGCAACAGAGCACGCTGATTGTTTCCTGCGCTTCATTTATGTAATTTAAATGTCGTGTTGAAATGTTTTTTGTATGCACATCGTGTCGCATGGAGGATAAATAATGGTATCCTCCAAAAATGATCTTGTTTTCGCATGATTTTCACATATGTTGTGGCTAATATGTCCTTGATCTAATCTGGAAAGTTTGAGTCGCCGCAGCCAGATGGTTTAGTTGGTAGCGAACATTGAGATGTTAGCCATAAGTTTTAGACTCACTGATATGTTAAAAGACAAGATTTATCTTAAATATCCAGTTGATATTGATTCATAAGTTCCGGTAAAAATTGTTCTATCAAACAAAAGATGTATATAGACTGAGAAGTTTTAAATTGTAGCTTTTAAAATGGTGGATGTTATTCTCTGGTCAAATAAAAGATTTGATGGATATTGTTCACAAATAAAAGAAACTAAATAACTCAAGCAAATAGGAATGCGGATGTTTTTACAATAATTATGCTAAAGGAGTGGGATTTGACATTAGAGTGTTAAACTCGAATAAAAGAAAAGGTAGCAAGATAAAAAAGTGGTGTAATACTTTGTTGCGGTCGTCAAGGATACAAGATTGAAAATGAGTTAGTTAAGTCAAGAACAGGAAAATAATGCAGTTGTCCAACAATGGTTAGACTACGTTTAGTTGAGTCTGAGAAATGGGAAATGACCAAAGTTATACTCGTCATAATCTCTAGACAACTCCTCAAAGTGCTAGATTGTTTACATCACACGAGAATATTGGTTCTAAAACAAAAAGAAAAATTGAGTTGGCCTGTGGTTCAAGGATTAGAACAAATAAATTGTTTCAAGCATTGGTTATTGACGACGAGGGCATGAGAAACTAAATTTTGAAGAAAAAGATGCTAGAAACCATGTTTTTTTTTTTTTCGGAAAAGATAATATATTGATAAGAAACGTCACGTAGGAAATGCTAGAAACCATGTTACGAAGAACAAAAGGTTGAAATTGCTAGGAGGAGATGGGCAAGCACTTTTCAATTTTTTTCAATCATGCTTTGGAAAAATTCAGATTATAATTATATAATTGATTAAAATGGTGAACAACGACTATGTAATGTTTTTTGGACGGATGCGTGACCAAGACACGCAAACAAATACCAAGGTATCTAGTCACATTTGATTCCAGTTATTGGACAAATAAATATGACATGCCTTTTCCTCCATTTGTCGATGTTAATCATCATGGCTAGTCAATTTGTTAGGATGCGCTTGCTTGCAAATAGATAACAAGTTTTTTCATCTGGATGTTTAAAGCTTAGCTTGATTAGTGCAGGTGCATTACCTACGAATTACCTGAAGAAGGACACTTACCAACACTTATCGAAATTTACTAGTATAGAAAAATAACTAGTATTTTTTTTTTTGGTAAGGGAAAAATAATTAGTATTTTTTGGGCACTGAACAATAGAATTTTGCTTGTTCCCAACTTTCCATAATTAGCTAAAGCAATTGCATGATTGGCAATTTTTAACGCAAACCAAGATGTTTGAAATGATTTTATGGCAAATCCAATAGTAACATGCATTGACATGAATTTAATCCATATGAGTTAGTATAATAAATATAAATTTAATTTTAGCACAGTAAATGCAAATTTAATTTTTTTCAATAGGAGTATAACATCTAGTTGTGACATGTGAACACAAATTAATCCACTTAGGAAGTGCATATCTTAATTTATCATGCGCAAAAGACGTCTTCACATTGAATTTCTCTAGCTTAATCCTTGGTAGAAATTCACTTGACACAACATTTGCTTCAACAACATTCTGATTTTTCATCAATCCCAGATTGACAAAACAACGAACAGCAAAATTGCCAACAAAATTGCGTAGTCGCTTGCTGCCTTTTGCACTTATAAAAAATTGCCAATAAATTTATTAGGCTTAAAGGATTAAATATAAGAAATCAAGCATGACTCCCAAGTTTTACATTCTACAACAGATGGACATTATCCATTTGACAAATAAATTAAAAAAGGAAAGGAAAAAGACTTTCGTTTATTCTTGTAAACCGTGTATCGATTTCTTTTCAATCCTTTTTATTTGCAACTACTCAATTCCCTTCGCAAGCGTCCTCTGCATGGAGCACCAATTACTTACGATTGGCAGCGACGCCAGATCGAGGGACGCGATCGGAATAATCATGCGGTGGCACGCCCACGGCCGATCGGCCCGCAAAGGCCTTGGTGCTGGTGGTTCCACCGGTGGTGCTGCTTCTAGGAGTGTAACCACCGCAGTTCCCAGTACACGGAGTCCGACCCTTTTGCAGGGTCTGGAGAACGATTGGACCAGGGTCCTCTTTGGTAGCCCGCGCTCCTCCATGGAGAACCCGGCACGCCCTGCTCGGTCGCATCAATGCTCCCATCAAAACCAGCAAAATCATCACCACGACTGCAACTTTTGAAGTTAGGATCTTCTTCATCCTCGGCTGAATTTTTCCCAAGAATCTCTAGCTTTATCCTGTTATGGAGTTTGCGAGTTGCGAGTCTCTTTTATGGGTACGATGAAGAGAATGCATCTGAGGATGTCTCCTACTTATATTGAGCCATTGTCACTTTGTCAGACCGCCAGCAATTGCTTGGATTCTTCTTCTCTCGATCAAAATTGTTGAACGGACCGGGGATTTTTTAATTTTTGACCGCCACAGTGATGGAGAGCTAGATGGGAATTTTATTCCACTGGTTACAGAGAGGCAAGAAGGTGAAGGGGAATTTGAATCGGTCGTCGAGGAGGACAATTTGTAATATTTTTTGTGAAAAAGTTTTAGAGAATTGAGGAATTAAACCATCATGGAGCAAAAAAGAAAAAAAAAAATCTTGATAAGTTCCGGCATTTGTTTAGTACTTTAAATTTTGGGCTATTTTTCATTAAATGACTATAATTCTAGCTTTTCTGTAATGTCAGGCCATAATCTAATCCAAATTGTATAGGATCCCCATTTATATCTAGATATGAAGTGATTTCTCTAACTTCTCTTTTTGGTCGAAGAATTCTCTAACTTAATTCTCCAGATTTTCTACTTCTTCCCCCTACTCCTTTGCGTTGAATCAGTGTAGCCATCTTAATTTTTTCTTCTCATCAAAATATAAAACCTAATAAATTGAACATGCAATGTCGCTGTCCATACCGTGAAAATAACTTAAATTGCTTCGTGTTATTGGCATAGACACGGTCATACATCTGATTGCAAATTCAAAAACAAAAAACTCAAGCATTTGCACCAGAAAGTCTACCAAGTAAATTGAAAGTGCCACGTGGTTATGACACGTGAAGAGTTCATGTCGGATGCCTAATTGAAATACATCTCTGTTGGTAGGTATAGTCCACACAATAGACGAGAAAATATTAAGGAAATATATGTAAGGCTCGAATGGCTGTATTAGACAAGTATGCATATAACAAGAGGTAAGACAAATGAATGACCTATCAGTTAGGTAAAACTTGAATTGGAAAAATGTGGGGGTTGAACACATTTTGCAAGATCAACGGTGGTCAAATAAGGAAGTGATTTTGTAAACTCAAAGGTATGACGGAGAGGATGACTTTGATTGAAAATAAAGTGGGTTTGGGGAAAGCTAGGGTGACAAACAAAGTTGAAAACCGTGTCTTAATAACATTTGTCCACCAACCCTATTGATATAAATTAAAACCCAGAATTTTTAGTCGTCCATTTCATATAATTCGTGTAATTTAAGTCCTCAAGATATTATTATTTATGTAATCAAGTCCTCCTATTAATCATCATCGAGGGTAACATTAAAAATAATGACGGGCAATTTTAACATGGGACAGGGTGATTTTCCTATTTCAAAAATGCTTAGATGGCTATATTACTGTTCAAATTAAAGATAAATGAGTATGTGAGAATCTTGAAGAAACAAGTAAGCAAGGGGAAAGAGACAAAAGAGGGTTGTGTCTATGCGCAGCATCGATGGCACACTACCGTTACCATGCGAGCATCGTGCCCCTATCGCCTACAAAAGGGCGTGAGGATGTCATTGAGGCGGGGCTGCGACCCTCACCTCTTTCTCTCTCTCTGTCAACTTAGCGTAGTTGTCAATGTCTGGAAGGTCACAGATGGGCCACCCGAGATGGCGAGCCGGTCCTCTAGATTTTGGACGTGCTCGTGCAATATTTGAAGTCTCGATGGGGTGATAGACTACTTTGTTTATTTCTTTTACTTTTGATAAGTAAAAAGTTACTTCCAGCGATCCTTTTGAAGGTTATCCTAAGAGTCTCGCTCTCGTTATGAAATGTTCGATTTGAGTTATAATTTTACTGCATTGCCCGTGACATGAATGTCTGTGGTTGGCAAGTCTATTGCTCTACCTAAACTTTTAACAATCATGAAATCTACAATCATGGAATCTCTTCACAACGAGTTTATCACAGTTAGGTAACTCGACAGTAATTCAGAAGCTCACTTATGACATGAATCGAACTTATGAATTCTATGCATTGCTTAGAGCTCGGTCGATTGCTTAAAGTATCATACTAGCGTTGCACTCCCCCCAGAGTTGTCCTAGTGCTTGAGATTCTGTCCGTGGTTTGATTTTCAATTTACATGGGTCTTGTTTTCTTACGTCTCTAGTTGGAGAGAATTTCCGCCAACCGTACTCCTGGTTGGTTGTTTATAAATTTATGGATACTGTACACATAAGATTTAACTGAACATATATATTAAGTAAAGCTCATGTTTGTAGGCCCCTAATCAAAAGACAATTCCAGAGAAAACGGGTGTTCAAATACTGCGATGCCGCTGTTCCTCTTTTTCGCTTGCTGCAAACTCCCGTTTCTTTTTCAGCAACGCAGAAGTTATGTGTCGTAATATTAAGAAAAAAACAGATGTTGACTTTCTCAGGGATGGGCCTAGCTACAGTCTGGAATTCCAATTCAAGTCTAGTCTCTCGTTCAACCAAAGGTAACTAGTCGAAAAGAATGAAATCCACAAGCCGACCACATCCAAAGCTTTTCCAAAACACACGTTTTTACTATCATACCTCAGAAAAGGGGCTTTGCAGAAAGCACGGAATTCCGATTCAAGTCCGAAAGTCTCATTCGAACAAATGTACCAATTACATGCGACAAAAGTGAATGGGCAAGATTACCCAATCAATCTTAAACCTATTATGTGGATGCCAATTTGATTTTAAACTTTCTAATTTTGTTAATTTAATCCTAAACCTTTGCCCGAAATTCCAATGCAATCCTATTGACCAATTTTTGCTAAAAATTACTGATGTGATGGTGTGTTTACAGAAGAGGAGGGTCGTTCTTTAGGATGGGCATCGATGACTGGACTACCACATTGGTGATTTATGATGAAAATTGGCTAGAAGAACCATGTTGTAATCTCGCGATGGTTAGGACCGAGTGCACAATTTTCCCAAAGCAAACACTCATTAAATAAGGGAAGACAACATAAATAGTTCCTAAATTTTGACTCAATGTGCAAATATGATCTCTAAATTTTAATTTCTTCAATGTGGTCGCTGAACTTGAGTCCAATATGTAATGTGGTTCTTAAATTTTTAATTTGTTCAATGCGGTTTCTAAACTTTTGGTATATGTACCATCTAGTTCCTAAACAATATGAAATGTTAGGTGTTATCTTTCCATTAATTCAAGTTCATGGATAATATTTTTTTTTTTCAAATAGTTTGAGAAGTAGATCAAATAAGTATCAATAGTTTAGAAACTATAATAAACAAATTGAAAATTCATGAACGACATTACATATTATCCTAAAGTTAAAGGATTATTTATGTCATTTCCCCTTTAAATAACCACAATATACAGGTACATGCTAATGTTCAGCGTAAAAGAACCGGAAAAGTCAAAACCAAAAGGGGTCGGCTAAAACCTTTGTTGGCGATGTTGCTCATGGTGGAAACAAAGACGTCCTGCATCGACCCGGTATGCAGTGCTTGGCACAGGACAACGTGTGCCCCTCTTGTCCTGTTTGCGTTGTTGGCCGGCGTTGACTCGCGCTTCGACTTTCCTCCTTTTTCTTCGGTCACTCGTCACGGGATCGTGAGTTTCAAAAGTTATTTGCAAGAGTCAATTCAAACTTAAAGCGCTCGGTCCGTCCACTCAGGCTCACGTAGTAAACAGGAAAATAATAATAAAAAAAAAGGGTCAACCGCTGATTTGTTTCTGGTCAACACGTTGTAATTTGGTCGGATCACGGGAATATTTCAATGGCATAAAAGTCGAGTTTGCAAATTTAAGATTGTCATACTATATATAAACAAAAGAAAAAAATATTTTTAATAACGAAATATTATGATGGGTTACAGGCACCTTATAAGAACCGATTACTTTAGAAAAGAAAATGAATAACGAATAGTCCGATATCAGCCATAAGTTTTAAAGTTAGAAATATGGAGACTCGCTTGACCTAATTGATTCACAAGTTTCGATGACAATTGTTCTACCAAAGAAAAGATTTATACATATTGAAAAAGGAGTTAGTTAAGTCAAGGCCGGAGAAAAGATGCAGTTGTCCAACAATGTTTGAACACATTTTGTTGAGTTGTAGAAATGGGAAATGACAAAAGTTATACTCCATCATAATCATTTGACAACTCCTCAAAGTGCTAGATTCTTTACATCACATAAGAATATTGATTCCAGAACAAAAAGTAAATGGAGTTGCATTGTGGTTTAGGGATTAGAGCAAGTAATTTTTTTTTTTAGCATTGGTTGTTGAAGAAGGAGGGTATGAGAAACTAAATTTTGAAGAAAAAGATGTTACAAATCATGGTATGAAGTACAAAAGCTTGAAATTGCAAGATGGAGATGGGCAAGCACTTTTCAATTATTTTTAGATCATGCCGTGGAAAAGTTCCGATTATTTTTATATACTTGATCTAGATGGTGAATAACGACAATGTAATGTTTTTTGGACGAATGCACAACCAAGAGACGTGAATAAATATTGATGATCTAGTCACATTTAATATCACTTATTGGACAAATAAATATGACATGCCTTTTTCTCCATTTGTTGGTGTCAATCATCATGGCTAGTCAATTTTGTTGGGATGGGGCTTTCTTGCAAATGAGATAATAAGCTTTTTAATCCGGATGTTTAAGGCTTAACTTGATTAGTGTACGTGCGTTACCAATAAGTTACCCGAAGAAAAGTCTTTTTCATTAACTGTTTTACACTTACCAACACTTATTGAAATTTACTAGTATAGAAAAATAGTTAGCTAAAGCCATTCGGGATTGGCAATTTTTAACGCAAATTAAGACGTTTAAAATGATTATATGGCAAATCTAAGTAACACACATTGACATGAATTTAATCCATATAAGTTAGCTTAATAATAAAAATTTAATTTTTTCAATGACATGAGCATAACATCTAGTTGTGACATGTGAACACAAATTAATCCTTAGTGCCAAATCCTTGGTTCACTTAGGAAGTGCATATCTTAATTTATCACGCGCAAAAGACGTCTTCCCATCGAATTTCTCTAGCTTAATCCTTGGTAGAATTTCACTTGACACAACATTTGTTTGAAACAACAATACTCTGGTTTTTCATCAATCCCAGATTGTCAAAACAATGAACAGCGAAATTGCTAACACAATTGGGTAGTCGCTTCCCGCCTTTTTGCACTTATTAAAAATTGCTAACAAATTTATTAGGCTTAAAGGATTAACTCTAAGAAATCAAACATGATTCCCATGTTATTACAATTCTACAACAGATGGAAATTATTCTTCCGAAAAAGGAAAAAAAAAAAAAAGGGAAAGGAATCGTTTGTTCTTGTAAACTGTGTATCGGTTCCTCTTCAATCTTTTTTACTTGCAACTACTCAATTCCCTTTGCAAGCGTCTTCTACATGGAGCACCAATTATTTACGATTGGCAGCGACGTCAGATTGAGGGACACGATTGGAATAATCACGTGGTGGCACATCCACGGTCACTCGGCCCGTGAAGGCCTTAGTGTTGGTGGTTCTGGCAGTGGTGCTGCTTCCGGGAGTGTAGCCGCCGCAGTTCCCAGTACACGGAGTCGGACCCTTTTTCAGGGTCTGGAGAATGACTAGATCAGGCTCCTTACCGTTAGCCCGCACTCCTCCCTGGCCGTTGATCAGAACCCGGCACGCCTCGCTCGGTTGCATCGATGCTCCCATCAAAAGCAGCAAAACCATCACCGGGACTGCAACTTTTGAAGTTTGGATCTTCGTCATCCTCGGCTGAATTTTTCCCCAAGAATCTCTAGCTTTATCCTGTTATGGTGGTTGCAAGTTTTGAGTCTCTTTTGTGGGTACGATGAAGAGAATGCGTCCGAGGATGTCTCCTACTTATATTGAGCCCCTGTCAGATTGCCGGCAAGTGCTTGGATTCTTCTTCTCTCGATCGAATTTGTTGAACGGGCCGGGGATTTCTGAATTTTTGACCGCCACAGTGATGGAGAGCCAGAACGGAATTTGACTTCACTGGTTATAGAGAGGGAAGAAGATGAAGGAGAATTTGAATTGGTCATCGAGGAGGAAAATTTGTAATATGTACGAAAAAAGTTCTACAAAATCGAGAAGTTAAACCATTAAGGAGCAAAAGAAACAGAAAAATCTCAATAAGTTCCGACATTTCTTTAGTACTTTAAATTTTGAGCTATTTTCATTAAATGACTATAGTTCTAGCTTTTCTGTAATATCAGGCCATAATCTTATCCAAATTGTATAGGATCACCATTTATATCTGGACATGGAGCGAATTCTCTAACTTCTTTTTTGGGTCGAAGAATCCTCTTACTAATTCTCTGGATTTTCTGCTTCTTCCCCCGACTCCTTTGCATCGAATCAATGTAGTAATCATTACTTTCTCTTCTCATCAAAATATAAAATCTAATAAATTGAACACGCAATGTCATTGTCCGTAAAAAAAAAAAAAAACTTAAATTGATTTGTGTTATTGGCACAAACACGGCCATACATTTGATTGCAAATTCAAAAACAAAAGACTCGGGCATTTAAACAAAAAAGTCTACTTAACGAACTAAAGTGCCACGTGGTTACGATATGCGAAAGTTTCATGTAGGATAACTAATTGAAATACATCTCTGTTAGTAGGTACAGTTCACACAAAACAAACACAAAATATTAAAGAAATACTTATAAGGCTCGAATGACTATATTAGACAAGTATGCGTGAAAGAGAGGTAAGACAAATGAGTGACCTATCGGTTACGTAAAACTTGAGTTGGGAAAATACTAGGGTTGAACACATTTTGCAAGATCAACATTGGTCAAATATGAAAGTGATTTTGTAAATTCAAAGGTATGACAAAGAGGATGAGTTTGATTGAAAATAAAGTGGGTTTGGGAAAAATTAGAGCGACAAATAATGATTCGTGGAATTTAGTCCTTTATATTATATATATATATATGTATATATGTATATATATGTATGTGTATGTATACATATGTATATATATATATACATATATACATACACATACATATATATATGCATACATATACATACATATATACATATATATACACGCAAGTAAGCAGGGGAAAGAGACGGAGGGTTGTGCCTATGCCCAGCCATGGCACACTAGCATTACCATGCGAGCGGGCCCCGGACCGCCTACAAAAGAGGGCGAGGCTGTATTTGAGGGGAAACTTAGTCTAGTTGTCAATGTCTTGAAGGTCACTGATGGTAAGCCAATCCTCTAGATTTCAGAGGTGCTCTGCATATTCCAAGTCTCGTCGTTGGTGATGACTACTTTGTTTTTCTCTTTTTCTTTTGATAAGTCAAAAGGTAATGGGGGCGATCCTTCTTGATGTTATCCTAAAAGTCTCACCTTCGTTATAAAATGTTAATTTGAGTCATAACTTTTTTCGTACAACCTACGACACAAAGGTTTAAGGTTGACAAGCTCGTCACCGTTGCCTAATCAAAATGCTAACAATCAAGAAATCTCTTCATACGAGGTATGTCACAATTAGGCAACTTGACTCAAGTAATTCAAAATTTCACTTACGACATGAATCAAATGAATAAATTTGTTGCATCGCTTAGAGCTCGGTCCATTGCTTAGAGTATCATATTGGCGTTGCGCTCCCCCAGAGTTGTTCTAGTGCTTAGGATTTTCTCCATGGTTTGATTTTCATTTTACACAGGTTACATTTCCTTCCATCTCTGGTTGGAGAGAATTTTCCCCATTCATATTTTTGGTTGGTAGGTTATAAGTTTGTGGACACTACACACATAAGATTTAACTGAACAAATAAATAGGTAAAGCTCATGTTCGTGGCTCCCTAATCAAAAGACAATTCCCTCCGATCAGGACGGAAAGGAAATTCCTAGAAGAATGCTTCAGAGAAAACGGGTGTTCAAATGCTGCGATGCCGCTGTTCCTCTTTTTCGCTTGCTGCGAAACTCCTGTTTCCTTTTTCAGCGGTGCAGACGTTATGTGTTGTAATGTCAAGACAAAACAGATGTTGACTTTATCAAAGATGACCGTAGCTACGGTCTGGAATTGCAATTCAAGTCTAGTCTCTCCTTCAACCAAAGGTAACTAGTCGAAAAGAATGAAATCCGCAAGCCGACCACATTGAAGCTTTCCAAAACACATGCTCTGACCATTATACCTCAGAAAAAAGGGGAATTGCAAAAAGTGTGGAATTTCAATTCAAGTCCGAAAGTCTCATTCAAACAAACATACCAATTACATGCAACACAAGTGAATGGATAGGATTACCCAAACTTATTGTATGGATGTCAATTCAATTTTAAACTTTCTAATTTTCTCAATTTAATTCTAAATCTTTGTGTGAAATTCAAATGAGTTCATTCCAGTCAATTTTCACGGAAATCGTCTACATGGTGGTGTGCAATTTTTGACAGAAAAGGAGGGTCATTCTTAAGGATGGATGTCAATGATTGGACTGCCACGTCTATGCTTTCTTGTGAAAATTGGCTAGAATGACCACGTTGGAATCTTGCATAAATGTTTATGACTAAATTGACAAAATTGAAAATTCTAGGACTGGATTGACATCCGTACAATACTGATTAGGACCGAGTGGACAATTTTCTTGAAGCAAATGCTCATTTAAATAAGGGATGACAACATAAATAATCTATAAACTTTGACTCAATGCAATGTCATTTTTTGATTTTTGATTTGTTCAATATGGTCCATTAACTTTTGGTACATGTTTAATCTAGTCCCTAAACTATATGAGATATTCAATATTTTCATTCTATTAATTCAAATTTAGGGATAACATTAAACATCTTCACATAGTTTAGGGACTATATTAAACATATATAAATAGTTTATGGACTACATTGGACAAATTGAAAATTCAAAGATGACAAGATCGCACTAAACTAAAGTTCAAAGACCATTTATGCTATTTTCCCTTTAAATAACCACAAATACGGGAACGTGCTTACATTCAGCGTGAAAGAACCGGAACGGCAAAGTCCAAACCAAAAAGGGGTTGGCTAAACCTTTGTTGGCAATGTTGCTCATGGTGGAAGCATAAAGAGTTCATGCATCGACCCGGCATGCAGTGCTGGGCACAGGATAACGTGTGCCCCTCTTGTCTTGTTTGCATTATGAAACCTTTTTGGGCTATTGGTCCGCGTTGACTTATGCTTAACCGATATCAAATGTTGGTACTTTGACTTTCTTTCTTCCTCTTCTTCCGTCACTCGTCCCAGGATTCATGAGTTTCAAAAGTTAATTGCCAGTCAATTCAAACTTAAGGCGCCCCATCCGTCCGCTCAGGTTCACGTAGTAAACAGAAAAAAAGGGGTCAACTGCTGTTTTTTTTTTTTTCTGGTTAACAAGGAGTATTGTCTTTTGGTTGGATCACGGGAATATTTCGACGGTATAAAAGTAGAGTTTGCAAGATTGTTATATTATATGTTAATAATAATAATAATAATATATTGTTTATGACGGAGTACTATGATGGGTTGCGGGTACCCTATATGAGCCGGTTACTTTAAGAAAAGGAATATGAGTAATGAACAGTCCAATTTCAACCACAAGTTTTGAAGTTAGAAATAGGGAGATTCACTTGATTTGTTGATGATAAGATTTAAGGTGAATATCTAGTGGATATTATTCACAAGTTTCGATGGAAACTGTTTTACCAAAGAAAAGATTTATATAGATTAAAAAGGAGTTAGTTAAGTCAAGACCGGTAAAAAGATGCAGTCGTCTAACAATGGTTAGAATACATTTACTTGATTCTTAGAAATGGGAAATGACAAAAGTTACACACAATCATAATCACTTGACAACTCCTTAAAGTGCTAGATTCTTTACATCACACAAAAAATATTGATTTCAGAACAAAAGGAAAAAAAGGAGTGGCATTGTGGCTAAGAGAGTAGAACTTCAAGCATTGAAAAAGGAGGACATGAGAAACTAAATTTTGAAAAAAAAAGATGTTAAAAATCTTGTTATGAAGCACAGAAGGTTGAAATTGCAAGATGGAGATGGGCAAGCACTTTTCAATTATTTTTAGATCATGTTGTGGAAAAATTCTGATTGTATTTCTATATTTGATTTGGATGGTGAATAACGACTGTGTAATATTTTGTGGATGGATGCACCGCGAAGAGACGTGAACAAATATCGAGGGATCAAGTCACATTTGATAGCACTTATTGGACAAATAAAACTAACATGCCTTCATTTGTTGATATCAATCATCATGGCTACTCAGTTTTGTTAGGATGCGGCTTGCTTGCAGATGAGACAACAAGCTTTTTCATCTGGATGTTTAAGGCTTAACTTGATTAGTATAGTTGCCAACAAGTTACACGAAGAAAATCCTTTTTTATTAACTGTTTTTGACACTTACCAACACTTATTGAAATTTATTAGTATAGAAAAAGAATTAGTATTTTTTGGGCACAGAACAATAGGATTTTGCTTGTTCCCCACTTTCCATAATTAGTAAAGCAATTCAAGATTGGCAAATTTTAACGCAAATTAAGACGTTTAAAACGATTATATAGCAAATCCAATAGTAACATGCATCAACATGAATTTAACCCATATAAGTTAACATAATAAATAAACATTTTTTTTTTCAATTACACGAGTATAACATCTAATTGTGATGTGAACACAAATTAATCCTTCGTGCCAAATCCTTGATTCACTTAAGAAGTACATATCTAAATTTATCACATGCAAGAAAAGTCTTCCCATCAAAATTGCATAGTCGCTTCCTCCCTTTTGCACTTATAAAAAGTTGCCAACAAATTTATTACGCTTAAAGGATTAAATATGAGAAATTAAGCATGATTCCTAAGTTATTACATTCTACAACAGATGGAAATTATCCATCTGAAAAATAAATAAAAAAGGAAAGAAATTTTTTTTCATTTATTCTTGTAAACTGTGTATTGGTTCCTTTTCAATCCTTTTTACTTAACTACTCAATTCCCTTCGTAAGCGTCCTCTGCATGGAGCACCGATTCTTTATGATCGGCAGCGACGTCAGATCGAGGGACGTGGTCGGAATAATCACATGATGGCACACCCATGGCTGATCGGCCTGCGAAGGCCTTGGTGCTGGTTGTTCCAGCGGTGGTCCTGCTTCCCGGAGTGTAGCCACCGCAGTTACCCGTACACGGAGTCGGACCCTTTTTCAGGGTCTGGAGAACGATTAGACCAGGCTCCTCACTGTTAGCCCGCACTCCTCCGTGGCCGTTGATCAGAACCCGGCACGCCTCGCTCGGTTGCATCGATGCTCCCATCAAAAACAGCAAAACCATCACCAGGACTGCAACTTTTGAAGTTAGGATCTTCGTCATCCTCGGCTGAATTTTTCCCAAGAATCTCTAGTTTTATCCTGTTTTGGTGGTTGCAAGTTAGTGAGTCTCTTTTGTGGGTCTGATGAAGAGAATGCGTCTGAGGATGTCTCCTTCTTATATTGAGCCATTGTTACTTTGTCAGATTGCCAGCAATTGCTTGGATTCTTCTTCTCTCGATCGAAGTCGTTGAATGGGCCGGAGATTTTTGAATTTTTGACCGCCACATTGATGGAGAACCAGATCGGAATTTGACCCAACTGGTTATAGAGAGGGAAGAAGATGAAGGAGAATTTGAATTGGTCGTCGAGGAGGACAATTTGTAATATTTATCTGAAAAATTTCTACAAATTTGAGAAATTAAACGATTCAAGACCAAAATAAAAGAAAATTCTTAATAAGTTCCGGCATTTTCTTGGTACTTTAAATTTTGGGCTATTTTTCATTAAACGACTCTAGTTCTAGCTTTTCTGTAATATCAGACCATAATCTAATCCAAATTGTATAGGATCCCCATGTATATCTGGACATGAAGTGAAGTCTCCAACTTCTTTTTTCGGTCGAAGAATCCTGTAACTTAATTCTCTGGATTTTCTGCTTCTTCCCCCAAGTCCTTTGCGTTGAATCACTGTAGTGATCTTGACTTTTTCTTCTTGTCAAAATATAAAATCCAATAGATTGAACATGCAATGTCACCGTCCATAAAAATAACTTAAATTGCTTTGCGTTATTCCTATGCATATGATTGCAAATTCAAAAACAAAAAACTCGGGCATTTGGATAAGAAAGTCTACTTAGCGAACTGAAAGTGCCACATGGTTACGACACGTGAAGGACATGTTGGATAACTAATTGAAATACATCTCTTTTAGTAGGGATAGTGTACACAAAACAAACACAAAATATTAAGGAAATACGTATAAGGCTCAAATGAATGTATTAGATGATTATGCGTAAAACGAAGGTAAGACATATGAGTTACCTATCGGTTACGTAAAACTTGAATTGGGAAAATGTGGGTGTTGAACACATTTTGCAAGAATGGCGGTGGTCAAATAAGGAAGTGATTTTGTCAATTCAAAGGTATGAGAGTTTGATTAGAAATTAAGTGGATTTGGAGAAAACTAAGGTGAGAAACAGTGATTCGTGGAATTTAGTCCCTTATATATATATATATAATATTGTGCAATCTCAATCCTTAAGTTATTCTTATTTATGTAATTAAGTCCTCCCGTTAATCATTATCAACAATAACATAAAAAATAATGATGTGGCAGTTTTAACACGATGAGACGTAAATGGCATGGCCATTTTCCTATTTCGAATATGCTCAAGTGGACTTTATTATCGTTTTATATAAAGATAAATGAGTCTATGAAAATCTTGTAAAAACAAGTAAGCGAGGGGAAAGAGACTCTAAGCAATGGACCAAGCTCTAAGCATTCAAAATAAACTTCTTTTCTTTTTCTTTTTTCTTTTTTTGGTCGAAGAATTGTCTAACTTAACTCTCCCGATTTTCTGTTTCTTTCCCCGACACCTTTGTGTTGAATCATGTAGTCATCTTAACTTTTTCTTCTTGTCAAAATATAAAATCTAATAAATTGAACATGCAATACCACTATCCGTAAAAATAACTTAAATTGACATGTGTTATCGACACAGATACGGCTACACATCTGATTGCAAATTCAAAAAAAGAAGCAGAAAAACTCGAGTATTTGGACTGGAAAGTCTACTTAGCAAACTGAAAGTGCCATGTGGTCATAACACATTAAGGGTTCATATCGGACAACTAATTGAGATACATATCTATTAGTAGGTAAAGTGCAAACAAAACAAACGTGAAAATATTAAGGAAATACTTATAAGGCTCGAATGACCGTATTATATGAGTATGCGTAAAACAAAAGGTAAGACAAATGAGTGACCTTTCAGTAATGCAAAACTTGAATTGGGAAATGTGGGGGTCAAACATATTTTGCAAGATTGACGGTGGTCAAATAAGGAAGTGATTTTGTAAATTCAAAGGTATGACAGAGAGGATGAGTCTAGTTGAAATATAGTGAGTTTGGGGAAAACTAGGGTAACAAATAGACTTAAAAACCGTGTATTGATCACATTTGTTCACCGACCTTTTATATATATATACCCAGATTTTTTAGTCCTCCATCTCCTATTATTCATAGAATTTAGTCTTTTATATATATATAGCAATCTAAGTCCTCAGAGTGTCATTATTTACATAATTAAGTCCTCCCGTTAATTGTTGTCGAGAGTAACAATTAAAAATGATGACGTGGCGATTTTAACACAGTGAGACTTAAAAAGCGTGGTGATTTTTCTATTTTAAAAATGCTTACATGGACTTTAGTATTGTTCTAAATAAAAGTAATGAGTATATAAGAATCTTGTAAAAACAAGTAAACAAGGGGAAAGAGACAAAAGAGGGTAGTGGCTATGCCCAGCCATGGCACACTACCGTTACCATGCGAGGATGTCACTGAGGCGGAACTTAGCGTAGTTGTCAATGCCTGGAAGGTCACGGATGGCGAGCTGATCCTCTAGATTTCAGAGGCGCTCGTGCATATTTCACCCTCGCTATGAAATTTTTGATTTAACTCATAATTTTCTCACATCGCCCGCGACACGAAGATCCGAGATTAGTAAGCCGGTCACCATTGCCCTACCAAAATGTTAATAGCCAATGGATCTCTTCACACGAGACATGTTGTAGTTAGGCAACTCAATACGAGTAATTCGAAAGTTCATTTACAACATAAATCAAACTTATGAGTTATGAGCATTGCTTAGAGCTCAGTCCATTGCTTAAAATATCATATTTGCATAGCACTCCCCCAAAGTTGTTTTAGTGCTTAGGATTTTCTCCATGGTTTGATTTTCATTTTACGTAGGTTATTTTTCCTTCCGTATGATGTTGGTAGGATTTTCCCTAATCATACATAGCTTATGGACACTACTCACATAAGATTTAACTGAACAAATATATAGGTAAAGCTCATGTTCGTAGCTCCCTAATCAAAAGGCAATTCCCTCCGATCAGGACGGGGAAAGGAAATTCCTAGAAGAATGCTTCAGAGAAAATGGGTGTTCAAATGCTGCGATGCCGCTGTTCCTCTTTTTCGCTTGCTACGAAACTCCTGTTTCTTTTTTCAGTGGTGCAGACGTTATGTGTCGTAATGTCAAAGACAAAACAGACGTTGACTTTATCAAAAATGAGCATAGCTCCAGTCTGGCATTTTAATTCAAGTCTAGTCTCTCCTTCAACCAAAGTTAACTAGTCGAAAAGAACGAAATCCGCAAGCGGACCATATTGAAGCTTTCCAAAACACGTGCTCTTACTATTATACCACAGAAAAGGGGCATTGCAAAAAGTGTGGAATTTCAATTCAAGTCCGAAAGTCTCATTCAAACAAAAATACCAATTACACGCAACACAAGCAAATGGGGAGGATTACCCAATTAGTGCTAAACTTATTATATGGATACCAATTCGATCTTAAAATTTTTAATTTTGTCAATTTAATCCTAAATTTTCGTGCAAAATTCCAATACAGTTCTTCCGGCCAATTTTCACTAGAAATCATCTACATGGTGGTGTGCAATTTTTGATGGAAAGGAGGGTCGTTCTTTAGGACACATGTCAATGACTGGACCGTCATGTCGGTGCTTTCTTGTGAAAATTGGCTAGAATGACCATGTTGAAATCTCATGTAAATGTTTATGACTAAATTAATAAAATTGGAAATTTTAGAACTATATTGACATCCGTACAATACAATTAGGACTGAATGGACAATCTTCCCGAAGCAAATGCTCATTTAAATAAGGGATGGCGATATAAATAGTTCATAAACTTTGATCCAATGCCCAATGTGCAATATCATTCCTTAATTTTTAATTTGTTCAATATGATCCATTGACTTTTGGTACATGTTCAATTTAGTCCATGAATTATTTGAAATGTTCAATATTATCATTCCATTAATTTAAATTTATGGACAGTATTAAATATTTTTATATAGTTTAGGGATTAAATTGAACATATATTAATAGTTTAAATCACATTAGACAAATTGAAAGTTCAGGAACGACATTACACACCAACCTAAAGTTCAAAGACTATTTATGCTATTTTCCCTTTAAAAATCCACAATATACAGGAATGTGCTGATATTCAGCATGAGAAAACCGGAACGACAAGTCCAAACCAAAAAGGGTTGGCTAAACATTTGTTGGCAATGTTGCTCATGTTGGAAACAAAGACTTCATGCATCGACCCGGCGTGCAGAACAACGTGTGCCCCTCTTGTCCTGTTTGCGGTATGACTCAACCTTTTTGGGCTATTGGCCCGCGTTGACTCGTGCTTCGCCGATATTTATGTAGGTTGGTACCTCAAACTTTCCTTCTTCTTTTTCTTCGGTCACTCGTCACAGGATTCGTGAGTTTCAAGGGTCAATTGCAGAGTCAATTCATACTTAAAGCGCTCGATCCGTCCCCTCGGTTTCACGTAGTAGACAGAAAAATAGAAAAGGGTCAACTGCCGTTTTGTTCCTGGTCAACATGGGGGCATTTTTTTTTTTTTTGGGTCGGATCACGGTAATATTTCAACGGAATAAAAGTCGAGTTTGCAAATTTAAGATTGTTATATTATATATTAACAAAACATAAACTATTGTTTATAACGAAATACTATGATGGGCTGCAAGCACCTAACAAGAGCCGATTCCTTTAAAAAAAAAAGAAAATGAGTAACAAACAGTTTGATGTTAGCCAAAAGTTTGAAATTAGAAATAAGGAGACTAATTCAATTTGTTAATGATAAGATTTAAGGTGAATATCTAGTGGTTATTGATCCACAAGTTTTGGTGGATATTGTTCTACCAAAGAAAATATTTATATAGACTGATAAGTTTTAAATTGCAATTTTTAAAATAATGGATATTATTCTCTAGTCAAAGAAAAGATTTGATAGATATTGTTCTCAAATAAAAGAAACTTAATAACTCAAGCAAATAGGAATGCGGATGTTTTATAAAATTATGCTAAAGAAGTAGGATTCGACGTTAGAGTGTTAAACTCATATAAAAGGAAAGGCAGCGAGAAAAAAACGTGGTGTAGTACTTTATTATGGTCATCAGGGTACGAGATTGAGGAGGAGTTAGTTAAGTCAAGACTAAAGAAAAGATGTGGTTGTTAGAATACATTTAGTTGAGTCTTATAAATGGGAAATGACAAAAGTTATACTTAATTATAATCAGTTAGCAATTCCTCAAAGTGCTAGAATCTTTATATCTCACAAGAATATTGATTCTAGAATAGAAAGAAAAATTGAGTTGTATTGTGTAATTCAGGGTTAGAACAAATAAATTGTTTCAAGCATTAATTGTTGAAGAAGGAGGGCTGGAGAAACTAAATTTTGAAGAAAAAGATATTAGAAACCATGTTTTGAAGTACAAAAGGTTGAAATTGTAAGAAGGAGATGGGCAAGCACATTTCAATTATTTTTCGATCATGCTGTGGAAAAATTTCAATTATAATTATATACTTGATTAAAATGGTGACCAATGACTACATAATGTTTTTTGGATGGATGCACCACGAAGACACGCAAATAGATATTGGGGGATATAGTCACATTTGATATCACTTGTTGAACAAATAAATGTGACATGTCTTTTCCTTCATTTGTCGATGTCAGTCATCATGGCTAGTGAGTTTTTTTAGGATGCAGCTTGCTTATAGATGAGACAACAAGCTTTTTCATTTAGATGTTTAAGGCTTAGCTTGATTTGTGTAGTTGTCAATAGGGGTTCACATGGCAACATTCCAATTTTTATGTTCTTTTGTTCTCCGAAATAAAAAAGAACAAAAATCCGTTCCGTAATTTAGTTAACTTTTTTATTTCCTAAAATAGAAAAATAGTTAGAGAATAGATTTTGAATAGAAATAAGAAGTAGAATAAGGTAGCTTCTTGTTCTAGAGAATAATTTCTAGAAATAATATATTTTTTTTTTCCATTTTTCTTTTCTTCAAGTTTCTCCTCTAACCAATCAATGAAGACTTGCCGCCTGTTGCTACTGCCCATTGTCGGTCGCCACTACCACTAGAGGATGAGAAAGAAGAGAGGAAAAAAGAAAAGAAAAAAAAAGAAAAATCTAAAAAAAGTATTAAGAAAAGAAATTCTATGGTACAAAAAAATTTGTAGGTCGTCCAAACGTTAGCTTCTTTTATTATTATTATTATTATTCTGGGAATACAAATTTTGTATAGTTACTAAACATATAATTTTACACAGAAATTATATTAGGGAATAAAAATAGAAAAAACTATTTTTGAAAAAAAAATTGTTTCTCGGAACAGAAATGTTACCAAACTATATATATATTATCTATTTTTGACACTTACCAACACTTACTAAAATTTATTTGTATTTTTTGGGCACATAACAATAGGATCTAACTTTCCATAATTAGCTAAAGCGATTGCAGGATTGGCAATTTTTAACGCAAATTAAGATGTTTAAAACAATCTTATGGCAAATCCAATAGTAACACGCATTGACATGAATTTAATCCATATGAGTTAGCATAATAAATGCAAATTTAATTTTTTTTCAATAGACGAGTATAACATACAGCTGTGACACGTGAACATAAATTATTCCTTCATGCCAAATCCTTGGTTCACTTAGGAAGTGCATATCTTAATTTATCGCAAACAAAAGATGTCCTCCCATTGAATTTTTCTAGCTTAATCCTCGGAAGAAATTCAATATTTGTTTCAACAACACTTTGGTTTTTTCATCAACCCAGATTGACAAAATAATGAATAGCAAAATTGATGACAAAATCAGATAGTCGCTTCCCGCCCTTTACACTTACAAAAACTTGCTAACAAATTTATTAGGCCGAAAGGATTAAAGCTTAGAAATCAAGCATGATTCACAAGTTATACATTTTACAACAGATGGAAATTATCCATCCGAAAAATAAATCAAAAAAAGGAAAGGAAAAAAGACTTTCGTTTATTCTTGTAAACTTTGTATTAGTTCCTTTTATCTTCTTTACTTGCAACTACTCAATTCCCTTCACAAGCGTCCTTTGCATGGAGCACCAACTATTTACGATTGGCAGCGATGCCAGATCGAGGGACGTGATCGGAATAATCACGCGGTGGCACGCCCGCGGTCACTTGGCCCGCGAAGGCCTTGCTGTTGGTGGTGCTGGTTGTGGCACTGCTTCCGGGAGTGTAGCCGCCGCAATTCCCAGTACACGGAGTCGGACCCTTTTTCAAGGTTTGGAGAACGATTGGACCAGGCTCCTCGCTATTAGCCTGCATTCCTCCGTGGCCATTAATCAGAACCCGGCACGCCTCGCTTGGTCGCATCGACGCTCCCATCAGAAAAAGCAAAATCATCACCACGACTGCTACTTTTGAACTTAGGATCTTCTTCATCCTCGGCTGAATTTTTCCCAAGAATCTCTAGCTTTATCCTGTTTTGGTGGTCGCAAGTTGTGAGTCTCTTTTGTGGGTACGATGAAGAGAATGCGTCTGAGGGTGTCTCCTACTTATATTGAGCCATCGTCAGATTGCCGGCAATTGCTTGGATTCTTCTTCTCTTGATCGAAATTGTTGAACGGGCCTGGGATTTTGAATGTTTGACCGCCACAGTAATGGAGAACCACATGGCTCTGAAAAACTAAAATAAAATGGAGAACCAGATGGCAACTTGACTCCACTGGTTATCGAGAAAGGGAAGATGACGAAGGAGAATTTGAATCGGTCGTCAAGGAGGACAATTTGTAATATTTATTGCGAAAAAGTCTTAGAAAATCGAGAAATTAAACCATTCAGGAGCAAAAGAAAAGGAAAATCTCAACGAGTTCCGACATTACCTTAGTACTTTAAATTTTGGGCTATTTTTCATTTAGTGACTATAATTCTAGCTTTTCTGTAATGTCAGGCCATAATCTAATCCAAATTGTATAGGATTCCCACATATATCTAGACACGGAGTGAATTCTCTTAACTTCTGTTTTTGGTCGAAAAATTCTCTACCTCAATTCTCCGGATTTTCTGCTTCTTCCCCCGACTTCTTTCCATTGAATTAATGTAGTCATCTTAACTTTTTCTTCTCGCCAAAATATAAAATCTAATAAATTGAACAATGCCACTGTCCGTACTGTGAAAATAACTTAAATTACTTCGTGTTATCGGCACATACACGGCTATACATTTGATTGCAAATTCAAAAACAAAAAACTCGGACATTTGGATCAAAAAGTCTACTGAGTGACCTGAAAGTGCCACATGGTTACGACACGTGAAGGGTTCATGTTGGATAGCTAATTGGGATACATCTCTGTTAGTAGGTATGGTTTACACAAAACAAACATGAAAATATTAAGAAAATACTCGTAAGGCTTGAATGATTATATTAAACGAGTATATGCATAAAACAAAGATAAGACAAATGAGTGACCTATTGATTACATAAAACTTGAATGAGGGAAAATGTGGGGGTTGAACACATTTTGCAAGATGGACGGTGGTAAAATAATAGAGTGATTTTGTAAATTCAAAGGTAAGACAAAGAGGATGAGTTTGATTGAAAATAAAGTGGGTTCGGGAAAAATACGGCAAAAAATAGAGTTAAAAACCGTATCTTCATCATATTTGTCCACCAACCCTATATATAAATTAAAACCCATAATTTTTAGTCATCCATCTCTTATGATTAGTGGAATTATATATACATATATATTGTGCAATCTTAATCCTCGAGATATAACTATTTGTGTAATTTAGTCCTCCTGTTAATTGTTGTTGAGAGTGACCATTAAAAATGATGACGTGACAATTTTAACATAGACGATATTATACACTAACCTAAAGTTCAAAGGCTATTTGCATCATTTTCCCTTTAAACAGGAACGTACTTATATTCAGCATGAAAGAACCAGAACGACAAGTCCAAACCAAAAAGGGGTTGGCTAAACCTTTGTTGGCGATGTTGCTCAATGGAAACAGAGAATTCATGCATTGACCAGGCATGCAGTGCTGGGCACAGGACAACGTGTGCTCCTCTTGTCCTGTTTGCGGCATGACTCAACCTTTTTGGGCTATCGGCCCACGTTGACTTATGCTTCGCCCATATCTATGTTGGTACTTCGACTCTTCTTTTACTTCGGTCACCCGTCACGTGATTCGTGGATTTCAAAAGCTATTTGCGAGTCAATTCAAACTTAAAGCGTTCGATCCGTCCACTCAGGTTCACGTGGTAAACAGACAAATAAAAAAGGGTCAGCTGGTGTTTTGTTTCTGGTCAACACGGGGGCATTTTTTTTTTTTGGTCGGATCACGGGAATATTTCAACGGAAAAACAGTCAAGTTTCCAAATTTAAGATTGTTATATTATATATTAACAAAACATAAACTATTGTTTATAACGAAATACTATGATGGGCTGCAAGCACCTTGCAAGAACCGATTACTTTCAAAAAAGGAAAATGAATAATGAACATTTGATGTCAGCCAAAAGTTTGAAATTAGAAATAGGAAGACTCACTTAATTTGTTAATAATAAGATTTAAGGTGAATATCTAGTAGATATTGATTCACAAGTTTCGATGGATATTTTTCTACCAAAGAAAAGATTTATATAGATTGATACGTTTTAAATAGCAACTTTAAAAATAGTGGATATTATTCTCTGTCAAAGAAAAGATTTGATAAATATTGCTCTCAAATAAAAGAAACTTAATAACTCAAGCAAATAAGAATGCAGATGGTTTATAACAATTATGATAAAGAAGTGGGATTTGACATTAGAGTGTTAAACTCGTATAAAAAGGAAAGGCAGCGAGGAAAAGACGTGGTGTGTTACTTTGTTGCGGTCATCAAGGGTATGAGATTGAAAAGGAGCTAATTAAGTCAAGACCGTAGAAAAGATGTGGTTGTCCAACAATGGTTAGAATACATTTAGTTAAGTCTTAGAATGGGAAATGACAAAAGTTATGCTTAATCATAATCATTTGGCAATTCCTCAAAGTGCTAGATTCTTTACATCACACAAGAATATTGATTCCAGAACAAAAAGAAAAATCAAGTTGCACTGTAATTCAGGGGTGAGAGAAAATAAATTGTTTCAAGCATTAGTTGTTGAACAAGGAGGGCATGAGAAGCTAAAATTTGAAGAAGAAGATGCTAGAAACTATGTTACAAATTACAAAAGGTTGAAATTGTAAGTAGGAGATGGGCAAGCACTCTTCAATTTTTTCGATCATGCTGTGGAAAAATTATTGTTATAGTTATATACTTGATTAAAATGGTGAACAACGACTATGTAATGTTTTCAGGATGGATGCATGACCAAGACACGCAGATAGATATTGGGGGATATAGTCACATTTGATATCAAATAAATAGGACATGCCTTTTCCTTCATTTGTCGATGTCGATCATTATAGCTAGTCAGTTTTGTTAGGAAGGGGCTTGCTTGCAGATGAGACAACAAGCTTTTTCATCTGGATGTTTAACGCTTAGCTTGATTAGTGTTGTTGCCAATGAGTTACACAAAAAAAAATCTTTTTTATTAACTGCTTTGGGCACTTAAAACATTTATAGAAATTTATTAGTATAGGAAAAGAATTACTATTTTTTGGGCACAAAACAATAGGATTTTGCCTATTCCCAACTTTCCATAACTAGCTAGAGCAACTAAGGACTGGCAACTTTTAACACAAATTAAGAATTTTAAAATGATCATATGGCAAATCCAATAGTAACACACATTGACACGAAATTAATCCAGATAATTTACATATTAAATAAAAATTTACTTTTTTCAATGACACGAGTATAACATCCAATTGTGACATGTGAACACAAATTAATCCTTTGGGCCAAATCCTTGATTCACTTAGGAAGTGCATATCTTAATTTATCACATGCAAAAGATGTCCTCCCATTGAATTTCTCTAGCTTAATCCTTGGTAGAAATTCACTTGACACAACATTTGTTTCAACAACACTCTGGTTTTTCTTCAACCCCAGATTGACTAAATAATGAATAGCAAAATTGAGGACAAAATCTGATAGTCGCTTCCTGCCTTTTACACTTATAAAAAATTGCTAACAAATTTATTAGGCTAAAAGGATCAAATCTTGGAAATCAAGCGTGATTCCCAAGTTATACATTCTACAACAGATGGAAATTATCCATCCGAAAAATAAATCAAAAAAGGAAAAGAAAAGAAAAACTTAGGTTTATTCTTGTAAACTGTGTATTAGTTCCTTTTATCTTTTTAACTTGCAACTACTCAATTCCCCTCACTTGGTGGAACACCCATGTTCACTCAGCCCGCAAAGGCCCATCACGTGGTGGCACGCCCACGTTCATTCAGCCCGCGAAGGCCTTGGTGCTGGTGGTGCTGCTTCCGGGAGGGTAGCCGCCGCAGTTCCCAGTACACGGAGTCGGACCCTTTTTCAGGGTCTAGAGAAGAATTAGACTAGGCTCCTCACCATTAGCCTGCACTCCTCCGTGGCCATTAATCAGAATCCGGCACGCCTCGCTTGGTCGCATCGACACTCCCATCAGAAACAGCAAAATCATCACCACGACTGCTACTTTTGAAGTTAGGATCTTCTTCATCCTCGGCTGAATTTTTCCCAAGAATCTCTTGCTGGGATTTCATGAATCATGTATAGTTAAAATTAACAAAAAGAACGCAGCGGAAATAAGAAGATATATTTTATATGATTCTCCGAAGGCGTTGTTCGTGCGTTTTAATCAAAAATCTGAATGTAAAAGAGAGTTACACGAATTACCTCTCGAAGCGCGCTTTACTTTCGCGAATTGGTTCGGATGTTCTGATTCGAGCCCACAAATGTCGGACCTCTGGTTGGACACCAACAATGAACGTCGAACGGAAGAGAGAACTTTCGGATATTCACCACTTCGATCGTGCTAGCAATCACGTGGAAACAATCCGTCGTATTCTTGATGTATAATAGTCACGGCCCCGGATGAGAGAACACTCTTCTTTCTTGCGTCTCTTGAAGAACGCAAGAACACGCACACTTTAACTCAATTTTCAGCAACCCCTTAAAGCACTCTACCGCAACCTTTTGCGACATTTTTCTTTTAAACTTCTACACGAATCAGCAACGGTTGCTGATCGTGGGATCAGCAACCGTTGCTGATCTCTCGAAACTGCTCATGCACGACGTGCATGAGCGTGCACGAACGGTCAGCAACCGCTGACCGTTCTTGCACGATTTCATGCATGATGGTCAGCAAACCGCTGACCACCATGCACGAATTCAATTGTGCATGTGCACAATTTATTTATTTATTTATAATATAATTAAAATAAACACACATTGATTAATTAATAAAATAATTAATCAATCCATTTATTTATATATATATATAAAAATAAAGGACATAATCTTTATGTGTGCAATTAGGGTACATTAACATGTATCCACTTTGGGCATGCGTATGCATCATATGCAAGTAGGCTCGTCACTATAATACAAATTAAATTAAATCTCATTTAATTTAATTTCAAATCGACTCAATTCGATTACAGTAATTGCAAACAAATTTGCAACATCATTTCTCTCTTGTTCCACATTATCCCAATTGTTTATGGTGTGTGACATCCCTAGGTTCATCACTAAGCTGGTAGTAAGACTTGTACTAACACATTAGTACTTCCAAAAGAATTAATTGTCCCGATTAATCTTTGGGTCTTACAAGCCATGATTGACATCTAGCAATATGTCATGACTACCCGGATAGTGTGAATACTTTAAGAACATAATGAACACTGTCGGCTTTGGCTACGGTGTAATTCAATCCATCTGTCTTACTATGTCCCGATCAAACAAAGACCATGAAATATTTGTCAAGTCATTAATTCGATCATATGCACAAATCTAATTGACATGCATTTTATTCGAGACATAAACAATTTATTCTCAGTTACAACCTCGGCCGAGGATTTCAATGCATTGTCACAATTAGATCGCATAGGACATCATTATCATACCTTGCATATAACAATGAGACATATTCCATATTGCGCACACGTGTAACTTCGTATATGAACAAAATATGACCATCGGTACAAAGACGGATCAACGACCCGGCATTACGTGTACACGTGAACCATAGTTGTTCGACACACAAGTTAACACGTGCCTCGTGTCTAAGGATTATTTACACAAGACCAAAGCATGAACAATTAGACATTGACCACGCTAAAAGCTTCCATGTCGCTAACCTGTTCCATACGTGTCACGTTCGGTGAACTTGTCTTATACAAACACCTGTGTTCTTAACTTAGGCATCACAATACCCAATGACTTGTGACTCATCATTCCCTTAAGTATCCAATACTTAATGGTGAAGTTAAGAACACACCGGTCTCAATAGGATTATTAATATCCACTCAATAATCCATCGACCGGGAACGATTTAAAGATTCATCTAACTATGAACCCGTCACATATATTCTTGACGTCTCAAGAATAGGTCTAGTTGCAAGCTGATCTTATGGAATCATTCATAAATATAAAACAATTGGACAAATGAATGAATACGTCATTGCCATTAATTAAATAATAATAATGAAAGTATAACTGAAATCCCTAATATGTAACTATTACATAGTAGCTTTAGGGCATACATCCAACAATCTCCCACTTGCACTAAAGCCAACTTGTTTGGTACCTCAAACCCATTTTGTCAATATGTCTTTCAAAAGAAGACTGAGGTAAGGCCTTAGTGAAGGGATCTGCCACGTTTTCAGCTGAGGCAATTTTCTGCAAGGCGATATCACCTCTCCCAACAATTTCTTTGATGAGATGGAAGCGTCTCTCAATATGCTTGGACTTTTGGTGAGACCTTGGTTCCTTAGCTTGAGCTATCGCCCCATTGTTGTCACAAAACAATGTAATCGATTGCTCAATTGAAGGAACGACTCCAAGTTCAGAAATAAACTTCTTCATCCAAGCGGCTTCCTTTGCTTTGCGTGAAGCCTACATACTCTGCCTCAGTGGTGGAATTGGCAGTTATGCTTTGTTTGGAACTTTTCCAACTAACTGCACCACCATTGAATGTAAAGACAAACCCAGACGTAGACTTATAATCATTAGGATCCGATTGAAAATCGGAATTAGTATAAGCTACAACTTTAAATTCTCCTTCTCCATATATCAAGAATAAATCTTTAGTCCTTCGCAAGTACTTAAGAATATTCTTGACTCGCTATCCAAAGTGCTCTTCCCCGGATCGACCGATATCTCGCTAGTAATACTTACAGCATGCGCAATATCAGGTCTAGTACATAGCATAGCATACATTATGCTTCCAATAGCGGATGCATATGGTATCTTCGCCATCCGCTCTCTTTCTTCAGGAGTGTTGGGACACATTTCCTTAGAAAGACGGATCCCTTGCCTAAAAGGCAATAATCCTCTCTTGGAACATTGCATGTTAAACCGTGTTAACACTTTGTCTATGTACGTAGACTGTGAGAGGCCAATCAATCGTCTTGATCTATCTCTATAGATCTTGATACCTAAAATATAGGTTGCCTCTCCTAAATCCTTCATGGAGAATTTCTGTGACAAGAATAGTTTTATCGATGATATCATTGGTACATCATTTCCAATCAAAAGTATATCATCGACATACAAAACCAGAAATGCAATTGCACTCCCACTGACCTTCTTATATACACAAGGTTCATCCGGATTTTTGATAAAGCCAAACAATTTGACTACCTCATCAAAACGGATATTCCAACTTCACGGAGGCTTGTTTGAGTCCATAAATGGATCTCTTAAGCTTACACACCTTCTTTCTTTCACTATCGGATTCAAAATCTCGTGGCTGTTCCATATAGATGTCCTCATCGAGAAAACCATTTAGAAAAGCCGTTTTGACATCCATTTGGATTATCTCATAATCAAGGTGTGCAGCTATAGCCAACATAATCCGAATGGATTTTAGCATGGCCACAGGTGAGAAAGTTTCGTCATAATCAATTCCTTCTTTTTGACGATATCCTTTCGCCACCAACCGTGCTTTGTAAGTTCCAATTTGACCTTCAGCATTCATCTTCCTCTTGAAGATCCATTTACAGCCAATTGGTATAATACCATCAGGTAGGTTAGTTAAGGTCCAAACTTCATTGGAATACATTGAATCCATTTCAGATTTCATGGCTTCTAGCCATTTACCAGAATCGATGTCCGACATCGCCTCCTCATAGGTTTTAGGATCACCAGGTTGATCACTATCATTCACAATGAATAATGGTTCTATATGATCAACCGAGTGTCTATAACGAGCAGTGGGGCGAGACATTCTCGCACTTCTCCTAAGAGATTGTGTATCGAAGCTCCCACCAATCGTAGACGGTATCGAACTCGGTTGTTTGGTACTTCATTATTCTCTTCTTGTAAGACTATTTTCCGCCCAGCACCACCTTCTTGGACGAACTGATTCTCCATAAAAGAAGTGTGCTTGCTCACCAAAATTCTTTGGTCTGAATGAAAATAGAAATAATATCCAAGAGTTTCCTTTGGATATCCAATGAAGCGACCTTGTTAAGATCTTGCCTCCAATTTCTCCATTTTCAGCTTTTTCACGAAAGTTGGACAACCCCAAATCTTAATATGATTAAGACTAGGTTTCCTACTATGCCATATCTCATAGGGCGTAGTTGGAACAGATTTGGACGGCACTCTATTCAGTATATATACAGCTGTCTCAAGGGCATATCCCCAAAGGGATATTGGCAAATCGGTGTAACTCATCATAGATCGCACCATATCCAATAAAGTACGATTTCTACGTTCGGATACACCATTATGTTCGGAGTTCCGGAGGTGTCCATTGTGATAAAATGCCATTCTCTTTAAGATAGTCCAGGAATTTAGTACTAAGGTATTCACCTCCTCGATCCGATCGAAGAGCCTTAATACATTTTCCTGTTTGTTTCTCAACTTCATCCTTGAATTCCTTGAACTTTTCAAAGGATTCAGATTTATACTTCATGAGGTATAAATAACCATACCGTGATCATCATCGGTGAAGGTAATGAAGTAATTATAACCACCTCTAGCAGTTTCATTAATTGGTCCACATACATATGTATGTATTAATCCTAATATGTCGGCTCGCGCACTTTGTCCTACAAAAGGCGCTTTGGTCATTTTTCCTAGAAGACATGCCTCACAAGTCGAGTATGACTCAAAATTTGATGGATCGATGTACCCATCATTACTCAACTTGTTAATTCTGTCTTCTCCAATATGACCTAATCGGAGATGCCAAACATACTTTTTATTTGGATCGTCTCTAGGGCGTTTATTAGTTATGGCATTTATATCAATTCTATTTTGCTTATTGACATTGGTAATCGCATTACCGGACATTGTAATGGTGAAAAGATTGTTGGTTAATAAGCTAGAACCAACACATGTTCTATTATGATAAATAGAACATACATCATCAGCAAAAGAAAATTCATAATTCTCTTTACCCAAACGAGGTATAGAGATGATGTTCCTAACAGCATTCTTATAATGCAAACAGTTCTTTAAAACCAATACATGTCCAGAAGGCAAACATAAACGAAAAGTCCCTATAGCTAATGCAGCAACTCTTGCTCCATTGGCAAATGTCAGGACAATCTCATTTCGCCCTAACATCCTCGCTTATTTCCAGTTCTGCAAAGACATACAAATATGTGAAGTTGCAGCGGAATCTAGAACCCATGAGCTGGATTCAGCACTAACCATAAGATTAGTTTCAATAAGCATAGACACCATACCTTCATAAGGTTGGTCCTTGGGCTTGACCTTCAAGCTCGCGAGGTACCTCCTACGCTTCCTCCTCCAATGCCCTTTGACACCACAAGTAATGACATTTCCCTTTATCAATCTTGGGTTTTGGTTGCACAACGGGTTTGTGGCCTCTTCCATTTATTCTTCTTTAAAATGGTCTTACCCTTTGAAGAAGAAGCCTTAGCCATAGCCACTACATTTGGCCTCGTGTTAAGCATTTCCTTCTCATAAACTACCAGCATGCTATGTAACTCAGCAAGAGTTTTCTCCATCTTATGCATGTGGAAGTTTTGGACAAAACCAGAGAAAGAATCGGGTAAAGATTGGAGGATCAAATCCACAGCTAACTCGTTGTCCATAAGAAGATTCAGCCTAGCCAATTCTTCAATGTGCCGATCATTTTCAAAGCATGATCATTAACGATGATCCTTCAGCCATCCTCATACGGTACAATGCCTTAGATATCTCATATCTAGAGGTTCGACCATTCTCATCAAAGTATTCCTTTAAGTGCAAAATGATCGACCTAGCATCTTCCATAGATTCATACTTCTTTTGTAATTCATTATTCATCGAAGCAAGCATATATGACCTAACTTTTAAGTCATCGTCATGCCACTTATCATAAGTGACACGTTCCTCTTGGGTCCCACCCTCAGGAAAGGAGGTTGGCATCTTTTCATCAAGCACATACCCAATTTTTTCTGAATTGAGAACAATTCTCAAATTCCTCACCCGTCGGTGAAATTGGGTCCAAATCAAACAATTCTTGTCAAGTATAGAAGCGAGTGGGTTTGTGGTCACCATTTTCAGAGTAATAATATATCATGTTGCAGAAAATAAATTGTTAGCCGTTGTATCTTTCAAAGTAACTATTTCATTTTGGCCTTTAAATGAAATAGATCCTCCCACTAAATTTATATTCGAATCCCATACTCCTTAAGATGGGAAGCGGTAATCTTTGTTGGGTAAAGATTACTAGTGGGGATTGGAGTCCCACTAGTCCAAAGTCCACCTCACCTAGCAGTTATTGGTGTTCTATGAACTTAGTGAGTGAACCAACTTGTTCAACGCATCATATGCGAGTCCCAATCATAACTTCGCCTCTAGACCATGAAAGCCTCACCTAACAGTTATTGGCATCATGATCATAGTTAAGTCTCGCCCATCGTCTCATGTAAGTATTGAAAACACAAATGATTCCCTCACCTGACAGTTATTAGAAATCATTTGGCTCCAACCCCACAGCATCATATGCATAATGGAGTGGTCCAATATTATAAATGGTAATTAACCCTTATGTATCCATAGCCAGTCAATTAACCACAATAATATTGAATCAAACCACGACGATGGAAGGCCACGAGTCCGAAACCCATTTCGACTTAATATTCTTTGTAAGGAGATTTGGGTCGTTATTAACGGTCTCACTTTGCACATTAACCGGTTTAAAATGCACGATAACATAAACACAATAAATAAATAGATATCACATAACATCTATCCTATGTGGTGATCATGGAATTATGGTTCAATGGGTCTCGAGCCAAAGAGACCCATTTAGCCATTTTAATGTTTTAGTAATATGGACCTGCTCTTCACTTCTTCTTCAATCTTTGAACTCTTCAAAGACCGGGCCCAGAGAGCTCACCGGTTTAATGGCTCCTCCAATGGCTCCTCCTCTCTTGTAGTATTTACATCAGCAATTGAAATACTAAACTATACTAAAATTACATAGCAAGAAAAATTAAAATAAAATAAAAGGAAGGACGCAGCCTCCATTTAATAATTACATCCCCAAAAAGAATACATGTAATCATCATACATTCATCCATACAACAATCACAGCAATTAGGGATTTTTCCATGATCACCACCCTTCCTTACGAGCCATAAATTCAAAATTTAAAGCTCTGGAAGGCATGCATAAAATTCTACATATCATTTGTAGAATATAAACACAAATTATAACAAGTTACAGATTTTTGATTCAAAATTGATTTAGTTCTAATTTTTGCTTAGTTGATTAAATTTATCACATAAATTAATCAACTTCTATAGGCCACATAAGAGCAAGAGAACCAATTCTCTTAAAAAAAATAAATTGGCCATTAGAACGCAAAAATATATTTGAACTACAAATCAATTAAACGCACGAAAACGCCTAAGGTTGGCTCGATACCACTTTGTTGGGGTTTCATGAATCATGTATAGTTAAAATTAACAAAAAGAACGCAGCGGAAACAAGAAGATATATTTTATATGATTCTCCGAAGGCGTTGTTCGTGCGTTTTAATCAAAAATCTGAATGTAAAAGAGAGTTACACGAATTACCTCTCGAAGCGCTTTACACGAATTGGTTCGGATGTTCTACGTTCGAGCCCCACAAATGTCGGACCTCTAGTTCGGACACACCAACAACGAACGTCGAACGGAAGAGAGAACTTTCGGATATTCACCACTTCGATCGTGCTAGCAATCACGTGGAAACAATCCGTCGTATTCTTGATGTATAATAGTCACTTTTGCCCTGATGAGAGAACACTCTTCTTTCTTGCGTCTCTTGAAGAACGCAAGAACACGCACACTTTAACTCAATTTTCAGCAACCCCTTAAAGCACTCTACCGCAACCTTTTGCGACATTTTTCTTTTAAACTTCTACACGAATCAGCAACGGTTGCTGATCGTGGATCAAGAACCGTTGCTGATCTCTCGAAACTGCTCATGCACGACGTGCATGAGCGTGCCGAACGGTCAGCAACCGCCGACCGTTCTTGCACGATTTCATGCATGATGGTCAGCAAACCGCTGACCACCATGCACGAATTCAATTGTGCATGTGCACAATTTATTTATTTATTTATAATATAATTAAAATAAACACACATTGATTAATTAATAAAATAATTAATCCATCCATTTATTTATATATATAAAAAAAAAGGACATAATCTTTATGTGTGCAATTAGGGTACATTAACATGTATCCACTTTGGGCATGCGTATGCATCATATGCAAGTAGGCTCGTGACTATAATACAAATTAAATTAAATCTCATTTAATTTAATTTCAAATCGACTCAATTAGATTACAGTAATTGCAAACAAATTTGCAACATCATTTCTCTCTTGTTCCACATTATCCCAATTGTTTATGGTGTGTGACATCCCTAGGTTCATCACTAAGCTGGTAGTAAGACTTGTACTAACACATTAGTACTTCCAAAAGAATTAATTGTCCCGATTAATCTTTGGGTCTTACAAGCCATGATTGACATCTAGCAATATGTCATGACTACCCAGATAGTGTGAATACTTTAAGAACATAATGAACCATCCCCGCAGCTTTGGCTACGGTGTAATTCAATCCCTCTGTCTTACTATGTCCCGATCAAACAAAGACCATGGAATATTTGTCAAGTCATTAATTCGATCATATGCACAAATCTAATTGACATGCATTTTATTCGAGACATAAACAATTTATTCTCAGTTACAACCTCGGCCGAGGATTTCAATGCATTGTCACAATTAGATCGCATAGGACATCATTATCATACCTTGCATATAACAATGAGACATATTCCATATTAGCACGCGCACGTGTAACCGTATATGAACAAAATATGACCATCGTGTACAAAGACGGATCAACGACCCGGCATTACGTGTACCGTGAACCATAGTTGTTCGACACACAAGTTAACACTGTGCCTCGAGTCTAAGGATTATTTACACAAGACCAAAGCATGAACAATTAGACATTGACCACGCTAAAAGCTTCCATGTCGCTAACTTGTTCCATCGTGTCACGTTCGGTGAACTTGTCTTATACAAACACCTGTGTTCTTAACTTAGGCATCACAATACCCAATGACTTGTGACTCATCATTCCCTTAAGTATCCAATACTTAATGGTGAAGTTAAGAACACACCCGGTCTCAATAGGATTATTAATATCCACTCAATAATCCATCGGCCGGGAACGATTTAAAGATTCAGTCTAACTATGAACCGTCACATATATTCTTGACGTCTCAAGAATAGGTCTAGTTGCATCTGATCTTATGGAATCATTCATAAATATAAAACAATTGGACAAATGAATGAATACGTCATTGCCATTAATTAAATAATAATAATGAAAGTACAACTGAAATCCCTAATATGTAACTATTACATAGTAGCTTTAGGGGCATACATCCAACATCTCTAGCTTTATCCTGTTTTAGTGGTCGCAAGTTGCGAGTCTCTTTTGTGGGTACGATGAAGAAAATGCGTCTGAGGATGTCTCCTACTTATATTGAGCCATCATCAGATTGCCGGCAATTGCTTGGATTCTTCTTCTCTCGATCGAAATTGTTGAACGGGCCTGGGATTTTGAATGTTTGACCACCACAGTAATGGCGAACCAGATGGTTCTGCACAAAAAGATAAAAAAGGAGAACCAGATGGGAATTTCACTCCACTAGTTATCGAGAGAGGAAGAAGACGAAGGAGAATTTGAATCAGTCGTCAAGGAGGACAATTTATAATATTTATTGCGAGAAAGTCTTAGAAAAGTGAGAAATTAAACCATTCAGGAGCAAAAGAAAAGAAAAATCTCAACAAGTTCCCGCATTACCTTAATACTTTAAATTTTGGACTATTTTTCATTTGGTGACTATAATTATAGCTTTTCTGTAATGGCATGCCATAATCTAATCCAAATTGTATAGGATTCCCACATATATCTAGACACGAAGTGAATTCTCTAACTTCTATTTTTGGTCGAAAAATTCTCTAACTCAATTCTCTGGATTTTCTGCTTCTTCCCCCTACTCCTTTCCGTCGAATCAATGTAGTCATCTTAACTTTTCCTTCTTGTCAAAATATAAAATCTAATAAATTGAACAATGCCACTGTCTGTATTGTGAAAATAACTCAAATTACTTCATGTTATTGGCACATACATGGCTATACATCCGATTGCAAATTCAAAAGCAAAAGACTTGGGCGTGTGGATCGAAAAGTCTACCGAGTGAACTGAAAGTGCCACATGGTTATGACACATGAAGGGTTCATGTCGGACAGCTAATTGAGATACATCTTTGTTAGTAGGTATGGTTTATACAAAATAAAACACGAAAATATTAAGAAAATACTCAAAGGCTTGAATGATTGTATTAGACAGTATGTATAAAACAAAGATAAGACAAATGAGTGACCTATCAATTATGTAAAACTTGAATGAGGGAAAATGTGGGGGTTGAATACATTTTGCAAGATGGGCGGTGGTCAAATAAGAGAGGGATTTTGTAAATTCAAAGGTAAGACAGAGGATGAGTTCGATTGAAAATGAATAGGGTTCAGGGAAAACTAGGGTGACGATAGAGTTAAAAACTATGTCTTCATCAAATTTGTCCATCGATCCTATATATAAGTTAAAACCCATAATTTTCAGTCCTCCATCTCTTATGATTCATGGAATTATATATGCAATCTCAATCCTCAAGATATAATTATTTATGTAAATAAGTCCTGTTAATTGTCATTGAGAGTGACCATTAAAAATGATGACGTGGCAATTTTAACATAGTGAGACTTAAATGGCATGGTGATTTACCTATTTTGAAATGCTCATGTGGACTTTATTATTGTTCTGAATAAAGATAATAAGTATATAAGAATCTTGTAAAAACAAGTAAGCAAGGGAAAGAGACCAAATGGGGTTGTGGCTATGCCCAGCATCGACAGCACACTACCATTACCATGTGAGCGTCATGACCCGTATTGCCCACAAAAGGTGCGAGGATGTCATTGAGGCGGGGCTGTGACCCTCACCGCTCTCTCTCTTACACACACGTCTGACGGCCATCTTAAAGAGTGACCCTCCTTTTTCATAAAAAATTGCACACCACCATATCGGCAATTTCTGACGAAAAATTGGTTGAAATGAATGTGTTGGAATTTTGCACAAAAATTCAAGATTAGATTGATAGAATGGAAAAGTTTAAAATCGAATCGACATCTGTATGAATTGTTTAGAAATGATTGACAGAAATGTTATTTCGATGAGACTTTTGGACTTGAAATGGAATTCCACACTTTCTGCAATGCCCCGTTTCTGAGGTATGATAGTAAGACCGTGTGTTTTGGAAAAGCTTCGGTGTGGTCGGCTTGCAGATTTCGTTCTTTTCGACTAGTTACCATTGGTTGAACGAAAGGCCAGACTTGAATTGGAATTCCAATCTGTAGCTACGGCCATCTTGGAGAAAGTCAACATCTGTTTTTCTTGAGATTACGACACATAGCTTTTGCATTGCTGAAAAAGAGGAACAGTGGCACCGCAGCACAGAAAAACCCGTTTTCTCTGAAGCATTCCTTCCGGGAGATTTCCTTTCTCCATTCCTCGTTGCCGAGGTCAAGATATAAACTTCCGTTAAGGTTAAAATTAAATCGGCAATATTGAAAATATTAGGACTAGAGTGACTTCCTTACAATACAATTAGGATTAGTGGACAATTTTTCCAAAACAATCGCTAATTTAAATAAGGGAAAATGACACAAATAGTCTTTAAACTTTGACTCAATGTGCAATGTGGTCTCTAAACTTTAATTTTATTCAATGTGGTCCATAAACTTGAGTCAATGTACAATGTTGTTCTCAAATTTTTAATTTATTCAATGTGATTCCTGAACTTTTGGTATATGTTCAATTTAGTTCCTCAAGTATATGAAATGCTCAATATTATATTTTCATTAATTTAAGTTCTATATTAATATTAAACATTTTTAAATAGTTCAAGAGCTAGACTGAATATGTGTCAATAGTATATAGATCATATTAAATAAATTAAAAATTTAGAGATGGCGTTACATATTAACCTAAAAGCTCAGAGACTATTTATATCAATTTCCCTTTAAACAACCACATAGACATGATAGCGCTTATGTTTAGCTTAAAAGAACCGGAACGACAGGTCAAACCCAAAATGGGTTGGTTAAACCTTTGTCTGCGTTGTTGCTCGTGGTGGAAACAGAGAGTTCAAGCGTCGACCCGGCACGCAATGCTGGGCACGGACAACGTGAGCCTCTCGTCCTGTTTGCAGTATGAAAACCTTTTGGGCTATTGGCCCGCGTTGACTTATGCTTCGCCGATGTCTATGTTGGTACTTCGACTTTCCTTCTTCTTTTTCTTCGGTCACTCGTCACAGGATTCGTTAGTTTCAAAAGTTAATTGCCCGTCAATTCGAACTTAAAGCGTTCGATCCGTTCACTCGTTCACGAAATAAACAGGAAAATGAAAAAAAGGGCCAACTGTTCTTTTGTTTCTGGTCAACACGGGAGTATTTCAACGGTATAAAAAAGTCCAGCTCGCAAATTCAAGATGTTATATTATATATTAACACAAAAACTATTGTTTATAACGAAATACTATGATGGGTTGCGGGTACCTCATGGGTACCAATTACTTTAAAAAAGAAAATGAGTAATCCGATGTCAGCTATAAGTTTTATAGCTAGAAATAGGGAGAGACTCACTTGATTTGTTAATAATATTTAAGGGGAATATCTAGTGGATATTGATTCTCAAGTTTTGGTGGATATCGTTCTACCAAAGAAAAGATTTATATAGAGTGACAAGTTTTATTTTAAATTGCAACTTTCAAAATAGTGGATATTATTCTGTAATTAAAGAAAAAGATTTGATGGATGTTTGTTCCCAAATAAAAGAAACTTAATAACTCAAGCAAATAGGAATGCGGATGTTCCTATTACAATTATACTAAAGAAGCAAGGATTCCACATTACAATGTTAAACTCATATAAAAGAAAGGCATCGAGGAAAAAATGTGGTGTGGTACACGGCGGTAGTCGTCAAGGGTACAAGATTGAAAAGGAATTAGTTAAGTCAAGACCGAGAAAGATGCCGTTGTCAAAATGGTTAGAAAACATTTACTTGAGTCTTAGAAATAGGAAATGACAAACGCTTACTCAATTATAATCACTTGACAACTCCTCAAAGTGCACAAGAATATTGATTCCTCAAAAAAAGAAACATCGAGTTGCATTGTTATTCAAGGGATTTCAAGCATTAGTTGTTTGAAGAAGGGGAGGGCATGACAAACTAAAATTTGAAGAAAAAAGATGTTACAGATCATGTTACAAAGTACAAAAGGTTGAAATTGCAAGATGGGGATGGGCAAGCATCTTTCAATTATTTTTAGATCATGCTGTGGAAAAATTCCAATTGTATACTTTGATCTGATGGTGAATAACGACTACAAAATGTTTTTTTGATGGATGCATGACCAAGAGACGCAAACCAATACCGGGGATCTAGTCACATTTGATACTACTTTATTGGACAAATAAATATGACATACGCCTTTCCCTCCATTTGTCGATGTCAATCATCATGGCTAATCAGTTTTATGAAGTGGCTTAGATGGGACAACAAGCCTTATCATCTAGATGTTTAAGGCCCAACTTGATTAGTGTAGGTGCATTACCAATAAGTTACCTAAAGAAAAGTCCTTTTTTATTAACCGTTTTTAACACTCACCAACACTTATTGAAATTTACTAGTATAGAAAAAGAATTAGTATTTTTTGGGCACAGAACAATAGAATTTTGCTTGTGCCCAACTTTTCATAATTAGCTAAAGCGATTGCACGATTGGCAATTTTTAATGTAAATTAAGATGTTTAAAACAATTTTATGGCAAATCCAATAGTAACACGCATTGACATGAATTTAATCCATATGAGTTAGCAAAATAAATACAAATTTAATTTTTTTTTTCAATGACATAAGTATAACATCTAGTTGTGACATGTGAACACGAATTAATCCTCCATGCTAAATCCTTGATTCACTTAGGAAGTACATATCTTAATTTATCACGCACAAAAGATGTCTTCCCGTCGAAATTGACAACATTCTGATTTATCATCAATCCCAGATTGACAAAACAATGAACAGAAAAATTGACAACAAAATTGCATAGTGGCTTCCTGCCTTATGCACTTAAAATAAAATAAAATTGCCAACAAATTTATTAGGCTTAACGGATTAAATATAAGAAATCAAGCATAATTCTCAAGTTATTACATTCTGCAACAGGTGGACATTATCCATATGAAAAATAAATAAAAAAGGAAAAAAAAAAAACTTCCATTTATTCTTGTAAACCATGTATTGCTTCCTTTTCAATCCTTTTTACTTGCAACTACTTAATTCCCTTCGCAAGGGTCCTCTACATGGAGTACCAATTATTTAAGATTGGCAACGACGCCGATAGAAGGACGCGATCGGAATAATCGTGCGGTGGCACGCCCACGGCCGATTGGCCGCAAAGGCCTTGGTGCTGGTGGTTCCAAATGTGGTGCTGATATAATATACTACTCTCATAAGTCGACAAACAATAATGCTTGCACACAAGCTGACGATTCATTGCTCTCACAAGCTGATACACGATAATCAATCCAGACCAAGGACCTTGTGTTTTGCACATCAATTCCTCAATTAAAATAATGAACTTGGCCTAATATCATCGTGTTAAAAATACCGATAAAAATAATCGTGGTGTGGATACACGATCGGTCTAAGCCAAAATGCTATATCTTTCTTTTAAAAAATCCCACTATTTAATATAATGCCTAAAAACATTTTTTATGTTAAAAACCAACACCACGGTATTTTCTAATTAAATACCAAAATTACACAATTTTGGGATAAATACCCAAAATTACAATCACCACTCAATTTGCACAAAATAGCATTCAATTGCTGAAACTAAGCATACCACTGCAATCAGCACAAAATTCCGATCACTCCGCTATCCCAAAGATAATTTCCAAAAAATAATAAATAATTAAATAAATACCAAAAATAATTAAATAAATGTAATTAATTACCAAAAATGCAAACTTAGGCCGGGAAATGCTTAATTAACTACTCAAACGGGCCGAGAAAATTTCCGAACCTAATAAGATAAATAGTACGACTTATCTAGTCTCTAATCTATCCATTCTAACCACCTAACATGCACAAACGAATAATTAAATCACTAATCCGTTCTAACTAACCACCTAAATCACAATTAGCCTAAACTAATCAATCATTAAGCATCATTAACTCCATAAGCAGAGTTTAGCAAGTAAACTCACCGCTTTAGCGATCCGATGAGTCCACGACGACGGCGACGTGGAGACGGGCGATAAACAACCCTGCGGCGGCACCAAACAAGGCCCGAAATGGCCCATGGCGACTCATGACTAGACGGGCTTCCGCTTCTACTTGCTGGTGAAGAAGTCGAAACCAACACTGTTGGCTGGAAACAGCGAGGAGGGAGGTGCTGCTCGGTTTCTCTGGTTTCTTTAAGCTCAACACACACTCAACAATGGTTAAAGTGAGCCCTAAGGAGGAAGAAGAAGCTGCTGAAGAGAGGGCCCCATTTTGCCTCCAAAGTCCACCCTTCTATCCTCTTTGTCTACTCGCGCCTCACCAGCCATGGCTATCATCCATGGCCTTTGACAGCCCAAGACTTCTTTAGAAGTTTCTCCAAGCTGGTCCAAAGTTGTTAAGACCCATGGCCTACGAATTTTGACACAAATTCCCAAATTGAATCAATTCTCCTTAAATTGAACTCAATTCGGTCCCCATAAATTCAACCGAGATGCCATCATCCCAATCAACATTTTTCCTCACCAATTGAACCAACATGAATCCCAAAAACGCGATAAAAAACGGCCCTCTAACTTTTTCCGTCGAAAATGGCCCTACTTTGAAATTTTGCCAAAAATCTCGGTTTGCGAAAAATCTTCGGAGGATGAGTCGAATAGCTTCTAAAATAAATCGTGACATGACAGAAATTTTAATTTCTGAAATCGGGTTCAAATTCACGGCTAATTTCAATCTAGCGTGATTTTAGCGTGACCTAGCCTATCGGGTAGCTTTTAGGAATTTTTAGTGCAATTGACGCGTGGTTAATTATTTTCGAGCCACAATGTACATTTTCGACACATTGGCGACTCTCGGTTGTCGTGAAAATCTCGAGATTTCAAATATGGATACAAGGTACCAAAATGACAAAAAATCGGTCTAGTGCCGATCGACAAGAATTTTGCAATTATGTGGAATTACCCACACTTAATCTCATGGCTCAACGAGTCAACCTATCTCCAATCTCTAATCGATTTTTAACCGTGCCGTAATGACCTTTGCACAAAGCACGATCAAACAAGCGATTTCTAGTCAATTCTCAAATCTATTACATAAAATCCCTTAACGACTTCACCAGATAGACTAGCTTATATCGTGAGTGATCACTCGTAGAATAGAACTATAGCGCGTCGATTTAAAAGCCCAATTCATTCAGTTGAAAATAGAACTAGAAATTCAGGATGTCACACTATATCCATAATCATCCACCTAGTTATTTATAATTTCATCTATACTATTGTAATTAGAATCACCAATTTTGATTGGGCTATCAATTTGATTAATTTCTTTCCATTCTACAAGCCAACGGCATGGACAACTTTTTTTTCATGGTCCTTGTATCATTTAACTTTGGCCGCACACCACTCAACTATAACTTGACTTTAGACTGAAATTATTCAATCTTATAATACATTTTCAATCAGGTCGTAACTTCACTAAGCTATTCATTAAAATGTATATGGAGAGATGTGATTCAAAGTAAAGTCAAAATTTCGATAACATGACTAATTTGTGCTATAATTCCTAGCTTATAACAGGGCGTGATCTTTGGTCTCGAGTTTTGTCTTGACGTAATACGCATTATTAGGACAAAGATAGCCTTGTGTAGACCCTATTAACTCACGTTCAGGGCAAACCTACTACGAAAATTGACAAAACAACCCCGATTTTTTTGTTTTTGCTTCTAGGTGGTGGTGGGGTCTCCATGTTTGACACTTCATTAATGATCTGATAATGTTGTTTTGGCTCATTATTAGTGTCTTGATCGTGCGAGCTTAGCTTCTCTTAGGTATCCTCTCGCAAGGACTTGAGAAAACATGGACGATTGATGGAGAAGAATAGAGTATGGTGGTAAATCGAGATCCACTCGAGGAAGACCCACTGACCCGCTAATCATTCAATGCCGTGGGGCCAGCAGATCGGACCCACATTAACTTGGCACTTGCTTCTGTCCATGGCTAAGTCATAAAAGGTCCGTACAGTTGCCCAGACTCGACTTTCAGAACACAATTGCTTTAGATTATGCCATCATAACGTACCGCTAAATGGAAGGATAGCTGATCAGCCATACGATGGTGAATTTGTTCTCAAGCTTTATATACATTGCCCGTCACACTATGGGAGCCCGGTCATGCCTAGCCTAATCTTAGACTCTAACTCACCTTTCATGGACAAACTTTACGGAGGAACCCTTAAGTTTTTGAGGCATTGGATTCTCATTAATATTTGCATTACTCAAGCCGACATTTGTTCACCCCTGCTCTCACGAGTACTTCCTCGTACCGATGTATTTGTACATCCCACACGTCATCATCCCTGCTGAGAAATATATAGGGCTATCATAGATTTTGGTGGTGGTAAATCGAGATCCACACCCCCATGACTGATCCTGTTGGCATCATAATCATCCCATGTCTGTGGGGTCCAAATTGACCTCGGAATTGTTTGTGCCCACATCGTCATCTCTGTTGAGGATAGCTTGGTGATGGGAGACGTTTGACAAAATTGGAGTCCATTGGAAAAGGCTTGATGAAACTATAATATAAGTGATTTAATTTCCCTTGAAGAAATTTTAGGGACGCTCATTGGTTAATCATCTAAGCTCAGGAAAATGATCCTTCCCTTTCCTACCAATCGAACTGCATGTTTTAATGTATGATAACCGCATGTTTGATTATAGTAATGGTACTATATTTTAAGTTTATCACGGATCATCTATATGCTTCAATGTTTGCTTGCAGCAATAATTATTACCGTGGAATCCCTATTACAGCGGAACTATAGCAATGATCCAACAAGTCTCTTGTCTCTTTCCTCTCGCTTGCCCAAATTCATATCAATTGTAACTTATTTACTTATATAAGTTATATCATGAGACCCCAATTATAATTAATTTGACATAACCACAGATTATATGTTTAATAAATAAAGTATTAATTTTATGTTAATGACTAATGCAATAATACATGTGTTTAATGTAATAATAGGTATGTTGTACATAACTGTATATTACTTTAAAATCATTCAAAGTGTAATGATTAGTATAATATTACTGCCTCAAAGGTAAGATATCTAAGTTTTAATAATTAAGCATGACATTGTCACGACCATCCTTTTGGCCCCGATTCCTAAAAATTCACAATCTCAATAATTTGTCATAGATCGAGGGTCAAGTAGAAATCGAACAAAAAGGTTACAAGAGATGAAAGTTGGGGTCATTTAAAAAAAAAAAAATTACATACGATTTTATATTTTTCAAAAATAAATTTTTAACCGTTGAGAGTGGCGACGTTACCAATAGACAACTACCGCATGGTAGTCTAGTCACAACACCCATCTAGCCAAGGCATGGCCACGAGTTGGGCTGCACGTGCCCGTTGCATGATCAAGCCGCAGGCACTGGCTGTACCGACCGGTGTGGGCTTATGCACCACCAAGCCAGCTGCTTCATGCAATTCTAAGTTCTAGGAGTGTAGCCACCGCAGTTCCCAGTACACGGAGTTGGACCCTTTTTCAGGGTTTGGAGAACAATTGGACCAGGGTCCTCACCAGTAGGCCGCGCTCCTCCACGGAGAACCCGGCACGCCTCGCTCTGCCGCATCAATGCTCCCATCAAAACCAGCAAAATCATCACTACGATTGCAACTTTTGAAGTTAGGATCTTCTTCATCCTCGGCTGAATTTTTCCCAGGAATCTCTAGCTTTATCCTGTTATGGTGGTTGCGAGTTGCGAGTCTCTTTTGGGGGTACGATGAAGAGAATGCGTCTGGGGATGCCTCCTACTTATATTGAGCCATTGTCACTTTGTCAGACTGCCAGCAAATGCTTTGATTCTTTTTTTCTCGATCGAAATTGTTGAAAGGGCCGGGGATTTTTGAACTTTTGACTGCCACAGTGATGGTAAACCAGATGGGAATTTGACTCCACTGGTTATAGAGATGGAAGAAGGTGAAGGGGAATTTGAATCGGTCGTCGAGGACAACAATTTGTAATATTTGTTGTGAAAAAGTTTTAAAAAATTGAGAAATTAAACCATCGAGGAGCAAAAAATAAAAATCTTGATAAGTTCCTGCATTTCTTTAGTACTTTGAATTTTGGGCTATTTTTCATTAAATACTATAATTCTAGCTTTTGTGTTATGTCAGGCCATAATCTAATCCAAAATCGTATAGGATCCCCATTTATATCTAGACATGAAGTGATTTCTCTAACTTCTGGTTGAAGAATTCCTTAACTTAGTTCTCCAGATTTTTTGCTTCTTCCCCCCAACGCTTTTGCGTTGAATCAGTGTAGTCATCTTAACTTTTTCTTCTCGTCAAAATATAAAACCTAATAAACTGAACATGCTGTGCAACTGTCCATACCGTGAAAATAACTTAAATTGTTTTGTGTTATTGCAATAGACACGGTTATACATTTGATTGCAAATTCAAAAACAAAAAAACTCGAGCGTTAGGACCAAAAAAAGTCTACCAAGTGAGTTAAAAGTGCCACGTGGTTACGACATGTGAAGAGTTCATGCCAGATGACTAATTGAAATACATCTTTGTTAGTAGCTATAGTTCACACAAAACAGACACGAAATTAAGGGAATACTTGTAAGGCTCGAATGACTATATTAGACAATATGCATATAATAAAGATAAGACAAATGAGTGACCTATTGGTTACGTAAAACTTGAATTGGGAAAATGTTGGGGTTGAACACATTTAGCAAGATCGATGGTGGTCAAATAAGGAAGTGATTTTGTAAATTCAAAGTTATGATTGAGAGGATGAATTTGATTGAAAATAAAATAGGTTTGGGGAAAACTAGGGTGACAAGCAAAGTTAAAAATAGTGTCTTGATCGCATTTGTCCACTGACCCAATATATATAAATTCAAACCTAGAATTTTAGTCCTCCATCTCCTATGATTCGTCGAATTTAGTCTTTCATAAACAGATATATATTGTGCAATCTTAATTCTCGAGATGTCATTTTTTATATAATTAAGTTCTCCTGTTAATTGTTGTCGAGAGTAATCATAAAAAATGATACCGTTGCAATTTTAACATGATGAGACTTAAATGGTATGGCGATTTTCCCTACTTCGCAAATGTTTATGTGGGCTATATTCATGTTCAAAATAAAGATAATGAGTATATAAGAATCTTGTAGAAACAAGTGAACAAGGGGAAAGAGACAAAAAGAGGGTTGTGGCTATGCCTAGCCACAGCACACTACCGTTACCATGCGAAGATGTCTCCGAGGCAGAACTTAGCGTGGTTGTCAATGCCTGGAAGGTCACAGATGGTGAACCGATCCTCGAGATTTCAGAGGTGCTCGTGCATATTTGAAGTCTTAATGTTGGTGATGACTACTTTGTTTTCTTCTTTTACTTTTTGATAAGTCAAAAGGTAGTGCTGGCTATCATTCTGAGTGTTATCCTAAAAGTCTCACCCTTGTTATGAAATGTTTGATATGAGTCATGATTTTCTCACATCGCCCATTTAATAAAAATTCAAGATTTCCAGTAAGCCTATCACCATTGCCCTACCAAAATGTTAAATAGCCAGTGCATCTCTTCACACGAGATATGTCGCGGCTAGGCAACTCAACGTGAGTAATTTGAAAGTTCACTTACGACATGAATCGAACTTATGAGTTTTGTGCATCGCTTAGAGCTCACCTATTGCTTAGAGTATCATATTGGCATTGCACTCCCCAAAGTTGTTCTAGTGTTTAGGATTTTCTCCATGATTTGTTTTTCATTTTACAGAGGTTATATTTCCTTCCATTTCTGGTTGGAGAGATTTTTCCTTAATCATAATTTTGGTTGGTAGGTTATAAGTTTATGGACACTACACACAAAAGATTTAACTGAACAAATATATAGGTAAAGCTCATGTTCGAAGCGCTCTAATCAAAATACAATTCCCTCCGATCAGGATGGGGAACGGAAATTCCGAGAAGAATGCTTCAGAGAAAACAGGTGTTCAAATGCTGCGATGCCGGTACTCCTCTTTTACGCTTGCTGCGAAACTCCTGTTTCTTTTTTCAGCGGTGCAGAAGTTATGTGTCGTAATGTCAAGACAAAACATATGTTGACTTTATCAAAGATGAGCATAGCTACAGTCTGGAATTCCAATTCAAAAGCTAGTCTCTCGTTCAACCGAAGATAACTAGTCGAAAAGAACGAAATCCCCAAGCCGACCACATCGAAGCTTTTCAAAACACGTGCTCTTACCATCATAGGGCATTGCAAAAAGTGTCGAATTTCAATTCAAGCCCAAAATTCTCATTCAAACAAACGTAACAATTACACGCAACACAAGCGAATGGGGGGAGGATTACCTACTACTCATAAACTTATCTTATGGATGTCAATTCAATCTTAAACTTTCTACTTTTGTCAATTTAATCCTGAACCTTTGTACGAAATTTCAATGTAGTTCTTTTAGCTAATTTTCGTTGGAAATCATCTACATGGTGATGCACAATTTTTGAAAACGGAAAAGGAGGGTCGTACTTTAGGACATATGTCAATGATTGGACTACCACGTCACGTGCTTTCACGGTGAAAATTGGTTAGAATGACCACGTTGGAATCTCGCACAATTTTTTATGACTAAATTGACAAAATTAAAATTTTAGAATTGGATTGACATCCTTACAACACAATTAGATTGAGTGGATAATTTGCGGAGAAGCAAATGCTCATTTAAATAAGGAATGATCATAGAAGTGGTCCGCAAACTTTGACCAAATGTGCTGAAGTTTAGTCCAATGTGCAATGTCATTCGTTAAGTTTTAATTCGCTCAATGTTATCCATTAATTTTGGTACATGTTCAATTTAGTTTGTAAACTATATGAAATGCTCAATGTTATCATTCCACTAAATCAAGTTTAGGGATAATATTAAATATTTTCATATAGTTTAGGAATTAGATCGAACAATTGGAAGTTCATGGGCGACATTATACACCAACCTAAAGTTTATAAACTATTTGTGTCATTTTCCCTTCAAACAACAAAAATATACAGGAACGTGCTTATATTCAGCATGAAAGAACCGGAACGACAAGTCCGAACCAAAAAGGGGGTTGGCTAAACCTTTGTTGGTGATGTTGCTCAAGGTGGAAACAAAGAATTCATGCCTTGACCCGGCATGCGGTGCTGGGCACAGGACAACGTGTGCCCTCTTGTCCTGTTTGCGGTATGATTCCATCCTTTGGGCTATCGGCCCACGTTGACTTATGCTTCGCTGATATCTATTTTGGTACTTCGCCTCTTCATTTTCTTCGGTCACTCGTCACATGATTCATTCAAAAGTTACCAAGACCTCCTCCACTTTAGGAAGACACACGCCCTCCCAGGAGACTTTGGCACCCCTCCACCCATCTCCCTCCACTTTAGGAATCCGCTCAAGCGATCCAAGATCAGTACAGAAGGATAAAGACACTTGCCCAATGTGCCTGAATGGCATGGACAACCGACCCGATCGCCTGAAGACGACTGGCAAAAGAAAGGAATCACGAGTCCATGACCGCACCGGAAGTGATGCGCCTAACAAGATCAGCACATTCGCTTCCCCTGTCCCTCAACGTAATGATCGGAACTCGTCAGTAGTAGACCGGGTAAGTTCCCCTCTAGGAAACCAAGATCCAGAGGATTTGATTCTCCCTAAGGACGGCGGGCCTTTCGATAGGAACACCTCACTCTTCCTTGGATTTGGAAGAAGGCCACTCCAAGAAGAAAACAACTGAGTCCTTCCTCGAGGAGCATTACAGATGGCAAGTGAGCTTCGCAAAAAGAGGAACACATCATCTCGCAAAGAACAAGTGCTGTAGGCAAGTAGTCCCGCATCTCTAAAAGAATTTAAAATCCGGCTATATGGAGCACCTCCCAAGAATCCTAGAGCACCTCCATGACCAGAATAAATAGGAAGAGATAGGGATCACCCCGACGCAAACCACGTCCACTAGAAAGAAATCATGTAACTCCCCATTCAGCGCAATGGAGAACCGAGGTGTCCGCACACAAGTCATAATGAGGTGAACCAGCCAACCGGGTACCGAAAAGCAAGGAGCACATTCTCAAGAAACCACCAAATTCACGGTATCATATGCTTCTTCCTCAAGTCAACTTTAATAGCACACTTAGGAGCATAAAGGTTCCATATGGAAACCAAGAGAAAAGCCCCGAGCCAAAAAGGATATTGTCCCCGATCCGCCCCCTTCACGAAAGCATTTTGAGATGGGCTCACAAGATCCTTAAGCACCCAGTCAATCTCTATTAGCCAACACTTTGGTAATCGCCTTATAAACAATGTTGCAGAAGCGATGTGCATGTATTCATCGACGTAGCTTGCATTGGAAACCTTTTGGAACCAAGACCAAAAATGGTGTTGTTGATTTCCTTTAGAGCTTTCTCGGAGATGAAAAAGTCCCTAACGACTTTCGTGACCGCATGACCCACCGTCCCCAATTCTCCTTGAAAAACTCAATCGTGAAACCATCCGAATCGGTGCCTTCCTTGAGCAAGGGAAAAAAAAGTGTATCCCAAATCTCAAGGTCCGAAACAAAGTCTAGCAAGAAAGGTTCTCGGGTCATTGTTGAGGTGAGAGCGATCACCCTCCGATCTTCACAATCGGAGAGAGTATACCGTCTCCATCCGTGGCAAGAGGAGATCACGAAAATACTCTACAAAATGCCGTTGGATCACTGGGGCTCAAGGTTTGGATACCCGAGGAACCCACGACAAAGAGAATTCTATTTTGTAGTCTGTTCTTCTTGACATAACGATGAAAGAACTTTGTATTCCGATCTCCTCCGAGCCATCCGACTCTAGCCTTCTATCTCGAAAAGACTCATTCGGAGAACGAAGCTCTACAAAGGAACCGCATTGAACCTTCTCTAGGTCCGCAAGCACAATGCTATTGGGATCTTGAAGGAGGCTAACTTGAAGTCCGCTTTAAAGCTTCCCTCGCTCGAAGTCCTCACGGAAATATTGGCAAAGGAAACTCTATTCAACTGCTTTAGTCGACCTTCAGACCTTAAACTTGCCTACAAGCCTAAACATAGGCACCCCTACTTCGGGGGCTCCCAAACTTGTTTCACAATTCAATCAAAGTCCAAGTGTTGCATCCAGAAGTCAAAAAACTTAAATGGCTTTCTCCGAAAAACTAGGTTCTTTATCTTCACCACCATAGGTGAGTGGTCGAAATCCCAAGCGTGAGGAAGGAAGCCTCCGAATAGGAAAAAACCCGGGCTTCAACAGGTTTACCAGGACTCTATCAATCTTCCTCATCTTCGCGAGAGGAGCTCCGAAGAAGTCGACCAAGTATATCGACACCCCACATATCTAAGGTCCTCCACCTACGCCCGATCGAGACACCGCCCGAATCATCGAAGCACGGAAACCAAAGGTTTGAACCACCTAGTCCCGTCCAAGGGATCCTTTATAAAGATTAAAGTCTCCCATAACAAGCCAGGGCATATCCTACATGAGGAGCTTCTAGGCCACCAAGTCCGCCCAAAGAGGACGTCGAGAAGTAAAAGAATGCTCAAAGATAAATAACATAAATAAAGCAAGCTACTTCGCATCCAACCTTTTAAGAATCCCATGAATCGCCCGATTTGAAACCGAGAGAGCTTCAAAGGAAACTAAGGAAGGGATCCCAACCAACCCAGATCCTACCTTAATTCGAGTACTCAAAATTAGCCTTCCAAAGATCAATTCGCCATCAAACTCCCGGAAATGGCATTAAAGAGATTGTGGGGCACTTTGGTATCAACTAACCCGATCAAGGACAACCAAACTTGTCAAGACAAGATTTGTCACTTCCGCTTGTCCGAGAGGGCCAACAAACCCCATAATATTCCAACAACCTATGTACATATTTACAAAAGGAGAGGGAGATAGAATTACCTCCTTGTTAGAGGAGCCGTGCCGAGTAGAAATGGGAGCAGCCGAGCCGCCGAAGGGGGAGGATCCGAGCTGTGAGCAAGCGCCTTTGTCCCGCATGGTCGAAGGGGAGGATCCTGAGCCGAGCAGCCTCCTATCCACTCCGACATCTTCTATGAGGGGGCAAGGGACAAAAGGTCGTCATCCGAAAAGGAGAACAAATCCGACTTCCCGCCCTCTCCCCTGTGGTTAGGCACCACGGGTTCAAAGGGCCGGCAATCTCATCCATGGGAAGCCGGGAGCAAATAAACCGCCTCCGAGATGATTAAAGGCCCCCTAGAGCTTTGCGAGAGTAGATACCATGCAGTTTTTTCTCCACTCGCGGCGGTCTTGAGCTTCAAGGGCTCTTCCCTCATCGCTCAAGTTGATAGGGGATGGTCGAGCTAGCAACCAAAGGCGGGTGAGTCTTCTTCTTTTTCCCTTCACCTATAGCCAACCTCCCCGAGCTACGGAGCCGCCGAGACAAGGGCGGGCAGAGCAGGGTCTAAGTAGCAGGACAGATTGGCTCATTTCTGAGACGCCGGTGGTCGAGAGGAGGCGTGGGGGCGACGTCACACTTGTGACCGAAGACCCCACATTTGAGGCATTTGACGAACCTCCATTCAAACTCAATGGCAATGGATCTCGAGACTTATCCACATTTACTTCAACCGACGAAACTGGCTGACCTACTTGGATCTCAACGCATTCTCTAGCGAAGGAAATCATCATCTCCCTCGCTGCGTTGGTCCACAAAAAGAGGCTTACCGGAGTCACATAGACTAATTGCCGATGTAGACCATAGGTCAAGGGGAAGGTTCTTGAGTCTTATCCACACCAAGATGGAAGATTGCTTGACCTTCTTCAACTCCAAGAGATGTTTCCATTGCTACAAAATGAGGGGGACCCTAGCAATGGTGATCGGTCCCCTCTTCTAGGATCTTTCTACGAACAACGGGTCCGGCACATGGAAATAAGAGAACCCTTAGTCGTCGGCCAGCACATCAACTAGATCGGGACCCCAAGTATTCTTCATAGTTTGCTCTGTAAGTTGAATGGGAGCCTTTTCGCTATAAAATACCCAACCAAGAACTCATTCCACTTGGGATCCGCGTCCCGCAAAGACTCCTCCTAAGCAAATTAACAATTGGTTTATCCCCCACAACGTAAGGAAGAACATAAGACAGCCTCATAGCCCTTTGCCGCCAACCGCGTTTACATTAGCCCAAGACCTGGCTGGGAAGGCCTAGAAAGGCTTGCTCTTGCTTGGGCCCTTAAAAGAGCCCGTGAACGGCTCCGTCACCCTTGATCGACCCTCTTTCCAAGGAGGCCGAGAACTCGCCCAAGAATGGCACCATCTCTAGTCGAAGAGGACCCCTATAGGACGGGAGGCCTAGGCCGACTTACTAGTAGGTTAGTCTACAAACTTGTGAGGAGGAGAGCCGACCCCTTCTCACTATTAATGCCTAGTTGGGTCTCACTCTGAGAAAACGCCATCAAGACCAATAAACTCCTCAAACCAGCCCGACCAATCCCCTTCTACAAGACAAAGGATGGATATCCATACCAGAGCCAAGCCGCAAGAGGAGGGAGCCGAGGACCGCTACCCACCCCGAAGCCCATGCTCAACTCTCGGGGATGCCTCGAGCGTAACCCGCGAATGAACTCCATCGATGAACAAGGGGCGCACTGTGGACGGGTAAGGCATAAAAGATCTCTACGAGCTGTTGCAAAGAGGAGAGAAGCCGAGGACCACTACACCCACCGCGAAGCCTGTGGTCGCTCCCGGATGGCTTATGCGTAACCAACGAACAGAACTCTAGAAGCCGACGGCGCACTGACTCGTATGGCATAAGAGATCTCCACTTGGGAAAAAAATAGGTCAATCCGTTCTATGAGAAGATGGAAGATGGCAAGAGGAAGAAAACCTCCAAAATTAGAGCAAATGTCCAGCCTGCCGCCTGTGCCGAGCGAAAACCAACCAACTGTGAACAATAGAAAAATCGGGCCCCCGTGAGAAGCCGATGAACAGTAATGCGAGAAAGAACAAATGATCAGCCCCCAACACAAATATTCTTTTTTTTTTCCTTGTCTTTTCAATAATTGCAAAAGGGTAAAACGTAATCGAACCATTTGAAAGGCTTAAATCATAGTATGAAAGCAAAATAGGTAGGTGGTTCCCATCCCGAAATCGATTCCCACCTCAGAATCTTGGAACCACTCACTAAGGATCAATTCCAAAATATTAGAACTAAAAAATTGCTTGTTGGTTCCACCTGGGAACTTGACTATTGTTCACCAAAATTCTTAGCCGGTTCATGGAACCTGGCCAAAATGTCCCCAACAAATTTAGTCCTGGTGTTTTAAATAGTTCACAGGTGCAGCTTCAACTTAGATTGGCCTCATTAGCTTTCAAAAGCCATTGTCACTCACCTCACCGCAATGGCTTCAACCACGAACCAATCCTCCTCAACACCTATGGTGAACAATCTTTTGGCCCATCATCTCCTTTTAGGTTTGAAGAATGTTGAACTTAAATGCCTCTAGCACCTTAATTATGTTCCCAATCATGGGAAACACCCATTAGGGGTTCCCATGTTTTTCATCTAGCCCACATAATCGAAATTGCTAAAGGAGCCCGAAGCTGGAATTGAACTCGTTTTGGTCTTTAGACAAAAAAAAAATACTTACTTTGGTCATGTTAAAGCTCAAATACATCAAACTAAAGAGCACATACAAGCTTTGCATAAAAATTAAAATATATATGTATGTATCTGCCTAGTCTCTGATGGGTGCTTCCATACTTGGAACTTAGACGGCGGTGCTCATCGATTCCAGTAAATTTGAGAATCAAATTGATCTATGTAGGAACTATCTCCTTTGCATACCCTTACCCCTATTTCCTTTCTTTTTGTAAAGGTGGAAAAAGTAATCGTACCATTTGAAAGATTTGAATCGCACTATAAAAGCAAAACGCTGCACTATTTTCCTTCCTATCGATTGTCTGTCCTCCTTTCCCTTTTTCTTTGTCTTTTCAATACTTTTGGGGCACAAACGCAAAGATTTGACCAGCCATAAAAGAAACAAGCCGCAAGTCATGAATAAGTTATGTTTAGATCTTTCATCCGTGCAAGTGGGTCTTGCCCTCAAAGGAGTGTGTATGCAATTGATGAAAATTCAGATAGGCCAAATTCATTTCTTGAATTAAGAACATTTCTTGAATGTTTTGAATAACCGTACCAACCATGAAGATTCATACTTTTGTGAGACAAAAAAAAAAATGATCTTCGCAAGCAGACGAATTCTGCTATTCATGATTTCCCTTTAGCAATATCGAAAAAAAAGGAAATTATCAAATACCAGATAGAAGAAGACGAAATAATATCAAGAAGGCTCTTTTTCAAGTCTGCCTCTAATGTGCAGCACCAAATCTGTTGTCGTTTGCTGCTCAGCTCTGGCGATCCATCAAGCATTGACACCATATATGGTGGCCCCCATCCAACAATAAAAGAGAACCCTTGTTGGACAATCAACGTTGATTGATTTCGCCTTAAAGTTGAGATCGATCCCACCTCCAATAATAGAAGGAAGAAGAGAGACGTGGTCAAGATGTTGCCAACCTTTTAGCCGAGAAAAAAAATTGTCCAAAAAGACATAGATCTATCCTACGACGGCCTTTCTAATATTTCAATTATATCAATTTAGTCTTAATTTTTTTTTGCCATGGTATCACTACGTAGAATAGAAAGAACATAAAAACTAAGTTAGCATTTTCCCGTCAACTAAGTTAGACAGAGTTAATGGAAAGACTTGATTGCATCAATTTAACTAGTTATAGAATTTGATTGCATTTTTTGTAAGTTTTAAGACTTAATTGTACTTTCACGACAAATTTTAAACTTTCAATGCACTTATTCCAAGAAAAGAAAAGAAAAGAAAATAAGTTAAATTGAATTAAAATTTAGAAAATTCAAAAAAGTTTTAAAAAATTTGTCACGTTAGCGCCGGCTATATTATGTAGAAAGGTCGATTCACATCAACAATTTCCGAAAATTATCCAAAAGTAACTAAATTAGTAAATCGCCAAAAATTTTATGACTAAATTGGCCACCTTACAATAAGTTTAGGATTTTTTTGACAATTTTTCCTCTAGCTAATCACATATCTCGCTAGAGTAAATTCAATTGAGTAATTCAAAGAATCCCAATTTCGATCACGCTTTATGCATATCTCGTAACTTCATTTTGAATGGCACTAACCCGATTTTCCATCGATTTTATACTCGATACACGAAATTGAAACCTTGCAATTGTTACGATAATCGAGAGTCACCTACAAGCCGGGAGATGCACAAATGTGATAAAAAATTATCGACCACGGGTCAAACGTGCTAAAATCCCTAAAACCTACCCGATATGTTAGGTTGTACTAAAATCGTGTTCGGTCAATTTTAACCACGAAATCAATTCAGCTTTCGAGAATCGAATGCTCGAGTGTATCACAATTTATTTTTGTGACATCGCCTCATCTTTCAAGAAATTCCGTTTGAGCCCGAAAATTTGCGGAAGAATCAATTTCGCAAAATTAAATAGGAGAAATTCGGATGGGCTGCTTTATTTGGATTTTTTGCTACCAAATTGGCTTAGTTTGTGAAGATTTGAGAGGAAAATTGCCATTGGATGAAGTCTTGACAAATGTGGCTAAAGACTTTGAAGGCCAAACACTTAAGTGATTGGATATTTAGGCTTGGCTCCCTATTGGCTGCAATGTGGACTTTCATTCCCTCTTCCCTCTCTCCCAATTTCCCCTCCTTCTTCATGCGTGCCCTCCCCCCTACCTTAGCCGACTGTTCCTTCTCCATTTTCTTCTTCACACTCAAACCTTAGCCGACTGCTCCTTCTCCATTTTCTTCTTTCACAGTCGCTCTAAGACTTGCCCAAAGCAGGCTAGCAACCACCGCCACAACACCACCAAATTCTCCACCGCGCCCGCCCATTCTAGCTTGCCAGCCACCCGCCTTCGCCCACTAGCAGCCCCGTGATCCACCCTCCACAGTAATCGAACCCAACAACCCTAGCCGTGAGCCCCTTTGCGCTTTTTTAACCCCGGTCGATCCTCCATCGGACCCGTAAGTTGCGAGATCTCACCGCCGTCGCCGTGAACTTGCCACCGTGCTAATCCGGTGAGTTAACACTCCAATCTCGGATTAGAATGTTAATTGCACTTAGTGGTTAGTTAGGGTTAATTAAGATTAGTGCTAATTAGTTAGTTAGATGAACTAGCCTAGTTAGGTTAGTTTGGTTAGTGTAACTAGGTTGGTTAGGTGGTTAGTTTAGTTAGCCTACCCTAGGTTAGTTAGTTAACTTGGGTTAGTTTAGTTAATCGTGGTTAGTTTAATTAACCATGGTTAGGTTAATTAAATTAGATTTAATTAATTAATTAATTATAATTAGCGAAACCGTGACGGGATAGTCGTTTAGTGAAATTTTACGTGATCATCGTGGATAAATTTATATGTGAAATTGATTGCTTATTTCTTGCAATTGAGTGCTTGGTGGTGACTATTGGATATTATTGCAAAATTGATTTTTTGTATTTAATTAGAAAATACGTGTCAGCTTTTGACGCCAAAATATTTTATGTACTATATAAAATCGTGGAATTTTGAAATGGGAGTGTACCGTGTTTATTGGTTCGGATTTAAATACGTGACTACACACAATTATTTTATCGGGAATTTTTAATACGAAGAAAATGGTTTATGTTCATTATTTAAATACAAGATATTTGGATGCAAAGCAAGGTGTTTTTGGCCGAGTATGGGTGTGCGTGTGGTCATTATAGGAATCATTCCGATGCGTATAAATACGCTTGGGCGATGCTTGATTAAATTCGGATGCCCCACGTCAAGTGGATGCCGATCGCAATGGAGGTACGTGGGCCGATGCTCCTTTATGGAATGCCATCTAGGTGTAGACGTTGCCATGCTCGACAGAGCAAGACGACGCTCGGTTATGCCGGATGACCGCCGACTGTTGAGTTGGCCGTGGCCAATGGGTCGTAATAACTGGGACACGGCTGAATGGTTGAGATAGCTACGCCTGATTATGGGGCAAAATTGTGTGGCACGGAGTATGACGTGTCATAACAGTTTTAACTTATAATCAGGACCCATGTGATTATTTGAGAATGAAATGATGTGTTCCATTATGAAATATGCTTGTTGTATTGATATGATATATGTAACGCACTACCATGCAGGGATGTGGAGAGGCGAGGTAAGTCGTGCGTGACGTCTATTTAGGCTGCCTCTAGGTGAATTTGCTTCATAATCGGGATTTAGGGTTTTGACTCACTGAGATTTATCTCACCCCGTCATGGTTAAATGTTTTTCAGGTCCTTAGTATGGGAGAACATCCCGTTCGTTTTAGGGTACCGAAGGAGAGAGACTACGAGCCCTCCTACTTCCCTATTCCCGGGACCAACTAGACCCGTGGGTTAGTTGTGACCACTATTTGGGTCGATGAAGGTCTCCGTCACTGGGCACCTCATCACTTCAAAGCGTGGTTCATCACTTATCCTAATAGGGCTCGGGATGGTCCTTTGCAGGGTTTTGACGGACTTGCTGTCAAAACCGAGGATGGGGAGGTAGCCCATCCTATGGACATTGACATCCCATATGATGTCGTGAGGATCCGAGGCCTGAGGCGGAGGGGCTCGTAGTGTAGGTTGTTTGGTAGTCTCTTTTTGGGTCGACTTATGTGTATAGACTTGCAAGACTAACTCAATATGTTTATAAAGTGTGTTTTGTGAAAAATGGTTGCATGTCTTTCTACTATCCCTGTGTTTGATGGTTGTCAGGGTATTTGTTTAATTTGCTTCCACATATGCTTAATTGAAAGATAAAAAGAAAGGGTCGACGACGCGTCCCGAGAACGTCGCAATTTAATCGACCGCCCGGGGTGTGCGCTGCCTGGGTTCGGGCGTGACAAAGATGTGCATGCCTTCAATCACACAACAATAGTTTCATGCTGACAATTTTGTATTAACGATGATTAAATAAGCAATGAGACCAGCATCCACATGTTTTTCTCATAATTAACTTTGCAAGTGACAAAACTAAAATTCCCACAAAATTAAAGGGAAGCAAGGAAGCATAAAGAGACTCTTTTGCTCTAGGACTGTTTGAAAGATTTCCTAAAGCCATTTCCTTTTATTATGCTTGTCAGGTACTTGGAATTGATTGTTATTCAAATGTTCTTAACCATGCTTGGTTCTACAATAACACATTCAAAATTGATCAACGACTTGCAAGAAAAATATATACGCGATTACTCACATTTTGTAAATCGCTTATATCTAACATTGTGAATAACTGTTTGATTAATCGAAACAAAAGGTTGTTCGATCTCAATTTGTAATTCGAACAAATTATATTGCCTATTGTTGTTGTGCAATCTAATACGAATACTTTGCTTCACGTAGGCGTTTAGCTGAATGCCTTGCTTCTCAACAAATTGTGTTGGGTCACAATCAGATGAACTTCTTTCAACTACTCCTATCCTTATCTCATAAAGGAGCAATAGATTATTGGAGAGTCCAATAAGGAAAAAGAAAAAGAAAAAATCCTTTATGACCTTGTCTTTTTGCGATATGTTTGATCATCCTTAACGGGGCATAGTATTATACAAGTGAATATTAAGCAAGAGCATTGTGGGTCATATCATCCTAATTAATAGGCACTATCTGAGAATAGGAAATCAATGAAATGATCAAACGGTAACATCACGAATGACTGGACTATGTAACATTCTCAATGAATTCTTTTAGAAAGACGTGGAATAAACTTGTGACGGGAGAAGCACAAAACATGATCGAGGTAGGGACCCTTTGGATTACTCGATTGAATACACTCTAGTGAGATTGGCACAAAAGTTATGTGATCGGCTATAGGAAAATCATCCAAAAATTCTAAACCTATCATACGACGGTCAATTTTTATGCAAATTTTATTTGAACTAAATTAAAAGAATAAGCTATTTTTTTTAAAAGGGTTTCTAACCAACTCGTCGCTACACCACCATCGCCGAGGAGGGGGTGGATGGCCGGAGGTGGTCATTGGGAAATGCGTAAATCAAAAATAGCTCTTTCGACAAGCAGTAATGGTCCCCTTTGATGCAGAGCCGACAGCTTTGCCGGTGAACAAATGAACGAGATGGCGGTAGACGGAGGAGGAAGACTGGAGAAAAGGCAGAAGCCAGTTTTTACTTTTTTATTTACTTGCCGCGTCGTGATACGTAATTATTATTGGCTTTCAGAGCAGTCAGCCCCATGACGTATGACGTGGTGATACATAATCACTGAATGTTTTCTCGTTCGTAGACACAAACACTATTGTACGGACACATACTGCGGTCAGACTTCGAGAGGTGTTCTCATCGATCAAAGAAGGAAGAAAAGGAAAGATGAAAAAGAACTCTCTCTCTCTCTCTCTCGCTACGTGCGTCACATTCATAGGCACCTTACATAAAGACGACCTCTTTTCCACAAAAATTATATATAAGAGTGACTGAATAGGAGGTCAAGCTTTGTCACCTTGCCGCCTGTCCCGTCACAGGAGAAAATCAGACCATTTCGGCAGTCCTTTGTTTTTCTTTTTTATCATCAACGCTGTTCTTAGAAACCCGGGCATGTACTATCATTTTAAAGACGCTTCCCGTGTTGGGGCACTGCCGGAACAAAATCTTAATGAACTGAGGACGAGGGTTTTGTCTCCCTTGGATTGGATCAGCTCTCAGCAGCCATTCAAGCTCCTCAACGGTCTCTCTTGGATTTAGCTTCCTTGCTCTGTTCTTGGGGAAGTGAGCTCAACGGAACACTGACAAGCCCGTGTTAATCTTTGTTAAAGCCTAAAGGTACGCGGTTTTCTTGATCTCTTTTTCGATTTTCAGCTTTAACTTTACCCACAGTGAGCATCTCACCAGATCACTAGACTGCTTCATTTCTTGATCGAGAATCATATGCTGCATAATCTTTACCTTTCCTTTATTATGTGTCCCGAGTTGGTGATCATTGACTAGAAGTTGAATTTGTTGGAAAGGAATAAACTTGCTCTCTGACTCGAGTGCTAGAGTCGGTCCATGAGCTGAGTCTATTATGCATGTTGTGTTGGCCTGTTGCTGTCTGTGTGTACGCATTTCAGTATAAGTAGATCTGCACTTGAATTCTCTCTTTCGGTTTACTCTTGTGCTGTCCAGAGTTCGATGTTGAACTGAAGCCTTATGAGCGGTATAGTTTGGACTTTTAGAACGTGTCCCGAATCATGAATGGATTCTAAAGGAAAACGTGGAAAAGGCGGCGACATGTCAGAGAAAAGGAATGTCGATGGAAATGAAGTAATTGTGAACATCTCGACTGAAGGGGATGCAAAAGCTGTGACTGAGGGCAGGGGTTCCAGGGAGTTGGAAACTGCGGCTCCGAAACAAACCCGGGTGGATTCTCCCTGCCAGGCATTCACTGAATTGAGCACTGCTGTCGCAAAATCAGCGGGAATGAGCTGCCCATCTCCCGAAGTAGCCAGTCTCAGCCCTAAAGCTCCTTCTGCTAACGAATCCCTCGTTAGGAAAAGGAGTCTCAACAGGTCGGTGTTCTCAAAACCGAAGTCGAGGTTTGGGGAGCAACTGTATCCTTTTGATGCCACTCCGAAGACACCGCTCATGGCATCTCGGGGACCAGCTGGAGGAGGAGATGGAGAGGAGGATGATGAAGAGATCTACAAACAAGTCACTCTTGAATTGAGCAGAGCAAAGCATAAGAGGATAAAGACCAAGGCTTTGGTCGAATGGACCGTGTTTTTTCTCATTCTCGGGTGCCTGGTGGCTAGTTTGACGGTTGATCAATTGGAAGCATCTAGGTTATGGGGATTAGAGATGTGGAAGTGGTGTGTACTTGTGATGGTGCTATTCTCTGGCATGTCGGTTACCCATTGGGTGATGCATTTCATAGTTTTCTTGATTGAGAGGAAATTTTTACTTCGAAAAAGGTACTCTACTTCGTTCATGGACTGAAGAAGAGTGTTCAAACTTTCACTTGGTTGGCCTTCGTTCTTCTCACGTGGGTACTGTTATTCGATCGAGGCGTCAGGAGGTCGAAGATTGCCAATAAGGTTTTGGAGTGCATAACCTGGACTCTAGTCTCCATTCTCATCGGTTCATTCCTATGGTTCTTAAAGACTTTACTGCTGAAGATATTAGCGTCAAGTTTCCACGTCACTACATTCTTTGATCGAATTCAAGAATCGATCTTCCATCACTACATTTTGCAAACCTTATCCGGGCGGCCTCTTATTGAGGAGGCTGAGAGGATGGGGAAAGATCCTAGTACCCGCGAGTTTAGTTTCAGAACTATGAAGGAAGGTAAAATGGGAAAGGAGAAGAAGGTGATTGATATGGGGAAGATATATAGGATGAAGCAAGAAAAGGTTTCGGCTTGGACAATGAAGATGTTGATTGACACAGTGACAAATTCAGGGCTATCGACCTTATCAAATACGTTGGATGAAGATGAAAGCACCCATGATGGAGGAGTTGAGCAAGCGGAGAAGGAGATAACGAGCGAGATGGAAGCGATGGCCGCTGCATATCATATTTTCAATAATGTCGCTCAGGCTGGTTGCAAGTGAGAAACTAAAGAATTCAGTAGATTAACGGATTGTTTTGTCTTTTGGTAACCATATTGTATGTTTTGCAGGTACTTCGATGAAGACGATCTTAGGAGGTTCATGATGAAGGAAGAGGTGGATCTTATCTTCCCATTGCTTGAAGGAGCAGAAGATGGAAAAATTGACAGAAAATCTTTGACAAACTGGGTGGTCAGTGCATTAATGTTTAATTCATTGTACTTTTTGTCTATTGCCCTATTCCATGTGAAGAGCAATTAACATGCATCACGCAGTCTTCGTCTTCATTCCAGTGATCTGTATGTTAATGCGAATTTGCCAAGAAGTGAAGGGAGATTTCAACGTGAGATACAATTCTTTTACAGGTGAAGGTTTATCAAGGCCGGAAAGCACTGGTACATGCTTTGACCGACACGAAAACAGCAGTAAAGCAATTGAACAAGCTCGTGACAGGAATATTGATCGTTATTACCATCATCGTATGGCTTCTTTTGATGGAAATTGCTACGACCAAAGTACTAGTCCTGCTTTTGTCACAGCTTGTTGTGGCAGGTTTCATTTTCGGCAACACATGCAAGACAATATTTGAGGCTATCATTTTTGTGTTCATTATGCATCCATTTGATGTTGGCGATCGTTGTGTTATTGATGGAGTTCAGGTAACTCTATAGAGAAACACTTCCAATTTTCTGTTGAGATGAGTCTGACTTATAGCAATTCATATTTCTGATGGCAGTTGATGGTGGAGGAGATGAATATCTTAAACACTGTCTTCTTGAAGCTCGATAATGAAAAAATCTTCTATCCAAATTCAGTTTTGGCTTCAAAACCTATAAGCAACTACAACAGAAGCTCAGACATGGGTGATAAAGTGGAGTTCTCAATTGATTTTATGACTCCGTTGGAGAGAATTGGAGCAATGAAAGAGAAGATAGAAAAGTATGTCGATGGAATTGCTTCAGTTTTCCTTCATTTCTTATTGCAAATGTCATGGCCTATACAGAGACTTGTTTGATACAGGACCATATGAAAGATTTCTTATAGCCATTTTCTCTAATGACTAGCCTTCTTGGTCAGGTACTTGGAGAAATATCTGCAACACTGGCACCCGAACTACAACTTGATTGTGAGTGAAATCGAGAACATGAACAAGATTAAGATGGAACTCTACGTCAATCACACGATGAACTTCCAAGATTACACAGAGAAGGGCAGGCGGAGGACTGAACTAGTCATGGAGTTAAAAAGAATTTTCGATGACTTGAATATTAGATATAATCTTCTTCCTCAAGAGGTCCATCTTTGCCAGATTGAGGATAAGAAGGGCAGGTAATGACTGCATTTGGCTGTGGAATGAATGCTCTGATAATCTGCCAAAATCAGTGGTTTCGTCCGCTTGTTAAACAAAGGAGGTGACTAGGTCTTTTGATAAATTGGGCTACCTCATTGTTCTTTTCACATAGCGATGGAGCGAAGCCTACAGAAGACAGCTGCATTGCCTTCGGCATGTCAAAATGATCAATAGACCAACTACTGATGCACGATAATTGTGTATTGCAAAGTATACCTAAATCTTGTTTTGTCTTTTGGACGTTTTGTGACACGTTGTTAATATTTTGGCTTGGTGACTCTGTCACAGTTGTTATTTAAAACATAAGGTGGTCAGGTATGAATGATGCCAGTGAATGTAATCTACCTTTTACGTACCTTGAGTATGAATTATTTGCTCAGCCAAATACGTGTGATCATACGTATGTCTTCTGCACATGAATGCACCCTCAAATGTGCCTTTGTGTGAGCATGTGGGGGTGAGGCTCCAGCTTAAGACCAGAGGTTTGTCCGGTGCATTAGTGCAGGTTCATGTGTAGGGTAGAAATCAGTGGTTATGATGTCAGGCTGCATTGTCAATGATCATAGGCATTGTGCCGATCCAGTCGCTTGACTGAAGTGTGTGCAGGGCATAATCTAGAAGATCTGAGCAGTAGGGCATCCGAAACAAGCCATGAGAAAAGTTACATTGAGGCATGCAATACTATAAGAACAAAACGATTAGCTGAGGTAATGACATGATCAGAACTGCCGATTAAGCCACTGGATTCTCGATGTTGGTAGTCAGCAACTGTAAAATATACTCCTCTTCGTTCAGGAGATGAACAGTGACTGCATCAGCACAGGCTCTACATTCTCCACTAACAATCACCTGCAACAGCAAAGATCTGTTTCTAGATTGGAGCAGTCGGTAAATTGAATGTGCTATGATTCTGTGAGTCCATTCTCAACGTTTTTTGAAAAATCGATGAAAAAAGTTCAAGCGAGTAAAGTGAAAAACTCATGTAATTTCGTTTCTTCAATATTTAAGACTACAAGAATGTTTTAATGATATTTCTGGAGAAAGGATTTGCTCAGTTTGATTTGTGAATGAAAGGTGGAGGAACTAGAGGAGGAAGTCCAAGGGGAGAAGGAACTTCAGACAATGTACGGGAACTGGAAGAGACTGGAGAGAACCCAGGATTACCTCCAATAATGCCTTCAGATAGCCAAAGACAACGGCTTTCTTCAGCTAAATATCCGCCGCAAGCACCACGACAGTGGCAACGACGATGAGGAACACAGTAACAATAACAACGACAGTACAGCTAATGATAACGATAACGTTAACAATAATAATAAAAACCAACGAGAAGAGGACCTTCTCTCTCCTCAACTCTACACGGGCAATGTCATCCTCCATTATTTTTCTATTTTTTTTGTCGGAAAATAAGCATTTCATTAAACTAGTTCAAGACGGCTTCAGTACATAATAAGTCCCAAAGACCGGGAGGGAGGGGAAGGAACCCAATTTTGAGGCGAGGCATTTTTCCTTGGGGATTTACGCCATCCAGTCGCCAACCGCATTTGCCTCTATAGGGCAGTAAGACATTGTCTATTATTAAAATGTAGCCGTTGTCTATGATTCGAAAATGCTACTGAACATTCATCGACATTTTACATTGTCTTGTGCAGACCGATTGCAGTGGAAATAGCAGAAGGCAACCTCAGGCCTGCGCTTCAGGAGGGCGAAGATGGCCAACTCGAAGAGCTTGTCCAACTCATACGCCTCTTTTGGGACCAAGACCCTTCAAAGAGACCGTCCTTCTCCACAATTACTGGCAATTTGAGAGTAATTAAGCAGACACTCACCAAAAATGTTTAGATTTTGGAGAGTGGTGAACGCAAATCGTGATTCCCCGAGTATTAGATCGTATGAAATTACGCAATCCAGAATGTTTTTGAGTTATGTGTAAGAGGACAGATATTTTGTTGATTTACACATTTCCCGATGACCCCAGCTGGCCATCCTCCTCCTGAAGCATGGGTCCCGTCACATGTACCTATCAATTAGGATGATATGACCTATGATACTCTTACTTAGTATTCACTGTACAATACTATGCTCTCTAAAGGATGATCAAACGTATCGCAAAAAGACAAACTTATAAAAGATCGATCTTTCTTTTTTTCCTTGTTGGACTCTCTTATAATCTAGTGCTCCTTTATGAGATAAGGATAGGACCAGTTAAAATAAATTCATATGGTTGGGACGCGACATAATTTGCTGGGAAACAAGACATTCAACTAAACAACTATGTGGAACAAATGTGAAACAAATAGCATCGCTATTAGATTGGAGGGAGAGTTACTGAAAAAGTACAAAACATATTCTAATTATGTCAATTTAGTCATAGATTTAGGACTTTTTTTTGGTAATCTTTCCTAGATTGGACAACAATAGTAAATGATATAATTTGCTTGAATTTCAAATCAAGATCGAACAACTGATCTGATTAATCAAATAGTTATTCACAATGCTAATTAAAGTAATATCCACAACTGTGAGTAATCAAACATTTTTATTTTTTTTTGCAAGTTGTTGATCAAATTTGAATTTGTTACTGTAGAACCAAGCACGATTAAGAACTTTTGAATAACAATGAAATTGCTCAACTTTACTTGTTCTTTCTGAATGTCCAACAATTTTTTTTTTTTTTTTTTTTTTTTTTTGGCGATGGCAAGGTAAAGATTTCACAATACTGCTTGTCGAACAAGCTGTCGTGGCTCGCGGCCTTCCAGCCATAGGGCACCGCCCCATCCATAGCTCCGTCTTCTGTGTTGTCCATGGCTTTGGTCGTCGATCCAGAATTGGCCTTGTGGAACTCGTACCCGAGCTCGATCTTCCCAGTGAAGAGCTCCACCCCAAATCTGGAGGAACTCACTGATGGTCCATCTCCAGGACGAACTCCAAATCTGAGGCCATGGCTCACTGAGAAAACCCAAAAGTTTCATCATACCCACTGAGGAAACTTCATTCCGAACAAAAAAAGAAAAACAGAGGAAGGCTGACGGTCCATCTCCGAGAAAATTCAAAAGTTTCATCATACCCAGTGAGCAAGCTTCATTCCGAACGAAAAAAGAAAGATAAAGAAGGCTGATGGTCCATCCCCCGGCTAAACTCCAAATTTGAGGCCGTGGCTCGTCGAGAAAACCCAAAAGTTTCATGTCCAGTGAAGCTTTATTCCGAAGAAAAAAACAAAACAGAGGAAGTTTCATAACATGGATGGGGCGGTGCTCTGTGGATAAAAGGCCACGAGCGACAACAGCTCCTTCGACAAGCAGTATTGGTTGGCTTTGACGCATCAGTGGCGACTCCGCCGGTGAACAAACGAAGGGGATGTCAGTAGATGGATGAGGAAGACTAGAGAGAAAAAAACAGAAGCCAAGTTTGGATTTTTTTTTGTTGAACACAGATTTTTATTGGCGTTCAATTAAAAAATGTATGCCAAGTCAGCCTACGTATTTAACACTTAATACTTTGTTGGTCGTAGGTATACTAGACGACCTTAATCAATCTTGTACGGACACATATTGCGGTCAGATTTCGAAAGATGTTTTCATTGGTCAAAGAAAGAATGAAAAAACAGATAAAAAAGAACTCTCTCATTGCGCGCATTGCGTTCACATGCATTAAAGTTTTTTTTTTTTTTTTGATGACGGGAACCCGTCTGGCAGCCCGCGCCGGGTAAATGTAAATCACGTAACCACCACACCCACGTCGTGTTTGAGTCGCGGATTCTGCGGACGCGGGATTAAACCTCCATCCAACGAAACATCATGGGGGCCATATCATAGCATCATGCGATGGTCATGCACTTAAAGTTTGCATGCACGTCTATAAAAGAAAGGTTTATTAGATTTTCTTTTTCTCCTTTTGTCTACTATTTTTTAAAAAGACCTTGTAAACAAAAGTCCCATGAATATTTGAGAAAATATAAAAATGAATTTTATCATATATTTTATTACGTTGATTGCTATCATATCATATGGAACCAATATCTTAAAAATTAAAAGTATCCCAATAAAGCACGCTAATCCAAACTTTTTCAATATTTTTATATCATGATAATGAAAAATCCGTGTTTAAACTCTCGAGGAGAAAAAAAAAAAATTAACTAGCCATCTCACGGTCCAAGTTCCAACAAAGCATGGCTTTATTGGGTGTGATGTTTTGTTTCCAATTTTAATACTAGGAATTATTAACTTTTGATTCATGAGAAATATGGCACATGTGCTAATTAGTCGAAACTGCTGTAGTGGACTAATATCCTTTATCCGCAACAAAAAAGGTCGATGTTATGGGTAACCGTCGTATGAAACATCATTTAAATAAGCGAGTCGTGGGTACTTCTAAATCAATCAATAAATTTAGAGAAACTAATTTCTATTTTCTGCAAAAGAAAAGGAAGACCTCTTCCCACAAAAAGAAAATATAGGAATGAATGAATAAAAAGGTCAAGCTTTGTCTGAGATTCTTTTGGTATTCCTTTTTTCTGTCACAAATTTATCAAAAATTTCAAACTAATATATTTATGATAATTTTATTCTCCGTTGATTTTCATTAAATTAAATTAATACTATGAAAATCATAAACCGATACATTTATAATAAATGAAGAGTAAAACCTCAAATTGATATATCTGTTTACTATTACATATTATCCAATTCAGTAATTTGACTCTAAAATTTAACAGAAATTAATCGATGGTAAATTTATCATAAGTGTATCAGTTTGAAGTTTTTTTATACTTAAAAAAATTGATTTCCGATAAACTATCACATATATACTAGTTTGGAGTTTTTTATGGTATTGATACTTTGTTATTTTTTATTATCATCAATGTTGTCCTTATAAACCCATGCATGTATTATCGGTTTAAACACGCTTCCCGAGTTGGAGCACCGCTTGTACAAAAATTTAATCAACAAATTACGAGGATTTTGTCCCCTTAAATTAGATCAGCTCTCGATTAAGGTGACATCTTGATTTTCAACCCTACTTTCGACTAAATGAAATGGGCTTTTCATCGACGCACCTATAATCTTTTTCTCTTGGCTGATTACTCACGAGATAACTAATTTATCAGGTGAAATCATTATGGAATATAAACGCGACTGATTTGAGAATTCGATCAAAAATCGACTGCTCAACCGTACTAATCTGCAATGGTCAATATGGCACTGTCAAAATCGATTAGAGATCGGAGATAGGTCGATTCGACAGAGGCATGTAATTAAATTGTGGTGATTCCACCTAATTGCAAAATTCTTGTCGAACGACACTAAATCGATTTTTCTGTCGTTTTTGTACCTTGTGTCCGTAATTGAAATCTTGATATTTTTACGACAACTGAGAGTCGTCAATGTGTCGAAGATGGACAATGTGGATAAAAAATAATCGACCACGAGTCAATTGCGCTAAAAATTTCTAAAAACTACCCGGTAGGTTAGGTCACGCTAAAATCGCGTCCGGTTGAAATTAATCACGAAATTGAACCCAATTTTAGGAATCGAAAGTTCTGGTGTGTCACGATTTATTTTGAGGACGTCGACTCATCATTTGAAGAATTTTCGGCAAGCCCGGATTTTCGGCGAAAAATCAAAATTTGGCGATTTTAAACCGGGAAATTCAGAGGGCCGTTTTTGTGTGAAATTTTGGCCTCCAAGTTGGATCAAACGGTGATGTGAGCGCAAGAATTTGGTGTTGGCTTCTACCTTGGCATTTTTGGCCATCAATTGGAAGCTAATTGGAGTGAAATTGAGTGGACTTGGAGTGGGGAATTGTGAAATTCGTAGGCCATGGGGGCTGCAACATTCGGACCCCAAAGCTTGACTTGTTAGGAAGATTTGGAGAGAAAAGGGTTGCTGGATGAGGCTAAGGGCTGGTGGGGCCTTGCATTTGAGTTTTTGGATATTTTCCATTGACTTGTGAGGCTTCTTGTTCCCCCTCCAGCTGCAGCCACTCTATCTTCTTCTTCTTCAACATTTCTTCTCCATTGTTGCTTAATCAAGACCAGAGAAACCAGCCACCTCCCACTTGAAACCAGCAGCAGCCCCTCACCGCCGCCTACACCGCCCGTGAGCCGCCCTAGCGCCGGTGTTGCCATTTTCCAGCCCACGCGACTCCAGCCCACTCGACCCTCTCCTAAGCCGTGCACGCTCGCATCCGTCGTCCAGAGCATCAACCAAGCCACCGTCCGCCACTCCAGCTGGTCCCCGTCACCACCTAGCCCCACCTGGCCGTTTACCACCCTCCTTCTCCTCGCGTTGTGCCCCGAGCTAGCTTTTCTCAGCCTCGGACAGAAGCGAAGCTAGCAACAAACTGTGACATCCAGATTTTCGGGCTCTGATTTCGATTAGATAAATTGGACATTTCATCGACGCGACTACAGTGTTTTTTCTCTGAGTTGGCCACTCATGAGATAATTAGACTAACTAGGTAAGCTATTAAGGACTTTAAGGTAGATAGACTTGAGAATTCAACCAAGAATCGACTTCTCGACCGTGACTATTTTTAGAAGCCATTGTGGCACGATATAAAATCGATTTGAAATCGAGAGATAGAAGTACGTTCGACGGAGATGTGTGGCCAATCGTGGGTGACACCACTAAATTGGAAAATTCTCGTCGACCGGCACTAATTTGATTTTACTATCGTTCTGGTACCCTGTGTCCGTATTTGAATCCTCGAGATTTTCACGACAACTGAGAATCGTCAATGAGTCGAGTGGGTTCATCGTGGCTCGAAGAAAATCGACCATGGGTCATTTGTCCTAAAAAGTTCTGAAAACTACATAGTAGCCTAGGTCACGCTAAAAACGCGTCCGAGTGAAATTAACCTCCAATCTAAGTCCGATTTTAGAAATTGAAAAGTCTGTTATGTCACGATAAATTTTAGGAACGTCGATTCAGTCTCGGAAGATTTTTCGATAACCGAGACTTTTTGGGAAAAAAGTCGGTTTATGACCATTTTCGTCCGTTGAAGCCGGGGATTAATTTTTGTTGTGAAATTGAGAAGCGTGAGGGATTCTTGGATGAGGAAAATAATCAATTTGATAAGTGAGACATCAATTGATTTTTATGAGAGTCATTTGAGAGAATTTCATGAGGGAAATTGGATGCGAAAATACAAGAGGGGACCAAGAACTCTAGCTTGGAAATTCTTTTGAGATTAAATGAGCTAATTCAAAAGAAATTGGGATAAGAATTTTCAATTTGAGGAAATTCTTTTCTTTTAATTTTCTTCCCATTTCTTTTTCCCATTTTGGCCAAACACTCTTTTTCCCTTTTCTCTCTTTATTTCTCTCTCTCTCCCTCTTTTTCTTTTTCCCTCGTGCGTGAACCCCCTCCACCGACTGCCCTCTTGCTGTCTTCAACTTTGCTTCTCCTTTCTTTTACTTTTTGACTTTTCAAACTTACTCTCTCTCTCTTTATCTCTACCTCACCCTCTCTCTCGACACCCTCTCTCCCTCTCCGTTTGGTGCGAACCAACGAATAGAAACGGAAGCAACTCGCCTAGGTTCGGAGTAGCCCGCCGTCACCGCCCACGCTCCGCCGCCGCCGCTCGCCGCTCGCCCTTCCTCACGCTCGCACGTGTGCAGCCCGCGCGACCGCCCGCTCTCTCCACCGTCCAAACGTCCCTACCGTGTGGCCCGGTTTCGCTTCTCTCTATCTTCTTCTACTTCTTCGAAAGCCCGGCAAGCCGAAGACCGCCGGAGCAGCGAGCCACCTCACGCCGCACGCCGTCGCAGCTCCGCGCTGCCCAGCCCACGCTGTCCGCCCTCGTCTAAGTCGAGCGGCCGTCCACGACCCCGCCGGCCAGCTGCGGTTCGGGGTTGTGAGGGACGGTAAAGGCCGCCGGAGCTCCCTCAGACCACCGTATGCCGCCACCTTGACCCACCGGAGCCCCCTCGCCCTCCACAGGCCTTGCCTCGCCATCTTAGCTCCGAATCTGACCCCAACCAGCAGTGAACCGAGAGGAAGAAAATGGGTATGTCGGCACCTATTTGGCCCGTTTTAGGCGTCTTCCCGAGCCGGATGCTCGGCCCGCCTTGAGGAAAGTCGATCCTCGCGTCGATCCCGTCGTTTTGTGTGAGTTTTGCTCACTAATGCCTTCTTAGTTTGCTAATTATACTTAAAATTTGATTAGTGTTAGTTAAGTGTAATTAGGTGGTTATATTAGGATGGATTAGCGATTATTAGTTAATTGCATTGCATTTTAGTTGAATGGTTAGCGTACTTAATTAGAGAATTGTCTATTTTATTTATTGAATGCTTCTCGGGATTTTTCCCGACCCTTATCGGGCTTCAATTAGGCATTTCGGGCTTAAATGGAATTTTTAGTAATTAAATATTAATTTTCGAAATTAATTTAATTATTTATTTATTTTTCGAAAATTCAACTGGGATGGCCAGTGACCGAGATTTTATGCTGATGACCGTAGTGCAATCCATTTATTTAATTGAGCTTTATATTGTGCTAAATTGGAATTATTGTATTTAATTATTGATTTTCGAAATTAATTAATTAATCATTTTTTTTCCGAAATTAGACCGGGATGGTCGACGCTCGTAAATTTCGTGCTGATCGCTGTTGTGTATTTAGAATTTGGATTTGATGAGTGGATAATGCAAATTGAGTGTTGATTGTGAAAAGTATGGATTTTATTCGAAAAATCCTAGGTGTCGGGTTTGGCACCGAAATTGGATTTTTAAGGAAAACTATTGTAATGGGAGTATTTGAGTGAAATGCAAAGTGTTTGGGAGTCAATATTAAATTGTCGTGTGCTGGTTGAAAGACTCGGTCGCGATGGTAGTGGCTAGGCCAATTGTGATAGAACTAGTACGAGCACATAGAGGGGGGTGAATAGGTGATCAAAGTGATTTTTGCTAATCGTAACAAGATATATTAATTTTTATCGATTGATAAACTAAGAGATTGAAAGCAATAATAGACGTATGAAGATGCGATGTAAAGTAAAAGGATTAGGGATAGAGAATCAAGACTCCAAGTTTATAGTGGTTCGGCTTAAACCAAGCCTACGTCCACTCTCCCGCACTGACAGCCCACCGACTGGATTTTACTAAGAATCAAAAAGAGAATTTATAGTCTCACGTCCTTGATTCCACAGTGCAGAGACTCTACTACACTTTCTCAAGGTCTCACAAAAATTAAGTCTCTCTTTTGATTACAAGTATAGCTCGACGAATAAGATCGCAAAAGAATAAGGAGATTCGAGACTTTGAAATTTTTCTATCGGGCACTCTTGAACAACTTGAATGTCTCCCTTATATACTTCTTTATGCCTTCAATACCGTTGGCACCTTCCAAAGAAGTTCTTCCAATCAACCCGTTGGACAGAATCAATTAGAGAGATCTTGAGCTATTCAAGGAAAATGACGATAGCCCATCAATCATGCTCGCCCATACAATCAGGATCTCAGTTTCCATAAGTAGAACCTTCCAAGTATAATTCGCGGGTCTAGAGGATCTAGATTACTCGAATACGAATAACAGATCTTGAAGTGCTAACTCCAGCTGTGAGATCTTCTTCAGTCGATAGAATCGAATCCTTAAAGAAATACTCAACTCAAGATAAGTCTTCTTCGACGGTCTAGATGTTGGAGAAATCTTTCTGGAATATGTTGAAGCTGACAAAACGTTTCCATCAATCTAGTCTGAAGATTTGCAGACTATAAAGTCTAAAGACCTCTGGACTGCCAGACTCAAGACTCAAAGTCTATTCTCATTGATAGTTTGTAGTTTGTCGAAGAATGTCTATCCGGATCGTGTGTTTCGTTAAGGATTTGATCTTATCGATCGACGAAGATCTCTTGGCTGGATATGACATAACGGATTCCTTTATTCGAATCAAGATTGATTAAAGATCCGATGATTGGCGAAGTATACTTGGAAGGTTCTACTTATGGAAACCGAGATCCTGATTGTATGGGCGAGCATGATTGATGGGCTATCGACATGTTCCTTTAATGGCTCGAATGATCTTCCTAATTGATTCTGTCCAACGGGAAGATTGGAAGAATTCCTTTGGTAAGTGCCAACGGGTATGATGGCATAAATGAGTATATAAGGAAGACGTTCCAGTTGTTCGAGGTGGTGCACGATAGAAGAATTCCAAAGTCTGAAGCTCCTTATTCTTAGTCAATTCATTTGCTGAGCGAAATCTTGTACGCAAAAGAGAGTCTATATTTTGAGATACCTTGAGGAAGTGTGGTAGAATATCTACATTGTGGAATCAAGAGAAAGCATTGCTGTAATATCTCTTTTGTTCATAGTGAAATCCAGCCGGTGGGTCACAAAAAGAGTGGACGTAGGCTAGGAATAAGCCGAACCACTATAAACCTTGTGTTCAATTTTCTCTTCCCTACTCTCTGTTTACTTTGATCATAATCTGTTTTAGAGAACTTCCTTTCTATTGTCTGCCTAGTATTGCCTTCGTATCTCGATAAATTGTTTTTACACCTATTCACCCCCCTCTAGGTGTTTATACTAGCTATATCAATTGGTATCAGAGCCTGTGTACTCACTTTGTTTGAAGTGTTTTACTTCAGAGTTAAAGATCCATGGCTAGTATGTTAGCTCCAGGGCTGGTGGAAGGGCAAAGCAATACCGGACCTCCTTACTTTGATGGAAAGGATTACAACATCTGGAAAACAAGATGAAAGCGTTCTTAAGATCAAAGGATCCTCTCGGAATGGGACGTTGTAGAAAAAGGAATCACTCCTAAAGCTGCATCTGTCTCGAGAGAGAGGAAAAGAAACTGTGAGTCTAGTGAAATGACTCGGGAAGAGATAATCAAGAGACAAGCTCTTGATGCAAAAGCAATTTATTCTTTATATTGTGCTTTCTCACCTACCGAATATAATAGAATATCTTCTTGTGTTACAAAGAAAAAGAAGTCTCGGGATAGATTACATATTACCTATGAAGGAACCGATCGAGTGAAAGAGACCGGAATCAACATTCTCCTCGGTCAATACGAAGCCTTCAAAATGAAATCGGAGAATCTATAAGCGACATGTTTAGTCGTTTTACAAAAATCGTGAATGGTCTTGAAAATCAAGGTCAACCAATTTCTGATCCCATGAAAGTAAACAAGCTACTGCGTGGACTCTCCAAGGATTGGAATCACATAAAGACCTCAATAAGAGAGACACAAAGAATCATGCCACTATCTGTCGATGAGTTGGTTGGAACTCTTCAGTCTTATGAAGTGGAACGAATCAATGAAGACGAATATCCTAAAGGTAAGAAATCCATTGCATTAAAATCCAATGATGATTCGATGTTACGTTCTCAAGACGATATGGATGATGAGGAGCTTGCTCTCATGATAAGAAGATTCGGAAAGTTGAACGAAAAAGGAAGAAGATTCAATCCAAAGAAACAGTTTTCAAAAGCAACAGATCGAGTCTGAGGATGATGAATCAAACAAAGATATAGTCTCTTTGAATGTAAGAAAAAGGGACACATCGGACCCAACTTGTCCTCTTCGAGGAAGAAGAAATGAAAAGCTGAAAAGTATCGAAAGGCTCTTAAAGAAGAAACCTGGAGTAATACGAGTGTGAAGAAAGTGATGATGATTATGCCAATATATGTTTGATGGCACAATCGGATTCGATTCAAACTCCGAGATAGACTTAGATTCAGACAGTGAGTTTGAGGTAAGTAACTTTAAAATCCCTATTAAAGTTTCTAAATACATTGATGAGCTGTATTCTAGTCTTAAGACTTCTCTTAAAAGGATTTCCGAACTTAAAAAAGAAAATTCTGCACTAAAACAACAGGAAAATGCTTTGAAAGAAAAGTTGAAATGTTTAGACATGAATGTTTCTACTCTTAAAGAAAGTGAAGAAAATCTTTTAAAAGAAAATGAATTTTTAAAAATTGACATATCAAATATTTCAAAAAGATTTTCAATAGGATCTGAGAAACTTGAAAAGATTCTTTCAACTCAAAGACCTTATTTCAATAAGTCTGGTTTAGGTATGACAGTGGAAACAATTCCCTTGATTGATTTTCCTAAAGTAAAAGAAAGAATTAAGAAAAGACCGTCGAGAGAGGCTTACAAAAATCATTTCAAGAAAGTTTTTGTAAAGTCTGTAGGTCGAAATGCTCTAAGGTGTTCAAAGTGTAACAGTCAGGATCATTTTGAAAAAGAGTGTCCTATGGTTTGGAAACCTGTTAAGAAAGTATGGCCTAATAATGTTTATCCTACTAACACCAAAGGACCCAAGAAAATTTGGGTACCAAAGAAAGCTTTAGTTTTTTTAATTGCAGGTCACTATCAAGAAAAAGGTAAAATGGTATCTGGATAGTGGATGCTCAAGACATATGACAGGAGATTCAAATTGCTTCATAAAGCTCGTTCAAGTAAATGGTGGAAAAGTCTCATTTGGAGGAAAAAGCAAAGGAAGAATTGTGGGGTTTGGAACTGTAAAGATTGGAAACCTCACAATAAGCAATGTTTCACTAGTGGAATGACTCAACTACAATCCGCTCGAAGTCGATCGGTGTGTGATACCGGTTTCAAAATAAACTTTCAAGAGGGAATATGTTCATGAACCAAAGATTCTACTCGATCATTTATGGGTCGAAGACATGGAAATATCTACCTCTTGGACGTGAAACTAGATGAATCGCAATGTCTAATCTCAATTCAAGACGAAGCGAACTTATGGCACAGAAAGCTTGGGCACATCAATATGAAGCAGATAGCCAAAATTTCAGCAAAGAAGCTTGTTCGTGGTTTACCCAATTTATCATACCAAAAGTCTGATCTATGCACTCCATGCGTATTGGGAAAGCGGGTAAGAAATTCCTTTAAACCAATAAATCAAGTATCCACTAATCGTGTCTGCAGCTTCGCATATGGATCTCTTTGGACCAACCGAACTCGAGCATTGGAGGTAAGAAATATTGCCTAGTAATTGTGGATGATTACTCACGATTTACCAGGGTATATTTCCGGCAAGTAAGTCTGAAACATTCTCTTACTTTGAAAAGTTTGCTAAAAAGGTTCAAATTGAAAAAGGGTATGTTATTTCAAGTATAAGAACAGACCATGGAGGTGAATTTGAAAATCAAGATTTTACAAAATTTTGTGATGAATCTGGTTTTCAGCATTTATTCTCCTCTCCATATACTCCGAGCAAAACGGAGTTGTGGAAAGAAAGAATAGGCCGCTTCAAGAAATGGCTAGAACTCTTTTAATTGAAAGTAACATTTCTTCACGTTTTTGGGCTGAAGCGCTTTCTAAGATGTTATATTATTAATAGAGTTTTTCTAAGACCAATTCGGAAAAAACCCCTATGAGTTATTCAAAGGAAAGAAACCTATTGTTTCATACTTTCATGTGTTTGGATGTAAATGCTTTATTTTGAAAAATGCAAATGATCGAGTTGACAAGTTTGAGGAAAAATCGACGAAGACATCTTCCTTGGATATTCTACCTCGAGCAAAGCCTACGAGTCTATAACAAGAAGACTCAATCTATGGAGGAATCAATGAATGTCAAATTCCGGATTCTATGCAAAATGAATCTATTCGACTCATCTTGAAGAATCTGAACCTGCTTTAGACTCTACAAAGTCTAAAGAAGCAGCTCAGACTCTGAAAGACCAGCAACAAGTGGTTATTAAAGATTCAAATGAAGGAAGTGATCATCAACCTGAAAAATCAACCAGTAACTGGAAGCATAAGTCCAGTCATCCCAAAGATCTCATTATTGGCGACATTAATGAAGGAATTCGCACAAGATCCAAAAGGCGCGAAGAGTCTAGTCTTTGTGGCTCTTATTTCTGAAATAGAACCCAAAAACATAGAAGAAGCTTTATCTGATGAAAACTGGATTGAAGCTATGCAAGAAAAACTCAGACAATTCAGCATTAATGATGTCTGGGAGTTGACTCCTAAACCAAAAGGTAAATCTATTATTGGAGCTAAATGGGTTTTCAGGAACAAGATGAACGAGAAAGGAAAAGTCATAAGAAACAAAGCAAGACTCGTGGCCAAGGGATATACGCAAGAAGAATGGATAGACTATGACGAGACTTACGCACCAATAGCAAGGTTAGAAGCAATTCGATTATTACTTGCTTTTGCTTGTTATAAGAATTTCAGGTTATTCCAAATGGACGTCAAAAGTGCTTTCCTGAATGGATTTATCCATGAGGAAGTCTATGTGGAACAACCACCTGGTTTGAAGACCCAAGGAAACCGGACTCGATATTCGACCGAAAAAGGCCTTGTATGGTTTAAAGCAAGCAACTCGAGCTTGGTACGACAGAAATGAGTAAGTTTTTTATTCAAAATGGCTTTGTTAAAGGTAAAGTAGACACTACTCTGTTTATCAAAAGAGAAAGCAAAAGTTTTCTGCTTGTTCAAATATATGTTGATGATATTATTTTTGGATCCTTTAATGAAAGTTTGTGCAAGAATTTCTCTAAGTCTATTCAGAATGAATTTGAAATGAGCATGATGGGTGAACTAACCTTCTTTCTTGGACTTCAAGTGAAACAATTGAAGGAAGGGACCTTTATTCATCAAGAAAAATATGCTAATGATCTTGTCAAAAAGTTTGGACTGGAAAATTGCAAAAAGACTGATATACCGGTGCCAAGCTCTTTGAAGATAGACAAAGATGAAGGAGGAAAGAAAGTTGACCGGAAGCTATACGGGAGTATCATTGGTTCACTTCTTTATCTTACTTTGCTTCTAGGCCTGACATTTTGTTTAGTGTTTGCATTTGTGCTAGATTTCAAGCGGACCCTAAAGAATCTCATCTAAATGCTGCAAAGCGTATTATCAAATACATTGCTTCAACTTCAAGCATCGGTCTTTGGTATCCTAAAAAGGGAGACTTTACTCTTCTTGGATACTCGACGCCTTGAGATCTAGCTGGTTGCGAGTTGATAGAAAGAGCACTTCGGGCACTTGTCAACTACTTGGAAGCGGGACGTGTCTTGGTTTTCAAGGAAGCAAAATACGGTAGCTCTTTCTACACAGGACGAGTATGTAGCTCTCGGAAGTTGTTGTTCACAAATTCTGTGGATAAAACAACAGCTAAGAGACTTTGGAATTGAAGATTCATGCACGAAGATTAACTGTGACAACACCAGTGCAATCAATCTTACCAAAAATCCAATCCTTCACTCAAGAGCGAAGCATATAGAGATTCGACATCACTTCATTAGAGATCATGTTCAAAATGGACAAATTTCGATTCAGTTTGTTGACTCAAAGAACCAACTGGCGGATATATTTACAAAGCCTTTGGAGAAAAATCAATTTGAAATCATCCGTTCCAGACTCAACATCCTGAAGCTTGAAGAAGTTAAAGTCTAGAGACTCTCAGACTCAGACAAACAAGGTTCTTGACTGTAAGTTATTTTATTTTCTCTCATATTAAATCTCGGAAAGGTACGATCATCTATCTATAATTGATTTTTGCTATCTTCAATTTCCGTGATAAGTGCAATCTTTTCTTTTTCAAAAGGAGTTAATATTTTAAAAAATGGCAAGTATCTATTTTTGAAAAAGGCGGTTATTTTTAAAAAGGGCATCTTTTACTTTCCATTACGACGCTTGGTATGCCTCTCTTCAACCGACCTATATACGATCGGTTCTTCTTCGTTCAAAAAACTCTAAAAAGTATCGATCTTCCACTCATGTCTTCTTCACTTGTTTAATCTTCGAAAAAGTTATCATCTTTCTTGGGAAAGTCAAGTTCGGAATCTTTCAAGACTGTGAAAGATGTCGTCTTCAAGAAAGTCTTCGAGGATTGCAAGTAGGAGACCACGGCAAATGAGTGAGGGGCCTACTCACTTTGATCTCACCGAGGAAGAGGAGTCACTCGATCGAACGAGCCCACAACATTCTCGGCGAATATCATTCTCCACCAACTAGTCCACGGGGTGTTGGTCATCGCGAAGAGGAAGAAATCGTTGAAGGAGCTGTTCTGTAAGAACTCAAAAGCCCTCTTTTATTTATAAGCTTTACCGTGCTTTAAAGAGGATCGGTACTCCATTGAACTACATCGATGAGTTTCTTAAGGACAAGGGATATGGGAATGAGTACATCTTTTTGCGAAATATGAAGCGTTTGGGAATTGCTCCTAAGGGGATGGCAGAAGAATCCCTTGCAAATATCCCAAGTGACCCGCGTGTTGGAGGACTGAATCCGATAGATGGGAATGATGATGACAAATTGTACAGCCAATTTCAACCAAGAATGGGTGTTGCGGCGAAAATTCGGGGAAAAAGGACAGACTTGTTCCGATCGAAGGAACAAAAAGATCTATACTCCAAATTGTTGAAGCGTGGGGTGATAAACCCTAGGAGTGTGGATTTTGATTTCCTTGATGCCGTGAATGTTAATTTGAGGGAAAAGTTCCGTTTTCTTCAACTTGAACAGTTACGTTCGACACTACGAAAGCCTATCTTGAACTAATCGCATATTTCTATTCGAATCTTAGCTTCTTGGATGCGAATAGAATTTCTTTTAGTGTCCGAGATCAGGACTTTGTGGTGGATGTAGATATGTTAGCTGATGTGATTGGGGTTGAGAGAGGAAGATATCAACCTATTAATGTCTCTATTGCTCGTGCTACATTGGAACTTGTTAAGGACGGAAGGACGAGAGGGAAGAATTTCCTAAAGAATGCGTGCGTTCGACATTCCGCTTCACAAGATTGTGATAAATTGCCTCGAGACCGAAATCTACTTCAAAGACCGATGTTTCAAACTCGGAGGCAAAGCGATGTACGCCATCAATGCTGGAAAAAGATTTTCTCTTCCTCACACTATTTTGTTCCACATGTATAGAGTAGTGGTGAAGGACAAGGGTCAACTTCCTTATCCGAGTCTTGTGTCAAAGTTATTCGGACATTTGAATGTTCAGCCTCCACAAGTTCTCTCGTGTTCGATCGGTTGATAAAATGGTGGTAGGACTGAAAATGGTGTCCAAAATGCGTCGAAAGAACTCGACAAGGCGTTGGAGAAATTCAAGGAGACAACCCCCGCAAGCCTCATCAAGTCTCTTTGGCAGCAAAAGAAAAGGGAAGGAGCCTATGGTTGCTCCATCCAAAAAGAGAAGAGCTCTTATCATTGAGGATGAAGATGATGAGGATGACATCACCATTTCGCTATGGCATTGAAGAACCCGAGTCGTTACGTTCCGAAATCAATGGAACGACGGGAGAGAGAAGCGAGAAGAAAAAGAAGCGAGAGGAGAAAGAATCGAGAGGAGAGAGAAGTTGAAGAAAGAAATGCAGAGGAAGAAAGGTTTGAAAAAGAAGAAGAAGAAGAAGAAGAAGAAGAAAGAGGAAATCCGAGAGGAAGGAGAGCATGAGGAACACTCTTCTCCACCGAAGGCATGGAAACAGGGGAGATGGTGAGAAAAGAGGAATGTCCTCATATCCTCGCTACCAAAATGAGTCGGCCGCTCTCCGAGCGGATCCGGAGGACATTTATGCCTCTCAATTTCCCGAGGAGAGACATGATGCTTCATCGCCAAATCTGCGTGACTATGCTAATGTACCATCGTCTGCATTTACTCCATCTAATCGTGCCGAAGCCGACGTAGACGATAATTCAGCAAATTTCCGCAGAATTCTTGATGTTCTCTTGGAAATGCGGGGTCGGATATATGCTCCGGGATACGAAGTTCGAACTTGCGGAATGTAGGACAAGCTTCTTCGTTTCTTTGAATGATCGGATCCAAGCCCTTGCTCTTCGAATCAAGCAAATGCTAAGGGTGAGGAGGTTGCACAACTGAAGGAAGACTTGAAAAGGCTGGAAGGCATCGTTCAGTCTATGGGAGATTTCCAGCTTGTCCGCATTCCCAAGCAATCTTGACTTTATTCCATTTTCATCTCAACCTTTTTAATGCTGACAAAAAGGGGAGAGATGCGAGATTTGAAAACTTTGAACTTAAACTTTTAGTTTGTTTGTTTTGATGTTTGACTTGACTTGTGTGTCTGGTTGTGGACTGAATTTGGGATTTGGATTTGACTGCTTATATTAAGTACTATTGATATCTTATGAATGGCTTTACTCTCATGCAAGACTAACCTATTTTCTGTGGTTGCAGATTCTAGTGTTATCATTAAGACATTAATCTTTATGAGATATCCATATTTGCTTGAGTAATGTTTTGCAGGTCAAAGATATTCAAATCTTCAAGAAAGTTTTGCAACCATCAAAAAGGGGGAGATTGTTGGAGAAATCTTTCTGGAATATGTTGAAGCGACAAAACGTTTCCATCGGTCTAGTCGAAGATTTGCAGACTTTAAAGTCTAAAGACCTGCGGATCGCGGACTCAAGACTCAAAGTCTATTCTCATTGACAGTTTGTAGTTTGTCGAAGAAGGTCTATCCAAGACTGTGTGTTTCGTTAAGGATTTGATCTTATCGACTGACGAAGATCTCTTGGCTGGATATGACATAACGGATTCCTTTATTCGAATCAAGATTGATTAAAGATCCGATGATTGGCGAAGTATACTTGGAAGGTTCTACTTATGGAAACCGAGATCCCGATTGTATGGGCGAAAGCGGGATTGATGGGCTATCGACATGTTCCTTTAATGGCTCGAATGATCTTCCTAATTGATTATGTCCAACGGGAAGATTGGAAGAATTCCTTTGGTAAGTGCCAACGGGTATGATGGCATAAAGGAGTATATAAGGAAGACGTTCCGGTTGTTCGAGGTGGTGCACGATAGAAGAATTCCAAAGTCGAAGCTCCTTATTCTTAGTCAATTCATTTGCTTTGAGCGAAATCTTGTACGCAAAAAAGAGTCTATATTTTGAGATACCTTGAGGAAGTGTGGTAGAATATCTACACCTGCGGAATCAAGGGAAAGCATTGCTTTGTAATATCTCTTTTGTTCATAATGAAATCCAGCCGGTGGGGCTGTCGGTGCGAAAAGAGTGGACGTAGGCTTGGAATAAGCCGAACCACTATAAACCTTGTGTTCAATTTTCTCTTCCCTACTCTCTTTTACTTTGACCATAATCTGTTTTAGAAAACTTCCTTTCTATTGTCGCCTAGTATTGCCTTCGTATCTCGATAAATTGTTTTTACACCTATTCACCCCCTCTAGGTGTTTATACTAGCTATATCACTAGAAACTCATCAATGAGGGTAGACTTTGAATCTTGAGTCCTGGTGGTGGCGGTCTTCGGACTTTGACGACAGAGTCGCATGTCTTCGATCGGATCGATGAAAACGTTTTGTCAGCTTCAAAACACATAAGGAAGTTTTCTCCAACAATCTCCCCCTTTTTTATGGTGACAAAACTTTCCTGCAGATTTGGATACTTAAAACCTCCAAAACAATACTTTAAGCAGATATGGATATCTCATAAAAGATAAATGAGTTAGTATAAAGATAGTATCGAATTTGCATTCACGGGAAAAGAGTTAGTCTTGTAAAAACGGCTATCTTTGCCACGAATATCATATCAACACGCTTAGAATACTGAAAGCAAGCATTAAACAATCCAAACCAATCCAAACCAGTCACAACCAAAGTCATAACCAAACAACCAAAACAAAAGTAAAGTCCAAAAATCAAACCAAAGTCAAATAAGTCAAATCTGCACTTCAGCTTCTCCCCCTTTTTGTCAACATTAAAAAGGTAGAGAGAAAAAGAGAATAAAATTAAGATTGTTTTGGAATGCGAACAAGCTGGAAATCTCCCATCGACTGAACAATTCCTTCCGGCCTTTTCAAATCCTCCTTCAATTGAGCTACTTCTTCACCCTTGGCATTTGCTTGAACTTGAAGAGAAAGGGCATGAATTTGATCATGTAGAGAAATTGAAGAGGATTGTCCTGCATTCCGCAAGTTCGAACTTCGCATCCCAAGGCATAAATTTGGCCTTGCATCTCCATAAGAATATCAACCACTTTTCGAAAGTCTGCCGTATTATCAGTCTGAGTGCTTGCTTCAGCATGATCAGTTTGAGGAGTATTTGCAGATGATGGCATTTCAGCATGATCACCCAGATTAGGAGATGAAATCTCATGATCTTCCTCAAGAAATTAAGTGGCATATACATCTTCTAGATCTGCAGGTGAACGGCTAACATCTTCACTAGGAAAAGCAATTGAAGAAGTACCTCTTTTCTTAGCAGCTCCCCCTGTTTCAGTGCCTTCGGGTAGAGAGAAGTACTCTTCATGCTCTGACTCTGCTTGTTCTCCTCTGCCCTCTTTTTCTTGAATTCTTTCTTCCTTTGCTTCTTTCCTCATCGATTCCCTTTCTTCATTTCACTGCTCTGTTTCTTCTCTATCTTGATCCTGTCTCTCCTCTGTCTCTGGAACAAAATGCTGAAGGTTCCTCAAGGCAAGAGCTGATATGGTGAGATCATCATCATCTTCTTCATCCTCCAAGATGAGTGCTCTTCTTTTCTTGGATGGAGCTGTCATGGGCTCCTTCCCTTTCCTTTTGCGGACACGGAGGCTTGATGAGTCTTGACGGGGTTTTCTCCTTAAATCGCTCCAAAGCCTTGTTCGGTTCCTTCGAGGCATTTTGGAAACCATCTTCGATCGCACCACCATTTGATCACGAGTTCGAACACACGAATTGTGGGAGGCTGAATATTAATATGTCTCGAACAAACTTAGTAACAAGTGCGGAGTAAGGAAGTTGACCTTTGTCTTTCAAAGATGGATCTGTACTTGTGAAACAAGATAGTGTGCGGTAAAGAGAACTTTTGCCAAAGCATTGATAGCATACATCGGTTTTGCTTCTGAGTTGGAGACATCGGTCTTCGAAGTTAATTTGGGTCTAAGACAATTGATCACGATCTTGTGAAGCAAAATATTTGAGGCATTCATCCTCAAGTACGAAATTCTTCCTTCGCCATTCCATCTCGAACAAGCTCTACCGTCGCACGACCACCACGACACACTAATTGATTGAAATGCCCCTTGCTCTACTCCAATCACATCCGCTAATGTGTCCATATCAACGATATAATCCTAGTCTCAAAAGAATAGAAGTATGCAATAAGTTCTAGATAAGCCACCGTTAATTCAGAGCAAAATTGCTCAAGTTGAAGAAGAGTGAATTTCTCTCTCAGCTTCACATTCAGAGAGTCAAGGAAATCAAAGTCCACACTTCTTGGGTTGATTACCCCTCGCTTTAGCAACTTAGAATAAAGTCGCTTGTGTTCCTCCGAGCGAAATAACTCAATCCTTTTGTTTTGAAAATTTGCTACAACACCCATTCTAGGCTTAAAATGAGTGTACATTTTATCATCATAATTTCCATCAGGCTGACTAAATCCTCCAACTCGTGGATCACTCGGAACATTCGCAAATGCTCGATCTGCCGACCCCTCAGGAGCAATTTCCAAACGTTCCATCGTTCGCAAAAAATGAGTTTCATTTTGATATCCTTTCTCTTTCAAAAATTCATAAATGAAGTTCAATGCAGAACCTCCTTCCTTTAAAGCAGTGTACAGTTTGAAAACAAAAGCAGGCTTTAGAGTCTTTACAGGTTCGGCATCCTCAATGACCTCCTCTTGTTGTTGTTGAACATTCTGTGGTCTAGACTGTGGAGAAAGGCGCGATTGAGAATGTCATGGGCTCTGCTGTTGCCTTGGAGATTCTTCTTCCTCGGTGAGGTCAAAATGCGTAGGACCCTCATGCATATGTTGTGGTCCCCTGCTTGCTATTCTTGAGGACTTTCTTTGGGAAGTCATTATCACAGTCTTTGAGAGATTCCAAACTCAATTCGCGAGAAAGATTAAAGCCTTGAGGAATAAACTAGAGAGTAACAATAAGAAAGTAAAGTTCTGTGCTTCTAGGGTTTGCGAAGAGGAAAATGAACAGTATATAAGGTGATCGAAATGGGGTATACTAGTCGCCATAAAAGGAAAAATAGAAAATGCATTTTCAAAAATAACTGCCTTTTTGAAAAGATAAATAGATAACTGTTATTTCAAAAAGTAACTTCTTTTTCGAAAAGGAATTATTGCAATAATCACGAAAACTTGGGAAGATAACATCAATCAATTACTGATTAATCGATGAACGTACCTTTTCGAAATTTTATCCATGATATAAACTTCTAAAAATAACTTACGAGTTGTGAATCTTGATCTTCTCGAGTCCGAATGTCTTTAGACTTTTGTCTCTCGAGTCGAACTTCTTCATCTTTAAGAGATAAGATATTGAGTCTTGAACGTATAGACTCAAATGAGCTTTTCTCAAGTGGCTTTGTGAATATGTCTGCTAGTTGATTCTTTGAGTCGATAAAATGTATCAGGACTTCTCCACTTTGCACATGATCTCTAATAAAATGATGTCTAATCTCTATATGCTTTGCTCTTGAATGAAGAATTGGATTTTTTGTGAGATTAATTGCACTGGTGTTATCGCATTTGATCTCGGTGCAAGAGTCTTCGATACCAAAGTCTCGTAGTTGTTGTTTTATCCATAGTATTTGAGAACAACAGCTTCCAAGAGCTACATACTCTGCTTCTGCTGTTGAAAGTGCTACGGTATTTTGCTTCCTTGAAAACCAAGATACTGCCCTGTTACCAAGCAATTGACAGGTGCCAGATGTGCTCTTTCTATCAATTTTGCATCCTGCAAGATCTGCATCTGAGTATCTAAGAAGAGTAAAGTCTCCTTCTTTGGGATACCATAGACCAAACTTAGCAGTCGTTGCAACATATTTGATGGTGCGTTTTGCAGCACTTAGATGAGATTCTTTAGGATTTGATTGAAATCTAGCACAAATGCAAACACTAAACAGAATGTCAGGTCTAGACGCAGTAAGATAAAGAAGTGAACCAATAATACTCCTGTATAATTTTTGGTCGACTTTCTTTCCTCCTTCATCTTTGTCTAACTTCGAAGAATTTGACATTGGTATGTCAGTCTTTTTGCAATTTTCCAGACCGAACTTTTTAACAAGTTCTTTTGCATATTTCTCTTGATGAATGAAAATTCATTCTCTTAGTTGTTTCACTTGTAGACCAAGAAAGAAAGACAGTCATCCATCATGCTCATCTCGAATTCATCCTACATAGATTTAGAAAATTTCTTGCACAAAGTCTCATTAGATGATTCAAATATAATGTCATCAATATAAATTTAAACGAGTAAACTTTTACCTTCTCTTTTGATAAACAAGGTAGTGTCTACTTTTCCTTTAATGAAACAATTTTGAATTAAAAAGTTACTCAACCTTTCGTACCAAGCTCGAGGAGCTTGTTTTAATTTATATAGCGCCTTTTTCAGTTTGAACACATAGTCTGGTTTCTTTGGATTTTCAAATCCAGGAGGTTGTCCCACATAGACTTCTTCTTGAATAAATCCATTCAGGAATGCACTTTTGACGTCAATTTAGAATAACCTGAAATTCTTATAGCAAGCAAAAGCAAGTAATAATCTAATTGCTTCTAACATTGCTACAGGAGTGTAAGTCTCGTTATAGTATATCCCTTCTTCTTGCGTATAACCTTTAGCCACGAGTCTTGCCTTGATTCTTATCACTTTTCCTTTTTCATCGACTTTGGTCCTGAAAACCCATTTAGCTCCAATAATAGACTTACCTGTTGGTTTAGGAGTTAATTCCCAAACATCGTTAATGCTGAATTGTCTAAGTTCTTCTTGCATTGCTTCAATCCAGCTTTCGTCAACTAAGGCTTCTTCTATATTTTTGGGTTCTATTTCAGAAATAAGTGCCACAGCACTAGACTCTTCTCGTCTTTTGGATCTCGTACGAATCCCCTCATTAACGTCACCAATAATGAGTTCTTCGGGATGACGGACTTATGCTTCCGAGTTACTAGACAAATCCCGACGTTGTTGATCTTTTTCTTAAGTTGATCCTTCAACATCAATTCGTTGTTCTTCTACTGAGATCTAAACTGTTTCAGTGGAGGTAGACTTTGTAGAGTCTGGAGCAGGTTCAGATTCTTTAGTCTGAATCGGTTGAATTTGTGGAGAGTCTTGAAATTTAACGTTCATTGATTCTTCCACAGTCTAAGTCTTCTTGTTGAATACTCTGTAAGCTTTGCTTGAAGTTGAGTACCCAAGAAAGAATTATTCATCCGATTTTTCTTCAAACTTACCAACTCGATCATTTGCATTTTTCAGGATAAAGCATTTACATCCAAATACTTGAAAATACGAAACAATTCGTTTCTTTCCTTTGAAGAGTTCATAAGGAGTTTTCTCAAGAATTGGCCTTAAAAATACTCTGTTAATAATATAACAGGCTGTAGAAACAGCTTCAGCCCAAAAACATGAAGAAATATTACTTTCAATTAAAAGAGTCCTTATCATTTCTTGTAAAGATCTATTCTTCCTTTCCACAACCCCATTTTGTTCTGGTGTATATGGAGAGGAGAATTTATGCTGAAAACCATATTCATCACAAAATTTAGCAAAGTCTTGATTTTCAAACTCACCTCCATGGTCTGTATGAATACTTGAAATAGTATAACATTTTTCATTCTGCACTTTCTTAGCAAATTTTGAAAAATGAGAGAAAGTCTTAGACTCACTTGCATGAAAGTAGACCCAAGTAAATCGTGAAAAATCATCCACTATTACTAAGCATAACCTTTTTCCACCAATGCTTTGAGTTCTTGTTGGTCCAAAGAGATCCATATGCAGGAGCTGCAGTACACGATTAGTGAAAACTTGATTTATTGGTTTAAAGGAATTTCTAACCTATTTTCCCAATACACATGGTGTGCATAAGTCAGACTTTTGGCAATTGAGATTGGGTAGTCCTCGAACAAGCTTCTTGGAAGAGATTTTGGCAATTTGCTTCATGTTGATATGGCTAAGCTTTCGGTGCCATAGATTTGCTTCATCTTGTACTGATATTAAGCATTGTGATCTTTCTTGATTCACATCCAGAAGATAGATATTTCCATGTCTACGCCCAGTAAAAGATTGAGAAAAGTCTTTACTGGTTCCTGAACATATTCATTCCTAGAAGTTGATCTTAAATCCAGTATCGCACAATTGGCTTATGCTAAGTAGATTGTAATTCAACCCTTCCACCAAGGAGACATTATTGATAGTTAGACTTCTAATATTTACTGTTCCGCGACCAATAATCCTTCATTTGCTGTTACCACCAAAAGAAACTTTTCCTCCATCTATTTGGACAATATTAATAAAACAACTTGAATCTCCTGTCATGTGTCTTGAGCAGCCACTATCGAAATACCATTTGATCTTCCTTTTGATAGTGACCTGCAATTAAGAGAAAATCCAAGCTTTCTTTAGTACCCACATTCTCTTGGGTCCGGTGGAGTTAATGCAATAAACAGTCTTTGCCCAATCTCTTTTAATAGGTCTCCAAACCATAGGGCATTCTTTCTCAAAGTGTTCTGAGCTTTGACACTTTGAACATTTGAGAGCATTTCGGCCAACAGGTTTTACAAAGACTTTCTGAAAATGATTTTTATAAACAGCTTTTGTAAGTCTTTGTTTGATTCTTTCCTTTACATTTGGAAAATCAATTAGAGGAATGGTTTCAACAGTCATTCCCAAGCCTGATTTGTTAAAGTAAGGTCTTTGTACTGAAAGAATCTTTTCTAATTTCTCATATCCTATTGAAAACTTCTTTGAAATGCTTGAAATATCATTTTTCAAAAGTGCATTTTCTTTAGAAAGAGAGCCTATATTTTCTTTCAAGGTAAAAACACTTTTATCTAAATTTTCAAGTTTTTCTTTCCAAGATTTTTCCTGTTGCTTCAGTGTAGAATTTTCCCTTTTTAATTCGGAGATTCTCTTAAAAGAGGTTTTGAGGCTAAGACATAGTTCATCAATATATTTCGAGACTTTAACAGGAATTTTTAGATTACTTACCTCAATCTCACTGTCTGAGTCTAAGTCTGAGTCTGTATCTATCTCGAGGTTTGAGTCTAAATCCGATTTTGCCATTAAACAGATGTTGGCATAATCATCATCACTTTCTTCACACTCAGTATCACTCCATGTTTCTGCTTTGAGAGCCTTTATGTATTTCTCAATCTTTCCTTTCCTTTTTTTTAATAAAGGATAGTTGGGTCTGATGTGTCCCTTTTTCTTGCATTCGAAGAAAGTCACGTCTTTGTTGGAATTATTATCTTCAGTTGATTTGTTCTAAAATCTTTGAGTACTTTGTCTCTTCCAATTGAATTTTCTTCCCTTTTTGTTCAGCTTTACGAACCTCTTTATCATAAGTGCGTTCTTCATCATCTAAATCTTCTTCGGAGTCTCGTAGCATCGAATAATCGTTAGACTTTAAAGCAATAGACTTCTTACCTTTGGAGTCTTCTTCATCGTTGGTGTGCTCCACTTCGTAAGATTGAAGTGTTCCAATCGATTCGTTTACAGAAAGTGGTGCAATCCTTTGTGCTTCCCTTATTGAAGTCTTTATATAATTCCAGTCCTTAGAGAGTCCACGCAGCAGTTTGTTGACCTTCATTTGTCCTGAGATTGGATGTCCCCGATATTCTAGACCATTCACAATTTCAGCAAAACGGCTAAACATATCAGTGATTGATTCTCCTGATCTCATTTTGAAGACTTCATATTGTCCCAAGAGAATATTGATCCTTGTCTCTTTCACTTAATCAGTTCCTTCATAGGTAATGTGCAACCTATCCCAGACTTCTTTTACTGTTTCACAAAAAGATATTCTGTTATACTCATTAGAAGATAAATCACAATATAAAGAGTAAATAGCTTTAGCATCAAGAGCTTGTCTCTTGGTTATTTCTTCTTGTGTCATCTCGATAGGAACAACAACTTCTTTTCCTCTCTCTGATGCTGATGCAGCAGTAGGAATGATTCTTTTTTCTACCACTTCCCATTCCAAGGGATCTTTCAATCTTAGGAATGCTTTCATCTTGTTTTTCCATATGCTGTAGTCCTTTCCATCAAAGTACGGAGGTCTGGTGTTGCTTTGACCTTCAACCAACCCTGTAGGCAACATACTAGCCATAGATCTTTAACTTAGAAGTAAAAACACTTCAAATAAATAAGTACACAAGCTCTAATACCAATTGATAGAACTAGTACGAGCACCTAGAGGGGGGTGAATAGGTGATCAAAGTGATTTTTGCTAATCGTAACAAGATAGATTAATTTTTATCGATTGATAGACTAAGAGACTGAAAGCAATAATAGACGTATGAAGATGCGATGTAAAGTAAAAGGATTAGGGATAGAGAATCAAGACTCCAAGTTTATAATGGTTCGGCTTAAACCAAGCCTACATCCACTCTCTCGCACTGACAGTCCACCGGCTGGATTTCACTAAGAATCAAAAAGAGAATTTACAGTCTCACATCCTTGATTCCACAGTGTAGAGACTCTACTACACTTCCTCAAGGTCTCACAAAAATTAAGTCTCTCTTTTGATTACAAGTATAGCTCGACGAATAAGATTGCAAAAGAACAAGGAGATTCAGACTTTGAAATTTTTCTATCGGGCACTCTTGAACAACTTGAATGTCTCCCTTATATACTTCTTTATGCCTTCAATACCGTTGGCACCTTCCAAAGAAGTTCTTCCAATCAACCCGTTGGACAGAATCAATTAGAGAGATCTCGAGCTATTCAAGGAAAATGACGATAGCCCATCAATCATGCTCGTCCATACAATCAGGATCTCGGTTTCCATAAGTAGAACCTTCCAAGTATAATTCGCGGATCTAGAGGATCTAGATTACTCGAATATGAATAACAGATCTTGAAGTGCTAACTCCAACCGTGAGATCTTTTTCAGTCGATAGAATCAAATCCTCAAAGAAATACTCAACTCAAGATAAGTCTTCTTCGACAGTCTAGAAACTGTCAATGAGAGTAGACTTTGAATCTTGAGTCTGGTGGTTTGGCGGTCTTCAGACTTTGACGACAGAGTCTGCATGTCTTTAGATCAGACCGATGGAATCGTTTTGTCAGCTTCAAAACACATAATGAAGTTTTCTCCAACAAACTGGACCTATATTCCTTTAGAAACGCCGTCAACATAGTGACGAGGCTCGAGTCGCAGTAGAGGCTAGGCCAACTGGACCTATATTCCTTTAGAAACGTCGTCAACATAGTGACGAGGCTCGGATCGCTGTAGAGGCTAGGCCAACTGGACCTATGCTCCTTCGGGAACGCCGTCAATGTAGTGACGAAGCCGCGCTCCAAGGGGGGGAGGCGATGCTTGGCATTAATGTCAGTAGATAGTCGAACTGCGAGTAGGCTATGCCCTTGTGTGGCAGTGAATATCAATTGGAACATGTGCGGAGTGTGGTTATCGATTATATTGAAAAATTGCCTGGTGGGGCCGTGATTACCACCTATAAATAAGTTGTGTCTTAAGGACCGTGATTCATAATTGGGTTGTGAGTTGGAATGGTTGAAATGACCTAGAATTGGTCCGATTGACATGTAATCGACTAAGTCGATTAATCTTTGCTTTGATCTAATGTTGTGAATTGATTGATTGAATAGAAATGATCGGTGAGTGGTCTTGTTAGCATGCAATCGACTAGGTCGATTTGATCGATGCTTTGATTAGTGATGTAATTGCTTGGGTGACTATTTGATCTGTGCTAATATGCAGGTGGAATCTGAGGCCAAGGTAAGTCCTCTAACTCATGTTATGCATAGGCAACCCTAAGGCGTATTAGTTTACTAATCGGATCTTAGGGAGTAGAACTTGCTGAGACGTAGTCTCATCCCGGTTGTGGGACAACATTTCAGGACCCTGATGAAGAACCTGAGGAGAAAGAACCCGAAGAGAAGTATCTGGAGAAGAATCCCGAGTATGATCCAGAGTAGGATCCTGATGACTTTTGCTATAGAATCAATTTGAGTAGAGACCAACCATTTTAGTATGGCTTGTATATGTATATGTATGACTGAGTTGTTATATATGTACATAAGGGTGTTGGTTTTCAGGTTAAAGTTTCTAGTCCTACTTGTATATCACATTGCTTTATTGTCTGTGGATTTTTATAACTGCTTCCGCATGTGTTATTGAAAAGGAAAGGGTCGGCGATATGTAGTCCTAGGATATCGCATTTTAAAATCGACCAAGGTAAAGGATGGGCGCATGCCCGAGGATCAAGGCGTGACACAAACCATGAGGTTTGCTGGGCTTTTTTGGGCCCTTCCGAACCTCTCTTGGCGTCGCCGTAGGCCTGAGTCTCACTTGCCTCCACGTCGCTATCGCCGTGAACTCATCGGCTCGCTAATCCGGGTGAGTTTACTTGATAAACTCTACTTAGGGAGTTAATTATGCTTAGATGAGGATTAGTTTAGGCTAAGATAGGGTTAGGAGGATTAGTTAGTGTAATTAGTGATTATTTAGTTAATTAAATTAATTATGTGGTTAGATTAGTGTATATAGCTTAATTAGTGATTTATTTAATTATTTTGTATTTATTTAATTATTTTGTATTTATTTAATTATTTTGTAATTTATTTAATTATTTATTTATTTCCGGAAATTATACCGGGATAGTCGGTTGCTAGAATTTCGTGCCAATTGTTATGGTATAATTAGTTTATGCAATTGAGTATTAAATTGTGCAATTGGATGTTGATTAGTGATTTTTGAGCTATTATTCCAAAATTATGGATTTTTGGTATTTAATTAGAAAAATACCGGGTGTCCGGTTTTGACATCAAAAATATTTTTAAGTACTATATAAAGTCGTGGGATTTTTAAAAGTGAGAAAATCGCATTTGATAGCTCAAGCTAACCATGTACCCATACACAATTGTTTTACCGGGTATTTTTAATATGAAGAAAATATTCCAAATACATTATTTAAATTGAGACATTTGAGTGCAAAGCACGATGTCCTTGGCCGGGATTGGATATGCATGGAATCGTTACCGGAACCTGTCACGAGTTTTTATGCCGGACTGCCCCATGTCAACGGATGCCGGTCGCAGTGGAGGCTGGGCCGATGCTCCTTCGGGAATGCCCTATAGAGGTAGACGTTGCCGTGATCGATGGGGCAAGATGACGCCCGGTTATGCCGAATGACCGCTGACTGTTGAGTCGGCCATGGCCGTTGGGTCATAATCAATTGGGACGCATGAATGATTGAAATAGACGCACCTGATTATGGGACAAAATTGTGTGACACGAAATAGGACGTGTTATAACGATTTGGCCTTATAATCGAGACCCCTGTGATTGATTGATTTGAAAGTAAGGCGTTCCAATTGTTGATTTCATTTACTGCATCTATAAATGTTATATGAGCTATACTGACGTGCAGGGAGGTGTTAAGGCGAGGTAAATCTTCTGTGATGCGTGATTAGACTGTCTCTAGGTGTATTACCTTCCTAATCGGGGTTTAGGGCGTGAACTCACTGAGACATTGTCTCACCCATAATGGGTTTCTTTTTTTTTTTTTTTTACAGGTCCCTAGATGGAAGTTTGTCCAGTTCGTTTTGGGCAGCCGCGAGGGTATAGCGAACAAAGTACCGTCTTCCCTGTCCCCGGGAATCCCTAGACCGGTGAGCTCGTCGTGACCATGATCTTGGTCGATGAGGGCTTACCTCAGTTGGTACCTCATCGATTCAAGGCGTGATTTCGTCATGGGCTTAACGGGGAACGGGAAGATCCCATGGATGGTTTCAACGGACCCGCCGTTGAGGGTGAGGGTAAGGAGGTACTCGACCCCGTTGTGGACGCCGATATTATAGCTAATATCGAGGTGAACCACTTGCCTGAGGATGAGCAGGAGCCCGAAGTTGAGGAAGTAGCTGACCGGCTAGACATCGACATTCCTAACGGTGTCGTAGTGGACCCGGATCCCAACTAAGAGGGTCCGAGGTAGTGTTACCTTTTTGGGGCCTTGACTTTTGTATATAACTTTGCAGGCTAACCTAGTTTGTTTATAAAAGTGTAGTTTGTTTTATATGGTTGTCCTACTTTTCTATCACATGTTGATTGTTGTCTGGGGATTGTTTCTTTCACTTCTGCATGTGCATGAATCGTTTGGGTCGGCGACGCGTCCTGGGAACGTCGCAATTCAATCAATCACCGAGGGATTTGTGCGCGCTCAATAGGGGTGAGCACGGTTCCCGGGTAGAACCGGGAACCGGAGAACCGCACCTGAGGGTCCGGTTCGGTTCCCGGTTCTAAAGAGATCGGTTCCGGTTCCCGGTTCCCTTTTTCTGGGAACCGGCGTTCGCGGTTCCGGTTCCGGTTCCTATGGGAACCGGAACCGGCGGAACCGGAACCGGTTAAATTTTTAAAAACAAAAAAACCCCGAGCACCTCACGTTGATTTCCCCCTTCCCTCTTCTTTTTCCCTCTCTCTTTCTTTTCTCGCTTTTTCCTCTCACGTCACTTCCTGCCCCCCAACTTTTTTCTTTTCCTCTCTCTCTCTCCTCTTTCCTCCTCTCTCGGCCGAAACCCTACCCCTTCTCTTCTTCTTCTTCTTCTTCTTCTTCTTCTTCTTCCTCTTCCTTCCTCTTGATGGCTGCTGCTTCACCCGCCACCACACCGCAGCCCATGCCCTACTCACCACCACCTCTTGGCCGAACCACCACCACCCACCACCCACCACCCACAGCTCGTCCGACGAGTTGTCGCGCCGTCCGCGCTGCCCCTCCCCGCCGTGAGCCACCGCCGCCGTCCCCAAGCCACCATCACCACCTCTTGTCGCCGCTCGCTCGGCCGTTCGGGCCGTCATTGCTCCGAACCGCCACCGCCTCCGCCCGTAACCGAGCTCTTCCCCCTTGGCCGTGGGTTGAGCCGCGACCGCCGCCATCTTCGCCGCGCCATCCGTGCCGCCGTTGGTGCCATGAGACTCGTGTCTTCGTCACCGTCGCGCCGCATTCGCATGGAGGAATTAAGAGACGAGCTAACGAGGTAAAATAGAAGCTTTCTATTTTCGGATCTGTGAGCCGACGTGATACCGTGCTATTCGGTGCATCATTCGTTAGCCGGATCAAAGGCTGGAAGGTGATAGCGATAACAATGAACTTTTATCACTTGTTTGGCTACTATACCAGAGAATGAAGAAAGATTATCTACTATCTTCGCTCATGTTCGATTTTGATTTGATGAAATAGAGCTATGGTTCATCTTGAGTAGCATACGAGATAACTTGAAGATATAAAGTATCATGTTTTGATATTATGTGGCTGCGATTATGTGTGATGTGCTAACTGCAAAATGAAGTGTATTTACGAGACTCCATGCAATTGCTTCTCCCACGATACCGTATAGGCGAACTAGCTGGAGATGCTTCCATATGGTGTGTTGCTTGAGACCAATATGCGACTCTGCACGCACGAATGATTGATGGTGCTATGAACGGGTCTCAATCTTGTGAGCTAATTCTTTGCTTAGTTTTTCAGCATGGTCGTCGTGGCCACGGCAAATGAGTACACTCGGAATGCGAACGAAAAGCCCTCCAAAGCATTTTTGTGTAATCGAGTTCTTTGTGTTTGTGATTTTGTTAACGTTAGTTTGTTCTCAATTTCTTTTGCTTCTCTCGCTTTCCCGTGTCGATCCAAAAAGAAAGGAGTAGTTGAGGGCTCATGTTCTCTTCCCCGAGTAATATGTAAATTGCAAAGACAGCTGTGGGTCAAGAGCCTATGCTCATACAACATGCCCGTAGTTATTATTATGAAACACATAACCAGGAATCACCAAATTATACATTAGACAATGTTTTCTCTAGAAAATTATGAATTTAGTTGTCTATTTGGATGTAAAAGATTCACATTACTGTGTATTGGTAGGTACTAAAAATGGAGGGCCAACTATTGAATTATTTCGGCTTCCGAATATTCACGCCCACTACGAAAATGAAACAAAAAAAAAAGAACCTGTTGGAACCTGGAACCGACCCTGGAACCTGTAACAGGGTAGGTTCCAGGTTCTCGATTCCGACGGGTAGGTTCCAGGTTCCAAAAATTGAGGAACCTGTACCCGAGGGTAGGTTCCAGGTTCCAGACGGAACCGAACCGGAACCGGGAACCGCTCACCCCTAGCGCTCAAGGTTCAGGGCGTGACAGTAGCCATTGATGCTCCTCTAAGTCATTTTGGTTTTAGCATCTTGCTTTGTTCTTGGTGAAGTGTGCTCAACGGAGCATCAACAACCCGCGCTAATGTTTGTTAAGGTACGCGGTTTTCTTGATCTCCTTTTCGAATTTCAGTTTTAACTTTACTCACAATGAGCATCCCATCAGATCACTTGACTGTTTCATTTCTTGATCGAGAATCATCTGCTGCAAAATCTGTACCTCTTCCTTTATTGTGCGTCCTCAATTGATGATTATTGATTATAAGTTGATTTTGTTGGGAAGGACTAAACTTTTTCTCTGACTCAGAGTGCAGCCCACATCATGCCTGTTGTGTTGGCATGTTGCTGTCGTGCGTACGCATTTCAATATAAGTAGATCTGCACTCGAATTCTATCTTTTGGTGTACTCTCGTGCTGTCCAAAGTTTGAACTTGGACTGAAGCCTCATGAGCGGTGAAGTCTTGAACTTTTGGAACATGTCCTTAAATTGCGAATGGATTCTATGGGAGAACATCTAAAAGGCGGTGAAATCACCATGTCGGAGAAAAGGAATGTCAATGGAAATGAAGTAATTGGGACCACTTCAACTGAAGGCAATGCGGAAGCTGTGACTGAAGGCAATAGCCTAAAAGGTTCGTCTTCCAAGGAATTGGAAACTGATGCCCCGAAAAAAACCCGGGTGGATTTGGCCCACCGGCATGGACTGAATGGAGCACCGGAGTCGCAAAATCAGCGCTGATGAGCTGCCCATCGCCTGAAATAGCCAGTCTCAGTCCTAGCCGGAATAAGCCGCCTAAAGCTCCCAATGCTATCAAAGCTCTTCTTAGAAATGCTGGAGAAGGTGGAGAGGGGGATGATGAAGAGATCTACGAAATGGTCATTTCTGAATTGAGCAAAGCAAACCATAAGAGGACAAAGACCAAGACTTTGGTTGAATGGATCGTGTTTTTTCTTATTCTGGGGTGCTTGGTGGCTAGTTTAACGGTTGACCAAGTGGAAGCATCTAAGCTATGGGGTTTACAGATGTAGAAGTGGTGTGTACTTGTAATGGCGCTATTCTCTGGCATTTCGGTTACCAATTGGATGATTCATTTCATTTATTTCTTGATTGACAGGTGCTTTTCATATCAGAAAGTGGTACTCTATTTTGTTCTTGGTTTTGAAGAAAAGCATTCCAGTTCTCACTTGGCTGGCCTCCATTCTTATCACATGGATACTGTTATTCAATCGAGCTTTTAAGAGGTTGAACATTGCCAATAAGGTTTTGGATTACATAACCTGGACTCTTGTCTCGATTCTTATTGGTTCATTCCTATGGTTTTTAAAGGCTTTACTGCTGAAGATATTAGCGTTGAGGTTCGACGTCACTGCATTATTTGATCAAATTCACGAATCAATCTTCCCTCACTACGTTTTGCAAACCTTATCCGGGCCACCTCTTATAGAGGTGGCTGAGATGGTGGGAAAAAATCCTAGTGCCCGCCAGTTTAGTTTCAGAATTACGGAGAAAGGTAAAATGGGAAAGGAGAAGAAGGTGATTGATATGGGGAAGTTAAGTAGGATGAATCAAGACAAGGTTTCGGCTTGGACGATGAATTTGTTGGTTGATGCAGTGAGAGAAACGGGCCTGTCTACCCTATCGAATAAGTTGAATGAAACCATTGATGATGAAGGAGTTGAGCAAGCGGACAGGGAGATAAAGAACGAGATGGAAGCGATGGCTGCTGCATTTCACATTTTCAGAAACGTCACTACGCCGGGTTGCAAGTGAGAAAATGAAACAGATCGTGCTGAACTGTTTGGTCTTTTGATGACCACATTGTATTTTGTGCAGGTACTTCGATGAAGACGATCTTAGGAGATTCATGATCAAGGAAGAGGTGGACCGTGTTTTCCCATTGCTTGAAGGAGCAGAAACTGGACAGATTGACCTAAAATCTTTGACAAACTGGGTGGTCGGTGCATTTATGTTTAATTCATTGTAACTTTGTGTTGCTGCCCTTTTCCATGTAAAGAGCAATTAACATGCATTGTGGCTCCGCATTCTTCCGCTTCATTCGAGTGATCCGCCTTTTAATATGTGAATTTGCCAAGAAGTGAAGGGAGATTTCAGCATGAGATACAATCCTTTTGCAGGTGAAGGTTTATCAAGGCCGTCAAGCGCTGATATATTTTTTAACCGACACAAAAACGGCAGTATGGCAATTGAACAAGATTGTGACGGGAATAATGATCGTTATTACCATCATCATATGGCTTCTTTTGATGGAAATTGCTGCGACCAAAGTACTACTCCTGCTTTCGTCACAGCTTATTTGGCAGCTTTCATTTTCGGTAACGCATGCAAGACAATATTTGAGGCTATCATCTTTGCATTCATTATGCATCCATTTGATGTTGGCGATCGTTGTGCTGTTGATGGTGTTCAGGTAATTCCCAAGAGAACCCATTCCACTTTTATGTCGAGATGAGTCCAACTTCCAGCAATTCATGTCTCTCATGACAGTTGATGGTGGAAAAGATGAGTATCTTGACCACCATCTTCTTGACGCTCGATAATGAAAAAATCTGATATCCAAATTCGGTTTTGGCTACGAAACCTATAACAAATTACCGCAGGCCCACACGTCGGCGACAAAGTGGAGTTCTCGATTGAATTTATGACTCCATTGGAAAGAATCGGAGCAATGAAAGAGAGAATAAAAGAGTAGGTTGACGGAGTTGCTCCAATTTCCTTCATTTCTTATTGCAAATGGAATGGCCGATAGAGACTATTTCGCAGCAGGACCATATGAAAGATTTCCTAAAGCTATTTCTTCAAATTATTCTTGTTCAGGTACTTGGAGAAAAATCCGCTACATTAGCACCCGTAGCACAACGTGGTTGTGAGCAAGATCGAGAATGTGAACAAGATGAAGATGGGGCTCTATGTCAAACACACGATGAACTTTCAAGATTTTGCAGAGAAGAGCAGGAGGAGGACTGCACTAGTGATCGAGTTAAAAAGAATTTTTGACGCGTTGAATATTAAATATGATGTCCTTCATCGAGAGGTCCATCTGTTGCAGAGTGAGAATAAGAAACAAGCGTGAAGGGCAGGCGATGATTGCATTAGGCTGTTGAAAACTCTGACAATCTGGCAAAATCTTCGTCCGCTCGCTGGTAGCGATGGAGTGAGGCCTACAGAAGACGGTCGCATTGCCTTAGGCATGCGAGATATGTCAAGACAATCGAAAGACCAACTGATACCCGATAACTGGGGATCGCAAAGCATGCCTAAAGCTTGTTCATCCTTTAGATGTCTTGCTATAGGTTTTCGCTATTTTGGCTTGGTGACTCGGTCGCCGTTAGCTTTTGAAACATATGTCAGTGAATGTAATGTACCTTTTATTTACCATGGAATGAACGCATATCATATGTGTGTTTGCCCATGAATGCACGCTCAGATGCGCCCTTGCAACGATGATGGGCGTTGCCAACGATGTCCAAGTAAGATTGGCCCATTGCAACAACGTGAAGAAAATCTGAAGATGGTTTCCGAGCTTTAAAACCTTAGATGCATAAGGCTCCCGCTACAAGCACTCAATAAGAAAATAACGTCATCACAATGAGAGAGAGGCAAGCCCATGTCGTTCAAAAGCAGGCATAATAAGCCCTTGAGAACAGCACACGAACGATCCATGCATAGAATAACAACTGTGGGGAGACTAACAGATGCGAAAGTATATGGAGAGAATTTTTCACACCTACAAAATAAGTTGCACACCGATCTATGCATCTTTCTCCAACCAAGTGACAGAGTAAATTATCAGGCAACGGTAAATCTAAATGATTCCACAAGATGGCTGAGAAAATAACCCTCTACTTTCAGCCATTCAGATTTGTCCCCTTCAGCCCTAGAGGGGCTAACTTAATGAAGAAAATGATCATATGAAAGACTAAAGTTTTGGAAAAGACAAGAAGATTGAAGCAGGAGCGGCTAGGCTCACATAACATTACTGCAGGTGCATACCTTAAATCACACAACAGTAGTTTCATGCTGACAATTTTGTATTAACGAGGATCAAATAAGCAGTGAGACCAACATCCACATGCTTTTCTCATAATTAACTTTGCAAGTGACAAACTAAAATTCCCACAAAATAAAAGGGAAGCAAGGATGCATAAAGAGACTCTCTCGCTGCAGAACTGTTTGAAAGATTTCCTAAAGCCATTTCCTCTTATTATGCTTGTCAGGTACTTGGAATTGACTGTTATTCAAATGTTCTTAACCATGCTTGGTTCTACAATAACAAATTCAAAATTGATCAACGACTTGCAAGAAAAATATATACGCGATTACTCACATTTCGTAAATTGCTTATATCTAACATTGTGAATAACTGTTTGATTAATCGAAACAAAAGGTTGTTCGATCTCAATTTGTAATCCAAACAAATTATATCACCTGTTGTTGTCGTGCAATCGAATACGAATACTTTGCCCCACGTAGGTGTTTAGCTGAATGCCTTGCTTCTCAACAAATTGTGTTGGGTCACAATCAGATGAGCTTCTTTCAACTACTCCTATCTTTATCTCATTAAGGAGCACTAGATTATTGGAGAGTCCAATAAGGAAAAAGAAAAAAGAAAAATCCTTCATGACCTTGTCTTTTTGCGATATGTTTCATCATCCTTAACAGGGCATGGTATCATACAAGTGAATACTAAGCAAGAGCATTGTGGGTCATATCATCCTAATTAATAGGTACTGTCTGAGAATAGGAAATCAACGAAATGATCAAATAGTAACATCACAAATGACTGGACTATGTAACATTCTCACTGAATTCTTTTAGAAAGACGTTGTGGAATAAACTTGTGACGAGAGAAGCATAAAACATGACTGAGGTAAGGACCCTTTGGATTACTCTATTGAATATACTCTAGCAAGATTGGCAACAAAGTTATGTGATCGGCTATAAGAAAATCATCCAAAAAATTCTAAACTTATCATACGGTCAATTTTAATACAAATTTTATTTGAACTAAATTAAAAGAATAAACTATTTAAAAAAATGGGGTTTCTAACCAACTCTCGTCACTGCACCACCATCGCCGAGAAGGGGATGGATGGCCGGCGGTGGTCATTGGGAAATGCGTAAATCAAAAATAGCTCGTTCGACAAGCAGTAATGGTCCGCTTTGATGCAGAGCCGACAACTTTGCCGGTGAACAAAGGAAGGAGATGGCGGTCGACGGAGGAGGAAGACTGGAGAAAAGGCAGAAGCCAGTTTTTACTTTTTTTATTTACTTGTCGCGTCGTGATACGTGATTTTTATTGGCTTTCCACGTCAGCCCCATGACGTATGACGTGGTGATACATAATCTCTGAATATTTTCTCGGTCGTAGACACAAACACTATCGTACCGACACATACTGCGGTCAGATTTCGAAAGATGTTGTCGTCGGTCAAAGAAGGATAGAAAGGAAAGATGAGAAAGAGCTCTCTCGCTCGCTGCGTGCATCACATTCATGGGCACCTTTCATAAAGACGACCTCTTTTCCACAAAAATAATATATAAGGATGACTGAATAGAAGGTCAAGCTTTGTCACCTTGCCGCCTGTCCCATCACAGGAGAAAATCAGATCATTTCGGTAGTCCTTTGTTTTTCTTTTTATCATCAACGCTGTTCTTAGAAACCCGGGCATGTACTATCATTTTAAAGACGCTTCCCGTGTTGGGGCACTGCCGGAACAAAATCTTAATGAACTGAGGACGAGGTTTTGTCTCCCTTGGATTGGATCAGCTCTCAGCAGTCATTCATGCTCCTCAACAGTCTCTTTTGGATTTAGCTTCCTTGCTCTGTTCTTGGGGAAGTGAGCTCAACGGAACACTGACTAACCCGTGCTGATCTTTGTTAAAGCGTAAAGGTACGCGGTTTTCTTGATCTCTTTTTTCGATTTTCAGTTTTAACTTTACCCACAATGAGCATCTCACCAGATCACTAGACTGCTTCATTTCTTGATCGAGAATCATCTGCTGCGTAATCCTTACCTTTCCTTTATTATGTGTCCCGAGTTGGTGATTATTGACTAGAAGTTGAATTTGTTGGAAAGGAATTAACTTTCTCTCTGACTCGAGTGCTAGAGTCGGTCCATGAGCTGAGTCTATTATGCATGTTGTGTTGGCCTGTTGCTGTCTGTGTGTACGCATTTCAGTATAAGTAGATCTGCACTTGAATTCTCTCTTTCGGTTTACTCTTGTGCTGTCCAGAGTTCGATGTTGAACTGAAGCCTTATGAGCGGTATAGTTTGGACTTTTAGAACGTGTCCCGAATCATGAATGGATTCTAAAGGAAAACGTTGAAAAGGCGGCGACATGTCAGAGAAAAGGAATGTCGATGGAAATGAAGTAATTGTGAACATCTCGACTGAAGGGGGTCCGGGACCTCCACGTCAGCGTGGTCCCGGACCACTCAGGAGGTGCCATGCGGAGGGCTGGGCCCCATTTGGTGTCTTTTCCCTTCTTCCCCTCTCTCTCCTCTTCCTAGCCTGCCGAGTCCTCTCTCCTGTCAGAGCATTTATTGCGGCTTAAGCTTTTGTTTCCTTTCTCAAACGAAGGAAAGAGAAGCCCCGTTCGTTCCTCTGTCCCTCTCCATTTCTTTCCTCTCGAAAATTTGAATCTGAAAATTTCTCTCTCCCCGCGCTCGTTGCTGCTCCGCCGTGCATCAAGCGGCTGTTCCCCTGCCGTCTCCGACAAACCACATTACGGCCGCCCCTACTCCGGTGCTCGCTCGCTTCGCTCCGTTGTTCGTTCCGGCGTTCCCGGGATCGCAGATGCAGCACGCGGAGGAGAAGCAGGCCTCTTCGAGCTCCTCTCAACGTCGGCGAGCGTCGCCCGCCGAGCGAGACCCCCACACACCGGAAGGCTCGGAGGCGAGGTTGCTGGAGAAGCTGGTGCCGTACGCTGCCAGCTTGGTGCTTCTCTTTCCTGGTCGTGTTCGCAGGGCTCCGCCACCTCAACCCGAACCGTTCTCTGTTCCGTTGCGAGGAGAACAAATTTGCGGAGGGTTCAGAGGAAAACATAAATGTTGAGCCCCTCCGCCTCCGCTGGTTGCTTCCATCGCCCCCACCCTGACGCCGACGCCGCCTCCTCCCCTGAACCCGACTCTGACACCGACGCCCCTCCGCCAGTTGCCTCCCTCTCGCGACCTCTAGTCCGCTCGGTGTCGTACTGTTGGAGCTCATCGCAGGCAAGGCCTCTAGACCCCGAGTTCGGAGAATCCATCGATATGGAGCCATTTTTCTCTGTCCCTCTATCGGCTATGTTTCTTGGGGAGGTGCAAATACTTATAGATCTTGCCCTTTATTTCCAACTTTCACTTCTGATGTAGTTTTTCGGTTACTAAAATGATGCACCATTTTATTGTGAGTTGTTGTAAAGCTCGTCATTTTTTGCAACCATTTAGTTTGCTAAGTTAATATGGTTACCTAGTGAACTCAACATGTAATGTTCATGTTTCTTAATTTTCTGATGATCTCAAAAGACTAATGATATTCATGGTGTAGCATTTAATATCCGCCTCCCATTTTAACTTTTTTGTCATTTTTGGCCCCTACACTTTTCGACCATCTGGGTTGTCTCTTCTCTTTTACCAATCGTTGGTGGAGTTGCACTTGCATCAATGACAGAGGCTTCCTTTAACTGGTGAGAAACTTTAGTAAAATGCTAAAGATATAGGAGTAGAAAAATGGATATAGCCTAACTTTATGTTTGATTTCAGATATGTATTCTAGCTAGCTCATCGGTCGAAGAGTCATAGTTTAGGTCTTTTATTTTTGTTCGGTGCGCATGACTTTGGCTTTTATGGTTTCTAAGGGCTGGGTTTTGGAGCGCAATGGCCTCGAATCTGAGTAATCAATCTCGTAATGTGCTCAGCAAGAAAGTCATGGTCAATAAGGAGGTATCATGAATCGATTTGTCTTCATCTTCAGACTGTTAAGTATTTGAAGCTACATTATGCGATTGTTCTCTTATTTTGGCAGTTGAATTTGCTTATGTACAGGAATCCTTGGACAATATAACTCTCTTTTCGATTATAACCATGATGTCATTTGTTTTATTATTCCCTGTGAATTTTTTCACGGAAGGTCTCAAGTTCACTCCTGCATCCCTACAAGCCGCAGTGAGTGTTCTTTCAAACTTTAATGATTGCTCAAAAGGGTTCTGTACATGGAAGTTTTTCTGATATGCCTTTTTTCTCATCTTAACAACAGGCGCAACAGGGATTAAATGTCCAACAGGTATTAACCAGGTCCTTCCTTGCAGCGTTGTGCTTCCATGCATACCAGCAGGTGAGGCTTTCTGCCCAATGCAATATTTTCATTATTTTTGGGTCACGGGCCACACATTTCTTTGACGATCTAAATCTTTAGCTATGTTGGGCAAGAAATAGAAAAAAAAAAAAATGGGGTGTCGGGTACGGACACCAATTTTTTTTTTTGCTTGCACCTAGTTTACAACCTCGTAGTGTTGTTGAACAAAACAATACTGGCGTCCGAACCCGACACCCCATTTTTTTTCCTATTTCTTGCCCAACAACCATTTTCCAACTTTTTTTTTTTCTTTAAAGCTTTCTGAAATAAATTCGTACGTGCTCCCGTACTCAAAATTAATCCATAATTAATCCATCAAACTTTGGACGCACCTAGTTTACAACCTCGTAGTGTTGTTGAGAAAAAAATTGACGTCCGAACCCGACACCCCATTTTTTTTTCTATTTCTTGCCCAACAACCATTTTCCGACTTTTTTTTTCTTTAAAGCTTTCGGAAATAAATTCGTACATGCTCTCATACTCAAAATTAATCCATCAAACTTTGCATGCACCTAGTTTACAACCTCGTAGTGTTGTTGAGCAAAAAAAAAAAACTGAATGCCAAGTTGCCAAACGGTCTAGCTAAAGGTTTTTCCTAAGAAAATAAAATAAAAAATCAAACCAAAATGGTCACGAATGCAATCTGGACATCCACATGCTATAAAAAAATTGAGACCTTATATCATTCAAAAATCTGACTATGTACCACTATACTTGAGATTCACGAGTGTCGGTTTCGAAGATGTCATGAATGCATTTACAATGGTGGTTGTTTATTCACAAGGCAAAAAATCAAAGTAGACACTCTTCCTATCTCACCTCACTCATTTCATCTTTCTGCCTCAGCTAGTTGAATAATCAAATTCTTAAACCATTATTATTTCATCTTTGTTCAGCAGAAATGAGGACCGGTGGGCGGTTTAAATGGTGCAGCTCGTTTTCGGGGCTTGGTAATCCTTCATCCATGTGATTGCACATTGGATCGGAATCGGCAAAGAAGTCGTCTACTGCAGCTAGAGATTTTAATTGCTGAGCGAGAGATGAAATAGTCTTCCGGCACTCTGCAAACTAGCTAGCAGCGACTGCTAGCTCTTGCTCCTGTTTTACATAACAAAACTAAATGAGAACTTAAGAAGGAAACTAAATTCAGACTAAGTCATGATCGCCCATTTAGCATGAATAAAACATTGGTAAGCTGATCCTATCAGATAGTCGATGGTGTCAGCAAGCGCAATGTTGCTCAAAGCACCACAACCCACAAAAAAAAAAAAAAAAAAAAAGGTTCGCCTAGCATGAGAATTTTCTGGTTAAGTTAGTTTAGAAGCACCCTATCGCAGCACTGTAAGTGCTTTTTAAGCTCGAAAATTACATTACATCAAAGGTCAAGTGCTTTGAAATTCTATATTAACCTCTGAATGTCTTCAATGCTACAGTGAAATTTGAGATTTGTTTAGATTGTGCCTCAGTCATACAGTTTGTTCTAACAAAGTACAAGATGCTGATGTGGCCCTCCTATTTCTAACATAGCTATATGTCAATATGAAGATCAAAACCATACTGCGTTACTGGAAAATAATCATCTCATCTTCCTTGAGATGGCTATAAATAAATAACTATTCACCTGGGAGATTGAAGTCATATCTCATAAAAAAAAAACCCAAATCATATGTCCACACACAGGATGTGAATGTACCAAGAGAGGCATCTCTGTTTTCTCATGCAGATGGAACTCACTCTACATGCAACTGTAACATTGCCACTCAAAATGTAGTAGCGAGTTTGTCGGCAAACTTGATAAATTATGTAAAAGGAGCAATACCATCTCAGTAATTTACTCACGTTATCATGCTTTCCATTAGATATAGACTAACATCCACAAGCCATAGAGAACTAACCTGCTTTACTTTTAGCTGTTCATCAGAGACAGCCACACGCTGAAGCTCGATCTCATGCTGCAGTTCGGCATCCCTTTTCATATTTAGATTTTCATCCTCCAGCTCCCGACATTTTGCCTCATTTTCAGCAAACAAAGCACGCTCTCTTTCAACCTCTTCTTGTAGTAATTTTTCATTAAGGAGCAAGTTTTTCATCTCCTCTTCAACATCCATCATTCTTGACTTTGTTACTTCCATCCTCTCATGGGTAATCCTTGCTTCCTCCTCTGCAGCTTGCTTCGATTTTTGTGCTGCAGACAACATGTTGTTGAGTTCTGTCAATCTCATCTCAACCTCATTGAGCTGACTCCATGACGTTTCAAGTTGCTTTTGCCATTGACTTAGAGCCATCTCTAGCTTCTCCTTTTCTTCTTCCTTCTTCTTTAATTCCTCCTCCAGCTCTGTCGTTCTATTGATCATGGCTTCAAGCTCAGATTTGAGAGTGACTTCATCAGATCTGTTTTGATCCAGAGCAGGCGCCATTCCATGGCTGCAGCTTCCACTTTCTGCGTCTGGTAAAGCTGCAAGTCTTTCCATCTCTAGAAAATCATCCATTAAATTAAATTATACAAGTTCTCCTGAAGAGACCATGAGATTCCTTCCGAAGGATTTCTCTTTCTTAAAATGGTCGAGTTCAGTTATTAGAGCAGATGCCCATGACTCAGAGTTGCACGACTCACAATCACTTGTCTCCAAGCAACTCGCTTTTTGCACGTCATTCTCAACTACTAGCAACCTATCCCCTACATCTGATTGGCTATCAGCGAAGGACTCTACACAAACCGACGATGCAGAGAAAGACTTAAGATCATTTGTCGCACTTGCTTTCCGAGACATGGCTCTGAGTCTGCGGCATTCGGCTTCCAGCCTAGCTACCTTCTTTATGCTCTCTAAATGCCGTTTGCTGGCTGTTTCTGCTGCTTGGGTGCTCAAATCACGCTCAATAATCCTAAGTTCTAGCTCCTCCGACATAGAAAGGACTTTGGCTTTGAGGGCCACATTCTCTTTTTCAGCAGCATCAAGCTTAGGGCCGAGATCAGAACGTATAACTGAAGAAGCTTCACTCTTGGCTGCTTGAAGCTGGGCATGGACATTGGAAAGCTTAGTCTCAAGCTCGGCCTTTGTTGATTCCCACTCACGAGTTTTCTTGACCACAGCTTCTTGGATCTTCTGCTCTTGCTCTTCCCTCACCTGTCTGAGCTGCCTCACACATTCCTTAAGTGCTCCATCAAGATGACTGATTCGATCTTCTAGTGTCGAGTTCCTTTGTGTTGCAGCCTCCAGTTGTTTCTTTAGCACCAAGACTTCATTTTCAGCCTTCTCCCATCCTACCATTGAATATTAGAAGATAAAAACTTACGACGAAGTACATAGGCACAAAATGCAAATCCAAATGCAATGTCAAATAGATTTAACGCAGGAACGGTTGAAGTAGATGTCATCCTCAAATCTGAAACTCCATGTGATTTCACTCTTGCTCTGATTGAAAGCTTCCAATCTTGTTACCCAGACATTAGTGCTAGTAAGGCTAGTATCTTCCTTCACTTTCTCCACTTGCTTTATTGACGTCTCTCGGCTGCGAGACTGGAGGAGGAGGAAGTAGTTATCGATGATGATGGTGGCGCTTTAGGTTGTTTGGAGCACTTGATGAAGAGGGGCAAGTCCTCATCCACTCGGGACTCTTGGTCCATTACAAAGCCAAGAAACAACTAATTACGAGCCGCCTTTTTTCTAAGAGGATGGCCAACAGAGCAAGATCGAGTTGATCAAAGTCCCTCGAGCACGCCCCAGCCAATTGGTCAAACCGAAGCTGCAAACCCACCACAGAGAGAATCCAGTGTGTGAACAAAAACTAACACAGAGCATGAACCTTCCCAATATTAACATAACCCGACACCGAAACTTCAATCACAACATCGAATGAACTTGTGATATCACAGACTAATAGCATAATCAGAGCAAGGAAACAACTAAAGTTTATCTTTTGAGCTTCCAAGGCACGACCCAACACTCTATTCGGCACAAGAGACGCACATCCCATTACGAACAACCTCCGCACCAGTGTAGCTTAATCTCAATCTCATGAAACGAACCTACCCATGATGCATCATCAAGCTAGAGTACACTTGCGCATCAACATGGAACAGAAATAAGAAAGAAGAATCCGTGACACCAGAAAGAGAGAGAGAGAGAGAGAGAGGGACGACGTCTACCTGGCCGCGAAGGAGACGGAGACTCAGAGAGAGGTTGCTCGCGGGTTGGCCAGTAAGGGCGCTCCGCAGAGGAAAGAGGGAGACAGCGGAGCCGAGGTCGCGAGAGGGAGGCGAAGGGCGTCAGCGTCGGCGTTGGCGTCGGGCGCGTAGGCAGAGGCTGAGGCGTCGGCGTCGGAGTCGGGGGCGACGGACTCCGACGCCGACGGAGTCAACCGGCGGAGGCGGAGGTGGAGGGCCGTCGGCGTCGCGTTTCGCGTAAGGCACCAGCTTCTCCAGCAACCTCGCCTCCGAGCCTTCCGGTGTGTGGGGGTCTCGCTCGGCGGGCAACGCTCGCCGACGTTGAGAGGAGCTCGAAGAGGCCTGCTTCTCCTCCGCGTGCTGCATCTGCAATCCCGTGAACGCCGGAATGAACAACGGAGCGAAGCGAGCGAGCACCGGAGTAGGGGCGGCCGTAATGTGGTTTGTCGGAGACGGCAGGGGAACGGCCGCTTGATGCACAGCGGAGCAGCAACGAGCGCGGGGAGAGAGAAATTTTCAGATTCAAATTTTCGAGAGGAAAGAAATGGAGAGGGACAGAGGAACGAACGGGGCTTCTCTTTCCTTCGTTTGAGAAAGGAAACAAAAGCTTAAGCCGCAATAAATGCTCTGACAGGAGAGAGGACTCGACAGGCTAGGAAGAGGAGAGAGAGGGGAAGAAGGGAGAAGACACCAAATGGGGCCCAGCCCTCCGCATGGCACCTCCTGAGTGGTCAGGGACCACGCTGACGTGGAGGTCCCGGACCATCCAATATTTTCTCGAATATTTTCTCGGTCGTAGACACAAACACTATTGTACCGACACATACTGCGGTCAGATTTCGAAAGATGTTGTCGTCGGTCAAAGAAGGATAGAAAGGAAAGATGAGAAAGAGCTCTCTCGCTCGCTGCGTGCATCACATTCATGGGCACCTTACATAAAGACGACCTCTTTTCCACAAAAATAATATATAAGGATGACTGAATAGAAGGTCAAGCTTTGTCACCTTGCCGCCTGTCCCATCACAGGAGAAAATCAGATCATTTCGGTAGTCCTTTGTTTTTCTTTTTATCATCAACGCTGTTCTTAGAAACCCGGGCATGTACTATCATTTTAAAGACGCTTCCCGTGTTGGGGCACTGCCGGAACAAAATCTTAATGAACTGAGGACGAGGTTTTGTCTCCCTTGGATTGGATCAGCTCTCAGCAGTCATTCATGCTCCTCAACAGTCTCTTTTGGATTTAGCTTCCTTGCTCTGTTCTTGGGGAAGTGAGCTCAACGGAACACTGACTAACCCGTGCTGATCTTTGTTAAAGCGTAAAGGTATGCGGTTTTCTTGATCTCTTTTTTCGGTTTTCAGTTTTAACTTTACCCACAATGAGCATCTCACCAGATCACTAGACTGCTTCATTTCTTGATCGAGAATCATCTGCTGCGTAATCCTTACCTTTCCTTTATTATGTGTCCCGAGTTGGTGATTATTGACTAGAAGTTGAATTTGTTGGAAAGGAATTAACTTTCTCTCTGACTCGAGTGCTAGAGTCGGTCCATGAGCTGAGTCTATTATGCATGTTGTGTTGGCCTGTTGCTGTCTGTGTGTACGCATTTCAGTATAAGTAGATCTGCACTTGAATTCTCTCTTTCGGTTTACTCTTGTGCTGTCCAGAGTTCGATGTTGAACTGAAGCCTTATGAGCGGTATAATTTGGACTTTTAGAACGTGTCCCGAATCATGAATGGATTCTAAAGGAAAACGTTGAAAAGGCGGCGAAATCACCATGTCAGAGAAAAGGAATGTCGATGGAAATGAAGTAATTGTGAACATCTCGACTGGAGGGGATGCAAAAGCTGTGACTGAGGGCAGGGGTTCCAAGGAGTTGGAAACTGCGGCTCCGAAACAAACCCGGGTGGATTCTCCCTGCCAGGCATTCAGTGAATTGAGCACTGCTGTCGCAAAATCAGCGGGAATGAGCTGCCCATCTCCCGAAGTAGCCAGTCTCAGCCCTAAAGCTCCCTCTGCTAACGAATCCCTCGTTAGGAAAAGGAGTCTCAACAGGTCGGTGTTCTCAAAACCGAAGTCGAGGTTTGGGGAGCAACTGTATCCTTTTGATGCCACTCCGAAGACACCGCTCATGGCATCTCGGGGACCAGCTGGAGGAGGAGGTGGAGAGGAGGATGATGAAGAGATCTACAAACAAGTCACTCTTGAATTGAGCAGAGCAAAGCATAAGAGGATAAAGACCAAGGCTTTGGTCGAATGGACAGTGTTTTTTGTCATTCTCGGGTGCCTGGTGGCTAGTTTAACGGTTGATCAATTGGAAGCATCTAGGTTATGGGGATTAGAGATGTGGAAGTGGTGTGTACTTGTGATGGTGCTATTCTCTGGCATGTCGGTTACCCATTGGGTGATGCATTTCATAGTTTTCTTGATTGAGAGGAAATTTTTACTTCGGAAAAAGGTACTCTACTTCGTTCATGGACTGAAGAAGAGTGTTCAAACTTTCACTTGGTTGGCCTTTGTTCTTCTCACGTGGGTACTGTTATTCGATCGAGGCGTCAGGAGGTCGAAGATTGCCAATAAGGTTTTGGAGTGCATAACCTGGACTCTAGTCTCCATTCTCATCGGTTCATTCCTATGGTTCTTAAAGACTTTACTGCTGAAGATATTAGCGTCAAGTTTCCACGTCACTACATTCTTTGATCGAATTCAAGAATCGATCTTCCATCACTACATTTTGCAAACCTTATCCGGGCGGCCTCTTATCGAGGAGGCTGAGAGGATGGGGAAAGATCCTAGTGCCCGCGAGTTTAGTTTCAGAACTATGAAGGAAGGTAAAATGGGAAAGGAGAAGAAGGTGATTGATATGGGGAAGATATATAGGATGAAGCAAGAAAAGGTTTCGGCTTGGACAATGAAGATGTTGATTGACGCAGTGACAAATTCAGGGCTATCGACCTTATCAAATACGTTGGATGAAGATGAAAGCACCCATGATGGAGGAGTTGAGCAAGCGGATAAGGAGATAACGAGCGAGATGGAAGCCATGGCGGCTGCATATCACATTTTCAATAATGTCGCTCAGGCTGGTTGCAAGTGAGAAACTAAAGAATTCAGTAGATTAACGGATTGTTTTGTCTTTTGGTAACCATATTGTATTTTTTGCAGGTACTTCGATGAAGACGATCTTAGGAGGTTCATGATGAAGGAAGAGGTGGATCTTATCTTCCCATTGCTTGAAGGAGCAGAAGATGGAAAAATTGACAGAAAATCTTTGACAAACTGGGTGGTCAGTGCATTAATGTTTAATTCATTGTAATTTTTGTCTATTGCCCTTTTTCATGTGAAGAGCAATTAACATGCATCGCTGCTCCGCAGTCTTCGTCTTCATTCCAGTGATCTGTATGTTAATGCGGATTTGCCAAGAAGTGAAGGGAGATTTCAACGTGACATACAATTCTTTTACAGGTGAAGGTTTATCGAGGCCGGAAAGCACTGGTACATGCTTTGACCGACACGAAAACAGCAGTAAAGCAATTGAACAAGCTCGTGACAGGAATATTGATCGTTATTACCATCATCGTATGGCTTCTTTTGATGGAAATTGCTACGACCAAAGTACTAGTCCTGGTTTTGTCACAGCTTCTTGTGGCAGGTTTCATTTTCCGCAACACATGCAAGACAATATTCGAGGCTATCATTTTTGTGTTCATTATGCATCCATTTGATGTCGGCGATCGTTGTGTTATCGATGGAGTTCAGGTAACTCTAAAGAGAAACACTTCCAATTTTGCTGTTGAGATGAGTCTGACTTGTAGCAATTCATATTTCTGATGGCAGTTGATGGTGGAGGAGATGAATATCTTAAGCACTGTCTTCTTGAAGCTCGATAATGAAAAAATCTTCTATCCAAATTCAGTTTTGGCTACAAAACCTATAAGCAATTACAACAGAAGCTCAGACATGGGCGATAAAGTGGAGTTCTCAATTGATTTTATGACTCCGTTGGAGAGAATTGGAGCAATGAAAGAGAAGATAGAAAAGTATGTCGATGGAATTGCTTCAGTTTTCCTTCATTTCTTATTGCAAATGTCATGGCCTTTATAGAGACTTGTTTGGTACAGGACCATATGAAAGATTTCTTATAGCCATTTTCTCTAATGACTAGCCTTCTTGGTCAGGTACTTGGAGACATATCCGCAACACTGGCACCCGAACCACAACTTGATTGTGAGTGAGATCGAGAACATGAACAAGATTAAGATGGGGCTCTACGTCAATCACACGATGAACTTCCAAGATTACGCAGAGAAGGGCAGGCGGAGGACTGAACTAGTCATGGAATTAAAAAGAATTTTCGATGACTTGAATATTAGATATAATCTCCTTCCTCAACAGGTCCATCTTTGCCAGATTGAGGATAAGAAAAAGGCGTGAAGGGCAGGTGATGACGGCACTTGGCTGTTGAATGAATGCTCTAAAAATCTGCCACGGTCAGTGATTTCGTCTGCTTGTTAAATAAAGGAGATGACTAGGTCTTGTGATAAATTGGGCTACCTCATTTTTCTTTTCACATGGCGATGGAGCGAGGCCTGCAGAAGACAGTTGCATCGCCTCAGGGATGTCAAGACGATCAAAAGACCCACTACTGATGCACGATAATTGTGTTTTGCAAAGCATACCTAAATGTTGTTCTGTCTTTTGGACGTTTTGCGACGCGTTTTTCATATTTTGGCTTGGTGATAATTGTTATTTGAAACATGAGGCCGTCGGGTGTGAATGATGTCAGTGAATGTAATCTACCTTTTACTTACCTCAAATGTGCCCTTTTCTGTGCATGTGTTGGTGGCGTTCCGCGAAGGACCAGAGGTTTGTCGGCGCAGGTGCATTAGTGCAGGTGCATGAGTATGATAGAAATTGGTGGTTACGATGTCAGGCTGCATTAAAAATGATCATAGGCATTGCGCCGATCCAGTAGTTCCAGTGCAATGTGTATGGGGTGTCATGACTCCCTCTAAATCTGCGAAGTTCCAATCTCTAATCTACGCAATAAACAATCGATCGGGATAAGCTCGTTTCGAGTACGTGAAGTCTCCCGCCCGAGCTCGATTAGGGGAAAGAAAAACATTGAATATGCCAAGGGAGCTCCCTAAAATTCAGAAGGGTACTGACCTCAACGTTAATGACAACGAGGCTACATATGACAGAGGTATGTACAGAAAAGAATCACGTTTTTTTTTTTCTCGGTGTAATTAAAAAGTTCCTCGGTTTTGCACAATCTTCTTCTCCTTTTGAAATCCAAGTTTGCAAGCCAAGCCTCGACAGTGGAATTTGCATAATCCTTTCTCAATATGTCAGCTAGCGATCATTTTGAAATTGTGACCCCGACGAGTACAAATACTACTTACTAGGGGACTCTTTTAGATAACTGAAAACATCTTCCAGCCAAATGATGTAAAGCAATTTTCACCAAAATTCATAGCATAATCTCTGGTGCAATTGGTTCGGTTTTGGGAAATGTTTTTGGGAGAATACAAAAAGCCTTTGAGTTAAATGGGTTTTTCAAAATGTAAGTAGTGTTCGGTAAAATGTATTTTAAAAACACATTAGGAAGCAACTTTAACTTAAATTCCATTTGGTGAAAACTCTCCTTTGTAAAGGACTTTTGCTATTTTTTTTTTTGAAAAAATACTCTCAAATTATTTGTCGGCAAAACTCAGCAGACGATGGGCGAAATATAGCTGCTAGCCAATTGATAGCGGCTAGATCTAGTCATTGGCCAACCTTGCTTGAAGACACGCGACCTCAAACGTCACCTTGGCTCGATCAGGCAAGGGTCGATGACACTTGCCTGATCTGGGGGAGGGCCGCGACCCTCACCCCCAATCTGGGCAAGGGCTCGCAAGCCCTCGCCACCAGTCGGCTCGGGTCGTCAACCCCTGGCCAAGGCTCGACAACCTTGGCCGACCCTCCCCCCACCTTCCCGGTGACGGCGGAGCAGCGGCGACGGTGAGTGCTAAGCCTTAGTCGCCGACTAGCTGTTCATCTTCCTCCTTATTAAAAAAAAAAATATATTTTGATTTTAAATTAAATTAAATTAATTTTTATATTAAAATTCATTAAGTGCCAAAACGACGTCGTTTTTGTGTTTCTTGGCTGAGTCAGCTTTCTAGGAAGCCACGTAAACAAGCAAAATTAATAAAAAAAATTATCATGTAGGATTTCCGTGCGGGGTTCGTCTAATGTAACACTCAAGTGTCCCATTTTTCAAAAAAGGTGGTACTTTAAGCGTCATTTTCTTAACTTTTAGCACTTAAGTATCTCATTATGCCAAGTTTGTACACTTATAGTGTTCTTTTGCCGACATACATAGTATAAGAACAAAACATCATGCTAAGTTAACGACATGATTAGAACTGCCAATTAAGCTATTGGAATCTCGATGTTAGTGACTACATCAACATGGGCTCTGCAATCTCCATTAACTATCATCTGCAACGGCAAAAATCTGTTCCTAGACTGGAGCAGCAGGTCAATTAAAAGTATTGTGAGTTTTGCAAAATCATTATCAATTTTTTTTTAAAATCAAAAATAAAAGTTCGAGCTAGATTGAATATGAAAATGTTTATGGTCAATGTTTTTTTAAAAATCGATAAAGAAAGTTCGAGCGAGTTCAAACATGAACACCTTTATGGTCTCAATAATGAAAACTTTCATGGTTCAAGTAAGGGCATGTTTGGTAACCGGCCAAACAGTGCCAAATTATATTCTTTTGTTCCCAGGAGTAGTTTTGGAACAGAATCGTGTTTAGTAAAATTTTTGTTCTCGAAACAAATCTCTATTTTTTTTTTTGTTTCCGGAAGTAGATTTGGAACAAAATCAAAAAAAAAAAATGTTGATTCTTGTTCCCGAGAACAATTCTAAAATTAAGCCCATATTTTCTCTTCTTCTTCCCTTTTCTTCTTCTTCATCCACCGCCACGTTGCCGTCCGTCGCGCCCACCGCCGCCAATCGCCAAAGAACTTGTCCGTGAGCTCGCCGGAGGCAAGCCCAACCACCGGCGAGGCGAGCCTCGCCCAGCTGCCGAAGAGGGCCGGCTTCACCGAGGGCCGGCGACACTCTGGTGAGGTCACCGCCACTTGAAGAAGAAGAATAGGAGAGAGAAAGGAAAAAAAAGAAAAGAATAAAAAAGGAAAAATAATAAAATTATTTAAAAATTAAAAGAAAATGATTTGGAGTAGAAATTTTGAGTATGGTACCAAACGCAATTCTATTCCGGGAATTGAAATTTTGGATAGTTACCAAACGGCTTAAAATACTTAGAAATTGTTCACGGAAATGGAATAAAAAATAATAATTTCTGATCATAAATTGTTCCCGAGAACAGAATTGTTACCAAACGCGCCCTAAATTAACTCACCTACTTTCTTTTTCTTTTTCCTTTTCGAAACAAGACTCCGAGAATGCTTTGATGATATTTTTAGTGAAATGACTTGCTCAGTTTGATTTTTGAATCAAAGGTGAAGGGATTAGCGAAGGAAGTCCAAATGGGGAAGGAGCTTCGGACAATAGGAGAGAACCTAGGATTACCTCCGATGCTGCTTTCAGATTGTCGAAAACAACAGCTTTCTTCAGCTAATCGTCCGCCACAAGCACGATGACGACAAACACAGCAGCAACAGCCACATGAGGTGACTTCTCTCTTTAAATTATGGTCAATCATATGTTTAGTGGACATGGATTTGGTTACTAGCAATAGGGGCAGACGAGGTAGTGAATTTGCTAATCGATTCGAATGACTCGATTAGGGTGTATTTGTGGTGAAAGAGATCCCTAGTCATAGACTCATATGGCCGAATTCAGATGCTACATTAACCCGTCGAGCTGCGATAGAAGATAGCCTGGGAGGACCACTGCGGAAATATATGGGGCCACATGACGTGGTGGTCAAGTGCATTTGACTTCTTCCACACGAACCTGAGCGGCGCCTCGTTCTTCGCGCAGGAGCTCGAGACCCTGTTACGGCAGCGGCACCAGTTCATGCTGCAGCTGATGGGCGTGCGCATCGACTCGCCCGAGCACGCGTGTACAGTGACCGAGTTCCTGCGCTGGACCCTCAAGGAGTGGCTCCACGGGCCCGGGAACAGGAGGAAGAGTGAGAGGGCGAAGCCGTTGCCTCCGCTCGGGGAGCGGCTGAGCCTGGCCTTGGAGATAGCCCGAGCGATGCAGTATTTGCTCGGGCAGAAGCCCAGGATAATCCCTAGAGACATGAAGCCCAGCAACATCTTCTTGGACGATGCGATGGATGTGATTTTGGGCATGCCCGGTTCATGGGAGATGAAGAGCTGGCATTAACAGGTGAAACAGGTAAATTCAAGAACATTTTTCTTGTCAACCTTTTTCTTTTCATTTCTATGCCGATGCCAATGCATCAAATTAGCAAACATTATTTGGCAAGTCCAACTTAGTAAAATAACATCTGTTGCTTTCTTGCATCTAAGGGACTTTTTGTGTACATGGCGCTGGAAGTAATATGGCACAAGTCTTAAAATGAGAAATGTGACGGTTTCGGAGTCATACTCAACGAGCTCGTCACTGGCGAATTCCCTTACATCGAGACCAATTTCGGCCCTGCCGAGGTTCTAAAAATTTCCCCAATTCTAATGTAGCTGCTGTTTATAATTAAAATGCTACTAGACATTCATCGACTTTTTCCATTGTCTTATACAAATAGATTGCAGTGGAAGTAGCAGAAGGCAAGCTCAGGCCTGCGCTTCTGGAGGATGAAAATGACCTACCTTTTTTTTTTTTTTTTTTTTTGGTCAAAGAAAATGACTAACTTGAAAAGCTTTTTTGATATTTTCATACCCCAATGGAAAAACTCTATGTTTGAAATCTGGAGGAGACGAACAAAGAAAAGAAGACTTAGCAAGTCTAACTACCCATCTAATCGTCCAAGTTACAACGAAACGTGGCTTTATATGATCTTCGTGTTTATGTTTTGTTTCTAATTTTAATTAAAATCCGATATATGAAATATATGACCAATGTGCTTCTCAGTCGAAGCCGCTATAGTGGACTTGTTTCTAATTTTAATTAAAAATCGATATATGAAATATATGACCTTCTCAGTCGAAGCCGCTATAGTGGACTAAGCAAGTCGTCGATACGTCTAAATCAGTTAATAATTTAGTGAGAATAGTTTATGTTAATTTTAATTGCTGCAGAAATAGGATGACCTCTTTCCACAAAAGTAATATATAAGAATGACTGAATAGAAGGTCAAGCTTTGTCTCCTTGCGGCCTTGCCGCCTGTTGCATCACAGGCCACTTTACCATCAACGATGTTCCATCACAGGCCATTTTAAAAATGAAAAAAAAAAAAAAATCAAAAATCCCAAATTTTATCCAAAGAAACAAATTTATCTCAATTTTTTTTATGACACAAACTCTCTAACTTATAACCTGGGCAAGTCCTTAAAAGGCTTAAAGAGAAAACAGGCGGGAGAACCGCCCTGGGATGGAAGACCCCGTCCCTCTCTGTCGAGAAGACAAAGATAGACAAGGAATTTTGAGACTGTACAGTGGTGAAGGTAGACACCACGTCGAGACTTCGATTTTGGCTACCGTCGGGTAGGGCAGGTATAGTAGCCTCTCGTGCCTGGGGTGAGTGAGGATGGTTGAAATGCCCACAACTGATCAGCACGCCTTACGGCACGGTACCCAACCACTGGCTGACACAGTTCCCCCGGTTGGGTGCCGTGTCGACTCTCCAACTTTGCCAAACACAACATATTTACCCCCACACCCTATGACTAAAGGGCGTTTTTGTCTTTTGCTTTTAAAATTTTTCATTTTTTCTATTTTTCATTTTTTCTTCTTCTTCTTTTTTTTTTTTCCATTTTTTTCTTCTTCTTTCTTCCCTCTGCCGGCCATTACGGCTTCCCAACAGAGGAAAGCCGTGCTTAGGCGAGGGTCGCCCCCGCCCTTGCGAGGGCGACCCTTGCCTAGAGCAAGGACAGCCCTTAGCAGATTTGGCAAAGGCAACCCTCGCCCAATGCTAGGGCCCTCGATTGGGTTGGATTTGGTGAGGGTTGTCCTCACCTAGGTCGGCAAGGGCTATCCTTGCCTGACCCAGGCAAGGGCCACCCTTGCTCAAGGCTAGCTTCCCTCCACCATGGCTAGTGGAGGGAAGAGAGAACAAGAAAAAATAAAAATAAAAAGTAAAAGATGAAAACGTCTTATAATTTGATATAAATGTGTTATTTAGATATAAGTTGGGGGTTTTTTATGTCATGGAAAAAATCTTGGAGTAAATGTGTTACAGTTTACAAAGTTTGAGAATTTTTTGTCACAAAAAAATAAAATAGTTTGAGGTAGATTTATCACTTTGAGCAAAGTTTAAGATTTTTTGTGACTTTTTTTCTTTAAAAAATGATGAAAAAAGTTCAAGTGAGTAAAGTGAAAAACTCGTATACTTTTTTTGTCCCCGAAATTTAAGACTTAAAGAATATTTTAATGATATTGTGGTGAAAGGACTTGCTCAGTTTGATTTGGGTTATAAAGGTGGAGGAATTAGAGGAGGAAGTCCAAAAGGAGAAGGAGCGTCGGACAATGTACGGGAAGAGACTGGAGAGAACCCAGGATTACCTCCGGTACTGCCTTCAGATAGCCAAAGACAACGGCTTTCTTCAGCTAAACGTCCGCCACAAGCACCACGACGACGAGGACGACAAAGAACACGGCAACAATAACAACGACAGTAATGCTAATGACAACGATAACATTAACAATAATAATAAAAACCAACGAGAAGAGGTCCTTCTCTCTCCTCAATTTTACAACGGCAATGTCAGTCCTCCGTTTGTTTGTTTTTTTCTCTTTTTTTGTTCGTAAAATAAGCATTTCATTAAACTAGTTTTCAAGACGGAAGACCTGAGAGATGGGCATCAGTACATAATAAGTTCCAAAGAGCGGGAGGGGAAGAAACCCAATTTTGAGGCGAGGCATATTTCCCGTGGGTTTTAGCCATCCAGTTGGCAGCCGAATTTGCCGCTATAGGGCAGTAAGACATTGTCTATGATTAAAACGTAGCTGTTGTCTATGATTAGAAAATGCTATTGAACATTAATCGACTTTTTACATTGTCTTGTGCAGACAGATTGCAGTGGAAGTAGCAGAAGGCAACCTCAGGCCTGCGCTTCCGGAGGGCGAAGATGGCCAACTCGAAGAGCTAGTCGAACTCATACGCCTCTCTTGGGACCAAGACCCTTCAACGAGACCGCCTCCACAATCACTCACAATTTGAGAGTAATTAAGCAGATGCTCACTGAAAATGTTTAGATTTTTTAGAGGGAATTAACGCGAATTGCAATTCCCCAAGGGTGTTAGTCATATGAAAAACTACGTCAATGCGGAGTGTTTTTTAGAAGACATGTAAGAGGACAGATATTTTTATTTATGCATTTCTCGACGGTCCTCACTAGCCATCCCCCTTCTTGACGATGGTGGGACTATGATAGTGAGAGCTAGTTTGAAACCCCATTTTTTGTTAATATCTTTTTTGAAATTTTAATTTAAATAGAATTTGTACTAAAATTGATGATTGCATAATAGATTTTAGAATTTTTGGGATAATTTTTTCCTCTAGCCAATCACGTAACTTTTGTGCCCATCTTGCTTGAGTAAATTCAATCAAGTAATTCAAAGGGTTCTCGTGCGATCCTTCGATATTTCATGTCTTTCAATGATAAATGTATAATTTGAAAACATTAGCCTGAGTTTCCATTATTAATATTCATATTTTTCGTGTGTCCAAATATAAATTATGGTTAATGAATTGTAATCATTTGAATAATATAGATAAAATTTATGTAGATCTTAAAACCTGTAACAGAGTAGGATTCAAGTTATAGGGCATGCAAAGTAGGTTTCAGGTTCCAAGTGAAATCTGTACGGAACCTGAAACCGCTCACCCTTAATTGTCGTATTACACGAAATCACTATCTTGAAAATTAAATTATCCAAATATAGCATGCTAACAAAAACTCTTTCAATATTTTCATACTCTGATTAAAAAAATTTGTGCTTGAAAGCCGGAACAGGAGGACAAAGAAAAGAAGACATGGAAAGTAGAACTACCCATCTCGCCGTCCAAGCTCCAACGAAACGCGGCTTTGTTGGATATTTTCGCTTATGTTTTGTTTCTGATTTTAATTACAGGAATTATTGAAATTTAATTCGTGTAAACTTCTCAGTCGAAGCTGCCATGGTGGACTGAGCAAGTAGTGGAAACTTTTAAATCAATTAATAAATTTAGTGAGACTAATTTTTGTTAATTTTATTCGCTGCAGATAAGGAACGACCTCCTTTTCCACAAAAGTAAATATATAAGAACGACTGAGAAGGTCCACCTTTGCCACCCACCTTGCCCCCTGTTCCATCACAGACCATTTTGGTAGTCTTTGTTTTTCAATCTATCATCATCGCTGTTCTTGGAGCACGTGCATGGATTATCATTTTAAATACACTGCCTGAACAAAATTTTAATGAATGGAGGACGAGGGTTTCGTCTCCCTTAAATTGGATCAGCTCTCAGTAGCCATTGATGCTCCTCAAAGTCATTTTGGTTTTAGCTTCTTGCTTTGTTCCTGGCGAAGTGAGCTCAACGGAGCACCAACAACCCGTGCTAATCTTTGTTAAGGTACGCGGTTTTCTCGATCTCCTTTTCAAATTTCAGTTTTAACTTTACCCATAATGAGCATCTAGCCAGATCACTCGACTGTTTCATCTCTTGGTCGAGAATCATCTGCTGCATAATATGTACCTCTTCCTTTTTTACGTGTCCTGAGCTGGTGATTATTGATTAGAAGTTGATTTTGTTGGGAAGGACTAAACTTTTTCTCTGACTCAGAGTGCCAGAGTCAGTCCAGCAGCTCAGTCTATCATGCATAATTGCATATTGTGTTGGCCTGTTGCTGTCTCTGTGTACACATTTCAGTAGAAGTAGATCTGCACTTGAATTCTCTCTTTTGGTTTATTATTGTGTTCTTCAGAGTTTCAACTTGAATTGAACTTTTGGAACGTGTCCTGGATCATGAATGGATTCTAAAGGAGAACGTCGAAAAGGCGGCGAAATCACCATGTCAGAGAAAAGGAATATCGATGGAAATGAAGTAATTGTGAACATCTCGACTGAAGGGGATGCAAAAGCTGTGACTGAGGGCAATAGCCTAAAAGGCTCGTCTTCCAAGGAATTGGAATCTGCCACCCCGAAACAAACCAGAGTGGATTCGCCTCACCAGTTATTGACTGAATCGAGCACCGGAATAGCAGAATCAGCGCCGAAGAGATGCCCATCTCCCGAAATCACGAGCTTCAGCCCTACCCGGAATGAGCTGTCTGAAGCTCCCAATGCTAGCGAAGCTCTTCTTGTGTTTGAAGAAGAGCCCAATGCATCGTTGCGAGAACAAGTTGGTGGGCACTCTCCCTTCGAAGGCTCATTTAATCAGGCATCGCACAATGACAGATCGACGCGTTCGGCCAGGAATGTTACTGTCACTCCGAAGACGCCGCTCATGGCATCCCCGGGACCAGCTGGAGGAGTAGATGGAGGGGAGGATGACGAAGATATCTACAAAAAAGTCGCTTTTGAATTGAGCCAAGCAAAGCATAAGAGGATAAAGACCAAGGCTTTGGTTCAATGGACCGTGTTTTTTCTCATTCTCGGGTGCTTGGTAGCTAGTTCAACGGTCGATCAATTGGAAGCATGTAAGCTATGGGGTTTAGAGATGTGGAAGTGGTGTGTACTTGTGATGGTGCTATTCTCTGGCATGTTGGTTACGAACTGGGTGATGCATTTCATAGTTTTCTTGATTGAGAGGAAATTTTTACTTCGGGAAGAGGTACTCTACTTTGTTCATGGTTTGAAGAAGAGCATTCAAGTTTTCACTTGGTTGGCCTTCGTTCTTCTCACATGGGTACTGTTATTCAATCGAGGTGCTTAGAGGTCGAAGATTGCCAACAAGGTTTTGGATTGCATAACCTGGACTCTCGTCTCTATTCTTATCGGTTCATTTCTATGGCTCTTAAAGACTTTACTGCTGAAATTAGCATTGCGTTTCTACGTCACTACATTCTTTGATCAAACTCAACAATTGATCTTCGATCGCTATGTTTTGCGGACCTTATGTGGGCCGCCTCATATGGAGAAACGTATAAAGGGAAAGGAGAAGATTGTTATTGATATGGGGAAGATATATAGGATAAAGCAAGAAAATATTTGGGCTAGGACGATAAAGATGTTGACTGATGCAGTGAAAAATTCGGGACTATCGGTTTCATCAGCTATGTTTTATAAAAACATCCATTATGGAGGAGCTGAGTAAGCGTATGAGGAAAAAACGACCAAGATGGAAGCAATGGCTGCTGCATATCACATTTTCAGAAACGTCGCTCAGCCGTGTTGCAAGTGAGAAAATGAAACGGTTCGGCAGATTGACTGACTGTCTGGTCTTTTGGTAACCATATTGTATTTTCTGCAGGTACTTCGATCGAGATGATCTTCAAAGATTCATGATGGAGGAAGAGGTGGATCTTTTCTTCCCATATCTCGATGAAGAAGGAACTGGACGAATCAACATACGATCTTTGTCAAACTGGGTGGTCAGTGCATTTATGTTTAATTCGTTGTAACTTTGGGTTGCTGCCCGTTGCCTGCCCTTTTCCATGTAAAGGGCAGTTAACACGCATTGTGGCCCCGCACTCTTCCTCTTCATTCCAGTCAGCTGTATTTTAATGTGAATTTGCTGAGAAGTGATAGGAGATATCAGCGTGAGATACAATCCTTTTGCAGGAGAAGGTTTATCACAGCAGTAAAGCGCTGACGCATGCTTTAGCCGACAAGAAAAAAGCAGTAGGGCAATTGGACAATCTTGTGACAGGAATACTGATCGTTATTACCATCATCATATGGCTTTTTCTGATGGAAATTGCGACGACCAACGTACTAGTTCTGCTTTCCTCACAGTTTGTCTTGGCAGCTTTCGTATTCGGCAACGCATGCAAGACAATGTTTGAGGGTGTCATCTTCGTAATTGTTAGGCATCCATTTGATGTTGGCGATCTTTGTCTTATAGATGGTGTTCAGGTAACTCCCACGAGAACCCACTCCACTTTTATGTCGAGATGAGTCCGACTTACAGCAGTTTATATCTCTCCTGACAGTTGATGGTGGAGGAGATAAATATCTCGAGCACTGTCTTCTTGACGCTCGATAATGAACTAATCGACTATCCAAATTCGGTTTTGGCTACGAAACCTATAATCAATTACCGCAGAAGCCCAGACGGGCGTGACAAAGTGGAGTTCTCGATTGAATATATGACTCCATTGGAAAGAATCGGAGCAATGAAAGAGAAAATAAAAAAGTAGGTTGATGGGGTCGCTACAATTTCCTTCTTTTCTCATTGCAAACGGAATGGCGATTTGACTCTCTTTCGCTGCAAGACCGTATGAAAGATTGCCTAAAGCCATTTCTTATCATTATTCTTGTCAGGTACTTGGAGAAAAATTCGCAACACTGGCACCCGAAGCACGACGTGTTTGTGAGTGAGATCGAGAATCTGAACAAGATTAAGATGGAGCTCCATGTCTTTCACACGATGAACTTCCAAGATTATGAAGAGAAGAACAAGCGGAGGACTGAACTACTCCTTGAGTTAAAAAGAATTTTTGACGACTTGAATATTAGATATGATCTCCTTCCTCGAGGGGTCCATCCGCTGCAGAGTGAGGATAAGAAAGAGGCGTGAAGGGCAGGCGATGATTGCATTTGGCCGTTGAAATCTCCGACAATCTGGCAAAATCTTCAGTCCGCTTTCTGGTAAATGAGATGACTAGTTTTTCGATAAATTGGACTTACGTAATTGTTCCTTTCATGTAGTAACGGAGTGAAGCCGACAGAAGACGGTCGCATTGCCTTGGGCATGTGAGATATTTTGGCTTGGTGACTCAGTCGCCGTTAGCTTTTGAAACATTGAGGCTGGCAGGTCTGAACGATGTCAGTGAATGTAATGTACCTTCTATTTATCACGAGCTGCGATGGAATGAATGCATATCATGTGTGTTCGCCCATGAATGCACGCTCAGATGTGCCCTTGCGTGTGCATGTGTTCGGAAAAGTTTAGCTTCCAGCTAAAGACCCTGTTTGTCTGTGCTCATGCATTACAGCAAGTGCTTGTGATAGAAATTGGAGGTTATGATGTTAGGCTGCATTATCCAATGATATAGGTATCATGCCGATTTAGGTTCACATTTAGAGAAGTCCTTGGCCAAATGCTAGCATTTGGAATGCTACTATGAGGTTCAATGAATTTTTTTCTTTCCAATATTACCCTTACCGATAATCATATTTTCCCCTTTTGCGCCCTCGAATATACTGTTCATCGTCTTCTTCAAGGAACTCCACCATAAAGAGCGGCGCTCAGCTGCGAGCGGCCAGATCTGGCCGCCGAGAAACCTCGCTTAAGGTCAGCCTCAAGCGACGCCGCCTGAGGTCGGTGACCTCAGCCGAGCCGCCTCCCCCTCCCCCGCACCGCCACCGCCACCGCCGCTAGCTGCCTCCCCGCCACCACCACCGCCACCAACCGCTCCCCAACGTTTTTCCCCTGCAGCTGCATCTCCTCCTCCCTTTTCTTTTCTTTTTTTCATTTTTCTTTTCACCTTGAAGTAGCTTTGCAAAACATACACAAAAAATTAGGTTTCCAAACACACTTGCCTTTACAAAATGCCCATTCACTCAAAGATACTTGGAAAATGCAAAGCCATTTCCCCAAAGTTGAACCAAACGGGGCTCATATGAACATCCGTGAAGTTCCAAGCTCTCTTCTATGCGAAATGCAATCAAATTCCGATCAACTCGTTTCAACTATGTGAAGTACCCCATCTGAGCTCTGAATAAGGGGAAAGAAAAACATTGAATATGCCAAGAGAGGTGTTTAACATTCAGAAAGGTACAAACCTCAACATTAATGACAACATGGTTACGTAAAACAGAGGCATGTCCACAACAGAATCATGTTTCTTTCTTCTCGGTGTCATTTTGTAAGTTCCACGGTTTTGAAAAATCTTCTTCCCTTTTAGGAATCTAAGATTTGATACTGCAAGCCTCCACAGTGGAATTATAAGCTGACCATGGCTTTGAAATTCTGTCATCAACAAGGGCCAGTACTACTTACTAGTTTACTCTGCATTATTTTGGACAATACTGAAAACATCTTCTAGCCAAATCATGTAAAGCAGAAATCTCCACCAAAATTCGTAGCATAATCTAGGAGAACTAAGCAGTAGCGCGAGCTATGAGAAAGTTACAATGAGGCATACAGTACCGTAAGAACAAAACATCATGCTGAGGTAATAACATGATCAGGACTGTTGATTAAGCAACTGGAATCTCAATGTTGGTGGTCAGCACTGGTGGAATATATTCCTCCTCTTCCTTCGGGGGATGAATAGTCACCAGATCAGGCAATGGAGTCATTGGTCCTTGCTTGCCCTTGGGATCCCAGTCAAGCATGATCTTGACCTTGATGCCAAGCACGCCCTGATTGATTCACGAGAAAAAGGAAAAAGATTTCACCAGGTGTTAGCCTTGACCAGACGGAGCAATTACCAACTTGCACATGATTCTTAAGAAAAAAGGTGGGGAAGGGTGCAGTGTGGATTTGAAGAAGGACAGCTCACCTGTCTTAGAAGAACATGCCTGACGGCAGAGTCGATATACTCGTTGACAGGTTGTCCAGAGGATATCATGTACCCATCCTTAAACTTCATCGATTTAGCACGTTGAGCACGTAGCTTCCCACTCACAATGACCTGCACGAGCACCCAAATCTCAGAACTTTATTACTGAGAAAAATGGTGGGTTGAGGGGGGGGGGGGGGCAGCAGTAACATGATCATTTTCATCATATAACATACCTCACATCCCTTGGCACCACTCTCCATCACAAATCGCAGAACACCATAGCAAGCCCTACACAGTAACCAGCGAATTTAATTCTCACTAATTAGTCAAGCATCAAGGAATCTTCTCAAATGATTCTCAGAGGGAGACAAAGTAAAACAATGGATAAGTATCATGGGTGTTAGATTGGCCCATCCCAACAATGTGAAGAAAATCTGAAGATGGTTTCCGAGCATTAAAACCTTTAAATATATGAGACTCCCACTACAAGCACTCAATAAGAAAATAACATCATCACATTGAGAGAGAGGCCACATCATTCAAAAGCAGGGAGAATCGGCCCCCAACAACTGGACAACGAACAATCCATGCATAGAATAACACCTGTTGGGAGACTAACAGAAAGTATACACAGCAGAGAATTTTTCACAGCTACAAAATAAGTTGCACCCCGATCCAAGCATCTTTCTCCAACCAAGTGAAAAAATAAACTATCAGGCAATGGTAAAACTAAATGATTCCACAAGATAGCTGAAGAAAAGAACCCTCTACTTTCAGCCATTCAGGTTTGTCCCCTTCAGCTCTAAAGGGGCTAACTTAATGACGAAAATGATCCCTATGAAAGACTAAAGGTCTGGAAAAGACAAGAAGATTGAAGCAGGAGCAGCTAGGCTCACATATCACTACTGCAGGTACATACCTTAAATCACACAACAGTGGTTTCATGCTGACAATATTGTACTATCGATGCTCAAATTAACAATGAGACCAGCATCTGCATGCTTTTCTCATAGTTGACTTTTGCAAGTGACAAAACCCAAATTCCCATAAAATAAAAGGGAACCATAAAACTTGACTGTCCTCAGACATGAGAAAGGTACTTAGAAAGCAACCAACTCACCCAAAGGATGGTCCAGAAAAAAGAAAATGGGAAGGTCCCAGGATAGTTCTCTCAAACTGACTAAAATTAAGCAGAATATCTACTTCAAAAAACTAAGGGCAAATGGAAGTGTAGTCAGCACAAAGAAAAAGAAGGTGATGATTAATTTTTGGGAATCACATATGCGGTGTGCCATTTAGAGCTGCGTCGTGTACCTCCGAACAGCTAGGCCTCCCAGGAGCTTGTACCGCAGAGACTCCGCCTGAGCAATGGCACAGAGGCCCCTGTTGTTAACTTTCTCGGCATATAACTCCACACCATTTTCGGGGAACTTGAAGCGTTTCTGGACAACGGAAGTCAGTTCCCGAATCCTTCTCCCCTTCTCTCCTGTTAGAACAAGAATTACGCAACTATTCACTAACGTCAATCCAAACAAAATGCTTGACCTTGATTTGTTTTTGGATGTGCTGAGGATACAGTCATTCAAGTTGAACTTTTACCGAGCACATTTTGAGTGCGAGTGGCTCTGATGATGATCTCAGTCCGCATGGGAGTGACCCTCACTTCGACCCCAGAGTATCCATCTTCAGCAAGCTCTCTGGTGAGAACCTCATTAAGCTCTGCGAAGAAGACTCCGTCCGCCACAAACTGGTGGAACACAATAGAACGGACGGTTTATCAGAAATAGGATGGAAATGGAGATAGTAGCCACCTATCAAAAGACATACAGACCCCTGTTCAATTCACCCAAGAACAACAATCTCGCGTCACCAGAAGAAGCGGAAACATATTCGCCAATGACTCAACGGCGCGAAATTAACAAAGCACACCAGCCGAAGCACGCACTGCAGAGCAATACTGCAAACTTCCAATCCCATTTCAACCAACACTATAGATGACATCAACGACTGTTCGCTAACAATCCCATCCGTCAATTTACCGGGAAAACCAAACAAATTGAAACCGAAACTGTCGTTCCCAATTCTGCAAGTCTTCAAATCCTAACATCCGACAGCACTACAAACCTCAACCAAATACCTCCCCAACGATCATCAATCAACATGAGCCGAAAAAACAACGCCCGCACCGAATCCCAATCCACGCATTTTCAGCTGGACTTCCCCAGAAAATTCACGGCCCGCGACCGTGTGGATAATGGATTGGAATCGGATAACGAATCAAGAAAAGCTCGATACTTCATTTCCACGACCAAGGCACGAGGGAGCGAGCGGGAAGAAAGGACCTTTCTTTTCTTGCTGATTTGAGTCGCCATGCTTGTTTCTTCTGCAGGGATCGAGCGCGCTCGAGCTCTTCCGCGGCGATTAGCAGCTACAGTTTGCTACCACTGGACCTCCTTCCTCCGTCGAAACCCTAATCTTGGCATCTCGATCGATCGATCGGGGACTGACACGTCGAGCATTGGGCCGGGCCTTAGCCCATCAAGCCCAGCCCAATGGGAATAACCGCGTGAATTTACTAGTATACCCTCGAGTCAGGTCTGCCTGCTCGGGGGAAAGTATCTATCCTATTCGTGCTTCTGCTAACTTTGTTGAGGACGAAATATATTTTGTAAGTTTTGAATGATTACATGTGATATTATTAAAGCAAAATTTTCATTAATCAGGCCTTTGGCAAATACCAGCATTTACTCGAGAAAAAAGAATGAAAAGGACAATAACTAATATCTATTGAAATGCTTTTAGTATCATGCTGATTTTCGTAAATGAAAAATACTCTGTAGCAATAAATTGAATCAATTTCGAGAATTTTGAATGAAATTCCTAACTCCAAAGCCAGGTCCATTATCGTGATGATGCGATAATAAATCTCTATGATGTTCTTTTCAACAAAAAAAGAAATTGTTATAATAAATACCAACGCAATTACTAAATATTGTTTTCACATATACCTTTTCAAATTTGGAATGTGGAATTGGAATCCCCGATTTTCCTTCCATTTTTAAAAAATTCTAATTTGGACATCCGGCGTGTATCTATACTTCCATATCTTCTGTCTATTTATATCCTAATATCCACGCCTCCATACTAATAATAAAGCAAAAATTCGGATGTAGTGTCCATCATGATCACCAAAAAAAGTTTTGTATTCGAGCTCCTTTCTATCATTCAATTAAAATATATTTTGGTTGATCAAACTTTTTTTATCACCCTTCAAAAATATTAAACCGTTTATAAAACTGTATAACTTCACTCGTCATTATAACCACACAGTTCAACCACCTTATGGTCAATCTTCTACCGAACAAATAAATTTCTAATTCAACGCGCAAAATGTCCTCGTGCTCATGCATGCTCAATTTGATTGTTCACATTCACACACTCTTTTGGGGCGCTGGCATCTATCAGAAATGATTTTATTTCACAAAAAGAAATTAAAAAGAAAAAAGAAAAAAGGAAAAGCAAGGGCACCGGGGTTACGTGGGTGGGGCCCGAGTCCGAATCCATCCGAAAAGCGGCCGCACAAAGACCAAAAAAGAAAAAAAAAAAGTGGAATTAAGCGAAGTATAAATACCCCCGAAACCAATTTTCCATTCGCTTTCCTGCGTCGGCTTCTTCCTGGCACCTGCCTCCGCCCTCCTCTCTCTTCCCCTCTCTCTCTCTCTCTCTCTCTCTCTCTTCTCCTGACGTGCTAAAACCTCTCTGAAACCTTCGCATCGCCCTCTCCCTCGATCGCGGCGGAAGCAATCTCCCATGATCGCGAGCGCCTCCTGAGGTGCCCCTCCTCCTCCTCCGGCTGCTGGTTTTGGCGCGCGCGATGTCGATCAGGTTCAAGTTCAGGAGCGCCCCGAACTTCGACTCGGTCGACGTCGGGGACGGCCGGCCATCCGTCTCGGTCGGCGACCTCAAGTCCAGGATCCGGCGCCTCAAGAACCTGAACATCTGCTCCGGCTCCGATCTCCGCGTCTCCGACGCCGTCACCGGCGAAGGTGCGAGCCTCTTTCGCCGGTTTTTTTTTTTTTTCCGGTTTTTCGTGGAATCAGCGGAATTCGGCTGAGCGCGAGCGCTTTCCGATTGGGGCGGCGGCCGGAGGTGAGGCGAGAATTGGCGGCGGGGCCACTTGGATTTGGTGGAGGAATTGCGTATGAATGGAACGTGAATGAGAAGTAGCTGTGTGTTCGTGAATTAGGTTGGGGCTTGTCGTCGGTACGGTGGCGTACGTATTGATTAACTGGTATTAGTCTGTGATGGAGTAGGATGCGCTTTGTCATCTTGTACGCGGTGCATGGAATTACTGTCGGCTATGCTGACAGAGGCGGTCACTCGATCACAAACCATAATGGCAATCAGTTCTTTTGGCTTTGGTTTTTATAAATTATAGATGCCAGAGAGTACCTGGTTACTTCCATAAAAAACTTGCAACATTCTGCATGCTCTACTTGAAATGTCGTGGCTTCCAAGTCTGATGCACTCGAAGTTGTATTTATTTTACGTAACCGCAGGTTTAGTGAAATTGATTTCATTTTGATCTTTTCTATATTTGCAGAGTTCAAAGATGACAATGTTGAAATTCCAAGTGGTTCGAGCGTGATTATTAAGAGAGTACCTGCTGGATTTGCGTCGCCTCTTGCCATGTAAGATCGGGAGTTGCAAAATAACTATCTGTAGTTCCCTAATTAGCCAGTCTTTATCAGCTTAGTGATTCACATCCATCTATATTTTTACCGAATTGTTGACACTCTCGCTATCACCTCATTATTTTCCGTATCCAAATTTATATGGTAGGACTGAGGGCAATTAATGATATTTTGTATGCGTATCTTTTTTCTTTTTTTTTGCTTGATCATTTACTTTTCGCACATAATTCTTTCTTATTGTCAAATCTACGTATTTGTAGCCATCGCAATGATGTTATTGAGAATTTTGGGATCAAGAATATTAATCCCGGTGCTATCTCTTCACTGGATGATAAGGACAGGACTTCAAAGAAACCTTCTCTTTCAGTGGTATGTCATAACTAGCAGCTTTCACTACATTTTACTTTTATGTTGATTTTGATCAAACATTGGGAGGGTATTTACTGGGAAATAAGTGAGATTGTTCTCCAACATTTCTATCGACGCATATGCACACTCTAACCAAATTGCAACTCACATAAATCACCTTCTTAACTATGCTGGAACCTATTAATTATGATGCTTATCCTTGGTTTATTATCTCGCATACCAAGTAATCTTTTCTTACTCGCTGGTACAAATTTTTTGCGCCTAATTGCCTTCTCATTCTTCGTGTTTTCCTTTTCATAAAATTTTGATAAAAGATCGTGGTTTGTTCAATTCCAATTTAAGTTCTATTGCTGTTTTCTTGCATAGAAAGAGGACATCATCGATTTTGATGACTTCGGGGATGACTTGTGTCCTGTTCTCGGGAGAATGGTTGATGATTCCAGCTTCAATGTCCAGAAAAAGTGCAGTATTACCAGTGAAAGCCCCAAAATTGGTGCTGTCAGGTGGTTTTGATCTGAACCTGATTAATCAGATTCACTATTTTCCACTTACTGGGCTCTAGTACTAATTGTGTTTACTTTTCTTCGTCGCACTTTTGTTGTGTTCTCAGATGTGCTAAGCTAACAAGAGAAGTAGGTCGGAGATTGGATGATAGTGATTGCAGTGAGTCTGTTTCAAAAGGTAACTCACATTCTATATATTGTGTGCTTCTCTCAACTCTCCTGCCATGTATTCCACCTTATGTGAACTTTCTTTCAGGTCCATTGGCAATGGGGATCGGAAGGGACAAGTTGCTGGTTGAGGGAAAAATTAAAACTGAAGAACCTTCAAAATTGCAAAAGTAAAGTGCTCTCATGTGTTCCTTTGTTTTGGTATGTGTTGTCATTTGTCCCAACAGTCTGACTCTTATGCTTTCTCGGAAATTGCAGGGTCATGAATGCCTCTTTTATAGCTACTCAAAATGCTGACCTGCCCTCAGAGCTCAAATGCTCTCTCTGCAAGGCACCTTTTGATGAAGCAGTGATGATACCTTGTTGCCAGAATAGTTATTGTGAGCGATGTAAGTTTTTTTATTCATGTTTTTTCTGTGAAGTTTATTTAGTAGTAGCCCGTTATTTAAAATTCTCTGAAGATCGGCAAACATCTACTCAGATGAGCTATTGGGATGGGGGAGTCTTAGTAATCGCCAGAAAGGATCTTATTATGTTGGGTTGAAGCATTTGTTGTATGGTCTTCACTACTGAGGAGTTGGGATTTGGTATAAGAAGATTAAGTTCTCCAGCAAGCCAAATTATGTAAAATGTATTGATCTCCTAGCTGTCCTAAGGAATTGAGTTTAAACTTTCTATACTTTTGCACATGCCTAAATGTCCATGATATTCATACTCAGCGGCCATCACATGGAATTTCTCATCAAACTGCACACCACTACAAAGATGTGAAGTGCATCCTTATGAACCTGAAGTGAAGCTAGCATGTTCTGTTCTTTGATTTTCATTTGTGTATCAAGTACATCTCAGTTCTTCTCCTCAAATGTTTATATCACTGGCTTCCTGTGGGGCTAAATGAACAAAACAAAAAAAAGCACATCTGTGTTTTTGTCTTGCTTTTCACGACCAATGATTTGGCAGGACCTTTTAATTTTTTTGTACTGTTACTCTGACAACATCGGTTTGTTTATTTGGTGCATAGGTATTTGTCCAGTGCTAAATGAGAAGTCACGCTGTCCAAATTGTTCTGCGAAATGCAGAGCTGAAGATTTGCTACCTAATGTGTCTCTCAGGCATGCTGTTGAGATTTTTCTTAGATCCCAGGTTTTTGCTGATGGTGTGGAGGATATCCATCATCATGCATCCGGTAAGGATACTTTCTGGTTGTTATCAAGATTGGATTTTGTTGTTTTCTTTATTCATGCTTCATGCTTCATGCTTTTGGTGAACATCAGATGGGGAATCTGGCATTCAAGGAAAAGAAGCGTCTGGTGATTTGACCATTGTTAAGAGGGGCTCCAAGTGTTGTCAACCTTCCCAAGTAATTGGGAAAGGACCTGGCCACATCATATCAGAACCTGCCCTAGATTGGAAGTCCAGGAACAAAGCAGTGACAGCTGGTTCCTGTTCTAACGTAGATGCAATAGAGAGAGTAAGGCAGATGTATGAAGAAGAAGTGGATTCTAGTTGTCCTGTAGATCTCAGATGTGGAAATTTGGTGGTGTTTCCTGATTCTGAAGTGAAAAGCCAGTCCATGCCAGAGCAAGGTACATCTATATGACTAACCTTAATGATGTTGCTTGCTGTTGCTCACACTCAGCCGAGAGGCTTTACTGGTTTGCCTTCTTGAGACAAATTTTTCTTGCTGAGAAGTAATTTTTCAAGTGGAGTAGATTTTTTTTTTTTTTTTTGGTCGAGATATGTTTTCTAGACATACTAACAAAATAGAAGACTCCTTATTTTCCTCAAGCCCAGTATTTTTGTTAGCAAATTACTATCTTGTACTGTTCGCCTCTTTTACCTTTTGACTTTATTGTTTTTCCTTGTCTGTCTTCTTTCTGTCATTCCAGCAGATTCTTTCATAAAGACAAGGAATGGGTTGATCAACTCCACAGGTCCAAGACATATTGTATATTTGAAATATAGTGACATTGGTCTGTTCTTCAATCTAACGGTTCTGAAATTTCAGGTGGGGATCTGAATTTATTGGAGACTGGAAGAGATGGGAAGGTAATGCATCTTGGTAGTGCTCATCATGGGTCTATTCATAGAGTTGATGATAATTTTCACAAAATCTGGTCGAATGATCTTGTGGTGTCTGGCTTGTTGGTGCTCATTGACATGAATCTGCAATTTGAGTTCATGTGATAGGTTTGAGTTACTAAAGTTTCTTTACCCATAGATGCTCTCTTTTAAGAGCGTACAGGTGGTTTTCTTGGTTTTCTGCCTTTTTACCAGGATTAAGCTGGTTGAATCCATTTCATTTTTTTCCATTATTTTTAGAAGACTGGAACCGGACATGATAGACCTGCTTTTCTTTGTACCATTTGATGCTAAAAGTTTAATGATGTTTTTGTGATTTGAGAAGTCATTTGTTGTCACTCGAAATTGTTGGCTTATCTTGTTCCCTCCACCTGTACTTTATTACTGCCTTCAAACTTGATTCAGACATTTTTTTCCTGTTGTTCTTTTTGCATCAATTACTTTCCCAATTTGATCCCATGCCACCTTTTGCAGATGCAGGGGTGCCGAGCCTGTTACATGTGCGGCTCTTTGCATCACTTAATAAGAAATTGTCCCCATGCTTCCACACCACATCCTATGCCTCAGAGAGGTAATATCTTGTATCCTATCTATAACCATGTGTGCAGCCATATCCAGGAGGGTTGTGTCTGATGATTTCTTTGGATTCCAGGAAATGCTTTCTTCCCAGATAATGTCTCTCCATTTGGAAATTCTACTCCCCATGTTAGGCCTTTTGTGGATCAATATGTTAATTTTGGGATGATGCCCCTCAATTCGGCTGTTGTTCCCACTGCACCTTTATCTGTTCCAATGTATATGTCTACGATTTATGGTGGATTGCCCACCTATGGGTAAGTCTGTTTAAGTTTCTGCTTCTCTAGTGTTAAAGGTTCCCAAAGGCACTATCTTTTAAATTTAAATTTAGCTGAGCATGGTCTTGTCATATTTTGATGCACCATGTTGCAGTGGCTTTATGAGGTTGGGAAGCATGGAACCTGTGGCTGGAGTTGGTACAGGCCTTGACCATAGCTTTCAAAAGCTAAATGATCTTCACAGTCGTGAAAAGCAATGGGAACTGGCCAAGAAGCATATGATGAGGTAATTTTTGTTCCCCATTAGCAGTCTGTGATTCATTGCTGTGCCACTAGCTAGATAATTGAGTATTTCATAAGTCATATAGCTGAATACTCACATTAAGAGGAAGCATTGGACGTTCCACTAGAAAAATTGGAAAAATATAGGCAATTTGCTTGAACAAGCAAGACAGCTGCACATCATGTTCTATGCTTTTGAAAATCTTGTTCCATCTGCACTGTAGTCATTACAGGGAGCAAGTCATTTATTTAGCTAATTCTGCCTTATGATTTAATTGAAAATATGCTCATCTGTAATTTTTTTTTTAAGGAGTCGTATGGTTTGTTAATGTATCTCAAAATGTTGGTTTTAGGATTACTAAAATCATCAAAGAAGCACCTTAAGTATTGGTCAGATGAATTTCAGTGCTTTTAATCCTTTACCTTTGAAGTGGAAAATTAGTGTTTCAGAAATTCTTCTTCCAACTTTAATGTACCTCACGTAAAAGTTGTATTAATATGATTTCTCTACTTCTGCAAGATCTCTTTCTAAATTGCAATAATCCTTTCTTTGTCTGACTGCTGATGAGTAATTTGTCGGTTCTTCAGGGATACATCTACTGATTTTGGAGTTGATGATGGTTTTATTAGGAGATGTCGTCTTGTTGATGTGGAAAGATGTCAGAAGGATAGTTTCAGCTATTCTGATGACAGCTTTTCCCAAAAGCCACAAAGAGAGCATTGGCACGGACGTAATTTAGATTCAGACATCCGCTGGACTGATGAAAGGCATCAGAAGACTTCTCACTCATCGACTTCAGCTAGAGATGGAAGATTGTGTCGTCATGAAGGAATATCTTCTCCAGAAGCAAAGGATATTCCAAATTTCTCCACTAGACGAGCCAAAGAAAGGCACTATTATCAAAATAAAGGCTCAAAAATGCATAAAGAGAACATGGCATGGTTTTCGAGTGATTCAAGTTGGAGTCCCTGTCAAGCTGAAAAAAGAATAGATATCAAGAGAAAAAGAGATGAATCTAATGTCAAGAGGCATGACAGAAAACCTCGTTCTCCGGAACTTGACTGTTTTCATAAGTCTCCCAGTGACAAAGAAAATAGGATGAGAGACAAGAAGTGCAGTCATAGGCCAAGAGAGTCCAGACATTTACAGTGCTGCAGGAATGATGGGAGGTCTGTGAATGATGAACGCATTCAGGACAGATGGAAGATGGTCAGTGGGTCTGATGAGGATGGTGGAGGTAGACCGCAACAATACAAGCGCAATAAAGTCCGGTAGAACTAATATACCTGGTTGGTGAGGTAAACTGTAGATGTGTACATACTCATGCTAGGTGATCTATCTGGATTCCTTTTCTTGTGTTAAGACTTTGGAATAGCTGTAGTTTTGCTTTACAATCATTTTAACATCAATAGAAATTAGGATTACTGGATTTAATGGACAGCTCCCTTGGATACACATAGGTTTTGTCTATATTGTTAGAATTTTCTGTTTGTTGACACCTGTCTAATTGATGAGTCAGCTTATGGATAATTTCCAATTGGTTGTATTTTGTGTTATCTGCTTACTAATGATTTGACTTTTTTAGCTTGAGTTCGGCAGCCAGCAAAGAACGATTAAACGAGGGGAGATGGTTTATTTACTTAGACTTGTCATGGCCTTAAGCCGTGTGCGACGTGTGCAACGTTGTTTTGCTTGTCGTACTGAAGCCAGTCGAGGTATGTTCTTCTTTACGAGAGAGAAAGAAAAGGAAAACAAGCAATGCCAACAAAATGCGATCAGTGTTATTCTTTCCCCTCACGTCCCTGGCCTTCAGAATGCCGAATGACCTTCTTTGGTAAGTGCAAGTCTTTGTGCTCGAGAAAGTTTTGATGGTGATGGGCTGTGTTTATCACTGCTTTCCTGTTTTTGTTCAAAAAGGAGGGGGTGAGACGGGGAATTTTTTTTTTTTTTCTCGAGGACAAATTCAACCAAACTTTTCTTAGCCATTGAGATTAGGACTTGGAGTCTAGATTCCTTTTATTTTTGCCTTGTAGTGAAACCAAAACGTATCTTAGTGTTACCAGTTTCAGAAATTCTGCTTTTGCCCTGTGGTTTTCTCCCTCAAAACCTCACATTCAGTGATCATTCGCACCAAAATAGTCAAGCATACGAGCGTACTACATCCATAGAAATACAAGTACATATGTTTACACTACATGTATTTTTACGCACATGTGTACATACATACATACATACATACATACATACATACATTGCAGATCCCTTGGTTTTCGGGAAAACTATCTGAGTCCGTATTACTCGACATGTTTACCAAAAAAAACAAAAGCATACAAGCGTAATACATCCATAGAATTACATGTACATATGTTTACACGCATGTATTTCTACGCACGTGTACATGCATACATATATACCTACACACATGCAGATCCCTTGATTTTCCGGAAAACTGTCGAGTCCATATTACTTGACATGTTTACCGGAAAAAAAAAAAAAAAGGCTATTTTTCAGACGGTGGCAACGCTCAGTGCTCATCATTCTCTTCCCGAGGCATTTGATGCTGTGACCTGTTCATTTTTCTTGATGCAATAACTTCGCATCGGCTTATTCTATGTGATGCTTTTGCATATAATGTGATATTCCCGACATATGTTTGTCGTTGTGATCTATGTTCATTGCAGGTAACACGTCAGGCATATCATCCTTTTCTGGCTCTCAAAACTTTTTTCATCAAACTCAGTTTTCTCTTTTGGAAGTGCTTTTTGTCGCGTCCTTTCCAATGAGAAAAATTTACGTCCTCAAGTTTCATGTCCTAGCAATATGGTTTTAGCATGGAAAAATATTGACGAATTTCAATTTTCTTCTTATTACAGGTTGAAGATATTGAGAGTATATAGTAATTATTTGCTGAGCGTCCATAACTTTTTCAATTTTCAGAAAATATTTTGGTTATTGCATTTTTAACAGTTCTTTCTCTCTTTTTTCCTTCTTATAGAAAATGGAAACGGGATTCGTGAAGAATTTTCCCTTGACCGAAGGCATCTTGAGATTCTTTCAGGGACATGATAACGTGAGGAGGCTGGGGCTGTTGGCCCCCCGGTCGGCACGGTGGACAGGAGCAGGTATAAAAAATGCTGAGAAGGCATCTCTCGGTGAGAGATTCAAAGATTCTGAAGGCGTCACCAATCAAGAGAGAAAAAATCGAAGGAAAATAAATATAAAAAATCGTCTTCGGCTTACGTCCCATAATTTAAGTTAAAATATAGTTCAAGTTAAAATATAATTCATCAAATTAACATCATATTTCGTAGGCCAACTCTAACTTAAAAATATCCAACACCCATCAGCACCTTCGCCCCCACAACCGTGAGCCTTGCTTGGTCCGATATGCCCACTATGACGTCTCCTTTCGCCACCGTTGCTCCATCGAGAGCCGTTGCGGACCCTAAATATGAAGAGGACAATGGTTGCTGCACCAGCCTAAGGCCAGATCAAGGTTGATCCGGTGGCCATGGCTGAGCTCGGGTGTAAAGCATGCGTGTCTCACGTGCCTGCTTGTTGGAATTCTCGTGGCTCCAGGCTGACCTCGCACAACCTTGGTAACTAAAAGCCGTGGGTTCAAATGGAGCTTGCTTTTGCCTTGCCATTGTGAGTCTCGGACAAACTCGCCACAGATAAAGACAAGTGTGGGGGAAGGGCTGTGAGCAGCAGGCGAGGAAAACATTATCATGGTTGGGTTGGGGCATTTAGCGGCAGCTCAATGCTACGAAGGTTGCTCTCGGTTGTACGGTACTGTGCTGCTGTGTGGGGAGAGAGCGAGGATAGGGAAAGAGCGTGGTTGTACGAGTTGGCATGGGCAAATGGGGTCTTCGCAAGTTGGGGAGATGGGAAGATGCAAAATGTAGGTTCTGAAACCCAAGGTATTGGATACGAAGAGCGAAAATAAAATGGGCTTCTGTAACTATTCCAAAAAGAAGAAAGAAACTACACAAAATGACGATACCCAATTTGATATGGTAAGGCTTTCGGTGGTCGGCCTGGTAGTCACTGGAAGGCATGGGGTTTGGGACGTTGTCAGGGTTTATGAGCTTGGATTTTCGTTTTGAGCAGGTCGACCAAAAAAACGAAGAGGAGTCATGCAAATACCTCGAAACATTGTCACGTTTTCGGGGAACAAGCTCGGCCAAGTTGGTTATTAACTTGAACTCCGATGGGTGCATTCGAATATATCAACTAGGGAAATGGTTCTTGACACATGATTAGGAGCTCCTTGTATTTTCGAGCATTTCGAGATACAATTTAGGGAAAACACATGGAGAATAGATCATTTATTTCACTACTTACATAACAAGAGCTCAACATCTTTTGGAAGGTTTTTCGTGTTTTATTTGATCTTTAAATCGATGATTAAATTCAACACGGAACTACAAAATATCGATTGAGCTCATATGGGCAGAAGTGTAAACACGGTGGGAGATTGGTTGAATCGAAGGCAGATTTGTGGACTTGGTTGTGAAAAACACGTGGATAACTTTTAACAAGGTCATGAACGTTGGACAAAAGCCGTCGAAGGCATTATGACTTAAATAAAATGTCGTTCAAGGGGGTGTTTTGAGAGACGACTCTCCCTCCAAAATCAAGAAGTGAGAAGGTCTTAGACTTCGGAAAATCGTGAAAAAAAAATCATATTTGATTTTGCAGTTCGATATATGAATATTTTGGGTGTCTTCACACTAAATGAAAGTCGAAGTATGTACGCTGCGCAATTTGTAATAAGCAAAAGGGGGATCAGTCACCTGTGTTAGAAAGGGTAAAGGTCCAACCCAAAGCTTCACCACTTTCTTTTAAGTGTATGCTGAATGAGGAGAGGCGCATGAAATTTGATTGATGGGGGTGGACGCATATACATGAAAGCGATAATGCTGACTCTAATACCATATTTGAAAATCCAACCCGAAAATTTAAATTAATACGCGGGAGGGAGACCGCATGAATATAAAAAGTATATATAGGATCCGATGTCAAGCGATGTGAGATAATATTTCAAAGACCTGCATTCATATGTTGTAAAATAGATGAAGGTCACGAAACAAGAAGAATAAACTAATATTGCTTCAGAAATGTGAGGCGATTTAATTGAGGCATCTTTGAATTATGATGACGACATCAATGTTTTAGACATCAACAAAGGGGGCCAAATCATCTGTTGATAGTTTCACGCGCATGTTCTTGATTGCTTTATGAATCTATCAATGTCTGAAAATGTGATTTTTTGCGTGATATTAGACTTTGATTTGTTTATGCGTGATACTCCAATCAGTGCCCCTAAAGCTAAAATGGCTGTCAAAGCAGCTCTATGCCAACTTCGCAGAGGTGAGAAAGGGAGTCCGCCGACAAAGATATGGACATCAAGGAATAGGCGAATGACATGACGATGTCGAATGATTTGCATTTTTATGGGCGATGTGAAGTGTATGATGATACTCATGAAATGTGGAATGAGGTCTATCGCCATGAACACAAGCACATATTTCTAGAAACTCTTGTTGCCATCTGACGGTGTCACTATCTGGGGCCGTTCGAATTTTTCCTTTTAGCACGCGACAATCTTATAGTGAGTTCTCAAACGACGAGTTTCAGTCCTAAGAAAGCAACCTGCAAGTTGGAAAATTTCTTGTTTTGCTTTCCCTTCGATCAATCATCGTCAAGCAGCCGGGGAGTGTTATGGACGGTGCCTTGGCCATTTGCCAGTTCCTTTCATGACGAGATCATTGAAGAATATCCTCTTATTGTCAAACATATCATCATGCGGTGACATGTTTTCTTTTGAGTTTTCTTCCAAAGGGGGAGGGAACTTCTGCACTCTCGAGACGTTAACAGGTGATGTCCTCATCGTATCTGTCCTTCCTTCGCCATGGAACTAACTAAATGCGCCTCGATTGAAAGTTAGGTGGCTTCTGTAAATATCTGTCGGAAGGCGAATTACTCTGGAGAAAAGTCGCGTGCGCTAGCAGAAGTCGTCAGCCGTGATTGAATTCACTAGCCCTGAGGGGTTTTAATTGAGCGGTCGGCGGTGCCGCGTGGTGTCAGTAGAGCCACAATTTCCTCTACTCAATTCGTACTTGGCGCAAGCTCTCGTAGCTAGGTTGTAAGAAAATAATTCTTCTTGTAAAACATCAAGTTCCCACGTCGATAGTCATCCTCTCCCTCAATTCTTGCGACGGGCTCAATCTGGTCCGTGAAAACTGGCTTAGGATACCGTTTAACGCTGCATCTTTAGAAAGTCGAAACCGATCAACTTGCATTAACATGCGGTGATCCCTACAGGATCTCAAGCAGAAGAATCATAGCGAACGGCTGATAGTCACTACTCAATATCCCCTCTTGGACTATACCTTGGCCTCCAAATATCTTTTCTTTCGAACAGTGACTATTTCAACTACTAGGCTCACCCCATATTCTCATCACATGCGATGGTCTCATTCTATATTTCTTCTCCCAACTAGTTCTTGAACCTCTCTCTTTCGCTACGGTCAATTCTTGCTAACAAGTAGTGTTAAGCTATCGGACCGTTTAAAAAACCTTATCGTTTGGCAGAACCATCATTCTCTTTCCCAATTATTATTCGGCACTTGCATAGTGGGGGCAGACAAGGGCGAACCTCATTGAAATGACCTAGAAGCAGCCGATTCGTATTATATTCACCACCAGCTCATGCAAAACCATGGAGATCTAGGCTGCATTCATAGTCATTTTTATATGTGCCATCCTTCTTTTTCTCATTGTCAAGTTCGCTTTGCGTGTGATTTTATAATCTTTGCTATTGATGTCGATGTGTAGACTTGACGAAGAACCTCGGCTTCATTGGTTGGGAATTGGAAGACCAGAATATGAGAATAATTGTGGCGCACATGATGTTATTAACTAATGGTTTGATAACTATTTAAGTGCTAAAACATATTAGCTATGAAAATGATGAAAAGGTACAACTATTTGGAGAAGTTACCATTCTTTCGAAGAGGTATGACTCTTACGAAATAAAAATGTGCTTTGATGGAAGGTACTTGTTGATAACCTGTATAAATAGAGTCCGGCACTCTCTCCACCCAAGACAAAAAAGAAGAAGAAAGAACGAATTTTGTATTCTATCCTCCATTAGATAAAAATATGCTAAGAAAAAATATAGGTTAAAGGAAAAAAAATCAGATTTATTTGTTTTTTTTTAATTTCAGCAATATTTAATTTTTCAAAGATATTGTTATGAATAAAGGTACGTCTTCGTCTTTTTTATTGTGAAAAATCACAAAAATCAAAGATCCCTTGCTTTTGAATTTCCGCATTAGAGACTCACATTATTGCTAACACGGGACCCCACTTCACTGTCCTTCTAGCTTGTTTTTAGGGCTCCATGCCCTTAACTTGTAAAAGTATCTAATTTGATTCCTCTCAATCCTTCTCTTTTCTTCTCCATTTCAGACTACGAATTCTCAGAGAAAGGGTAATTAACCAGCCGGTCTTGATCTTAAGGGTAACCAACCAGCCGGTCTTGATCTTCTTTTCTTAGTTATCAGCTTACCTCACTAGCAAAAATAAATAAATTTAAGATATCTTCTGCTCTTTTTAGGACATCTGCCTCGCTAGTCCAAGACACGGGGAGAAGTGATGTGAATCTTCGTGGCTTCGCAGGTAAGAACAGTGACATGATCTGTGGTGAATTTGGCAATGAGTCAGATGGGATCCTTTTGGACTCCAAGAATGCCCTCCATGATTGCAAAGTACAATCATTCTATTTAGAAGGAAAGGGAGCATAACAGCACCAGAGACAGTAGAAGTCCTCCATGACTGGTTGGATCCAAGCCGTCGGTCGCGTCTACAGTTCATTTTGCTACAATTCATTAACAGTTTAGTATTCCACAGGAGAAGTAACTTGGGGTTGTAATTCAAAGCTGACCAAGAGTCGGCACGCTTTTATTATTCATCTGTTCTAAACGAATATTATTATAATCGCGTTAGAAAATATGATATGGATATGATGCGCCAATGGATCTTTCAGTTGCTCTGCAACGTTAGACCCATCAACAGCAGCAAGCAAATTAATCACGGGAGAGGAAAAAAAAGAATCCAAATTTCGATCTCACTTACTCGAAACTGATAAAAATTTAAATGTTTCCATGCATGAAGATCATCTCCAAATCATGCTGAAACATATTGGTAATGATGCGCGTCCACCCCTAATCGCAAAAACCGTAAGGGCGATCGTGACCGAATTCTCGAATCTTTTGTGAGTGACGGTGAATTGTAAGGACAAAAGTCTACGATTTCCATCGAGTTCTCTTCAGCAATGATCATTGACCTTAACCCAAATTGGCCACACCTCCCGGGTCATTTCTTGAAAAGGATGGTAAAGTTTCCCATTTGACAAGCCTTATCGGTTGTTAGGTTTGTCGAGATGTTGACGTTATTTATGGCGTTTTTTTTTTTTTTTTGGTCTATTTATCGCAGGATTTAGTCAACGAAGATCCGCTTGATTATTCGCATTTCGCAACGAAATTGGCAAGAGTAAAATGCTTAGTGACCTTTCCTTCTCTCCCTTTTAACGGGCATGCAATACAAAAGGAAGGTGGAAACTTGCACACGATATCATCATTTTTCTTAATTTTTTTATCGAGCTATTATTATATATTATAAATTGTGGGACAATCATGTCTGCCCTCTTTTGAGCCAAAAAAAAAAAAAAATCGTGTATGTCCTCTCAAAGTGGTCTTATTTTTTATGGTGAACCAAACTTTATACTGAAATTTCAACTTTGTCTATTGCAAAATACATCATTTAATTATTCAAGACATTTGTTAATAGCATTAAATACTTATTTTCATATTGCATAAGGAAATAACAAAGTAAAGTGATTTACGAATGCAATGATTTAATAAAATTAAATTTACAATGAAAGATGGATATTATAATTCAATTCAATTCAAAAATATACATATTCACATAACAAGAATTCCTTATGAATCAATTAAAAACTATACTGATTCGTGTAAAGAAAATCGATAGTTTTTCTGGTTAATAAGAATACTAATAAAGTATCAACAATTCGATCAAGAAAAGTCATGTTTTTATCAGATTAATTCTTCTTTTCCCTTAGTATGATAAAGTGAACAAATTTGATAAGAAAAAGCCAATTCAATAAAGAAGAAGTAATTTATGCAGAAGTAAGAGCCTTGGCACTGTATCTAGGCAACGTAATAAATATATACGCACGGAACATCATTATTAGAGGGCTATGACAAATCAAAAATATGAACATGACCTCTTCTAAACATATCGCCATGATGAAAGGTTCATTATTATTATTTGGATTTCAATCTCCAAAATAAAATCAAAGAACAATAAAAGATTATTTTTGCGATTAGGTGTTGGATAAGCAAGTATATTTCTCGCCCTAATATCTGATGAAAACATCATAGGTACTCCCAAAGTTTCACATGTCCATACTCTAGAAGCAATTATTACCACTCAATTATTGACCATTCCTATCTCATTGATAGATACTTTTGAACTATTTAATAACTTTGACGGAATTAGTCAAGTAGGATATTTTGTCCCAAAAAAAAAATGATGTGACATACATTTGTGAGGATAATAAATTCCAAGTAAATTATCATATTGACTAGGAACCTGTGGAGTCATTATATTAGTAATGAGCTCATATATCGATTAAGTTCTTACTAAAGAAGGATTTGTTTATCATCCTTATTGATTTCGAGCATGAAATCAATCACCGCAAAAATGTAGATCATCAAGATGATTCATTATATATGTTTCGAAAATGTGGGACAAAACTAGTACTTCAAAGGTCGGATGCATTGCGCACCAGCAAAAAGTGATGAGAATCCGTGCCACAGCTTTTGTAAAGCCATGCATCATTTTCTTCTTTTCCCAGTGCAATGGCATGTGAGGAAAGAGAGAGCCCTGATTTCTGTTGCATGAAATTTGACCTAATTGTTTTCTTGCAGCACGTAGTCGCTCTGTCCCCTTCCTAGCTTCATTTTGCCATTTACGCCCTTTGCACACGGGTCCCTCTGCGTGTCCGCACGTGGATTCAAGAAAGCGATTCTAAAATAATTTAGTATATTATGCGGTAGATCAAATCACCTTTGCATTCATGACTAAGATATTTATAGCCACGTATGACTAATCCAGTAATGAAAGTTTTATTAGTGGACTGCATATAAACCGGTTTCGCATTTGATGGAATTAATCTCTCTGGCCTCATCATCCAACTTAAGGAATATCCTCATTAGCTAGACTAATTACTCGAGTTGATGTTATTATTTGTTTATGACTTAAGGGTACAATTTTAGTTAGTTGATGCAGGTCCCAATGCCATGGTGATCCACTTATATGTGAGTTTCTCGACCATGGAGTTGCGAGTTGAAAGTCCAAGAATGTTCTTGCCATTGAGTAATCTCAAAATATGCTAGTTTATACACTTTTTTCCGTATAGGATTGAAATGGGTTTTTGTTTGAAAAATGGAACTTCTAAGATCAGTTTCGTACAAGGTGGCTGTAACTTCCAAATCCGTCTCTTTGTATTTAAGATTTTTGGAGTGTTGATGAGAGTTTATTGAGAATAATTTAAGAGATTGTGGACCATACTTATCAGAGTTTTAGTTTGGTTTAAATTAATATTTGGGTAGGCTAAATGCCCATCTAATGGTCCATTTACATGGGAAGATTTCTCTGGCCACCTACTACCACATCAAAGCTCGGAACGCAAGTCTGCTCATCCTCACCCACGATTCAAAGTTGGAAACGTCAAAGGTACTAATTGACTCGATCATTGATAGAGGTCCCAACGCATGGCACCCCACTTAAATAGGCATAATACCCTTTAAAAAAAATCCCTAACTTTAACTGCGGTCTCAATTTTATCATAAAACTTTTTTTGTCTCATAAAAAATCCCCAATTTTAGTCCAATCTCATTTCTATTCTATTTTTTTTTTCCAGTCCCAATTCTTGCCTAAACTTTTTTTAATATAAAAAACCACCAACTTTTACTTATGTCCTATATCTACCCTTGTCAACCCTCCATTTAAAATCTCTCTTAGTGATGTGTCATTTTTACGTCATTGCTCTAGTTTTTCTCCAAATTTCATACTTAAAAAGACATCTTTTGGAGATAATTTCCACATCAGCCCAAACGAAGTCTTCTTCAATCTGAAATTTGGGAAAAACCTAGTGCAATTAGGATTGGTTTTCTTCAATTGCTCACACTCTTAAGAGAGTCTCACTTCCATCTTGCTCGGGTATCTTCGGTTTTGCACTTAGTCTTCAATCTCTTGTGCTTGAGAGTCTTTCATCTCTCTCGATCATAGAGCTCGCACTCGAGACACTTGGCTTAGGATGCTCGAATAGCTCATGCTTGGGAGTTTTACATCTCTCGGTCGTCAACAGAAATTTTAAACGTAAGGTTAACGGGGGCAAATTCGGGCCTGAAGTAAAAGTTGATGGTTTCTAATGAGACAAAAAAAAAAAGTTTATGGTACATTAGAATTAAACCTAGGAGTTTTATGAGACAAAAAAAAAGGGTAAGATTGGGACTGGGTCTAAAGTTGCATTTATTTTATGAGATAAAAATAAAATTGAGGGTAAAATTGGGATTGAAATTAAATTTGGGTTTTTTTAGGGTATGAGGCTCATTTAAATGAGTTTTTTGGGGGCAGGAATCAACCCACAATTATGGAGTCACGAGTCAAAAGTACAAAAATGCTCTTATCACTGAGTCAATCTCAAAGTATGCGAGTTTATATTATTTTTTCCTTCCGGGGTTGAAACCGGTTTTTGTTTCAAAAATGGAACTTTTAAAATCAGTTACCTACAAAGTGGCTAATACTTCCAAACCCGTCTCTTTGCATTTGACATGTCTGACAATGATAAACGTTTACAAGAGCTTATTGAGAAAAATTCAAGAGATTGTTGACCTTGACTTCGACAGTTTGTGTTTGGTTTACATCAATATTTGGGTAGGCAAAGTGCCCGTCTGATGGTCCATTTACATGGGAAGATTTCTCTGGCACCTAATACCGCATCAAAAGCTAAGAATGCAAATCTGCTCATCCTCGCCCACGATTCAAAGTTGGGAACGTAAAAGGTACTAATTGACTCGATCAATTAATGATCTAGTGGACCCAAGGAAGAAGAAGAAGAAGAAGAAATTACCAAAAATTACGTCACTTTGAAAATTGATATATTGTGGATCATCCTCAATATCTTGATGGGACACCCTCCTTTTTAATCAGCAATAAGATAATAATAAACAAGTGTGGCTTAGATCATTCTTATGAACATTTTTTTATGACCTTACCTTGCAAAATTTGGGGAGATGTATTCTAAGACGCGCATCTTAATTTTGGTCAAGATTGCAAAGGTCTGGCTGGTTCACCTTTGACTAAACTGATTCTCAATAGAAGAATTTCAATTCATTCCTAGGTGTCCATTCTAGATTATTGCCCTTATACGACTTGTCTATGCGCCGCACAGTTGGCAAGCTATAAGGCCTCCTGGTCCCACTGGGCATCAATCAACATTTCCTCGAGCCCTGACAAGAGTTCATCGATGAGCCAATAACGTTTGTCGCACCACGTGAAGGTTTTGAAACTTCTCTGTTTTTGTTTTGGTTTTGGTCTCCGACTCCGATGTGCTCCGTATACTGACATGATGGGTGGAAACAAGGGTAACGGTACATTCCACGGACGAGACGATATCGCATGCTGTCCCAATTTCACATTTTCATCCAGTCAACCGTTCTGTCGAAAGATTTTCCGAGACTCCTTTCCCTTCTCTTTTCGTCCTCGTGCGAAACCGGTAACCGTACGTGAATATACGGTATACCCTCCCGTATAGATTGTTTACACATTTCCATCGCGTAGGTTAATTGTGAAAGTTAAATGCATTTTACTTCTTGGGAATTTTCTCTCTTTGTTCATGTTTGTGTTGAATAGTCTAAGAGCAGTAGGGATACTCTCCTTGACAACGACTAATGAATCTGATCGGGTCACCAGCCAACTCGATTTCTTGAGACTATTACTATCTAGGTAGTACTGACACGCGACACAAACACGCGATACAACACGATACGTTGACACGTAATTTTTCAAAAATAAAGAATTCCGACACGTTGTGATCATTTCAGATATTAAATGAATATTTTTATTTTTGATTAATTTGATTCAAATTCATAATTAAATAAATAATAACAAAAGAGCCTACAATGAATTCATACAAATAATATTAATAAATCTATTCATAGGAAATTCGAAAGATATATTTATAATTAATGCATATCTATATTTGGAGACATGTTTCTAACTCTAACAAAAGTTATTGATAAAACTAATGACTAACAAGAAATTAAAATTAACTTATTTAAATAAATTTATGATCTTTTATAATAATCAAAATTTATCATTATTCAATATTTAGTATTTTTATTTTTCAAAATCACCTTATAATCTCCTTTATTTATTTTTCTGATAAAAAAATGCAACACCAACCACTTGTCAGGCTGCACTTCCTTTATTAGAAATTCAAGTCACCCTCTCGTCCACCCACCCTATAGAAAGAAAGAAGAAATCACGCAAAGTCCCATTTTTATTTTTATTTTTTTAAGTTCCCTCCCTCAAAAACCCTAGATGCTGCCACCTCCTCCTCCTCCTCCTCCTCACACGACTCTCTTCCTCTCCATCTCCTCTCTCTCTCTCTCTCTCTCTCTCTCTCTCTCAATTGCCTCATCAGCCATCACAATCGCTCGCCACCTTGCGTCCAACGCCTCCTCTTTTGCAGCCGTAGCCTTCATCGCAGCATCGCAGTCACGACTTGGTCATCTCGGTCTTTGCTCTTCCTCTGGCTCTCTCTTGCCATCGCTTGCGGCCTTGCATCCGCTTCCTCGCCCTCACCTCCACCCTCCATCATCTTCTTCAACGATTCTCTCTCCCAAACACGCGTGTCGGAAAGTGTCGAGAAGAGTTGACCATATGTCGAAAAACTCGACACGTGTTGACCGCGTGTCCGAGAGTGTCGGAGTGTGTCGGACACGACATGAAAGCTCCGACAATGTGTCCGTACTTCATAGATTACTGTCCAACATGAAACCCGAAAGCTAGGTGTGACTAGACTTAACTAACATGCAGACCGGAATCAACTTCACCATAAGCACGTTCTCAGAAAATGAAAAAGAGCTCATCATCTACCATTTGGATTCGTAGGTAGACATAATTAATTCTCAAGTATGTGAGGTTGCTTTCGTCTAGCCAAGGGAAAAAAAAAAGAAGATGAAAATGAAGGGTAAGGACGCTTTCGAAATCTTCAATTTCAAAGGCACATACGACAACATTGCGTGTGATTGGTGAGCTCTAGAGCGTGAAAGCAAACAAGGGTGTCGGTAGCTAGTGACCAGTGAGCTTATTGTGGTGACATACGATGCCCAAAGAGCATAGGACAATAAGATTTTGCAAGTGGCAAACAAGCTCACTATATACTATTACTTTTATACAAACTTCGATACAAAATTCTCCAAGTCTCATGGTGCTCAAGTGACATTATTCGAGTGATCTCTTACAATATGCCATGATTAGGTACCATCTTCATTGTTTTTTTTTTTTTTTTTCAATGCTCCTCTTCACGGCCATTCCTCGGAATTCAGCAGATATGCCAAGGAATCAAGATCCAAGTTGTCCTTTTCTTCTACACAAAAACTTGCTGTCCAGTTCTCCAACATTTCTTGTTCCACGGTCAAGGGCTGGTCAGCGCACATAACATTGGCCATGTTAAACTCATTACCATAGCCAAAGTTGATAAGCCCAAAGTCTCCAACAAAGTTCTTTTGAAGGTGGTCATCATGAGTGCCACAGTGAACACGATGAGATCTTGGACTTTCTGAGTCTAGCCCCTGTTGACAAGTGGTCCCACTTGGGTTTTTGCTTGGAAGTGAGGATCCTGGTGAGGCGTGGACCTTGGTGCCCTCCAGGGGCTTGTATCTGGTGACTCGGGGCCGAGTCGCTTTCGTGGGGAACAAGCAGCTCGACTTGGAGACCGGTCTCTTGGATCTGGATTTGGATGAGGGATGATTGATGTCTTTTAATGATGGTGGAGAGGAAGATGAGCGATCAGCTTTGGCGAGTTTCTTGCCGAGGGTTGTGTTCCAGTAGTTCTTGATTTCATTGTCTGTTCGCCCCGGGAGCCTTCCGGCTATTAAAGACCACCTGAGTTTGATCGAGAAGCAATATTTACGAAAATTAAACTCCGGAACTGCTATAACAAAAAGAACTCTTTGTGTGCAAAGATTGGTCGATTTAACGTTGCAAACAGTAGGTGGGTAGTTAACTAAATAGGTCATATTTAAGACCGAAAAAGAGACTACCGCGACTTTGTTGGTAATTCTTAGTTTACTCAGCATTGAGAGAGAGAGAGAGAGAGAGAGAGAGAGAGAGAGAGAGAGGGAGAGGGAGAGAGACCTGTTACCAAGAAGCTTATGGAGCCTGATGATGAGTTCTTCTTCATCAAAAGAGATGTTACCTCTCTTGATGTCTGGTCTGAGATAATTGAGCCATCTCAGTCTACAACTCTTGCCACACCTCTTCAAACCTGCAACATGTTTATTTATTTATTTATTGGTGGGAGTTTAATATGTACGAAGAGTTCATTTCACTTTCAAAACCGAATTGATGAACAAGGAAATAGAGAAGTACACAAAACTACTGTTCTGAAAGGTTTATAAAAACTAGTTCAAGAAAACTCATATCACAGAGCACAAACGAAAATAGTGATGGAATGAGTAGTACCAGCTCGTTTGGGGAGGTTCCTCCATTTGCCTTCGCCATGGGCTTTGATGTAGGAAGTAAGGATCTTGTCTTCCATGACAGTCCACGCTCCTCTGTTCAGCCCTTCCTTGGAGCAACATGGACTCCTCCCCATACTCCCTCTCCCTCTCCCCTGTCCCTCTCTCTCTCTCTCTCTCTCTCTCTCTCTCTCTCTTTCTCCCTCTCTGCTGTGCGTGTTTGTGCCGTAGTTAAAAGGCGAAGGACAACCAGTACCCGACGACCTTTTTATAGATCAAACAGGCCGAAGATTAGGCCAGCTCAAATGAAAAAATAAAAGAGTCACTTTCATGGGCCTCTTGTATGGCATAGCCTTTCTATCGGCCTTTGTATCCTCATTATGACATACATTGGGTTACTGCATATGGCTTTTCATTCATATCAGTGAATCCTCAAATCTGATCTTCCCTATTGGGCGTGAACATTAGTTGGGAAAAAGTATATTAGAAGTTTTAAATGCTTCGCACGGCGCTCAATTTAGTGTCACTAATTTTCGATCTCTCATTTAAACTCCTTAACTTTAAATTTCATTCGTTTAAGTTACATCGACTACTTGATTGGTCAAAAATGATAACGTGACATTACTTTCACAACAAACTCACTCATATGTGACTCTTTTAGATAATGCCATGTCAACTATTCACACGAGCAAGTGGTTGATGTGACTTTAATGGAAGATAATTGAAAGTTTGGGAATTTACATGAGCAATCGAAAAGGTGTGGCACTAAACCGAGTGCCCTATGAAATTTCTGGAATTTCTAGTGTACTTTTGATTTAAAAGTTGTCAACGGTGGTCACATTTCCCTTCCCTTTATATATGAACGAACAAGGTGATAAAATTGAATTCTATGTGCCTCTCCCATGTAAATCTTTCCCACATATATACTATAGTTCCTAGCATTGTATCATTAAATTGCTTGCTACTAATTGATTCGCTGCCTTTGACTTAATAATAGGCATATCGTGCGACGACTTGACATACATATATAGACTGTGTTCTCTTCTGTAGTTAAGGTAATTGTGGAAATTGAGAATGATTTGCATCTTTCTCTCCCGCCACTCAATTTCTACCTTAAATGCAGATGGACTTTAATTTTTGTGTGTCCAAAGGAGAACAAGTACCTCTGCTTTTCATCACCGACTAAAAGCTTGTCAGTATTTGGACTTTGCATGACATGATCCATGCCCAGCAAAAACTTCATGCAGTCGCCAAGGAGCCTATCAGAACTTCAATTGTATCCTCAATAATGTGAAATAATAAAATTAGCTTGCATAATCGCTATAAAAAGTTACGTGACAAACTCTAAAACGAGCATTGACTATGACCTGCCTATTTAGACAACCACTTTGATGCTATGATAGGTCACTAAATGACACTATGCTTATATTTTTTTTTTGTCTTGTAATTAACGAGCTCAATTTTATTGCCCCGCACCGTGTGGGAATGCTTTGACTGTGCGAAGTTGGATCCTGTGCAGATGAAGATTCTAGCGTTGACATCGACCCAAATATGATGCTCCTCTGAGTTATTATAGACTCGCACACGGAAGGGACGGCAGCTTCCAACGCTACTCTCGCCTTCAGCCACTCCACTTTCTACTCCCACTTTCAAGCATTTTGGCATTCTGGTCCCTTCGAATCTCCGCTAATTGCGTGTCCTGCTGAAATAGTTTGTTATGTACAAATTATTAAGAGAAGAAATTGAATTGGACATCAACAAAAGTGACAGTTGAATATGAAAAAAAAGTGATGATAGACAAGAAAAAAAAAACAATGGTTAATCATGAAAAGTGGTGATGGTCTCATACCAAATTTCTCTTCTTCATATCGGCATCCAATTCACTCTTATTCTACATTCTCACACAAGCTTGACAACACATTCAAGTGAACTTCCAAGAAGGAAATTAAGTGATCGCTCAACTTATTTCTCTATGGCTTTGGTGTATATTTTGAAAGTATATTCGCCTTTAACTCGACAACAATAATAGTAGGAGACAAATGATATCTTAAGGACAGTGATCGTCATCATGCCTCCAAACATTAAAAAAAAAAAAAAAAACTCTAAACTATTGCTTGTTTGTTTCTTCATTAGCAACCAATTTTTCTCAACGTACAGGAACCAAATGGCATCGAAACCCTTCCCTCAAGGACAAATATGAAAATTGTGGAAGTACCGAATGATTAATGCTCCAATAACCGGGATTAAAAGTGTTTTAAGTTTCCTCCCAAAAGGGTTTGATTTGCAATTAAAAGATATTTACTAATGAGGCCACAAATGAAACACTTGGTTGAACTGTCCCATTTAACCCGACTTGTTTCTGCTTTTGCGCCACGATCCAATCGGCTTAGCGCCGTTCAACTCTTCTTTTGAGGGGTTTCTGGGGACATACTTTCAATAACGGTTGAAGTACACTGGGAAGCGACCGCGCCGACCAAACATTAGTGAATTGGAGAGATTAATGCTGTTGTATTAGCGATTGAACATGGATATAATTAATATGTAGTTTTCGAATCGAAAAAGAAAAAGGAATTCTGCACCGGGAAGAGCAAATGAAGCACGTTCCCATTTGCAGGGAATCTTTAAGCCTGTGCTTTTAAATTGAGTGCCGTCAGCATTTGGCTAACCATAGAATATTAGTTTAAAAAAAATAGTATAAAAAGAGCGGAAATAATCTAAGTTGAACAAATAAAGAAAAATAGACCTATTGAAAGCTTTACTAAATAAAAAGAATTCCATGTTCGTAGCTATGTTCCAATCACACAATATATTATCTTAGAGAAGCAACTGTGGAACACAGTCCGAGTAATTGAATATTGCCAAGTTGCTCAGTGATGTGATTAATTAAGTGGCCATTATGAGCATATCGCTGTCCCCATGTCATTGTGGTTGAAATGTCACTCCAAAAGTACTTTCAGAGAAAGTTACATGCATATAATGCTCTAACGGACCCCGTAAACAAGTGAAGGTGGCACAATAAAAGAACAAAAGGTTGAAATTAGATGGAATTTCAACATACTCTTATCTATATGATAATTCTTCAAAGCTTTCTAATTAATGTAGGTTTTCGGGCCAAATGTCAAAAAAGAGCATGAACTTATACATGACGCACAAACTAACAATCAATTTAGAAAGCATGCATGTTTTGCTCCTTTTACAAATTCCAACCCAAGTTTTAAAGTCGGAAAGAAAAACGCATAATTTCTTTAAAACTGACTCCAAAAAAATCGAGTTGGATGCTGAGCATATCACTGTCCCCATGTCATTGTGATAGAAATGCTTATCCAAAAGTACTTTCAGATAAAGTTACATGCATATAATTCTCCGACAGTCTCCGTAAACAAGTGAAGGTGGCATAATAAAGGAACAAAAGATTGAAATAAGATGGAATTGCAACATACTCTCGTCTATATGATAATTCTTCAAATTTTTCTAATTAACATAGGTTTTCGGGCCAAATGTTGAAAAAGAGCATGAACTTATACATGACGCACAAGCTAACAATCAATTAAGAAAGTATGCATGTTTTGCTCCTTTTACAAATTCCAACCCATGTTTTAAAGTCGGAAAGAAAAGGCCATAATTATTTTAAAACTGACTCCAAGAAAACCGAGTTGGATGCTGTCCATGTCATCCCCGAGATTCCTAGTTATGAGGAACAAGGCAAGCCAGAAACCCTAGAAAGGATAAGAGCACATGAAGTCCAATAATTTATCATATATATATATATATATATATATATATATATATATATATAATGTCCAAGGTATAGTAATGAAAGATATTTTTGATTTAATTTTCTACGTCATCTATGATTCCAAATCTGTTCAATGAATCTTCCGAAGTGAAACTCAATACCGGGGTAATAGATTTTTGACTTTTATTATTCTCCACTATCACCCGTAGGATAGAAATATTTCCTCAAGATTCCTTAGCCGTGAATCCCGATACACTATAAAAGGATTACTTTGATCAGACAAAAGAATCCGCCCCTTTAGAATCTTACCCTGATTTGTCAACTCCTCGATTATGAGACGGTCAGGTAAAAAAAAAAAAAGCAGGCAATTATTTTTGCAAATTTTGGCTTGTCCATCTCCTAAATCACACGAAACCCATAAAGCTGCGCACTAGCTAAACTCGCTATCATTATGGCAAGTCCACTAAGGTCCAGTGACTATCGGGCATTTTACCTTGCTAAAATAGTTTTATTCACCTAAGTTGTGAGTATCTTACTTTCTGTTAGCAACTGTAAGTCATGGCAATACCTACTGCTGGAGATCAATCGATGAAGACAAATTGTTTGGTACGTGCACGTTTGGGTGGCTTGTGTTGCTCAGCTCGTGGTGGGGGAGGGGGAAGCAAATGTCAAAGAAATAGCCAGTGGAAAAAATGGAGGAATTAGAAGTAATTGAAGAGAGGGAAAATTGATTGATTTGGTCTCTGGGGTCTAGCTTACCGTCAAGGGAAAACTCAAATCACTCAATCAAAATCAAATGTCACTGAAAAACGAAGGGAGAAAAATTATAAATAAAGGGCAACTTGAAACTTTAGACCTAACCGACAACACAAATAAAAATTTTCACCCTCAATAATTGGGCGAAGGAAAACGTTAAGGACAATTTTTTCTGTGTCTCCTATTTGAGTATATTTTTTCCAAAAAAGTTTTCTGATCACTAGGGTTACACACATTAACATCACTTCTTGCAAATTTAACTAATAATAAACACAAATAATGTCCATGATTAGAATCCGTCAATTAAAATATTGTAGATCCTCCAACAAATAATGGAGGAAGGCATGATTCTTATGGATACTTTAGTCGGGCCAAATAATGGAGTTTCAATTAGCCCAAATCTTAGAGTGGTATAATTAGACTCATGGAATCGAATTACAAGACATCTTTTTAAATCAATGTTTAGAGAACTCCATAAACTTTGAGGCGGATTTGAGATTTATTAGTTGGTAGATATCCAAACCCAAATGTTATGTACTCGCATTACTAAGATATATAATTCTTCCAGAGTACTCTAAGTGAATTATGTAATTGAACTTTCTTTCTTTCTTTCTTTCTTTCTTTCTTTTTAGTGTCCATAAACATTCAAAGAAAAAAAAAATCTGTTTTTAGTTTTAATGTGTGAGGGCTAGAGGTGATTAATGAGTGGGTGACTGGCTCGGCCCACTAGGCTCGAGAACTAAATGGAGATACCTTGACAAAGCTCATACATGAGAAATTCGATCCCCATCTTTTGCATGAGCATGGCTTAGACTGACTTGACCTATATGTTCCGATATAATTTTATGCAATAGATAGGTTCAGACAATATGTTAACTTTCAAACCTCCTAATGATCACCTCTAGTGAGGACAAGTTTGAGGTTTCATTTAATAATCCATCTCTGAGTTTAAAAAATTGACTAGAATTGTTCTCAAGATTTCCGATTGCCATTTGTACAACTTGATTCCTCCATCGCTTTGTTATCAAGCTTTTATAGGAGCTCATTTGTCAAATTCTATGGGCAATACCCTCTAACCAACCTAAATCGCAATCAACACTATTTATTGGTTGAGTGCATCCCGCCGAAATTTGAATTTGCTACAAAACATCATGATTTCAAGTTCCGACATTGACAACTTTTCTTGTTCTCGTCCTTGAATGGGAAGAGTAGTGCGATCCCAAAATTCTTTGGCTGCTTTTACTCCAGATAAAGGAGGAAAGAAAAAGGGCATTATGACGGGAAAGCAACTCGAAAGACAGAAATAAATAGACAAAAAGCGAAAATTAGACCCTTAGAGATGTTATACTTCCATCCTTAATATCCCTCTAGAAGTAATAAAAGAAAAAGCTGACCAATTTTTAAAAGTAATCATCTATCGACAACGTTAAAATATCTTGCCTTACTTAATTATAAGGCACACGATCTTGACAATGTTAAAATATCATTTATATATATATATACGCACACACGATCTTTTTTCACTTATTAACTTACTATTATGAGTTGGACTTTTTAATGGGTAAAATACATATAAATAAATCTTTACAACCTAACTTTATTAGGCAAAAGGTAGAAGGAATTTTATAAACCCTAAAAACTCTCCAATTTCTATACTTTTACCAACTAATTTTCTGTACGAACCTAAGTAAGTTTTTAAAAGGCTTCATAAGAGTCATTGCCCGGACCTCTGGATAATCTAGATGAGGGTATTGCCGGGTACAGAGTAAGAAAAACATATTGTACCAATTGAAGACATAAGCTTCCACAACTTGTTTATTTGTTTTATAGGGACGGTGGACTCCTATATTGAGCAGTAAGTGGATCTTTATTACCCAACATTATTGCGCGAAAAGGCAAAAGGAATTTTATAAACCCTAAAATCTCTCCACTTTATGTGCTTCACCAACTAATATTCCGTGATTTCAACTCTATCTCTAAGTTGTGGGTTCGTTAGGTGACCGTACGATCACGCTTCAATGAGTCTTCTCCTCCGCCAATTGCCCATTCCACAAAAGCAATACATTGATTATTGATTAGCACATACCATGCTGCTGCAATTGATTAGCTTTTGATCCGATCATCTCTCTTCCGACGATGCTCTAATGTCATTTTTACATAGCGCTTGGTATAATCATTTTGCACTGCATTGACTATTAAAATCTTGTTTGATTATCATCATCATGAGCCGCTCGAGTAGGTTGGGCGACTCATCATCTACTATGATGGAGCCGAAACTATTTAAATAATGCCGCGATGTCCTCTATGCCAAAAAAACAAAAAACTACTGAAAAGAAAAGGAAAATGTCACACTAAATTTGCATCACGACATGACCCTCGATATGAAATCCCGGACGATCGAGACTGGAATAATATTGAGCCCGTGTTTGGCCAGATAGTACGTTCTTGACCTACTTTGGCCAGATCGTACGTTCTTGACCTACCTCAGTTTTGTCCCCAAACTCCTTCCGCTTCAAGAAACGGATATGATATGGGAGGAGCAGATGTCTTGTCGCTCTTATAAAATCAGGTCTTGCATCAGATGGGACATCGAGGTCACAGCCGGCCGACTAGAGAAATAAGATTTATTTTGCAAACCTGAATCGAGATTCTACCAACCTCTTTTGTGCGGTAAAAGTTTCTCAACCATCAGAAGACAAATGAGCTCACGGTTTTCATCTTATTTACAGTTCCGTACAGCATGTGATCGCGTGTAAATGTAACCACCTTGAAGACAAAACTAAAAGCTGAACCGCCCCTTAATCAAGACTACAATATGATGTGAAGCGACGGCTTCATATCGAGGATCTAACCTTTTCAAGAATTCATTTTGCATTATGTGTTCTTTAATGTAGAGATTGTTTGAGTCATCTATATAATCAACGACAAGAAAAGTGGGACATTGTCAATTGTTGTTGCATCCCAACATAAGATATCCTTAAAAAAGGATGATGCTTATGGACTCAAGCTAGCTGTTGCAAATAAAAGGTTTCATCAATCACGTCACATGATGCTGTGAAATTTGATTCGGGTTTATTATATGCATGACCTTTCATTTTAGAAAAATAATATCAAGATAGTACCAATTCAGTTCTAAACATTTAATTAAATTAATTTAGTCATAAACTTTTTTATTTGTACCAATTGAGTCAATCCAGTCAATTTTGATCGAAAACCATTAATGTGGATGCTAGCTACCATGTTGTGGCGTAACCAGCATTGGCATAGACTTTTTAAATAATATTTTGATTTTTTTTATTATTCTTATGCTTCTTTTATTTTCTTCTCTTTATTGGTATTTTTGTGGGGTTGAGGGTTGGTAAGAGTTGCCTAGCCCAATGAGGGCCTGTGAGCCCCTTGCCCACATTAGGCGAGGCATTGCGGCCCTTGGCTACCCTTGCGTAGAGCTAGCTAGGGCCATAATGCCCTCACCGAGTGCTCGCCAACCCTCACCTATGGCCGACAATCCTTGCTAGCCATCAATCCCCCCATAAAAACAAAAACAAAAACAAAAAAAAAAGGAAAAACCATAAAAATTGCATAGATTTAAAATATTATTAAAATATTATTTAAAAACATCCACAATAATGTTAGTCATGCCACATAGAATGGTCCATGTTCGTATAAGCGATTTTTGGTCAAAAATACTAGATAGACTTAATTATATTGTTTTTGGTCTAAACCTAATTAGTAAAACTTGTGATTAGGTTGGCCTTTCATTTTCATATTGTCTAGCTCATGTCAACTCCTATCGGTCTAAAATATGTCAATTTTAATTATAAATCTCAAATGATTGAATCGCGATCGAAACGCATTAATTTGTATCAATTCGTGTCAATATATAAAATTAGACATATCGTGTTGTGTTATATTGGGATTCTTTCTCTATAATTCGTATTTTACTTCAGTGTCATGTGTTGTGGCTTGCAAACCGGCATTGTCGGCCTGACTTACAAATGACAGTCATCAACAGCATATTATCTTAACAGGGCTTTCTGTTCTTCTCCCTCATCAACGGTCGCCACTTTCTTACGCGCTAAAATCTATATTAAAAAAAGGTAAATTTTGGGGAAACTGAAACTTCAGACCCAAAGAAAAACCAACAATAGAGTGGATAGGCATGTGATTGAAATTAATCAAATCACATAGTCAACTTTGCCTCAGTGGCTAAAAGAGTTAATAGAGACAGAATTAGGGCTGTTCTTGCTCAGATCACAGTCTTTTTGGCCACCCATCAACCCCCCTTCCCAAAAAAAAAAAAAAAAAAAGGGAGGGGGGGGGCGCAAATGAAAGAAAGATCTGCATGCATGCCTCATATTTTGTCATTTTATATAGACAGCTTTCATTCATTGAAAAAGAACCATTTCTCTTTGTTTCAGGAATTGAGTAAAAGTATGGGTTCAGACTGTCCGAGGTTCAAGGAGGACGAAACCGAATAGCATCGCAGATTTTCAAGAACCGAAAATGTGAAATCATCTCTCCGCAAGTGAAGAGTCACATGACCTTCTGTTCAGCCAAATGCAGGTGCCAATACTTTTGTCTACATAACTTATGCGATCATGAAGTTTTCATAAAATCAAACAAATCACAGATTCCGTTGTAACATGCCACAGATTGCCATGACTTGCTTTTGGGTGACAATATAGAATCCGATATGCACGTACCTTTGACATGTGAAATAACTTTCTAAGTGTTTGCAGCATAATATTGTTATTTTGTTTCCGAAAACACAGATCTTTTTCCGTGGTAATACACATTAGTAAGTGTTGGCAGCGAGTGTCATGGTAAAAGAATGGAATTAATACCATTAAAAGTCCCAAATCAATTTCCCATTACACATGTACTTGCTAATTTTCGTCTTATGAAAAATCTCAAACGAGCTCTCTCATAACATATTTTACCTTATAATAACTGCCGTCTCACAAAAAAACTCAAATCAATGCCCCTACCCGGATAGGTATATACAATTTCATAAAAGTAAACCAAACTCGCATTCTATTTAGGTATAATTCTACATGTGTAAAGAGATACCCATTGTATATAGTTTCATTGTCACTTCGTGATCCCACCAGTTTATTTGTTTCCAAAGTTTTCCTTTGGTTGAGCTCATAAAGATAACTTATGTCGGGCCCAATAATGGCGCAGAAGAGCCGGACCAGAAAGAAGTTCTTCTTTGGGCTAAGACGGTCCAAAAGCCATCAATTAAATCAAGTTCCATTTGGTTTGATGCATTTAAGTGTAAAACAACCTAAGAAGCAACGAGTTATGATTAGATCAGCAAAACGCTATTTTTGCGGCTAATAACAACACGGAAATGATTCGTTTCATTAGTTTGGTTGTGTGTGCGAAATGTTTGAAAATCAATTTTATTGGTTTCATGTATGTCAAAATTTGGAATTGAATCAAGGGTCCACCGAAGCAAAAATAATCTCGTGATTTCTTTAATAATCCTGTTTTGCTCGGATTATTGACTTAATTTGGATTTGTCTTACTTATTGTAATTAGGCCTCTGTATTGCCTAAACCAATCGTTAGATCCACCCACACCATGACCCGTGTTTTGCACCAATTAGTGGACATGGGCTCGCATGTATTTGACGGTTAGGATAAAATTCAAGATATAATAAAATTTATCAAATCCTGTTTAGTGCCTACTTAAGATATGATAAAGTCAAATATAATGGGAATATAGATTAGATAAAATTACCCCATGCAGGAGGTGAGATAAAGGTGAATAGGATTTCTTACATCTATACTAGGAAAGCTATTTTTTTCAAATAAAAAATTTATTAAATTTACAAAATTGAAATTATATTTCAATATAAATAGCATTTGAATTTTAATAAAAGAAATTCAAAATAAAAAAATAACAATTTAGCTATTTTAATTTAATTTGATTTATATTTATATATTAGAATATAATTCTAATTTATAATATAAATTCACTATATTATAATAAATATATATTTATATTTATTACATGTTTTAGGTAAATTAGTACAGTTTATATTTAATAGAATTTTATTAGAGGATGATGGAAGGGAAGAAAGAAATAAAAAAAAAAAAGAATTAATTAAAATAAGAGAGGAAAATAAATAAATAAATAAATAAAGCGGGCAAGAGTGTCCCAAGAGGTTTTTACCACCTCTATTTTTAAAATTTTTGGTTCATTTATACTAATTTTCCGTTTATACTAATAAATGTATATGATATTGTGTGAATATATATAAGTTTATTATTGCAATCACCAAACAGTTGATAAGATATAACAAAAACCATTGATTTCATATTATATCCTATCCAGCCCTATCTTGGATAGAAATCCTGACGACTAAACGTAATACTATAAGAATAATCTAACACTAGAGGTTCGCCAAGAGAGGAGGGAAAAAAAAAAATGATAATTAGAGGCTTTCTTAGTCCGAATTATGAAATATTGATTCAATGCATGCAATCACAATTCCCCACATTTCTATCTTTATTCATTCATAATAAGTTTGATGCATTTTCTCTTTCCTAATAATAGCAAGAAGCACGCCTCCAAAAGGTAATGTAGGTATGTAAAAGTTTTCCTCCGGCCGAACAGAGACTAGTCCTCGAGTGCAAACTGTAAAGGCAGAAGGCAGCTTGATTCCTCATTACTCAATTAATCTTCTTTTTTGATGATTAAATGAACCCCTAGCGTCCTGTATTTAGTAAATCCCGAGCTTTTTCTTTTATATCCATGATCATCTATATATGCAAGAATACTATTTATACATAATTATCTGTTTTGGTTAGATCCGGTTGTTACCATATATGTCTTTCATGCTCCATGGATTTGACAATATAGATGCTTATAATCTCCTCTTTACGCCGTATGAAATCCAAAGGTCAATGAATAATTTGCATCCTAATATGATATTATCACAACACCTAAATCAACATGAAATATTCTATCCCATGTTCATTTGCCCACAGCTCCCGCCATGATTCAAGTGGAGTCATCCAAGAAGATCCACGAAATTGAAATGATCTCGAATCTTTTTTGATCAAATGCACAATCCAAACATTGAATTAAAAAAGTGGATCAACTTCAGCCTCCGATCGGTCATCACCAAAAAGCTTGTTTGATAATGGAACCAAACCCTAACTAAACAAATAAAAATTAGCTGGTCCTCAATAAAATAAAGTCTTCAGTTAGGTGCGTAGGGCCTGGCTTGTAGCCCTCTTGCTATTATCAACAAACTAAGAGTATATCAACACAGAGAGATGTCAGCTAAGGCAGATCTCCATAATTTATAAATTAAGTAAAATAAAAAATTTGGGACATGATGCAGCCATGAGTATTATTATCTGTGTATTTATATATTAGAGCCAATTAAAGCAGCAGTCACGAGTTGAATAAGTATGACTAAAATATACTATATCTTATTGTTGATAGTGAATATATAATTCTTGGTGCAAGATACGATGCTTTTGGAATTTTCCCCCCCAAAATATAACTTTGGAATTTGAAAATGCATTAATAATGACTAATATATCTCTAAACCAAGGTGCTCAAAGGCTAGCAAAACCCTTCTTTTGTTTTTTTTCTCTGGGGATCGAGGGGAGATATTAATCGGGCCCATGTGCATGAGTTTGAGCACAAAGACGTGTGGTCAGTGCCTAAAAGCTTTAAACAATTAACCAAAAAAAGAAAAGAAGACATTTTAGTATAATTTATTATCCTCTTCAAATGAGCTGTAATTGTGCCTTCCGATTTTGATATCTTGTAAAACTTTATCATGATTTAATATTGATTGAGGTGGAAAGACTATATTAGACTTTTACACATATTTACAACTAAAGTAGAAAAATTGAAAAATTTATGATTGAATTGATATTTGTATAATAACTTTAGTAATAATCAGGTAATTTTTTCAATCTAATGAATGTTTTAAAAATGGGATTATGAGTGTAGGGAAGGGACCACGATGAATTGAAGAGTACGTGTTTGGTAATGGACCACCGACTAGAGTGACAAGGAGAATGAATACATTTAATATCGACGGTGGTGGTAGGTGCCCTAATCAGCACGAGCAGCAGCCCAAGGAGTCCAATTTTGGCAATTTTATAAGTTCACTTACGCCCCAATAATTTTCCAGATCAGGAAGATTTGATTTGTGAAAATAGGAGATGGCAACGTCCTTTTCTGTCCTTGGGCCACAATTAGAAGATGACAAGTTGATTTCATCGCCTTTAATTTTAGTTGGCCACATCGTCGGACGTCCCGTGTTGGAATATTCTCAGATCCCCATGTTGCGAGGGTGTAAGAGATCGAGACTAAATATATCGCTCTAGATGTAATTATAATAAAGATTAAACTAATTAAATTATCAAGCATAATCATGTCATTTCGATCTAGTTAATTTAACAACACATAGTATTTTGTTGTTCGAAAACTTATCGTCATTATTTAGGCAATGACATTGAATTCATGACACACCCATGAAAGTTTATTCGAACTAATTTTGGTGCATACTTACCGTCACCTGACATCTTTTTTTATGGATAATAATTTTTCACATTTGAGACTTTTATTCTCTAGGAATGATTTACTAGGTAAGTTAACCAACATTATCTTGAAAACTATCTAACATTTTAGGATTTCCTGGTGAAGAAAAAGAGGCCGTTTTGGGTGAGCTTATTTTAGTATATAAATTATCCGATAAGCCCTGTCCAGCAAAACTAAAAATTTTAACTTGTGAAGAAGTATAGAAAATGCTCTTGGATATGCTTTGTATTGAGGCCCTGCCTAAGGGTTGTAACCCTTTACCTATGTGAATGCAAAGCTGTGTTTTCAACCAAAAAAAAAAAAAGAATTATAGAAAATTCATGGTGACTCCAAATGCTTAATTAATATGCTTTTAAAAATTTCGGGTGTTTAAAATGTTTTTTAAAAAATAAAAGGCTCGAACGCTTAACTTCCAAAGTAAAATCAAAAGGCCAAAATCCAAGTCAAATAACAACAAAATCCATGTTTTCCTTCCCAGATTGTTGAAAATTTGGAACTCATCATCAAGAGATAATAAAATTTTAAGGAAATATATATATATATTCTCTTATTCGATGTCCCCATGCGCAGGCGGCAAGCTCAACTACTCTTGGTTGACGTAGATCTGCCCACATTCTTCATGCCTCCTTTTTTTGACCAGCTGTCCTTTCACAATACACTCCCCTTCCTTCATTGTCTCTAACTATATTTCTCATAATAAACATCCATAAAAAAGAAAATCTATCAATTTCTCACATTTTTTTATATACTAAAAGACAGGAGAAAAAGCCCGTCATTCGTGCGCTTCTGCCATAGCAAATTTCTTCGTGATGGAGTATAAACTATAAACTAAAGCAGCCTGGATCTTAACACATGGAGGAGATCTTTTGTACAGGATGAGGGATATTCTTGGAGATCATGTAGTATTATTGCGTGTTATGATCAAGGGATATATTTTCAGCTTTTACGAACCAAATTAAATCATAATTTTAAGAAGCTTAGACGTACTTGAGTCCACGTATATACGATGTAGAATAATAGGAGCGCCTAGAGAAAATAGTTGAAAATTATTAAAATGGAGGGAGAAGCAGGATAGCAATAATAGGAGAAAGTCGGAGAAAACAGAAATAGATATTTCTTTTTGTTGGGTAGCCGGCACACCTACTTTCCTCATCAAATAGACATTAAAAAGTAAAGATCATCACCTGAAATTCTAATCAATTACTAACATATCCTAGATACAAGAAAGTTGAATTAAAGTGTAATCTAGATGTAGATATTCTGCATCAAAATGGGAAAGTCGAGAGGCATGAATATCAATAGTTCTGTAATAATCAGAAGGAATTTGGTCTATTAAAGTAGCTGGAAGTGGTTAGTAATAATAATAATAACAACTACTGCAACAATTATAATAATAATCATCTTCATCATCATCATCATTATTATAAGGAAGCAGAAAATGTTCTAAGATACAATGTTGTCAAGTGTAACAACTAGATTTGATGGTCAATTACTTTGTATCAAAAACAAGAATTTTAAATACCAGCGGTCCCAAAAGCATGTAGCTCTCTTAGCGTCTTACATGCGTAGTTATGAGAACCGTATGGTGCACCACACTTCCATTTAAGTCTCTCGCCCAGGCACCTCGACAAGCATGTAACGTATGTGCTGGTCAAAAACCCACGTGCCATATACATTTATTTCACCAGGGATATAAATATGTTAAGGTAAAAAGGAATACGTATATACATATATAATGTATGTATATACTCCGTTGGTTGAGGGAACGATTGGTACCATGTGAAGGATAACGTTTTCCGCTTGACGAGTAGGACCTTCTTTGAGGTTTTTCTTCCATTTTAGAGACCTTGGATTTGATTAAGCGTGTGATAATGTAGCAAAGCAAGTACATGAGAGATCGAGTATATCTGGAAATGCTGCGACGCCTCATTCTCACAATATGGATCGAGGGAGAGAGCCTATGACTCGTCAATTAAGTACGGACCCTTAACGATTCTTATCTTTGACTACCAAAGGAATTTGGCGCATGTCAATCGAGATCATTACCAAGGGTACTCCATAGCAGCAGGAAAAAAAATGGATTGAGGAAAATGATCAAGGGCCTGACTATGACAAGGTGAAATCGGTCTGCCTTTGACCCACATAGAACAATCCCCTCCTGTAGATCGGAATTACAGCCCTCATCATTGCGTCTTATTAGAAAGGAGTTGCGGTTAATGCACTTTTGTGGCACATATCATTGCTTATTAATTAAGTGTGACACAGGCAAAATGCTAGACAACGAGGGCCATCTCTTAGAATTTGATAGAAGCGTCCAGCATAAATGGCTACAATATGGCGGTCGCTTCTTAAATGAGATATAGCTTGTGGGTCCATAGCACTTGTTAAGTAAAGTTCGGACCCTCAAATGACTATCGACCAGAGCATGTCTTCTTTTTGGAGGATTTAGCTTCACATAAATTGAGTTGATCTATCACTAGTCGTCATATATTCATTGATATCTTCGTTATATCAAAGTAGAACAAACATCCATCTTTCCCCCATTTCTCTTTATCAAGTTATTGCATTATCACAGTGGCACCGTAACATCAAAAGGACAATGTCTCCCTTAGACCTCGATTTTTATTTCATTAGGAAAGAGTTCTTTAGTGGTTTTGTTAGAACTTCAACTTTCCATATGCACTCCTTTTCTTACCATTCCTTGGAATTGACCGCTCAGGTCTACCATAATTTCCCCTTCGCAAAAGAACAAAAAGAAAAAAAAAAATTCTTGTAAGTTCATATCTTGCTGACATGACTTGCTTGATATAATAATCCTAAGCTTTCCAATTACCACCGTGATTTATGGCCACATTATAAACTTTGCTAACCCGTTTTTCGAAACGTGTAGAGAGGAAACACCATACCCTAACAAGGACAAACAGATTTTAGTGGGATCGCAAAGGAATGAATAGATAGAGTAAGAGAAATGAGACCATTATACCCATCTTGACCAAGAAAAGAAACACATCATTCAATCTGATATAATGACTTGCGTACTTGGTACTTTAGTATTCTAGCAAAAAAGGACAATGATGATGGATTACATATATCCTGTCTCCTTTCACTCCCGCGTAGCTTTTCTCTTCCTCTGCCCCCAACCAACTTTCAAGTTTCTAGACGACCTTGCGTGGGAAAGTTAGTTTGCGGAAACGCTAGAAAATCGCTGCGAAAGTTAGATGCATGTCATGATTATTTTTATGACTTCCACTAAAAAAAAAAACATCATAAGACAACTTAATTATGCCGTACCCGAGTGCTTAAGCAAATATGGCCGCCAGGCACTTAGGGCCATTCAGTCCACGTAAGTCAGAAGCCCCGCGGGGACACGTGTCCGGTCCGAAATGGGCCGTAGCCATCACGTGGTCTTTGGGAGGGGGACGTGGGACATATCATGACGGTGAAATTTAATAGAGAGAGAGAGAGAGAGAGAGAGAGAGAGAGAGAACAAGAAATGGTTGGGATTTTTAAGAGGAGCGTCTGGAGGCTAAGGTGGTTATGAAGTCAGCGTGCATGTGGACGTCAAAGTGCCAGTGCAAGTTGTTTATTTCTAATTTATCTTTTGGAAAGTGAAGAGAAAAGAAGATAGTTTTTTATATATTGTTATGATATTATGAAACGCGAAACACGTCGAGTTGTCAGATCTGAATGGGGCTCTTGCCTTGATTTTTTTTTTAATAATTTTATTCAAATATTATTGAGTTAAGACCTCTGTGAGAGAGAGAGAGGGAGAGAGAGAGAGAGAGGCCTCTATAAAGAACCCGGATCTTCCGCTTTAAGAGGAAAAAATAGTTTACTTTCTGTCGAAAAGTTGCCAGAAATCAAAGACACGAGCGTTCACAAACTCTCACAAGAACACACAGAGAGTGGGGGAGAGAGAGTTGCAGCAATGGGAAGGAGCCCATGCTGCTCAAAAGACGAAGGGTTGAACAGAGGGGCTTGGACTGCTGATGAAGACAAGAGACTCACGGACTACATCAAAGTTCACGGCGAAGGGAAGTGGAGGAACATTCCCAAAAGAGCTGGTAAGTCTTAATATAAGTCCTGCCGTTTAAGTTACGTGTGTTATGTTTTTGGCTTTTCTTTTTCTCTGTAGCGTTTCTGAGGAAGTGGAGAGGTAGTGCTCATGGTGTTCTTGAACGATAGTCGTGCGCGATTGATTGATCTCTGTTTGGATCATCGTCTTCTGTGCAGGTCTCAAGAGATGTGGGAAGAGTTGCAGGCTGAGGTGGTTGAATTATCTGAGGCCTGACATCAAGAGAGGCAACATCACCAGTGATGAAGAAGACCTCATCATTAGGCTTCACAGACTCTTGGGCAACCGGTAATTTATTCAGCCTTTTCATATTTGCCCTGCTTTAATTCAGTGAATAATTTATTGGGAAAGAGAAGCTAGAAATTCTCATTTTTCATTGGAAGAAATTTGCAATCAGATATTTCATTCTTTGCTTAATTGTCTTGTTGTTTATATAAAATAAAGCCCATCGCCTTTCTTTCTTAATCGGTCAATTCTTTCGGCAAATGCATAGTAAAAAATAATAATTTGCACCAAAGAATTCCAGGTTAAAGTTGCCTATCTTTTTGGTTGATGCCTTTGGCGCTTAATTGGTTATGTGCTTGTTGTTTGCATATGTTCATGCATGCACATGCATGACATCACATTATTTTCATGCGTAGGACTAATTAAAGACCGTCTTTGCTTGATAAATGAATAATTAATCACCAAAAGTTTAACTATCTGTGTAGATGGTCTCTCATTGCGGGAAGACTTCCAGGGCGAACAGACAATGAAATAAAAAACTACTGGAACTCCAACTTGGCCAAGAGGGAACAAGGAGAGAAGAAGCCGAGCCTCTCCACAACTAAGAACATCAACCCGATGGCCACCTCCTCAATAATGCAGGACGAGACTCAGAACCTGGTGCTAGTTGGAGACTCCACGCTCCACCACACGGAACAGCCGTCGGGGACCAGTGAGGCGGCAAAGAGCGGGCAATCGTCGGAGTACGAATCGAGCGACGTCTCGTCGCCGGCTTCCATGTCCAGGGAAGAGCCCAACTTGGAGCCGCTCATGGTGGACTGCACTGCCGGGGAGTTGGACCTCGTGGAGATTCTTGACGGTTCTGATTTTAGGCTCAACGAGTCTGGAAATACTTCTCAAGTGATGAACACAGTTGATAATGAGGGAATGAGCAAGAACGAAAATGTCGGAGGTACTTCCTATGGACAGGCACATAACTGGTGGAGTGAAGGATTGGAGATGGATAATTGGGTCTCCGACCTCGCCGAGATGACCTCGGGTTTGGGACCTTTCGCTTCGATCCTATGCGGCGCCGAAGATTGGATCCTGTAGATTGAACGCTGCTTTTTTTGAGAATAATTTTAAGTTTCTGCAAAAGGGTTCTTCTGGAAGTGCGCACGGATCCAATGTATATGTGACCTTAACCGTCGAAATAATCTTTGAGCTATTGCCAGTGTGGAGTGATCACTTAGATCATGTGGATGGCAACGTTCTTGATTCTGTCTACATATTAAGATTTGCTATAATCAGTATAAATCTTTAATCTATGTACTTGTACATCGCACGTGTTCTTTTACGGTTGACTGGGCTTTGGTGATGATCATGACTTGCTGAAAAGAAGAACGACGTAGAATCGAAGTACTTCATGCGGATTTCTGTCTTAGAGTTCCCCTAGGAGATGTTCGCGCTAGTGATGTTCTGCGTTCCGGCTGTGCTCGTTCACTCCTTTATCTGGAAACTTTCATTGTTCACGAATGGGCACCTTAATGTCCCTTTACTTCAAGAGACAATCATGGCCATAAAGAGAAATTTCTGCAGACCACGCACGTGGGCAGACATTTCTTGCTGTCATGAGCCTTTTCCCTTTTGAAATTTCCTAATGTGTCTAGAAATTTTTACCCGGAGTTACTTGGTAGATGAGCCAAAGTAGTTTGGGAGACACTATGGTGAAAATAGAATTAAGACAGAAAAGGTCGATATGATCCGATCGGCTTGGCTAACGTTGAAGGAGAGAGATGAATACAAAATTCACTATTTGCGGTGTTATCGAGATCTTTTGCTAAATTCCATTTCAATTTTATGACAATAAAGCTTATTCCAAGTGAGGACGATATATTATTACATGGGCCCCACTTAAAATATCTTCAAAGTTAAGTAGACTTTATTGAAAAATCGTTATCAATTTGTTTGGACTGATGCGACAAAATGAATTGATAGCGATAACCTAAAAAAACATTTGCACCCTAAGAATGGATCCTTGTGTGAGATGCAAAACTTTAAGGCGCTAGATCTAATTTGTGACCTCATTTGTTATGACGCGAAAGTCCACTTTCTACGGTTGTAATGTACTTATTAAGTGAGCTCAACAAAAAGACTTAAGTTTCGAGTAGATTTCAATTAGTGGTTCCATAGCTACGTTCCAAATTTTCTAAATATTCTATTCCGCATTTATTCCCAAGTTTTGATTTCTAGCTTAGCACGGTAATTTTTCTTATGCTTTTTTCTTTTTTGCAGATTTGGAACAAACATTAAATATCTCAGATATTATCTTAATCAAGATCGGGTTTTTCTAATTATAGTAGTCGAAGTTACATCACCATTTTACCCTTTGCAGAGGTCGTCATATTATCATAAACGACATACTATTACATGTTAATTCGTCCTTTGCATTTTGTCGGTTCCCCAATTAGTTTTCAATGCTGCCCTTTCTCTATCCCATGAGCCACTTTGCTATGCACACTATGAACATAGGCGTCATCTGTCGTCGTCGTTACAAAACTTTGTCTGAGCCGGGCGACCCCGCCAACCATCGCATCACAATCCCACCCTTACCGAACATCGAACCAGGACGACGGCCCGACAGGCAAAGGAAGTAACATGCAACGGCGGTCAAGCAAGTCACGACAAGGCACGGCGGCGGCAAAGGGGGAAGGAGGGAGGGGGCTTCAGTTTGCATTTTTAGGGCCATACTTTTACCGTGGAGCATCACAATCCCCTCAATCAATCTTGGAGTTAGTGTCACCACCCGGTAATTTAACCAAGGAACTCCAAAATAAAGTACACTCGTATGGCTAAGTTAGACATTAAAAAAAGAAAGTGCGAGTGCTGGTCAAAATCTTAAATAGCAAGTTAAGCAAACCGATCGGTCTACGGTACTTCCTAAGACTAATAAAAAACGCTACTTTGGTCATCTGATCGTGAGGTTGACGTACCAAACATGAGCCGATCGCCAATATTAATTACGTGCATGGTGTAATTGATACTCTTTATTAAACTTTCTTACGTTTTTTTATGCTTATAATTGGGAACAAAATTCTGCTCTCGAACTTACCAAAAAAAAAAATTCTGCTCTCGAAGAATATTGATAATGTCCTCATCAGTCCTGTCCTTTTCTTTATATACAAAACTGTACATTACTTTAAGAAAGGGTCTACCCTAGATAGCTGGTTTGCTTCAATTTTTTTTACAAATAGATATTCGCTCCAATGTGCTCCAGCATCATACTCTATCGAGGCAATATCATTCTTTTATTTTCTTTAGTTACAGCTTAAATAAAGATGTACATATGAGCAAAAGGCCAAATTATTATACCGTACACTTGAAGTCTTTAAATTATTAGTGTATATAGTTATTGGTATGCAAAGAATGGTATCGGCACCGATATAACTGGATACACATGATCAAAGTCGTCAGTAGACACTTGGACGATAGCAATAACTATACTTTATTTTCTCCAAACTTATGAATGACCAATTATATAAATTATAGTCTTACATTGATCAAGAGTCCAACATCACCTAAATATGGAATACCAGTAGACACAAGTAGTATTTTCTCGTGATAGTAATTTATGTTATAGGGCTGAGTTGAAAAACGGGAATGCTTGGAAGAACTGTATATTTATGGGGGTTAGTAAGGAAAGTTGAAGTTTCAACCAAACGAAAAGGAAAAGGCGAAAGAAGAAAAGCTGTCTTGATCATTTTGGGTAATAGCGGTGGCTATAGCTAGGAGACCATGCATCACACGTGCTCTCAAATGATCCACGAACAATTGTCTTTTCAGAGTCTTAGACATGTGCAAGACCTTAGGTCGAGATTGAATAAAGGACAAAAGTGAACGGCAATTCCAACCAAAATTCAATGCATCGAGTCCAGCAAACTATGTAGTTACGAACGGCGTAAATCCATCAGCTTCGATGCTCTTTTTTTTTTTATAGGAATTTCATTTTTTAAGAAAAAACCAGTTCCTAAATCTATGCTCTTCCATGGATCTCGCATCTGAAAGCGTGGATAAACCTAGTTGCAGTCAAGATCTGGTAACTCAGTGATGGAAGAACCCTAGGTAATTAGGGTGCTCTCGAAATATATATCGAGTTAAATTACCAAGACAGTTGAGCCTTTTGTCTAGTGAAATCTAACGTTGTTAAATCCGACTCGTACATGATGCTGCTCCTTATCTTCCGTCGAAAGGTCAAGCCAAAACTCCTAATTTACCAGCCAAATCTCAGGTTTTTCGAAGCATCGAAGGTCCGATTTAAACACAAATTTAAGAACCTAACTACAGAATTTTGAATAGTCAAATGATTGTTCGATTAGAATTATGATCGTGCTAGACTGGAACATCCTCGCACGGCACGTCGACCACCCTATCCAACAACAGTTGACTATATATATATATATGTGTGTGTGTATATGTATACGTATACATATAGATGTATATGTATACATATATGTATACATATATATATATATATGTATATATGTATATATGTATATAGCAATTTGAAGATAGCCATGATTTGATTATCATCGTGACGAGACGAAATGATGCCCTTTTGAGGAACTTCACGGCATTATTTTCTTATGATATTTCTGACAATAAATCGTAATATTAGATTTTATGTAGATTGGATTACTGATAATATATAGGGGAAGTGGAACATATAAGAGACGATTACAGTATGAGTGTTGGTATCGCTGTTGCTATTAAATTGATATGTGACAAATTGTGTAATATTTTCTCGAGCTATCGATAATACTATTTTGAATGTCACTGTTTAGGATGAGTTTATTTCGTGAAATATGAATGGCTTGAAGTATATTTGCTTATAAGTAATTGCTTACATCGCTTACAAAAAATGAACAAATGAAAAAAATTTCATTATTCACGTAAATATTTAGACATAAATTGCAGTCGATAATGAAACATTTTTCAACGATAATTGATTGCAATCTTCTTTTTTATCTATCAAAATTTATTTGACTTGGTGCAATGAGAAATAAGATCACCTGTCTATGAAATTATATAATAAAAATGTTCTTCCCTAAAGTTTATTCTAATGTTGACACCTAGGACTCTAAATTGTAAGGCGTTGGTCATTCTCCTTGCAAAAAGTACTTTTCTTATACTTTCAAGTCATTCTGCTACCTATTTATTATCCTTCTCCCTCTTCTCTCTCTTAATTTTTCTTTCTTTCTTCTAATTAAATCATTTGTATTAAAGAAGTTCCTTTAGTATTGACACAATATTATGTTAGCTATTAGAATCTTAGAATATAAGTATTGTGTCAGCTTTCTTTTTCCTTAAATGTTCGTATAATATCATTGCTCTAAATTTGCACAACAATTCGCAAAAAGTGCAGATTTCTTCGAGTAATATATCATAACTGTTTACACCAAGGGTTAATATTATGCAAAACCTCAAACTAATATTCACGTGACAAATTTACCTCAAATTAATTTTTTGACCATTAATCACGCCAAACTGGTATATTTGTAATAAATTTGACGACCGTTAGCGTAAAATTGTAATGCCTCCATCAACTTTCACGTGTCATTTAACTCAGAAATTTAATAGTAAAATTTAATAGAAACTAACGAAGATAAATTTATTATAAGTATACTAGTTTGGAATTTTTTGTAATCAAAAAACTCATTTGAGATAAATTTATTATAGTTGTAATGATTTGAATTAACACAAAGAAGCAAGAAAACTCTAACTATTGTTGAAGAAATTAAGAGACAAATCCAAGGATTTCAATGATTAGAACCTTTCATTTTTTATCCTTCGATCTCGCGAACTACTTTCTAACATTTTAGACAACTCTGACTGGGTTTCGCGGCCGCATCTTCACTAGAAGGATGCTACTTCTCCCTCACAAAATAGTTGATCTCTCTCCTTTTTCTTTTCTTTCTATTCGTCTTGTTCTCTCTTCTGCCTCTCAATTTTCTTTCTTTTGTATTTTTCTTTTTACAATTTTATTTTTAAGGACAATGACGAGTTCGGCCCCTTGAGGTGGACTCAGCCAATCATTAATTCTTTATATTTCTAAAGATCGTGCATAAATTATATATACCTCTAATTGATTGTAATTGATATAATAATATCATGTTATCTCATATAGGCAACTCATAGAGTTATAAATAGGCTCATGTCTTCTTTATCATGATACACAAGAAATATACATAAATTATATAATTTTCTCTTCCACATATTCTTTATCTTGGTGTCTAAGTTAAACGATCCTGAGGAAATTTTGAATGCATCAAGTGCACATCACACCTGTAATATACTTCGCACCTCATGTCATTCTCATTATCAAATATCCTAATATTTTTTAAGAGAAAAATCAAAAGAGCCACCCAATTTTTTAAAGCGATCACTATAATCAGTAGAGTACAGCTCTCAATCGGAAAATGGTTCTTTATAACCCAACTTTTTTTTGGAAAAAAAGGCAAGTGGTAACTGATAAACCTCATAAGTTCTCCAATTGCTATGCTTTTCACCGACTAACCTTTTGTGATTTCAACTCTTTTTCTATGTAACGGGTTCGTTACGGCACCACGATCGCGTGTCAATGTATCTTTGCCTCCACCAGTGATCCAGTTCACAAAAGTAAGATACCAAACATGTTGCATTTGATTATGTCTTGACTTGATCATCTCTCTTCCAATTATACTTCCTTGTCATTTTCACGTAGTGCTTAGAACAATCATTCTTCAATAGATTAACTTGCGAAGCGAAATTATATTAGCAGCATCTAAAGGCTATTGAGTAGGTTAGGAGCAGCCTCATCATCTACGATGATAGAGTTGAAACTATTTTAATAAATGGTGCAATGTCCTCCACGGCATAAAAAAAAAAAAAAACAATAAGAAGAAGGAAAATGTCGACAGCTGCACCAAATTGTATCATGACAATTCAATGACCCTCCATTTGAAACCTCTGACATATTTTTCTTCAAGAAACAGATGCAATTTGTCCTGAGTATATTCCTTGTCACTCTTGTGTAGAAAGTGGAGTCTTACATTGGAAACATATATAGGGTATCAAGGATTTAACCTGTGACGAATTGATTTTGCATTGTGCATCAGGCATATTTCTTTAACTATTGCTCGAGCCGCTTTTATATTTGACCACAAGAAAACTGACATAAATAATTTTTGCCGCAAACCCAACACAAGAATATCCTTAAAAAGGAGAATGCAGAGGTAGACTCAAGCAAGCTATTCAGGCGTAAAATATTCTATCAATCACGTCGTCTGATGCCGTGAAACTAGTAGCTCTATGGTAATCATATATGTATGAACTTTCATTATGTATGCTATGAAATGTATTATTCCGCTAGTTTCAATAAGTTTGAGTGTGAAACAGTCCAAAACGGAAAGATCTACGATTAGAAAAGCAAAGCAGCTATTACCACGGCAATAAATAACACAAAAACGATCCACCTTATCAATTTGGTTTTGTCTGTGAAAAGATCAAAATCAATTTTGGTTGGATTCATGTTTGTCGTTGGAAGTGAATCGACAGACGGCGGAAGCCAAAGTAAACTCGATTTCTTTAAAATCCTGTTTCGCTCAATTATTGACTTAATTTCAATTTGTCTTGAACATATCGTAATTAGGCTTCCATTTGGCTCATGTGATCCACCCACACCATTGCCCAGGATTAGCATCTACTGTAGCATCGGGCAGTGGACATGGGCTCGCAATTACGGGCATGCGGTCCGATTCCTAATTCCTAAAGAGAAACCGGACCAACCCCGTGCAATAGGCCCAAAGTGCATCTTTTTTCTTTACTTTAATAAGGGCAAAAAGTACAAATTATCTGTGAGAGTAGTCTCTTCTCTCACTAGTAACTTCCTTGTAATTAACAATTTCATCCCACGCTAAAGTAACTTTACATATATTTAAGTGCTTTGAGAAAAAATAAAACATTTTAAAAAATATCACTGCACTTGGGAAGCGGACCGGACTGGCTAGCTCAATCCAGTCTGATTTCAAGGTGGATAAGGTCGGTTTTCGCTTTCACATACTAGAAACCGACCCTACTGGAAACTAATCCTATCTAGTATGGTTCCCAGTTCAAGAGAGGTAACTAACCTACCTTAGAACTTATCATCTTACTTATAATAATAAGCACTATAATTAAGGTTCATCTAATACTGGAGTTTCTTTTTCTTTCTTTTTTTGTTAGAATCTTACACTAGAGGTTCACTAAGCAGGATAGTAGAAAATAATAAGATGATAATTAGAGGGTATCTGAGGATCCATTTGCTTCACAAAAAATGCATAATTTATAAAATATTTTCCCCAAACTAATATCACTTTTATTACTTGAAGTAATTAGTCAATAAAATATTTTCATTCCCAAAATATTTTCATGGGCGATTAAAATTGTTATCGTCCGTTCATTTCTATAAGTGATATGAACGATTATTTTTTGAAAACTATTTTTCAAATATTTAGCAAAACAAATGAAGCCTAAAGATGTGATTGCTTCCAAAGAAAGCTATTTCACAAAAATGCTTCCGGATTTATTATTAGAGTTGTTAAACGGGTGGGTCGGGTCGGGTTTGGGTTAGGTCATAAATGGTCCGACCCAAATTGACTCATTAACCCATTTATGACCCATTTATGCCTAATGTAAATTTTTTGACCCATACCCAACCCGACCTATACCCGACCCATACCTGACCCACTTAACTAAACTTAAGAAAGCTTATTTCTTATATATATATATATATATATTAAAAAAATGGTATTGCTAAAATAGTTTTATACAACACAAATTTAATGGACAATTTTTATAATTTTTAAAATAATTATTTTAAAAAATTGAATTTTAATTATTTTTTATTTTTAAAAATTAATTTTTTATTATTTTTATTTTTAAAAATTAATTTTTTATTTTTTATTATTTTTATTTTTTAAATATAATTTTCTTTTTTATTTTTTGTTCTTCTTCTTTGGCCGGCCACGAGCCACAACGACAAATGGCGGCCGCCCACAAGCAAGCCTCGAGCTCGCTCGACTCGCCGACGCCAGCGAGCTCGAGCTCACCCCTCGCTAGATCTGGCGAGCTCGAGGCTCACCGACGTCGAGCGAGCTCGAGCTTGCCTGACGCTAGCAAGCTCGAGGCTCGCCTAGCCGGTCGCCGGCCATCGCCGTGTCGGCAACCGGAGGACGAAGAAAGAAAAAAAAAAAAGTAAATGGGTTCATTTTTAATGGGTTGATAAATGAGTTTTAAATGGATCTGAGATGAGTCTTAAATGGGTCTGCTCTCAGACCCATTTAAGACCCATATATCTCAGTCTCTTTGTTTTTAAAACCCACTATGGGTGCATTGGGAAATAAACTTGACCCATTAACGATCCATTTAAATATATATGGGTCCATAAATGGGTCAATGACCTATTTTGACACCTCTATTTATTATGTGTTTAAACAAGTTGAAAACAAATAGATCAGCATATAATATTTCTTATGAGTGAAACTCTCAAGGCCAAAACCCAACTACACAATTAGCCCCTTCTCTCTCTACTATTGTTAGAATATTCAAATAACAAACAACATGCTCATCTAACAGCTTAAGCTTTTTAAACAATTAACAATGGTATCGTAAAACTTTACATAGTATCAAAGTTAGAGATCGTGAGTTCAAATCTTTCCAAACCCTACTTGCCTCCCCAATTATATTTTCACGACTAGTATTAGGCAAAAAAACCAAACTAAGCATGAGGAAATGTATTATAATAGTTAAATAATAAACCACACCATTATCTAATAGCTTAAGTTTTTCAAACAGTTGATATTTGGTCCCACAAAATCTTACAACTGTGACAATAGCCATTATTTCTTATTCTTTTTTGGCTAATCATCAAAATTAAAATCATAATTTCTTTACTTTTCTTTTGAACTGGTCTTCAGAATAATGACCATTATTTTTCATCGTTGTCTTTTGCTTTTCTTTTCTGACTTTCAAAATTGAAAAAAAAAATCGTACCCGACTTAAATTTTTTTATAAAGTTGTTGTTGATTTATTGATGTTCATTATGAACCTGAAAATATGACTGATTTGGACTTACAGTTTCTACTAAGAATATATAAAAAGCGTTTGTCTTTACTCTGTAATTTTTTGGCTAGATATTTTTGTCGTGACTAAACACATCAAATATTTTCTCGAATTGCATTATCAGCAGAACCAAACAGAAAAAAACAATTCGTTTTCTAGGAAAACCATTTGCCGGGAAAGTTCTTTTCAACAACAATAGATTTTTAGTTTTTTTTTTTTTTTTTTAAAAGAACCGACCTTTGGTCTATTTTATGGGGAATTGGTGTAATGAATGCATTCAGAAGTCCTCATATTCCTGTCTTTATTCATTTTATGACAAGCTCGATGCAATCTTTCTTAATCAAAAAGTCAATGGAGTATTTTTATCCTAATGCAATATTACCTCAACATCGAAGTCAACATGAATTATTAATTTCATACACAGTTACCCATAACTCATCTCATGTTTCAAGATGGGCCGCGAGAAAATATTAAAATATTAAACCATAGTTTTATCGAACAACTTTAACTTTTAGAATATATTAACAGGCTGATCTTGAGTATTTTTTGCTCAGATGGACAACTCAGACATTGATTTTAAAAAGTCAGTCGAATCTAGCCTCCATCGGGTTATCACCCAAAGTTAGGTTAACAATGGAACGAAACCCTAACTGAACAATGAAGAATTAGCTGGTCCTTTCTAAAATAAAGTCTCAACTTACGTGTCGTTTTTGTTGCTAATCCGAGAGTATATTAACACAGAGATACGTTAATTAAGACAGATTTGTATAATTTACAGATTAGGCCAAATAATTAATTCGGGACATGCTGCGTATGGTTCGAGGAGTTAACGATGGAAAGTGTCAGCTACTCCTTACATGTCCTATTTATTATCTTTGCACCATACAGTAAGACTAATTAAAGCAGCGGTCATGAGTTGCCCACGAGTTGCCCACGAGTTGCCCACGTATAATTAAAATATTCTATATCCTATTATTTATCGTGAATTGATCTTGGTCTATGATACTTTGCTTTTGCAACTTCAACATTCTAATATTTCTGTAAACTGAGTGGGGTAAAGCTCATGTGCTCAAAGGCTAACAAAACCTTTTGTGGAATTTTTTTGGGGGGATCGACGGGAAAAATTTAATTGGCCCATGTGCATGAATTTCAGCACGGAAAGCAACGGTAGGTTGGAACATGTTGGCAGTCCCTTATTGCCCTTAAGAAAATGAAAAGTATGATACTTTAGTATAATTTAAAATTCTTTTTGATAGATGTTACTCGAAAAGAGTCATGATCCATTTCAAATTTTCTGAGCTGCATGAATGTGTACATTTCACTTTTTAGCTTAATCTATTATTAACAGGAGAGAGGTAGCTGTGCCTACCTGATTTTTTTATGTTATATGAAACTTAATAATGATTTTCTATCCTATTGCGCACAACATCATTAAATCTTCGTTCTATGTTGGATTGGCCGTGGATTTGATCAAATGTGAGCATTAAGGCAAGGTCTAGAGGGGAATTCCCATTAATTTTCATCTGTCACATTTCATCTCACGAACATAATAGGTACAATTGATTCTGGGGAATTTCTACTAACCTCCAGATTGGACGTCTCTTTTTCAAAAGAACTCGGGGTGGGAATTGTAGCACCTCATCAGTCCGCTTGCCCCTATCATGCCGGGAGATACATTTCACAGGTTTTCGGAAGAAAGGGAGTTTTGCTTTCAAAATAACCTTTTTTTTTTCCTGAAGAAAGCCAAAAGTGAAAACGAAATCGCAATTTTGAAAAGAATTCGTCCTATGGTCTACAGGCGACAGTCTTCCCTACCCCTAGATTGGGGAGCGCTACCACGGTTTAAATCTTAACAGTGGCCACCATTCTTTGGTCCGTTTGGTTGAGCATTTGCAAAGAGGGAAAAATACAAAGCTTTTGGAAAGCATTTTTTAAGCTTCCTTGGCCAAATGCTAACATTCCAAATGCTGAAAGCCCAGTACAGGTAGAAACCTAACATTCCAAATGCTGAAAGCCCAATACAGGTAGAAACCTACTTTGGGCTTCCAGCATTTCGAAAATGCTAAATCTATTGTTCACCCATCACTGTTCATCTTCTTCCTCATTCATAACAGCCATTCGTCTTCCCGATCCGCCGCCTGAGTCGAGCCTCTCCGGCGACCATCACCGTCGCCTGGGGGTCGCACACCCCCGGCGACCACTGCCTAGGGTGGCACGACTCATGACTTAGGCGATGCCTCTTGAGTGCGCGACCTCAGGCAGCATCACCCAGGTCGCGGACCTCAGGTGGCATCGCCTGAGGTCGGGCTCCCAGGCGTCGTCGCCTAAGGTCACGATCTAGGCGACGCCTAAGGTCACGCGACCTCAAGCTGCCTCACCTAAGGTTTGCATCACCTTAGGCCGCCAGTTCTGGCAGCCAAATGGTTGAATCTGGTGGTCCGAAAGCCAAATATGGCAACTGGAGGGCTAGATCTAGTCGTCGAATAGTCGAATCTAGCATTCCGAAAGCTAGATCTGGCAACTAGAGGGCTGAATCTAGCCACCGAATGGCCAGATTTGGCCATCCGACGGTGGTCTGGTGGTGCTCCGATAACTTACCATAACGAGATTTAATTTTCAGATTATATATATATATATAGCAAAAGCTCATTTCAAATGTGAGTTTTACCAAATAGTGTTTATACTAAATCTATTTTCCAATGCAATTTGAAATTATAATTTACCAAACGGTATAACATTTTGGAAAACCCTTTTACCTCAACGGTATTTGCATTTTCTTAAGGCAATTTTCCTAAAGCCAAACCAAACGAGCTCTTTGTAGGTTGATTGAGAAGGGAAAAATAAAAATAAAAACAAATTTAAAAATATAATAACAATAATTATTATTCATGTCAATGCTAGTTGTATCATGTAGGACGATCGATATCTATTTCAATTCATCATGCACTAATATGCTATTATCACGGTTCGTGATTCTCCCGTACCTATAAACTCTTGGGAGTGAAGCTTGGGGTTATCGAGTGAAGAGTAAGGACGCAGAGAGGATTAACACAACCAGTCAGTGGGAGTGGCGTCAAGACGGTTAGTGTTAGGAGTTTTGAAGGCGGGATTGGCCTCCTGTGCACAAACTGGTCGAGAGCTGATACTACTCTCCTAACGAGACCAGGGCAGACCAAAACCAGTTGTTGAGCCTAAAGATGATTGTTATCTCACTCGGTGGACTAGACGCCCGAGAAAGTTGGACATGGTACGATCTCGCATAAAAGAGCTATTCGCGGTATTATTCACTAGAACAACTATAGGAGGAAGGCTGGCCTAGCTAGTTTCGCTTGCCAGGCGCCGCACGAGTTGATCCGCGACCAAGGAAACTACCGACCCGTGACAAATGATATCAAAGCGGGGATCCCTCTAGTAGGAGGGTGATTCGGGGAAAAGCTTGTGGTCTCCCCGGTCCTATGAGGGCGGAGAGTGATCGCTGGGGCCAAAGAGGGCTCGAACAACGTACGGCTCTTGTCTAGCTTCTAGGATGGCAATAGGGGCATAGAAAGGAATCGAACTGCTCGCTAAATGGGGATAACATTCCTGGATCAATGGGCGAATCTCAAAAAGAGGTATGTGATCACGTTTCCACCAAAGGGACTCTCTGTTGGCTTGCAGAGATCAGGAGGAGCTTAGTAGGCGAAAGAAGGTGCTGCCGCAAGTGCAGTTGGCTAGGGGTGCCACACTTGTCAGGAAGCACAAGTGACTAGAGATTCGTGAACAGCTTTGATCGAGGGAAGCAAGCAATGGAGTGGAGTGACTTGTTCTGTTGGGCGAGCGTTATCATCTATGTAAGTCCTAGGGAGTGCCTTAATGGTTAGGGAAATGTAGGAAAGCGACAAAACAGGCCACAACGAGGGCGTTACGGAATTAAGTATGGGAGTTTGTCACGGTCCGTGATTCTCCCGTACCCATGAATCTTTGAGAGTGAGGCTTGGGGTTATTGAGTGAAGAGCGATGACGCAGAGAGGATGAACACAACTGGTTCGTGGGAGTAGCGTCAAGACAGTTGATGCTAGGAGTTATAGGATAGAAGGAATATATTACTTAGGAGCTCTGAAGGCGGAATTGGCCTCCTACGCACAAACTAGTCGGGAGCTAATGACGCTCTCCTAACGAGGCCAGGGAAGGCCGAAACCAATTGTTGAGCCCAAAGATGACTGTTATCTCACTCGCTGGACTAGAGGCCCGAGTAAAGCTGGGCGTCGTATGATCTTGCATAAAAGAGTTATTCGCTATATTGTTCACTGAAACAACTATAGGAGGAAGGCTGGCCTAGCGAGTTTCGCTTGCCAGGCGCCACACGGGTTGATCCGTGGCCAAGGAAACTACCGACCCATGACATTATCCTGTTGCAAAGGACACAAAAGATCAAGACGTAATATATTACTCTTGATGTAATCATGACTGAGATTAAACTAATTAAGCTACAAGAAAGATATGCGTCAAGCACATCAAGCATAATTTGGTCATTTCGATCAAGTTAATTTGACGCGGTATATTGATATTAGAAAACTTACTACCAACATCCTTTTTTATAACTATAGTTTTTCACATTCCAGAATGATAATTGATAGGCATCATTACAAGTTTAATCACCCAGCATTATTGTTGAAACCTAACTTTTCTTTTTCTCAAATACATATTAAAAAAAAAAATTGTGTGTGTGTGCACTCCGACTTTGGCCCGACCCACCTCTCTTTCTCACGCAGCTAGGCCCAGCCCGGCCTTCCTTTCTCCTTGGCCCGACTCCACCCTAGCTTACCTTCTTCCTCCTAGCCGTCCTTCACGCAGGACCTGCAAAAAAGAAGAAGAGCAATGCAGCAGCAATGGATAAGAGCAAGGGGACAGGGGGATGTTAGCGTCCACGAGGCAAGGACGGCAAGGATAGTTGCCAGCTAGGGCGTCCTTACCGAGCGGAGAGAGAGAGGGATAAGAGGGAGAAGAGACGGAGAAGATGATAAGGATAGGGGGAGGGGGACAGAGCAGAAATGAGAGAAAAATAGGAGGAAAGGGCTCCAAAAGGAAGCCGAGGAGAAAGAGAGCCCCCGGGACACCTTGCCACCGCTGGTGATATGTCCGACTAACGCCAACCGCCGCCATTTCCCCCGGAACTCAAGTTAGCGTTCTGTCAAACATTTGGTGTGCGCTTTTGGAACTAAGCCAGCCGGAGCTCATCCCTACCAGTTCAGGCGAGCTTCGGCCCCCACCCGTCCCCCATTGCGTTTCTCGATGTTTTGGCATGCCTCTTTGGAGTCCTGGATCCGCGTTCGGGCCTCAGTTGAGCCAAAGTCTTTTTTTTTTTTTTTGTTAATGCCCACCACCTGCTCACTAAAATGCCCAACCGAACCCCCCCCCCTTTCTGACTCCTTTGTATAGAACCCCAACTAGGTCGTTTGGCCACCAGAGGGGCACCGCCGTCTAGCCGAAGGTCGAGCATTACGCTCCGCCCAATCGAGATGGGGCCGTTGTGCCTTGGTCGGAGAACTGCCCAAGCTACACGTCATCGTTACTTCCCTAATCGCAATCGAGCAGTCGCGGACCAGGGGTCGCAGCCCAAGCTGGGCCAGATCACAGATCTGGCTCGCTCGGCCTCTTTCGCTCCACGGGTCGCCTAGCCCAAACGGGCCCTTTTTTCTCCATTTCGGGCCCAAAGTTTGTCTGGGTTGTGGGCCTATGGGGAGCTGGCTTTCTACAGGGGGATTGGGCCCGTCGGTTGGGCCTAATCCAAACCGAGCAAAAGCCCAACCAAGGCTAGTCAAGCTTGGCCTGCTCAGGTGAGTTTGCCTGGCCCGCCCCAACCGGGTCGGACTTGAGCTCGATTAGGCCGGACCCGACCTGGCTCAGTCGAAAAAAAAAAAAAAAAGATTGCAAAAGTGTCCTTTGGCTTTAAAGGAGAGCATAGGTTGTGTTTGTTTAGCTAGCACCTGTCCTTAGTCTGTTTTGAATTAACGTTTGTTCCACGTTTAGGTGCATGTTCTCCCATGCTATTTATTTAACGCTTTCCTTGATTGCTAATTGTTATTTTAATGATTGCGCACCCCCATGATCACCTCATATGTTAGTAGATTAGTCTAAAATTAATCATAATCGTCTGACAAAAACCTTTTTAAAACAAAAAAAAAAATGAACAAGATTAGGTACCGAAAGAGCACTAATTAGTTAGATAGTGCAATCAAGTTCCCGACCCCGGTTTCTCTGGTTGCGTAAGAAGTGAGGTATACTCCCATACCTCACTTGATTTCTAACCGACCCCAATAGGCTAGTGGCGACTTCTTATTGTGAAATTTTTAAGGACGCCCCAATGTCACGCGAGGTATAGGCTTAAGAGAGCCCGTGCCTAATCATGGGCCATAGATTCGTCTTTTAGGCAGTGCCCCTAAACCAATTCTCTCCCCTCCGAGGGGTAGGCCGCGATAATTATCTCAAAACCTATCTAAAAATTTAGGATTCCCGTTTGAAGAAGAGAAGGAGATTTTTGGTGAGCTTATTTTAGTGTATGATTTATTAGATATACCCCCAATAAATTTCTGGATAAATTGTCCAAAAAGTTATACACTTATTATACCGTGGTCAATTTAATTATAAACGTTTCAATTGTAACAATTAAGAAATTTTCAAATCAGTCCTAAACACTTTAACGATTTGTCAATGTAATCTTTTAAGCCAATTTTACTTGAAAATCGCTAACGCGGATGCTAGCCGGCTTAAGTGACATGTCCGACGCTAATGTGGACCATTTTCGTAGTTCTTTTTTATTATTTTTTTTTTTACTTTTCCCATGTTCTTTTCTTTTGCTTTTCTTATTTTCCTTTTTCCCAATTCCCCTCCACCAGTTGATGACACAGCAGCGTTATACAAGTGCGGATCAGGTTGCCCTTGCCTTCCCTCACTGGCCTCCAAGTGAGGGTTGCTAGTGGCCGATGAGGGCTGCTACGCCTTTGCCATGGCTAGTGAGGGCTCGCAATACCCAAATCCAGCTAAGGTAATGAACCTCGGCCATTGGGCAATCAGTGGGGGTGATAGAGCCTTGGCAATGATCAATGGGGAGACATCAACCTTAACCGTGGAAATTAAAAAAAAAAGAATAAAAAACTAATAAATGTTAAAAATTGTAAAAATTGTCATTGTCAACACAAGTCATACCACATAAAATAGTCGATGTTCACACCAGCAATTTCGGGTCAAAATTGGCTAGAATAATTAAATTAACAAATCATCAAAAGTGTTTTGACTAAATTGACAAATCTTCAAAATATTTAGAACTAAATTCGCAAAATTGAAAGAATTATGACTGAATTGATCGTTGTACAATAGATTTTGGACTTTTCGGACAATTATTCCTTAAATTTCCCGACCAACAAAAGTAAAATGTTTAATCTGTGAAGAAGTATGGAAAATTCAAGGTGCCTCTAAAATCTAAATTTAATATGCCGGTAGAAACTTTGGGTCTTTCAAATGTAATTAAAGCTCGAACATTTAGTTTTCATAGCAAATTCGAAAGGCCAAAATATACATCAAATAACAACTAAGTCAATGGTTTCCTTCCTAGATTGTTGCAACTTGCAAATTTGAAACTCATCATCAAGGTATAATAAACTTGTCAGAAAGGATGATATAATATAATATAATATAATATAATATAATATAATATAAAATATCCCGAAAATTAGGAAAATAAACTTATTTTTATTTATCTCGTCATTGTTGACACCTAAATTTCACCATTTCATTTAAGACTTAATAGCATCAAAAGTTAGGAATTAGTCGCTAAAAAAATTAATTAATTAATTAATTACATATATATATATATAAACCGAGAGAGGCCGGGTCGGGCCGGATCCGACCTTAGCCCGGCCCGCCTCTTTTTCTTCTTCCCCCGCACGGACCTGGGCGCGACCCATCTCTTTCCTTCTTTTTTCCCACACGCGGCCCATCTCTTCCTTTTCTTTCCCCTCGCGCGGCCCAGGCCCTTCCTCTCCTCAGCCCGGCCCGCCCCCAGCTGTCTTCCTCCCCCTGGTGGTCTTCGCGCGCAGACCTGCAGAGGAGGGGAGGAGCAGCAGCACAGCGATAGAGAGAGCAAGAGGATCGCGGGAGCAGCTCCGGCGTGATCCACGGGTCGGGGAGCAGGCTGGTCGACAAGCTGGCAAGGCAGGAGCCAGGCACGCCTGCCGTTGGCCTTGAAGAGCTTGGAGGACCGGCAGAAGAAGAGAGGAGGCAGAACACAGCAACACAGGGAGAGGGGGAGAGCTCGAGAGAGTAGAGGGCGAGCCAAAGGGAGTTCGAGCGAGAGGGGCCGAGCGTCGTCCAGCCGTCCTCGACGCAAACCGGCGCAACGGAGCTCGCAGTTCTCCCCTTCTTCCACGTCCTCCGACGTTGGTTTTGGCCGAGAGGGACCAACAAGAGCGTGAGCCCAAGAAAGTGATCTGCTGTCGTCGGTGGTTCGTCAGTCAGCCGCCGTCCGCCGCAGTAAACCACCAAACCAAACCAGGTAGGTTTTCTCCGGTCATGTATGCTCCGTTTTTGTAGGGCGTCGGACCGGAGCTCGTGGACGACCCGTTCGCATGAGCTTTGGTCCCTCCGACCCCCGTAGGTCTTTATCCAAGTCTTTGTGTGTTTTTGGTCTTTTTCCGATAATCCCGATCCCATTTCGAGTCCCGGTTGAGTCGGAAGGTAATGCTCGCGTACTGTTTGTATAAATGCCTGAGTGAAGCCCGCATAACTATCTCTGAATCTTTGTTTATCATAGGCGTCCGTCGTTGCTAGACGTGTTTTGTTGTTGTTCTACACACTTTTGTTTCGTTTATTCCGAGTTTACATTGTCGTGGTTAGGACTTATGGCCATATGTTGTGATTTGGGCTTATTTTTATGCAAGTTGTGTCCCGTCTTCCTTCCTCTCCGTTTAGGTGAGAGAGTGGGTGTCGGCTCGGCGGTGGCCCGAGTGCGGGCGGTGTCGATGCCGGTGACGAAAGATAGTGAGGCTCGTTTAAAATGGCGCTGGTTTGATCGACGAGTTTCCGTGAAAGAGGGTGTAGGAGAGAAAGTGGCTTCGGCGTGCCGAGGTCGCAGGAAGAAGAAGACCAGAGAAGGGTAAGAAGAAAACAAAAGTAAAAGCAAAAAAAAGGGTGCAGCAAAAAGTTAAAAAAAGAGAAAAGAAATAGGGAAAAGAGAACAAAAGTTGGCTTCGGGAATGAGGAGTGCAGAAGAGGAAGCCGCAGAAAAAGACAAAATAGGGATAAGACAAAAAGAAAGAAAAAATATATATTTAAAAAAAAACTTAACTAAACTGAAAGAAAAAGAAAAGAAAAATATTTTTTTATACGACCTGGGTTGAACCTGGGCTCGAATCGGATCAGCGGGCCCGATTGGGTTCACCCGATCCGAACCCGTTTTCCTGAATATAACAATATTAAATATTAAAAATATAGTAAAAATTCAATCAAAAAATTTCCAAAAATTCAAAAACTCAGAAAACATTAAAAAAATTCGACCTTTTTTTAATAAAAAAATTAAAAATTAAAAAAACTAAATATTAAAAAATTGCAAAATCCAGTTTTTTTGGAAATTTTGAAAATTCCTTTTTAAAAAAATAGAAAATAATAAAAATCTAAAAAAAAAAATTAAATTTCCTCGAAAAGGTTGAAATTAATTTTTAGAGTATTTTTTTCTTAAAAATAGGAAACCTTTCAATTTGGAATTATGTTTAAGTTTGATTAAGCCTTTAGGGCTTTACCTTAGGGTTTTAATTGTTCTTAGGGACAAATGCCTTTGAATGCACAATATTGATATGTTGATTTTGGTTTTTCTTTAGTCTAGTTAAGATTAATATTTACCTCTTCCTTAATGTTAAATTTTTGCTATCCCATGATGTGCATTTAATGTTTTCTTTGATTGTCAATTAATATGTTGATGACTGTGTGTCTGCATGATCACCTCACGTGTTAGCGGATATGCCTAAAATCAATCCAAGTTGCTTGACAAAAACATTGTTTTAAAATGAACAAGATTAGGTACCGAAAATGCACTAATTGGTCAATTAGTACAATCAAGTCTCCGACCCTAAATTCTCTGGTTGTATAGGAAGTGAGATACACTCTCATGCCTCACTTGATTTCTAGCTGACCCCAATAGGCGAGTGACGACTCCTTTTTACAAAATTCTTAAAAATACCCCAATGTCAAGTAAGGTATGGGCTTGGGAGAGCTCACGCCTAATCATGGGTCATAGACCCATCCTTTAGGCAATACCCCTAAACCTGTTCCCTCCCCCCGAGGATAGGTCGCGACAATCATCAATAGTCTCCTTTCCTCACTGACTCTCATCAATGTCAACAAATTCCGAACCATTTCTTTCTTTTGTGTTCGTTAATGTTAGAGGCACAAGCGGCAAGCACAACCACTCGTGGTTGACTTAGATCTACCCACATTTTTCATGCATCTTATTTTCACCAGCTGTCTCCTTCAGAATATATTACCCTTCATTAATTGTTTGTAAGTATATTTCTCACAATAATATCCTTATAAAAAATATCGATTTCTAACAATTTTTGTATTTTAAAAAACAGGAGGAAAAGCCCGTCCTTTATGGATCTCGTCGCGGAGAGTTTGTGAACTAATAATGTCGATGGGTTTCCCCTCTAGGAACCAGGACATGGAGGAGATCTCTTGTACACAGAGGAAAAAATGAATAACTAAAAAATTTTAAAATGCTTTTATTTTTCTTTTTAACAGAATGATAGTTTCCAGGCCTTTATGATGCATTTTATGTAGCGAGGACATATTTTATACGAGGGGCAGATCATATTTCTATCAAGCACGTCTTTTTAGACAGATATTCGTATATAATGTAGTATTATTGTGTGTTATGTACATATTAAAGTACCTAAATATCAAAGCATGATCAAAGGCTAACTAAAAAACGTGTGATAATACCAATATTTGTATTGTAATCGGCAAACCTAGGTTCCTGATCAGATAAACATTTGAAAAGTTAACGTTATCACCTAAATTTCTAATCAGATTATAGGATACCCTAAGTATATGAAACTTGAATGAAATATAAGATAAAAGATACCCTAATCTGAATGAAAATAGTTCTGCATCAATATGGGAAAATCGAGAGGCATGAACACCCGCAAATATTAGGACTGTGGTCTATCAAGGTAGTTGCAGTGGTTAAACAGTTAGGGTGCCCAAAAAAAGGAGTAATAATAATAAGCAAAAGACATTCTAAGATACAATTTTGTCGAGTGTGAAAACTAGATTGAATGGTCAATTATTAATTATTATGTATCAAAACAAGACTTTCCTTTCCAGCGGTCCCAAATGGGAATTGTTCTTACGCGCATGGTTATGAGATCCGGATGGTGCACCACCCCTCCATTCGAATCTCTCGCTCAATCCCCTAGACTAGCATGTATGTGCTGGTCAAAAATCCATGCGCGATATATTTATTTTACCAAGGATAAAATATGTCATTAGAAAATATCAATATATAAAAATAGATGAGGGCAACATGAAGATTATGGTAAAATTGTGTTATTGGGAAAAGGGAAGCTAATTGAGAGAACGATTGGTATTATGTAGAGGATAAAATTTTTCGCTTGATGAGTATGACCTTTGAATTTATTTTTATTTGTTCCATTTTTGCAACATTTAAAATGATTAGGTTTATGATAATCTACCATGCTACGAGAATAGTAAATAGATAAGTGCCCTTTTCCATGAATTTGAAAGTACAACAACTATATGATGTACCAAGTATATGGGGGAGATGTCGCAACACATCAATCTCCCAATATATGGGTAAAGGGAGAGCCTATCACTTCAAATTCAAGTAAAGACCCTAAAAGATTCTTATCTTGACTACTAAAAGAATTTGGTGCAAAGATACTAAGCAGTACATATAAGAAGAGGGGAAAAAAAGAAATTAGTTAACGAAAATCATCAAAAGTCTAGCTGTGACAAATTAAAATTAATCTGATTCCGATCTAAATAATAATAAAAAAAAATCTAATTTTGATCATAATCATGGCCTACATCATTTTGTGACATAATATTCCTCGTTAATTAAGTGTGCCATGGGCAAAAAACTGGAGTATGAAAGCCATCTCTTAGAATTTCATAAAATCCTTCTAGCATAAAGTGCTGTATGTGGTGACCACTTCCGAAATGAATATGGCTTGTGGGTTCATAGCACTTACTAGGTAAGGTTCTGATCCCCAAATGATTATTGACTGGAGTACTAAAATCTTTTTGGGATTTAGCCTCACATAAGTTGAGTTTATCGAGTTATCAATTTACGTATACTTATTGGTATTTTCATTATGTCAAAATTATGAAACAAACGTCTATCTTTCCCCCTATCTCTCTACTCAGTTATTTCATTTTTAAAATGAGATAATGATATTAATGAGACAGTCTCTCCCTTCGACTTTGATATTTATTTCGTTAATAAACAGTTGTATAATGATTTTGGTAGAGATTTGACTTTCAACATACACTCCTCCTTTTCTTACTATTCCTTGAATTTACCAAGTCATGTCTATCATAATCTCCTTTTCCCAAAAAGAAGAAATAATAAAGAATCTTGCAAACACACTATAAAATACATATAGTAGACAGTGGAAGGACAAGTTCATATTCTCGATTACATGACTTACTTGATATAATAGATAATAACTATGTAGGTACTAATGACATTTGTCGTAGTCGCACATAGATCGAACTCTCTACAAGAGTTCAGCTCACATGCAAGAATGATAGTCAAACTTTTCCACTAACTACCACGATTATATTGCACCATCGTGATTTAAGGCCTTATTATGAACTTTACTAAAAACCAAACCCTAACAAGGACAAAAAGACAGATTTAAATCGGATCGCAACGGAATAGAAATATAGGGTAGAGAAATGAGCCCCTCTGTGATCCCACTATTGACCAGAAAGAAAGAAACAAAACATCATTCAATTCGAGACAATGGCCTGTGTTCTTGGTACTTTTATGTTCTGGCAAAAAGGACAATGATTGAATGTATTGGTCTGCTTTCAATCAATCCGGGTAGTCGCCTTTTTGGGTCCAATTGCCGTCGGCCCCAACTAACTTTCAAGTTTCTAGACACTCTGGGTGGAAAATTTTTAGGACGCACATGACCATCATTCTATTTTAAAAATAATTTCTGAAATAATTTTTTTTTATTTTTGCTTCTAGAAGAGTTTCTAAGCAAAAATAACCATTTGATAACAACACAAAATTTCTACTCTAAAAATAGAATTCATTTGATAACGATACAAAATTTCTTCCTTTCTGACAATGCATGAACCTGGTGGATAGTCAGGATCGGCGATCGGTGGCGGGCGATCGGCGACCGATGACTGGGCAGAGGGCGACCGGCGATCGACGGCGGCGACAATCGGCGATCGGGCGGCGACAACTGGCGATCGGCAACTCGGGCGATGGCGAATGCCGGGCGGCGGCGAATCGGCGGCGACGGGCGACGACAATGATCGACGGCGGTGGCGGCGACCGGCGACGGAGGGCAATCGGCGGCGACGGCGATGACTCCGATCGACGGCGGTGGATGGGTGATTTGCGGGCGGCGGCGACGGCAGCGGCAATGACCGGGGCGGTAACGGCGGTGGCGGTATATGCGGGCGGCGATACGATCGCGCGGCGATCGTAGGGGGCTTAAGCGATCGACGACGGCGGCGGCGGCGGCAATCGAGCTGACGGCCGGAACCGACGACCGGTGGTCGGCGGCAACGGATGAAGGACCGATTAATGAACGATAAGAAAAATTTTTATTTATCATTTCTATTCCGAAATAGAAAAGTAAAAAATTTCTACTTCGATTTATATTCCAAACATGTTCCTGGAATAGAAATCTATTCCGAAAATAGAAAGAAACAAGTTTTGAATAGAAAAATTGTTTCTAAGCAAATCGAGAGGTTGTCATGCACCCCCTTAGTCTGCGGGAACCTTGGAAAGTCACTGCAAAATTTAGATGCATATCTTGATTATTTTTATGATTCTCACTTAAATCCATCATATGACAGCATAATCGTGCCTTGCGGAATGCTTAAGCATATAGCAGCGAAGCATTGAGAACCCTAATCAGTCCACGCACATCCGGTCCAAAATAAAACATGTCGTGATAGTGAAATTTATCAGAGGCAAAAGAGAATAAATGCGTTCTCGTGAGGAACGTCTCGAGGCTTAGCTAGGTATGAACTCGGCATGCGAATACAGCTTAAGCACCAAAGGAAGTTGTTTCTTCCTTGTATATGTTTTTTTTTTTTTTTAAGTGAAGATTTGAAAAAAGTTTCATATAATGTTATTATATTATGAAACGTGAAACACGTCGATTCTGATTGGGTTGTCAGATCTGAATGGGGATCTGACGCAGAATTCTTTTTCCTTTTATACATACGAATATTATTGAGTTGAGACTTGAGAGAGAGAGAGAGAGAGAGAGAGAGAGAGGCATCTGGAAGGGACCCATTGGATCTCCCCATGTAATAGGGGGAAATTTCGGGTTACTTTCAGTAGAAAAGTTGCCACAAAACAAAGACACAATGGGAAGGAGCCCATGCTGCTCAAAGGAGGAAGGGTTGAACAGAGGTGCATGGACTGCTCGTGAAGACAAGATACTCACAGACTACATCAAAGTTCATGGCGAGGGGAAGTGGAGGAACATTCCCAAAAAAGCTGGTAAGCTCTGAAATGAGTCCTGATGTTTAAGTTGCGCGTGCTATACTTTTGGCTTTTCTCTTTCTTTGCAGAGTTTCTGAGAAACTGGCGGGGTAGTGTTTATGGTGTTGCTGAATGATAGTGATGCGTGGTTGATTGACCTTTGGTTGGGTCATAATCTCCTGTGCAGGTCTTAAGAGATGTGGGAAAAGCTGCAGGATGAGGTGGTTGAATTATCTGAGGCCTGACATCAAGAGAGGTAACATCACCAGTGATGAAGAAGACCTCATCCTCAGGCTTCACAATCTCTTGGGCAACCGGTACTCTATTCAGCCTTTTCATATTTGCCCTTCTTTAATCAGCTGAGTACCTCACTGGGAAAGAGAAACTAGAAATCCTTTTTTCTTGGTAGAATATGCAATTTGATATCTTATTAAAGTTTGAATTAATATTAGGCGATTTGCAAAGTCTAGTCTTATTGTTTAGATAAAATAAATCCCATCACCTTTTGACCTAATCCTTCAAATTTAATTTGCGCCAGAAATTTTAAGGTTAAGGTTTCCTTGTCCTTTTGGCTGATGCCTTGGCGCTTCGATGAAGTGCTTTTGTTTGCATATGTTCGTGCATACACGAGCATGACATGTTCGTGCATGCACGCGTATGACTTCACATTATTTTTCATATATAATGCTAATCAAACTCTTTTAGATGATGTGAATTATTAATGACCAAAAATTTAATTATCTGTGTAGATGGTCTCTCATTGCGGGAAGACTTCCAGGGCGAACAGACAATGAAATCAAAAACTACTGGAACTCCAATTTAGCCAAGAGGGAACAAAGAGGGAAGAAGCCAAACCCATCCAAAACTGAGATCATACCAATCGCCGCCTCCGAAGTAAAGCAGGATGAGACTCAGAACCCGGTGCTAGTTGGTGACTCCGCGCTCCGCAATAAGGATAGCGAGACAGCAAAGAGCGGGCAATCGTCGGAATACGAATCCAGCGATGTCTCATTGCCGGCTTCCATGTCAAGGGAAGAGCCCAACTTGGAGCAGCTCATGTTGGACTGCTCTGTCGGGGAGTCGGAACTGCCGGAGATTCTTGATGGTTCTGATTTTAGGTTCAATGAGTTTGAAGATATTTCTCAAGTGATATACACGGTCGAGAATGAGGCAATGAGCAAGAATAACAACGTTGGAGCTGCTTCTCCTGGACAGGCACATAACTTGTCGAGTGAAGGATTGGAGATGGACGATTGGATCGCCGACCTCGCTGAGATGAGCTCCGGTTTTGGATCTTTCGCATCGATCCTACACGGTCCCGAAGATTGGATCTTATAGACTAAATGCTTCGCCTTTATGAGAATAATTCTTGCGGATCTCTGTCTTGAAGTTCTATTAGGAGATTTTCGCATTAGTGAATCGAAATTCTGAATTCCGGCTGCTCTTTTGCTTCTTTATCTGTGAATTTAGCTTTTCCTTATTTGCGTATGGGCACGTTCATGTCCCTCCAGATCGAGAGACAATCTTGGCCATAAAGGAAAATCTCTGCGGACCACCCACGTGGGCAGACATTTCTTACCGTCATGAGCTTTTCCCTTTTGAAATTTGATTTTGTTAGAATATTAAATAATAAATTACTCATTCATAGTTCAAGTTTTTTTAAACAATAATCTTACACAATATCAGAGGAGGAAATCTAAAGTTTGAACCTTTATAGATCTCTATTTGCCTCCCTAGTAAAATATTTTCATTCTTTGTACTAAGCAAAAAAATCATATTAAATGTGATAGGAAATGATAAAAAAAATGTAAATAATGATCCCACAAAATCTCACATGATATTTAACTTTGAATCTCACACGAAGTGGTTATACAAAATCTCATGTGATACCTAACTTTTGAATCTCACGCAGTATGAGAATTTAAATCTTTCCACATCTCATTTACCTCCTCAATTAAATATGTCTACACCTAGTATTAAGCGCGAGGAGAAATGATAGAATATTAAAAATATTAAACCATGCATTTTAGCTTAAGCTATTATGTAAATGTATAATTCCACAAAATTTCAAAAAAAAATATACTTGGTAAATGAGTTAAATAGTTTGTGAGACATTACGTAAATATAGAAATAAGATAGATAAGGGTCATATGATTCGATTAGCTTAACCTACGTTTAAGGAGAGAGATCAACAACAACCAAAAAAAAAATCACTTTTTATGAAGTCATTGAGACCTTTTGCTAAATTTCAATTCATTTTGATGATGATAAAGCTTATTTAGATCTAAATAAGTCCTTAAAATGTATCATCTCGGTCCTCATCTAAATATTGAGATCATTGGGATAAAACTCTTAAAAAGCATTCTTTCCTCTTGGGGAAGAAAAAGATATAAGGGGAATTGGGGAATGTGGAGCGACTGAATATCTGCACATTAAAATAAGAAACGCATCTATAGAGCTCACCTTATAAAATAAAAAGAAAGGTCAGATGATAACTTCCAATTCATTTTTATGACGATAAAGCTTATTTCAGATAGGCGCGGCATACCATTGCATGGGCTATGCTTGAAGTGTAGTCAACTTCGATCAAACTTCATTGAAAAATCGTTGTCAATTTGTACGAAGCGGTCAAAGACGCAACAAGATGATGGGGACAATTGATAAAGCACTTACATTTATCCAGATTTCTCGAAGAAGAGCACTATTGCCCTGGGAATAGATCCTTGTGCTGGACAAAACCTTTAAATGTCTTAAGTCGCTCGACCCGATTCACGACATCATTTCTTGTGACGAGAAAGTCTGCCTTGTACTGGTCAATATACATGGGCTTGACAGGAAGAGTACTCTTCCGGGGAAAAAAAAAAAGCGTACTCAAGTTTGAGCAGACGTCAACTAGCTACACTGCAACCAAATTTAGATTATTCCATTCCATTTTAGACCCAAGTTTTGAGCTTATGCTTGCAGTGTAATTTTTCTAAAATTACAAAAAAAAAATTGTAAACCCATTACACTTATGCAAATTAAGTCTTAAATCTTTCAATTTAACAGATTTAGTTTTAAACATTTTCAAGATTTATTAGTTCAAACCACCCATTTATCTAAAAATTGATAACATGGATATTAGTTATCGTGAGTGATACGATCAGCGTTGATGTGAATTTTTTTTTTTAAAATATATTTTTATTTTTAAATTTTTTTATTAATTTTTCTTTTCTTTTCTTTTCTTTTCTTTTAGTGATAGGGGCTAGGGACTGCTGGCCAAGGCTTGACAACCCCCCTAGTCACCGAGCCTTGCCGATCACTAGGTGAGGGCTACAAGTCCTTGCTAGCCAAGGTGAGGATCGCGACCCTTGCACGCCCTCACTCAGTAGCTGGCGAGGGTCATTAGGCCTCAGTCGGTGGTTGGCAGCCCCCTACCCACTTTTAACAAAAGAAAAAAAAATAATAAAAAAATCAGAAAATTAAAAAATTAAAGAAAAATTACGTCAATATCGGTCGTGCCACATGGGATGGCCGGAGTCCATGTCATCAATTTCCAACTAAAATTGGCTGGATTGACTGAATTTGCAAATTGTCAAAATATTAAGTACTAAATTGGTCAAATTGAAATATTATGACTAAATTAGTGCAAATGCAATAAATTTATAATTGATTTGGTAATTTTAGCCCTAATTTTTCTTAATATTGTTTTTGTGAGCGAACAAGTCCTTTTTTTTTCTTGGGGAGATTTGGAACAAAATATGACATTTTAGATATTATCAATCTACCTTTTACACATGTCGACATATTACCATAACGGAGTTTGGAAGGCCCAAAGTTTATTCTTCATTTCCTTTTGTTCCCCTTGCTCTCTTCCTTAGTTTCCAATGCTGCCCTCACAACGGCACGGCAGGCGAAGGTGGCAACATGGAATGGTGGTCGAGCAAGCCATGATGAGGCGCGGCGCAGGACCCGGCAATGGCCGAGGCAGAGGGAGGGAGGGAGGGAGAGGCGTCTGTTAAGTACACTCGTATGGCTAAGGTACCCATCAGAAATAAAAGTGCGAGTGCTGGTCAAGATCTTAAACAGCAAGTTAAGCAAAGCGCTCGGTCTAAGGTCCATTCTTAGACTAATCAAAATGCTACTTTGGTCATTTGATCATGACACCGACATACCAAATATCAGTCTACCGTCAAGCCAATTATCAAAAAAGTCGTAAACTTATTGCACTTGTATCAATTTAATCATAAACATTTTAATTGTGTTAAATTTTTTTAAGTCTAATATTCAATTGAGCTCATTTATCCTAAACATTTTGACAAATTGTCAGTTTAGTCATTTCGATTAATTTTGATAGAAAAACGTTGGCGTGGCAGTCTAGTCAATATCAGCAATCTTACGTGGCACGATCAATACTAACGTGGATAATTATGTATAATTTTTAACACTTTTTTTATCTTTTTTCCTTTTTTTTCTTTTTCGCATGCTCACCCGTGGCTAGCGATAGGGGTGATCGGGTCCAGGGTGGGTAGGGTCTAGACCTGGACCCTATATCCGACCCTGTTATAACTGGTTCTCTTTTTTTGGACCATGTTCCCAACCCTGTTTGCATTGGACCCTGTTCCCGACCCACCCTGTTTTTCCGGTTTGGGAACAGGGTTGACCCTATTTATATTGGAACCCGTTTTGCATAAAAATTGATGTATCTTTATATTAACCTTAGAGAAGCAAGTCTAGATGAGTTGTCTGCTGAAACAAAAAGGCCGGACCAAGCACATCCTTCGACCAAACTCATTGGGAACATATATAAAATTTGGACCCCCCTTGAAAAATCAACCAAGTATATAATTCGACCATCTCGCATCCCCAGATCCCACAAGGTACATTGAGTTTCTCATATTCCAGTAATACACAAGCTAGCAATTTAGCCAATTAACTAGTTGTAGGACAATTTTTGGCTGATCACATATCAACCTTGTCCTTGATGCGCTCGATCTTCTTCTCCTTCTTCGGCCTTGCGTTCCACGTGATACAAAATCTCTGACAAAAACCTAAAATTCATATATAAAGAAAAATCAACAAGAATCCATATTATAGAGACATGCAAAAGTTATGATTTAATAAAGTCTATTTACTTACCACAAAATTGGAGTTTCCACAAAATGAAGTTTATTTTAGAATGATAATGTCCTTGGTAAGACAATCCAAATCTATAAAATAAAAAAAATTAAAAAAAAAGATTAAATAAGGCATTCACTTAATAGATAGTTGTGCGAATAAATTACAAGATAGAAAGAAAATATATATATATATATAACTTACCCGTCTCAAACTTTTTCGCATTTTCGATGCACTCTTCAACATTAATTGGCACGCGAACAGCTCTCAACCAATCTTGAATACAAATTAAACCTTCCACCCCTCTAGGAGTCAAAGAACTTCGAAAGCCATCAAATACACGTCCCGATGTACTAAAAGCCAACTCTGAAGCAACGGTAGTCACGGGAATAGACAAAATATCTCGAGCCATCAAAGATAAGATTTTAAACTTTGAGCCAATACTCTTCCACCACATCAAAAGATCAATATTAAGGATATCTTCACTTTCAACTTCAAGGTACCGATCAAGCTCAGATTTGTTTTCATCCAACACTCTTTTCTTCGCATGGAGAAAGCTTTTGTGCCAAGCATCGATTTCACAATCATTGTCATCAATATCAACATTGGAAGCACTACTGCTATTACTCACACTTGAATCACCAAATTTTTCTTTACTAGAAGAGCCAACAAAAGACCGCTCATAAGATTTATACAAATTCTCCAAGGCGACCTTCACTTTATCATGCATCTCATCAATTTTTGCTTCATCATCATAGATTTGTTCAAAACAGAACTTGACATAATTCAACTTCTTTGTAGGATCCAATGCAACCGCAATCAATGCCATCATATTAACTTTATCCAAACTCCCATAATACTTGTCAAACTTCTCTTTCATTTTTAAACCCATAGCTTGAAGCTTTGGGTCTAAAGAATTTGCCGCATTATTCAAATACTTGTACAACTTAGTTATCTCCTCAAAATAACCATTTGAAGTAACATATGAACTACCCGACATCCTTTTGGTTGTATCATAAAACCGTCTCAGAAATTTAGAAAGAATGATGGCATTTTCCCAATCTTCATCTTCAGGAGGATCATTGTCAATTTCCCTTAAGAAAAATAAATCTTCATCTTCCATTCTTTTAAAAGCTTTCTTGAACTTTATGGCGGTGTCTAACATCATGTAAGTGGAGTTCTATCTAGTGGCAACATCAAGACAGACCGAACCCTTGTATGTTATAATATGTAATATATTTTTATTATTCTAAATATGATCCCAATATTGTATTCCCAATAAATTCTGATTTATTGCCCAATTTATACCCACGTGTATTACGTGATATTTGCCCGTTAATATATTACCATAATGGTCTTGATGGAAGATATCGGTAATGTAATAAACGGAATAAAAACGTCCAGGTCGTCTAGTTCAAACCCAATCACTACAAAAAACCACACCATCGGTTTGAGGGGTATTGACTAGTAGAACAGGACGTACAGATCTGGTGTTCCCATATTGTAGATCGTTCATACTACGAGGATCCGTCGAAGGTTTTGGGGTCTTCGCTTTCGCAAATTTCATCAATGGCTGGAGGTATGTTGATCTTTACGTTTCCGCAATTTGATCCCGAATTATGTTTGAATTTATCTATGATTCATAAATCGGGATCGTCAAGGTTTTAATTTATATTTAGTCTAACAGTTGGTATCGAGCATGTCTACCTCTGCCTTGATGAAATTTTGGAATTTATTTTCATTGAATTATGTATGGGTAAATTCGGATTTGTATATGGCTTGGATCGGAATTTATAATTCCAGCCAAATTCGGGCGACCCACCACGTGATAATGGATCTGAATGATCACACCGCCATTAGGAAGAGGAACCCTTAATTTTACGACATATTACTGATCGTCGGAGGTTAATCGAGCGGTGAAATTTTGCTGGTTAGGGTTTTATAGGGCAGATTGTTTTTTTGGCTTAATTTCTGGTTCATACATGGCCGTTTTTGCCGGATCTTAAAGTTATTTGTTCGTGCCAACGTTCTCTTCGAAACCCATCAACCAATTTGGTCGGACATGGGCTGTGGAAGAAGACCCGTACGGCGGAACAGAGGCGGTCGCGGCGGAAGAAGCGGCGGAAGAGAAAGCCGAAGGAAAGACTTTCGGGCGCGTGCGTTGCACGCGCCCGAGGGCAGAGCGGTGCGCGTGCGACGCACGCGCCCGGGAGCGGCTGCGCGGGCGCGTGCACCGCACGCGCCCGAAGGGCTGCAACGAGCGCGTGCGACGCACGCGCCCGAGAGGCTGAAGGGGGCGCGTGCGAACGGAAAAAGCGCACGTGCGTTGCACGCGCGCCTATCGTTTTTCCAATTTTGCCCCTCAGCCTTTTAGGAAAATTGCGATTCTGCCCTTGCCGGCGTAAAATTCCGATTTTGCCCCCCCCGGGGTATGTAAACTTACGATTTTGCCCTTTTGGGCGTAAAATTCCTGTTTTGCCCCTTAAAAGTAAAATTCCAATTCTGGCCTTGCGTGCAAAAATTCCAGTTTTACCCCTTTTTGCACGTGATTTTACTGTTCTACCCTAAAGTGCGATTTTATGAGAATATATATATATATATATATATATTTATTTATTTATTTACAAAATTAAATGTCTAGTGATCCGTATATATTTAATTAATTAAGGATTAGCCACAGCATCTTTGATTATATTAAATTATATACATTAAGAACCTTTGGATCACATATAGTTAAAGACAATAATTGTAATTATTCACATTAATATTATGAATTTTATCCCACAGGAATTTTCAATATATTAATGTGATTAATTAGGATGAAATATTATTTTATCTTTCTTAATTTACCCACAGGGATTAAGGAAGGGAATATAATTTAATAGTTTCATTGTGAAGTAATTATGAATCAATTTAAATTAGAAACTTAGCCCACAGGTAGTTTTTGATGTTATGTGATTCATATTTTAAAACATGTTTTACATTGGTAAAATATGATTTAAGTTTATTTGCCTCAAATATATTGATACATAAGTTTTCTTTGATTATGATGCAGTCTTACCACCTACGATTAGTTCGGTATAATTGTTCCCGAGCTTAATGGAAATAACTTTAAAGAATGGAGAGAATTAGTTCTTCTTCAATTGGGGTGCATGGATCTTGATTATGCTCTAAGGTTTGACGAACCAAATGAACCTACGAGAATAGTACTCATGTTGAACGTACTCATTATGCTCAATGGGAGCGGTCCAACCGTCTCGGTGTGATGTACATAAAGACAAAACTCTCTCGCTAAGCATTCGTGGTTCGGTCATTGAGCATAACAATGCCAAAGTATTGCTTTGAGGCTATTGATGCACAATTTGAGTCTTCGAAAAGGCGCATGCCATGACCCTAATTATGAAATTCTCATCATTGAAGCTTACCGGTGTAAGAGGTGTGCGTGAGCACATCATGAAGATGAGGGACATTGCGGCTCACCAAGAATCTTGAGGTTGGGATATCGAATCCTTTCTTGTATACTATATCCTAAATACTCTCCCACAAGAGTATGCCCCCTTCAAGATCTCTTACAACACACATAACACTAAGTGGTCAATTAATGAACTCATGACCATGTGTGTTCAAGAGGAAGAGAGGCTGCTAATGGAGAAAGGAGAGAGTGCTCATATGGCAACACAGATAAGTATAAAAGGCAAGGCAAGCAAAGGGGAAATGGAAAGATGCCTCTACCTCCCCAAGCTGGCATTAAGAAGGAATCCAAGTGCTTCTTCTCGTAAAAAGAAGGGACACATGAAGAAGGATTGCGCCAAATTTAAGGCCTGGCTCAAAAAGAAAGGTAACCAACTCGCATGTGTTTGTTATGAAACTAATATGGTTGATGTGAGTCACAACACTTGGTGGATTGATTCTGGTTCTACAATCCACATTTCGAATTCCTTGCGGGGTTTTCGAACCAGCGGAAACCAAAGTGGGAAGTGAACAAGGCATCTATTCGGGAAACAAGATGCGCTCGCGTGTGGAAGCTATTGGGACATGCAGATTAGTTCTCAGTAGTGGTTTTGTTTTAATTTTGGAAAAGACCTTTTATATTCCTAGTTTTTCTAGGAATTTAATTTCAGTTTCAAGACTTATACCTTTGGGATACTCCTTTGAATTTTCAGATTCAACATTCAAATTATCGTATAAATCTGAAATTGTTGGGAGTGGTATTTTGTCTGACGGTCTCTTTCGAATTAATTTACAAGACAATGCCATTAATAATGCGATGCACGTTCATGATAATGCTGGGATAAAACGATGTGTTGTGAATGAGGATTCCTCTATGTTGTGGCACCGGAGGTTGGGACATATCTCCATGGATAGAATTAAAAGACTAGTAAATGATGGAGTACTTAATACTCTAGATTTTACTGATTATGACACTTGTGTGGACCGTATAAAGGGAAAACAGACCAACAAGTCAAAGAAAGGTGCTAAGAGGAGTACGTAAATATTAGAAATCATACATACGAGATATTTGTAGTCCGTATATGGACTCAAATGGTCGAGATACTTCATTTCTTTCATAGACGATTATTCACGATTCATGTATCTCTACTTGCTTCGTAATAAGCACGAAGCACTAGATGCCTTTAAGGCATTTAAAACCGAAGTAGAGAAACAATGCGATAAGCAAATTAAGATCGTGAGATCGGATAGAGGTGGAGAATACTATGGTAGATACACTGAAGCTGGACAAGCACCTGGTCCATTTGCGAAGTTTCTTGAAGAGCATGGGATTATTGCCCAATACACTATGCCTGGTTCACCGGACCAAAATGGTGTCGCGAAAGAAGAAACCGAACATTATTGGACATGGTGCGGAGTATGCTTAGCAACTCCAAACTTCCTAAGTTTTTGTGGACTGAGACTCTTAAAACGGCTGTGTACATATTAAACCGAGTTCCAACCAAGGATGTTCCAAGGACGCCTTTTGAATTATTCAAAGGTTGGAAACCAAGTTTGCGACATGTACGTGTTTGGGGATGCCCATCTGAAGTAAGAGTTTACAATCCACAGGAAAAGAAGTTAGATCCAAGGACTATAAATGGGTATTTCGTTGGATATGCCGAAAAGTCAAAAGGATACAGATTTTATTGTCCATCTCACACCACTAGGTTTGTGGAATCAAGAAATGCTAAATTTCTTGAAAACGATCTGATTAGTGGGAGCGATCAATTTAGGGACTTTGTTCCCGAAGAAGATCATTCGATACTCAACCTTCCACCTCGAGATCTTTGGATTGGTTGTAGCTTACAGCGCCCCTTCGCTTCAACCGGTCGTTGAGCAACCAATCGTTGAAGATCCACAACCCGCGATATTGATCCGGTAGACCAAACTGTTCAGCAATTACCGTGATATCGTTGAACTTCCAAGAACAGCAAACTCCTCAAGAGGATGTTGATGCGACATTAAGAAGGTCTACTAGAATGAAGAAATCGGCAATTCCTAATGACTACATTGTGTATCTACAAGAATCGACTATAATGTTGGAGCTGAAAATGATCCCGAGTCGTTTTCACAAGCCATGAGTTGTGATAAATCTAATTTATGGTACAATGCCATGAAGGAAGAGATGAATTCTATGGCATCAAACGAAGTCTGGGATTTAGTTGAGTTGCCGATGGTGCGAAGGCCATTGGTTGTAAATGGGTCTTCAAAACTAAGAAGGATTCATTAGGCAATATAGAGAGATACAAAGCCGACTCGTTGCCAAGGGATTTACTCAAAAGGAGGGAATCGATTACACGGAGACGTTTTCTCCGTATCCAAGAAAGATTCTCTTCGTACTATTTTGGCATTGGTTGCTCATTTTGATATGGAGTTACATCAAATGGATGTGAAAACGGCGTTTCTCAATGGAAAATTGGAAGAAGTGGTTTACATGAAACAACCGTAAGGATTCTTCTCTAATGCTGGTGAGCATTTGGTGTGCAAGCTTAAAAGGTCTCTATATGGCTTGAAACAAGCTTCCCGCCAATGGTACTTAAGATTCCATGAGGTCATCTCTTCATTCGGTTTTAAAGAGAATGTCATGGATCAATGTATATACCAAAGGTTAGTGGGAGCAAAATTTGTTTCCTTGTGCTATATGTAGATGACATTTTACTTGCAACCAATGACAAGGGGTTGTTATATGAAGTGAAACAATTTCTCTCTAAGAGTTTTGATATGAAGGATATGGGTGAAGCGTCTTATGTCATTGGCATTAAGATCCATAGAGATAGACCTCGAGGTATATTAGGACTATCTCAAGAAACTTATATCAATAAGGTCTTAGAGAGGTTTCGGATGAAAGATTGTTCACCAAGTATAGCACCCATAGTGAAGGGTGATAGGTTTAATTTAAACCAATGCCCGAAAAACGATTTTGAAAGGGAACAAATGAAGAACATCCCATATGCTTCTGCTGTTGGAAGCTTGATGTATGCTCGGTTTGCACTCGACCCGACATAGCCTTTGCTGTGGGAATATTGGGAAGATACCAAAGTAATCCAGGTATGGACCACTGGAGAGCTGCAAAGAAGGTGATGAGGTACCTTCAAGGAACAAAGGAACACATGCTTATGTATAGACGGGCGGACAACTTGGAGGTAGTTGGTTACTCGGACTCGACTTTGCTGGCTGCGTTGATTCCCGTAAATCAACATCGGGATATATTTTTATGTTTGTCGGCGGAGCTGTATCCGGAGGAGTGCAAAACAAACCTTGGTTGCCACTTCTACTATGGAGGCGAGTTCGTTTCCTGTTTTGAGGCCACCTCACATGGTGTGTGGTTGAAAGGTTTCATATCGGGGCTTAGAGTTATGGATTCCATTGCTAGGCCATTAAGAATATTTTGTGACAATTCAGGTGCAGTGTTTATGGCTAAGAACCACAAAAGTGGTAGTCGAAGCAAGCACATCGACATCAAGTATTTAGCCATCAGAGAGCGTGTTAAAGAGAAGAAAGTGGTCATTGAACACATAAGCACTTTGGATTGATGATAGCTGATTCTTTAACTAAAGGCATGCCACCAATGAGTTATAAGGATCATGTTTCTAGAATGGGCATTGGTCCAATCATGTAAATTTTTCTTTATATGGAATAATTTATGAGACTTTTATTCATTTATAATGTTTTTCTCAATACAGTTGTATACATTCAGTTATTATGAGAAAAACAATTACGTTTGACCTGGAGTAAACATAAGGTTTATTCATTAAGTTATTTGATCACATATGGGCTGATAAAATACATTGTGATACACGGAAGATAATACTCGATCTAAGAGGACTCGTCGCCGTGATTCATGTGTTTTATTTCAGTATGAAGTTTATGTGGGTTTGGGTTAATAACTCATTTGATGAAATATTGGGATCAAGTGGGAGAATGTTATAATATGTAATATATTTTTATTATTCTAAATATGATCCCAATATTGTATTCCCAATAAATTCTGATTTATTGCCCAATTTATACCCACGTGTATTACGTGATATTTGCCCGTTAATATATTACCATAATGGTCTTGATGGAAGATATCGGTAATGTAATAAACGGAATAAAAACGTCAGGTCGTCTAGTTCAAACCCAATCACTACAGAAAACCACACCATCAGGTTTGAGGGGTATTGACTAGTAGAACAGGACGTACAAATCTGGTGTTCCCATATTGTAGATCGTTCATACTACGAGGATCCGTCGAAGGTTTTGGGGTCTTCGCTTTCGCAAATTTCATCAATGGCTGGAGGTATGTTGATCTTTACGTTTCCGCAATTTGATCCCGAATTATGTTTGAATTTATCTATGATTCATAAATCGGGATCGTCAAGGTTTTAATTTATATTTAGTCTAACATTGTATGCAATCATCTCACTCTCAATTGCAAGCTTTGCATGTCTTAGCTCTCGCCAGAGAACTCCTCACATACCTAACTATGTTTCGGATGCGTGCAATAGAATCACGCACCTCATTCAATCCGTCTCTAACTATCAATTTAAGTATATGAGCAATGCATCTCATATGTAAAGCATCGCCATTCAAAATCAAAAATCCTTCTTTTGAAAATTTTTCTTTCAAATAACTAACGGCAACATCATTTGAACTTGCATTATCCACTGTTATTGTGGACACCTTCCTTTCTATTCCCCAATCATAAATGCATTTCCCCACCATTTTACCAATCTCCTTACCCTTGTAACTATGCATCATCATAAAATTGATTATTCTTTTTTGCAACTGCCAATTTCCATCAATATAATGTGCAGTAAGACACAAATAGTTCAAGTTTTGAATGGAACTCCACATATCCATTGTGAGTGCAATCCTAGATTTAAGCTTACCAAAATAAACTTTCAAACAAGTCCTTTCACTTAGATATAACTTCATACAAACTCTTACCATTGTAAATCGTGAAAGATGATGGAAAAGAGGTTGCAATTCAATAACAAAATCGCGAAAACCAATATGTTCAACCATGGAAAATAGCTGCTCATCAATAATAATCATTCGAGCAAATATATGCCTACAACGTTCTTAATCAAACTTCCATGTCGTTAAGACACTATCAATAGTAGTATTTTCCCCAACCTCACCAACCACATCTTTGTCACGTGATGCAAACAACATTTGTTTTTTATCTGTACGAGGATACTTTTTGCACTTTCTCAAGTGCTTCCACATAGTAGAGGTTCCATGATCAACATTATACACATAATCCATCCCGCAATGAATGCACTTCACCTTAACTGTTTTCTGTGCTTTCTCATCTATAATTCTCGAAAAATGATCCCAACAATCTGATTGATTAGCTCGCTTTTTACCCGAAGCAGTATGAGAGTTAGGTACCCTCACCTTGTTTGTCGCGCATATGGTTGCAGATTCCACTTTATCAGCTCCATGGAATGGCAATTCCATGAGTGGACTCATTTCATTATGTCCCTCTACTTCCATTGATATGTCTTTGTCTTGATCCATTGACTGAAAATTGAAAAAAAAAATTATATAACATTAGGATTCTACAAAAACAGAAATCACTCCATTTTTTACTCAACTTCAGTGTTGTGGAAATACAAGTTTCCTATAAACATACAAAAGCGCATAAACATGCAAAAGCTGCTACCTAAGAGCAACTCAACAACACATCGAAAAAAAAGCGAACTCGATTAGGCGTCCACCTAATTAATTCTGAAATACAAAAGCGGCAGGAAACCAGAACCCAGTATCGCTGGCCTGAACTCACCAGACAGCTCATCTCGTCAATCTAGACATTTGAAATCCTCATTTGGCGGTGCTGTAGCTTTCCGATGTGCTTACAAATGCATGCTTTAGCGATGCTTACGCAGTTCATCCATTCCTATATCTACCCAGACTAATGCCGCAAACGTGACCGTTTTTTTACTATAAAACCTTCAGAACATGTACTCATCTCTCAATCAAATCCTTAACATAGCCAATAATTAGCTCTGTTTTATCAATCATCACGCATATTTTCCAACACAAACATTCCGAACCAGCATCTCCAATCCCATCCGGAAGAATTCATAAATCTAGGCACTAAACAAATTGAAAGTAGACCAATTTCTTCCCTTTTTTTCCCTATCAAGAAGAATGAAACGTCATTCCTCGATCAATCCACGGAAAAAAAACTGAACATTTACCACAACCCAATGGACAGAAAAACACCTCCAGCACCAAAAACACGAGCACGTTCGTCCCAGTCTAGAAAAAAGCTAACGTCCAAGCTGACAATACGCCTCGAAAATACCGCCAATGATCAAGCACCAATCAAACAAAACCAAATCATTCAGTTTAAACAGTCACTCGCGAAAATCAAGATCCTCACAGACCTACTTCATTTGGGCGATTCTGCGAATTAAGATGCTAGACTTCTACCAGTCCAAAGCAAGGAATAACATATGAAACCTTGGAAGATTAGCCAACCACTAAATTCAGCAGAAAAATCAACTAGAAAAGGGATCAAATTCAACAATACAGATCAGCTCACGACGAAGAGTAAAAATTGTGCTTACCGGCTCCGGTGCCGGCGCAGGGGACGGGGACTTGCCGAACAACTCGGCGGGGAGGAGGACGCTGGCGACAATGAAGATCGCGACGGGGGTGGAGTCGAGCACCGTGCTGGCCACCCGCGAGGAGTCGACCCTTGTGTCAAGCGCGATGGAGTCCCCGGTAGTCTTCACGGTGAAATCGTACTTCCCGGCGTCGTTCGTGGCGAGGGTGCTGATGAGGGCGTTGCTCGTCTTTAGGGACCCGATTAGGGTGTAGTCCGCTACCGCGTGGTACAGCAGGAGTGACACGAGCTCACGTCAGGCGCGAACACCGTCAGGAGGCCCGCGAACGTCTTGCACCCAGCCTTCTCGAGCAACGCCGTCACGTTCGTGTCCGAGGCCGACGGCGCTGAGGTGGCTACGATGGCTAGGACTAGGATGGGAGCGTTGATCTGGAGGACGGTGGGCGAGCGGAAGCAGCGTCAGCGGCGCAGCGCTCGGATGGATCAGCGAAGGTGAGAGCTTGAGAGTAAAGATAGAAAGTTAGAAACGAATTAGGGTTTTGTCTTAAAAACCGGTTCCCGAACCGGTTCGGTCGATCCGGATCCCGGGTGGGTATTCCCTCGGAACCGGTTCCCAGACCGGTTCAAACAGGGTCTAAACTTTGGGAACCAGTTCCCGGACCGGTTTCAACCGGAACCGGTTCCCAACCCTGTTTTCCGGGTGGGCTGATCCGGGAACTGAGTTGACCTGGTCCGGTTGCACACCCCTAGCTAGCGAGGGCCGTGACACCCTCACCCAGACTAGGCAAGGGTGTGCTGGCAACCTCACTGGCCAAGAGTTGGAAAAAAAAAAGGAAAAGAAAAAATAAAAATTATCCATGTAAACACTGGCTATGTTACGTAAAATAGCCATGCTAATCAAACCATTACGTCAATTTTTTCCAGCCAAAATTGGCTAGAAAGATTAAATTGGCAAATTATCAAAAGGTTCAATAATAAATAGCAAATTGTCAAAAAATTTAGAACGAAATTGACCAAAATGAAAAGTTTAGAACTGAATTGGTACAGGTGCAATAGATTTAAGATTTTTTGGGTAATTTTCCAATCCGCCACCAATACAATGCGCACATTGTAATTGATACTTTTCAAACTTTCTTACATTTTTCTATGCTTTGATTTAGGAAAACTATTATGCTCACAAAGATTATTAGTAATGTTCTCATCAGTCCTGTCCTTTCCATTTTATACACATCTACACCTTACTTTAAGAAAGGGTCTACCCTAGCTAGTAAATTTATAGCTGCTGTGCTTCATTTCTTAACGAATAGGAAGTCGCTCCAACATTATTCTTTGGCTATAGCTTAAATAAAGATGTACTTATGAGCAAAAGGCCAAATTATTATACCGTACACCTAAAGTCTATAAAATTATTGTTGCGTGTAGTAATTTGAATGTAAATGAACAGTATTTACATCGACATAACTACGTATATGTAGCACTTAGGCCATAAAAAACAAAGAGGTAACTTTAGATACTTATTTTTAGTTGTCGGTAGATACATGAATGATAGTAATAATTATACTTCGTTTTCCTCAAAATTTATAAATTGCTAATCGCATAAATATGGAGTATTAGTACACCCAAACATTATTGTCTCGTTTTAATTAGGTGAATAGGAGTAAAAAAGACTCTATAGGTTTAGTCGGACGGTTGAAGTTTCAACCGAACGAAAAGAAGAAAAGCTGTGTTGATCATTCTGGGCAATAGCGGTGGCTATAGCTAGAACATGTGCTGTGCTCTGAAATTATCCACGAACGATAGTCTTTCTAGAGTGCTACACTTGTGCAGAGACCTTGAATCAGGTCAAGATTGAAGGGCGGTAAAGGACAAAAGTGAACAGAAATTTCAACCAAATTCAACGCGTCGATTCCAACGAATTATGTAGTTACGAACGGCGTAAATCCATCAACTTAGGGTGCGTTTGGTAACATTTCTGTTTAAAAATTATTTCTGGGAACAGAAATAGAAAAAAGTATTTCTGCTTCAGGGAACAATTTTTAAACAAAAAAACGTGTTTGGTAAATCTGTTCCAAATATAAAAAGAATAGAAACACGTTTGGTAAATTTGTATAATTTTTTAATATTTTTATTTTATTTTTTCTATTTTCTTTCTTATTTTTCTTATTTATTTTTCCTTTTTTTATTTTTTCTTTTTTCTTTTTCCTTTTTTTTTTTCTTCTTTTGGCCGGTCGCCGGCCTCGGCCATGGCCGGCGACCGGCCGTCGAGGGCCGGCGACCTCGCCGGAGCGTCGCCCGCCCCGGCGAGGCTCGGCCTCGCGCGGCCGGGCGAGCTCGATCTCGCCCGGATCCGGCGGCGGCCGGCGAGCCTCGCCGTGGGCCGGCGAGCTCGAGCTCGCCCGATCCGGCGAGGCCGAGCTCTCCCGGCCCGGCCGGCGACGCCGACTGACGGGGGCCGGCGAGGCCGAGCCTCGCCGGCCGGCCGGGCGAGCTCGGCCTCGCCGGATCCGGGCGAGATCGAGCTCGCCCAGCCCGGCGCGAGGCCGAGTCTCGCCAGGGGCCGGCGACGCTCCGGCGAGGTCGCCGGCCCTCGACGGCCGGTCGCCGGCCTCGGTCGCCGGCCATGGCCGAGGCCGGCGACCGGCCAAAGAAAAAAGAAAGAAAAAAGAAGAAGAAAAGAAGAAGAAAAAAGAGAGAAGAAAATGGAAGAGAGAGAAAATGTGTTCCTAAATTTTGTTCCGGAAATAAGAAACAATTTTTTTTTTTGTTTCTTGTTTCCGTTCCGATGTGTTTAACAAAAAATAATTTTGGAACAAAAATGCAAACAAACGCGTTTACTTTCCTTTTTTTGTTCCCAGGAACAAAAAAACAAAAATTTGTGTTCCTAGGAACAGAAATACTTTTTACCATGCAGGCCCTTAGATGCTCTTTTTTCCACAGCAATTTTAACTTTTAAGAAGAACTCACCTCGTAAAGCCATGCTCCAACTCAAACTTTCGCGAAGCTCGCATCCAAACGTGTGGATAAAACCTAGTTGCAGTCAAACTCTTGTACCTTAGGGAGGAAAAACCCTAGGTAATTGAGGCAATCTTGTTCTATATATTCGATTAGATCATGGTTTGTCTAGTAAAAATCAAACGTTGCTGAGTCAAAGGTCCCGCTTTTACTTGCCAAAACCTAGGGTTTCTAAAATATGTTAAAGGTCCGATTAGCACGCGAATCGAAGAACCTAACCAGAGAACTTTGAATAGTTAAAATGATTGTCGGATTCGAACGCTAATGTCGTGATGGACACTAGGATCCTCGCACGGCACGTCGCCCGCTCAACCCAACAACAGTTGACGATTTCCTATTCATATTATCAACTATCAAGACACGTGCTTCCATTTTTTCTTTTTTCTTTTTTCTTTTTTCCTTGCTCGTTTATTTTCCCCATGATCCCCGCAATCTTCTCCTAAGAAACAGCAGCGTGAAAAGCGCGACGATTCGAGAATCGATCCCTCCTTCCGCGGGACGAGACAAAACGATGCTTTTTGGGGGAACTCCCACGGCATTATTGGCTAATGTTATATCTGACAGCCAATCATAGTGTAAAGATTCTATTGTATTCATACACTGATGTGGAGCATATATGGGATGCTATAAGTCGATTGTCGGTATCTCAATTACTGTCGAAGTGCTACTTGACAAATCACGCTTAGCAACATAATGAGGATATCTGCCAAATATCAGTAATATTTTTATATCTATGAAAATTTATTTTACTTGGTGCTGCCATGGGAAATGAGAATAGGTATCAACTTAAAATAGATTAATAACCATGTCTTTTCTAAGGGTTGTCCCTATTGTTAATACATTGGGCTCTAATTTGTACGCGTATTATCTTCGTAGAGAGTGCTTTTCTTGCACCCCAGCTTTATTTTTCTACCTTTGGCAACCTAAAAAAAAAAAAAAAACTCATTTTGCTACCCAATTATTACCCTTGTCCCTCCCCTCACTATTCGTTCTTTCTTTCTTCTAATTGTAAGTCTTTTGTATAAAGGAAGTTCCTTTTGCATACGCTTAATATTTTATGCTCTTAGACAAATACGTTCACTAAAACAAGAACACGTAAGGCATAATGAAGAACAGACAAAATGTAGTAGGTAGCAACATCACGTTAAATATTTTATTATATAAGTTGCTCAAAAATGATTAATGTCGGAAGTATTCTCAAATGTTTATATATCATCTTTTTACTATAAATTTGCACGATAAAATTCTCTCTAAGTGTTGCCTCTAAATATGCCACTAAGAAGTTTTCTTCTTCTTTTTTTATAGTCAAAATGCCACCTAGAAGTTAGAATTGCTAGAATTGGACTCTTTTCATTGCAAGAAAAGGTTTATGCAATGAAAAGGTTTTACAGCAAAATATAAATGCACTAAATTATTACACAGCAACCTCTCCTTTCTCTTGATTACTATTTAACTGTAACTCATTTGTGTTTACGAGACATTTTTTATTTAAGCATAATAACATAATTAAAAATTCTTCTCCCCTATTAATTAGTAGACAAAAATTTCTAGTGTTTATATGCATTTCAGAGACGTATAACCTTTGCAATGTACTCTATTTTTATATTATGTTTGTGAATTTTTATTTTCATACAAGTCAGTTATTTTGTACTTTGATAATTCAATTTCATGTGTACATTTTACAGCTAAAAATATGTTAATATAATGTTGTATTTACACCAAAATATTTCATGCTTCATTTCAATCATATCTTTTGTACTAAAATTCAAGCGACATGGATGAAAGTTTTGTTATTTATAGTACACTTGACCTCCAATATCTCTGGTCAATGTGCATTTCTTTGTTTCCAATGTAATGAGAAAATACGTAAGTCCTTCTGATTGGTAGTAAACATTAGACCTAAAAATCCGGAGTTTTCGCCTTGAGTCAACTAATAATTTCGGAAACATAAGAACATCCAATCCCTTGATGAAAATAAATAACTTTAGCACACCAATTGAATTAAGCTCTCAAAGAGAATCAAGTACCTATTAGAATCATAAAATAAATTAATGTTATTCACATCATGAGACAAGAAAGAAACGCATCTGGTTGGCTCTTTCTATTTTTAAATTTTTTTTCCTCCTCCACATCCTCAGAAGTCAGTGAATTTGGTAACCATTTATGTCCCGCCTTCGCTCTACAACTCTACGTTTCGTGCCCCATCACCTCATAAAGATTTGAAGATCAGACAATCAATGGACGGTAGTGGTTTCTTCCAACATTTAATCTGCAGGAAACCAATGCTCTCTCCCAACTGTACAAGTAAATTCTGCTTTCCTGACAGGAACATCGTTTTAACCATAGTTGCACATTCCGACCAAAAAATGTTTTACCGATTAAGGTAACCTAGCGTCGGTCGGAAAGACTAGGTGGCCAATGAATGGGGCTTGCGCTGTGGCCATTCCTATTTTCTTTGAGCTTGTTCTTATTCTCTCTTTGGTATTTTGTGGAATCAGTATCAACTGTTGACATGTAGGTTTGACTTAAGCTTAACTTTAGCTTAAGAATACGCATGGACATATATAATGAAAAAGGCAAATATAGAGTTTGGAAAAATTTGAACTCAGAGCTCCTATTTTGAAACCATGAAGGATATTGTGAGACCCAGTAAATTGTCCTAAAAATTTAAGTTAATTAACAAAGGCGCTATTTAATATTTAAATATTCTACTACTCTCCTCATGAATTCATACCGATGCCTCTTTTTTTTTGGCTTTGTTAATAAGCGAGTATATTAATTAAGGCATCTTCCAAACATAATGAAATAATCTTTACATTTTTTATCTTCTTGTAGTGCACGAGTTCATTACTACATTTTTTTTTTCCATTTTTCATGTCTTCAAACTTTATACTTGTCAGCTATCACATAATTGGTATAATTTGAGTTTTCAGGTGCACATCAACCAAAAAAAAAAAATCAATTTTCTTCTAAAAAAAACTGGGTGGAAATCCTCGTGGATATGAAAAATAACTAAAGACATAGACTTCATTTATTTGGTAAAAAATAAATAATTTGAATAATATTTTCTTAAAAATAATTATTTATATCGCTTAAAAAATGAATGTACAAAAAAAAATTTAATCATTCATAAAAATATTTAGATATAAATTATTATTAACAATAATTAATTACTTCAAGTTAAGAATATCTTGAAGTGATAAATTTTTGACTGGCAAGGTGTCCGTTCCAATTTGCCCATCATCTGTTTCCTGGTGTGTTCAGTCTCTGTCACGCCTTGGTGTGAATTAAATTTGGCCAGAAGATAGGAAGAGCGAATGCAGTTATGGATTACGAAAGATGGAGCTGCAGGTTCTCTCTCTCTCCCAATGTGTGGAGGAGTCTGGGGCGGGTGAACTTACTGCAAGAGAAGTAATCCATCGCAGCATTATTGGGGAAGAGATGGTTGGATCTACACTGACAACTTCCATTGACATTTAGTTAAATTGCTAGCTGCCAAATTAATGACCGCCATTATTATTCAAAAGGACAGAGTTTCTCCAACGCCCGAGACTGGATGAATCACCATCATCGTCATTTCACCTCAACCCGCTCGCTGATATCCAAAGATCTTGACCCGCCATTGTTTTCAATGCTAAAGGAGAAGTATCTGCCCTAAACTAGGAACGTAGTTGCACTGCAGTCCATTGCCCAAAAAGAAATAAAGAAAGGAAACCCACGATTTATTATTGCAGCGTCTGCTGATTTCTAATTGTATTTTCCCAAGGTGAACAAAACTCTACACGTTCTTGATGGAAGCAATCAAGGAGTAAAGAATTCAAACACATTCATATGGATAAGAGAAAACCGTGTATGAAGCCAAAATCGGTACGCTCAAACGCAGCGCTAGGGTTTTGGGAAACTCTTTAATATATCGATTTGCAATACGGGTTTTATGTTATCTTGACCAGAAACTCACGCCCGCCCAAGGCAATGCCTTGGATCTTCGGACCAGAAGCTACTAAAATACAAAAGGCATCGATCTGATGTTCTCGCGTTTCTTATTGACCACTGTTTCATGCCCGCGGGATCGGCTAGAGGAAGCTTCCTGACCTCTTCATGTATCACGACTGAATTCTTGTTTTGCTTTGCATTCTTGGGCCGAGTAGGGATTAATAATAGTTGACAGTGTACTGCAAAAGCGACGAAATAGTACTCGGTAGCTATTTGACCACGTGCGCCGTATTCGTCGTGTGGGTACGGGCTAATAATACACCATCCATTTATTTCTATGAAACTAGCCCCCCACATGACAGCGAGATAATTATTAAAAAAAAAAAGTAATAATTTTTTTATATAAAAATCAATTCAATTATAATTTTTTATTCTAATCAATTTAATCATCAACCTTTTGACGATTTATTATTATAATTATTCTAATTAATTTTGATTGAAAATCAATGACATATGTGCTAATTTTTTTACATGATACAGGATAGCCAGCACTAATGTGAGTGATTTTTGCAATTTTTAAAAAATTTCATGAAATTTGTATATGTTTTTTTATCTTTTTTTATTCTTTTTATTTCATTGTGATCGATGAGGGACTAGGTGATGACTATGACCCTTGTTAGCAGCCTACAAGGGCTTGTTTTTAGTGTTCGTTGGCCGCTATGAAAATAAAATGGAATAAAATAATGAAAATTTCAGAATTTTTTTAAAAAATAAAAATTGTCTACATATGTATGATGACGATGTTAGTGAATTCTAATCAAAATTGACTGAAATAAATATATTGACAAATCATCAATAGTCTAGAACTAAACTATCTAAATTAAAAGCTTATGATTGAATTAACATTCGTACGATAAATCTAAAAAAAAAAATTGGTAATTTTCCTCTTTTTTAGCCAAAAAAAAAAATTAATCATTCGACCTGTAATTGGGCATCGCATTGAAAAAAGAAGAAAAACCCTAGACACCAAAGTGTATGTTGGTAATATATGTGTCACATGTATTTGGTACAATGTACGGTTGCATTTTAAAAAAATGAGGGAAGTTACGAATGACGTTATGTGACATAATTGATTTTTTGGCTTTATCTATAATCAAGTGCTTTGAATCCTCTAGAGAATCTAAATTATTATGATCGAATCACAATAATCTCATCATCTCTCGTGATAACTACATAATTATATTATCAAAACATTGGGTCTTTCGCACTAAACCCCAACCGAGTAATTGGTAATATTTGTTAACAAATTATGGTCAAACCATTTGCAACTCGCAGATAGGATGACGTATAAGTACTCTCGTCCACTTAAAAAAAAAAGATATATAATGAGTGTCATACATTCAACGATGACCTATGAATAAGTTCCATTTTACATCGCTAATGGACCTAATTATATTGCCATGAAATGGTTAATGAAAATTGAGAAGTCTAAGTACAATGATAGCATGCGTTAGCTCGTTGAAATAAACATGATAGTTGACAACACAAATTAGAGGTCATAGAAAATTCAATTTGCTCTAGCCAAAAGTAAGAAGAGATCAAGTTTAGAACTAAATTGGCCAAATTAAAAAGTTTAAGATCAAACAATGGATTTAGAATTTTCTCGGTGATATCTTATATGCAAACCATCATGAGGATGACATATAAGTACTTGCATCCACTTAGAAAAATGATATATAATAAGTGTTATATGTTCAATGATGACATCTGAATAACTTCTATTTAACATTGCTAGTGGACCTAATTATATTAACATGAAAAAGCGACATTCAGAAGTTTTGAGTACAATGGAAGTATTCGTTGGCCTGTCGAAATAAATGTGAGAGTTGACGATACAAATTTTTTTTTTTGGTCCGTAGTTGACGATACAAATTAAAGGCCATAGAAAATCCAAGTTTGCTCCAGCCAAAAGCAAGGGGAGACCAAGATTTGTAAAGTCAATAGGAGCAAGTAGGATTTCGTAAGCATAGATTATTATCTCGCTAATTATTCGACGGGCGTTCTTGACAAGGCTCTCGGATTTGACTTTCGTCCGTTTAGTTTCCTGTATAGAAGTCAATAACAAAGACCAAACGCCAAATCGACACGAGCGATACCCAATAAATCTCCACCACGTTCCTGAGAAGGCACCGGTTCTCGAGAAAACCTCGCTGCACGTTCTTGTTCACACGCTATAAGCCAAGATTTTCGCACGTAAATAAATCAAATGAATCTATCTGATGAATTTGCCCAGAGAAATCTGCGGGTACTCATAGAGAGAGAGAGAGAGGAGAGAGAGAGAGAAGATGTATGCGGTATTTACTCCCCAAGAAAATATTTATTAAGTGTATGTATGCAGAGTCCATGGCATGCATGCACATGAGACTAAAGATCAGTTGGCTATCTTAGAAATCCCACTTGGACGAAATACCATTAGTCGCACTTAAACAAATGCACAGCTGATCCATGCATGTCTCTCTCTCTCTCTCTTTCTATATATATGTGTATCTGCAGCGCTTGGATGCGACCATGCCCAAACGAAGATAACCCCTCCAATAGCAACTTCTTCCCCTCCAATAGCAACTTCTTCTCTCTCTTTCCCAGGGGAATAAGAAAGAAATCCAAAGCCTTCCAGATGAGCTTTTAGTGGAGAAACACCCGAAAAAAGAGAAATCAAAAGGGCTTTCCAAGTCCGCCATCATCTTAAAAAAAGGGGGGAAAGTAGAAAGAAAGAAGGAAAGGGGAAAGAATGGGAAGAAATCCTTGTTGCACCAAGGAGGGACTGAACAGAGGGGCTTGGACAGCTCTCGAGGACCAGATCCTCACAGATTACATCAAAGCTCACGGTGAAGGCAAGTGGAGGAACATTCCCAAGAAATCTGGTGAGCAAAAACCTCTGTCTTTCTCCGGTTTTTGGGTTTGTAGAACTTGAACAAAATGGAAGTTTTTGTCTTCAGTTTCTTGATTATAAATTATATTCCCAAGAGAGGTTATGGTGATTTTCTGAAAAATAATTTGTTGTTCTTGCTGTGTTTTAGGGCTGAAGAGATGTGGGAAGAGTTGCAGGCTGAGGTGGTTGAACTATCTGAGGCCTGACATCAAGAGAGGCAACATAACTCCTGAGGAAGAGGACCTCATCATCAGGCTTCACAAGCTCCTTGGCAACAGGTTCTTCACAAATACTCTTTCTCATTAAGATAAAAAAAAAAAAACAAAAAGAAGAAGAAAGCATTTAAGTGAGTCCAAAAAAAGACGTTTAACGGAGAAAATCCAATCCAAAAATAATTGTGAGAGCCAACTCTTTATAGGGACTTGATCCCTTTCAAACGTTTTTGGATCCTCTTCCAAGTCTTCTTCTTTCTTGAAGAATAAAAAATAAAACTCCAAGAGCAATAAATGATATACTTATGGTACGTAACTTTTGGTAGTATTTAGATTTCTTCCCGTAGTAGTCTTAGTCTTTTTTTATTACCGAGCACTAAAAACAAGACAAAAACTTGGATCTGATAGTGAAAGTACACTGGCACTATTCAGCATAGAAGTTGAATGGTAGTGAGGTTTAGCACATGAGCTAGAGTTTCACTAGGAGTACGTTCAATGGCATAATAAGCTGAAAGCTTAATGTTCGATTTATTCACAATGATGCATATTGTTGCTGGTTAATTTTGTAGATGGTCTTTAATAGCCGGAAGACTTCCAGGGCGAACAGACAATGAAATCAAGAACTATTGGAACACCACCTTGGGAAAGAAGGTGCAAGGAGAAGAACCAAAGCAACCTAAGAAGGATGAGACCAAGAAGCCCAAGACAAAACAACCCAACAAAAACCTGACACCAACACCCGCAGCTAACACCGACCCGAACACCATTCGGCCCCAACCAGCAAAGTGCAACAAGATAACTGTCTATCCAGAGCCACAACCAGAAGCATCAGTGACAGATTTCTCCTCGGTTCAAGATCTGGTGAAATCCAGTGAGGGATCGCCATCGATCTTGTCGGAGGAAGAGGACTTCAGGAACCTGCCGATGGACTTCAGCCTGAGCGAGCTCTTGCTACCCGATGTTCCTGAGTCCGAGTTCTGGAAGCTGTGCCAGTTTGATGATACCTTGGATCAGCCACTTCTCTTCTCAGAAGAGATGATGAAGGGTTGGGCCGCCAAGGATGGTTTCTGATTCAAAGCTCGATTGAGTTGCAAGTTTGAATCCACTTGCTTTTTGATTGAATCTGCAATGAAACAATTTTGTGTAGACAGATTTGACTCTGACGATGAACCCATCAAAGAACACATGCTCAAGCTGGCGCCAATGGTCTTCGATCAGCTAGCGTTCTGGAGCAGTGTTTGACTATTTTCATGTTTCTAGTCCAAAGTATTGGTGTTTATATTGTGGCAATAAGTGAAGATTTAATCTGAATAAAACGATTTATATCATCATCTTTGCAATGTAGCAAATGTGCCATTTATGCGCTTTAGCCCTTTGTCATCTCTGCAATGTAGCATCGACCGCACCATCAAATGCAGAAAAAGATTAAACCTATACGAGAATTTATTCCAACCCATGTATAGAAAGATGTAAACGCTTGTGATTTCATATTTTTCCTTTTAAAATAAGAAGATTAATGCGATATACCTAACTTGCTTCTCAAGCCATAATAATTATTGTGCAACTACCATAATTATAGAGAAGAAGACGAATTCATTGATAACTTTTTTAGCCCGCACAATACTTTTCCCCTTGTTGACATTTTGCTCTGCGCTTTTATGCAATGCACTAAGAAATGCGGGATTTCAACTGAGAGTCAATAAGGGCAGCTAGTCCATCATGAAGAAAACTCTTCGGTCTTGAAGTTTATTTATCAAGCTTCTTAGATTGCATCTTCCCTAGTTTTGCCCAAGGTGTGATTGAATCAAATTCAATGTCCCAATGGAACGAATAAGGGCATTTGAATATCTAATAACCTGTGAATTATAAAGGGAAGATGACACAACAATCTCTAAACTTTTGCCTAATATGTAATGTGATCCGTTAATTTTTAATTTTATTTGATATAGTCCCAAACTATTAGTAAATATTAAATATAGTCATTCCATTTGAGCAACGACAAATTAGACTTTGTTAGATGACGTGGATAAACATATTCTAAGTTAGATTTTTGAAAATGATAAGTCAACTCGTCCATTTTCTTAAACATCTACTTTAAAGAGGCAAATAAAAATAAGGGGGTTTAAACATGTCTATCGTAATTGGTTAATGAGGATAATAATATCCTGATTTTAGATAAATAATTCACGTATAATTTTTTTTCTTTTTCACATTTCAAACTTAACATATTAGAAGCCACATCAACATATTCCATCGACTTGAATATAACAAGTGAACAACATTAAATATTTTCATGTAATTAGAGATTAGATTGAATATTTCTTAATAGTCTAATGACCACATTAAATAAATTGAAAATTCGAGAACAATATTATACGTTGAACCAAAGTTTAATTACCATTTGTATTACTTCCCAATTATGAATGACTAACCTAAAAGCAATGTAACATCGATAATTGCAGATTATTCAATAAATTTGACCGCCTGAATAGCGTCGGTGGATGCTGCATCATGCATGCGGTTAAAATATTGATATTGCAGTTGGGCTATACCTATCAAGATCAATGAGCTCGTAACTTTCCTTGCACCGACTATTCATGTATACACATATAAATTATGTTTTTTTTTTTTTTAATGATGCCAATAGGGCCATTTGACTTTAGAAAGATGGCCTCCAGACAATGACCTTGGCTAGCAGAATCTCTCAAAATTCGGCCCCAGATGTATTTGTCCAGTTATCCTTGGCCCTTCCAAAATTGAGGGGATTCTTTCCGGCCATTAGTTTTAGGGTCTATTTCTCTGGAAAATTAAATTACGGATTTAGCCTGATCCTTGCATGAACTTTAATTTGTCTTTAAAAAAAGCACAAACTTCTTATCGGGGTTAATTTAGTAGCCAATGCTACCGTCTTAATTGTTGAGAAAACTCTCACTAGGTGTTAAACTTGACAAAATTTTCTAATTCTATTATTTATAAGTTGTTTCTGAGAAACTTTTGATGACCTCTGTCAAAGTATATTCTCTTCCAGAAGTATATCTCGCTCTGATGAGCCCAGAACAAGATAGTGTTCAGAACAAGAAAAAATCCAAAATCAGACTTAACGAGTTTGCGGCACAGATCCAGACTAAATTTATATGGAAATTATTCTATAACGCATAATTTTCTGGCAAAGGATTTTAATTTCCATCTACACAAATATTGATTGAATCAATCACAAATTGATTCATAAGTTTCTTTTTGGGAGCGTCACTTATAGAAATCAAGATTCTGATTATAAGAGTGACCAAAATCAAGTGGAAATTTTATCCCTTTCTTTTTTTTTTTTTTTTGAACATCTATCCCTGTCTTCAACGGCCACAAGATTCCTTTAAAATTTTATGTCCAACAATTATATTGGAAGAAATTCATCCAAAAAAATGTCAACGGCTAGTGTGGCGTGGAAGAGTATTTAAAGGAGGTCATTTGGTCAAGAAGATGAGGGAATGTGAATTTAAAATTCCAAAGTCTGAAACGACTCTCAATTACTTATCTTCGTCTATAAACATTACAAAGTATGATCAAGAGAGAAAACACAAAAAGAGTATCTTAGTGAGCTAGAGAAATCCAGCACTGAATGTTTGCACTCATAAGTTGCAATCTTCTATTGATCCTATAATAAAATCCAGCTAGTAGATTATCAACGTGGGAAAGTGGACGTAGACTTAATCTAAGCTAAATCACTATAAAATTCGTATGCAATTTTCTCTTCCCTCAACTCTTTTATTTAAAGTTTGTTGCACATGTTCTGATCTTTGCAGAAGTTTGGTGTTTCGCGAAATTGTTTCCGATTCTCTTCCAGACTTTACTAGTATCTTATTTACTCCACATTTATTTGCCAAGATTTCCTTTAAATATTTATTTACTTCCTCTAGGTGTTCGTACCGGCTACATCACGAATCTAGTGCCAAAAAGCCGAGTGTCAACAGACGTGAGCTACCGACCATCCAAAATCAAATAAACAATGTTGTTTCATCAAGCCTTCATCAAAACAACACCCTCCCCCTCATGGGTGGCAAAATGGGTTTAAAACCATATTTCAACTCATATCTAATGGTGAGAGTCATAAATGGGTTACTTTAAATTTTAAAAACAAGTGGGTTGTAAATAGGTTACCTAACAATGTGAATCAGGTCATTTCCAATTTTTCGAATTTTTTATAGTCTTTTTCTTCTATTTTCTCTTTTCTTTTTCTTTCTTTCTTTTTTTTTTTTTCCTAATAAAATTCGGCAAGGGTCACCTCTTGCTGGTGGCGAGGGCTTCACCGCCCTCACTTGATCTGGGCAAGGGTTCAACCCTCACTCGTCGCCCTCACCCAATTGCCAGTAAGGATATGCAAAAGAACTGGAAATCGCCTAGAACCAGAACCGAACCAACCTAGAATCAGCGACTTCCATGGGAATTGATCCAGTTCCCAATTCGAATTTACCGAAACTAGTGGGTACCAGGCTGGTTCTTGGTCCAGACATGGAATTGCCCATCTACCCACCCAAGCCGAATTGGTATATATATATATTTTAAGAAAAAATTCCACCCTCAACTATAACTTCCCAGAAGATTTGACAAGAACATGTGTTAATTGAGATATGGCGGCCTTCTTGGATATATACTTTAAGATTTATGAACTGATAAAATCATAAGAGTGTCAAATGTCAATTGCAATACACAAGTACTCACCATTTGAACAATTAACTCATCATTCATGTGTCTATTAAGCGAGTAGAGTTTCATTTCTTAGTCTGTCTAGACTTTGTTTGAAGGACAAAAGAAATCATTTTGGGAGCATACATTATTTGGGCCTATGTGGGACTTGCAATTGATTTGACCTACATATACCCATCGAAAGGCATTATGGCGTTAGATTTCCAAGGTATAGCCATTGATAGGTAAGGTTGTTTTTCCTTGATCAATCAAAGACCAAGCAAACCAGTTTACACCAATCTTAGATACAAACCTATATATATTGATTGATGAATACAATTTTGTTGGGATTTAGGACCGATTTCATGGACCACTCAAGAACGGGATCAAATCGGAGATTTGGTTTTCAGGTGGATCCATGAAACCAACTAAGCGATTTTTTGATTCCAAGGTGGGAATAGGCCGGACCATTCTCACCTCTAATCCTAGAAAATTATAAATAAATAAAAAGGAAGAGAAAGAAAGAAAAAGAATTTAAAAATTAAAAATTGTCCACTACATTTGTATTGCATGGAAGTGTTTAAGCAATGCAATTTTTAAATAAAAAAAATCGCTAGAAATAAGTCTTCTTAAATTTAGTTAAATACAGAATTGTTTTCTTAATATGAGTTGAGAATGGATTGGGTCGGGTATGGGTCATTAAATTTGTATTTAATAGAAATCGGTCAATTTTGGTCAAACCATTTTCGACTTGATCAATCTCTCTTAGGTTTAGGGTTCTTGCTCTTCGAAGAGCACGATTGTGATTATGCCATCAATTGGAAGTAGTAACAAAAGTAAACAAGGCATTGAATAGCTTAACCAAGCATTGCTCCGGACTCTTTACACGTCAAGGACTAAAACAAATCTAAACGGCATTGTTTCTTCAATCTGGACACCAAGTCAGCCATGGCGCGAGGCACGCAATCCGCATTCATCCCACGTCAACTTATTGATATTGAATTCAGATGGCAGCTTAACAGGTGCCGGATTTAAACCCCGATAAGAAGTTTGTGCTTTTCCTTAAAATAAATAAAAAGTCACGCCAGAATTGGGCTAAACACATTAGTTTGCCCCTTAGGGAATTAGACCTAAAAAATCATAGAGGATAAAAACAATTACATAATCGCAGTCTAATTTGTTCAAAACCAAAACCCCATGCCATTCACTCTCGTTTTGCAGCGTAGCATGCTCTTTTTTCTTTATCAATGTTGTATAGTATTATTCTCAGATGTTCTCTCTTGTCAAGTTTATTCAACGAAGGAAGCATGTGACATGATCGGACACGAGGCAGCACACTCATGTCTCTACCACGTCGACCCTTTGGCCTGTGATCTTCTCCATGTACGAGACGATCACCGCCTCCCTAGCCGAAGCCAGAGCTCGCTCGCGTGCTCGAGCCACGGCCTCGCTCTCGCGCGCTCGAGCCACGGCCTCGCTCTCGCGCTTCTCCGCCTCCTCGCGTCGCCACGCCTCCTCTCGCTCTTCCCTCTCCCGGTCCATCCTCTCGACCGCCTCCAGGAGCTCCCTCTGGAGGCCCTCCAGGTGTTCGACCAATTGCGTCTTCAGCCCCTGGAGGAACCCACGCATGGATCTCGATCGACCCCTTCGCTTTTCTCTTCCTCTTCCTCTTCCTCTTCCGCTTCCTCTTCGGAGCCGTGCTATCCGGAGAGGCAGCTTCTTTTGCCTCCCGAGTCGGGCCCCCTGAGGCATGGCCACCACCTGTTCGACGGTTTGTCTCCTCGTTCGGATGCTTCGTGCTAATGCCCGGTGGCTTTGGGAGCGAGGCTTCGGGGGTGGGCATTGGCTGGTGAGAGCCGAATGGAGCGGGCTCATTCGACTGGTCTGGCCGATATTTGTGAGGCCACGAGTCGCCTCAAGCTCAAGCTCCGGACATTTTATTGCCAGTTTTTATCTACTCGGTCTTTTGACTTTCGATGATTGCAATGTTCCTTTTTGTCGAGTGGCTCCCTTCATTGACCAGACAAGACGCCATCGTCGTACCAAAAAAGGCAACAAATGGGATCTCGAGGCGGCCGAATGTTCTTGAGGAAGCCAGGAAGAAAGAGGCATCACAAGAGAATGCGGACCAAAATCTTTACAAAAGTGTTATATTGGATTGTCTTGTTGTCTTCGACCCAAAAAAAAAAAGAAACAATCGCCTTGTTGTCGAGTAACAGACGAGATCACAGGTCTCCTTAAACAGAGAATTAACTGTCGGTCTCATTATCTCTAGAAATGCGAATATTGGTTCGTAAAAGAGAATATATGCTTTAAACAGAATATGTGCTTGGACGATGGTCATCTTATCAATGCAACCCGAGTAGCAAGAGAGGAGATGTCGCGGGTTTGTGAAAAACAGACTCCCAATATTGATGAGATTAATCGCCTAAAATTTGTGAGGGTTTTTCATTCCATTTCTCAATCACTAGTCATTATTTACTAAGTTCCTAGTGAGGGTCGCACAAAAAGATGCAGTGAACTTTCACTGTAGGAAATTTTCTCAGTAACTATGTAGCGTACGCAAGTCAAAAACACTGGCTTAAGTGATTCTTTCGCAGGTACTGATGATACTACAGGAAGTCATGAGACTATATCCACCCATGACTGCCCCTTATCGACACATTCTTAAGATACTACTTTAAGAGGAATGTCAATCCCCGCCGGGGTGGACATCCTACTTGTGACTCTGCTGCCTCATGTTGAGCCCAAGCTTTGGGGCGACAATCCGGATGAATTGAGACCGGGGAGATCTAAAGACAGCGTCTCAAATGCTTGAAAGCATCAGTTGACATTCTATCCACTTCGATGGGGACCTAGAATATGCCTAAGCCAGAACTTCTTGACAATCGAAGGGAAGATGGCCCTAGCAATGATGTTGCAGAACTATGAGTTTCAGCTCTCTCCTCCTCATGGCAACGCCACGCATACTGTCATTACTCTCCAACCACAGCATGGAGCTCCAATAATAATGCCCCAGCTTCAACATTTTAACTCATTGTCAAAGTAAAACAATAATAAGGTATGTCAAAATTAGTTCTTTCACGTACTTAGATTTGAGACTTTTGAAGCTCAAATCTCGCTTGCTTCCGTCCTGCCCCGAAGTGCATATTTAGTGCAAAGATAAAGAATCTTGACTACCGATTCAGCTTGCCTCTAGTACACAAATTTGACAAAATTTGCAGACATGGTATATGGTAACAAAAACAAATGTCCTTTACTTGGATAGATGTATCGAGCCTAGGCATAAGATGTAGCACCCCTCTTCTTTCTGCAGATGACCTTCTTGGCAATCCTTCTCATCATGCAGGCTCACATACTAGATTCATGAAAAAGAGAATATATGCTTTATCAGCTTGTCAGATATAAGCTCAAAAGGGAACGAAAGACATTGGGATAGCAAGAACATGGTCCGGAACAATCTGTCACGTAATTTTTGTCTGGTATGTGAATACTGCTTTAGCTATCTGCCTTGTCTTTTTAGGTCCACTTGAAAACGACGACAAAATCTCGTGCCTATGGGGACACCAAAGGGTCAGATATTTTTCTGTTCAGCAGAGACATTGGATTGAGCTAAAGTACCTAGTCATGAGCAAAAAGAAAGACTGAGGTTGCAGACAAACATACATAAGGTCATTGTTTTCTGAATACAAACTCATTCATGTAGACCAGTGTCAACGCTAGTGCTAGAAACAAAAATCCATTCATATTGACCTAAGCTTGTTTAAACTCTGGACCCTCCTGTTATTGTGATTTACTAATCTCTATGCCTACAAATCAATATTTTTTTTCTGTTCAGAAGAGACATTCGATAGAGCTACAGCACCTAGTTATGAGCAAAACAAAGACTGAGGTTGCAGATAAACATACATAAGGTCATTGTTTTCTGAAATACAAACTCATCCATGTAGACCGGTGTTAATGCTAGTGCTAGAAACAAAAATTCATCCATATTGACCAAGCTTGTTTAATCTCTGGACCCTCATCTTCTTGTGATTTACAAATCTCTATGCCCACAAACCAAGATTCTTCTTTTTACCCCTTCTACTATTTCATTTGGGAATCTGTGTCTCAAATAATGAGACGGAGTGGCCTTTCCCAATTTGATGATTGCTTTCTGCCTCAGGACAACATCTTTTGAGGGAGCTTTTTCTCTCTGTTCACGGATGTAACACTTCTGAATCTTTGTCTGCAATAATGAGACTGAGTGGTCTTCTCCATTTTGATGATTGCTTTATGTAGCTGGACAGCATCTTTTGAGAGAGATTTTTCTGTCTGTTAGTGGATGGACCTTGAACGCAGGTACAAATTTTGCCCAAAATCTGCACAGAGCTCGTTTAAATTGGTTTCTAGGTGATGACAGCAATAATCATCTACTTTTGATAATTGGGACCAAACCATTGATGAAGTCTTTGTAGTTTTCTTCTCTGACCTGTTGCCTAAGTAAGACTTGCTTGTTCATGGAAAACTGGACCATCTCTTCGTACTCGTTCAACGTCACAGTCAAAATCGACATAAACTAGTGCATGGGCGAGATAATAAGTTCATCTCAATTCTTGCAAACGCTAGACAATTAAGAAAAATTGCACATGGTTCTTGACCTTGTTTTTAAGAGATTGACACAACTTTTTGAGTCTTCAGAGTAATCAACCTATGCCAATATATTATGTCATATTCTAGAGCAGGAGTTCTTCCGAAAGATAAGAAATGATCCAACCTCACGCTTTTAAACACCAAGTTTGAGTAAATATGCAAGATTTGCCGAGGTACATCAGCAAAAGAGTGACATTCTTGGCAATTTCCCCAGAATTCCCTCCAAAAACTATCATTCCCTGCCTGAAAAGTACTATACCATTATGGGGTGGTAGGATCTAAATGCTGGACTTCCCAATCATTGCTCATCATAAATCAGGAGGAAAAGAAGAAAATCTACATTTTAAAGCAAATCAAAACCAGCTCTCGTCCACTTCCAAGAATTTGCTCATCCACTCCAAGTTGAGAGGACCCTCGTTGAAGTTATCAAGGAAGTCATCCCTAGAGAAGTCGCTTTTCATCTCTTCCTCTCTCTTCGATGTCCCCCCATCGTTGTCCGCCACGCTATGCATCGCCGCCGCATTATCCCTCGGGTCTTGAGATTGATCTGGCTCGAGGAATTTGCTTTGACTCTCCTTCTGCTTTATCTTTTTGCTCAGACGAGAGTTCCAGTAGTTCTTGATCTCATTATCTGTCCGACCCGGTAGCCTTCCAGCTATTAAAGACCACCTGAAATAGTTTGCAAAAGAAAGAAAACAAATTTAATTCAACCAGTCCTTGATTTCCAGCCAGATGGGGTAATCAGCCGTCGCGAGAAAGCAGTGACTCTGGCGGAAAAGTTCACCTGTTTCCTAGGAGTTTGTGAAGCCTGAGAATCAAGTCCTCTTCTTGGTCTGAGATATTGCCTCTCTTGATATTGGGTCTCAGATAATTCAGCCATCTTAATCTGCAACTCTTCCCACATCTGTTGAGGCCTACACCAGAACCAGAAAAAAAAAAAAAAACTCAATTCAAATTCATAGGGGTCCAAATTACCTCAAAAAGAAAAGATCTAGAGTGGGTGTGAATGTAACGGGACATTGCATTGAACAATGTTAACAAACGTATGCACCTGCTTTAGCTGCAACTAGCTTCCACCTTCTCGGGCCAAGGGTTTCTATAACTTGAGCTAGCTTTTGGTCTTCTTCTGAAGTCCACGCTCCTCTGTTAGCATCTCTCTTCGAGCACCGACTTCTCGTTGGTGTCGTCGGCATGCTTAGTGTGCGCCGGCAACCCCAACTCAAGCACTGAATATGAAACCTTGTGTCTGTCTGTGAGAGAGAGAGAGAGAGAGAGAGAGAGAGAGAGAGATTTAGATTATGAGTTAGAAGAAGAATGGATGTGTGTATTTGTTGTGCATGTTGCAGAGTGGAGGGAAATGGGGTCCCCTGTATCTGTCTATTCTAGCTACCTTTCTTCAGGGACTCCAACTAACCATTTATAGAAGAGTTTTGGGAGGGAGGGAGTGTGTGTGCGTGAGCCTTCGGAAGCAAGGTGATTTTCTCTTTCTCCTTTTCTTTCTCTCTAATTTATGAGTGAGAAAAAGGAAAGCAAACAAATTGAGAGAGAATCTTGTGCAGGACTTTGTCCTTTTTGCTGGAGCTCACATACCCTTGTCTCCCCTTCTTATTTTTTTCACTTTCAACTGCCCTGAGGTGTGCTGCATTATGTAGGATTCTTATGGGGGCGAGGCTCCCCCAATGGGAAAGAGAGAGAGAATGTAATAAAAAAAATGTGACAGGCAATTGGAAGAGCTGGTCTCTCTTTCATGGCTCAGTCAGCAAACCCGAAATGTTCCTACGTCTCATTTGAACACTCGAATGGTGGACTGAAATGGAATTTGAAATCATTCAATAGTGTCATTTGCCCTTGACCCATGCACAAGATTAGACAAAAGAAGGGAAAAAAAAAAGGTTACATTTTGACATACCGTGTTTTAGCCTAACATGGAATGAGAAAATAGAGTCGAAATCACAATCCTATCAAGATTAAGCAGTGCTAAATACATACAGCCGCTACCCAATTTTTTCCAACCACGTCCTAGTAGATTGAGAACAGATATAATTCAAGCCGGGTTCCAAAGACACCAATGTGATATGTCTTCTCGACTATGATAACACGTCCCCTCGATGAGATTCTGAGGCAACGCCATCTTCCGTACACGAACTTCTGCCGGGAAGCAGGACCTAATCGAAAGATACAAAGACCAGGTGCATGAGCGCATGTGACACGCTCCTGCAGTTCCAGTACGAGCGTCATGATGAGATCGAGAAGCCAAAAGGTTTGGCGGAGGTGGCAGTGCCCGCGGACAACGAGAGAGCCAAATTACGGTTCAAACCAAGAGTCAAAATCCCGTCATCTAGTCCTGTGAACTCGAACGAATGAAGCAGGCATGTGAGCGCTGAGGGGAATAGCGCGAGGTACGACGTAACGGCGGACCGGGACAAAAGGGAATCATCGATGGCGTGAGGTGGTGGTGTTGATGATGATGATCGATCGATCATCATTATCATCCACATCCTCAGCCTCCTGGTCCACGGGATTCTATGCGCCTTGTGACGCTTTATCTTTTATCCTGCGTTTCTTGTCCGTAAGCCCGAGGGTTGCACGAAACCGGGTCGGGCTTCGTGATTTTTGGTGTTTTTGCATTTGCTTTCCTGCTTTCCCACTTGGGATTTCTGACACTGCACGGGAAGGATTGGGGCCCGAATCCTGATCTTGGTCCACCAATCGATAGCTGTTGTAAGGAATTTCAATTGCTGCTAACGCAAATTAGATGTGACGAGAACAGGTCAGCGACGGATAAATTCTACGAAGAATCAGCTGCCATAATAGCTGGTGGACAGAATCTATGCATGAACTAAGTCGGGTCAGTGAAGGCGTGTGTCACGCACATTTTCCCTATTGGGAAAGCAGCATGTGTTAGAAACCTTATATCTATAATGTATCGATTATCAATAATATTCTCCCCAATCTAATGATTTAAGCCAGTGTTACGGTGACTAAGGTTATGTCCATTTGACGAAAAATGAATGATTTCTTAAAAAAAGTAGACGCTTGAATCACTTAACAAAATGAATGAACAAACAAACGAACGAAAAATATTATCATCCTTCACGAAAATTTTTGAACATAAATTATTGTGAATAGTGAAAACATTTTTCATAAATTAATTATTTCAAGTAATATAATCAGTCATTTTTAATAAAGCTAAATAAATAAAATCTAAATATCTGATTTAGCCATTGACTTAATTAGTAAATATCATTACCTAATAAATCTTAGGCTAAGATCAAATGCGGTTTTCGAGGTATGTTTCTCTATGATTAGGGCATGTGCGAGGTTGGCAAGTGCATCTTTCTTGTGACTAGGGAAGACAAATTGGTCTACGCAATTTGAAAAAAGACAATGATTGCTGCCTAATCGCTTTCTCTTGACGACGCCTTCCGTACTCCACCCTAACAATAATAATGCAGATGATTTTTATGCCCGAACAGATGGTCACCAGAGCTTGCCCTAGCCAAATCCTGTGTAGAACACGAGGAATTCCATTGTCGCATCGTGTGACGGTGAAGAGACACAACACTGCACATTCTTTTGAACTCGTCATCTTAGCTATGGCAGTCTTCAAGATTTGATGCGATATGCTTGAATGCGCCAGAGGACCCGATCCGATTGATGGTCAATGGAGTAATGATGCCATAACACGGACTCCGTCTACCACCCCTCTTCCAGGAATGAGGGTATGACAGAGTTACCCGTGAGATGTCGCGCTTTTTTAACCAGCATGATGCAGTTTCACATGAGAAACGCCAAATAATTGTGTTCCAACACGAAAGGCCCGAACTAAGAACCGCTCATCTGACTTGATATGATGTGCATCTAGAATGGTACACCGAAATACCATAAAACCGAGGAACTCCCCATTTCCTAAACTATATAATTCGGTGAGTAAGAGTTTGGAGGTCTAGTTGAATTTGATCATATCAGAGGGAGGTCCATCATGCTGAGGAAAGGAAAACACGGTGATTCCAACTGCTTGACTTCAGGGTCTCGTTTGTCAGGCTTAATGTCTTCTGGAATCCTATATGGATCTGCTGCAGCCTTGCCTCTGTCCAACACGTCTTGGGGAACACTTTGGAGGAGACTGTAAATGGAAGAACTGAAAAATTCAGAATTAACCATCTAAAAGCATACTAATCTGAACACTCAAAATAAACCGTCACTAGCAAGGAGAATAACATGTTTCAAGAGACAAAGGCACGTGCGATTAAACAGACACGAGCAAAAGCATATAGATGTGCACGCATGCTTTTGAACAGAAAAGAGATAAAGCGGTACCTATCCGATGCATCAACTGCAATACCTGTCTTGGCTATCATGGATTTTACCAAGACATCCGGTTCATTTCTTGATGCATGCAGAAGCAAGGAATCAAGTTCTTTCAACGCTCTACAAGAAAAAAAATTCAGCTCTCTTAAAATGACACTCTCTATTGTTTGTAGATGATCATATAACATTTGAAGTTACATAAGGACAAGTTGATAAGGTGAGAGATGCTTGAGTGATGAATATGCATTCCCTCCAAACTTGGATTTAACCCATGTAGTGCAGTCTTAAGTCTCAACTAAGGCACCAAATGTTTATCCAGAATCGAGTACATTTTCAGGGGAATATGGGAGCATCCTCTGTGGTGATGAAAACTCAGCAGAACAAAGCTTCTCACAGGCTTTTAGAAATCTTTTCCCAAATGAAGCTTTGCCTTAACACATTTCAAGCAAGAAAAGTTTAAGGAGTAATGGATAAATGAAGGAGGTACTAGTTGAAATTGTTTTGAGGATATGAAGATGCTATTTTTCTGCAAATATCATCTCACTGGAAAGAGAATTTGGTGGCATATACTTGTTTGCAACCCACAAAAGAATTTCATATCCCCAGAATTTTAAGATTTTAATCTTCTTTAATCTATGTCAAGATATTCATTACAGCAATAAATCTGATCAATGACCCATTAGAAAATTCAGAGTCATCATCATCTCCTGCATACTGGATATGATGATGACAAGCAAGCAAAAGCATTCCAAAATAATCTTTATCAAGCAAGGCTCACCACGTCCTAAAATATAAACAAGTAAGAACTCACTGGGATACAGCTTTGACTTCAACATTACAGTAAAAACAGGAGGGTCATTACCTTTACCCAACTCGAATTAAATATATATTTCACCAAAGTCTCAAATGAAGTACCTGAGACATTGACCAACAGTGTTGAGAGCATCTTTACCTTTTCCACTGTCTGAAGCATATCGTGCCACCTATAGTTCTGAAAATTTCCAAAGATATAGAAAGTCAATGCATGCAAAACTGCCATGAAGCAAATGGAAAATGAGCATGAAAAACAATGCTAAAATAACAGTTACTAGTCTGAGAAAAACACTCACATAAGTGTTTTGTCAAATTAGATACAAAAAGAAAGTCAAAAGAGATAATACCACAACATAAACAGATAGAAAGTGTGAAGAAACAATTTGGATAAGCAATTGGACAATGGACACCAATCAACCAAGTATTAATTAAACACAACTCGGTAGTTGCTAGACCTAGTCTATCCAACAATACACTCCACTCCAGCAGCTCTTTTTTTTAAAAGAGTTGTTCAATAAGCTGGTTTTATGCCCTTAGTCAAATTAATTAAATGAAAAAAACAATTCCTTCCGCCAAACTTGCCAATGGTCAAAAGATTGATTTGTTGGTGGTACTTAGAAGTAAAGGTTAAAAGTGAGAAAGAAAGCAAGAAATTAGTGCATTCGCAGATGAGATCAGCCAAGACCACAGAGGATCCTCAACTTACCACTCTTATGTTAACGCAAAGAGGTACTGCTGGGCCAGAGCATATAAGCGTTCGACGCGTTTTTGGAGTTTTCTATGCAATCTTGGCATTGCTAAGTGAGGACCAATCCACCTAATTTGACAAAAGAAGCCCAGTTCCATTAGGCAGCTGAATAACATGAAAAAAGAGATTATGGGCGATGTACGTAATTAGGAATGCTCTCACCTACCGATAAAAAAAGGAAAACTTAATGCAAAGGAGAAGGAGAATTTCCTAATCCTTAATCAGCAGCTGACATAACATTACAGCTGGCACATGAGCTCTCTCTAGTGGGTCAAGCCTTTTTTCTAATCATTGTGTGTTAAGAAGGATCAGTATCAAACTCAAGCACCGCAATAACAAGGCAACAAAGAACAACCCCTCGAGAGTTCACCAACCGACTTCTTTACATATTGTATCCAAAGAAGCTGCCTACAATGCCATCTGCATTCAACAAAAGGAAAACGAAACTGGAATTGACCATCAAGAATGCAACTTTACAACTTCACGGTACAATCACCATCGACACAAACGATCGCATCGAACAAAAGATATGCTCTGGATTCCAACAACACAGCTCACATCATATTATAACAAGAAGGCGGAACGAGTAACATGTGCAAGAAACCGCCTGTCGAAACTTAGCCCGGAAGAAAGGGTCTCGACCCCCACTACTATTCAATCGCATCATCAATCACCACCTGAGAAAAAATTCCACTCTTCCGCCCATCCCCCTTTTCCCCCACCTTCCTTTGGTTAGGCTAAAAAAGAAACCAAAGTGGAAATCGCCATCCGCAACATAACTAACGAAAAGCGAATCCTACGAACACTTCAAAAAGGCTGTCTTGACAGCGACAACGCAATCAATCATGGCTCCGCGTAAAGGTCTCTCCTTGGCCCGCCAAAAGGCTTTCGGATTCGGCTCCGGTACCGTGAAAACCGAATCGGCCACGGATCACCTGGAAAAAACTTTAAGCCATCCCGAGCGCCAAATCCACGTAATGCCGGATCACTGAGCTCGACAGACACGATCGACGAACTTCGGAGCGAAATCGGCGAGGACGATCCGGCGAGCGAGCGGGGGGGGAGAGAAGGAGAACGATCGCCTGCTCTCCCGCCGTTGCGCCGGGAACGACGGCGCGCACCTTCTTCGGCGTCGATTCCGGCGCCGCCGCGCGCCGGCGGCGAAGAGAGGCGGGGCGATGAAGAAGGCTGTGCTAACGTGCGCGAGGGGGCGACGTTGATCGGCGTCGCCATTGGTGCACGTTGCATATAAGATATTATTTTTATTTTTATTTTATTTTATCTTTTGGGAGTGGGAGGTGCGAGCGAGGCGTTATCCGTTGGTTTCTCCGCCGACGCTGCTCCGGACAGCTTCCTCAGAATTGACGTTTCTACCCTCCTCATGCGTCCCTTCTTACTCTTTTGTCCAGCCAGCTCTTGTCTCTTCATCTTTTGTCATTAGAAATTTTTCCGAGTGAAATAATACGGTACATGATTTAATGGTCCGAGAGGTAACAATTCTTTGCTGATATCTAATTTCGATATAAGAAATGTGTTTTGATTGATCATTGAATTATCGACATCAGTTGATTCCATTTATCAAGTGAAAAATTAATACAAATTTTGCACTTCATTGTTATAGAATAATGAATGTTAAGGATCTTATAAAAATATAAAATTAAATGTAATTTCCTCATTTGCTAATATTGCATCTTAGTAGACCATCTCTAAGGATTCTCCCATGACCAAGTTCTTCTAGATCTAGGGCCATCTTTCATTGCCGGCATCGTGATAATATATTGACAAATATATTTACCCACCATGTTTGTATAGCAGCACTACAATAAAAACTAAAATTTGAACATCAACTCGATAATAGGTGGAATCGATCGATGCCTCTCACCCAACTAAATCGATCCACACTCCTCTCTCTCTTTCTCTCTCTCTCTCTCTCTCTCTCTCTCTCTCTATGTTCTACTAATTGGGGGTTGATAATATTAGCAAGAAAAATGATTATATTACAGCTTTTAATATACTGTGAGAATAACAGTATATTCAAAATCATAAAAACTAAATAATAAATAATTATGAATTATTATGAAGCTCGCTTCTTCAGGAATTTATGACTTCTAAAAAACTGTTATTCTCATTGTAGCCTAAAGAATGTTATGATAGCAAAACCCTAGTAGCTACATCAAGTAAAGAAATGACTCTATTGGAGAAACTGTGCGACTTGCCTAATGAACCTTGGAATAAACAAATTACAGGCAGTAAAACAGCTTTCGGAAGGAGGGGCAATTTGGTCATTACGGCCCGGCCCGGCCCGCACGGCTCGGGCCGGAAAACCCGAAGACCCGATTAGGATCGGCAGGAGCGGTCGTAGTCGAGCCATCATGCGTTGTTAAGCACGGAGGACAAAGACCAGAGGGGATCGAAGTTGACGTCTCACTCGACTCCTTCGCTTTGAAAAAAGAGAAGAAAAGCCCCACACGCACACACGCATCTCCAGCCTCTGTTCCGTCCTCTCTCTCTCTCTCGCTCACCGACAATGCCGAGGCTCCCGTGGCTCCTGCCGCTCTCCCTCCTCCTCCTCCTCCTCCTCTCCGTCTCCGCCGACGTCCAAAGTAAGTCGTCTCCTCCGCTCCGCTTCCCTCCACCTGCATTCCGGTGATCTTTTCGTCCGGTAGCTCGGAATGCCGGACCGGCTCAGCGGTTCGTTTACGTTTTGATCCGCCCGAGATATTATCTGGGTTCTCTGTTTTCTTTCGAAATATAGTGCTCTGTAGTCGTCACTTGCGCTCGGAGGTGTGAGGCGCTGGTGCGGGTTGTGCACGCGGGTTGGAGCGGCATTCTTTAGTGTCGGTCGGGTCTCGGTGTCGGATCTCTTGGCCGAGATCTGATGCTTCCGCTTGAGATCGTCCCGTGATTCGGAAATGTCTTTGCCGGTTCTTTGGGATTGAGCTGCCGACAGGTTTAAAATGAAGTTTTGACTTTTTTTTTTTTTTTTTTTTTTTTTTTTTTTTTTTTTTAAAGTCGGTTGGATCTTCTACGAAATAAAGCCTACCAAGTAGGGATCTTGCGATTGGACGCAATGTCAAATGACTTTCGAGCTGGTTTGGTATTCTAATTTTAGTAACAGGAGATTTGGATTTAAAATGTGGTGTAGATGTGGGGAACAGTGATGAGGATATTCTCTGGGTAGAGCATGAGCAAATTTCATTTGGGGACGGCGGTGGTGTTCGAGAGGCCTCATATAAGTGGGTGTCGAGCTGCCTTTTTCTAGTATTTCTCTGTTTTCTGAGGTGAAGCTTAGGGGTGAAGGGAGGAAAAAGTAAATAGAGCATTTCAAGGTAGGAAATCTTTGTTCTTCTTTGACCCAAAAAAGAAAAAAGAAAAAAAAAAAGAAAAATCTTTGTTCTTCTCCGGGAGTTGGCGAGGAAACTAGAAAGAGGAGGAAGAAAGAGGAAGGACCAAGGGCTGGAAACTTGTTGATCACTGCTAGGTGCTGTTGTTTCCGCTCTCCTTGGCTTAGTGAAATGCATCACGTATTTTGTTCTCTCGTGTTAGTCTCATCAAAATTGCTATCACTATTGCGGTAAGTGAAGCATTGTAATGACTAGTAAGAATGAAAGATCCTGACAGGAAATTTGATTTGTCATTAAGGTAGTGGTTAAGTCAGTATTGAGGAGGGTTGGTGGAGCAGAAATGGTTAATCGGTGGCTACATAACTGCTCAAGGTCTGCTGTTTTCCTCTTACTGTGCGAGCATACACGAAGTCCGTTTTTCATTTTTTTTTCCTCCTATGAATCACGGCAGATGGAGAAAAATTCATTTGAGCACATCATATTAGGAATTCAATGGTGATGGCAATGGGTGTCTGTTGGATGGCGTGCATGCCTTTCTGATCTGTGAATACTTCATGGATCAGTTCTTGTCTTGTGTCAAGATTCTTGCCAGAAAACTACTATCAGAAGTGGCATATTGTTGCAAGTGATTTTTCTATTTATTCAAAGTATATATATAAAAATTCATATCAACAATGACACACCGATATTAACAGTACAGCTAAATGCAAGCAGATATTCCATATGCCAAATTGTGACTTCGGTAATGGAATTAAATTTTGCAGTCAACGGGCTAACGCATGCCTACCTCATAGTCAAGCTCACTGCCTGTTGCTTGTTGGGTTTGTCAATGTTAATGTATTTAGTTTTGATGGGTCATAATCCCTCGTGCATCTCAAAGGCAGCTGATAGTGAAATTGTGAATTTCGATGTACTCATCACTTAACATGTCATCTGAATTTCATATCATAATTATCTTATTTATCTCCTTTAGATGAAGTAAACAAAGTAAAAGCATCAAGTAGTGTGCTCTCAGATAGTCTTTTTTTTTTTTGGACTCCCTCTTCCACATTCGTGTATGTTCTGCACGTATGATTTTGCCTAACAAGTGATTTTATGATCATGCTTGCAGTTAAAGTAACCAATAATCCTGCGGACGAGTTGGTGGCTGTAATCAACAGCAATAGAACAGCAAGCAAAAGCTCTTCCCTCTATGACAACCCCGGGCTAGCATGCATTGCTCTGCAGTACATAAAGGCATACCAAGGTGACTGTGCTGCCGTAGGAGGAGCCAGTGCTAAGAAACCTCCCGAGGCTGACTTCGCCGAGATTTTTGCCCCCAATTGTGGTGTTCAGACCTCGACACTTTCCCCTATCACTGGTCGTTTACTTGGGTGCGAGACCAAGTATGTGTCTCCCTCTGAAGCATTTTCTGGAATCTTGATGCAGAAGGAAAAAAGCATAGAAATTGTCACTGACAAAAACCATACTGAAGTGGGAGCTGCCGTCAGTGGCAGTGATGGCGGATCTCCTTACTTCTGGTGCGTCTTGTTCAGCAATGGCACATCCAACAGTAGCTTTGTTTTAGAGGGGGGCGTTGCCAAGATTTCTAGACCCGGATGCTTTAGCGGCTACAATGACGAGTGCAATAGCACATATCCTTCCCAAGTTCGTCACCTGTGGCCATTTGTTGCCTCAGGTTTGGTTGCCCTGTGGTGTGTCTTTGCCCTATAATCAAGTCACTAAGGCTGTTCCGCATGTAATTTTTGGCTCTGTATTTGTCTACTCAATTCCTTTGCCACTGTAATTTGTTTTCTGTATCTTGGTCACCCCCCCCCCCCAAAGAACAATATACAGTCCGCAAAGTAATTTATTTATTTTGTACTTAATTCATGGTAAAGAGTTAGTCGTTTGCGCGATCTACTCACACTGAATACACAATTTGGAGTTCTGTTTCACTATTGCTATTACTTTTAACACTTCAGCCAATTGACCCATCGACTCTGGATGAGAAGCGTAAACCAGAAACTGGCAACTTAGTCCATTAACTTAAATTTGGAAGAAGAGACGCATCTCCCTTCTTCTGAAATTTAGGGCTTGCTCACAACTGTTCTGTTCCTTATTGTTGGAAAGATAGCCAATAGCTGCTCTGCTTTTGTTCACGAGAAGGAATTGTTTGGACGGGATTTTCTGAAAGAATCTCCGAACAAAGAGCAAATTTGTTCTAAACGATGCTTTTTGTAAAGCATGGTATGGAGATGACCTAAGCTAAGCAAGCAGAAAAAGAGATGAAACTTTAGGATGCTCTTTCATCATTGAATTTCACAAAATGCTCTCAATCTTGACAGGGATTACACGGAAAGTGAAACATCCTGTCGAGTTCCTCCTCTCTCTCAACCTTTCAACTTCAGAATAAGAGCAAGAACAACGAGAATAAAGAGAATACCACCCGGAGAACCTCCCACTCTATGAATCCAGTAATGATCGAACGTTGCAAAGCTCTTGTCCATGAAAGGCAGCAAGGCAATCGCAAAGATCAGCATCAAGAGCAGCAGTGGCAGCCAGGCAGAAAAGTCGAACAAACTAGCTTCCTCTTCCTCTTCCTCCTCAGCCCCAGGATTCCGGTCAATGAATAGCGGCGAGGCCACAGCCACAATTGCCAATCCTATGGCCACTAGCCTCTCATACGACGAGAACCTGCTCCTCTGGGAAGAAACAGTCGATCCATTCTCCATGGAACAGACACGCAGAGAGGTTTCTGAGAAACTAACTTGGTTGTCTTTCTTCCTTGGTGCAACATATAGGTGGTGCCCTAGAGACTGGTTTTACGGGAATCTTTGCTTTGCTGGATATGGGAACAAAGTTGGTCTGCACAAACTAATGAGGTTATGAGCTGACTGGAATCTTTTCTTCTTTTCCATAGATGCCCCATTGGAAAAGATATATTGTGCTGTTTCTTCTAGTGCTGTTGTTGCGTCCAAAATCGTTGTGCTTCGATCATTGGTGACTGTTGGAATTTAAGAATTCATAGAACTATCTAGTTTGACTCTATGGATTGCCTTTTCCGGGAGAGGTAACTCCCTGCAATTTGTCAATCTGCAGATTATATTCAGCTTACAGACATAAAATGGTGGGCATCTTCCGTTATTCAAGCAATTACTGGCTCAGGACAATAATTGACGAACTTGACGACCCTGCACCATCCGTTTGAGCCTTCAGGAAAAGGATCTTCTTTACCTTTAACAATTCATATTTGCCAAGGAATCATTGAAGACCTGGAGGAACTCTGCATCATTTCAGAAAACTTGCAGTCTGCAGCTTCAACGGGAAGCTTAAATTTCCACGTTGCCTAAGATTTTGAGAATCGTCCATAGTGGAAGCAGGACGGATTCTGCAGAATCCGATTCTTACTGAAATTCTCCGTAGCACTCCGTGACCAGGAAGTCAGAAACCATGCGCAATATTTATAAAAGGAATATCTAACAAGCCCCTTGGACTGATTTATTTCGGCCATAGCTTGTGAATCAAAAGCACGAGTGAACTACTCAATGTGAACCCGGTGTGTATTCAATGAGACCTCTGCACATTATTAGAGGCTGTGCCATGTCAAATGCAGTCGCAGGCAAATTATGCGCTACGATCAATAAGGAAAATAGGTGGGAAAAGAGCTGTCCACGCAGTCACGATATGTTTAACTCGAGGGGGTACAAACAGTCGAATCTTGTACTTGAATAGCAAAATACTACAGCAAAGTGAGCATTATTATCTGTAGAATAACATGATCAAAGCATACTTAGTTTTCAGGGTTTGTGGATACAGAAAGAATATCAAGGAGCAAAAACAGCGACCGATGGAAAAATTGGCCTAAAAAGGATTAGTCGTGCTCTTTTGCTTGTGCCCATGCAGCCGTCTCATCCATTTCTTCTGGGAAGTTGTCGCGGAGCTGATGCAAGATGCGGCATTTTCTTGAGATGCTAATGTTGGAGGAAGCTCTGCAGGAAGAGCGGCGGCGGTACTGGTGAAGACATTTAGGACGAGAAATGCCAGGATCGGAGAGAAGTCCAAAGTCCCTCCGAGCGGCGGTATGATCCCACGGAATATGTTCAAGTACGGGTCGCACAAGGTGCTGCGACAAAGCATCAAATATCATTACAAATCAACGACTTAAGTAGACGATGCGAAGTCGATCTTCCCAATCACACCTCGTGTATTCTAAAATTTGATCCCGCAGACGCGAGAGACGGACCTGAGGGGGCTGACGATGGCCGGAGGAGCATTCGGGAACCAAGTCAAGACGAGCCTGGCGACCAACAGGGTGTTGTAGATGTTCAGGAAATTCGATATGCCATTGGCCACCACAAGCCCCGCCATCGAGTCACCGCCGGGCAAGACCGCGGCGAAGTTGTGACCCGACGGCAAGATCGCATTCCCAAAGTTCCTGCAGTGAATCTGAAGTGAAGTTCAAAATTCACGGTCATGCGCACCATAAGACCAACAGAAAGTACCAATTCAGAACCAGTTCAAGAAATCAGGACCGACACGACCGAGCTCGAGCTACCACTTACGAGATACCTTAATGGGTAGTACCGGACAAGCTCGCATTGAATACCCAAGTGGCGAATGACTAGAATTCACAATGTTTCATGGAGCGACCAAATCTGATTACCTGTCGGCAGATACTGCGGAAGTCGGAGTGCAAGGCGAGGACTTTCCCGACAAGCGGGCTCCGCGACGCGAAGGCGCGGAGGAATCCGAGGCACCCGTCGGCCGCCGAGGCGACCGACTGGCGGAGGGCGTCGAGGCCGAGGAGATGGCTGTGGCGGCGGTGGCGGCGGCGGTGGTGGGGATTGATCGCGGGGCTGAACGATGAGGGAAGCGCGAGCGGGGTTTGGACGTTCGCCGCCGAGAGGAACGCGCGCTTGGGCGGGCGGTTCTGCTGGGTCTCGTCGGAGGATGGCGACGACGGTGGCGGCGGCGGCGGCTCCGCTGGCGAAGCCATTTGCTCGGCGGCGAAGCTCGCTTAGGTCCGGCCGATGAGAGAGAAAGAGAGGAAGGCGGGGAAGTGAAGCTGATGGTGGTGATGATAAAACCGGATATTTAGGAGAGAGAAAGAAAGCTGTCGTTCGGAGTCCGGACTGCCCACGTGGCGTGCAACTGTTCATTGACGATGCGTTGAGCTTTGGGCCCATGGTTTCACCCTGCGCCGTCGAGAGAGTCCGAGACTTTTGGGCCCATTGGTGTACCCAGCAACCACAGCCCATCAGACCAGACCCGACCGGCTGCACATGTGAGATAGGGCCGAGCATTTGGTCCGATTCCGGAAACCGGACCGAATGGCCAATTCAAGACCGGTTTCCAATTCTAGGTCCAGGATTCTAAACCGTACCGGGAGTAATTCTAATTCGTATCTTTTAGACATTTTTTTTTTTTTTGATGACCCAAGGAAGCCCGTACAGCCGAAAGCCGGTGAAGAACGCCGGAAATGCAAGATCGAAAAACCACCACCTCGGTCAGCGGGTAAGGCGCCAAGCGCCTCCATTGGATTTTGAACCCCTCACCTTTGAGGATAGGATCAACGGGGCCTTATCTAGCGGAGCCACCACGGCGGGTGGAATCTTTTAGACATCTTTTGTTGCCGTGTCTTTCTCTCATTTTTTTTTTTTCATCTCACGGTTCTCTTTACTCTCTCGTTTGATGTTAAGTTTGGTCACGAGTTGCACTCAAGCCTTCACAAGGCTTGGTTCTATTTTTGCAGCCTCATTACGAACAAAAGTTCATCTCCCATCAATAAGTCGCTTCATAAATTATCCCTTTTAAAAATGATAACAACATGAATAGCCTATGAATTTTGTGCTAATATGTAATAAGGTCCATAAACTTTTAATTTGTTCAATATGGTCCATGAACTTTAACCTAACGTGTAGTGTGTATTGTGGTGTTTAAATTTTGAATTTATTAAAAATATGTCTATATAACAAATGGTCCATTTATTGATGGACGAAGTTTGTGAACTTTGGATACATATTCAATTTTTTCCTTAAATTGTAGTAAAATGTTTAATATTGTCTTTCTATATTGAATAATTTCGCATAATTCAAGGATTAAGTTGAATACATATTAAAATATCATAGATCATATTAAATAAATTGAAAATTTAGGTATCACATACACATTCGGCCAAAATTAGAGGACCATTTATGTTATTTTCAATAATCGATGGCTCGGACTCGTGCGCCGGTGTCCCGTGCGGAAATTCGTGTCCGGAACGGTAACTTCGACGTGCCAGCCTGGCATCTGCGTGGCCATTTGAATCTCCTCCGCCACCATCTTGACCACTGACCACAAGTTGCGTTGACCCCACCACCCTCCCCATCCCAGCAGCCTTCCGGATAAAGCTCTCCCACGTGTCGCCTCTGTTGACCACCACCGCCACCATCTTAAAAAAAATCAACCGCCGTCCCCCACCTTCTCCTCCACCTCCTCGTCCGCCCATCTCCACCGTCTCCTCCTCCTCGTCCGGCCATCTTCATCCCTCTCTCTCTCTCTCTCTCTCTCTCCGATGACTACGGACCTACTGAAGCTCTCGTCTCATCGCACGCTCTGCTTCGCCGCCAATGGCGGCGACCTCCGCAGCCTCCTCCTCCCCCCGCGGGGGCGGCGCCGCCTACCGCTCCCGCTCCCGCCGCGCTTCGGCTCCCGAGCTCCTCGCCTCGCCCTCTCCAACACTCTCGAGGCCAGCCGCCCGGCTCCGGCTGCACCAGAGAAGAAGCCCGAGCGGGGCGACACGTCGGTCCTCCTCGACGTCTCCGGCATGATGTGCGGCGGCTGCGTCTCCCGGGTCAAATCGGTCCTCTCCGCCGACGCGCGCGTGGAATCCGCCGTGGTCAACATGCTGACCCAGGCCGCCGCGGTCAAGCTGGTCCCGGGGGCGCTGGGCGGAGGCGGCGGCGGCGACTCCGCGGCCGGAGTCGCGGAGAGCCTCGCCGCGAGGCTGACGGAGTGCGGCTTCCCGTCGAAGAGGAGGTCATCGAAGATCGGGGTGGCGGAGAACGTGAAGAAGTGGGAGGACATGGCGAAGAAGAAGGAGGAGCTGCTCACCAAGAGCAGGAACCGCGTGGCGTTCGCCTGGACTTTGGTGGCGCTGTGCTGCGGATCGCACGCCTCGCACATACTGCATTCTCTCGGGATTCATATCGCTCATGGTGAGTATATCGAGCTTGTCGCATCTTCGTAATGAATCGATCTAAGGTCGCTGATCATCTTGAGTGAAATCTGCATTTGAATTGCGTGTTCAGGATCATTCTGGGAGTTTCTTCATAATTCGTATGTTAAAGGGGGGTTGGCTTTGGGAGCTCTTCTCGGACCAGGAAGAGGTTAGTCGACAATTCCCTTCTCTTTTACTCCCATATTCGCAGAATTCCTGTACGTAATGTTGTATATTTGGACATGCGATGCCTCTGTAAAGGCTGATAGGTGACTGGGTCGTCGTCCAAATATAGATAGTTTGCAGAGTGAATCGTGCAGCTTCTAGATTTTAAGAATAAGATCTTGTGCAGACTTGATCTTCGACGGTCTAAAGGCCTTCAAGAAGGGATCTCCGAATATGAACTCGCTTGTTGGATTCGGATCGCTTGCGGCCTTTCTAATCAGTTCGGTGAGGCTTTTGGTGGATAGGTTTTGGTGTTTGGCCTGTTTTTCTGGTTTTGTGGCTTTCTTGAAAATTAAATGGTCGGGTTTTTTTTACTGTAGGTCTCCCTTCTGAACCCTGGGCTCGACTGGGATGCATCTTTCTTCGATGAGCCGGTGATTTGCTATCTTTTATGAGTTTGTGCTGCTTCCTTTCCATGTTTATACCTAATGTCAGGCGGCCTATGAGAAGCTACTCATGTTGGATGCATGTTATGGCCACTCAATTTTTACTGTTTTGTTTGAATCTTTTGGTAATGTCATTTCTAAAAGAGCCATAATACTGATCAACAAAAATCTCAAAATCTCGACGAGGATCTTTGCAGCAATCCTATTTAAGCTGCACTAAGATATACTGTTTCGTGCTCACATATATGACATATCTTTCTCCATGATAGACAATAGATAAATGTCTCACACAAGGCTATTTATTTTTAGCATGCAGGTCATGCTTCTTGGCTTTGTGCTCCTGGGACGTTCCCTAGAAGAGAAGGCAAGAGTCAGTGCATCTAGTGATATGAATGAACTTCTAGTAAGTCAAAATCTTCTCTATATCATTTTTACATGAAACATTTGAACAGGATGATGCACTTTGAGATCTGGTTATGTTAAACTACGCTTTAGTCTAGGTTGGTACGTGCAAGGAATCTTCAAAGTGAACATCACAAATTTGATTACTCCCGGAAACTATTTTAACTTCATGTTTTATTTTGATCTGTTAATAAAATGTTGTAGATGTGCCAAATTAAACTTTTCAGCTTGTCATTGATTTCACCTTAACTGAACGGCAGACATTTCCTTATTTAAAATATAATCTATTAATGCAGTATCCTCAGGCTAAATGTTCCACTTGCTCCTCCTTGTTGATCTTTCCACTAGTTCTTATGGCTTAGTGAAACAACGAATCTGGTTGGGCAGTTGGAGGCTCGTAATATGGAGTTCCCTAATGCACTTTGTCCAGTTTCGCATATATGCACAAGAGGCATTTCGGAAGCGCCGTCTGATTGGGCTCCTAAACATATCTGTATCATGTCTCATCTATCCTAGGTTTTATGCCTAGTGACTATAGAAGGGCACACATAGTTGAATTGCTTTCATAAGTACTTGGGCTGTACTGATTATCCTATTCTGATTAATGTTAACTGTTTTCCATTTTTTATTTTTTTTTATCCTTGACTGTACATCGCTGTGATCTTTATATATCCTGGGTATTATTTCACAGTATAAGACTGATCGATGCTGGTAATTTGCAGTCATTGATATCCACTCAGTCTCGACTGGTCATTACTTCCTCAGAAAGTGATCTCTCTGCTGATAGTGTACTTTGCTCTGAAGCATTATGCATTGAGGTTCCAACAGATGATATTCGTGCTGGTGATTCTGTGCTGGTATTGCCTGGGGAGACCATTCCTGTGGATGTGAGTGTCTAGTAACCTTGTGAAGTTATGATTCAAATGAATACGCCACATGGGCAATAGATGTTGTAATGGTCTTTACCTTAGTATGAGAGTACCTTTGTTCTGGTGAATATTTTGATTCAACTTATTCATCCTGCTTCTGTTGAGTAACCTTCGCTATGGTCATCTAGTACAATGAAATTTTCAATTTGCTTTACTGAAGTATCTTTCACAAATGTTCAATCTTTATGAAGGACTGCAGTTGTAGTGGCCCTTTAGATTCCTTTGTGCACCGGCTTGACTTTTTAGTATGGTGCTACATTACTTGTGTAAATATACTTCTATCAAACCAGCAAACCAGTGATCCAGGCATAGTCGGTGTTACACTTTTAACCAGTAGATTGTGTAGCATATCTCATAGATATATATTTCTTAGCTCAAGTCCGGTGCTTGCTTTACAGGGTAAAGTTCTTGCCGGAAGAAGTGTTGTTGATGAATCCATGCTTACTGGAGAATCACTTCCTGTTTTCAAGGAAAAAGGTCTCAGGGTCTCAGCAGGAACAATAAACTGGGTAAAGTTTTGCATTCATAGCTTATTGCTCATTTTAACTCTAACAACAAGGAACTCGATTTCCACTTATTTTACTAATAATGTGCATGATGCCATGCCTAATTATCCTGAGACAAAACAGTCTGGCCTTTCATGCTTGACTAACAAAGAAATTATGCAGTGATATTTCAGGCAAATATTTTGTAATGAGCTTCTTCGGAGGACTTGCCATTTATGGTTGACCTTTAATGTTCTTAATGGTGGACATTTCTTCTGTGCTTATTTTCAGGATGGTCCTTTACGAATTGAAGCCACTACGACTGGTTCCAATTCAACGATATCCAAGATATTCCGCATGGTTAGTACAAGTCATCGGGACCCGACGACGTCCGCGCCTCTTCCTTCTTATAATAACAGACAGCGAAAGACGTACAAGACTTTCTGTGTTGATGTTAGGATATTCTGACATTTAACTTTACCTCAAATCCAGTTTTTGACTCTCATTTATCCTTATAATGCATTTATGGCTGTGACATGGGTGACATCCAGCTTTACCTTTCGACCCTGGGCATTAGCATACTACTGGCACAATTTTAGTGAAAATAATACTAATGGCTTCATATAAGCATGGATTTTTTCCTTATATAGTTGTCCAGGATCTTTAAAAGTAGGTGAAGAAAAGGTACAGAGAAAATTCAGTTGAAAAGGAGAGGAACAGATGGGCTTAAAAAAGAAAATGCATGACGACTAGTAATGCAAGGGAGAAGCAGAATGGGCAAATGAAGAAAGACAGGGTAGATAGACTGAAACAGGAGCAGGAAAAGGTCTGGATTAAAGAAACTCAGGAAGTGTGATGTAGGACTTATGAATCAACTGATAGAAGTAAGTTAGGAAAACGAGTTCATCAGATTTCACGTGTCAATCAAGCTTCACAATAATGCCTGAAGTTGCTGTTGTGATCTTTTTTGCATCCATTGAAGCCAACAGATGAGTCTTTGTTTATATTCCACTTTGATGCTCTGCCACACTCTTCTCATTCTGTTTTTCCCTCTTTTTAACTGTCAAGAGTTTTTTTGTGAGGTCAACATTGTTTCTAACATATATTATGTCAGGGTCACAATTCACCCAAATCTTTAATCATGGAGCTAAAAACATGCATCGAAATTCAATGATTATGGCTTTTGACAAAGCGTTACAAGAATTTCTAAAACAAAGTTAAGGAATTGGTGAAAAGCATGGATTATTTGATAATTTTGTTGATTATGCTATGATGGATGAACGAATTTAAGCTTTATCATTTGCAATGTTTTGGGATAGTTTAAGCTTATGCTGCCAGGTATAGAGTCAGAGAGACGACAATGCACTAAAGGTTTTTCTTTCAAGCTTCTAGGTTGAGGATGCTCAAGCTCGGGAAGCACCCATACAAAGACTTGCAGATGCAATAGCTGGACCATTTGTGTACACTATAATGACCCTATCAGCAGCAACTTTTGCTTTCTGGTAGGTTCACTCGTTTAATGTTTTCCATCACCAGACATGCTATATGCATTGTGAGAACTGTTATTGGGGATTCTGGCCTATAATATTCCTCCTGAATATGGGTCACAATATAATGAGGCAATCCATCTTAAAGTATTATGAGTGAAATGTACCATGACTAGTGTTGTCTATCCTTTGTAAAGAGGTGCTATCAATAACCTATGTAATGTGTTTACCTTCTTTTTTAGGTACTACATCGGGACACACATTTTTCCTGATGTCTTGCTTAATGATATTGCTGGTCCAGATGGAGATCCCTTGCTCTTAAGTTTGAAGCTTTCTGTGGATGTCCTGGTGTGTAATAGTCTAGAAAACCTTATGTCACATTCTATTTTCGGTGGAGTTCAAATTGTGTTTTTTTGAACAAATTTAATATTATTACAATCCACATTTAGAGGCAAGATGATAGAAATACCATGGGTAAGATTTTCATGAGTTTCTTCTGCCAGGGTTGTAATGATCTGATTCGTTCCTGAATACCAGAACTTAGCCAGCTAAACATGATTAGGGTAACCAGTACTGTGTACTTCATGAAAATTGGCAGTCTCCATGAGATGCAGCTCACAGAACTCCTAATGCTTAATCTTTCCTCTTAGTTGGATTAATAAACTTGAGTGAAGACTGCAAAGCGTATCACTTAAGTTTCTTCCATCAATATTGCTGTGCTCTGAATCATAGCTGATAATCCCCTGTGTAAAATATTTTTTCTTCTGTGTGCCTATCCAGGTGGTCTCCTGCCCTTGTGCATTGGGCCTTGCAACACCAACAGCAATCTTGGTTGGCACGTCTCTTGGTAATACTTTTCTTTTGTGATTGATCACATAAATGAAAGAGTCACACATGCACGAAAGTAAATGGTGCTGCTAATTGCTATGATTTCTTTTTCATTTTGCTTGTGTTTCTAGAAGGTTGCCCTTTGGATATTTGGGTAGGAAATTGGTATAGTTGACAATATACTTGAAGGTGCTGCCTATAATGCCACTCTCTTCCGGTCTTTCTCACTACAAATTTGGAGCTTTTACAAGCACCTCTGTTCAAAAGTCTGCTTTTTTTAAAGCTTATAAGTCTTCATATTGTCATACAATTTACACAATTCATTTTGAAAGTTTAAAATTCTGCATATTGTGGGGAGAGATCATTCCTTATGGGAATCTGAATGAGTAAGACATATTCAACATGGGTTGATCTTGTCTTCTCTATTAGATCTTTCTACATGTGCACGTTAATTTTCACCAAAAAAGAAAAGCAAGTTTTACAATGGTTTCCCAACAAATGAATGAATTTTAACTTTTGGCAGATCTAATTTCCCTTTGTCATGCTGAAAAATGAGCAGGAGCCAGAGAGGGGCTACTTGTTAGAGGAGGAGATGTATTGGAACGCTTAGCTAGTGTTGATTATGTCGCTTTCGACAAGGTACCTCTGATTTGCAGTATTTAATCTCGTTTGACATAGCATTCTGCTTTTAAATTCAAATACATGTGACGAAATTGCAGAAACTTATTTTGTCATTATTAACCGTCAGACAGGAACACTTACTGAGGGAAAACCAACTGTTTCTGCGGTGGCTTCATTGTCTTATAGTGAATCAGAAGTTCTTCAGATGGCTTACGCAGTAGAGAGGACAGCATTGCATCCAGTTGCGAAAGCTATTGTGAACGAAGCAGAAGCAATGAATCTGTCCTCGCCAGTTACTAGAGGACAACTCTCAGAACCTGGCTATGGGACATTAGCAGAAGTAGATGGGCATCTGGTGGCAGTTGGTTCATTAGACTGGGTTCATGAACGATTTCATAGAAGCCCAGACCTATCTGACATTTTGAATCTCGAAAAGGCTGTGATGCGTCAATCGTCTAAACGGGTGTCACTGTCAAAAGATTCACAAACAGTGGTTTATGTTGGACGAGAAGGTGAAGGCATAATCGGTGCAATTGCCATATCAGACAGTCTGCGCCAGGATGCCAAGTCTACAGTAGCTAGGTTAGTTTCTGTCTCTCTCTGTCTCTCTGAGATATACTCATGGTAGCAGCTGTGTATGCAAAAAGGAAAGTCCCTGCATTTTCCATTTGGAAATTAAGATTTTTACTTAAGTTGGCTGGTCTCGTTCCTCTAGTTGCAATACTTCCGGCCGCAGGTCTGAAGGACTTACCATTCAATACGTCCACATCTGAGTTTTTTTTGCCCTTAGTCCTATGTAGGATTGTTAAGTTAGGAAACATGTCAGAAAAGACCTCCCAATTAAGCAAATTATTATAGTATAGCTCAATGCTTATCTATTGGATCTCTCTTATTGTAGCAAGTGTGAACTCATCTTGTATAAATGATGGCATGAAACAGCTGAGAAAACGCTCAAATGACCACATCAATTTATTGTCAGAATAACTCTACTTGTCATCATTCCATTTTTGGTGCTAAAGTCTATAATCTGATTTCTTCTTGCTATTACTGTTGTGAGAAGGCTCCAAGAGAAGGGAATCAAGACCATTCTCTTGTCAGGAGATAGGGAAGAGGCAGTTGCAAAAATAGCGCAGACGGTTGGAATAGGACATGAAAGCATCAATGCTTCCTTAACTCCCCAACAGAAATCTGATGTCATCTTGGCTCTTCAAGCTGCAGGAAACCGTGTAGCAATGGTATGTTTTTCCATTCAGTTTGGATGATTTTCTGAAGTCAGTCTTTAAGTATTGCAAACTTGATTTACATAACTGTCGCGTCTTTTAAAAAGTCTTGCTAGGAAGCACTGAAGTTGACTTACTAGCTACCTGGGTTTTTGGCATTTCTGTGGCCTTGAACATACCTGTGATAACTCAACCTAAAGCATTTAAGTCCGCCAGACTGATAAACGAGAGCATAAGAGATCAGTTTCAATATGGAAAGCTGAAGGGCAAAGAGTGATTTAGAGGGCAAGGACAATTGTCTCCAGGCAGTTTCGTCCTATCTGTCATTGTAAATGCACATGTACACTTCACGTTAGTGATGAAAATGAGCCATATTATGGGATCTTTTACTCATGAAGCCAGCTCAGTGATCTGTTGCGTGTATAGCTTGTTTTTAGCATGCAACTTTATTGCTACGATCATTGTATAGTCAACAATACCTGACCTGCTTGTTCTTTGCAGGTTGGAGATGGCATAAATGATGCACCCTCTTTAGCTAGTGCTGATGTCGGGATTGCTTTGCCAATTGAGGGACAGGAAACTGCTGCTTCTGACGCAGCATCCATAATACTACTCCGTAGCAAACTTTCCCAGGTATGCGGTACCTGGTGAAGTATTGTTCACAGTTTTGATTGATTGATTAATTCATCGAGTTTTATCTAATGTTTCCTCATGTTTCTTTGCTCTGTCTTATGTTTTCCGGGCCAGGTTGTCGAGGCACTCGATCTTGCACAGGCGACGATGGGTAAAGTGTATCAAAATTTATCATGGGCGGTAGCATACAATGTCGTTGCTGTTCCCATTGCTGCAGGAGTACTGCTTCCCCAGTTTGATATTGCCATGACACCCTCTCTCTCAGGTACCTTCTTGTAATGTCCATGGAGACGTAATTCGAAAGAAAACACGCTCGCACTGAGTGAACTCTCACATGTACGGGTTCCATTGCACAAGGGCATCCCACAACCTCCGTGCTTCCATATATTGACAATCTGCAACTCCGATTGCCTGTTTAACAGGTGGACTGATGGCGTTGAGCTCAATTTTCGTGGTGACCAACTCGTTGCTTCTACGACTCCACGGATCACGAGGGAACAGAGGGCAGTAACCATTTCCTATTAAGCTATGGCCTCATGGATATGCACTTCGCAGGAAAATGTACCAAACGCGGTGCAGAAATAGCCAGAAACTCGCATGACAAGATGGGGAGAGAAACCATCCTCTATCTTCGGCACCGTTAAGACTTTAGTTTTTTTCCTCCTCCCAATGCTTCCATTGTGCAGATTTTTGTATTCTATAAACTGACCATAGAGTCGACAATGTAAAGAATAAAGCGGAAAATTAAATCATAGTTTCTGTGTATTGATGAATTATATACGAGCCTATTCAAGATGATATAAAAAAAAAAAAAAAAGTCAACTGAATTTTAGAGAAAAGATCTTGAAAATACTCAGGTGGGTATGGCTTAATGAATATATCAGCAATTCGATTAATCAATGAAGTGGAAAGGCGTGTGAAATGGCGGTCCATTTTATTGCGGTCCATTTTAATATGGTCGGTGCGCCCATGAAAAGCATCATCACATCTATGCTATTCGGATAGCATTTAGATCGTCGCGATAAAGTACCGTTTCACTGCCACGAAGTGTTAAACTTTTGAGGATATTTCTAAGCACACAACATTGGCAACAATCTACTGTGAGGAAAGGGAATGGTACTGCACAGTGGACCGGTGAGAAAAAGCTCTTGGACAGGGAAGCCTGTATAAGAAAAAGGAACAAAGGGGTGGGGGGATGCAAGCATACTTTTGTGAGTGGATTCTTGACACGGCATGATCATAGAGAGCATCATCCTCCCAGTTTTCACGGAAAGGCAGAAGGGCCAGACGAGCCTCTTTGGTTAAAATGGGGTTCCTGGCAAAGGGCCCAAAAACGACCCGAAATCCGTCGAACTTTCCACTGGGAAAAGATCGCTCGCGGGGCGGGGCGGGGCGGGGCGGGGCCTTGTGGTGCGTGATAACATAAGCGATCGACTGCTCATTTCGAGCGGTCCCCGATTTCTCAGAAGAAGAACCAGTCGCCAGAGCCGCACATGGCCTCCCTCGTCCTTCGCTTCCTTTCCCTCCCGGAACTGCCGACGTGCCAATTGATGGGCGCCACGTGCACGCGTCCTCTCGCCCCTACCCGTCCTGGCCCTGCCTAGGCGACGTGATCCCTGAAAATCCTACTCTGAACCGTAGCAGCTACGGGCCACATTTAATTCGGGCATCAAATGGCGGGGTGCGACGCCTTTGCCTCCTGTCAATTTTTTTTTATCGAATTGGGTTTTTCGCTTCTAAAGCTTGTTTCAAATTTTCAATCGTTGTTCTAGTCGGACCTCGGTTATTTAAGCATTGAAAAACTTTAATCCATAATTTAATAATAATGGATTTCTTAATTACTCTAATACTTCTCCTCGTGTTTAATCTAATCTTTTTGTTTAGTACTAAGCCTAGACGTATAATTGGGGATGCAAATCCGACACATAAATATTTAAAATCAAGACTTCTAACTCTAATATCATATTAGATTTCTTTTTTAGAAATTTAAATGGTTAGATCAATATATGGTTTTATATTTAATTACTTTAATATGGGCTAATGCAATAACACCCGTTCAACCCGTTTCGACGTTTTCCTTCCCTTTCCATGAATCCCATAACATAATCCTTCGCAACTCGATTCGATATCCGAAGAGCCGGTCACGATGCCGACTTCTTGACGTGGATAAATAATAATTCAAATGAACAGAGAAGCGGGGATATTATTATTCACTTCGCAATTATTCTTATTCTCAATAATTTGGGGAAAAATAGATTTGTTTCGAGGGGGTACAAAAAGGACGGGGAGCGGGGGCCCCACCCGTCGATCCAAAAATTAAATCGCATTGAATCGGCACGTGATTATGGGGGGAGCGGGAAGCAATCGCGTTGCGTTCGGCTGAGCTTGAGAGACAAAGGGCCACTTCCCATTTCATGCGCCAACGCTTCGCATGTGATCTCCTGTCCCTACTTCCCCTGCTCCTCTCTCTCTCTTCCCCCACTTGATAGTTCTTTTGATCGATTTGCCCCCGCTCGTTACCACGTTTTGGTAAAAGTTAAGGTTCTAGTCCATGTGCGTGCGCTCGATTATGGCCGAGTTGATACACGTGCCTTCGGCCCGTGGCTCGTCGTCTATGCCGCGATCATCCTCGTCTCTTTCGTCTCCACTGATCGAGAGCGCGGAATGTGCAACATCATTCACGATGGGATTATGTTTTTTAGGTTCTTTGTCTATAAGGAAATCTCTCTTCATCTATCACTTTCAAACTTTTGGATTTGATTTTCTAACAATTGATGTTATTGACTCTAGAATCATACGCAATTACTGATTATAAGACTTTATAGGGATCAATTTCAAATCGAAGGAAGATGAGAGAAGTGGAGGCGACGAGGATAGTGCTGATCAAATTTTGGATGGCAGCAAACGCGAAATAGGTCAATACTGAAAAGTTATCTTGAGGGTAGAAGATAGGTCACAACACTATAGAGCATCGATGAGACTAAATGATGAGCTGGGGCGTTTTGTATTCCTATGTTTGGTCACCTTCCAATCTCTTTTGTGAGCTTATTAACCTCTATTGGGGTCAACGAATTGTTGAGGTTGCCCCACATTAGTTGTAAAATGGATTATTAGAAAAATATAGATTCGACTTTGGGTAGAATAGTGAAATTAAACTCAGATACGTTATGTCGCTTCTTTAATGAATCATTTGCCTCGTAATGTTGCGAGTGATCATCGGTAAATTTTCTCAAAGACATAATGAGATATTGGTTTAGGATACTTGATAATAATTATAATATTTATTTAGGGTCTCTCTAGTAAAACAATTGAAAAATATTGTGGTGATTTTGGAAAGAATACGTGAAAAGGCACATATAGAGGAGGAACAAATTTTCCATTATACAGGAACTTGATTTGTCTTCCAAAACCGATGTATTTATCTTTATATTTTGAATAGAGGCAACCATTTGGAAAATGTCGTAAAATGAACAGGTACGTTCTCAAATGTTACGTTGAAAAGACATATTAAAATTCATAAATAATAAATAATAAATAAGCATAACTCCTTTATGAATAGTCATAATGTTTCAACGGAACACTATGGTTAATTTTCTATAAAAATAAATTCGATTTTTCAATAAATAAAAAATAATTATTGTTGATTAGTGTCAAACCCCGTTCACGTGCGCACTTACATATTTTCGATACCGTTTTATGAACAAATTACTAACATAGGCCGGTGGTAAGTTTATTTGAATTAACTTTTGGGGTGGGAGAAGTCCAAAATCACTCAACACTTGTATCGAATTCTAGATTGCCAATAAGTTGAATAGAGAAAAAAGTCACATGGGAAAGTTAAGTGTTGTTGTACCTTCGACTCAAGTCCAATTTACGAGGAGAAAATTGTTGAAATTATTCCATATTAATTATGGAATGAGCTGGTGATCGATTTATAAGCAAAATAAAAAACATCATATTTCGAGTTAATTTTTAAGACGAGAGAAGACCAAAATCACCCCATACGTGTTTCGTGTGTAGCCTTGCATGCCCGGCAATGCCACCTAACAATCTGCACCTAAAGTCGAAATAAAGTCGGCACTGAAATCATTGCAATTCGAAATCAATTCAAGGCACATTTCGTACTCTATGCCCAAAGGGAGAGCCGGACGAGGACCACGAAGCCATCGGGGACACGATCCGAAGGTGGACAAGCGACCCGCTCCCGGATCCGACGATCTCCGATCCAGCGACCGTTCAACAGTCGACGTCGTCGAGTTCGATGATTGCGAGCTTTGAACGGCGAATTGGCCCTGTCGCGCTTTTAACATCCGGGCCGACGTAGCCACATCCCACTAGCGACGGCACGACGAGGCGCAGACGATATAGAGAGAGAGAGAGAGGGAAAAAAGAAAAATATCCCGGGGCGCCACGTGGCGTCGGGCCACCGGTGGGGCCCCACGTGGAGAGATAGAGATAGAGAGAGAGAGATGTTGGTTTAATCGGGACATCCCCTTAAGGGAAAAAATCGAGGCCCAGGAGGAGGACAACGTTAAACAATTGGTTACATCACCGTTTCATTATTGACCCAAAACAAAGCGGAGTTTTGGCGTTTCGTTTCGTTAACAGTTGGTAAGTTGTCATCCCACCGCCTAAAGCCACGCATGCCCATCACCAAAGTAGAGTACGAAACCAAAAAAAAACCACCTCACCCCACAAAAATATAAGAGCCATTATTGCGCGAATAAATACGACCAAAAAATTATAAAATAATACACTCGCAGTACATTTTGTATGTCGCAAAAACTCCCAAGCCATCTGCGCCACACTCACTCTTTAAACGGGTACGCCCATACCACATATGCAAATGCATCAACTCAGATTTTTTGGTAAATATGGCACAGGTAGGTAGATGGCATAGACACATCTGTAAACTCACACGAGTCTTAAATAAGTCATAAATAAAATAGCTATATTGGGTCATAAATTAATTTTAATATGATATAGAATTAAACGAGTCATAAATAAATTTACAAATTATTTAAACTTAATCCAATTCTACGCTCTCCCTATTACTTTTCACCCTCACTTCATATCTCGCGCTCACTCACACTGCATTCTCACCTCGATTTATATATGAATTTTCGTATATTTAGCCATTAGATTTGCACCATACAAAATAAACGCGGAACGAATATACCGGTTTTAATCCTTTTTTTTTTTTTCATGATTGGTGTTAGCCTATAAAAAAAAAAGAAAAAAAAAAGGGAAATTACAACTAGAGCCTGGAGACGAGGGGACAGGCAGCGAAAGGGACGTGTTGACGGTAGGGGAATCCTCTGAGAGCCCAAACGGCCGTCACGGCGCCCCGTCCGTCCCAGTTAGCGGACAGGCTTTTTCCCCGGGGGGGCCGTACGCCGGGGGTGGGGGCCCCACGGAAGTCGTCAGGCGCGTCAGACGGAGAGGGACGGTACAAGTGTGGGGCTTTCCAGTTCCCGAGGTTAAAAAAAAAAAAAAAAAAGAGAGAGAGAGATAGAAAGAGAGATTTCTACTGCGCTTTCGATCAGATCAATCCAATCAGAGTTCACAGATACTGGGCCCCCCCCCACCCCACCCCACCCCCGGCTTGCTGCAGATCCTCTGGGCACCGGATTTAATAATTGTGGAAGGACCGAGGACCTCCTTGCAAATTCCATTCCCCCCCCCCCCTTCCCCTCTTGACCGACCGAGGACCGCCCTGCAATTCCATCCTCATCCTCCTTCTGCTCTGCATGATGATAAAACTGTCGTGCCACTCGTGTCTTGGACGTCTTTGCTCTTTTAAATTCGATGGTTTGAGGAGCCCTGGAAAACGTGGTTTTCGAAGCATTTGATAATTATTCGGATGATTATTGTGTCCGTTATTGATGTGAAACCCTCTGCACACATTCGCCGTCTGATAGGCGATGCGATGCGTGAACAAATGGATACGATTACATGACTTTATCCGTGAGATAAAAATGTCTAAAAATTTATCTATGCTAGCAATAGGCTCGATAAAGATGCTAATTATTAATGGAATTCGGTCGTTGCTGCAAGAGACGTGTCGGACTCTTGTCCGTGTTCATGCCTCTTGGGCAATTTTGTTGTCTAATTCGAGAGAAAGCATAAAATACCATGGAATTGCGAATCTCTTCCTGTCTACTTGATATGCAGCCGAATCACATGACCTCGAGAGCCCGTCTCTTTCATCGATTCGCCAATCATACGAGGGAGGTTAGATGCTAATTCATAGACCGTAAAAAGCCCATTCATCATCTAACTACCCATGCCTAGATGAATGCAACCGCCCAATTAGCTCCAAAAGCATGTATTGTCCGTCAAACGGAAATGTCCAAGAATTTATGTGTTGGACTCATGTCTATGTTTGTCCCTTTTGGACAACTTGGTTGTCTAATTCGAGAGAAAATACAAGAAGCCCTGAAAGTGCAGATCTCTTGCTTTTCCTTTTAGAGTACTTGATATATAGCCAAGTCACATGATCCTAGTGGCCATATCTTTCATCGGTTCGCCAATTATACGAAGGAGGTTAGGCACCAATTCACAAGCTGTGAAAGCACCAACACGTTAAACAAGTAAATGAAAAACGTCATACTTTCGAGAATGTATACACATAACGACTATTTTGGAATAGAATATTATCTTATTATCCATGCTTAATCAGCGCTCGACCCCAGTTTCGATACTGACGGAGAACCGCCAAGTCATGATCTTCTCGCGCTTCCATTGATCGGAACAAGGTTCGCCTATGCTCCGACAGTAAATCCTAGGGAGGGCCACCCCCACATCTCTAAATGCTAACAAGAATCAAGAACGAGCTCGAGACAAAAAAGATGTCCTGTAATAACCTTAGAAGTCATGCATTTGATTCACACACGTCAGGCAATTTTTCAATTTGGATGGTATTGCAAAGAGCAGTTGAGGATGTAACCAATCCATAGGAGCTTGCCTCAATGCATACAGAACAGAAACAAGTATGGGGCGCATCGAATATTAAATTTGGAAATGATGAGATGGGAGAGGCCATGGTGCGAGAACGCAGTTAATTCTTGCTATGCAGCACACAGCGAAAGAGAGAGAGAGAGAGAGAGAGAGAGAAATAACTCGTGCTTTTCGACCCCTCAAATGGATCGCCATTTACATTTTACCCCCGTCTCTGCAAGAAGACAGCTCCCCCCAGCAAGAACCGAGAAGCGAAAACGACCCATTATTCATTACGGCGTGGATGTAACCAAGCATCCCAACATTCAAGAAAGAGAGAGAAACGGTAGTGAAGTGGGGGAGGGGAGGGGGGGGGGGGGGGAAAATGTAGAGAGAGAAATTTCACCACCCAGAGCGCGCAGAGAGAGAGAGAGAGAGAGAGGGTATAGCGTTGCAGGCGTCGTTGCAGAACCTTGGCAGATGGTCTTTTAACCTTTTCTCTCGAAATAATTCGCTCCCTCTCTCTCTCTCTCTCTACCCCCGTCTCTATCTCTCTCCTCATTACGGTTCTATTCTGGGGTGGCTCTTGCCTGTGAGCAGTGAGAGCATTATATGCTCATCGAAGGAGGAGAAAAAAATGAGAATGGAAAAGGAAAATGCAGTGTACCCCATCTTTCTCTGCAGGGAGAGAGAGCCCTGTGTGTGCCAGAGCGATGTGATGGAGCGAGTAAAAGGAAGCTAATCTCAGACTTGAGGCTGTCATAATATTTCAGGGGGAGAAGAAGAAGAAAGCCCAAGAATTTTCTTCTTGGTTTTTTCAAAATGACCATCAAAGACCCAACAAACATACGCTTCTCTTTCTTCAGCTCCTCCTTCCTCGCTCTGCAGGCATCGTGTCGGTGAGCTTGGCGTAGGCTCCGACCGGGCAAGCTTTGCTTCCGAAGCATTCGTTCGTAACAGAGTCCAAAGTTGGCTCCTTTGCCGCGAATTCTGGAGTTTGAAAAGTGTGTGGTTCGCTGGGGGAACGGTCATGGCGTTTCGGCTCGCGCTCGCGCTCGCGGTCTCTCTGGTTTGCTTCAGCTCTGGTTTGGTGGACTGTGATGATGGTGAGTCTTGACATTCTTTTTTGTTCCCTCGGAATTTAAAATTGGAAGGGACAAAGTCTGCGTTTTTTATGTTTAATATGGGTTAACTTGAGCTCTTTTTCTAGTGGGTGGAACATTCTTAGGCCAATTTAATAATCATGGAGACTGACTGGTTGAATGTATATTCTATAGACTTAAGTGCTAACCTTAAAAAGTTAAAACTTTTTTCTTTATTTGCTTATGTTTTAATGTTTCGCCTTTCTCGATGTATACATGTATGCTGAAGTCCATTCTTGAATTTCCCGGTTCTCCGGGAAGGGCAACGGAAACGAGCTTGTCGGGTGTTGGTTTGACGCAGGCATTGTTTTCCCATTGATGTAGACGTTTGTGTTTACATGCCTTTGTCGTGTCCCGTTTCTGTGAAATTTGCGGAATGCTTAATTTGCATTTTGTGACCGGGGGTTGGTTATTGCGAATATTCATTCGTGCTTGTTTTTGCTTGCTGTGAAGGAGCCACACTGTTGGAGGTAAAGAAGTCGTTTAGGGACGTGGACAATGTTCTTTACGACTGGACAGATTCACCATCCTCTGATTATTGTGTGTGGAGAGGGGTCTCCTGCGACAATGTCACCTTCAATGTGGTAGCGATGTAAGCAGTCTTGGTGGATTTATTTGATTTTGTTAAGAGTTTCCTCGTTTACAATATTGTTTAGCGCATAAGTTTATGATCGGTGTTTTCGTTGATGTAGCAATTTGACAGGTCTAAATCTGGATGGCGAAATCTCTCCCTCCATTGGAGATCTTAAAGGCCTTCTCTCACTGTAATGTCCTCTCTATGCATTCTCTATATTTGCGACAGGTTCTCGCTGCCCTTATTGGTGTACTTTTTTGAGTGCTTCAAAATGAGGAAAATTGAGTGGTGTGAAGCAGTTTATCATATAAGTAGAAATGAAATTAAGGGATTGAAGCATGCTTCCATTGGGAAGTGGGCACTAAGCTAGTAAAATGCATTTTGCCCGATGAATAGGCTGAAATTGATTAAATACCAAATACTTGGATTCCCCCGCTAATATTTGTATCTTCTGGACAGTTGGTTATGGGTGACTGATAGCGTTGTATTGCCCTATGTTCTGTTGAAATTAACTATTGCCCACTTCTCTGGATTTTGTAAAATTGAGCAGCGATTTGAGTAGTAACCGGCTCTCAGGGCAGATTCCAGATGAGATAGGTGATTGTTCTTCTCTGAGAAGCCTGTAAGTTCAGTTTGCCTTGAATAAGTCCTGCTTTATTAGTGAATCTGGATACCTTGGAACCACGATACCTTTTATTGATTTTGTGCATGCCATTTATTTATTTTCCTGTTAACCTTCCTGTTCAAACTCTCAGGGATTTGTCATTTAATGAGTTAGATGGGGACATCCCGTTCTCGATATCAAAGTTGAAGCAGCTGGAGTTCCTGTAAGCCTTTTTGGCAAGCATTTGTCGATGCAGTTTTGAAGAGAATGAACTCGAATTCTTTTTTCACTGAGTTCTTTCTAATATCTTTAGGGTATTGAAGAACAATCAGCTTATTGGACCGATTCCTTCGACCCTTTCTCAGATTCCAAATTTGAAGATGCTGTATGTTCAGATTCACGTATTGCGCTTACTATTTGTGATCAAGGGTGAGCTTCATGAATGAAATGATTAATTATGGATTTTGACCAGGGATTTAGCTCAAAATAACTTGAGTGGGGAGATACCCAGACTACTGTATTGGAATGAAGTTCTACAGTACCTGTGAGTACACTGATACTGTCAACTTTCTGTTTTTTTGCTAATCGACATCCTCATCATTCTTTTCAATCTCATTCAACTCTTGTAGTGGATTGCGAGGGAACAATTTGGTGGGCACGCTGTCCCCCGACATGTGTCAGTTAACTGGTTTATGGTACTTGTAAGTCTTCTTCATTAATTTGCCTTTCCCTTTGACCGCAAGCCTGTTGAAAATTTCCGTTAAATTAGGTGTCCTTTTCAACATTATTGGCCTTCTGATGTGCAGTGATGTTAGAAACAATAGTTTGACTGGAAGCATTCCTCCCAGTATAGGCAACTGCACAGCCTTCCAGGTCCTGTATGTATTCATCAAACTAAGAGCTGCTTGATCGCTTCATTATCGTGTTCTGTTATTTTACAATCATAAAATCTTTATCCTTTATTTGTAGGGATTTGTCCTATAATCGGTTGACAGGGAAAATTCCATTCAACATTGGTTTCCTGCAAGTGGCTACCTTGTATGTGTTTGCAACTTCCGCAGAGTGTTTCAAATATATTGCATTTGATCTGTATCAGCTTTCGCTAATTCCTTCCGTAATCTGTCTGCGTGCTAGGTCATTGCAAGGTAATCAGCTGTCAGGGGAAATTCCATCTGTGATTGGTCTCATGCAGGCCCTTGCAGTCTTGTGAGTGAAAAAAAAACCCATTCTCCTATTTTAAGGTCAGAATAGTTGTTTTTCAAACAGTTGCTTAACATCTTGTTTCTCTTTAATTGTCTAGAGATCTGAGCTGTAACATGTTAACTGGACCCATCCCTCCTATTTTGGGAAATTTGACCTACACGGAGAAACTGTATGTTATCCTCGATACTTGCTATCATTTTTTTACACTTGTACTTAATTCTAGGGGTCACGTTGGCATCTTTCTTGTGCTGGGCTAAGCTTGACCTGGGTGTGAAACATGTTGTAGGTACTTGCATGGCAACAAACTGACTGGACAAATCCCTCCGGAGCTTGGAAATATGTCAAAGCTTCATTATTTGTATGCTTAGTTTCTCATATATTGGATTGTTTTGAAGCTATGCATGTGATTTCATTTGCATGGGGAGTCCATTTTTGCAACTTTTTTACTGATTGAGGATCTTTATAACTATTTCATTCTCCTGTTCTATATAAATTTTCCAAGTCCGCTCTCATGATAATTCTGGCATCCTTCATAAGCTTTAATAAACATCAGTTAGAATACGTTCTGCATGTTTCAGGCCACTTAGAACATCTTCTCACCCCTAGCTCAGTGTTGAATGTTCCTTTTGGCAGATTACCGCTCTCGGAAGTGATTAATAATGTGCAAAATTCTTCTGTAACAGGGAATTAAATGATAATCATCTCACAGGGAGTATTCCGCCTGAGCTTGGGAAGCTTACTGAGTTATATGACCTGTATGTTTGTCCTCCATGATTCCTAATTTCCGGAGTTTAAGATCCTTATTAAATTTATATATGCAGATTGTTTATAATTCTTCTTAATAATGGAGTTTTAATATGATGTCTCCATATATTATGGTTAATTCCCTCTTTCATTGTCTCAGGAATGTTGCCAACAATAATCTCGAAGGGCCCATTCCTGATAATATCAGCTCCTGTACAAATCTCAACAGCCTGTAAGCAGGTTATCATAATTTTAATTTCCTTCTTATGGATAGTTGATATCTTGACTCTTAATGTCATCGTGCAGCAATTTGCATGGGAACAAACTGAATGGGACCATCCCCCCTTCTTTGCAGAGGCTAGAGATAATGGCAAAACTGTAAGTAACATTACTAGAACTCCTTTCAATCATGGTTTGTCACGTCATGGTGCTTCTTTCATTGCTAGAAGAATCCATGGGAATTCTCTGGTGACATAATCCTTCCACCATTTTGATTGCTCCTCTGTGTAGGAATTTTTCGTCAAACAATCTTAAGGGTTCCATTCCAATTGAGCTTTCCCGAATTGGGTATTTGGATACCCTGTAAGTTTAGAGTTATTTGTTTTCTTTAATGCCCATGGTCAACACGTTTGGATTGTTGCTTATTTGTATTCCTACACAGGGATCTTTCCAATAATAAGCTCAGTGGTTCTATCCCTTTTTCTCTTGGTGACTTGGAACATCTGCTAAAGCTGTGAGTGTCGTAAACTAGAAAACAACGTTCACATGGAGATGGGAGGTATCATCTGATCTTGTGCTGAACTTCAGTGTTTTTCTCTTTGCAGGAATCTGAGCAGAAATCACTTGACAGGATTTATTCCTGCTGAGTTTGGCAATCTGAGAAGCATCATGGATATGTATAAAACCTATAATCTTAGTTGCCGTAATTTCCTTTTGAAGACTGAGAAATTCCCGAGTCTCTAATTTAAGCCTCTATGTTGCAGAGATCTTTCGAATAATCATCTATCAGGCTTGATCCCTGAAGAACTTAGTCAACTTCAAAGCATATTCTCATTGTACGCATTCACTCCCTTTGATAGGCCTTTGATAGTTTTCATAATATTTCCTAAACTGGGATATATTTGGTGCTTGAGATTGTTATTCACAAATTGTTCGTTGTTTGAGCTTATTCATTTGTCTTAGCTGCCTATTCCCCGACCCAAATATTTGAGAAACATGAATGTCAGATGCTTATCGATGTTTTAAGCTCTTTTTGCATGTTTGTTTTATTCCCCTAGTCAACAGGGATAGACTCACCCAGTGACCTATACCTGTGCCCTAATGCCTTAAAACCCGGTACTATTAGGCAGAAAGCCTTATGGGTACATGTTACTTATGTTCTCTGCTGTTTTGCCCAAAACATTTGCTAGCTCACCTTGCAATTGCTATTGTAGTTTTGAGTGGTTAATGTCACCTTTTGTCGTGTTGTCATGTCGGTGTTGGGTGTGATTACTGATTATCACAATTGAGCTCCTCATACTTGGATGGCTTATGATGTAACTTCTTGGTTAACTCTATTAGGTTTGGGTATTGTATTGTTTTCACACATGAAATGTGGATAATGTTATGCTTAACTTTACAGGAGGCTGGACCACAATAATTTATCTGGAGATGTGATTTCACTGATGAACTCCCCTAGTCTGACTATTCTGTAAGTTTATTGTTGTCCCAATGTTGTCCCCAATGCTGCATAGATTATGATGGTACTATATTTTCTTTGATTTTGTAGGAATGTATCGTACAACAACTTGGTTGGGGAAATACCCATGAATGACAATTTCTCCCGCTTTTCACAAGACAGGCAAGCAAACTAGATATTAAGCTTCATGAATGAGTAATTCTGATCATCTCCACTTGTGTGCCAGCTTTTTTTTTTTTTTTTTTTATTTTTTTTTCAAATATTCAATAATTGATGGTGCAGTTTTGTTGGGAATCCTAGACTCTGTGGCTATTGGCTAAATTCTCCTTGTGGCAATTCTCACTTGACTGAACGAGGTAAACATGAATCTAAAGCGTGTTTGTGGTAGCTGCTTTGCCAAATACGTGCTTTAACATAAAGAACAATATGTGCTTCAGATTTCAAAGAAAAGAGGAAAATTTGGTTTCTTACATCTTCTGTTCACCTAAATTTATTTTTCTGAGACCTTAAATATGAAGAATGACCAACCATCCCAGGTAGTGTTTTAGGGCTATATTTTTAATTTAGCTTTCTGATGCATGTTTACATAATATCTGGTTGCATAGGTGATTTTGTGTATTTTACTATTCATATTTGCAGTTACAATTTCTAAAGCTGCCATACTGGGAATTGCTCTTGGTGCACTTGTTATCCTTCTCATGATTCTGGTGGCAGCATGCCGACCTCAGAATTCTAACCCATTCGTTGATGGATCCTTTGATAAACCAGGTACCATGCATCTCGAGCAACATCTTGCTTATTGTGTGAAAGAATGGGGATGTTTTCTTTAATGAACTTTAAAAGCTCATGCTTGTGAACTTATCAGTTTTACTTTAGGGAGTGTACTTCTACCATCAGCAGAATTACCTTGATATGTTTGCCTTGCCTCATGAATTGTATCATTATTATGATAAACAAGCACGCATTATCATCAAAACGAGATTCTTGGTTGAGACAATGAGCTCTTCTTGAAAATCCTGTGCGATAGTTTTTGCCTGAAGTGAAATCATTGAGCCTGTAATCTTGCAATTAACTCCTATGTTGTTGCTTTATAGCCGTCTACTATTCACCACCAAAGCTGGTAATTCTACACATGAACATGGCCCTACATGTCTACGAGGATATCATGAGGATGACTGAGAATTTAAGTGAGAAGTATATAATTGGTTATGGGGCTTCAAGCACAGTATACAAATGCGTTCTTAAAAATTGCAAGCCGGTCGCCATCAAGAGACTCTTCTCTCAGTATCCAGAGTGCTTGAAGGAGTTTGAGACAGAGCTTGAGACTGTCGGAAGCCTTAAGCACCGAAATCTTGTCTGCCTCCAAGGATACTCCCTGTCCCCTTCTGGCAACCTTCTTTTTTACGATTACATGGAAAATGGCAGCCTCTGGGATCTTCTCCATGGTGAGTGAAGTTTCTCTTTAATGACTTGGATGTCCTGCTCAAGAGCCTCTTAGGTGAATGCGCGTGTCAACTTTTTCCCATCATATCTGAGAAGTAGATTGAAAGAGTGAAAATCTGAAGTGGCTTCTATTATACTCATTTCACTCCTGCTAAATTTTCTTCTGTTCATGTATATCGAAATCATCTAAAATAAACTGGTCTTAGTTTTTGATTATATCAGGATTCTTCCAACCAAAGATCTTTACAAATTAATGATTTCTGTAGGCCCTGCGAAGAAAAAGAAGCTTGACTGGGACGCTCGTCTCAAGATAGCACTTGGTGCCGCTGAGGGGCTTGCATATCTTCACCATGATTGTAGTCCGCGTATCATCCACAGGGACGTGAAATCGTCAAACATTCTACTCGATAAGGAATTTGAGGCGCATCTCACTGATTTTGGGATTGCAAAGAGCCTGTGCACAACGAAGTCCTATACTTCTACATACATAATGGGGACCATTGGCTACATAGACCCAGAATATGCCCGCACTTCTCGCCTCACAGAGAAGTCAGATGTCTACAGTTATGGAATTGTTTTACTGGAGTTGCTGACTGGCAGGAAAGCAGTGGACAATGAATCCAATCTCCATCACCTGGTTTGTCTTTCATCCAAAATCCTTGAATACCTCCTGTTTTTCTTTGAGCTCATAACTCTTACATGAACAAGACTGTTGCGAGTAGTGGCTAGCCGAATCTTGGGCAATTGCATAATATCGGCAGTTTAGTTGCCCAACTAAAAATAATTTCAGATCTGGTCATGGTATCAAACATGTTGTTCTTTGCACGCTCTGTGAGGAAAGGCAAGGTTGTCGTTCACTGGTTAGAATTCTAGGGCTCTGCATGTTTGGTCGATCTTTGCATTTTTCCGTTGTTCACAATAATGACTACTTGCATAATGCAAAATAAGTACATCTCGAGATTTCTCTTATATAAATTGCTTTGAATTCTCATTAGATCTTATCCAAAACTGCAAGCGATGCGGTAATGGAAACGGTTGATCCCGACGTCACTGCCACATGTAAGGATCTCGGAGCGGTGAAGAAGGTTTTCCAACTTGCTCTCTTGTGCACTAAGAGGCAACCATCGGAACGTCCTACCATGCACGAAGTGGCGAGAGTCCTCGGAAGCCTGTTGCTGTCCACAACCCCACCGAAGCAGTTATCTGCGGTAGGGTCCGCTCCGCTCCCGGGCACAAAGATCGCTAGTTACATGGACGAGTATGCAAATTTGAAGACTCCGCACTTGGTAAATTGCTCAGCCATGAGCACCTCGGACGCCCAACTCTTCCGTAAATTTGGTGAGGTTATCTCTCAGAACAGCGACCTGGACCCTGAAAAGTCGGCTTAAGAAGGATGGGTAGGGCTTTTAGCTGGGATGGAGTCAAAGAGGGGAAAATGTGTATAAATATGTGGAACTCGACATTCTCTTGTTAGCATGTTAGTTTTAGTACTTATCTAGTTAGTATCAGCTTTCTAGCTGAAGTGAAAAGGTTGAACAACTCACTGATACTGATAGGGTCAAATGGGGTTGTGCCCCGATTCTTACCATAAGCGTTGCGCTGTGTTGAAGTACATGATATACTAATTTTTGCACTTGGTGGACAAAGATCGCTAGTTACATGGACGAGTATGCAAATTTGCGTCCGTAAATTTGGTGAGGTTATCTCTCAGAACAGCGACCTGGACCCTGAAAAGTCGGCTTAAGAAGGATGGGTAGGGCTTTTAGCTGGGATGGAGGCAAAGAGAGGAAAATGTGTATAAATATGTGGAACTCGACATTCTCTTGTTAGCATGTTAGTTTTAGTACTTATCTAGTTAGTATCAGCTTTCTAGCTGAAGTGAAAAGGTTGAACAACTCACTGATACTGATAGGGTCAAATGGGGTTGTGCCCCGATTCTTACCATAAGCGTTGCGCTGTGTTGAAGTACATGATATACTAATTTTTGCACATGGTGGACAGCCATTCCCGCTGTCAGGTCCCCCGGGTGGCACTGGAAAATGTCCAGCGATACTGTCAAGTGAGACATAGATGTAATCAGGTCTCTGCTAGAGGGAACTGTATGTTGTCGAGTACTCTTTGTTCTGATGGTAGAAAGTACCAATGAATGGATGCAGTGGAAAATAGATCGAAGATCGTTTGCCAAATGATTTTGGTACATAGTGCAATACACAGGATCTAAATCTGGTTAGAACTACCGACTGAAGGTTAACCCAGGTTCTACTACCTCAAAAATCTTCCATTCCAAATTCAACAGTAGAAGCCTTAGGGTCTGATTCAGCAGAACACACACTGACATCTCAAATGGACAATTAACTTTTCTTTGATGCAAGTGAACATATATACATACTACCAGTCCATCGTCCCGTAATGGGCAATGGCTTTGAACCTCGGATGTGGCTTTGCCCTGCCCGCTTCGTAGTCTTGCAACGTCCTGATATCCTCGTCGACAAATAAATTACTTAGTACAAGTGGAAGATGTATCCAAAACCTGAATAAAAACCATACACCCCCCAAACGCAAATGAACCTCGTGGGTATGAAACCGAACTGAGCCGAGCACAATCTACAGATCTCAAGCTAAATCCTCGGGGTCAGCTTTTTCAGTCATTGAGTCAGAAAGGACCAGGCTCGATGGGCTCGAACACTGCTGCAGATCAGCCAAGGAGTATGACCGCCAAGACGAAAAATTCTGTTGAGGAGAAGCTATCTGGTTATGAGAACCCTTTCTACGTGGATGAAGAGGCGGAAGATGAGGAGGAGATCGTGATGCTGAGCTCGTACTAGAGTCTTCACTCGCGGAACTAAAACTCTCTGAGTTGCGCATAGCAGCAACCTTCAAGACCAATGCGCTGTTGCTCGAGGTGAGCGGTCTTCTCTTAGATATCCCCGCTGCGTAGCTTCTCAGGGGGAAATTGCGGCCTCTGTCCAACATGTGACCTGCGAGGATATTTCTGCGCCTTCTGGTGCAAGCATTTTCCGGTTTCACGATCTCTTTAGCAGATGAAGAAGCAGAAGCATCTGCTAAGCTTGTGAAAGATTTCGACTTGCCATCATAGAACTTTGATATGCCCCTCCTGCAAATATTCAAAAGCAACCATAATTAATGGCACATAAAGGGCGGTATATCTTCACCAATAGTGAAGGACCATTTCCCCCCGTGTTTGAGAAAATCGACTCAAGTCAAAAAAATTTTCAGGTAAAGCAATCATTTTGACATCAAGTATGCAAAAGCAGTCGCCTATCTCAGCTCTTAACCTAGCAAATCTAACCATTAATGAACTCCAACTCCAACCTTTATGAGGAAAAGAGCAACCAAATCTGATAATCCCATGACAAGTGGAATTTCAAAGACATTCAACAGATCATGAAACAACATCATAATGCTACCTCCGGACACAGGACTTCAAGGCAAGCCATCACATTGTCCTGACTTACTGTTCTTTCTCAGAAGATCTCAAACCCTAGTTCATGCAACGACCGATCCAAATTTGCTTCAATCAGATGAAATTGAAGCATCGAGACACGGGTATCTCCCTAGGATCACGCATCAACGAGCATCCAGTCCATAGATTGATCAACAACCTTTCTAAATATAACAAAAACAGATACAGGGACAATCCAGGAAACATCCTTCCAAACACCACCGACACAAGAATCTCCACAAGCATGAGACTCGGAGCAGAAATCGATCTAGACCCCCAAACCCATCCTCGAGTAAAAAGCCCCAGTAAGAGAGAACCCCTAAAGATACCAAATTTAAACTCGCGAGCTCGATCCAATTACCTCATAGGCAGGACCTCCTCCAACGCGTCCATCATCTCCAGCGGCCCCTTGTACGAGCTCTGCACCTCGTTCTCCTCGCCGTCATCCCCTCCCGACGACCGGTTCCCGGTGTCGTCGTCGTCGCTGTTCTTCCCGATCGAGGACGACGCCGACGCGGAGTCCAGCTCCGGCGAATCGAAGATCGAGGGCCTGGCGGCGTCGATCGAGAACCCGGGCGGCTCGATTTCGTCCACCCCCCGCTCACCCTGCAGCGCGCCCAACATGGCTGCCCCCCCAAACAACGGCGGCGGCGGCGACTCGCGCACCCACAAACCTCCCGGAATCAAGAATCACCACCGCACGTACGGCCGGCAGACCCCGGCGGACCTTCCGATGCTTCGCCGGCGGACGGAAACGGCCGGAAACGGCAACTGGTCTGATCGAATCGGATCGTTTCTTCTTCTTCTTCGTTCTCGCTGGAGCAAGCGCTAGCGAAATGAAGCAGCGACACAGACGAGAGGCTGAAGATGATCGAGGGTTCCGCTATATATTTCGGCTGATTTCCGGATTTAATCTTTTTGTTTTTTCGGTTTTTTCATTTTTTATTTTTTTAAAGGAGGTGGGGACACGAGAGGATAGAGATTGGGGCGAATTGTTCTTATCCTTATCCGTTGTCAGAATATTACAACATCATTTTCGACAATAACAATAACAACAATAATAACAATTCCGAACTGCTTTTTTTTTTTTTAAACAAGGAATTTACCCGAATTACCGAGCAGGTACCTAAGTAATTCCGAGCTGCTTTCTTCTTCTTCTTTTTTTTTTTTTTCTGAAATAATGAGTTTAACCGAATTACCGAGCAGTTACGTAAATAATTCCCCTCGGGTTTCTAGAAATATTCAGGCGAAGTCTATCCAGCTCTGTATTATAACCGTTATCCAATGCTTTTTCCCCGGGATTAATGAACGTTTATTTCTGAATTTCCGCTTCGACGGTTTAATTATAAAATTATCGGATTTTTCTGCGCCGTTTCACCTGAAAAATTTAAAATTATTTCGAAAAAGCATTGCGCCTTTTCTTTTAGATAAGAAATGCGCGATGGGTCCTGGGAATTCGTACCGAATAAATGAGAATTCGAAAAGCAAAAAAAGCAACTCGAGGAGCCAACTTTGAAAGCATTTTGAATGGAGAAATTGCTGCCCTATTAATTAATTTTCGTGGCGAATGATTGTTTAATTACTATATATTCTTAATTTATCCGATTATCTGCTTTATCGTTACTTTATCGACGCTGGCCCTCGGTGGGCATTGGAAATTCCTTTTATTACGGAAGATGCTCGCAGCATAAATTTAACAAATGTTTATCTTTTGCAGGTTAAATTAAAAATGCGGCCCCGAATTTTAAAGGAAAAATACAGCCCTTGAACCGTATAAAAATATTGAATATAGTCCATAAACTATTCAGGGACCTATTAAACAAATTAAAACTTCAGAAATCATAATGAATAAATTAAAAATTTAGATATTATATTCATATTTGATCAAAGTTTATGGACCGTTTATTTCATTATTTCATTTTTATAGACGGGGGAGACCACGGGGACCCGCCGTGCACCGCGACGCAGCCGATCCCAGCCACGGGCCGAAGCGAAAAAGCGGAGACGATGGAAAAGGTATATTCCTTCCCCGGGGAGGGCGGGGGCAGCTGCCCGGGCCTGCCCGGGGACGCTGACCGCGTCGGGGCACGCGACGGTTGGGAAATTTTGTTCTCTCTTTTTCCTTATCCTCGGATTTGGTCGGTCGTCGGGAGAGGGACGTACCCGATGACGTGGCGCCCATGGCTCTCCTGCCTCGAGCACGAGGCGAGGCTTATCCACAACGACGCGGATGGTGGGGCCCGCGCGCGCAACACCCAGCGCACCAGCACTTTTGGATAAACATCTTTTCTTTTTCTTTTTTTGCCCTTTTTCTTCCTCAAAGCACGCGCTCGTTGTTTTGCATCGAAATCCGGTGGCTCCTCCGCCTCCATGTACGCCTACAAAACGCGACCAAAAGGAGGATAGACCTAACACTCCACAACGTCTCTCGATGTTATAAATGCTCGCCTTGGAAAAAAGGGCTGCCCCAGCCGTAAGTTCGCGGCGCGGGGCTATAATTTTTAGTATGAATCACGTGAAAAGTCCTACGCCCACAATGAATTTACCTTTCGTTAATTATAATTAAAATTTTCAATTAAATTACTGAATTTAATAGCGCTCGTGATCTAGAATCCTACTCTCCGTTTTGTCAGATATATGATAATTTATTATTTTTCGTGATACCGATCCGATTTGATAGAAACTAATGAGAGTATATTTGTATTTTTTTGTAATAAGATGAGAATATAATTTGAATTTATAATGTTGAGTGAATTTATCGTAAGTGTATCGATTTGAGGTTTTTTTTTTTTTTGTGGTAAAAAAATTAGATTTGGAAAATTCATCATGGGTATTATCAGATTGAGATTTTTCATTAATATTAATCCTAATTTATATGTTGGACGATACATAATTTAGAAAATCCGACGGGTGGTGGCTTCCTAAAATTCGTTAGAAGTTGTCGTTGCTTTGAAGCGACTCCAATTTGTCGTTGCCAAGCAACCTTATGAAAAATGGGACACCTCCTTTTTCCAACAATATTTGCCAAATCGAGGAAGTGGAACGAGAGTGCCCGTCACTATTCCATGTTTTGCGCCAATTACGATTTTGATTTGTTAGCCCTTTTTCTTTTTCTTAGGTGTGAAAACGAGGCCAGAAGGAGGCCCAAGAGGTCTGAAGTGTTTCCGAGATCAGCAAAGAAGCCCCATAACACGTCTCACCACATGTGTATCCTATGGTTGTTGGTTACAAGGTAGGGAATGAATAAGATTCCAAGATAAAACCTACAACTAGAGAACCGGATGGTGGGAACTTGTTCAGTTTCAATTTCAAGGTATAACAAATTTTGTGCTTTTCTTGATTCATGTTTTTTCGCGATCCTATGATATTCGAACTATTAGTCTAAGTTTCTATTTTATGGCTAAAATTTTTTACATTGTTAACGTCTCATATTTTTGTGTGTTTAAATATAAATTATAATCAGTAAATTATAGTAACAAGTGGTGGTCATTAAATACGATAATATAGGTAGAATCTGAGTAGATCCCGAAACTAACTCTGGAACTTACGACATGGTAGGCTTTAAGGTATGTAGAGTAGATTTCAGATTCCAAAAATTGATGAACCTGTTCAAATGAGTATGTTATAGGTGGAATTTGTAGCCGAAACTATTGCATGAGCCTCCATGATTTGTCCGTTTGATATATAGGGACGGCGAGCTCCAAGGACATATTCCTTATTTTAACGTATCGGTAGCCAAGTGCCCTGTGCCCCCAATTGGTGCAGTATGTTTTTCTTGCCCATGTCCAACAATATCTTCTAGTTATTTAAAATCCTCATGATCTCGAAATTGGGATGATTATCAATATGAAGTCTTTTAAGGACTTGCTTAGGTCCGAGCAATTTCGATCATTAGGGGGCCCAAGAGGTTTGAAAGGTTTCCAGGATCTGCGAAGAAGCCCTATAACAACACATCTCGTGGAGCCAAGAATTGTAAGGATCTGGTGGGTTGAATTCGAACGGAGACGTGGGCTTGCAATTTGTCCAATAAGAGATAATTACGCAAGCCCATATGCGACCGTGCATGCGTCTAGGGAATTTTTCTTTTTTTTCATCGGGTGACGACAAATTATATGAAAATGTAATGACTCGAAGAATAAATCTTAAAATTTGATAAATCTCAACCACGAGAAGAGCTTCATTTCCACAAATCAATTGCTGAGACTAGTCGGGAGAAGAGAAAATTACCAAAAAAATTATAAACTTTTTATATTTGTGTTAATTCAGTTCATGCGATCAATTTAAGTTGGAAACCGTTGACCCAAAAAAAAAAGTTGGAAACCGCTGACATGAATGCCGGCCAACTTACCTACGCAGCGCAAACGGTGCTTAAGTGCACAATTTTTAATAAATATTTAAATTTTTGAATTTTTTTCTCTCTTTTTCTATTTTTCCTTCCCTTCCTTCTTCCTCACCTAGACCATCATGAGGCGTGGCTGTAGGCAAAGGTAGCCATGGCTTTGCCAGCCTCGAACAAGGCCACCTTCGCTTATAGCTAGCAAGGCCATGGTGAGGCTACCCTCGCCTAGATCAGGGCGAGGCCACCTCACCTAGAACTGGGCAAGGGCTTCGTGACCCTTGCCTAGTGGCTAGTGAGCTCTAGTGACCCTCATCGGCCACAGCTCGCCTTGCACGATGGGAAACAAAAGAAAAAATTTAAAAAATTAATGAATATTAACAATCTCCATGTTATAAATGCTCGCTATAAAAAGTTGCATAACTTATATATCTTTGATAAATTTGCTCTTTGTTAATTTTTAGTTGAATTTTATGGTTAAATTATCGAGTCCAATGACATGTGATAGTTGATGGGTATATTAGTCTGGGGTTTTACCTTCCGCGTTGTCACATGTGTAATCATTTGTGGTTTTTTGTGATATTAATCAAATTTGACAGAAACTGTATCACAACTGTACAATTTGTAGTTTTTTATTGTAAAAAAATTAGTTTGAGGTAAGATAAGAATAGAAAGGGAATTTAAAATGTTTAGTGAATTTGTCACAAGTGTACCGATTTGGCGCTTTTTTCATGGTTAAAAAAATTATTTTTGGAGAATTCATCATGAGTTTGAGATTTTTCATGGATATTAATCCTAATTTTTATGTAGGATGCTACAAAATTTCGAAAATCCTACAGGGTTGGTGGCTTCCTAAAATTCGTTAGGACTTGTCGTTGCTTTGAAGAGACTATAGTATGAGACGCTCGTGAGGCGTTAGCCAAGCAACTTTATGAAAAATGCAACACCCCCATTTTCCACCGATATTGCCAAATCGAGGAGGTGGAACGAGAGGGCCCGTCACTATTCCATGTTTTGCACCTTTTGCGATTTTGATTTATTAGCCCCTTTTCTTTTTCTTAGGTGTGAAAACGAGGCCAGGAGGAGGCCCAAGAGGTTTGAAAGGGTTTCCAAGATCGGCAAAGAAGCCCAATAACAACACATCTCACCGCATGTGTAACATGCGGTTGTTGGTTACAAGGTAAGGGTGAGCATGATTCTAAGAAAAATATAGAACCTACGAATTAGGCCGGTTATGAGAACTAGACTGATGGGAAGTTATTCGGTTTCAAGTTTTCCTATCCGGTTTCAAATTCCAAGGTATGTAGGTAGGTTCTAGATTCTAAAAATTGGGCAACTTATAACTTCGAACTCGAAACAAAATTTTGTATTTTTCTTGATTTATATTTTTGCGCGATCTTGTAGTATTTTACGACTTTCGATGAAAAATTTATAATTTGGAATTACTAGTCTGAACTTCCATTTTATGACTGAGATTTTTACTTTGTTAATATTTCATATTTTTCGTGTGTCTAAATATAAGCTATGGTCTTTTAATCAAAGTTCACGAAAATGAAAGTTACGGTATAACTTATATGCCAAGTTCATAAACTGTTAATTACTTTTTAAAGTTCATGATAATGAAAGTCCACAGATAACTTCAAGTTGAAGTCAACGTTTATGACTTGTCGAATGATCATCACTTTCTTCATCTTTAGAGCTAATATGATATTCTTTTTATTTTGGGATAAGTGCGATCAAAATCTTAAAACTTAATATGAAAGTACAATTAAGTCCTAAAACTTACAAAGTATAATCAAGTTCTACAACCGAGTCCTTCTGTTAAGTCTAACCAATTTGGCTAACGGAAAATATTAGCATAATTTTTTTTTAATATTTCCTCTCCGTGACTAAAATATGAAACATGAGACAAAAAAGATGTCAATCTGATTTTATACATATTTTATTTAAACTAAATTTAAAAAATACTAAATTAAAACCCTAATTCCGCTAGCAGCCACAGGATGAACGTCGCCGCATCTCGTCCCATGAAATCAAATTGTCCATGAGCAGCTAAGTCCTCATGAGGGACAGAAGCGACCTCTGCGAGTCGCCAACTATCGGCGAATCCCCGGACTACTCCCCCGGCATTTGTCCCCATGGGCACCTCTCAGATTCGAAGCCCTGAGACATATGGAGAGAATCCGAACCGGACAGGTTCCATTTGACTCAGCTTGCGGACGATGTTGTATTGTACGCTGAACCACAAAATCAACACAAATGAAGCTCTCGCCAATTTGTTTAAAGAAAAAGAAAAACCCAAAAAGAGAATAAAAGAAACTATTCCTCTATCTACTGGCGTTCGTCCAATGAGAGAATTAATAAAACAAGTCCTTTTTGTGTCACTTGTCTTGAAGCAACACAGAACGTCAAAATTGATAAAAGAAAATAGGACAAATGAAAATGGGGTTTACGAACATCACAGTTTTTTGATTATTGTGGGAATAATAGCTTGTTGTGAACTACAAATTCTTGAAAGAGTGGATTAACAACAATCTATAATTATTTGTTATATCTTTTGTGATATAACACAAACTAATTCTCACGATAGATTAAAAACTATCGGCCAATCATTTTTCAATGAAAATATAGGCTACCTAGGATAGTGGAACAAATTGTCGTAAAAAAGGAGCATATAATGCAGTGAGATGCAATTAAAAGGGAGAATAAGTGCTGCCAAAACAGCATGGCCTAGAAAGGGAAATCGAAAGTCTTAATGTTTTATTTGATAGAGCCATGTCAAACGGTTGGGGATTTGAGTGCAAGAAAATTTGGGTTGGAGATCGCTATCTTGTGGGCATCCTCTCTATTTTCTGGCTGGTTTGGAAAAAGCAAAGAAAGAAAGCCTTTGAAGGAGAGGAGCCTTCAACCCCTGTAACTTTTCGTGGCTGGTGCAAAACTAATGATTTTAGCATAATGGGATTACTAGCAGATGCAGATGCATTGGTTGCTAATATATGCTTCCTCTCTTGATTAAGCTCTTTTGAATCTTGACCTCCTTTCCCTATAGCGAATGTCTCTTTATCAATGAAATGAGCTTTCTTGCAATAGGCCCCACAGAACCATGCACACTATCCTCCTTATCTAGCACCATATCCTCAGCAAGAGGCACAGATTCAGAAGCTTCTGGCATCGTCTAGCGCCGTTCTAATCTGAACTGCTTCCGCTTAGTTGTGGTGCCATCACAGGCACAGCTGCTCCAAGGTTTTATCTTCCCGACATTTGTCGGAGTCTCGAAATGTGTTAGAAAAGGATAGAATTCTTTTAGTCGTTGGATTAGATTTGAATTCAATAATGGGGGTGGGGTTCCTTTTCGACAAAAAACTGGTGCACGGACATTCATCTTAAACATTGCTTCCCCACTCTGTTTTTTTCTTCCTCTACTGGCCAGGATGCTCTCTTTTCTAACGTCTTGTGCGCCAACGCCAGCACTGGACTCTGAATTCCCACCTCAATTTATATTTTAAGGGAGCTTGATGTGGTCTGCGCATTCATCTCGCTTTACGGCCCAAGGTCAAAGGTATTGGAGGACGGATTCATCTAGAATTTTGTTAACTGTAGAGCCTCCTCCTAGGATTTGAATTAGACCGGAAACTCCCCGAATGAGCCTCCTTCCACTCCAATTTGGCTGTCGTCTCTTGCCCAACTCGACCACGATGTGTTTCCCAGAGGAAGATTCGATACATTGGGCAGGCATGTGAAGCTGCGCTTACTTTCTTTTCTAGTGTTTCCCATGGAAATTATGTGCAGCCAGCGGTTTACAACGACTAAAAAGAAAGACAAACAAAGGGAAATTTCCCAAACAGAACCGTGTTTCACAGTGGCGATACTTTTAAAGCTGCTTCTGACGATCTCTTTAGTTGCAGAGGCGAATATGCTATTTAGATCCACCATGTTCAAGTAAACTTAAGCAATTCAAGATGGCAAATGCAGGTAAAGCTAAATTTGATTAGCGACCAGAATTTTATATAGTTGCTGAAAATACATAAGTTTCCAGGCAGGACTCATCCTTTCCAAGACATTGAGAACTGGAACTATCTCCATTTTCAATAGGTAAATTAGCGCCTTCACCTGCGCCTTCAGCTTCCGAATGAATATAAAAAAGAAAAAAAATTCAGCTTTAAGGGACCAGCTTTCTATGGTCTAGTCGTTTATACAGGCACAAAATTTTCCATTTGTTAGTAGATTTCTGACTTAGTTGATAGATATTTGATACTGCTGGTAGAAAAAGTATGATCAACAATTCAAATATCTAGTAATCCATTAGAATGTTATCACCACTACAATAAATTTCTTGACTTTCAAATGAAATAGTAAATTACCAACTCCTCTGAAATTTTGCCTTGGTCGTAAGTAAATCACCAGCACTAGAATAAATTACTATTTCAAATCAATGTTGGTAAATGTATTATAGTATTAGTATATCACATAAAACACTCGTATAATTTCAAAGGAGTTGGTAAAATCCTGAAAATGTCGATATTTATCAAGAAGTTGATAATTTACAATTTTTTCAGGATGTTAGTAAACTACTTGTAGTGCTGGTAGATTATAGATGGAGCTCGTAAAACTTGAAAAGAGTTTTTAATGAACTAAACAATTAGGGGATTGGTCAATTCATGGTGGTATACTCCTAGAAAAACACTTGCGAGATTTCAAAGAAGTTCGTAAGTTACTATTTTAGTGGAATATTAGTATGTTTATTATATTGTGGGTAAATCACCGGTGATACTTGTAGAATTTTCAAGGACGTAGGAATTTAGTTCTTTGTTTGGTCATTCGTAAAATCCTTGCCAGAAAATTATTGGCCACAACTTTTTATCAAGAAGAATGGAAAATTACCAGCAACTTTAAAATTCAACCAAGGCGGAAATTTTCTAGTTTTGAATCCATTTGCCTATTTCCCTAACCATCCCCTCATGATCTGGAGGCCCGTCGAATGTTGAGGCCCATATAAGTATGTCCGAACCAGCACTCATTGACAGGGAAAGGAAGTCGAGTAGAAATCATATTTAGGCTGAAGATAGAGTAGAAAGCATAGTTTGGCCAGGAAGATACAACAGAAAGAGTGGTGTTTTGAGAAATAGACGTCACAAAATGCTAATTACATTACCTGAATAAGCAAACTCATGGAAGGGAAGAGATCACACGAGCACAAGTTCTAAATACTCCTGAAATGAAGAACTGAGGGTAGGGGAGAGAGCATGAGATTGTTCATTCCTTATGCGCTTCTTGACATTCTCAGCCTCTTCAACTTGGCTACCTTCATTACTATAGCCACACATGCCTTGTCTGCTACTTGATCTGCAAAGTTGAAGTGTGCATGTCTCCAATCCTTCTTGAACAACGAAACTCCAAAAAAGCCCCAGAACCCAATCGCAAATCCAAGCATTTCAACCGCATAAAACAACGCCCTATCAAGCTTATCCTCTTCATGTGTATCTTCAGGGTGAAGGATTTTCTGTGGTTGAGGCGTCTCGGCGCCAAGGCATTTATTTCTCAGAAGATCACCACAGAGTAGAGGATTGCCGGCATAAATGGAAGGATCATCAAGTGTTTGGATTTGATTCCCTTTTGGAATCTGCCCTGTGAGGTTGTTTTGCGACAAGTTGAGGTGCTCTAGGGATGTTAACGCTGAAATGCCCTGTGGAATTATCCCTGAGAGATGGTTGTTTGAAAGATCAAGAGACTCAAGCGACATCATATTCCCAATGCCAATGGGAATATTTCCATGAAGATGGTTGTGAGACAAGTTCAAGCCATGCAATCCTGAGAGGAAAGAAAGTTCTTCAGGGATTGACCCGCTCAAAAAGTTGCTAGAGAGATCCAAATTGACCACAAGTTGCAAATCAATTTTGGTGTACTCATTATATCTCCCTTTCAAGATCTCAATCACGTGCTCTCGACCCCAATTCGGATTGTTGATTCCAAATGTGAAGGAAATTATATCTTGTATAGGAGTGACGGCCACAGATTCAGATGGATTGCCTTGATTCAAGTTGATCATACTGCTCATATTGCCAAGACAATGTGGGATTGTTCCTGTCAAATTGTTCACTGCCACGTCTAATATATTCAAGCTTGATAGTGAGCAGAGTTGCGAAGGGATGTTATCGACAAACCTATTCTCTCGTAGCCTTAGGATCAACAAGGACGAAAAGCTTTCGTCAAACCATGTTGGAATGCTTCCAGAGAAGTTATTCTCTCCAAGGTCTAAAATCACCAAATCTGTGCAATAATCTAAAGCTTGAGGAAGCTCCCCATTGAGATAGTTTCCGTTCAAGTGAAGGGTGGTAAGGTAGGGCAATGATCCAAGTGAGCTAGGAATTACTCCGGACAGCTTATTGAATGACAAGGTCAAGAATGACAAAGAACCCTTCCAACAGTCTGGAATACTGCCAGATAACTTATTATTGGCAAGATTTAAATCAAACAACTCCATGTCGCATAATGATGACGGTAGAGTACCATTAATTTGGTTATCATTGAGATACAGAGTATGTACTTGATACATAATGCCAATATCTGTTGGAAGAGATCCAAAGATTAAGTTGTGGGAGAGATCTAAATAGGAACAATTAATAGATATGTTGGGCAAGGGCTCGGTAATCTAATTGTAAGATAGATCGAGATAGGAAGAGGTCAAGTTGGTTGACCATTTTGGCAAGGGCCTAGTAATATGATTGTAAGATAGATCAAGCTCAGAAAACGTCAAGTTGCTTGACCATTTTGGCAAGGGCTCAGTAATCTGATTGTAAGATAGGTCGAGCCAAGAAAATGTCAAGTTGGCTAACCATTTTGGCAAGGGCCCAAAAAGTGAAGCATTGGCGAGTATGATTTCTTGGGCTTCTACTTGTGTCCTAATCCATTGGGGAAATTTAGTTCCGAATTTACAAGAGTTCATCGAAATAATTACCAGTTGGAAAGGGGGTATCCAGCTAGGTTTTGCCTCAAAACTCAAGTTATAATTGTCACGAATGTACAACGCCTTGAGCCTTGACGAATTAGAAAAATGGATTTCGGTAATCACGCCTTCTAAATGATTATCCTCAAGATTCAAGTATTGCAAAGCCCCCAATTTCCCTAATGACTCAGGAATCTGCCCCGCCAATTGATTAGAAGAAAGATCTAACGATCTCAATGATGACAATTGACCCACTGATGGTGGAATGGCCCCATTCAATCCACTAATTGAAAGATCTAGTGTTTCCAAGTTTGACAATGATCCAATGACGCTAGGGATTGGATTGGAGAAGAAATTGCCGTAAAGCAGAATATGTTTTAAGTTTGTGAAGTGCACCAACCAATTGGGCAAAGCACCCTTAAGATTATTTGAACATATCTCTAGACTCTCTAGGCTATTCTCTATGAGTCCCGATGAATTTCCTCGGGTTATTGAAATCTCTTCTCCGATTTGGTTATAACACAAACGCAATGACTCGAGGTACCAATTGTTCTTTAAGAACAAGAATAAGCCTCCTGCAATGCTGTCAAAATAATTTTGCTCTAGATTAAGATGAACAAGGCTCGTAAATTTGTCAAACCACATGGGAATTGATGAGTTGAAATAGTTCAATGATAGATCAAGACGCTGGAGAGAAGTCATGTTTTGAAATAAAGTGCTTGGGATGGGACCTTCGAAAAGATTCATCGAAAGATCGAGGTACTGAAGATGAACAAGAGAGGTAGAATTGCCCAATTGATCAGAAAAGAGATGAAAATCATGTAGTCCACAACCTGATAATCTCAAATGTGATAAAGCTGGGAGCGTGCTGATCACCTGCATGAGGACTCTTTTGTTCGCAATCTTTAAGTCACTCATGTCAAGGTACTTGAGTGATCGAAGATAAGAAACCCACAATGTATCCTGCACAACCAAACGTCCGGTGTAATCATCATGAAAATCAAGGACTTCCAACTTGGTGAGATTTCCCAATTGTCGAGGAACCATTCCATGGAAGTTAGCATTTGACAGATTGAGGTACCTCAATTGTTTCATTGAACCGAGAAATTCAGGAATTCTTCTATGATTGAAATCAATCTTGCTTAAGTCCAAATGATTCAAGTATCTTAAGTGGAGCAAAGAAGAGTTCAACTCACCAGACAGGAAGAACTTCAGTCCCATGATAGTGTCGTCTTTTCTTGGTTGGGGTAATAATTGGAGCTTGATGACATGACCATATACTACATCACAAATGACTCCTTTCCATCTGCAGCAATCTTTGCCATTCCATGAAGAAAGCAAGCCGGATGGATCTAAGAGGCTTTGTCGAAGCTGGAGTAGAGCCTCTCTTTCTTTCTCTCTACAAATGGATGTTGAATTGTTACAGAAGCACACACATGAATTATCTAAAATAAGTAATAGAGTCACTAGTGTGAACACTTGGGAACAATAACTCCCCATGAGCAATGAGGGAGAGGATGAATTCATGTTTTAAAGTGAAGGGTATAAGGGTCCTCTAATCAAGTCATGTCATTTATAGAGAAGGGTAGGGAGAGATTTCTCTTCTAACGTGACAACTTGTGGTTACATGCATGCACCTTATGTGTATGCATATGTATCATGGATATGCAGCACATATAAGGTCCACACTAGGGAGAAAAGGCACATCCATCCATTCTTGCGGTTGGAGCTTGTAAATTGATGAGCAGACCCCATCTAGACGAGAAGTCCACGTCAACTTGGAAGCAAGAGTAGTGCCATTACGGAGAATGTGGACAAGTTTGTCTAGTTTTTTGCAGTGCTAGTCTTGGATCAAGTCAAGTCTTTTGGGTCCTCTGTCGTTAGTCATATTGAGGTCATTTCTCGATCTCCATTTCGTGTTTTGTTTTTAACTAAATCAATAACTTTGAAATAACAATTGTAGTTTACCATTCATCATGATATCATAAAGACACAGTAGAAGAGGTATAGAGATTTAAGTTGTTAGAGAGATCTCAATTGGAACCGTTAAAAGGTATATATATTGGGTAAGGGCGTGGTAATTTGAGTGTGAGACAAATCAAGACACAAAGTTCATATGTTAGTCAACCATATAGGCAAAGCCCCCAAAATGAAGGCATTTCAGAGAGAGATGCCATGGTCCTCTGCTCTTGTCTGCATTCATTGTGGAAATGTCGATCCGGTTGGGATTTGCCCTAAAAGTCGAGTAATTATTGCTAACATCCAACTATTACAGGCTAGAAATAGGTTACCTGCAGTGTGGATTGCTCGTGTACGAGGAGCAAAATATGGGAACACCGAACGTCATTTGTGCTGACGATAGTGGTAGGCTTCTTTTTATCATGTAATTAGGATAAGACATGATTTTGTAGTCACAATAAAGATAATATAGACAGTATAATGTGTTTCTAATGTATCATGTAGAATTACTATTCTGAGTTATGATTTCAATTACAAAAAATATCAGCATGAAAAATATATTTCGTATAAGTAACAAAGATTAATGTATTGGAACATCCGGAATTCTCATTTTAGTATACGAGTGTATTCTTATCTCTAGGATATCCCGTGCACTTGGAATTTACGTGCCGTGTGAGAAACAAATGCATCCTTCTAAAATATTTAATAATTGTGAGGAATCTGACCTATCGCTTTAGTCTTCAATTGCAAAAAAGAGAGAGTTGACATGGTCCTCTCAATTAAAGCCCGTGTATGACTCCCAGTCGTGTCAATGTTTACCCCTTTTTAAAGTTCATGAAAATGAAAATCCACTGATGACTCCAAGTCAAAGTCAACGTTATGACATTTCATAATAATGGCTTCCTCCATCTTTAGAGCTAGTTCAGTATTCTTTTTGTTTTTTGCTTTTGCAAAGTAGTAAGTCCACTAGAGCACTCACCTTTGCCCATTGCTATGAGCCGATAAAACCGACTCATACCATTTCATTTTCCTCCGGCCGAACCAGTGTCCATGTCGATTTGGTTGCATTTATTTCTTCTTCTTTTTTTATAAGTAAATATCGTGTTTTCACAAAACTCCAGCAACTGTGGACAGACAAACTGTTTTACTACCCCAAATATTTATGCAAAAGCTTCATTTGAGCCGATAATGTCTCAAAACCCAGCACACGGCTTATGTGACATTCCCCCCTCTTTTCTTTGTTAAAAAAAGACTGAATCCAGATATACGAGAGACTTTTTCAATAACATGTAATTAATGAATTAGTCAATCAAAACATAGAAGCAAGTTACAAAAACTTTTAACCGTTTGTGGTTGTTGAGAGAGCTTGAAGTTGTGCCTACTCAACAAGTGAAGAGTTTTTAGAAATGTAAAAGCCACCATTTAAGTGTCAATTATAGATAACAATAACACTAGCAATTCTCTCTCTCTCTCTCATGTCGATGTCATGATCAACTGGTAAAGTTTCTAGCTTTTTGCATTGTAGTTGAGAACTTGGAACTAATAAGAATATACATCAAGCGCTTTCGACTAATTTCCAAGTTTCTGGTATTCTGAAAGTGTTTCAATAGTTTTGCATTAAGAGTACAAAGGATTGGTCTCAACCGTTTCCTCTGATAATGGACATGAACATATGTTTGATAATCGCTCGAGCGTTTCCACCCTAAGCTTCTCATTGTTAAGAAGGTGCCTTGGGCACAGGAAGCTATTAAATAAAGAGAGAGAGAGAGAGAGAGAGAGAGAGAGAGAGAGAGAGAGAGAGGCACTTCAACACCACAAATATAAAAAAAGTGTTTCATCACCACAAACATATATAAGTTTTTTCACAAAACACGAAGAATGGCCTCTATGGCAGGCTCATGCTTATGCTTATCCTTCTTCCTCTGATCGCTAAGTATGAATAAATCAACTCAATTAAGCTCTCTTCCCAACTTTGCTTCGTATTAGTGTTGGAATATGTCTTGAGTTTGAGCTTATAAGCAAAAATCTAAATTCATATAAGAGATTTCCTATTTGGGAATTCGAATTAACAAATTAGCAATAAAATTAAAGACTTAAAAGGAAAGTCCAAATTTGATTAAGTTTCAGAACAAATTAGGGATATCAACTTCCCAAATTTGCTTTGGATTCGGCAAGGCCTAGAGTTCCTCGTTTAGTATACAAAATAAGCCAATCTCTTTTGGGAGTTAGCCTTGTTGATTTGACATTGATGGAGAGTTCTCGAGACTATGGAATTCTCATACGATTGTTGGAGAAAAATTCATGAATTAAGTCTCATGAAGTTAGTGTTCAAGCCGTCAAATCATGCGATAAGATTTGAAAATTCTTTTTGATATTGAGATATAGTTAGAGAGAAATTATAAGGGCTAAACATAATTGAGTTTAATTAGGGACAAAAAAAATATTGAGAGTGTTTGAGTGACTCAAATATAATTGTAATATCTATTATATCATTTGATTTATAGTGGAATATCATGATGCTCTCCCTATGAAATAGGTCACACCGGCCGATTTATGTAAATCAAGTGTCCCTTTTATTTCATTGTTGGATCGATTGTAGTTAGCATAGTCAAATCAATAATATGTAATCATAAAACAGGCTCAATATTTTTTTATAAGACTTAGTTCACCAATATTGTCTTCTTTTTTTTAGTGAAACTTTTTATTATATAGTTTAAGTTTGACTGAGAAGGAAGCATGAGAACCTAACAAAGGACACATAATTTTACTTTCTCTACAGTTATCCTTTGAAAACTTTTCTTCCCTGAAGTGCGTCACATGCTTTGTTTTGCCCTGTTAATTTTTTTTTGCCTCACACATAGCTTTCTATAATTAAAAGAAAAAGATCTTTACAAAACATGCATCAACTAACGAGGAAATTAAACTATACTTAAAATTTAACACGTTTGATCAAAACGATGCTAAACATTTTAATGTACCTTTCCTTTGATTTTTGAAATGTGTTGAGCCGGAAGATTATTTGAATGATTTGACAATGATAGTGAGCTATAGTATTAAGTAGCTTCTAAATCGCTTTTCTAGTTTTGCCATTTAGGGTTCGTGGAATGCAAAATGTATTTTTCCATAACTTGATATTCGATGATACTAAAATCCGGAATACTTAAAGAAAAATTCACTAACATAAATTGAGATGGGTCTATGATGCATTGTCTAGGCTGGAACAAAACCTCTCTTTCTTGCTCTTTGTAAATGGAAGTTGAGTTTCTACATAAGCAAACACATGAATTATTTAAAAAGAGCAATAGAGTTAATAGTGAAAGGACTTGAGAAAAATATCTCCATGAGCAATGGGGGATAGTCTCGCAGGCCTTGGCAGAGAACAAATTTATGCTTTAAAGAGTGGGAATTTAGGGATCCTCTTATTAAATCTAGATCAATTATAGAGAAGAGCAAGGGGGAGATTTTTCTTTGAATGTGACAAGTCGGGGTTCCAAACATGCATCTTATGTGGATGCATCTGTGCCATCTCAAAGGATGTATATGTAGCACATGTAAGATCCACTTATCATAATCATAGTTACTGAAGAGAAGTCACATCTATTCTTACAATTAGAGTTTGCAAATTGATGACTGGGCCCCATTCAGAAAAGAGAATTCAACCTCTACAAAGTTTGAGCGAAAAGATGCTCCACTAAGGAGCTAGTGGAGAATTACCCAATTTTTGCAGTGTTGGACACGGACTAAGTCAAGTCTTATGGGTCTGATTGTTTTTCTATATAAATGTGTGCCTATAAAGGGATCGTTCAATTCACGTTATGATTTTTATTAAATTATCAATTTCGAAATAATGATCTTAATTGGTCTTGTTGCCCGTGTTATGCACGGGAATGTGTCGGTCATTGCTTAAAAAGCAAGACAATAGAAAACAACAATGAAAAACATATTGCAATCACATTTACAACATCACAAATGGGTCGCAAATGTAATTATTAATTCTTTATTTCTGAATTCTTCTCCCGCAACACCTATTTTATCTTGAGTTTGCTTTGTCCATAAAAACTCGAGATAAATGATGATTTCGACCATAGGAAACATGGTTCGATCTGTTAAAGAACTTTCTCTGTGTAGGCTTTTCTTTCAATAGACGGATGTAATTTGATTCTTTAGTTATGCGTTTAGTGTTTCCCATGGATGTAAATCACCATACTATGGTGATGGTAATAAAGCAAGGGATCAGTAGCGCAATTCATGTGCAGCAAGTGAAAGGTCATAGGACCATTCCAACATATAAACCACACTAAGAAACTCAGAGCTATTAAAATATAAAAAAAGAGAAAAATCATCCCCAAAACAAAGAATCAGACCACATATATATATAAAGTTTGACAATGAGTGGGGGATAAACATTCGATATCACTGCTAAAAGCATTTAAGAAAAAAAAAACATAATCTAACCATCAACTATGTTGTAAAGGAAAATGTAGCAACAAGCTTTGAATGGATAATGATGTGAGAAGGACTGAGGAATTCAAACTCAATAAACAGTTCAAATCTTCCATAGACTCAAAAACTGTGTAACCAATTGATAATGACTAATGAGTTATAATTGGAAACTGTGTAACCAATTGATAATGACTAATGAGTTATAATGCAGTAACGTTTATCGGAGATAAAGCCTAGTTTAGAATGGAGAACGGCATGCTTTTTTTTTTTTTTTTACCACGGAAAGGTCATTAACGAAGGGGAAGATAAGAGAAGCTAAGGAATTTACTTTGTCATCAATTTCGATACGCGTAGATTGGATTCAATCAAGGGGCCTCTGAGCTCAAAAAACACATTAATCAGAATCGAAGGAAGAAAACACAGTTTTGGCAAATTACTTCGACGGGTTTTCAGTATAGATGGGATGATCATAAACTGTAACATTCCTCGTTAAGGAAGCAAGTAGTTGCGCAAAAAACCCACGTCCCAAAGTACTTTAGAAACCAACTCGTGATCAAGTAAACTTAAGCAATGTAAGATGATGAACGCAGGTATAGCTAAATTTGATAAAGCAACCCAAATTTCTTTCTTACTAAGGTTAAAGTCAGATTCTACACAGTCGCCGACAATAGAGAAGCTTCCAGGCAAATTCATCCTGCAAACTTTGAGAACCGGAACCATCCCCATTTTCTATTGGCAAATCAGGGCCTTCACCTTCGACTTTATCTTTCTAGGCCAAAGGAAGGAAACAAACAACTTTAGCTTTAGGGGACAAGTGAAATTCGAACCTGAAAAATGCAAATGATCGAGTTGGTAAGTTTGAAGAAAAATCGGATGAAGGATTCTTTCTTGGGTACTCAACTTCAAGCAAAGCTTACAGAGTATTCAACAAAAAGACTCATACTGTGGAAGAATCAATGAACGTCAAATTTCAAGACTCTCTACAAATTCAACCGATTCAGACTGAAGAATCTGAACCTGCTCCAGACTCTACAAGGTCTACCTCCCCTGAAACAGTTCAGATCCCAAAAGAAGAACAACGAATTGATGTTGAAGGATCAACTCAAGAAAAAGATCAACAACTCCGTCGATTGTCCAAGAATCGGAAGCATAAGTCTAGTCATCCCGAAGAACTCATTATTGGTGACGTTAATGAGGGGATTCGTACAAGATACAAAAGGCGAGAAGAGTCTAGTGTTGTGGCACTTATTTCTGAAATAGAACCCAAAAATATAGAAGAAGCCTTAGCTGTCGAAAGCTGGATTGAAGCAATGCAAGAAGAACTTAGACAATTTAGCATTAACGATGTTTGAGAATTAACTCCTAAATCAAAAGATAAGTCTATTATTGGAGCTAAATGGGTTTTCAGGAACAAAATCGATGAAAAAGGAAAAGTGGCAAGAAACAAGGCAAGACTCGTGGCTAAAGGTTATACGCAAGAAGAAGGGATAGACTATGACGAGACTTACGCTCATATAGCAAGGTTAGAAGCAATTAGATTATTACTTGCTTTTGCTTGCTATAAGAATTTCAGGTTATTCCAAATGGACGTCAAAAGTGCATTCCTGAATGGATTTATTAAAAAAGAAGTCTATGTGGAATAACCTCCTGGATTTGAAGATCCAAAAAAACCAGACTTTGTGTTCAGACTGAAAAATGCGCTATATGGATTAAAACAAGCTCCTCGAGCTTGGTACGAAAGGTTAAGTAACTTTTTAATTTAAAGTGGTTTCATTAAAGGAAAAGTAGACACTACCTTGTTCATCAAAAGAGAAGGTAAAAGCTTTTTACTCGTTCAAATTTATGTTGATGACATTATATTTGGATCATCTAATGAGACTTTGTGCAAGAAATTTTCTAAGTCTATGCAAGATGAATTCGAGATGAGCATGATGGGTGAACTGTCTTTCTTTCTTGGTTTACAAGTGAAACAATTAAGAGAATGAATTTTCATTCATCAAGAGAAATATGCAAAAGAACTTATTAAAAAGTTCGGACTGGAAAATTGCAAAAAGACTGACATACCAATGTCAAATTCTTCGAAGCTAGACAAAGATGAAGGAGGAAAGAAAGTCGACCAAAAATTATACAGGAGTATTATTGGTTCACTTCTTTATCTTACTGCGTCTAGACCTGACATTTTGTTTAGTGTTTGCATTTGTGCTAGATTTCAATCAGATCCTAAAGAATCTCCTCTAAGTGCTGCAAAACGCATCATCAAATATGTTGCAACGACTGCTAAGCTTGGTCTATGGTATCCCAAAGAAGGAGACTTTACTCTTCTTGGATATTCAGATGCAGATCTTGCAGGATGCATAATTGATAGAAAGAGCACATCTGGCACTTGTCAACTGCTTGGTAACAGGGCAGTATCTTGGTTCTCAAGGAAGCAAAGTACCGTAGCACTGTCAACAGCAGAAGCAGAGTATGTAACTCTTGGAAGCTGTTGTTCTAAAATACTATGGATAAAATAACAATTACGAGATTTTGGCATCGAAGACTCTTACACCGAGATCAAATGCGACAACACCAGTACAATTAATCTCACAAAGAATCCAATTCTTCATTCAAGAGCAAATCATATAGAGATTTGACATCATTTTATTAGAGATCATGTTCAAAATGGAGAAGTCTTGATACAGTTTATTGACTCAAAGAATCAACTAGCAAACATATTCACAAAGCCGCTTGAGAAAAGCTCATTTGAGTCTATTCGTTCAAGACTCAATATCTTATCTCTTAAAGACTGAAGAAGTTCAGACTTAGAGACAAAAGTCTAAAGATATTCAGACTCAGAAGATCAAGATTCACAACTGTAAGTCATTTTTAGAATTTTATCTCATGGATAAAATCTCGAAAAGGTACATTCATCGATTAATCTGTAATTGATTGATGTTATCTTCCCAAGTTTTCGTGATTATTGCAATCATTCCTTTTCGAAAAAGAAGTTATTTTTTTGAAATAACAGTTATCTATTTTTTCAAAAAGGCAGTTATTTTTTGAAAATGCATTTTCTATTTTTCCTTTTTACGGCGATTCGTATACCCCATTTCGATCGCCTTATATACTGTTCGTTTTCCTTTTCACAAACCCTAGAAGCACAAAACTTTACTTTCTTACTTTTACTCTCTAGTTTATTACTCAAAGCTTTCATCTTTCTCGCGAATCGAGTTTGGAATCTCTCAAAGATTGTGTAATGGCTTCCCAAAGAAAGTCCTCAAGAATAGCAAGCAGGGGACCACAACATATGCGTAAGGGTCCTACGCATTTTGACCTCACCGAGGAAGAAGAATCTCCAAGGCAACAGCAGAGCCCACGACATTCTCAATCGCGCCTTTCTTCTCAGTCTAGACCATAGAATGTTCAGCAACAACAAGCGGAGGAAGAAATCATTGAGGATGCCGAACCTTAAGGACTCTAAAGCCTGCTTTTGTCTTCAAACGATACACTTCTTTAAAGGAAGGAGGTTCTGCATTGAACTTCATTGATGAATTTTTGAAAGAGAAAGGTTATCAAAATGAAACCCATTATTTGCGAACGATGGAACGTTTGGGAATTGCTCCTACGGTGTCGGCGGATCGAGCATTTGCGAATGTTCCAAGTGATCCACGTGTTGGAGGTTTTAGTCAGCCTAATGGAAATGATGATGATAAAATGTACACTCATTTTAAGCCTAGAATGGGTGTTGCAGCGAATATTCGAAGCAAAAGGACCGAGTTATTTCGCTCGAAGGAACACAAGCGACTTTATTCTAAGTTGCTGAAGCGAGGGGTAATCAACCCAAGAAGTGTGGACTTCGATTTCCTTGATTCTCTAAATGTGAAGCTGAGAGAGAAATTCACTCTTCTTCAACTTGAACAATTTTGCTCTGAATCAACGGTGGCTTATCCAGAACTTACTACATACTTCTATTCTAATCTAAGTTTCTTGGATGCGAATAGATTTTCTTTTAGTGTTCGAGACCAGAATTATATCGTTGATATGGACACATTGGCGGATGTGATTGGAGTAGAGCGAGGGGCATTTCAATCAATTAGTGTGTCTATTGGTCGTGCAACGGTAGAGCTTGTTTGAGATGGAATGGCAGAAGGACGAATTTCGTACTTGAGGATGAATGCCTCAAATATTTTGCTTCACAAGATCGTGATAAATTGTCTTAGACCCAAATCAACTTCGAAGACCGATGTCTCCAACTCAGAAGCAACTGATGTATGCTATCAATGCTGGCAAAAAGTTCTCTTTGCCACACACTATCTTGTTTCACATGTACAGATCTGTGCTGAAGGACAAGGGTCAACTTCCTTATTCCGCACTTGTTACTAAGCTGTTCAGACACCTTAATATTCAGCCTTCCAAAATTCTGTGTGTTCGAACCTGTGATCAAATGGTGGTGAGACTGAAGATGGTTTCCAAAATACGTCTGAAGGAGCTGAACAAGGCTTTGGAGCGATTTAAGGAGAAAACCCCTGTCAAGACTCTATGTCTGCAAAAAGGAAAGGGAAGGAGCCCATGACAGCTCCATCCAAGAAAAGAAGAGCACTCATCTTGGAAGATGAAGAAGATGATGATGATATCACCATATCCGCTCTTGCCTTAAGGAATCTTCAGCATTTTGTTCTAGAGACAAAGGAGAGACAGGATCAAGACAGAGAAGAAACAGAGCAGAGGAATGAAGAAAGGGAATCGATGAGGAAAGAAGCAGAGGAAGAAAGAACTCAAGAAAAAGATCCACCATGTTCAGGTAAACGTAAGCAATTCAAGATGGTGAATGCATGTAAAGCTAAATTTGATTAGCACCAGAATTTTATCTTTATGTAAGGTTAAATTCAGATTCTATATGGTGGCTGAAAATACATAAGGTTCAAGGCAATACTCATCCTGTCCAAAACATTGAGCACTGGAATTATCCCCATTTTCAATAGGCAAAGTAGCGCCTTCACCTGCCATTAGCTTCTGAATGAATATATATATAAACAAATTCAGCTTTAGGGACCAGCTTTCTATGGTCTAGTCGTTCAAAAAGGTACAAAATTTTCCGTTTGTTAGTAGATTACTGACTTAGTTGATAGATATTTAATGCTCTTGATAGAAAGAGTACGACCAACAACTCAAATATCTAGTAATCCATTAGAATATTATTGCCACCACAAGAAATTTCTCGATTTTCTAATGAAATAGTAAATTACCAACTCCTCTAGAATTTTGCCTAGGTAGTAAGTAAATCACCAGCACTAGAATAAATTACTATTTCAAATCAATATTGGTAAATGTATTGTAGTATTAGTATATTACATAAGACACTCGTATAATTTCAAAGGAGTTGGTGAAGTCCTGAAAATGTTGATATTTTCCAAGAAGTTGATAATTTACAATTTTTTCAGAATGTTAGTAAACTGCTTGTAGTGCTGGTAGTTTATATACCGAGATTGTAAAACTTGAAAAGACTCATTAATGGACTAAACAATTAGGAGATTGGTCAATTCACGGTGGTATACTATTAAAAAAACACTTGCGAAATTTGAAAGTTCATAAGTTATTATTTTAGTGGAATATTAGTATATTTATTATATTGTGGGTAAATCGCCAATGATACTTGTAGAATTTCCAAGGATGTAGGAATTTAGTTCTTTGTTCAGTCATTCGTAAAATCCTTGCCAGAAAATTATTGGCCACAACTCTTTACCAAGGAGAATGGAAAATTACCGGCAACTTTAAAATTCAACCGAGGCGGAAATTTTCTCGTTTTGAATCTATTTGCCTATTTCCCTAACCATCCCCTCATGATCCAAGAATTGGATGCCCGTCGAAAGTAGGCCCATTTAAATATGTTCGAACCAGCACTCATTAACAGGGAAAAGAAGTCGAGTAGAAATCATATTTAGGCTGAAAAGAGAGAGAGTAGAAAGCATAGTTTGGCCAGGAAGATACAACAGAAAGAGTGGTGTTTTGAGAAATAGACGTCACAGAATGCTAATTATATTACCTGAATAAGCAAACTCATGGAAGGGAAGAGATCACATGAGCACAAGTTCTAAGCACTCCCGAAATGAAGAACTAAAGGCAAGGGAGAGAGCATGAGATTGTTCATTTCTTATGCGCTTCTTGACATTCTCAGTCTCTTCAACTTGGCTACCTTCATTACTATAGCCACATATGCCTTGTCTGCTACTTGATTTGCAAAGCTGAAATATGCACGTCTCCAATCCTTCTTGAATAGAAAAACTCCAAAAAAGCCCCAGAACTCAATCGCAAATCCAAGCATTACGACCGCATAGAACAATGCCTTATCAATCTTATCCTCTTCATGTGTATCTTCGGGGTGAAGGATTTTCTGTGGTTGAGGCGTCTCGCAGCTAAAGCATTTATTTCTCAAAAGATCACCACAGAGTAGAGGATTGCCGGCATAAATGGAAGGATCGTCGAGTGTTTGGATTTGATTCCCTTTTGGAATCTACCCTGTAAGGTTGTTTTGCGTTAGGTTGAGATGGGCTAGGAATATTAACGCTGAAATGCCCTGTGGAATTATCCCCGAGAGATGGTTGTTTGAAAGATCAAGAGACTCGAGCGACCTCACCAATGCCAATGGGAATATTTCCATAGAGATGGTTGTGAGACAAGTTCAAGCCATGCAATCCTGAGAGAAAAGAAAGTTCTTCGGGGATTGGCCCATTCAAAAAGTTGCTAGAGAAATCCAAATTGACCACAAGTTGCAGACCAATTTTGGTGTACTCATTATATCTCCCCTTCAAGATCTCAATCACATGCTCTCGATTCCAATTCGGAGGAATGGCTCTAAATGTGAAGGGAATTATATCTTGTATAGGAGCAATGGCCATAGATCCAATTGGATTGCTTTGATTCAAGTTGATCATGCTGCTCATATTGCCAAGACAATGTGGGATGGTTCCTGTCAAATTGTTCATTGCCATGTCTAATATTTTCAATGTTGATAGTGAGCAGAGTTGTGGCGGGATACTACCGACAAACCTATTCTCTCGTAGCCTCAGGATCAACAAGGACGAAAAGCTTTCGTTAAACCATGTCGGAATGCTTCCAGAGAAGTTATTCTCTCCGAGGTCTAAAATTACCAGATCTGTGCAATAACCTAAACCCTGAGGAAGCTCCCCATTGAGACGGTTTCCATTCAAGTGAAGGGTGATGAGGTGGGGCAATGATCCAAGTGAGCTAGGAATTACTCCGGACAACTTATTGAATGACAAGGTCAAGAATAATAAAGAACCCTTCCAACAATCCATAATACTGCCAGATAGTTTATTATTGGCAAGATTTAAATCAAACAACTCCATGTCGCATAATGATGATGGTAGAATACCATTAATCTGGTTATCATTGAGATACAGAGCAGATACTTGGTACATAATACCAATATCCGTTGGAAGAGATCCAAAGATCAAGTTGTGGGAGAGATCTAAATAGGAACATTTAATAGACATGTTGGGCAAGGACCCGGTAATTTGATTGTAAGATAGATCGAGTAAGGAAAACGTCCAGTTGGCTAACCATTCTGGCAGGGGCCCAGTAATTTCATTGTAAGATAGATCGAGCTCGAAAGATGTCAAGTTGGCTAACCATTTTGGCAAGGGCCCCGTAATATGATTGTAAGATAGATCGAGCTCAGAATATGTCAAGTTGCTTGACCATTTTGGCAAGGGCTCAGTAATCTGATTGTAAGATAGATCGAGCCAAGAAAACGTCAAGTTGGCTAACCATTTCGGCGAGGGCCCAAAAAATGAAGCATTGGCGAGTATGATTTCTTGGGCTTCCACTTGTGTCCTAATCCATTGGGGAAATTTAGTTCCGAATTTACAAGAGTTCATCTGAATATTTACCAGTTGGAAAGGGGGTATCCAACTAGGTTTTGCCTCAAAACTCAAGTTATTATTGTCACCAATGTACAACTCCTTGAGCCTTGACGAATTAGAAAATTGGCTTTCGGTAATCACGCCTTCTAAATGATTACTGTCAAGATTCAAGTATTGCAAAGCCCCCAATTTCCCTAATGACTCAGGAATTGCCCCGCCAATTGATTATAAGATCTAACGATTTCAATTATGACAACCACCCCATTGATGGTGAAATGGCCCCATTCAATCCATTCATTGAAAGATCTAGTGTTTCCAAGTTTGACAATAATCTAATGACACTAGGGATTGGACCGAAGAAGAAATTGTTGGAAAGCAGAATATGTTTTAAGTTTGTGAAGTGCACCAACCACTTGGGCAAAGCACCCTTAAGATGATTTGAATATATCTCTAGGCTCTCTAGGCTATTCCCGATGAGTCCCGATGAATTTCCTTGGGTTGTTGAAATCTCTTCTCTGATTTTGTTATCACACAAATGCAATGACTTGAGGTAACGATTGTTCTTTAAGAATGAGAATAAGCCTCCTTCAATGCTGTCAAAAGCATTTCTTTCTAGATTGAGATGAACAAGGCTTGTAAATTTGTCAAACCGCATGGCAATTGATGAGTTGAAATAGTTCAATGAAAGATCAAGATGCTGAAGAGAAGTCATGTTTTGAAATAAAGTGCTCGGGATGGGACCTTTGAAAAGATTATTTGAAAGATCGAGGGATTGAAGATGAACAAGAGAAGTAGAATTGGCCAAGTGATCAGAAAAGAGATGAAAATTATGTAATCCACAACTTGATAATCTCAAATGCGATAAAGCCGGGAGCGTGCTGATCACCTGCATGAGAACTCTTTCATTCGCAATCTTTGAGCCACTCATGTCAAGGTACTTTAATGACCGAAGATAAGAAACCCACAGGGTGTCCTTCACAACCAAACCTCCGGTGTTATCATGAAGATCGAGGACTTCCAACTTGTTGAGATTTCCCAATTGTCGAGGAACCATTCCATAGAAGTTAGCAATTGACAGATTAAGGAATCTCAATTGTTTCATTGAACAGAGAAATTCAGGAATTCTTCCATGATTGAAATCAATCCTGCTTAAGTCCAAGTGGTTCAAGTATCTTAAGTGGAGCAAAGAAGAGTTCAACTCACCATACAAGAAGAGCTCCGATTCCGTGAGAAAATGATATATAGTGTAGTCTTTTCTTGGTTGGGGTAATAATTGGAGCTTGATGACATGACCATATATTGCATCGCAAATGACTCCTTCCCATCTGCAACAATCTTTGCCTTTCCACGAATGAAGCAAGCCAGATGGATCTAGGAGGCTTTGTCGAAGCTGGAGCAAAGTCTCTCTTTCTTTCTCTATGCAAATGGACATTGAATTGTTACAGAAGCACACACATGAATTATCTAATATAAGCAATAGAGTTACTAGTGTGAGCACTTGAGAACAATAACTCCCCATGAGCAATGGGGGAGAGGATGAATTCATGTTTTAGAGTGAAGGATATAAGGGTTCTATAATCAAACCCAGATCATTTATAAGAAGGGTAGGGAGAGATTTCTCTTTTGATGTGACAACTTGTGGTTACATGCATACATCTTATGTTTATGCATGTGTATCATGCACATGCATCACATTTAAGGTCCACACATGAGAGTTTTCATCAGGGAGAAAAGGGACATCCATCCATTCTTGCAGTTGAAGCTTGTAAATTGATGAGTAGACCCCATCTAGAGGAAAAGTCCACATCAACTTGGAAGCAAGAGCAGTGCCATTACAAAGAATGTGGACAAGTCTGTCTAGCTTTATGCAATGCCGGTCTCGGATCAAGTTAAGTCTTTTGAGTCCTATGTTGTTATTCATATTGAGGTCATTTCTTGGTCTGCATGGCGTGTTTTTAAAGACACCATCTATTTTATGTTCTGATTTGAACTAAATTACTAACTTTGTAATAACGATGGTAATGTATCATTCATCACAATATCATAGAGACACAGTAGAAGAGGTATAGAGATTTAAGTTGTCAGAGAGATCTTAATTGGAACAGTTAAAAGGTATATATATTGGATGAGGGTGTGGTAATTTAAGTGTGAGACAAATCAAGCCACAAAGTTCACATGCTGGCTGACCATATAGGAAAAACCCCCAAAATGAAGGCATTTTAGAGAGAGATGCTGGTCCTCTGCTCTCGTCTGCATTCATTGTGGAAATGTCATCCAGTTGGGATTTGCCCTAAACGTCGATTAATTATTGCTAATATCCAAATACTACATGCCAAACTTAGGTTATCTGCAATGTGGATCGCTTGGGTACAGGGAGCAAAATATGGGAACGCGGAACGTCATTTGTGCTAAAGATAGTGGTAGACTTCTTTTTATCATGTAATTAGGATAAGACATGATTTTGTAGTTATAATAAAGATAATATAGGCAGTATAACGTGTTTCTAATGTATCATATAGAATTACTAATTTGAATTATGATTTCAATTACAAAAAATATCAGCATGAAAAGTATATTTTGAATACGTAACGAAGATTAATGTATTGGAACATCCGAAATGCTCATTTTACTATATGAGTGTATTCTTATCTCATAGGATATCTTGTGCACTTGGAATTTATGCGTCTTGTGAGAGACAAATGCATACATTTAAAATATTTAATAATTGTGAGGAATCTGATCTATCGCTTTAGTTTTCAATTACAAAAAAAGAGAGTTCACATGTTCCTCTCAATTAAAGCCCACGTATGACTCCAAGTCGAGTCAATGTTTACTCCTTTTTAAAGTTCATGAAAATGAAAATCCACTGATGACTTCAAGCCGAAGTTAACGTTATGACATTTCCAAATAATTATTTCCTCCATCTTTAGAGTTAGTCCAGTATTCTTTTTACTTTTAGCTTTTGCGATGTAATAGGTGTTTGGTTCGGCTTTCCCAAGGGGCTTTGAGCCCCCAAAGCCCCTTGGGAAAAATTTAAGGGCGTTTGGTTCGGCTTTTGAAGGCTACTTGGCAAAATGTTTGCCTTTGGAATCTTGAAAGCCCAAAGCAGGTGGGGACCTGCTTTGGGCATTTCAGCATTTTCGGCATGCTGGTGGGAGGATTAATGAATTTTTGCTGATTGCCCATTTTGCCCTCAAAATTTTATTAAAAGTCCAATTTTACCCTACCCCAAAACAAAACCCTACCTTTCTCTACGCTCTTTCCTCTCCTCTGTTCTACAGTTCATCACGCGAAGGCACTTTTCTTTTCGTCGATTCTCGCAGCATCCGCTCTCGCCGATTCTCGCAGCATCGCCTCCACTCTCGCCGCCTCTTTTTCTCTCCTCTCTCTTCTACCTGGTACGCCTCTCTCTCTCTCTCTCTCTCTCTCTCTCTCTCTCTCTCTCTTCCTCCCTCTTTACTTCCTTTTCGTCGCTGGATGGTAAACGGATCTGCCTATTATCGGTCTTCTCGGTTTGTTCCCTCTCTCTCTCTCTCGCACACCCGATCCCTCTCTCTTTTCTCCCCCTGTTCTTGTTCGTCCGTTCGGGTGTTTGTTCAATTTCGATTCGTGGGTATGATTCTATTTTTCTTGGGTCTGCGCCGGAACTACGTGATTGGGGTCAGACTGGCGTTGTCGGTGCGTTTGGAATTCGATTGATCTAGGAGCGTTGCGGTTTTTCAGTTCTTGAATTTCGCACAGGGTTCGGTGTGCGATGGGGGTGTGCTTGGTGGAGTTTGCTTGCTGAATTTCGGGCTCTTTCGTTCTGTTATGTGCCAACTCGTTTCTCTCAGGAACGCCCGACCGAAGAAGGCGAGGACGAGTTGCTGTGTGGCGCCGAGTCCGGGTGGGTCGAAGCTCGAACGTGGTGCGATCACTTGGCCTCCCTGTGCTCCGATCTCGTTCACATTCCGACCCCCGACACACCCTGCAACAGGTTGGTCTACGATCTTGCTTGAATGAGTGATAGTTCGATGTCCTGTGTCGTAGAGCAGGAGGGGTTTTGATCCCTTCCTGTTGCATAGATGAATGCATAAGTTGTTAGAGGCTTTTAATGCCACTTTCTAGGTACCTTTCTCACTTAAGGAAAATTGTGTGCTCCTCCATGTTGTGACCGCTGTTTGGAGGTTTTACTTTGAGAGGAAGGTGGATGAACTTGCCGCAAGTGGCCGAGGAAGGTCGTCGGCGATATTGCGTTAGCAGTTTCCTGGATCCTCTATTTGGTGTACTCATGGAGGGAAAAGTATGATTAGCTTGGAAAACTGGATTGTCTGTGCTGTGATGAGAGGGACTTCGAAAATTCCCTTGTAGGCATTGACCATGATTGCAAAATGCTTATACAATCGCCCAGTTATGCTGCTTTTGGCATGAAACAATGTGGGGGAGTTGGAAAAGAACGAAAAGTAGGATCATATGATGTGATTGTAATTCCTGGATAGTTTGGTTATGTACTTTTCATTAGGTAATTGTTTCTGCTGGAATTCCACACAAGCTGGAGGATGCCCATGTTTTCATCTTGTTTACAGGTGTCTTGAAAATCTCAAGGATCAATTAATTTTTGTTGTCTTTCACCCCAAAAAAAAAAAATTAATTAATTTTTGTTGTCCTGAAGATGGGTCAGAGGTTGGAGTTTGGAGTGTGCCATCATTTGCTTCACGTTGAGAAATTGTTTTGTAGATCTTACTCACGGATAATAGCAATAAGTGAATAGTGTCCTAACTCACCAGCTGTTGGTGATTTCGTGCTTTAGCTGATGTTGCTTGAATCTTTCAAGCAGAGATAAGGGTAATCTGTGCAGTTCTGCCTGTTTGCTTTTAAGTCATCCAAGAGGATACGGCTTGTTTCCTCAATAAATGTTGTTGTACATTCAGATTGACTTCTTTGTTAAAACATTCTCTGTCATGCCTTTGTCCACCTCAATACAAAATTAGCCATTTACCTGCAAAGATTGTATTTTCCACGTGTTGTGGCGCTGTTATACGTTCTTTATTTTACTTAACATGGTTGATGAAGCAGTGGAAACTAGGAATTTAGTTTCTTCACTCAGCAAGGTGAAGCTCATGAATCTGTTAACACAATTCCAAAATAATGAGTGCTGTGATTGACCTTTTCATGTAAATGCTTCCAATTGTAGACAGCCACTTTAACCATTGCTTTCGACATGTTGGGAACAGATTATCATGGTTGTGATATTCGCATTTGTTTTTTTGGCCTTTATTTGCCGACTTGTGGAGCCACTAGACATCGCCAACTACTATCGACACTCCAGGACGGGCGATGCAGGTTTTTACATGAAGGAAGGAAACAGGCCCAGTCGGTACAAATTTTCTCAAAGATGGCGAGAACACAAGGAGCAGTTGCTGCCGATGCAGCAGTCGCAGCAGTCGCTCAAACATTTTTATGGTGAATCCTGCTTTTGGGCCAAGGTGGAGGAGCTCAGAACTAAACCATGGGAAGAAATAAAGGACGAGGTTCCGGTTCTGGGGAACCGCCTTAAAGAATGGTACAAAAACGACGAGGTGGAGGGTGATGTGTTCTTACAAGAGAGCACGCTCGTTAAGTGGTGGCAAGAACTCTGTCACGATCATCCTGATGCTGAGTTGCACAACGTTCTTTCGATACCACCGGTCAAGTGAGACTTGAGTGGTATTTCTCAAAGTAGCAAAATACCTTCACGCTCATAGTCTTATTAAGTGTTCCCTATTTAATTTCACGCTCTTTGACTATTATCCGGGTCACTCGATAGAGATTATCTCTTGGATTCTCCTGCGCACATTGACGTGGGCTCCTTCCTATCTCTATTTCCACCTGAATCTTCAGACAAAATATTTGTAAAGATTATTCCAGATAACTCTGTGAAGACCATGTTGAGTTGCGCAACTTACTTCCGGAACCTGACGAGTGAGACTTGTGTTGCTATTTCTTAACGTATTTCTTTTTTTTTTTTCGGACATATATGACCATGTTTACTATCATGAAATGACTCTTACTAGTCAAATTTGTATGAGAGGAACTTGGTTTTATTTCTCTTAATTAGGACCTTCCTTTTTATATGCGGTGCTTACTCAAAAAAATTAGCATCTACAATCGGTCTCTTGACCATCCATCGAATAAGTTCACTTTTTTTTTTTTTTTTATATCATTTTCATCTTTTGACAATCAATAGCCCAACTTTTTATCAATACACTAGAATGATCATTAATTAACGAAGATGATTAATACTGCAATAATTAAAAAAAATATTCAAAGTTAAAAACAAACCTAAAAGAACCTTAGGCTAAAAGTTAAGCTTTGCATTTAATCTATAATCAAATTATTTTAATATAATTTTTAAATAAATTTACTAATATGTATCTTTTATATTACTCTTAACATGAAAATGTAAAATGTTATATACTCATTGTTTCATTTTTGCAATTTTAAAAATACTAAAACTAAAACACTTAATTTGGTCACACCAAATGGCTTTTCAAATACAAGTTTACCAAACAGTGTTGCATTTCCCTAAAGCACTTTTCAGTTTTAGTTTACCAAACAGTCTAGCATTTCGGAAAACCTCTTTATCTCAAAGGTATTTGCATTCTCCCGAGGGCATTTCCCCAAAGCTGAACCAAACGGGCCCTAAGTCCGGTAGAGCACTTACCTTTGCCCATTGCTATAAGCCGATAACACCTACTCATACCATTTCACTTTCCTCCAATCGAATCAGTGTCCATGTCGATTTGGTTGCATTTATTTCCTCTTCTTTTTTATAAGAAAATATCGTGTGTTCGCCAAACTCCAGCAACTGTGGATAGACAAACTGTTTTACTACCCTAAACATTTATGCAAAAGCTTCATTTGAGTCGGTAATATCCCAAAACCCAGCACAAGGTTGATGTGACATCCCCCTTTTTTTTCTTCGTTAAAAAAAGACTTGAGTCCAGATATACAAGAGACTTTTTCAATAACATGTAATTGATGAATTAGTCAATCGAAACATAGAAGCAAGTTACAAAAACTTTTAGCCTTTCGTGGTTGTTGAGAGAGCATGAAGTTGTGCCTACTCGACAAGTGATGAGTTTTCAGAAATTCTTATGGACTACACTTGTGGGGAGACTTTGTTATGGATATGCATTCTCTTATTAAGAAATGTAAAAGCCGTCATTTAAGTATCAATTATAGATAAATATAACACTAGCAATCCACGAATAACTCCAAGTCAAGTGTTCTCTCTCTATATGTAATAAAGCAACTTCCCCGATGATCCGTGTCGATGTCGCAATCAACTGGTAAAGTTTCTAGCTTTCCACATTGTGGTCGAGAATTTGGAGCTAATAAGAAGATACATCAAGCGCTTCTGACTGATTACTTCGCATGAATTTCCAAGCTTTTAGTATTCTGAAAGCACTTCAATAATTTTGCATCAGGAGCACAAAGGATTGGCCTCAACCGTTCCATCTGATAATGGACATGAACATATGTTTGATCATCGCTAGACTGATTCCACCCAGAGCTTCTCATTGTTAAGAAGGTGCCTTGGGCATTGGTGCCATAGACAGGAAGCTACTGAATAAAGCATGTGCCAGAGAGAGAGAGAGAGAGAGAGAGAGAGATTGGCACTTCATCACCAATATATATATATATATATAAGTTTTTCTACAAAACATAAAGAATGGCCTCTACGGCAGGCTCATGCTTATCCTTCTTCCTTTGATCACTAAGCATGAATAAATCAACTCAATAAAGCTCTCTTCCCAATTCTGCTTTGTATTAGTGTCGGAATATGTCTGGAATTCGAGCTTATAAGCAAAATTCTAAATTCATATAAGGGGTTTCCTATTTGGGAATTCAAATTAACAAATTAGCAATAAAATTAAAAACTTAAAAGGAAAGTCCAAAGTGGATTAAGTTTCAGAACAGATTATGGATATCAACTTCCCAAATTTGGTTTGGGTTCGGCAAGGCCTAGAATTCCTCGTTTAATATACAAAATAAGCAAATCTCTTTTGGGAGCTAACCTTGTTGATTTGCCGTTGATGAGCAGTTCTTGAGACTCTGGAATTCTCATACAATTGCTAAAGAAAAATATTCATGAATTAAGTCCCATGATGTTGGTGTTCAAGCAGTGAAATCATGTGGTAAGACTCAGTTCACCAATATTGTCTTCTTTTTTTAAGTGAAACTATTTATTATACAGTTTAAGTTTGACTGAGAGGGGAGCATAAGAGCCTAACGAAGGGCACAGAAAATTTACTTTCTCTACAGTTATCCTTTGAAAAATTTTCTTCCTTGAAGTGCGTCGCATGCTTTGTTTTGCCCTGTTAATTTTTTTTTCTCGCATGTAGCTTTCTATAATTAAAAGAAAAAGATCTTTACAAAACATCCATCAACTAATGAGGAAATTAAACTACACTTAAAACGTCTGATCAAAATGATACTAAATATTTTAATGTACATTTCCTTCCTTTGGTTTCTGGAATGTGTCGAGCCTAAAGATTATTTGAATGATTTGATAATGATGGTGAGCTATAGTAGTAAGTAGCTTCTAACTCGCTTTTCTAGTTTTGCCATTTAGAGTTCATGGAATGCAAAATGTATTTTTCCATAACTTGAATTTCGAGAATACTAAAATCCAGAATACTTAAAGAAAAATTCACTAACCTAAATTGAGATGGGCCTATGAGGCATTGTCTAAGATGGAGCAAAACCTCTCTTTCTTGCTCTCTGCAAATGGGAGTTGAGTCTCTACAGAAGCAAACACATGAAATATTTAAAAAGAGCAATAGAGTTAATAGTGAAAGGACTTGAGAAAAATAACTCCCCATGAGCAATGAGGGATAGTCTCGCCGGCAGAGAACAAATTTACGCTTTAGAGAGTCGCGGTTTAAGGATCCTCTAATTAAACCCAGATCAATTATAGAGAAGAGCTGGGGGAGATTTTTCTTTGAATGTGACAAGTCAGGGTTCCAAACGTGCACCTTATGTGGATGCATCTGTGCCATCTCGATGGATGTATATGCAGCACATGTAAGATCCACTTATCATAATCATAGTCACAGAAGAGAAGGCACATCCATTCTTGCAATTGGAGTTTGCAAATTGATGACCGGGCCCCATCCAAAAGAGAGAATTCAACCTACAAATTAGTCTTAGTGAAAAGCAGGTCCACTAAGGAGACAGTAGAGAATTAAGCCCAATTTTTGCAGTGCTGGACACGGACTAAGTCAAGTCTTTTGGGTCAATAATTGTTTCTCTATATAAATGCGTGCCTATAATGGCATCGTCCAATTTACGTTATGATTTTTACTAAATTATCAATTTCGAAATAACGATCTTAATTGGTCTTGTTGCCCGTGCTACACATGGGAATGTGTCGGTCATTGCTTAAAAAACAAGACAATAAAAAACAACAACGAAAAACACATTGCGATCGCATTCACAACATCACAAATGTAATTATTTATTATTTATTTCTGAATTCTTCTCCCGCAACACCTATTATAAACTTGAGTTTGTTTTATCAATAAAAACTCTAGATAAATGATGATTTTGACCATAGGAAACACAAACGGTTCGATCTGTAAAAGAACTTTCTCTATATAGGCTTTTCTTTCAATAGACGGATGTAATTTTCTTTAGTTATGCGTTCCGTGTTTCCCATGGACGTAAATCACTATACTATAGTGATGGTAATAAAGCAAGTGAGCAGTAGCGCAATTCATGTGCAGCAAGTGAAAGGTCATAGGACCATTCCAACGTATAAACCACACTAAGAAACTCAGAGCTATCAAAATATTAAAAAAAAAAAGGAGAAAAATCATCCCCAAAACAAAGAATCAGACCACATATGTATCTTTTTTACATTCGATATCACTGCTAAAAGTATTTAAGAAAAAAAAACATAATCTAACCGCTAACTATGTTGTAAAGGAAAATGTAGCAACAAGCTTTGGATGGATAATGATGTGAGAAGGACTGAGGAATTCAAACTCAATAAACAGTTCAAATCTTTCATAGACTCAAAACCTGTGTAACCAATTGATAATGAACGTTTATAAGAGATAAAGCCTAGTTTAGATTGGAGAACGGCATGGTTTTTTTTTTTACCATGGAGATCAAAGGTCATTAACGAAGGGGAAGATAAGAGAAGCTAAGGAATTTACTTTGCCATCAATTTCGATACGCGTAGATTGGATTCAATCAAGGGGCCTCTGAGCTCAAAAAACACAGAAAAATCAAGGTAAAATATAATCAAAATCGAAGGAAGAAAACACAATTTTGGCAAATTACTTCGACGGGTTTTCAGTATAGATGGGATGATCATAAACCGTAACATTCCTCGTTAAGGAAGCAAGTAGTTGCGCAAAAAACCCACGACCCAAAGTACTTTAGAAACCAACTCGTGATCAAGTAAACTTAAGCAATTTAAGATGGTGAACGCAGGTATAGCTAAATTTGATAAAGCAACCCAAATTTCTTTCTTACTAAGGTTAAAGTCAGATTCTACACAGTCGCCAACAATAGAGATGCATGTTTTCCTTTTTCCAGTCAATTTGTCTTAATCATGTGGAGGGCATTGATCATGAAGTCCTCTTAACTTTTTCACATTTCAAAAGGAGCGTGACTCATCTTGTGTGGGTTTTCCTCTAGTTTTGTTCACCAAGTCTTCAACCCCTAAAACACTCATGAACGTATGAACGCATGAAATCCTCATAAAGAATAAAATCAATATCAGCTTTATCTTAATCAATTTGTCTTAATCATGTGGATATATATAAGTGCGACTCATCTTGTGTGGGTATTCCTCTGCTTTTGCTCACAAAGTCTTCAACCCCTAAAACACTCATGAAGGTATGAACACATGAAATCCTCATAAAGAACAAAATCGACATCAACTTTATCTTTGACTCGCCCATGTTTTTTTTTTTTTCCAGTCAATTTGTCTTAATCATGTGGAGGGCATTGATCATGAAGTCCTCTTAACTTTTTCACATTTTGAAAGGAGCGTGACTCATCTTGTGTGGGTTTTCCTCTGGTTTTGCTCACCAAGTCTTCAACCCCTAAAACACTCATGAACATATGAACGCATGAAATCCTCATAAAGAACAAAATCAACGTCAGCTTTATTTTTTATTTGCCCCAGTTTTCTTTTTTCCAGTCAATTTGTCTTAATCATATGGATATATATATAGTGCGACTCATCTTGTGTGGGTCTTCCTCTGCTTTTGCTCACCAAGTCTTCAACCCCTAAAATACTCATGAACGCATGAACATAAGAAATCCTCATAAAGAACAAAATCAACATCAACTTTATCTTTGACTTGCCCCATTTTCCTTTTTTCGGTCAATTTGTCTTAATCATGTGGAGGGCATTGATCATGAAGTCCTCTTAACTATTTCACATTTCTAAAGGAGTGTGTCTCGCCATGTGTGGGTCTTCTTCTCCTTTTGCTCACCAAGTCTTCGACCCCTAAAACACTCATGAAGATATGAATGCATGAAATCCCCATAAAGAACAAAATCAACGTCAGCTTTATCTTTGATTTGCCACATTTTTCTTTTTTCCATGTCTTAATCATGATTATGAAATCCTCTTAAATTTTTCACCTCCTTTTGAATTCCCCTCCCCACCCCCCTCCCCCCCTATTGTTGTTAGTTTAAAGCTATGAAAATTTTATAATTTGATTGAACTCAATAATTAGAGTAATGACGGTTAGGGATCCAATCGAAAGGAGTAATCTTGCCATCATGTCCTCAATTATATAAGTTATCATGTCCTTTTTTTTTTATATATTTTCTAATCTCTCCTTTTAAAGTTCATAGAATCCAAAATTCATTTTTCCTTAACTTGAATTCAAGGATACTAAAAATCGGACTACGTTAAAGAAAAATTAACTAACATAAACCAAGATGGGTCTATAATGCATTGTCTAAGTTGGAGCAAAGGCTGTCGCAACCTAAATTTCGGGTGCACCACCTAAAATTAGGCTAATGGATTACTAAGTTTAACTTAGCTCGGGCTCTCCCAAGCCCATACCAATTCACGACTTAGATTCAAGTTCTTAACATGTGTCACGACCTCTTCTTTTTTTTTTTTTCCGTTCGGAGGAAAAAGGAAGAAGGTTTAGGGGTATTTGCCTAAAGATGCGGGCCAATGGCCCTAAATTAGGCGCGGGCTCTCCCAAGCCCATACCTCGCGCGACGTTGATTTTGTTTTTTTTTCTTTACAACCTATGTAATTCTAGGAGTCGCCATTAGCCTATTGGGGTCGGCTAGAAACCAATCAAGACACGAGAGTGTTGTCTCAATTTCTACGCAACCAGAGATTTCTAGGGACGGAGACTTGTTTACGCTAATGTTTCTATTAGCGCCCTTGCGGTACCACTAACTTGGAAGGTTGTTTATCTAAATGGCCACACAATCTTGATTATCAATTACAATCTTTATAAAACCATTAAGTGTCCATGCAAATGTTTTTGTAGGGTTGTTTTCCTTAATGTCTTAGTCATAATTTAGAAAATAAATTTACACTCAAATTATTGAAGAGCGGTGCGGAAAATAAACATCCAAGAAATTGAAAGGACTTGAAAGTAATGCGGAAAGAAAGACCCGATACAAGTCGGGCAAATAATATTACATGGCTTTGTTATCACGCCCCAGGACAGGACCCCCGTGAGCGAAATGGAAATTTAAATATGCATGAAATTATTCTAGATGCATGAAATTACTCTAAATAATTTTAATCTACACAAAATAGATTATTTACAAAAATGGTTATAAAATACCAAAATATCATTAAATTAAGAAAATGACCTTTTAAAATTAGAAAAATTTCCTAGATGTAGTTTCTATCATAATTTGATATCATCCATCATTTTTATAATTTTTTTGAAATTTTCATATTTTTAATTTTTTTTTAATTTTTATTTAAAATTAATTCCCTAAACCGATATATGCCGATTTACACTAATATGGAACTGCCCAGTACATTAATATAACAAGAACCAAGCTCAAATCGACCATTTCAAGATAGAAACTTGGTTTGCGCATTTTGTCAAACACTTGGCGTGCATCAAATCATCCCAAACCAGCTTCCTCGGGCCATGTTTGCGGCCTTCAATCTCAACGCATGAGCAATATTATGTGGAACTAAAACATCAAGGTTAAACTACCACATGCAAGGAGTAAGATTAGATAGAAATCACAGCTTAAAACACACGAAAACCAAGTTGGAATCGTCATCAAATATGCGGGTTTGATCTGATTTTGCAAATCTGGGTTTGAACCCAAGTCAAGCAAACAGGTTGAATGCCTATATTCAAACCCCAACACTCATCACATACGAGATCTAAAGGAAACATTATTTGATCCGAGTGAAAGTAGGTAACATGAGCTTTCAAATGCAACAAACATCACAGAGAATTACTAACCGAACACATGAAAACAACCTCTCCAAGAAGCCCACATGCAAAGTCTACACTGACCAGCCAAGAATTAATGTGGATAGGCTTGATTTTTGACGATCTCATAGTTCACACGGGGATTTAAAGACTAAACCAAGCTGACCTATGCATCATTTGTACTCCCATATAACATTAATCAAGCTCGTGAAGATAGAAAACACATGCAAAGGGGAGTAGCAAGTCAAACACGTATGGCTCTTGAAGAGGCTTCAAACACTTAGAAAAATTTAAGCCTCAGAAATCAGTTTTCCGGGCTGGTTTTCCTCTTGATTTTTTACTATTAAAACACGTTCAAACTGGAACAAAAATAAATCTAGGATACTTACCTTGCTTCCTAGTTTCTTTTTCAAGTGGCAGTTGGCCGAGGAAGCCGATAAATTATCCTCGGGGGCCCGGGGAAGTTGGCTTCTTCAACTGGAAAATGAGATCTGCAAAGAAAGAACTGACAACGAAGGATTTTGTTGACCTCTAAAATCAGACTTCAAGACCTCTTTTGTTGGAAAAATTAACACAAAACCAAACTATATATATTCTAGTTTTAGGTGAAAGTCAATATTTTCCTCATTTGCCTCTCATTTTTCTCAAAAACACTCACCTTCCCTCACCCATGACCAATCGGGCTCAACATTTAGAAAAATTTTCAGGCTTTCTTGGCCCGCCAGGAAGGTGGTTTTCGGGGGGCTTTAGGAGACCTTACCGAACTCTATTTGGGACGTACGACCTATGGATGGAAAGATATTTGAGTGAAGTTTCACTCTCTAGTTGAAGGTTTTGGCTAATTTTGGCTGTAGGTGTATGAAAATTTCACTTTTCTCTCTGAAGGTTAATCTGGAATTTCTGGGTTCTCGATTTTCTGGAGTTGCTTCTGAGGACCTGTTTGGGGGACGGCCGTGAGCTCTCTCCTCTCCCTCTCGTCTCCTCTCTTTCGTCCCTTGAAATAAGTCACTTCGTAGATCTTATCCCCTGAATTAGACAATTTTTGGTCGGCCTTTTGTCCACCTACCAAGCCTGTCAACAGGGCTACTTCACCCACTCTCTGACTTAGCCAATTTTTTCAATTCTGCAGCTGTTGAGTGTGCGGACTTTGCTGCGATTTTTCCGTGCTTTCAGCAGCTTATCCCTGGCCAAATTTTGTCCACTTGTACTACCAATAATGGTCTTCCATCACGTGCAAAGATCGAGCTAAATGGGCGGCTGAGTGGGATATGGTGGGGCCACCAATATGCCTACTTAGCAGCTCCGAATTAAGACCTAACCGTGGGCTGGGTTTTGGTAGCTGGTTTGAGTGCTTTAATCCATCAATTTGGCCACGGTTTTTGATCAATTAGTAACCTCATGTATATTAGTTTAAGATCTTGACCATTTTTCGCAGTTGTCTCCACCCAATTTTGCAAGAAAGTCCCTCAAAGTTGGCCATTTTCTTATTCGAAAATACCCAATTCAATGCAAATTTGGTCCTTTTGGCCCGATTTGATTGATTCGACCTGGCCCAAGCTCAATTTCAACTTAATTGGGGGCTAAGATGATGATTTAAGGGCTCGGGTGAAATTTTGCAAAATTTGCGAATTGGTCCCTCAACTTTTGGAAATTGCATTTTGGCCCCATTTTGTTGTTTTAATTCCAATTTGACCTCCTGGGCTTGGCTAGTCACATTTAGATCATTGGCCCCAACTTTTTATCTTTTTTTTTAATCTTTTTAATCTTTTTTTTAATCTTTTTTTATATATTTTTATTTTTTTTAATTAATTTTTTTTTTAAGGAAAACATCTTCGATTTAAAAAAAAACTATACTGAACACCTAGATAATCTATATGCAAGAATTTGACATGAAATATTTTTGTGGAAAAACAAGTTCCCATTTTTTTGGAAATGAGTTTTTTTGGGCAAAAATTTAGGTGTCAACAACATGTAGATGATTTTCAATCAGGAGTCGCCACTAATCTATTTTTGGTAAGTCGATTAGACACCTAAGTAAAATAATTGGAGAATTATTTTACTTTTACGAACCAGAGATTTTGGGTACGGGGACTTGGTTACGTTAGATTTCTCTAACGCCCTTTCGGTACCTTTCTCTTTTATTTGGAAAAAATGTTTGGCAAACAGCTTGAATTGATTTTAATTCACTTCCCTAACATGTGAGGTGATCATACGGGTGCGCAAACCACCAATTTAACACCCAAGAAAGCAATGAATAAATTGCAGAACTTACCTCATGGCAACGAAAGCATCTGCAATGTTAAATCAGAATTCACATCGACAATCCTAGATATGATTTCTAATTAACACGCAATCACTCAATTTTTGTTTTCACTTTATTTAATGATAATCATGCAATGCATGCTACTAATCTAATATGAAATGACATGACATGACGACATGACCTAAACTACATAACATAAATAAAGTGCAATCTATCCTAAAGAACGAAATTGATTTATCCTAAGACAATTTTTTTTTTGTATTTTCCATGAATTTCGAAATTAAAATAAATGCAATAATCAAATGTGTAATCTAAATTAGCTAAAATGACCTAATTCTAATGACAGACAATTTCTAATTAAATGGACCTAGCAAAATTACTAAATGGCATGCATTTCATTAATCTAATCCTATTGACATGCATATGATTCTTATTTGTATTTTTATTTTATGAAAATTCGTAATTAAAAATACTAAAAAGAAAAATCTCACTAAAGTGAAAACTAAAGTGAAATGTTATCTATTCTAAATACATGCATTTAAAAAAAAAATAACTAAACTATCATGCAATCGATTCTAATATACATGGAATGCAAATGCAATCTTTTTTTATATTTTCGGGATAAATAGAACAATTAAAAGATAAACATCAAACCATCCACGGCCATCAAAAATGCTATCCACCATTTGAATTGAAATTCAAACTTAACTATTTCGCTAATAAAATCGATAAATTGATCTTACACCTTAAAGATCAAGATATCAATTTTACTCCCGCGTGAATAATTATTCCATCTGAAGCCTTATAGATAGAATAAAAATTCGTGCGGTTGCGAATTGGATTCTACATCATGAAATTTCAATCATGCATTGGAAAAAATTCAAACAAAGAGATAAGATATCAAAAACTAAAATAAGGTAAAATAAATCTACTAAATAAACCTATCTAATAAAATAAATCAATCTAGTAAAATAAACCTACCTGATAAGATAAAATAAATCTCTACCTAAATTTGATTTTTTTTCCAAAAATTTGAACGGTGAGGTGGACCAACGATGGAGGCTCGGCGCGGCACGACTTAAGGGCAGTGGCTGTGATGGTTCACAGATGATTTGCGAGATCACGTAGGGACTCATGGCTCGGGACTAGAACAGCTTCGTCGTCAATGGTGCGTGATGATGGGTCCTGTAACAATAACTTTCAAAATTTGAGCGTCGGACAATGGATTGCGATTGGTGATCAGAAGTGATTTGCGATGTTCGATGGCTCTGCGGCTGGTCGTTGATGGGGTGGAGACGCGGCTGCTCACATCTTGGTGATCAATTTGGGACCGCTTTAGAAACCTCCCGAAGCGGTGGGCCAAAGAAGATGTTCGTGCAGGGACTACTCCAGCTTAGTCCTCAATTTTTATGAAGCACAATCAAATCCCTCTCAAAGTTGACCACCCTTTTTTTTACTGAGAATATCTATGCCCCGATTTTTCTCCTATCTCTTCATGCGTGGACTTTGTGAATGGGTGCAGTAGAGAAGTGAAAGCACGAGTCTCTCTCCGGGTTTATCTCGTGGATTATCTCGTGGACGTCTCTGTTGGGTACTCCGAGAAGACCGGGTAATCGTCTTAAGAAATTTCGCCTGCAACAGCAATCAATCACCGCGGAAGTTGCTGGACAAACGTTGACTTAAGAAAACGTTGCGGTGGAGAGACCAAGGCAGCAACTTGGTAAGGCTCCGAGATCGGCGTCGATTGGAACTTGAACACGTGACCAGAGGATGGAATTCTCGACTGAGATTATTGGTGTCCCTCGAGAAACCCTGCAGCTGCTTTGATGAGGCACGACTAAGGCTAGTCGTGGCGGCAATCTTGCTGAAAACCTGCCAAGGACACCTTGGAGCTGGCTCGCTGGATGTTCATCTGGAGGTTGCTGGACTATCTTTGGGAAACTCGTACGACTGCTGGAACTCCAATGCTGGCTCGAAGGCTTGTTTAATGTGGTAGAGATTTGCTAAAGATTGCGCCGAGATGCTGCAAGGAGGCTTCAACGAGCCATTGCAGAGAGAAAGCCAGCCTCCTTCCCCTCACGTTCCCTCTCCTTCACGTATGGTTTCTATATTGTGGCCGTATATGCAATGTGTGGCCTCCTCGAACCCTATGCATTTTAATCTATTGATAGACAATGAATTAGGGTTTCTAATCTTTCAAAATTGATATCCACAAAGATTCTTTTTCACAAACACAATATTCGCAATATTCGTTTTTTCCACTTGCCCTATCCGAAAAATTTCATCATATCTAAAAAATTTTGAAATTCTTATTTTTTTACGAGATAATTTTCGATAATTAAAAAAAGGGGCTTGGGTCAATTTGCTAGCTTCGTGGACCTAGCCCGGCCTGTCAATTTAAAGCTCAGAACCACCAATTCGAACCCATCCGCCACCGGTCCAAATGCAAAACATGTAAATTAAAAATAAATGCACATACATCTATATGCTATGCAATTAATATTTTTTTCAGGGATAAAATTAACCCCTAATTTTCTATGCAATAAATAAATTACCAGATCGCCAAAATTTAGGTGTTAACAAAGGTTCTCTTTCTTGCTCTTTGCAAAAGGAAGTTGAGTTTCTATAGAAGCAAACACGTGAATTATTTACAAAGAGCCATAGTTACTAGTGAAAGGACTTGAGAACAATATCTTCCCATGAGCTATGAGAGAGAGTCTCGCGGGCAGAGAACAAATTTATGCTCTAGAGGGTGGGGGTTTAAGGATCCTCTAATTAAACCCAAATCAATTATAGAGAAGAGTAGGGGGGAGATTTTACTTTCAATTTGACAAGTTGGAGTTCCAAACATGCATCTTATGTGGACACATGTGTGCCATCTCAAAGGATGTATATACAATACATGTAAGATACACATATGTAGCAGTAAGTGGTAGTCATTAAAGATGATAATTCATTGTAATCATTTAATTAATAATACAGATAGAACCTGGGTAGAACCTAAAATTGATCTAGGAACCTATGCCAGGGTAGGTTCTAAGGTTTGTAGGGTAAGTTTCGGGTTCCAAAAATTGACAAATCTATTATAACAAGTAGGTTCCAGATTTTAGAAAAAACTTGTAGAGAACCTAAAATCGCTGACCCTATTACAAGGTATAACCTCATCACAGAAGATGAGCTGAAACTCTTAAAGGGGCCTCCACGGCTGAGATGGCGGACTCCATAGATCTATTCATTCTTTTAACGTACCGATGCCTGCACGCCTTGTATCCTCAATTGATACAGTATTTTTTTCTTGTCCTCTTGCTTGGTAATACTTTGTAGTTATTTTATATCCTGGTGATTGATAAAGATGAAACCTTTTAAGGATCTGCTCAGCCCAGAGCAACTTTGACCATTGGCCCTTTTCTTTTTGTTAGGCGTGAAAACAAGGCGAGGAGGCCCAAGGGTTTCCACGATCGGCGAAGAAGCCTTATAAGGATCTGGTGGGTTGAATTCGAATGGAAACGTGGGCTTTTCAATTGTCCAAGGAGAGATTATTCCGCAAGCCCATATGCGACCATGCTTGCGTCTAAGATTTTTTTTATTTTTTATTTTTATTTGGTGACGACAATTTATATGAGAATATAATGATACATCTCAACTGCGAGAAGAACTTCATTTGCACAAATCAATCATTGAGGTTAGTCTGGACCAGGGAAAATTACCAGAAAAATCTTAAAATTATTGCAGTTGTGCTAATTCAACCCTAAATTATTTTTTATTAATTGAGTCCTAAATTTTTTGCATCCGTCATACATGGTGTGGCTGACACTGATATGGATAATTTTTCATAATATTTTTAATGTCTTTCTTTCCTTTTCTTTTTTTATTTCTTCCCTTCCTTCTTCCTTGCCCAAACCTTCACGGGGCATGGCCATTGGCGTAGCGTTCTTGGCATAGTTAGAAACAAAAGAAGGAAGGAAAAGAGAGGAAAGAAAAAAATATTAAAAAAATTGTCAACTCTAACACCAACTACGTAATGAAGGATGGTTAATGTTCACGCTAAAGATTTTTAGCCAAAATTAGCGAGGATAAATTGAATTGCACAAATATAAATATTATATTTGGTCGTTCCGGATTTCTAATCTGAATAAGACTAAATATGATAAGATGTGAAGTTTAAGGATTTTACTATATCCTATCCATCGTTTGATTATTATAATAATAAAGTCGGATATATTCACATTACATCATGTATATTATTTGGTATAAATGATGTATTGGCATAAATCAACCAAAATTTTACAAATGGAGATGGTAAAAATCTCTTGGGGCACTCTTGCCTATTTTATTTTTATTTTCTCTTTTATTTTATTTTGTTCTCTTTTTTAATTAGTTAATTTTTTATTTCTTTCTTCCCCTTCCATCATTTCTAATAAAATTTTTATTAAATTGTACTAATATACCTAATATATTAAAATACCTAAAATATGTAATAAATATAAATATATTTATATATTGAATTTATATTATAAAATATAATTAAATTTGAATATATAAATATAAATTAAAATAACTAAATTATTATTTTTTTGGTATTTTGAATTTCTTATATTAGAATTCAAGAATTAGTTATATTGGATTATATTTTTATTTTTGTTGAGTTAAGAAGTTTGTTATTCAAGAAAAAAAAATTCCTATTATAAATGTTATAAATCCTATAAATCTTTATCCTACCTTCCCAATGGGATAATTTTATCTAGTCTATATCTCTCTTATATCCACCACAAATACCAAATGAATGATAGGATAAATTTCGTCATACTCTGAATTTTATCTTGACTGTTAAATGTAGCCAAAAGATATATAACTTAATTAGCAAAAAAAGGGATTTAAGGTTGACTTGACATGACTGTCTAGGACTTTCTGGATAATTCTCCTGTTGAGATAATGTTCCTAATTATCTACCATTTTTTATCCGAAAATGATGCGCGCTCAACTCTTGCAAGAAGTGTGTGGCGGGTGACTAGCGATCGCGCTACAACTTAGCGAATGCTATCGGGGTCGGACCTAATGAGCTGCACAGCGGGTCTATACTGACTAGGGTCGACCGCGCTTGACCGGTCACGAGCCAACCTTGAGGACCTACTCAGGAGCTTGCATGGATCTCATAAAAGTCGGATCACGCAGATGAACAGCTCGATCAATGCATGCAACTAATGAGCTGCCCAGCAGGTCTGTACTGACTAGGGTCGACCTCGCTCGACCGGTCACGAGCCAACATCGAGGACCTACTCGGGTGTTTGCGTGGATCTCATAAAAGTCGGATCACGCAGACGAACCGCTCGATCAGTGCATGCAAGGCCGAGGATCACATAGACGCACGAGTCTGGTCGGGTGGAGTGATGGACGACGAGGACACATGGCGGATGCGGATAAGACGAACAGCACCGCCGCGCCGGTGGCGGCGCGATATGCCGACGTTTCTCGATGGTAAAACAGCAAAGAGAAAATATGATCGCCGCTGAAACCGCCTCGATTCAAAGGCGCAATCGATTAGCTAGTCAAAGTTACATGTGAACGAAATCTACATCGATAACTCGCCGCCATCGACCTTTTGCATGCGGGGGCCCGTATCGATGATTCCATGGTTTTAACGTATCTACGGTATTGTGTCGTCTTTCATTATGCATGGCGCGAGGCGAGCTTCGCGAGCGGGCCGACGGCGAGGGAGTTGACGTAGGTGCAGGGCTCGGTCATGGACGACATCCGGCGGTTGTCCTTGAAGAAGTCGTTGTGGTCGGGGCCGCCCATGATGGCGCCGGTGAGCTCGTTGGGGTTGGGGACGTCCGGGTTGAGCCACTTCACGAAGCTCATGGGGCAGCTCACCACCTCGTTAGGGGCCAGCTTGGGCACGGACGAGCCCCGATGATGGGGCTGGGTCGGGGCCTTGTTGCCGAAGCCGACCATGTACGATCTTCCTTGCGGGTTGTTCCCTAGTAGGTAATCCATCTGCGGGCCAAGCAATGCGGGAAGTGAGCAGAATCGCCATTTTCGCGGCGGTCTCATCGAGATTGGTTCGTGTTTGATTCCAGGTTTGTTCAGGGTATTATTGACTGAAGATGGAAGGGTGACTGTAAAGGAAGAGAGCAGGCATAGCTAGAATCGGTAAGTACCTGTTGCTTGGCGAAAGCCTGGAGGCGCGAGGAGTCGAACTGCTTGTCGCCGCAGACGACCTTCTGGTTGTGTTTGGCCAACGTTTCGGCATAGACATCGAACAAGAAAGACGTTCCGGTCACGTACTGGGTGTTCGCCCCACTCCTCAAGTACAGCATGCCCCCTGAAACCGAAGACCGAAAAACTTGTTACCCCATCGCCACATTGCACTTTCGAGGCAAAGTTCTAATGGAGACTTCCCAAAACAAGTCGGCGCAGTCGAACGCATTCAGATAAATCGCGCAGATCTTATCTCTCGTGCGCTTGAGAGAGAGAGAGTTGCACCTGGGGTGATGGAAACCTGGTGGTAGGGGCTATCAGGAAGATTTGAGCAAACAAAGCTGTCAGCTTCTTTTTTGAAGTCCTCTAAGTCCTGGTCTCCTCTGAAGTACAGCTACATTTACACAGGCCAACGCTCGGTAAAGAAAAATGGGCTAAATCTTTCTCAGTTTCATAGCTGAAAAAAAGGAAGCTTCTTGAATTGATTCATGGGATGATGATACCTCTGAGAGAAGAACCTGGGCGCCTGCATATTTGAGGTCCCAGCTGAATTCAGCGACACTGGCAGGGATTGACTCTTCTTTGATGTAGTTGAGGTACACACTTCTCCTCGTGGCCATGTACAGCCAAGATGCCGCCCACAGCAGCTCATCCTGAAATGTTCAGTGCCGTGTTAATCGTCAATTCACTTGTGTTCGATGTCGTTTTGAAGCCGAGGCAGGAGATTTCTCGATCACGCTCATGCCATGGATAGAACAGAACCGGTCACTGATCAAATGACCACAGGGATCTATAAAAGTAATGGAGGGTTCTGATCTAGTTCAACGCGCCATTTGAGGTTGAGCGCATTTGGCTGATTTGAGGTTGACGATTGATTTAGATTAACTAACAGGCTATTGGGACTGGGAAAACGCAAGCGGGTGAGCTTACATTGTAGCCAGAGAACGAGCAGTAGAACGGGCATTCTCCGTCGAAGCTTCCTTTGTGAGACTTGGCGAATTGAAACAGCTGCAGATATAGAAGCCATACAAATTGATCGGATCAAAAAGTGATCATCCGGACACTCGCTCCCTGCGAGAGGTTTGCACCTAGCACACCGTGGGAAGATGGAACTAGAAAATGCGAATTGACGTACCAGTTTGGCTTTATTGAGGAGGCGGCGAGCGTAGGTACGGTCCAAGCGTCTAAAGACCATGGAAGAAGCAGCCATCGCGGCTGCAGTCTCAGCGGCGATTTCTGTTCCAGGAGTGCTCTCGTCGATTTTCAGGACTGTCCTAGGAGTTTGCATATTTTCTGGTCTGATCCAACACTCGTGATCCGGTACTGGGTCTCCAACCTTCATTCGCCAGACACAAGCATCATTGCTTATTTAGCAAGAAAAGAGCGATGGATCACTGCTTGTAAACTCGATAAAGATGGCTACTTCATCATTTCGGAGAAAGAAACAAGTCGGACATATTGCAGACGTGTATACGCACCACATTCTAGGGCGTACTCAAATTTAACGCGAACTAACCTGCACATACAAACGATTTTTCCTAGAACTGGCCTTGAGAAAATAATCGGTACCCCATTTGATGGCGGAGCGAGCATTCTCCAATTCCCCGGCTGCTTGAAGCTCTTTCTGATAAAATAGAGCTGCCCAAGACAGGGTGGTGACTGTAAATGCCATGGGTAGTCCGAACTTTATGTTGTCGCCGGCATCATAATACCCTCCAACAAGGTCCACCTATAAAAATAAACGAAATTCGAGGGACTAAGATCAGATGAACTTCAAATTTACATCTCCACTCTCAATTATGAATATCGAAATGCCCGAAAAAGGAAAAGATCAGAGACCCACATTTGCTTCTTTTCCATCATCAAGTGCAGAATCTCCTCTCCAAGAGGGCCTGTGATTTGGAGGGAGCTTTCCGGATCTCTGAGCCTCCAGGAATATGAGGGACTTGGTGAGAGCGTCTTTGTAATCGAAATTCGCATCAACGGTGACGAGAGCGACTTCGAAGAGGACAAGCCACACCACCGAAACGGCAGCCAATGTTCTTACAGGTACCCCCATGAACAAGAAACCTATTCAGAGCAAAACTAGGAATGAAAAGGGAAGCGTATCACGACAATGTCCTTGAGGACGAATTTTCTGTTCCTGCGGTTGTTAAGTAATGCAGAGAAAGAGAGAGGAGGTTTTTGGAAGAACCCTCCGGCTGTGTTGTTTTAAGAATTGGAGGTTTGGATTCTGGTGGAGGGGGAAACAGAGGAAGGAGTCAGTTATTTTCCGTTTTGCATTGGAGAGTCTAAAGTGCTTGAATGGATGGGTAATAATGGAGGCTTCTTTTCACAGGGAAATGTGAGGTCACCAGAGCTGCTGACTCAATTTGACTAACCGTAATTAGGTGCCCTCAAGATTTTTTCTGTTTCCTGTGGTTGGTGCATATTCAGAGGAGGGTTATAAACCTGCTCCAATCTCCCTAGATTTGGAGGGAAGAGAGGGGAAACAGAGAAACCCCTCAAACGTGTGCTTCCAGAGAAGTTATTTTTGAGTCCGCACATTCTTATTTGGGCATCAAGATTCAAATTGCATGAAAAGGTTCTAGTAAAATTAGTAATTCTTCTGGATATTATTCTCCTTTTAGCAATTTGGCACCATGTGTTTTTCCCCCTCCATGTTCTTCCATTTGATCTTCTTCAAGACACATCGAACCCTTTGGCAGCTCTCAATTACAGTTCACACCCGAAGATCACCCCTGTAGGACGTACTAGCACTAATAATCAAACACATTTGGTGATCGGCGCATCTTGTTCATCGATTCTTGCCCAGCGTACTCAGTCATTATACCTCGATAGCACTCAAAAAGGAAAAGCTCCTATGTGGTCTTGCCAGTCGAAAGCTTATATTCCATTCTGTCATCTGTCGACAAAGAGAACCTGCCGTTCACCGATTAGAATTGGAAACCAACTGTCAAGAACTAGCTGTTTAAGAGTAATAAGAAGCTGGGGTTTCTGAAGTAATGCAATGCATTTCGTCTACAAAAGAAGGTAACCGGATGGAAACTTGCATGATACACGGGACTGTCTACGCTCACGCACAACGATCCAAGCATCATGTTCAGCAGACTGGCAGTGAAAAGGCAAGAGCCAAAAGAATTGAAATTTATATTCAATTTACACCCTGCATCTGACAGTCTTACACCCGGCCTTTCTCCCCATGCGCTGCAAAAATCTATAGGGGAGATTGTATCCCCGAATAGCCATCCTAATCTAAGATCTATATTACATGCAATGAACGAGGCAGAGCAGTCTTTCCCAAGTCATGAGACACTGCTTCATAGATTCCTATCACTGTTACAGAAAAGAGAAGAAAGGGCAGCATGGAAGCCCTATGTGTAAGAGAGGTCCCCAGTCCTGGTGCACTGCCCCCAGTTTGGTGGGAAAACGAAATGGCTGAACTTCTGAACCAGCTCAGCATCTCATTATGATATCAGCAACATTTTTACCAATCTCTTCTTTTGCTAATTCAGACACTGGGTAATCTCCTAGGTACATATCGAAGAAAGCCTCTGCAAGTAGTGTAGACATGGTTCAGACTTATATATAATATTTTAACAACAGGTGTTACTTCACATCCTCAATCATAGAGCATGACAACTAAGTCAATTGAAATAACAGGATCAAAGAGAGTTCCACTTACTGCACAAATCCCTGCTCTGGACACTTCCAATCTTGTTGCCTCCAACTGCAAATACAACACCAATTAAATTCAATGAAACCAACACGACCATTAGGATCAACTAAAGGGCAAATAACATTACTGACACAATTAAGAGAGAGAGAGTGAAAAATATCAAAAACTTTTGCTTGAGAAATATTCCAGCTATTGCCACAGGGAACAGAGTTCATTCACTTCAAGTTTAGCACTTCAACATTGCTATGAAGCACAACCCCTATTCACAGCAAAAATAGCAGGCAAAGATGTCGAACTTTTTACATTGTTAGTCTTCAATGAATGATTACTTACTTTCGGTTATTAGATTTCCATCAGCTGTTCGGTGAAAGTCAATAGTCGTTCCCTGCAAAATCCCGCAACTTGGTGATACCTCTTTGACATATAGATACTCTACCGTGTATGTACAAAGATGTACATTTTGTGAGTGCAAGTGTGCTCCCGTGTGTGTGTGTGCGCGCGCGAGAGAAGGGGGTGGGGGGAGAGATTTACCATAGGCAGTGGGATATCGCGAGTGAAGATTGATCCAAATTTACTTAGACAATGATAGTCAGTGTTTGGATTTGTCTAATCAAATGAGATGAAAGATAAGTGTTAGCAGTTGTATCATGTGAACGGGACACAGGGAGTTACTCTTTCGCTGGTACCTTTAATAAGCGGGCTCGAAGAGACTTCTCAAAGGCACTGCAGAAATTTACAACAAGAATAAATCAATCATTGTGGATTTGTTTTCAGATAAGAGTTTTGACAAGTAGTGCCTAACCAAATAGCCCCTGATTATAACTATGTCAAAATGAACCGTTCAATATTTAAAATTGTAATATACTCTAAGGTTCCAATGACATAAAACAATCCAAACTACTTAATGAAGATTACTATCAACCGGCTTGAGTCCACCGTCTTATTTGCAGGGGAAAGGATGATGCTTCTAAGTTTACATAAAACACGCAGATCCTCACTAATTAATTAGTCAAGAAAAGTCGGTCCATAAGGCAAAAACGTCATATAAATTTGTAAAGTCTGATTAAGGTGCAAGTAAAGGTATATATTGACACTAATAGTTCACATGGCCATTGACATATATGATAAAAACAATGTAACTTACTCTCTCACAGTGTTGATTTTCATTCCATTGCAATTAACCACAAGCCTCACCGTCATGTTAATGTCTTCCCTGCATCAGCTCATGAGGAAAAAGTACTTAGAAAACAATCAAACTATTCACATATATGATTCTATGTAATCCAATTCAAACATATGCCCTCACAATTCATGCAACTGGCACTTTAAACTAGACATCTGACTACATGGCCATTCATATTCTACCTGAGAAGATCCTCATAAAAGGTCTGGCATTTATTGACCTCGCTGAGTGGCATAGAAGAATATTTTGTACTCAGCTTCTTGCAGACAGAGTAAGGATGTATATCTGGGGGAAGTAATGTTTGCAGAGAAGCATATCAACAAAAAACAACATATAAATACATAACAAGGATGAAGTGAAAACTGCACATACTTACAAAAACCAAATGCATACAACTTCAAAGACTTAATCTTGATTATTTTCATAGTTCTGGATCCAGTTCCTACAAGAATCTGAAATGCAAGCAGACCGTAAACTGAATTAATAAGCCTTCAGAAGGAAAGGAACCGCAGAAACTTGGTCAGTATAAAATTAGTCTGACATCAAGGATTTATTGTAATAATAAGACAATCAACTCCAAAAGGACTTTCAATTGACAGGAATGAGATCTTTTCATGAGATGAAGGTATTTTGGGCTCTAGAAATGGCTCAAATGCCTAAAGACAAAATGCCTCCAGATCGTAGGGTAAGAACATGAATCTAGGTGGCATATGTGCATATGGTTCTGAAATCGGATCTAAAGCAGAAGGTAAATCCCAAATGTATTGGATGCAAATATTTGGTATTAGTAAGCATTTTTATTGAAATCTCTCGCAGAGACATGGCAGAAAAGTAATCACTAGAGCAGAGATAAGGACCCAAGGAAAACTAAAGGCTTCTCACTCCACTAAAAAAAAAAAAAAAAAAAAAACCATTTGTCCTGCGAAAGCATTTTGATCCCAATCTGGGCGTTCCATTAGATGACAACCCAAAGCCAACAGCCCCTCCTTCCTCCATCCTTCCAATCTCCTTCATTTTCTCCAATGCTACTTTGTGTTATATTAAAGAGCAATAGTTTGCAAGCATTATATGCACTTTTGCCAACGAAACCAAGGAAGATTGAGCCCCAAGAAGCTCCTGGGTATAGCCATCCATTTCTGAAAAAATTAACCTGCTGCTTATCTATAGGATGAGCTTCTAATGAAACAATTACCTATTCTCTCTAGTTCACTGCCAATACCCACATTCATCGAATTGGTATCAGTTCTATCTATTTGATCAAGGCCTCACTCTAACAAGTAAGCAAGTAAACTACCTTACAAAAAATCTTTAATCTATTATTTGATTTTCCGCCCAATAGTAACCTGAATTTAAAACTTTAGCAACTGCTATAGTCATAGAGCATCTTGAATCCCATTGTTTGTACACTCCTCCAATCTCTTATACACTCAAAGAAGCATTCACCATCTCCAACAACTGACAATCAATGAATAATTGCATCCAATGCTCTCTAGCAATCAGAGGAAAACAGTTTTTCACAACTGAGGAACCTCCAAGTCACATCATCCAATGCCGAGTTTCTTTTTGCCAGTTAGAATCAGGAAGATAGAGCAATTTAGCTTCTTTCATACAAATAAAAAGTCCCATGAGTTAGGATGCTGATTAGAAAGTTTAGTCGAGACTCGCAGCCTGTGGTTTGATACAAATACAAAATGCCAGCTGTCAGCAGAAAAGCTTAGTACTGACCTTTGAATTCAAATTGCTATTTCTCTCTCCAGCCGGTATACTATCCAGAATCATGGGGAACTCGATGCCGGTTCTAGGTTCAACTGCATGTTCTTTCCAGTATAAGTCTGGAACAGAAAGCCCGGACCATCCTCGACTCTCGACCTCGCAGGGTCTTTGATCTAGGCAATTATGACTTCTCACATCACCACTTCCCGGCAGGACATCGAGTACCTTGGAAGATCTGTAAAAGGCCAACGGAATTGGCAGCCATCTTTTAGAAAGAGAGAGTACTGCAGATGCAACTCTGTCTACAAGTAAAGTGCATAAATGACTCACAAGGTGCCGAATGGTGGTACAAGTACTGCAGCTATTGAGAGCATAGGAAACGATCGGAGCTTGTCCGTCTCTTTGGAAAGGTGTCTCAGGATGAAACTAGCAATTCTGTTAAAGAGCTCAGGACTAACAAATTCTTTACTTGATGCACCAGAAGAAATTTGTCTAACTAGCGTAGCAAATTTACAACTCCCACTTTCCGAACCGGGCAAATTCCCCACAATCCTCTGACCCAAGTTTGAAGCATTTCCACTTGCGAACCAATAGACAATAGCATTGGTGACCCTGGAGATGCTATGAAAAGTTTCTTGAAGAGCGACACTTCCAGGGACATGCAAACTTCTTGTCTGATGCAGCGAGTTATCAACAAGAGAACTAATCTGAGAACATATATGACCTCCTAAACTATGCAGTAAAAAGGGCTCGGTCGGTAAGATATACAGCGATCCTCCATTTAAATCTTTGAAAGATAACCGATTATTCCTCATACTCTGATCTATTTTACTAAACTCCGCACTCGGATGCCTCAAACCTTTATCTGTTCACCTGCATGAACAGAATCGGAGCAAAGAAATATAAGTACTTTCTTGCACATAATTCTATTGTGGCTGATACAAAAGCAAATTGTCCAAGAGGGCACAGCTAATTTGTTACACTTTGTAAGTTCTAGGGGCCATGCTACGATCACAGCACTAGAGCACATCGAGCAAAAAAGGAGATCGCGTAGATCACATAACAATTGCAGTTCTGCAACAGAACAACAAGCCAAGAAACCTGAAAAAGCAAGCTCTTTTAAGCAATTCTCGATGGCATTCGCAACGGGGCACGCTAATTATCGACACCAGATCAGAATGCAGCTCAATCACGGCAATCGCAATCGAACCCAGATGGAGCTCGAAGCGAGCAAAACCACAACGTAGAGAAACAGAGCCAAAAAAGCAGCCTTTTTTCTTCCCCCTTCCAAGAATCAAGAAACCCAAGAAAAAGAACCCCCCTTTTCTTATCTTTCGGTCGAAAGAAAAGGAACCCACCTTCATTTGCAAAGGAAAAACGCGATTCGTGCGCTTTCCACGAACCTCTCGAGCGGCATTCACATGACGAAACGGGAAAGCGATGGAAATTAATTAAAAGGACAAAAAAAAGCAGGGGAGCGAATCGAAACCTGAACTGCCCCGCCGACCACGTGGGTAGGACGAGAGGAGCGCGCTAGGGTTCGGGTTGCATGAGATTGACGGGGCTCGTTCCGTGCGTTGAGCGAACACGCAACACGGGAAGAGAGAAAGAGGGGAATATGCTTTGAAAATGGAACAGGGGCAAGTAAAAAGCGATTCCCCGAGCTTTTCTTGATGAGAAAAGAAAGGCCGGAACTTTGGAAAAAAGAAATCGACTTTTCTCGATTAAAATTTGAATGGGGTTTTTTTTCTTTTTCAATTGGGGTTGCTGTCGATGTCTGAGTCACCGCTTTTCGCAACCTGCGAAGTCGTTGACGGCGAAAAACGACGAGGAGGCATCGCCTCTGGCGGTCTCTGTTCTATCCTCTCTCTCTCTCTCTCTCTTCCCTCCGACTTTCTCTGACTTCAAACCCGTCCATAGTGTGCCGCGTGGCACGGGTCATTTAATTTCTTTGGAAAATGACAAATAATCGCCAATGCAGCTCGATGAACGGTATAAACTATGAATTTTTAATTTATTTAACGTGACCTATCAATTATAACTCAATTTGTAACGTATTGCTAAACTATTAGTATATGTTCGATCTTAAAGGTGAGCACAGTTCAAAGATAAAACCTCAAACTTAACCAGTAGAAACTTGTTCGATTCCAAGTTTCAGCACATGCAGAATAGATTTTAGGTTCAAAAAATTAAGAAACTTTTTTCAATCGGTAAAGTAAAACCCAGAACCTAAAAATTAAAACAATTTTTTGTGTTTTTTGCTTATGTCTTCACACAATCTTGAAATATCTCGTGGCATCCGATGATGAGTGTGTAAATCACTTGTCCAAGCTTTCATTTTATGATTAAAATTTTTACTTTGTTAAGCTTTTTATATATTCTCCGTGTGTTCGAATATAAGTTATGGTTAGTAGATTGTAACAGTAAAGGGTTATCATTAAAGGTGATGATTCATTGCGATCATTTATTTAATAATACACGTGGAACTTTGATATAGAAGCCTATGACATGATGGGTTCTAAGTTTCGAGATATGTAGACTAGATTCCAAGTTCTAAAAAATAATGAACTTGTTCGAATATGTAGGTTATAGGTTCCAAGTTGAATATGTATAGAATTTGAAATCGCTTACTCCTAATTGAATACTTTTGTATCTTTTATGGACTAAATTAAATATGTACAAAAAAACTCAGAACCCACATTAAATAAATTAAAAGTTCTTGAACCGCATTACACGTTGGGTTATAATTCATGGATCACATTGAACATTAAAACTCCAAAAATCACATTGTATATATAGTTAAAGTTTAGAGATTATTTGTATTATTATCCCTAATTTCTTCAAGGGGAATTAGTTGAAACGAATGTTCACGTACCTTGTATCATCTGGAACGACAAAAATCTATAATAACCTGCATCGATGCACATATTATCGGAGTGATATTATAAACATTCGAGTTTGGTAAATTGCATCCGATTCGATATTACTAATAGCGAAAAAAAAAAAAGGCATATGTACCTGGACGACGTACCCATTCAAGCCTTCCCATGTACAATGTGCATAATGTGGGGACTATTCATCCTTGCGATGATATTCGGGGTGGGGTGTTCTTTTGATGCGAACTATTTATTTGTGTTTTATTGTAATTTCTGGTCGGGGTGGACGTGTTTTGGAATTATACGCATTTATGTGGCAAAATATTAGGCATCACCCGCCAATAAACGGGCACGATTCGATGAGCACATCGGAAGATTTTGCTAGTCTTCGTGCGGGGACAAGGAATTTGTCCCCTTCCATTTATTGCACCTATCGCGCCACTTTAGTAGCTCTTATGAGGACAATTGGGCTGTAATACGTGGCTTGCTCACTTCACGTATTATCCGATTTGACTCGTCTTATACTGAGTATCAACGTTTTGTGCATTAATATATAGATGGGCACTTTTTTAAAAAGTCACTAATCCTAGCTTAACATTGGAGTTCTCGTGTTAAGTTTGTCGTTACATCAAAAGGCATATCCGTGAAATTCACCCCATTTCTATCATTTTGCAAAAGTTTGTCATGAGCTGCTACTTATTAAACCTAGCAATGAACCCCCACTATCGCCGGACAGGATCGTTACATAATGGATGGTTACATCAATTTCTTGACGCCCAATTCTTGATTGGTCTCTTGGATTTTGAGTTACAAGATAGCTATGAGGCAAACCCGATCGAAAGGGCCGACGACCGCATGCTCAGTAAGCCACCAAGACAATAATGGGCACGTCGAAATGAGGAATTTTCTTGATGGGTCGAGCTTGCGCGACTCAATTAATTTTCCACACGAAAAATAATGAATTTTTAAGGATGGGCCTAGGATTGATTCTTAGGCCCGATACTAGACCCGGCTGGTCCAATTGATCTGAAATCGCTCGACAGAAGCTGCAAACATTCTCTGTTCTCATCCAAACCAATCTCATGTCCGACGCTCGCTCGGGCAAACAACGTCGTTTGCTGCGAAAAAGTGACCGCGTTAACGTGTTATTACCTGCCATCCAATGTGTTTCCACAAAAGAAGAAGGTCAAAGATTAGGTTTTTCGTTGTCGGCACACTCCCCCTCTGCAACTGCTACACAATGTCGCAATCTGTTTGAGAATTCTAGAACGGACTACAGGTCGAGGCCGGCTGGCCGGCTGGCCGGCTTTGGTCCTGTTGTCTGATCATGACGTCTTGCCACTTTGAGCAAGCTCTTTTGGCTTAAAATAAGAAGCACACCTATTCTAAAAGATTTTAATAAACCGAAGACCGGCACCGCAAAACAGCAAACGAAAGACCTCGTGGGTTGATTGATTCCTGGAACCTTCTAAATGGACTTGAAGGACCTTTTCTGAGCATGGTGGTTAAGTTTTCTTCACTAAATCCTTATCAGTTCGGAAAAATTTCGTGGATGACATGCACGATGGCGAACAAAGAAGCATTTTGAAGTCTTGAGAATGAAGTTCGATAACTAGAATTTCAAGGCGGGTATACCATAAATTCTCAGATGGTTTTTCTCTTCTTCCGGTTTCCTCTTTCCCAGCGAAGCAAACCATCAAAGTGTTATCAGTATGATTGCTGCAACGATAAGACAATGTCAAAGTGCCATTCAAACCCTGAACAAAGGAAATAAGAAAGATGCAATATTTTTGTTTATATAAGTCAAGGAGCGTCCTATTGGTAGTCACCTGTAGTTTCCCATTGACCATCTTTCATTTCATCAGCTCTTGGGGCCACAAGGAAGAACTGTTTGAATAATAAATGATTGTATGATCCTTCCATGTAGCTACATGCTCATCTCAAGCATTAACCGATAAATGCTCTCGCTTTGCGTCGCCATGGGTGAATCAAATTTGAGTCTCCTTTTGTAGGATTGGTCGTGCACGACGATGACACTGAAGAACATAACCTGGAAATCTATGATCTTTAGCTGCTGCAAGACCCGGACTTCTCGGCCCAAAAGGGACGAACGAGCCACAAAGCAGGGCTGCATTGACAGGGTATCGCTCGCAGATGTTTGTGATCCCAGCTTGCAGGTCTCCGTCCATAATCTCTCGGTTTGTCTCGTCAGCTCCAATCTTCGCATATTTACGCTGGAGGAACTGAGAGCAGCGACCAGTGATTTCTCGTGGAGCAATTTTCTTGGTGAGGGCGGGTTTGGGCGAGTGCACAAAGGGTTCGTCGCCGACACCCTTAGGCCTGGATTGGAGGCTGGAGCTGTGGCCGTGAAGCTGCTGAACTTGAACGGGTGGCAAGGCCACAAGGAGTGGCTGGTTAGACTCTGCAGTTGACTCTTCTTTGCCTTTGCACAAATGAATGTCTTTAGGTGATTATGAACTCCCTTTTTCATTTCACCAAGCTTGTGCTGTCACAGGCGGAAATAATTTTCCTTGGACAACTCCGGCATCCTCATCTCATCAAATTGATCGGATGTTGTTGCGAGGATGAGCACCGGCTCCTAGTCTACGAGTACATGGAGAAAGGGAGCCTAGAAAATCTCCTTTTCGGTACTATGTCGCCTTAACAGAAGCCCTGTCTCGGCTTTTGTTTAACCTGCAAAATGACCACATTCGATAATGCAGCGCATAAAACTGCGTTTGCTTATGCTGTGATTCGATTGCGACCACCCCGTGATTAATTTACATATTTTTCTTTTCTTGGTTGATACGTAGACTGTTCCCCGGCCCTGCCGTGGTCAGTCAGGATGAAAATCGCTCTAGGAGCTGCCAAAGGCCTGGCTTTCCTTCACGAATGTGATAGACCGGTGATATACCGGGATTTCAAAGCTTCAAATATATTGCTGGACTTGGTAAACCATCTCTCCTAGTCCCCTCAATGAACTTAAAACTGCATTTTTCATCGGAAGAAAGAGAGACTAGCGGATTCCTGTCACTGCAAGATAATGGGAATCCTGTTGATGCAACTGCATAGCACTTAATAAACTTGAGCTTCTATCTGTTCGAAGGACGACACCGCTAAATTGTCGGACTTCGGCCTGGCAAAGGATGGTCCAGAAGGAGATGACACGCACGTCACGACACGAATCATGGGCACCCCGGGCTATGCAGCCCCCGAGTACATCCTGACAGGTGTGCCTCGCATTCTCATCCAACCCCAACTTTCTTCATACCACATAACATAGCTATGGCCTAACAACTTAGATTTCCAGCAGCCGCATGCTGTCGCTTTTCATGCAATGCAGTCGCAAACATGCTAATCGAACCCACTTGCAGGTCACCTGACAACGATGAGCGACGTGTACGGCTTCGGGGTGGTCCTGCTGGAGCTCCTCACGGGCAAGATGGTGATGGACAAGACGCGGCCCCGGCAGGAGCAGGACCTCGTGGCTTGGGCAAGGCCGATGCTTAAGGACCTGAGCAAGCACGAGCGCGCCGTCATGGACCCGAGGCTCGAGGGGCGGTTCTGCGCCAAGGGGGCGCAGGTGGTGGCCGTGCTGGCCTACAAGTGCCTGAGCCATGACTCGAGCAGGAGGCCCAGGATGAGCGAGGTGGTCAGGGTCCTGGAGCTTCTCCAGGCAGAGTAAAGGAAGGGCATGGAGCCTTGTAGTCAATTATTTGAGGTTACAAGGTGTTATCTGATCAGGTTTTGTTTCAGGCATGTTGCAATCCAAACTGATTTGTCTTTTCCCTTTCTTGGTTCTCAACACAGAGCTGCAAAACCTTTTTTTTCAAATTTAGGTTATGGTCAGTCACATAATTGTTTGATTTAAGAATGAATGAATTGTAATTTCTAAGTCCTATTTTCCCGAATAAATCAGTAATTTTTTTTTCAGCAAAATGGCGGAGTAAAAATGCCATGTATTCATTATCTAATGCATCATCGACTTATCTTCTATTGTTTTTAATTAGTAATTTAATAAATTCTTATTTTTTCGACCAAACCTTTTTGTATTTTTATCAACCTCTTTAAGATATCACTTTTCTTTCTTGCTGGGCCAGTCAAAGAAAGCACGAATTTTTTTTTTTTTTTTTTTTTTTTTTTTTTTGGGTTGTCTTTATCTCAGTGCCTGCTTACAATAGAAAACTTAGCTCCTAAGGCAAACTGAGAAAGCATGAATAAACTAATTATAGGATTAGAATTCCAATTGTAAAGAAGGCGAAATATGGGGACATTGCCGACTGGATCTTGTTAAAATGATTTTTGATTTTTGACTTTCTGATTTTTGTAAACTTTCTTCAGCTTTTGCATTCGTCCAATTTGACTTTTATTCAAAGAGAAATATGCTCAAAACCTTTCAAAATCACATATACCGACTAACAAAAGCATGTATAATATAATTTTTTTGATTATTAAACAAAAAAAATGGATAACGATAAACGAGTTCGACGTTAAAATCAGGTAATATAAAAGTAATAAATAAATTTTAGCAAAAATTATTAGACCATCAGTCCGGATAATTCCCTTTTCTCGCAAATAGCTAATGTCGGGTTGCCGATTTCGCACGTTATTAAATCCAGAAAAAGATTTTCCGGTTTTCCAATTTTCCGAGTGGCGGCCGGTTCGACATTTTCTCTCTCGTTTTCCCGGAAAACTCGATTCCCGGGAAAAAGAAACAAGCCTCCAGATCACTGATCAGAGAGAGAGAGAGAGAGAGAGAGAGGAGAAAGATGGTGAGCGTAGCGCAGGCGGCGGGCGGGAGCCTGAGCCTGAGCCTGAGCCTGCGCGATCGCGAGATCCTGACGTCGGTGAACTCGGTGGCGTCGAGCTTCTCGCTCCTCGGCTCGGGCTTCATCGTCCTCTGCTACCTCCTCTTCAAGGAGCTCCGCAAGTTCTCCTTCAAGCTCGTCTTCTACCTCGCCCTCTCCGTAAGCCGTCGCCGCACCGCCATTTCCTTTTTTCTTGTTTCCGTGCTTTCTGGAGAGTTCGAATTTCCTCCGGTCCGTTCGACCGGGAGGTTTCGCGCGCGCGCGCGTAACCGAATCGAGAGGTTTTCGATCCGGTTCCGTCGTCGCGTCGGTAAGGGAGTGGAATGGAGCGGCGATGTTCCCGGTTGGATCTCCGCGAGTTAGCTGACGAGCATTTTGCGTTTTGTTGCGAAGCGTGCCCGGCTTTGTGTTCGAGTGTCGTTCCGGAAGTATCGGTTTGAGCATGAAGTTCGATGAGAGAGGAACGCCTGCGTGTCGTGTGAGCGTAGTGATTGGATTTTAGGTGTGGCGGAGGCTTATGAGTTTTGAGTATTCGAATTGTGAAGTTTTTGTTGCTCGTGAATCGGAGCTCTAACATCATTTTAGGGTTCGTGTACCTGGGGTACTACACGTCTCTTTCAGTGTTTCAGACTCCAATTTATAGAAAGTAGAGCTCGATTTCATGTGGTTTTTTTGGTGATTTGACTTTGTAGTTTGGAATGTAGGTAGAAAGGCAATAAATGCTGTTATTTTCGAATTGGATGCAGTTAGATGCGAGATATGTTGGTGTCCGTTTAGATGGAAATGCTGTCCTTCAGCTATAGATGCATATGTGGTGAACTGGTGATTATCTTTGCGACATTGAACTTGAAGGGTTGAGAGGTATTGCAGAGGCCGCCCCACATTGGATTCGATAATTAGCATCTGCTTTTCCCTTGACTGAATGCAAGTAATATCTCTTATACCTGAGTCTAGTTAGTGAGGGTGCTGAGCTAACTGAAGTTTGATTACTCCACGACAATGTGCTCGTGCTTTGATCCGATGTCACCTGCTATGCCCTCACTTCTATATGCTTGTCTGTGGAAGACATTGTAAACTCTTGTGTTTTTCTAGTAAGAGAGTAGGGAAGATTTATGGGGGAATCTATTGTTCATTTCATCATGATTTGAAGGCAATAAGTTCACACTTGTTCTAACCCATAGCATGATGTCTGTGCCCAGGATATGCTTTGCAGTTTCTTCAACATAATCGGGTGAGCTACAGATGTTTACTCATTTAAATTTTCATTTGTTATTATCTAGTGCGTCAACTTAGGTGCTGTGGTTTTATTGCAGTGATCCATCCATAGGATTCTTCTGTTATGCTCAGGGTTATACCACCCACTTCTTTTGTGTGGCATCCTTTCTTTGGACAACAGTGATTGCATTTACTCTTCACCGGACTGTCGTTAGACACAAGGCCGATGTTGAAGATTTGGAGGCTATGTTTCACTTGTATGTATGGGGTATGAATTAATTAGCTCCAGTGTCCAGACTTATATATTTTAAGTGGCTTGCTGAGACATATTTGGCCAGAAACTGTGACTATGTTTCTTTGCACATATATCTGCACTATGGTTATTGTTAGAAAAGGTACAAATTTTGATGACTTGTTGAGACATATTTGGCCAGAAACTGTGACTATGTTTCTTTGCACATATATCTGCACTATGGTTTTTGTTAGAAAAGGTACAAACTTTGTCGAAAAGATCTTTTTTCTGTCTTCAGCATGGAAGACTGATTGTCTGCCAGCTATTTTTGCTATTCTATATTCACAGTAATTGGTGCATTGCCCCTAGAAGCATTACAGGATTTGGCATTTACTATTTTTAGTCTCACTTTTGGAGTGCCTGACGTATTCCTTAAATTTCCTGGAGACAATGTTTTTGACATTTCTAGTTGTGCTCTTTGTTGTAAGTCTAATTCTATGACTTACAATTAGAAGTAGTTTAATATGGAGGCAAACTTTCCCTGGCTAGAAAAGTGGGCTCCGTAAAGCTGATGTCTATGATAAATTAATTCATTGATGTTGAGGTAGCATATAATTTGTTTAATGGCATTGCTGCAGTGAAGCTCATCTTCCAGTTAACTTCTCATATTTTGCCATAATGAGTGTATGGCATGGCTTAGATAACTTTAAGTACCATTGAGATATGGATGGTAATTGAACAAAGAAATTAATGGATGGAGCAGAATATGAGTGGATGATGTAGTTCATGTAACTGTTCTGTAACTCTCTACTGCACGCATTAGTGAAGCTTCAAGTAAGAAATTGGAAGAAAGGAATAAATGTGTGTGGTTCTAGCTTGGACTTGTCTCAGTCTTGGCTGCTGTGATGAGCCTGTGTTGGAGCTCATATTTCTGTTTGTTTTCTTGTGTCAGGCACTTCTGTGGTTATGACCATCATACGCTCTATTGGCAATGATCACAGACATTTGGGTGCATGGTGTTGGTCACAAACGGGGCGCACAGGAAAGGCAAGCTTTCAAAGACATTTTTAAGTTCTACCGCAATATTGTTCTAAGTTTTCTTCTCCTTGTCTTGTAAATATAACCACTTGATTGACCGAAATTTTTTAACTGGAGGGGCTCCCTTTTCTATGTAAAGATAAAGCGAAGTATGCTAGATTCAATTCGACTGTCTTATGGGGTTTTGGAAACAGCAGTCCTAGCTCCTTACATATCTACAGATATAGCAAATGGGCACTAAACGCTAGGAATTTGAGCAAATGCATCCAAAGCTCAATCTTTCTCCTCTATTGTTGCGGTTTTCCTTGAAAGTTGAAATCATGGTCATATCTGGAAGATAAGACATACTCCTCATTGTACGCTGCGACAGATTTTAAGATATACTTAATTTGTTTCATTTACTATTCAGTGGTAATATGTATAAATTGAGACTTTTGCATTATTTAGCGTGAGATTCTTAAGGCATCTTTAGTAATGGAGGAACCTTAGATTATATATACCTTAAAAATCTTAGTGTTGCATACATTTGACACCAGTCCTCTTTTGGCTGCAGGCAGTTCACTTCTTTACGTTTTATGCGCCACTCTGGGGAGCAATCCTTTATAACGGGTTTTCATACTTTCAAGTGATACGCATGTTAAACAATGCCACACGTGTATGTATATATATGTGCTTATTTTATTTAAGAAAGTAGCACCATTTATGTTTAACACAGACTAATGCTCCTTTGAAATGCGTAGATGGCTGTTGGCATGTCAGATCGAGCATACCACTTAGATGCAAGACCCGATATGAAGGTATGCTGTACATGGCAATTAGATTTAGATGCTTGGCAGGCCATAAACGGTCTAGAGGCGTTGAATGTGCAGATAGACATCTGCCCTTAGACCATTCTTACTACATATATGAGATTTCACTTAGTTGTATGTCTTTAAAAGTGTTCCCAAACCATGTGGATCGGTTCATTAGCAATTCTCCGGCAAGGAAATTGAGTGGCTTCACCTGTATTTAGATTTTAGAGAGCTCAGCTGCTTAACCTGTTCTTTACCATTTTGAAGATTCCTGATGAGAATCAAAATGTAAAGAAATAATCTTTGGAACTAAATTTTTTGCTTGATGTTTTCCCTTTCCTAAATTCATATTTTGTGATTGACCGTTTCAAATTTTATCCAGCAATCATTTGATTAAATGGAAAGCTGACGTGCGCAACATGTCTTCCGCATCTTGCTTCTTGTACTTCACAGGCTTTGAACAGGTGGGGATACTACCCGCTCATTCTGATAGGATCATGGACTTTTGGTACAATCAATCGCATTCATGACTTCATTGAACCTGGACATCAGATTTTTTGGCTGTCTCTTCTTGATGTTGGCACTGCTGCTCTGATGGTAATCCTCATTGGCCTGAGCTTGACTCTACTTGCTGTTCGAATTAATACTTGGCACTCTTCTCGTAATTTCTTGTCTTTCTGCAATATATGGGTTTTATTCAAGGTTTTGGGACAAGACTGCTCATTAGAATTTATTTATTTATTTATTTATCTAATTAATGAAATCTGGGAATGCATGATTGGAAAGACTTCCGCAATATAAGAGAGCTAAATTTAAGATTTCCACTCTATGTTTAACTGTCTTGAATAATCTCCTCTCGTTAATGAGCATTCATAGGCTTCACCATTAAAAAAGTTAAATGTTTCTGAGATGGAGTGCTCGAATGATCGAGATGTAGTTGGTTCCAACTGTAAACCCTTGTTTTGCACCTCAAAGTGGTGAACTGCTGATAACAATTAACAGAATGGCCTGCCTCTAAAGAGGAAATTGTCTTATGATTTTCGATGATAAACAGCCAAGTGAATCAGTTCTTTTTTCCCTTTTTCATTTAGGGTCTGTTCAACTCAATAGCATATGGCCTGAATTCTTCTGTGCGACGGGCGATTCGTGAGAGATTGGATCTGTAAGTCCTTGTCACTCTTCTTTTGGCCATCGATGAATTCTCATCACTTATTATGTCAGAAATGAGTTATATCTCCTGCTTTCTAATCTCAACATTATCTCTTGATGGATTTCGCAATGCTTTCCTAAATTAGCCTGGGAGCTGAGTTTGAAGTATATAGTTCATGCCTATGAAATTTATAAGAATAACCAAAAAGCAATTGATTGTTTGGTCAAACTTAAACAGTTAGTCTAATATCAATAGTGGGACAAAGGGAGCGTCCATCAACAATTCATAAGTGAGGAAATTTATCTTGTAGTAGAAATGGGTGGGCCAGTTTAATTTGATCTTCATGTTGCATTTGGAAAAGGTACTTGGGAAATTTATGGTTCAAACTGGGAATCGTTCTACTTTTCATGACGCTCTTATGTCAATACTATAGCTACAGCTGTTGCTGCTTGTCTTTGTTGAATCTGTCATGATGCCAGCACTCTGTAATCTTTTATTTTTTCGATATTTATATTTACGCTGTTTTTGTGAGTAGTAAAAAATTTGATTCCTATAAATGGTTGTATCTCTATTTTCAGAGTAATGTGGCCAGAGACGATTAGGCCATGGTTGCCTAACAGTTCAAGGATCAGAAACCAACAGCAAGAGAGTGAACTAGTGTCACTGAAAGTCCAAGATCCGCACTGACGATTCCAAGATTATGCCCATCTTCTTCGACAAGTGATTGAGTATAGCCATGGAGCTACTGGTTTTGAAACCCTCATCAGACTGATCCAAAGTTCTGGTAGATGCTCACGGGTTGGACCTTCTCTTGTCATTTTAATGAAACACCTAGTAATCTTTTAGCGACGAAGGGGTAACGTCGCCCATCCGCAACTGGTAGCTGCAATCTTGTACATTAGGAAGGTAAAAAGCCCCTTTTTGCGATCGAGATTCCTTCCTCCGCTGGGGACTCGGGTGCCGGTTCCCCATTTTATAGGTCGAATTGTACAGCAGTCTCTCGTCTCCTTACTATCCGTTCCGATCATATTCTTTACACAATAGACTGATCCCTGACTGCTTTTACGTTGTTTCCGTTACTGATGATTAGAGCAGCTTTTTTCAAGTACTCCCGTGTTTTTCTCATTTGACTCTCTTTTTGGTCTTTTGAGATGGCAAAGCAACGTACGCAGTTCGATCGCAGTCGATTCATCTTCACCGAGGATCGGAATCACTTCATCACCATCACCTCGAAACATTTGCAAACTCGAGTACGTCAACGAATCTCAGGTTGCCGTCTCGGGAAATTCTTTTAATGGAGTGTCGCTTTCGGGATGAAATGAAAACCAAATTCATCACCCATCGTGACGAAACATTCCCGTGTATTTACATTTGCTTTTGTCCTATGCGGCGTTATTATCTCGAACTGCGGGGTCTTCCGGATGAGGATGAGAAATTAACAAACAGGACGTTACTTTCCCACGTCATAGCTTAACTAGAAAGCCACCGATTCTGGCCGGCGCATTCAATCGCATCGAGCGAACCCCAAGCCGGCCAGGCAGAACCGACACTCCATTAACGCTCGCCTCGAATTTCCCGTTCCAGGCTTTCTCCGCACTCCGACAGAAAAATTGCAGCCTTCGGCATGAGAATCCTCAAATTGGGCAAAAAGTAATAACTCCTCCAGCTCCAAGACTCCCGCCGTTCCCAAGGGAAATACGGCCAAAAAAAACCCAAAAAAAGGAAGAAGGTAAAGAGAAAGAAAATTGTCTCAAACCGAAGGGAACATCCCCAGAAAAGTCAAACGCTGGACGCAACCAAAACGAGAAAGAAGAAGAGAAACTCGGAGCATTCGGCTGAAAAACCTCGTTTCGCTTTTCAGGCAGAGCCCCAGAACATTTCACAAATTGCCACTAAGACAGACCCTCATCAGAAGGTCCGAATCATCCGACATCGATCACAGAAGTTAAAAAAAGAAAAAAGAAAAAAGAAAAACAGAGAGAGAGAAGGGACCTCTTCCGATTCATCGTCTTCGTGATTTACATGGGTGATGCTATATTATAAAATAAGAAGAGCTAAAAGCCTAGGCGCATGCGCATGGGTTGTCGGCGACAGCCGTCACCGTCACGGCGTCGTCGGACCCGCTCCGGAACACCAGGTACCCGACCCCGAGCCCGCACACCACGCTCAGGAACACCCCGCCGTTAAACGACATCACCGCCAGCATCAGCAGGTACCCGACCGCCGCGTTCAGCCCGAACAGCACCGCCCCTCCCACCCGGGCCACCGTCCACCCCTTCCCCCCGCCGCCCGACGACGACACCTTCGAGCCGAGGAACGGCATCGCGAGAGGGTCCACCGCGGAGGCCGCCGCGGCGGCGGCGGGGGCGGAGGCGGAGGAGGAGAGCTTGAGGCGGACGCGGCTGTGCTCCATGAACTGGTAGAAGGCGGAGGCGAGGAAGCAGGCGAGGAGGGTGAAGGCGTAGCTGGTCCAGGTGGTGGTCTGCCACGACTCCACCAGGAGGGTCACCTCCTTGCTCCAGTAAAACGTCATGTGCATCATCTTTTCCCCCCTTCCCTTCCCCCCTTCCCGTTCCCTCTTCACAAGCTCTTCACACAGAGGTCTCGACCCAGAAGCAGAAGCAGAAGGAGGAGGAGGAGAAAGCGTGAGCGTGCGCGTTCGCCTTAAAGAGGGATCGTCTCCGCTTCGGAGGAGTACAACAATCGTGGAGGCGAAGATGGAGAAGGAGCAACAAGAAAGCTGATGGTGTCGTATGTTTCTGTTGGTGTAGTACTGGTTCTTTTTCCTTCTTTCCCCAACTGCCCATAAAATATTTATAAAAAAGAAAAAGAAAAAAGGAGGAGGCGCATTGGATTGGGTTCCTTTTTTTCTTTTTTTTACGATTCGGCCCCCGAGGTTTGCCGTTATTTACGGTTCCGCCCCCTCGCGAGGAGGTGGGGCCCTCTAGGGGCCGGGAGGGGAATTCATGGATATTTACGAGGGGGGACGAGGTGGGACCCGGCTCATTCCATCACTAAAAGAATTTGGTGGTCTTCCTCCTTTTTGGTAGTTTGGACCAGTTGTTGGAGAAACAAAAAACATATACATAAATGGGAAAAAAAAAATTGAAAATTGAAAAAATGAGAAAGAAGATGATGATGAGTAAAGAGATGAGGTCGAATATGGCACGTCTCGAGAGGTAAGGGGAGTCTCATCGAAGTCGAAAAAAGGCATCATTTGCTTTTCCCCCCACACATGACACAACCTATCTTATCTCCGTTGATGGTAAAAAAGTTTAATTTTACCTAAAAATCATCTCGGTTGATGGTGGTGGTCCTCACCTAAGCCTTTGCGTCGCGTTTCCGGAAGGGGCACATGAGAGAGAGTCTCCCACGCAACCTCGCAAATTGCGCAACGCCTCTGCTTGCAAGCAATCGCACCACTTTTTATTTTATTTTATTATAAATGATAGATGTAGAAGGAATTTTAAAAATATTTTTTGTTTGGTAATTATGTTGAGTGATGCAAGCAATCGAGTCTAAGGAAAAAATCTCTTTTAAATCATCTATCACCGAAACATATACAAGATTTAAGATGAAAAAAGGGTTTTCTTTTTTCTTAAGTAAAATAATGTTTGATGATGTGTGATTTAAAAATGTATCGGGAAGCGATTTTGACTTTAGATGTTGTCCGGTAAGAACTATCCTCGTAAAGGATTTCCTCTGTAATTTTTTTTTTTTTTTTTTTTTTTTTTGAAGAAAGAAAGTACCTCAGACCTTCGCCGGCCAGCGGTCAGATCCGGCCGCGCTGTCGCCGGCGTGGCGTGCCGAGCGCATATTCGGAAATTCAGAAGTACACTCTACAAAATGCGTTCGGAATTTGAAGTACACATTTTCGCACGAGTAAATAGAAATGGAAGTACACCGCACCCAAAAATCGTACGATACAGAGAGGGAGAGGGGTTTGTGCATGCATCTTTTTTCCTGTACTTTCTTCAACTTTTTAATCATTTTTCACGTGTCGTGTCTCCAGATGAACGAAACGAAAAAGAGGGAGAATAAAAAATTAGGCCAGAGACGAAGAAAAAAACAATAATTCGAAGTTCTCGTGATTAGGATAGTAGAGAAGTCTTGAGAATTCGCGTATCGAGGTATCGAATTCGTGTATGATTTTTTTTTTTTTCGATATTTTAAATGATGCATTGGATACATATTCTAATAAATATGTAGAAATGAGATACTATCTTTTTGTCCCCCAAAAACAAAAGGTTCGATATTGCGCAATAAATTACGTGTTCCACAGAATATAGATATCATATGCTTCGATTAGTCTTTGATTTATAATATTTCACGCCTCCCACTAACACTAGATCTGTCGCTACATGCACATTGTAAAAAAGATAGATTATTAAGAGCGGAATCTATGTACATTTCTTGCAAATGCGATTAATATAAATCTGCGTATGCTTATGTCGTAATTATTCAGATAGTGTAGGAAACGCACTGCAAGTTGTTTGTAATATACGGCATTTTGGTACGTCAATTATTGTTGAAACGTATGGGATTGGGTAGGGCTTAACGGGTTTGCACTAGCCCAGCCCAGAGTTCATACTTTCAATTGGAAATTGTTATTTTCCCCAGCTAAATTGGGGTAATGCACCATCAAAATGAATTCAATAGGCCCTAAAACGAAGAATTAGATACGAAACTAGGGTCTGTTTGTCTCGCATGAAAATTAATGGTTTGAAAAATATGTTTCTAACGACGATCGTTTGTATTTAATGAAAAATATTTTCATTACCCACAACAACTTACATCTAAATATTTTTATAGACGAAGAAAATATCTTTCATTCTGTCATTTTTAAGCGATCGTTTTCCAACAAGTCTTTTATAGATTCTTCATTTTCTGCAAAATAAACGCATTGTTAGTTTCATGAACGCCAATTAATGGAACTAAGGGTATGTTCATTTTGCTCGATGGCGCCTGTATGTTTATTGGACTTGGGTATCGCAAATAAGAAGGGAAGTTAGTTATTCAAGGTAGTGTTGTCGGAAAAGACCCGATCTGAGCTAAACCTAAATTTTAGTTCTTTATGCATTGGTCCCTTTCAGTTTGGGCAAGGGATTAAAAAATGGGAATTATAATAATGTGAGGATTGTTACAATGGTTAATACCACGAAACACCCTAAATTGATATATTTATGATAAATTTACTCTAAACTAATTTTTTTATCACAAAAAAACCAAAGACTAATACATTCATAATAAATTCACATTCGCTTAGTTTTCTTTAAATTTGCCCCTACATAATTACAAGTGTGTACTTATAGGACTTTGATTCAACAGGGAAGAAAAGAAGATTATTTATTGTATTTGGATTTGTATTAAAAAAAGCATGGCTTCATATATAATTGCGAAGTACAACAAAAGCTCTAAAATTTTTGGAGATAACTATTTGCTAACCTTAATCAATACACGTCATGCTCTATAAATTTGTGTGAGAATCCTAAAATTTTTGGAAAATACACATCATTTTGCTATAGGCATTATATTGGAGCCACTCAAGAGTCCTTTAATTTACCTAATTTCGAACACGATCTTCGATCATGTCCATTTGATTTTGCTCACATCTATTCAATTAGCAAAATTCTATCACTATCTACTTCTCTTGTAGGGTTATTCATTTCGCATGATTGCGATTCAGTCTGCATTTTTTAGAATACACTAATGGGAAACATGTTTTTGAGAACTCATATTGATCTATAATTATATTTGGATGAGATGTGTTGAAACACGCATGATTAGGTAAAGGCTTAGAAGGTTTATATCAGCCCAGCCCAGAATTCACTCTCTCAATTGAAAATTGTTCTTAGATCGCATCGACCAATTCGTTCACGTATAATTTCTGCCCTGGTTGGAGCTGAAGTTCAAAAACTTGGTCTCTACACAATCAAAATTACTTCCATAGACCTTAAGAAACAAGATAGATACAGATCAGTTTCGCAGACGCCCGACTGAAATGCATCAATCACGAGTGAAAATTGTACCAAAATTTAGGGATCATGAATGAAATTTACCCTTGTAACTTATGCAATGCGAGTTAATTTTTCTCAAATTTTTGAAGCGCTTGGTAGAATGATGCATGTGCTATATGTACATGACACAAGATGAAAAAGGATCGGAGGAAATTGTATTTTGTCTTGCCGTATCTTTGTACATGTCTTACACATCTATTTATAATACAAGAAAGATGAACAATAGGAAAAAATGTACGAAATATCGTTTCCTATTTTATCGTCCAAATATCCAATCTTATGGCTTGACTGAATCAATTAACCCATATTTAGAATAATCGGAATCAAATCATATTTTCAACACTCCCCCTCAAGCCAGTGGTATATATATATATATGTCAAAAACGCCAAATTTGCTCAATGGATACGTATATTGTCCCCGACACAGTAGTTTGGTGAAAAGGTCTGTTAGTTGTTTCACCATTCCAATTCCTTTTGCTATTACCAGCCTTTCTTGGAATTTTTTCTCAAGTGAAGTGACAATTAACCTCTACATATTTCGTTCTCTCATGAAATACTATATTTACCACCAATTTGAGTACAGCGTCATTGTCACAGAACAATTCACTTGGTCCGTCCACCTATATTCCAAGATTAGAAAGTAATCCCCATATACATACTATTTCACAAATAATCTTTGCCATAGCTTGATATTTTGACTCAACTAAAGATAATGAGATAGTCGATTATTTCTTTGATTTCCATGAAATCAAGGACTTTCCAATTTTATGCAAAAGCCAGTAATGGACCTTCGGGTCATTGGACAAGTGGCATAATTCGTGTCACAGTAGGTTGCCATCTTCATGTTGCAATCTCGAGATAAAAGTATTTCAAGTTCTGGACATATTTTCAAATACTTCACAACTTTTAATACTGCATTCATATGTGATTGTTTCGAGCTGTGCCTGAAGTAACTGAGTATCTGAATAGCATAGCATATGTCAAATCTGGTCATGATGAGATAGGTCAACTTCTTGACGAGTCGTTAATATCTTGATGGATCCTTAAGCAGAGGATCCTCAATAGATGAAGATAAACTGGCATCATATTCATGCATTGTTAGTTTAACATTTTGCTCAATTGATATAGCGACCAGCTTGCATCCTAATAGTCCTACCTCCAAAATAATCTCTAAAACAAATTTCCGTTGACACAAATCCATCTCTCAGACCAAGCTATCTCAATTCCAAGAAATATTTGGGAGGTCCCAAATCTTTAATATGAAAAGCAAAATGTAGATATCCTTTGAATTTTCCAATAACAAAATCATCATTTCTTGTAATAAGAATGCCATCGACATATATCAACATATAAATTGATGAAGTACCTTTAGTCCACGTAAATAAGGCATAATCATGTTTGGAATGTTGGAAACCAGCATTTGTGAGTGCAATAATAAAATTTGCATACCATTGCTGAGATACTTGCTTCAGCCCATATAAGGATTTATGAAAACAATATACTCGAGACTCCCCTTGTCTCTGTAATCCTTGCGGAAGTTCCATATATATCTTCTCATCGAGATCACCATGGAGGAAAACATTACTGACGTCCATTTGATGCAATTGCCAATCGCAAAGTGCAGCAATAGATAAAAAGGAACGAATAGTAACCTCTTTGGCGATTGGAGAAAATGTTGTATGATAGTTGAAACCTTCCCTTTGAGTAAATCCTTTAGCAACTAAGCAAACCTTGTAACATTCAACAAGGCATCTACCTTGTATTTAATTTTATATACCCATTTACAACCGATTGGCTTTCGATGCGAGAGTAGATTAACAATATCCCAAGTATGATTCGCAATGAGAGCATGTAATTCTGCTTCCATGGCTTGTTGCTATCTTAGGTCATGTGCTGCTTCATTATAAGATGACAGTTTTTGTTCCTTCGATATGCAACTAATACAACATATATGTTCTAGTGATAGTCGGCTAAATGAAACATAAGAGGAGACGTGTACTTGGAGATTTCAATGTAGGACATATATAATCCTTAGTCCGTGCAAAAGGACGAATGTGACGTCCAAAACATCAGGGTTGCTTAATATGCCTTTGCATAGGAACTGGCAAGCAAGAATCATCAGGGCATGGATGTGGGGATCCCACTAAAGATGTAGGTGTCACTAAAGGAGCAGGCAAATCATCTTTGCCAGATGATAATGTTGGTTATTCAATTTCTTGATTCAAAGAATTTGGACCTGTTGGCATGCTGCAATGAAAACATATGGAGAACCCGCAGACAAATTCTCTTCTGATAAAAATTGATTGTTATTTGATGTTGGGATAGGTGAGTGAGACGAAGGTGTAATTTCCTGAAAATGAAATATGTCTTCACAAAAGATAATATCTCGATTAACAAAGAAATGCCTTATAGATATCTCCATAATTCTATACCTTTTTTGCAAAGGAGGGTAACTTGCCCTTTTTTCTTTTGACAAATAGGAAATTCTAAATCCAATTTGGATATCAGAACAAAAAAAAAAATACCATATATAACACAAAATTTCTATGTCAATTCCTTCCGGTTGAGCCTCTCAGTCTGTCATTATACCTCGAGAAGTGGAAAGAATTACAATCTGCATCTTACCTAAAATTCTAGGAATTCATGGATAGTTCGAATAGATTCGAAGGCCAAGCCTACTGATACGTTTTAAATTCAAAACAATTCGGTAGGGTCCTTTCATATTTCTTTAATGCCGTAGGTTTAAAACAAAACAAAAAAATATTTGTTGTTTTCCTAATGCTTTCTTACGTTTTTTATAAACCTTCTCTTAAAAGTATTTTAACAATGTTTTCCGTGATGTTAGTGGATGCCATTTGAATCGTCCCTTTTCTATTCCTGTTAGTACTTCATATAGATGTTATTATGTCAGCAATAGTATCCCTACTCATGATAAACTAAAATGTTGGTTGCACGAGGATCCATATTATTTCGAGGGCCCTATTCATGGCATAGCATAAGCGGCCAAAAACTCCCAAGTGATTGATCTCCGGCTTCTTCCTAAAAAGCATTTCAAATGGAGTATGTCCTTCAAGAATTCAAGTTGGCGTGTGATTGATTAAATAAACTACTGTGACCACACAATCACCCCAAAATTCTTCAAGAAGAGAAGCCCAGTATTTGAATGCTCGAGCTACTTTTAGGAGATGTTGATGTTTGTGATCTACAATCCCATTTTGTTGGGGAGTGTAGGTGCAAGAACTTTCATGGAGAATTTCATGGGAGGATGGGAAAGAGATGCATTCATTTGTGAAAAACTCGCACCCATTATCTGTACAAGTTCTTTGGACAAATTTATCGAACTGATTTTTAATTAGGGAGAAGAAATTTGACAGATAGGAAAAAGTTTGACTTTTTGACTACATAAGAAAAACCCAAGAGTATAATCATCTACCACAGTAGGAAGGTAACGTGACCCATCGCGATGAGGAGTATGATAAGGCCCCAAATGTCTATATGGAGTAAAGAGAATCCACTAGTAGCTCGAGATATGCTATTAGGGAAAGATGCTCAAGATTGTTTAGCTAATGGACAAATAGAACATTTGGGATGAGGAAAAGGTGCACTATGACCCAATTGTTGATGGAAAATAATAGTTTTCTTACTAGTGGTAGCATTACAAAAAATGATATTATTCAATGAAGATAATTCAAGATCATCATAAAAACTAATCCAAAGATGCAATCATTGTGCGACACTATCAAAGCCCATCATTTTCCAATCAAATGGTCCTTAAAGATAAAATTTTTGAAGTTGAATACGGCATGACAAGAATTGTCCTCACATATCTTGGAAACATATATAAGGTTGAATTCAAATATAGGTATATTGGACATTCTTAAGGATAATATGGGAACTAAGACATACGGTGCAAATTTTGGTGACATAGGTGACATCCCCATTTGAAAGACATATTGACACAGAATAGTGGGGTTTCTTATGGACGATGGAAAAGAATTGATCATTGCATAAATTAAAATTGAGTTCGTCTTGCAGAAAGAAGTACTTGAAAAACATGCAGTCTTATCGGTAGTCCCCAATTGACTTAGAGCTCTCATAATACTCTAATATTGATTTGTGTGATTGTCCGAGATGCCCCTTTTTCCTTTAGCACTGAAACTTGATAAGCAAAATATTCTCTGTCCCTTTTTTCCATATCATTTTGTTTTCCGTGCAATTTCCAATATATATCAACAGGATGGTGTAAACATTTGCAACATTTGCAAAATTTATCATTTCTTGGATTATGCCCACCTCCTTTAGATGATGTGGCACCACATGGACCGTTCAATGACTTCAAAATAGGCGCTGATATGGCTTGATGTGGGCCATTGCATTCAGCCAGATGAGTAGACAAATGTTGGTCGTCAGATCCCTCCACATAATCTAAGTTGTCCAACCAAAACCCTTTAGGGTTTCCTTCATTAGCCAAGCGACTTGCACGTGCTACCCGATGACCTCCATGAGAACCGAAGGTGTGCTCCATTTGTCTTGTCGGAGAAGCAAGCGCGGAGTTGAAGACCTGCAATGTCTATCTCATCGGAGCAGCAAGTGTGACGCCGTCTCCTACCTAAACATGCTCTGTCGTGGCCAAGCATTGGCTTTCTTCTTGGACGACTAGCTGGCATATTCATCCGAGAGGTGACACTGGCTCCATGGCAAGAATCTGCAATCGGAAAGGTGAGTAACTTTTGTTTAAAATCAATTGAAATCTAGTGGCCTTTTGTCTGTCCTTCATCTCTCGATATTGCTTGAGGGTGGATTTAGGTCCTTCAAGTTGCTCCCCAGCCACCTCAAACTCATTCCAAAAGGCCGATAGTCGATTGAAGCAAGCAATAATCAAGAGGTTCCCTTGCTTCAATTCCAACAAGGCTTGGGTTAGTGAAAAGAGCTTGGCGTGGTTGAGTTTGACGTACGTCTCACGGATGTTATCCCACATAGTCTTCGAATCCTCGGTGGTGGAAGTCCACGGCTATCTCGGAACTTAAGCAATTTCTTATCCACGTGTGCACAAGATAGTTGCATTTGCGCCAATGTCATTGGAGTTATTCATCGATAAAAAAAGCCATGGTTCCATCAAGGAACCCATCTTTTTTCTTTTGTCACCAAAGCTTGTCGAAAGTCCCGAGCCTATGTTGTGTACTTGTCTGGTCCGATGAGCTCCAAGTTGATGATCTTTAACTCGGGCCCGTCAGTCAGAGACGTGTACAATGGGTCACCAATCTCCAGGTGGCCGCTTGTGACAGAAGGATAAAGTATCAAAACTTGGTACAATGAGACACTTAAGTGCCAAAATTGAAGCAAAATAGATTAATTAAGTGCTAACGCCGAGAAAATCCTACCAAAATGCTAACGTAGCTATTTTTCGACAAGGTAAGTACAAAATGACGTCATTTTGTTGCTAACGTAGCTAAATAAGTAATATAAAAATTAATTAAATTAAATTTAAAACCAAATTTTTTTAAAAAAAGGAAGAAGATGAATAGTGACCGACGCCGACCCCGGCCAACCTTTCCCCCACTGTCACCGGGAAGGGCTGGCAACGGTGGGGAGGCGATGGTAACGAGGGCTGAGCCCTCATTTTTTTTTTAATTTTGGTTTTAAAATTAATTTAATTAATTTTTAAATTCAAATTCAAATTTACACCAAAACGATGGCGTTTTTGCATTTCTTTATTGAGTTAGCTCTCCGGCAAGCCATATATGCATGCAAAATTAATAAAAAATTGTCACGTACGATTTCCGATGGGGTCGCCGGAAGTAGCACTCAAGTATCTCATTTTTCAAAAAAAGTGGCACTTAAGTGTTATTTTCCTAATTTTTGGCACTTAAGTATTCTCTAGTGCCAAATTTTGGTACTTGGGTTGTTCTTTTCTCCAAAATATTGTTTCCTATTTTACCATCTGAATATTCAATCATATGGAATGATTGAATCAATTAACCTATATTTAGAATAATCAGAATCAAATCTTTTCTCCAACAGTACATCAAGAGAAAGAATGGAAAACAATGTGATTGCTCGGCCCGTAGGATATTAGACTCTAGCATCACAATTAAGAATGGAAATAATGGTATAGAAAGTCGGTCTCTATCACAAAAGATAAATTTGAGTTGCAAGGATAAGGAAAACGAGAATATCGAAAACCATCCTCAATTTTGTTGCATCAGGGTTTCAATCTTACTTACGAATTGGTCATTTTCCTTCAAGTTTACACCCCTCACCATTCTAAACGCATCCCCACAAAACTCACATTACTAAAACCTAACCTGGCTCGAGCTCAGCGCTCCTCCTCGGCACTGCCCACGACCACCATGTTATTGCCACCTGCTACCCCGAGTTGAGCCGTTGCCTCTTTGTCGATAGCCACCTCGGTCGAGCTCGTCACTCCCTCCATCAAAATCGGTCATAAACCAATTTCATAATCCATTTATGACAAGATAAGTTGTTATATGAGTTAGTTATATTTAAATAAATAAATCACAAATGGATTTAAGCATAATATAGACATCAAAGGGGTTTACAACTTATTTAGACTCAACTCATCTTAAGACTCTCTTCACATTCCCTCACTCGATCTCACACTCATTTGCTTCATATTCTCGCCTTAGTTTGGACGTGAGTTTTCGTAAATCGGAGTGAAAGCTTTTTAATAATATGAGTCGAATAGAGTATGAGTCACTAGACTTACATCGCATGGAAATTGGTCAAAACGAGTTATACCATATGAATCTATTTGGGTCGGACCATATTCGACCTCGACTCACCCGTTTGTCGGGTCTACTCTATGGTGGTCCTAGCAAGCTCAACCAGATCTGTGGTCAAGCTCAACGCTACCGAGATTCGCGGAGGCCATTGGCAACAGACTGACCGTGGAGAAGAAGCTGCATAGAGAAACAAGGCGAAGGGAAGACAGAGGGACGTGGGGGCCGACCTTGAGAGCATTGGCAAGTCATCTGGGGGAGAGAGAGAGAGAGAGAGAGAGAGAGTTAGGGTTTGGTTGAGGTGGTGTGATAATTTGGTTTTTTTAGCTGGGTTTCTGTTTGAAGATGCAAATTACAGATTTTCTAAACGGGAATGTAGCTTGATATCGTTGTCAAAGCTGTGGATAGTTTATGAAATTACCAAGTTCTTTTCCAAAGATAACAGGTGCTCTTTTTATACAACTCATCTCTATGAATTCACGCAGACAATTTCATCCTCACGAATCGCCTAAAATCTACCCATTTGATAATGGATGTGAGCCTTGAGATTGCTCTGATTAAGTATCAGCATGTCGAAGGATCTAAATGCTGCACGTCTCATCGTCTAGAAGTACATTGCATTCTCTTCCTTGTTTCTATATATCGAATAGTGATGAGCAGCAACACATGTACATTACACACATTGGCCTTTGATCACCGGAAGAAACCACCTGACCGATCAGATTTAAGATGAGACATTTACGCTCGAGACCGAGAAAATCCGCAAACTCATACCAAAGAGTTGCGCTGGATCTGGAAGTCATGCTATGCATTTGGACCGGCCGAAACGTGACATCTCTTGAATTATTGAGGGGGGGTTAGGAATAAATTAGGTGGCCTGTTGTTAACCAAAGACGGTAAGCAATTGATCGATGTTGGCGCCACCATCTGATCTTAGTGACACGTCATTGTCAAATTTCTCTTGTACCCTAGTACGAGCAGACGAATTCCCCTCTCGTTCTTCTGACCGCAACGTATGTTGCATCGGGCCAGCATGGTCCTGTTCTCCTTCTTCTTTCTCTTGCGGACTACCGTTTGGTGGAAGAAGCACATCTCTCCTAACTAACAGGAGACCCGCCATACCTATTGCCTAACGAAAGGCACTCAACATCTTTGTCGTTAACGAAGGCAGAAATCATATGGTCCTTCCTTAATCGCAATTCAATTGATCCAGGGTACATAGGCTTTTGTTCGCCGAGACTAAATCGGTAATTGGATCCGGCATCGCTGGCTACTTCGATTTCATTTCGCGATGGTCTCACAACGAGGCTTTTCAAGATATGGAGTCGAGATCTGATCCCATGCCTGTCTCATGTCGATCGAGTGAAAACTGGAAAAAATTGAACAAATGGATGGGGAAAATTGTCCCAAAAAGTCCTACACCCAATGTATGACGACCACTTCAATTATAAACCTTTTGGTTGTACAAATTTAGTCTTCAACCTTTTGATGATTTGCCAATTCGCCAATTCAGTCATAAACATTTTTAATTGTGCCAATTTAGTCCTAAATATTTTGATAATTTAGTTTTGAATATTTTGACGATTTGTCAATATAATCATTCCAACCAATTATCTATATTTTAGGTTTATAACTAAATTGATAAATTTTCAAAGGGTTTAGAATTAAATTAACTATATTGGTATAATTGAAATGTTTGGGACTGAATTAGCCATTAGATAATATGTTCCAGACTTTTTGGATTGATGCATCACCTGATAACAAGATCTGGAATTGTGCATTGTACCAGAATGATGTCTATGAACAAGGACTTCTTTTATCTACTTTTGCTACAAATAAAATGGTAGGTACAGATCGGGAAGTGGTCATCAGTCGTAGCGACCTTCTTCCGGCGTTACTAAAAAAGGAATTCCATGACCCGTTTGCGGAACTTTAGGTTTCGAGCCTCACGAAATTCAATACGACAAAAAGCATAACTTCTTGACTAATGAGGCTTTGAAATCAAATGAAAGAATAATTATTTATTTGGTATTATTCTGTATCATGCCATGCAAATAAAGAAAAAGGAGGTGAGGGAATCGTAGCACTCTCAAAAGTAAACGAGAGGGGGGAGACCACCCGGAGGGGAAAGTGGGGTAGGTGAACTGCTCTTACCATGTAATTTCATTTTCGGGAAAAAAAAAAAAAGATGAAGACGAATTTTTAAAAAAACATTTCTCTCTCTTTTTTTTTTTTTTTGATTGGCCGCATAAAGATGGAGACAACATAGAACAAATTATCTTACTATATATTGTATCCTCCTCGTCCGACCTGGTAAAGGGGAATATCCAATCCTCCCATCACGTGAAAAATTCACAGGTCTGTCCCTAGTAGGGTCCAAGGCATGTGATGTAGGCCAAAAAAATGTGCCAAAGCATCATAAAATCTTTGACCTCGATCCACCTGATCAGGCCTTAATTGCATAATTTTTGCAGTTTGTTCGTACTTTGCTTAAACATCCTGGTCAATAATCGCTAATCATAACCCAACAAAATAATCGGACCGCCCCTGTACAGACAGTGCGCACGAAGCTAGTGGGTTCTTAGTGAATGGTTTGAACATACCGAGTGACGTGGTGAGCTGTAAATGAATGATCGCACATCACGCTTGATGAGATTCCGTAGTTGGCCTTTCGTCGCCATCGTGCAAGATTTTTATCGAGACGTGAATTATGTTAAGTTGCGAACCTCGGTGGTTGGTTGGTCCCATTGCTTCCGGTTCACTCAAGTCGAGACCACAATGCTAGTCATGATTTTTCCGTCCTTATACCATTGTCATTGCCACAAGAAACTCGTTCCAGTGGGGGTCTTCGACCGGTACCGGCGCCCGGACCCACAGCATCACTAGGGCAAGATCGTTTTCATTTCATGGTCCTCCTCCTCCTCACTTGTTCCTCTCATGGAGATCAAATGCACGAAATAAGTTGCCTTTCCTGAGCTCTCGTATTCGTCCGCCCGAAGAAGACGAAGGCGTTCGCGAAAAAGACGAATCCCGCGCGGGTCTCACATGGATTCAGCTACAGTACATTTAACAGCACGCTCAAATTCTTCTATAATCCGAGCACTGCATGCAGGGACATGAACAGTGTTTGGAAAAGCTCTTGACCATACGCTCTCTCTCTCTCTCTCTCTGGTTTCCTGACAAATTAAAGATATTCAAGAACAACGAAGGAACTGGCTTCCCAAGAACAACAGTGAACTCTGACCATTCCAGAGCGTCCACCAACATTCCACTTTCCGCACGCCCATCGCAGCAGAGCATCCCGTGGGCTACCCTTTGATTATCAAAAAAGCATGCAGACCTTTTCGAGCCTTTTCTAAAGAGGGGCAATGATTGGTGGCGGATACGATTTTGTTGTTCGATCTTTTGGCCGTATTACCGAGCCCAAAAGTGGTCTAACCGGAGTGAAAACCATGTGCAAACAACTCAAGAATTTGCTTGCTGAAAAAGCAGAGCTCGGTCCTCACAGCTGTGCTGCAGACAAGGACGCGTTCGAGCGTACATGCATGTACGTATCTGCATATCTGCATCTGAAAGATCTGCGAAACGATCGCCAGGCATAAAATATATTGGAAGGGATTCTGAAGACACGCACAAGAAATCTGGGGAGAACTGAAGAACATTCGCTGGAGGGAGGAAGATTCCGTCAGCCTTTCTCTGCATAACGTGTCGGTAATGATTGAGGGTTTGAATCAGACGGACATTAGCCATGAGAAATGGGACGCACTGAGTTGATCAGGGAAGCGTTGAACTAGATTAGAAGCTCGACGGATCCTACGTCACGCTAAACTAAAGAAGATTTCTAACTCCTACGCTGAAGTCGTGTTATTCCTCATCGGTTCTACTTTCTCTACCTCTGATCCCCGGAAATGCTGCGGCGAAACCGTCATTCAGACAATGCCGAGAAGCAGCTCTTGGATCGAGCCATCATCGGCCGGCAGGCCGAGCCCGGCTTCCTGGGAGAGTCCAGGGTCCGCCTCAGGAGCTGCTTCACCGCCGATATCAAGTCCTCCGTCGGGTTCGCCGGCGGGCTCGACGACCGGAACTGCTCGCAGAACTTCATGTGCCGGCCCAGCGCCTCCTCCCCGTCGATGCCCCCCTCCGACCGGACCGCCTCGTCCTTCACGGCCTCCGCGCAGAGGCCGCAGATCCACCGCCCGCCGAACCGCTCCCGCACGCGTCCGATGTACTCCAGCGTGCACTCCTCCGCGAGGCCGCAGCAGTCGCACTCGACGAGCTCGAGCTCCGGCGGGGGGATCGCGCCGTGTCCGTTCCGAGGCTGCAGCTGGGAGTCGGCGCCAGCCATCGGGGATCACACGCGCCTCGAAGAAACCTCCCCTGACGGACCGAAAACCAAAACAGATGGTCGGGATCAGGATCGGGAACCAAATCACGCTCCGTCAACCAACAGAAAAACTCCAGTTCGAAGAAAGCTCGAGACGAAGTACGGCTTACCAACTGAAGATGATCGAAACCCTCGAAACCCGGTCGTCGCGCAGGAGAACCCAGATCGCGTCCTACCTATCTCCGCATCTCCCCGGTACCGCCGCCGTCTTCAACCGTATCGCCGATCGCCGCGAGGAGGCCGTCCGGGGCGCGACGGGCATCGCAGAGGAAGGAGACGGGACACGCCCACTTGCAGTCTCTCTCTCGCTCTTCTCTCTCTAGGCGGGAAGAGAGAGAGCTGGAGCCCACGTCCATGGCTGGTCGGGAGTTGCGGAGCTTGCGAGATGGGAGGGGATGGAGGGAGGGAGAGGTTGGGAGGGTTATTTATGTAGACGAGGACTTTAGGAGGGCTGGGAATGGCGTCCGGACCGGGTCGAGGAGAAAGCGACGAAATTGCGGCGGGCCCCACCCCCGCCCCCCAATCATTGGCGCCTCGGGAGCGATGTAATTGCTGCCACGTCACCGCCTCCTCGCTTTTCCGCCCCGCGCCCCCTCCCTCCCGCCGCCGCCGCCGCCGCCGCAGTCAGATTTGCAGCGCCGAATCCCTCCCTCCCCCGCCCATTCGCCTCCTCCTCCTCCCCCGTCGCCGTGCTCGTAACGGTCGTGTAATGTCAAGGCAATGCGATATTGCCTTTTGAATTCTTGTATTGATTACTTCCTTTTTTTTCTAGTTACATACAAAAATTATTATTAGTAAGGATTAATATTACGAAAAATTTTAAAAATTGATACATATGTAACAAATTTATATCAAATTAATTTTTTGATTACTAAAAACTCTAAACCAGTACGATTGTGTTTGACGACCAAACTCTGAACTAGTACATTTATGATAAATTTACTCTTCATTAATATCCATTAAATTAAATTAAATCATGAAAAATCACAAACTAATATATATATTTGACAAATGAATATTGAAACTCTAAACCGGCACTCCCGTCAACTATTATGTGTTATTCAACTTAGCAAATTAACGGAAAAAAATATAATTTGTCACTAATTAATACCACGAAAACCCCAACAATAGTAGCGTGTATGCGACAAATTTACTCGAAAAACCCCTAACTAGTATACTTATAATAAATTTAACAAAGAATTAGATGACACGCGAAAGCTGAAGGGTGTGTTAGTTTAAGGTTGTACCCTCTATTTGTCACAAGGTATATCAATTTATGATTTTTTTTCATGATATTAATCTAATTTAATGGAAATTAAGAGATGACAAATTTATTGCACATATACTAGTTTGGGGTTTTTATAATATATATATATATATATATTGATAAATTTATCACGAAAGATATCTGAGTTTTTGATTTTTTGTGGTCAAAAAATTAGTTTATCGCAAATTTGTCATAGATGTACTAGTTTGGAGTTTTTGTGCTATTAACCCATTTATCACAAATGTACCAGTTTATAATTTTTTTATTTACAAAATTAATTTGAAGTAAATCTGTCATGTGTGTATTAATTATGAATTTAACCTTATTTGTAAATATGCAAGCTAATCATCTAGATCGCATTGATCCAGGGAGGGGGTTTGAGGAACCAACTCCTTATTGACAATAAGTCATCAAAACTCAATCGTGATAGCGTTCATTTTATCATAAAAAAATGAACATAACATAACAAAAACTTGAGAGGATTTTCAACAAACGATTCAATTGGAGAATTCAATGGTTTGCTCTTATTTTGATATAGGCGTGATTGATTGATTGTAATTTTCATCGAGCTTCGATGGTTGAATTGAGATTCGATTGTCGTTTGGATTTGGCATGGAATGTTGGTTTTCAATTGATTCCCATAATCAATTAATTAAACATATGCAACGATAAAAGGAAAGTTACATTTTTTTTTTCCTTTGGCCGGTTATTTATGATCGAAGACGTACTTAATTCAATGAAGAGTTTGAAATTCGGCAATCAAATTTCCTCGAACGCGAGCTTAGAATTTTCATACGAACTTAAATGCTTGTAACTTGACTGTATGAGTTTAAATTTTTATTGCACTAAAACATATAGGATGTTTTATGCAAGTAGAAATATTAGATTGATTTAACCTTTTTCTTTGGGAGTATTAAAGACATCATTCTAATGACAAGCCGAAAAAAACAAAAAAATAAGATCTATTTGCTTTTTGGCTTAATCATTCAGCTGCTCGGCTTATGCTAGACGTGCACGAAGTCAATAATTATCATCTCCTTTAGACTTCCCTTATTCATAGAAAATATTAACTAAAAATAAGAATATATTAACTCTTTATATAAAGGGAAAATTACATAAATAGTCTTTGAACTTTGCTCCAATATACAATTTAGTCCCCGAACTTTTAATTTATTTAATGTAATCCCTGAAATTTAACTCAATGTGTAATGTAGTTTCTGAACTTTTAATTTATTTAATGTAATCCTTGAACTTTTAGTGTGTGTTCAATACAATCTCTAAACTATATGAAAATGTTCAATGTAATCGTGATCTTGAATTAATGGAGGGATTATGTTGAACATTTTTATACAGTTCAAGGATCATGTTGAACACATACAAAAAGTTTAGAGATCACATTGAACAAATTAAAATTTAAGATTTAAGTTGCACATTAGACTAAAATTTAAGAACCGCATTTAATAAATTAAAAGTTCATGGACTAAATTGTACATTGAACCAAAATTCAAAGACTATTTCTGTCATTATCCCATATATAAATATATTGGATTATTAATAGTTGAAATACGAAAATCTTGTTCTTAAAAAATACTATTTAATGGCTTTTGCCCTCAAGTACGCTTTATACGATGAATAATAACCCGTTAAATTACCGACAAAATTGGAATTTACAAAGGCTTTGGATCTAATTTTCTTTCATCTCGCAATAATTAAATTTAATTCCCATCTTAGACCTAGAAAAGAGAGATTCTGATTACTCATTTTGGGAACATATTGAAATGGGATTGCTGCGACCATCGTAAACTAAACCCTACCCACGTGGGTAGGTCAAAAATCGCGCTTAAAATACATAATTTAAAAATGACGTAAGCACGAATCCTTCTAGCGAATCGCGTGACTGCCAGATTTTTTTTAATGACGTAATTTTAACAGCTATCGCGACAAGTACCCGCTGTGCATGTTGTCCAGGTCCACGGGCGGTGTGCGCGTTGACCCAGCGTGTGCGATAATGCAGCCTTAAAATCTTCTTTTTTATTTTTATTTTTCCAGAAAACACGGTAAAAAATCGTTAATTATTCGTGCATTTCATTCATTTGAGATTTTGTGTAAACTTGTTGCTTGGAAAATGAAAATGCAACTTAGATGTATGAATGGATTAGATAATTTTTCATTAATTAACCGGTTACTATTGAAATCGAGATATCACATATGTTGTCATATATATATGTATGGCTTCGGTTGGGATTGTAATTGAGCGGAGTTGATGCACTGTCAAGTTTAGAGTTGGCCTCACTCGCATGTTCGATGCTTGGAATTCTACTTGAGCTAGATTAAGTAATAACCCTCGTGCTCGAGCTCAACTAAACTAATGAATGAAGATCCTCAAGTTCCACTTGACTCTATTACAATCAATTAATGAATAGACTCAAGCTTGAGCTCGTGGTTTATGAGGTTGAACACCGTATTAAAGGAATTTTTCCAGTGCTTTCAAAACTATTAAATAATATAAAAAATATAATGAAAACTTGATTAGGTTCAAGAACTTATCGAGCATGCTATCGATGAGCTTTAGCTTGATCGGATAGGGTACTCAATTAGCTCATATTTGATTGAACATTTGATTCACAGAAAGTTAATGATTTATAATTTTTTTTTTCCTGAAAATGATCGCTTGTATCACTTAAAAGAATAAATAAATGAAAAAATATTCATCATATACAAAATCGCGTGAACATAAATTATTATCAGTAATTATGAAAAAAAATTGATTAATTATTTTAAGCGATATAAGCAATAATTTTTAGAAATATATATTTTAAATAATTTATTTTCTCGAAATAAATGGAACATAAATTCCTCTCATTGCCAACCTCCAATAAGCTGTCTCCACCATACGTTTTCTTTCAAATTGAGAAACATATAGTCAATGAAATTGGAAAGTTCATTTTATATGTGATAGTATTTCCATCGTGGAACATTATATGAAAAGCTTAAAGTTAAATTGGTAATATCGGACACAATTCATTTATTAGACACGCATATAGATACAAGACGAAATTCAATCTATAAAGAAAACTTAAATATCATCCAAAAGGAAAATGTCAAAGAATATTGCTTAAACACTTAGTTAAGCATTGCAAAGTGTGCCCCGAAAATTCAAAATTTATTATTCGAAATGAGTGACTAATACTAAAATGCGAAATTCTTCCCTTTTTAGCTAACTTAATGAGTGCTCTAAGGAAACTTTTTTTAACAATACCCTATGCGATAAGATAATTGGTACCCTTAAAAGGACTTTCATCCAAAGTCAATTATTTCCCTCGCGAAGTCAAAGCTACGTTGTTCGGTTCTTACTTTGACTGGTTCGAAGGACAACTTCAACTAACAAGAATTGGTGGTCCTAACTCTAATGGAAAAATGACTCTAATTGGTGGAAACTGACTTCTAATGGAAAAATGACTCAAATGGTTCATAAACCTTGGCCAAATTCGTAACATTGTCATTGAACTTTTAATTTATTGAATGTACTCTCTGAATTACCGGTAAATATTTGATGTAGTTTTCCTATTAGCTCAAACGACAAATCAGACGTTATTTTTATGACTCCAATTGTTATGTGCCGAATTGGATTTTTCAAAATGACAAGTCAATATGTCAATCCTTCTTTCATTATATGACCTCTTGGATTATTATATATCATGATTTTAAATGAATATCCGATGTGAATAATTTATGTGCGACATTTCTTTTTTATCAACCGTTCAAACTCAAAGAGATTGGAAGCCACATCAACACATTTCGTTAACTTGAATTAATAGAAGAACGGCATTAAACATCTTCGTATATTTAATGAATCGCATCAAAAGAGTTATCAATAATTGAAGGATCGCATATGATAAATTAGAAATTCAAAGACAACGTTACGCCTTGACCCAAAAGTTTATGAATCATTCATGTCGTTTTCGCTCGCATCCCTATCCAGTGGCCTACTGTGTACCTTTATTTCGCCTCTACTTAGTCTTAACTACAAAAATTATAGATGGGTCATAAATTCTCCCGTGTTATTCAACGGACTTAGGCACTAACTAACTAAAAAAATTAGGGGAGAGAAGGAGGGGTCAAATCGAGTGGGGCCAGTAGGAGGCGTGGCTCTTTATAATTTGGTGTTTGTGGTGGTGGTGATATAATAGTAAAGTTTTAAAATTATGCATTTATTTTTTTATTTTTTTGGAAAAATAATAAAAAAAGATATTGCAAGGAAAAAAACCCACACAAAAACAAAAACAAAGCAGCCAGAGAAAGATAGAGAGAGAAACATACACCCACACAGAGGAGAGAGAGAGAGAGAGAGAGGGAGAGAGAGAAAAAGTGGCCTCATAGCTGAGATAATACTCCTTTAAGCTGGAAAACCAAGAATTTTAATCATCACTTCTTCTTCTTCTCCTCCCTCCTCTTCCCTCACCTTCTTTCTCTCTCCTCTCTCTTCTTTCTCTCTCTTGAATATCTTCATCCTGATCCCTTCCTCCCCTCCCCCCTTTGACCTCCAGCCGATGCTTCGATTCAGCTTCTTCCGCAAAGGTACGCGCCAGATCTCTTCAGCCTTTTTCTGATTTCTCTATCGCCGTCGTCGTCGTTGCCGGAATTTGTTCGCTTTGTAGGGTCGATGGGGTTCGAATTGTTCGAGGCCCGCGGTTCTGGAATTCGTGGGTAATGCGGTTGTGGTCGCCTTGATGCCGGTGGTGCGTGGATTGGGTGAAAGTTTTAATTTTTATTTTTTTTGGGGAGGTGGGGGGAGGAATTGGGGATTTGGTGAGTTAAAGCTAGGGTTTTGATTGGTGGGGGTTTGCAATTTTGGCAATTTCGCCCCGCTCGCTCTGTTCTTACCCCGTGTGAAGCTCGTGCTGGTTGAAATTCTAGGGTTTTTTAAGTTCAAGGTGTTGTTTTTGAGGAAATTAGGCCGAGGTAGTTTCTGTATCCGGCGATAGATTGGTTATCTGGTCGTTTCCTGCTTGCTTTCTCTCTGTTCGAGCGGGCGCGCAATTTGATCACCACCTGGCCGATCAAAGTTCGTTCATTTGTTCGGGATATGTTTACTCTTGTCGAGTGTCGTTCGGTCATACTGTTTTCAGGACAAGTCAACTGTAATTTTTTAGAAAGCTGGATTCGAGTGCTTATCACTCCTCTTTCAAAATTGTTTGGAATCTCATGAGGTGAAGCTACAGGTGTATGTGAAGATGTGTTTTTTGACTCTTAATTGTCAGCATCTGATGTTGCATGAGACATGAGTGTCTGGGCAACTGGCATTAATATTTTGGCTGTCTACTTCATGAATTGAGAGACTCACAGTTTGAACCCTTTTTTTGGCAGGTTTTGGCTGAAGATTGCAGGATTTTCTTTGATTTCTGACAGTTCGTTAGTTTCTGAATGTAGATATTTTGTTTCAACTTCAGTAAAGAATGAGCTTGTCCAAGAAAGGATTACAAACAAGTGAGACGAAACTAGGTTCTGCGAGTAAAGCCACCGTATTGAATCCTAATGCGGCGGAGTTTGTTCCTTTCTCTCTTAGATCCCCATCCTCTGTAAACACCAGTAACACCGATGCAACAGCAAGGTTTTTGTCTTCTGGGTCTTCGGGTAAACCAGTTATAAATAGATCAGAATCATCTGTTTCAAATAACTCTGATGATGAAGCCCACCAGTTTTGGCGTCGCCAGCTCCCAGATGATATTACTCCCGACTTCAAGTTCACGGGGGATGATGAGTCCCAGGGTCTTGGAGGGATGTCTTTATCTGGCTTGTCCTTGCGTGATGATAGTGAAGCAGTGAGATATTCGGCTTCTGCAGGCAGTGGATATGTGTTGAATGACCTTCAGGAATTATCTCCTCATCAGCTCAATGGCAATAGTTTCACTGAAAAGCTCAGATTTGCCGGTTCTTCCTTGGTGGATAATACCCCTTCAGCTGCCTTTCTGTCCATGCCGACCAAGCCTTGGGACAAGCAAGTTGTTAATGATGACCAGCTTTTTGGGAGTAGCAGGGAACTGACTTCTTTTAACGGGACTTCCAGGAATACTTTCGTAAATGATGTTTTTGCAGAGCACGGTATTGTTGATGATATGGATACAAGTCCTTTAGATTTTTTGGCTTTGCATTTTCCTGGTTTTGCTGCTGATAGCCTTGCCGAAGTATACTATGCCAATGGATGTGATCTGAGCATGACCATTGATATGCTCACTCAGCTTGAGGTATATTGAACTTCAAGACAACCTTATCTATGAGGGTATTGTGTTCATTGTGTTATAAGTCTGCATGTGAAGAGGGATTCTCTCTTCTAAAGTCTTTTCTTTGGGGTTAATTTACTTAAATAATGGGATGGACATGAAGATGAGACAAATTTGTAAAACGATTGATTGCGAGCATGAACGATTATTTCTTAAAGAAGGTTGCAGAATACAGATTGATTAAGATGCACTTTGTAAAATCAAAACATACTCTCTCTCTCTCTCTCTCTCTCTCTCTCTCTCTCTCTCATGCACTCTGGCACGTGCCTGCAGACACATCTGATATGTGTTTTTTTTTTTATTTCGTCCCCGATCTGGCTCATTATGTGTAGATGATGGGCAATTGATTATTTCTAGATTAAATTATGCCATGGATGTCATGGATGATGTGAATACTTGGATGCCAAACACTGGAGAATCTCTTTTATGCCTTCTCTTGGCGAGGGAGAGCTGGCTAATCGTTATTTCTTGAGGTAGTCTTGGCTTAAGTCCTATCTATATCCTTCAGTCTGAGGCTTACCCTCTGGTACGGGGTGCTATCAATTTGTATGAGATGGTTTCAGATTTTCTTATATCTTTTTATGTTTGTTCTTTTGCTTTGTTTACTTTTCTCCATAACATTTCGGATTTTAGGAGGAACAGTGCATACTCACAAATATCGAGAGCAAGTATGTAGGGACCCCGTGTGTTTGAATATATGACCTTCAATTGTGCTTTAAGTGCTCCTGAGTTTAGTTCTTTATGCTGAGTGAAACCTTGTTGTACATTTTTTTTTCGTGAAATGTAGCTTCAATATGATGGTGGTTTTCCTCCGAACTTGAACTCAAAGACCTTATCGGCTCCAAATCTTAGTGCAATGGACTTTCCTGCACTTTCCTCGTCAGAAAGTCAGAGTGTCCAACAAAAATATGCTGGAGATGATGTCCATCAGAGTAGCATGCCTTATCGATCTACTGACAAGGACAACCTTCTTCTGTTCAAGTCCACTTCTTCGTTTCCATCTAGAGGTGCTATTGATTTTGCTTCGGCAGTCAAGAAAATGCCAGCTCAAGATCCCAATATTTGGAAATACGATAGGAATGGTTCAACCAATTCCACCATTGGTTCCAGTAGAAATTCCCAAGTGTTGGCTAGTGCTTACAATAGTGGGCATGGAAGAGGCATCTATGGTGACAAGTTGCAGAGTCGTGCTTCTGCACGGTCAGCTCCTGTGTGGCTTGAAACTGGGGAGGCAGTGGGTAATATTCTTAAGTTTAACGAATGTCATTTGCATTATTTACTAGTGGCATAATTGCCTTCTGCATATATCTATTTGGCTTAACAATTTTGAGATGGCAGCTAATATGTATTCTGAACTGCGGGAAGAAGCTCGTGACCATGCACGATTACGAAATGTGTACCTTGAGCAGGTTTGCTTTCAATTACGTGGTTTACTCCTTATTCCAAAATTCTTCCGATCATTATTTGTATTTTTCCATGAAGACTGTTACTAATCATATGCAGTTTGTCGGGTGCATCACGTTACAACAGTGGTACCAATAGTGCCATGAGTAAATAAGTGACATATATTGTTGGGACCCCAAATTTTTTTTTATATGTATTTATGGAGATATTCTCACGGTTACAGAAGCATGTGAACTGTTCAGAAAAAAAGGGGATATGATGGGATTATGGAATTTGCTGCTAGTACAGATGCATTTTCTTAACTCATTAGTTGAGTCTCAATCTGAGGTTCTCTTTTATATTCTAAAAGAAAGAGTACAAATCTGAGGCGAGATAGAGCTTCATCAAGCAGCACAGAAGCTGTGTTGTAGTATCTTCAGTATTTGTTAGCCTTTTCAAGTTGATACTTTTACAAGGCGACATTTCTGTGGGAGCAAATTACAGTCTCACACCTTGCCAGAATGTTCCTTTCACGTCTGATGGATGTGTCTTCTGCAGCATCTTTGATGCTTGTATTCACTGTAGTCGTCAGCTAGGTTGCGGGCAAACATTGTCAGCTGTTTCTGCTAACTGCCGAGCTGATCCCATATATATTTGATTTGCCCTGAGTTGCTAGTTTCTTCTTCTTTTTGTCTCCAAGGGGTCCCTACTGGTTCTTATGATTCTCTTGCACAATGTGCATCACCTAAAACAGGCTCGACAAGCATACCTCATTGGTAATAAGGCACTAGCGAAAGAGCTTAGTATGAAAGGGCAATTACATGGCATGCATATGAAGGCAGCTCATGGAAAAGCCCAGGAATCGATTTACCGTCAGAGGTATGTAGAACTTGATACTCTTCCCCGGTGTGTGAAGTAATATGCTGTTCTGGCAGTTGATATTCCCATCATTGTTAATGGTCATGAGATGATCCTCCTTATTCCAATAAGAATTCTTATTTGGTAGATTTGGAATCTGTGTAACTCAACAGCTTCCCTATAGCAATGCAACTCAGATGTTGGTCAATTTGCTTGGGAATGGGGGGTAAAAAACAATCATTTAATGTTGTAAGCTTCACAGTGGCTTAATGTCTTTCTCTCTCCTCTTACATTGGGTGTCTGAAGGAGGGTTAACTCCAACAGGGGCAATAGGCATCATCAAAAGGCAAAAACATAGTTTAATTTCCAAGCATTTAGGCTTGACTCCGAACACAGAAAGGGCTTTTCCCTTACTAGTAAGGGGAAAACGGGTGCAAATTATTGACCTTTTTTCTACTTTGAAAGCATAACAACTTTTCTCTTTAGGAATCCTGTTCCTGTGGAGCTTCAGGGTGATGGGAGAGGGAAGGAGCGGATGATAGATCTACATGGTCTTCATGTGAACGAAGCCATTCATGTGCTGAAGAATGAGTTAAACGCATTGAGAACTGCAGCTCGGGCAGCAGATCAGCGACTGCAGGTATATATCTGCGTCGGGACGGGTCATCACACTCGGGGTTCCCGCACTCCTGCCCGACTCCCGGTGGCTGTGCAGCGTTATCTGCTCGATGAAGAGGGCCTACAGTTTAGCGAGCCACAACCGGGGCTGCTTCGCGTGGTGATATACTGAGCACTTGGAGGTGCAAGGTATAGGAGGTTTTCTGACATGGCGAAAGCCATCAAAATCATAGTCATTGTAGTCATTCTTGTATCTGTAAATGAGGAGATGGAAGAGAATGTAGTCAAGTTGGAAAAAAGTGGGGGAAAAAACAAAAAAGTTAAAAAAAGGAAACACGACGACCTTAATTAAAGACAACAACGACTAAAAAAGAAAGAAGGCTGGAGGAGGGAGAAAAAAAGATGGAAAAAAAAAAAGGATGTTGTATGTAGGCAGGTTGCAAGGATGTTGCATTTTGGTAGCTGGCAGGGAGACCTAGGATCAGCCGGTCTTTAGCAACTCTTTTTCTTTTTGGGTTAATTTTGTACCTTTATTGTATTTCTTTCTTTATATTCCTTTTTTTTCTCTTTATTCTCAGATGTAACTGATAGAATTTGATTTACAAGATAGCTGGAGCTTCCCAAAATTTGTCCTGTCATATCTTGCTGGATATGGGAGTCTTGAAAGTCCTCCTGCTCGTCCACTGTAGCCGAGTATTTGGTTCCGGCAACACCTGATCATGTCTTGGCCGCAGCTCGTCTGGGATTGTTGGGATATGATCGTTCGAAGGGTGTGATTTCCGTCCCATCTACATATATCCGAGCCATAGAAGCATGGACTCGGGAATGTATTGGGCATTGCAACTCCTTTTTCGATCGCTTCCCTGAAGGCTTAGCGAATCTCAATTGCGAATGAATCAACCGTCCTCGCTCTCGGTACATTTTAAGTTCTTGTACTTCTAAATAAATGAAAGTAACAGATCACAAATGGCCGTTACCAGTCAATTCTTTTCAATTGTCCTTCCACTGTCACGTTCTTTCCCTCCTCTCTCTTCCTAACTTTCAGGATTCGAAAATACACCATCAAAGAATTCCCATTGTGGAACCAATGATCTCCAAGTATAACAAACCTTCCCAACAAGAGACGAGGGAAAGAATAGGAAAAACAAAATCCACAACAAGATCAGTAATAGACAATAGAAATAAGGTATTCTTATCTGGAAAGAAAACCTATGAATATACAACTTTGTGTAATTACCCTGCACAGCAACTCCCTAGCAAATAAAAGCATTGTCTTATTCATTCCTCTTCAAAATAGAATTCGCGCTAAGCAAGCCAGGGCTGCTGGATCAACTCAGCACAATATTTCCCACTTAAAGCAATTCTGCTAAGTGCTGACTTTCCAATGTACAGGACACGGTTCAAGATCCGATGCGGTCATTCCTATGCTCTAACCAACAGTTCGTATACATTACTGTTGTTGTCCCCGCTGACCCGCTTTAGCATTTCAAAGCTCCTGCGGCTACCCAAGAAGTCGATCCTTTTGAATGACACAAATCCACTATCAGCAGTTTCTTTACTACAGTACACTGATCTAAGCCGGTCAGCATGCCTTGAATCTGTGTGAATGGCAACCTCTATTTCCTGAGCTGACATGTTCTCCTGCAAAATGGCATCAGAAACTTCAGACTTATGCCAGATGAACCAGCCATCTTATTGTTGCTTAGCAAGGTCAACATAACACACATGGTTCCGTGAAAGATTCAGCGACTGTTAAATATAATCCACAAACACCGCTAACAGGAAAATGAACTCACATCCTTGGTACACTATTTATCATGCTATAACTGATTATGCACTCTTCATGCGGATCATAGATAAATACCTAACCTGATAACAGTGGCTTGATGGTAAGCTGACATGACCTTACCATACTTTTTATTGCAGTCTAGGGGGTAATTCACTCAACCATGGGATAATCAAGGACTCCCATGCCTTTATAGTCAAGCAACCAAACTTGGGAAAAAGAATGTAAAAGCATACCTGATAAAAAGCATAAATATGATCCAACACCTGAAAGCATGTAAAACCTTTGTCACTGAAGAATGTCCTTGAAGATGGCCCCATTTCAGCAAAGCGGTCAACGGGGAACAGAATGGTGAGAAAGTGGTCTTTGAAAATCAGCTCTTTCTTCTCACTGCAATGCACAAATATAGATGTTTGATCGAAAGGTCCAACTCACTGATTATTTTGAGCATTCAGAGCTAAACCAGATTGAATGAAAGACGTAACACCAATCTGCCCTAACGCGCACGCGCCCACACACCCACACCCACACACACACACACACACACACACACAGATCAACCTTTCAGTAAGTGGCCTCGTTAAGTTTGCAAAAGAAGCTTCTGAATCCTTGCCATCGCCTTTTGCATCAAAGAATGTGCGTGGATGATTCTCATGGCCATCATCAGAACTAAACGAATCCGTATAAATGGAAGCAGTTGAAGTTGGCTCAGATATAGACCAGCAAATGGAATCCAGAAGACTGCTTGGGGTTATCGGCCGTATTGGGGTCTGGCACGTCTGTTAAAATTATAAAAAGAAGAAGACAAAATCGTGATGTATGTTGTGTCAAGACAACCAAGGAAATAACAGTTCTGGCTAATTATGCAAACGAAAGAATTGACAGAACATCTATAAAGAGATTTCCAGAGCAATGCAAAATTCAAATTCCACTAATCTAGTTTCCTACAATCACCTATGCTATGTTCTCCAGTCCAAGAGAGCAAATCACTGCACCCTGAACTTTTCTGCTGAATTCTAACCCAATTAAGGATCCGTTTGTTTGGAAGACAACTGTTTCTGGGAAATTGTTTTCCAACTTTCCATTGTTTGGATGGCGAAAAACTAACCGATTTATGGAAAATGTTTTGCATAGACTGAAAACAACAAGCTTAGATAGGGAGAAAACGACTTCCCCCTCTAGCAAGAAGGAAATCACTTTTCCTAAACCACCAAACAAATGAGAAAAAAAAAATCATTTTCCTTGAAAATGATTTCCATGGAAAATATTTATCTTTATCATTAAGTTTTCAGTGAAACAAATGCACTATAAATTAAGATAAAAATTTATGGCTAAAGATATTAAAAGCTAGAATTGAACAAAATACGACCATCTACCTGCATTTTGCGACCACGACGATTTCTCACCCCACTTTTAGCAAAATTTACAATTTTTTGTCTTTCTTCAAGACTGGCCTTACAGCTCAGCCCTTCGGAGACAATGTCATTCTTCTTTGTTTCCTGGCAAAAACAACATCCCTACATCTTAGGATGCAAAAGAACAATAAAAAGCTTCCGAAAAGAGTATTGAAAATACAATTAGGTAGGTAAAGGGATGACACTCTTTAAGGACCTTGTAACAATCGTCTTTGACAAGTCTCACGCTTTCCAAAAGGAAAGGAATATGCACTTAATGACAACACAATTTTTTCCATTAGAAAGTTTCGTTTTAAGACAGTACAACTTTTCATATCACAACACCAGTCTAGTTTCTTGACGCTTCAAGTGATCTTTTAGTTCTCGACAGTGTTAGGTCAATTTTAGTATTTCACAAGACGGGCAGAAATTACAACTAAGGCACAAACAAAACCAAATATTAGTAGCCCTAAGTGGGAAAAGAGGATGCCCTCTGTCTGAAAGACTCAGAAAATAGAAAAACTCAGTAACCTTTTGCAAACTTGAGACTACTCAATGTCAATCTTTAAGCACAAACTTTAATTCTTAACAAGTCAAATGAGATTACCTCCTTCAAAGGACCATTATGATAATTATCAAGCATCGTTCCCAGCTGCCTGGCCAAATCAGCAGATAAGTGAACGAGCCTCTGGAGATGTTGCTCTTTTGCTGTCTTCAAAAGCCACAGTGGCTGAGCCACATCATTTATGAAAAAAGGTTATCAGAGCATAAAACACAAGATTTGCAAGCAAAAGAGGTCAAATAACTGGTATATCTTTAAAGTCTAAGCATTGAAGTTATTTCTTTTCCCAGAAACACGCATAATTAATCCAAACATTCAAAAGCAATGAAAGAACACTCACAGTGACAAGACTGTTACAATGACCAAGATATCTTCTGATGGAAGTCCCTTCGCAGACAACATGACTCGCATTGCTACCAACATACCACTTATCTACAACCGAGGCGCCTTCTCTAGTAGCTGCATCAATCACCTGTTCAGAATGTAGAAATGTTCATACTACATGAGCAGCAAGCAACATATAAAATGAAGAGAAGATTCTCTATTCCATGAAATTCCAAAGACAAAGGATGGACTTTCAATAATAATTCATAATTCTGAAATTTTTACAGAGAAACAAAGACAAAAGTATCGTATTCCCAAAAGATAGAAGAGCTAACCTTGTTCTGTAGTTCAGTCGAAATGTCTGAATCTAAGTAGACAGACTGACCAGATAAAGTCATCGAATCAGCACTCCTTTGAGGTTCTCTTCCAGAAGACAAAAGGCGCGATTCTTCAGTCCTTTCAAGTTTCTTGGCTTCGTGAATACTGGTAGGTAGACAAGAATTCCCAGCGCCAGCTATCCCACGAGCCCGATGCAACTCTTCTATTTTACCGCCGGTATCTCCAACGCTCTTTACACTGTATAATGTTTCACTCAACCTCACTGCATGATGAAAAAGAACAGACGAAATATTAATTTAAGCAACATCGCCCCACCAATTGATTCAGACAAAATTTGCAGGTATATTCGAAAAACATTGATTAAAACATTAAGTCACTCAGACCTATCTCCTAAAATGAATCTGATCATATCTGCAGTGAAACGGATTGAGTTTGAAACCAAAAACTAAACAGATAGGTGCACATCAGGAAATACGATTACTTAAAGTAATTGGACATCTTAAATCGGGTGGACTACATCAATAGATTAATCACAGGGCAGGTAGTTGATTTACCAGGAGTATGTTCGCTAAACCTACTTGAAAGCAAGCATGACAAACAAACTCTTTGTTCTCTTCTTGCAGGGGGTAGATGCCAATGGTCCTAACTTATTTGACATAACATCACCACATTAAACCGCCCAGAGACGTATTTTTGTGTGTATTTTTGTGCATATGTCTGCATTTTATTTTATTGCATTTGGGAATCACAGCCAGAGAGAAGATGATCGATGGTAAAGAGCCAAGTGATGACTTGAACATAGCTCACCCAAGTATCTTTCTCCATGACAGGTTTCCAACATTACACAATGACCAATTTATAAACCTAACTCTCGTTAGATACATATGAACATAAATTCAGGATGAAAAGCAGAGTCATCACATGTCGTCTATCAAGTCAAATCCTCGTCGCAAATAGACATATCCTATCTGACATATGTGACTGGAATGTACAACACAGCTGTCAGCCTCCGTACCATTCCTCTTGACGCTGTCCACAAACCATCCCAGCGTAACGATGAAGAGACCATTTTTGGGTCCATGCTTCAATGCATGCTCAAACTTCCGTCCACCAAAACTGTAGCCACCATTAAGGTTCACACAAACAATGAAGAGATATAATGTCATGAAATCCACAAAAAGCAGAGGGTACTGGAAAGTTCACCACAGCCAGACATCACCATCACGTATCCTCATAAATACTGATCTACTCACCTAATTGAAAAAAAAAAAAAAAACCATCTTCTAATTAAAAGCTGAAACGAGGTTGAAAAAAAGGATATCTGGACAATCAAATGGGTACACTGAGGATGTAAATCGGGGCTATATTTGCCACCCAATCTCTCGGTTGCATCCATGACTTGTTTCCTTGCTTCTGCAGTACACAATAAGCACATTAGAAAGAGCCACAAATTAGAGGGAAAACACCTAAACCTCAAACAATCACATTATGTCAAAAGCCACGAAAAGAAGGCTACAAAGCAGAATGATGGGAGGCTAGCATCTCAAATGCAGATTGGACATAGTAAAGGAGAATTCACGAGCTCTTACCTTTAGAGAGACCAGTGACACATATCACAAGCCCTGAAAAAGGACCACTTGATCGTGCGCTTGGCTGAGACCCGACCGACGATGGAGCAGGAGACATGGTCGGCTCCAAAGATTGCAGACCTCTAAAAGAAGGCAATGAAGCCGAGAGCCCAACCACTAATTTCGAACAACCTTTGCTACTGATCACCTCCACCCTCCCGCTCCCCATAATCACTGCCGACGCTCACACTCCACTCATCTCAAAAGAAACCCGCTTCCCTCCGAAACACCCGCATCTCTCAACTCCCACTTAACGAGCAAACTGTCAAGAAAGCACTTATTTTGATCGCGCGGGCACCGAAACGGCCGCCTAATCTCAAATGGGTCGTCGAAAAAGACGTCCAAGAATCATTTTCCGGGCAGAACCGATCTCAGGTCACCCGCACTCATCATTTTCATCGCGCCGACACCGAAATGGCCGCCTAATCTCAAAAGGGTCGTCGAGAAAGACGTCCAAGAATCGTTTCCCGGGCGAAACCGATCCCGGGTCACCCGCAGAAAAAATCAAAAGGTCGCTCGACGACGACCCGGAAACGAAAGCCGAGAGAGGAGTCTCACGAACCGGTCAACTCCAACGCATGAGGAAGCAAGCTCTGAGAGAAAGAAACGAAAAGGGGAGAGCGTGAATATGCATTACTTAAAAATCCCAGCGAGAAAAAGGAGGAAGAAGAATCAGACAAACCCAGGATTTCGAACGATCTCTCTCTCTCTCTCTTCCTGTGGTGTATGCGCAAAAGCGTATGCGGCATAAAAAGCGGAGATTTTTTTGAATCTGGCGCTCGGTCGTGGTCGCCCCCCGTCGTCAGTACTCGCGCATTCCAGTGCGCTCCTCTGGCCCTGCTTCGCCTTTAATGCTTCATGCTTTATAAAGCTTTCGAAAGGAGGAACGGGAATCGCATCGCTCCGCACCGAATTTCAACCGCCAGAGGAGTCGGGCCACGGGATGGCTCCTTTGCTTTGCTCTGCTTTACACGTCGCCTTTTTCTCTGGACTCCTCAACCTGGCGTTCGAAAGCTCCTTGATTTAACGGGCATGTTTTCCCGCGGAATTACGATATTGCCACTGCATATCCCTCCTCTCTCTCTCTAGATCCTTGAACTGTCTTCTAGTTCTCCACTTCCAGGACCGAGGATTATGAAAACTTTGGCAATCCGGTCCGTTTCATTTTAACTATTGTTCTGGTCGCATGTTCCTCATTCCATTGAGCGCAAGTGTTTCAAGCAAACCAAGTTTCATACTCCGAAAAACCAAATCGAATTGCATTTAATTAAATGAATTGTAACGTCGGAAATCAATCGTAAGCTAGGCAAATATCTATGCCGATATCCAAAAGGTTGTCATGTTTGTTTTTTTTTCCATTTCGTTGATACCCTTTTTGTAGAGCAATAAGTAATTTGGTTCGGCTCGGTCCTGAAGAAAGCATGGTCAATGTACTCGGATTCTCACCCTTGAATTAAGCAGAGCCAAGCTGCTCTTCAATCTTCTATCCCTATGGCAAGATGGCATTGGGATCAGAAATTTGACTCAAGGCAGCTTCGAGGACCTGCAATGTAATGAAATTTGTAGGGAAATCTCTGCAGAATGAAGGACTGGGGAGCTGAGAACCGAGGAATAATGGGAAAGTCCCCCCGCCCTGCAAGCAAGCTCAAAGTGGGCGAGGAGGGAAACATGGGCCATGCGGGGCGGTCCACCAAGGACACTAAAAGGGACAAAAAGGTAAATGCGGCCAGCTCATTGCCTTTGCACAGTCAATTAGGACATGGTGGAGGGAGATTTTTGATTTCATGGGGAACACCAACTTCCACCATCCTCATCATTTCTTCTTTGAAGGAATCTATTGGGGGAGCTACTTGACGTGATCTTTTCTCACTTTTCTATTCTTAAATTGGCTGAAAGTTAAAAAAAAAAAAAATGAATGTGTAGACGTATGATAGGATGTTCGATTTTGCATTCGAGTATTTCGATATTTAAATCAACACTTGAATGGGTTTTGATTCGAAGCTTATCTGGTCATGATAATATTTGTGAAAGTAAAGGAAACATGATACCAGTTGCCTCTGACATAAATGAAAAAGATAATGGCATAAATGAATATTGATCTTTGGCTCAATATCATCTTCGAATTTTTCTAAATATTCAATTTAGTCTATAAATTATATGAAATATTTAATATTATTTTTTCGTTAATTCAAATTCAATGATAACATTAGACATTTTTATATAATTCATGGACTTTATTAGACATCCACAAAAATTCAAGAATCACATTAAACGAAGTAAAAGTTTAGGGATGACAACATTGCATATTAGATTAATATTAAGGGATCATATCGAACAAATAAATTTTTTTGGGGATGACATTACATATTAAGCGGAAAAAGTACTAAAAAAGTCTTAATCCTATAACATCGGTACTGATTTAGTGATAAACTTTTTAATTGAACCAATTTAGTTCTAAATCTTTTCACATTGGTATCAATTTAGTCTTTTCAGACAATTTTGGTCGGTCAATATTGATGTGGACACTAGCCGGATGACGAACGTCGACATGGCAATTTTTATTTTTTATTTTTTTGAATTTTATTCTTTTTATTCTTTTTGCGGCTCACCGGCCATTACAAGAGAAGAAGGCCAAGAAGAAGAAGAGGAAAAGGGGGAAAAAAATTAGAGAAAATAAAAAAAAATATTTAAAAATGATCATATCATCATTTGTTTGCCAGTCAACGTCCATGTCATAATCACTAGCCAAAATTGGCTGGAATAATTGAATTGATATTAATGTAAAAATAATTAAGGTTAAATTGATCAAATCAAAAGGTTTAGATTTGAATTAGTGTCAATATCGTAAGTTTAAAACTCTTTTCATACTTTTCATCATGTCAAGCTAAAGTTCAAGAAGACTATTTGTGTCATTTCTCCTAAATAAAAAGGCATCTAAATTTTTCCCACACAACAAAGAAAGAAAAGAAAAAGAAAAGGCCCCCTACTTTCACAAGTCAGTCAATAAATGCGGGATCACGGGTCGAATTTTGAATGTGGCAAACTCCAATTGTGGCAACTCCAATTTATATACAACGCCCGCATCTTCCTCACAGCTTCCTATCTATATAAAAGCATAAAACCAAACTCAATACCCAAAAAAATAAAGAGAAAATCAATGCGGCAGAAAGCAGGATGGGTCAACAAACAGCTAGGAAACTCAATAAATATGATTCGGACGGACATTGATACATGCTTGCTCAGAAAACGACCGAGGCAGATGATTGAAGTGCCATACTGCCATCCTCCTCAAATCGGTTCTTTGTCATCTTAATCGCACGTCCCATTCGGGGACCCGACTTAAGCCGAAATCGCTCGAATGCATCGAACGATGAGACTGAAACCGCTGAAGCGAGTCGGGCTAATCATATTCCCATCTTTACGGCGAGCACTAATTATTTTGTTGGCCCACGGGTCATCTCAGCTTCGCCCTCTTTCTCTAACGACGTGATTAGAAAGCATCAGGACCCATCTTTTCTTATTAATTTTCTGCTTTTTTTTTTTTTTTTTTTTCTCTTTCTCTTTTGATCATTTCGGTTGGTATATCAATCCCTTTTCTCACGGGGGTAGATGTCCCTTTCCATGCAAACGTCTTGGCAACTACTCAGACGTTGACCTGACTAGTTTGAGCAGCAGCCCTACTACACCCCTCCTATAAAGAATCATTATCGTTGACTTTCATGTCGACATGTTGGCATGCAATTTAACACTAACTCTCTCTACTTGCACCGTTGCTTGCGCACTCGGTCATGCGCTGGAGGCGGCATGTGCGATTGACGGGAGAATGCTGAGGTTTGCATGCTTGGTTGGTCCAGCAAACTACTGATATTGTCAAGCTAAAGCGACCGCTGGTTTTGGGGATCTGCTAAAGGTGTTGCGAATAGTTTATTAAGCTTATGGAAAGCGGCACTTTGGGGTCGTGTGTGGGGACTAAGAATGCCTTTGCTTCGTTAGGAATTAGAGGACGGTAAAAAGTCGTTTAAAGGAGGAGAAACGGATGCACGCGCAGGCGCCGAAAGGCGGAGCTAGAGTCTGATGGAGCTGTCAACGTCCAACAATGAAACTGAGCAGGTACATGAAGAGGGGGCAGCGCATTTCGATTTGGCCGAGTGACGTGTCTAAGACAGTGACTTATAGTATAAACCAATCTTCGATCGGGAAGTTGTAATATATACTGTGATCTGTCGTTTGATGCGTAGTTAGAGGTGACTAGTAAGAGAGAGCTACCGAAAGGTGAGAACAAGGAGATGGGGTTTCGCTAGTTTGTCATTTCGGGTTGTCATCTCTCGCATCCACGAGTAGCGTATATTTGAGAGTCAATGGTCCCTTGCAGGCCACAGGATCGTCAATCTCAAGAAATTACTAGACCACGCAACACACTGACTACACCTCAAGTTTATCTGAAAATAAGGAGTATACTCTTGAGGCAGGTCATAATTTCTTCATAAGCTGCGAACGAGATCATGTAAACATCACGATAAGCAGTTGAATGTGAACTATGATTGGAAAGTTCACCCTGAGATTCTTATATTACTGTCAAAAGCTCATCAGTCTAAACATGAGGAAGTTTTGCTAATTTGCAAGCATGAAATGCGTGTGGCAGGCAGACAACAAGTCCTCTGGAAGCAGGGGAAACTTACAAACAAAATAAGAAAGCTTGATCTGAAACCAGAGCCAGGGAACATTTCTTGTGCAATCAATAAACAAGCACATATCCCCAGAAAAAAAAAAACCAAAAAATGTGTTGTATCGCTAACATAAACTGCAAGAGACCAGGGAAAAAAAACCAATAAATTTTTCCTGTCTCTTCCGTTCAGGGTTCGCAAAGAACAGCCAAATATTCTATCGCACCCGGGCCTTTACTGGGAGACGGAGTGTTAACCATTCTGTTACAGAAGGACGAAGGCACGCCAGAAGAAGAGCAATACCAAATGCCAACACTTGCATTTAACTTCTATCAGTCTTTCTTCTTAGTATTTAGGAATTTTGCAGCAATGCGAGATTTAAATTTGCATCCACAGGAGAGAGCTTCCAGGACCATTGCATCGATTTCTTGTTCCTTCTTCTCATACACCAAGAAAGCTATGAACGCGACAGGAACCCCTGCAGTGAGATTTTAGACAGGCATTACTTTCGATTTGAAGCGTCCCAGAGCCAATGCAGCAAGATATGAGTTAGCACAAAGTTGCTTTCATGCAAAACACTGAAATGAGAAACATCGAGACAGAAAATTATAAAAACGTCATGACATATAGTCGGAGAGTTGTCTTTCATAGAATATCCACACCATATAGCATTTATATTTACTGGAGAGAATCACTCGATATTTTTTTCCAGTATGAAGAGAAAGAACAAGGGACTTTCTTGAGTCCATCAAAGCGGATATAAACTGCCTAGTAATTTGACTCACCAAAGAGCTTGAGCTGGAAAAAAAACAATAAACAAAAAACTGAGCCAAAAAAAATCATGGTAGAGAAATATAAACAAATAGCCCCATAATATTTGGACTTATGACACTTCAAGGCAGTCGATGTCAGGCTACTTCTCTTTTTCCATGTTGACTTCATAACGATGACAATCAACTTACAAAATTGTAGTGGCAACACTGGGACATTTCAAAAGATGCCCCATTTCATTTTACCCATCAGTATTCGCATCAATTTGACTAGCGAGAGTAAATAAACAGCAGATTGTACTTTCCAGAATTCCAAGCATGCCATCGGCAGCTGGAAACAGGAAGAGCACTGCACCAAAATGGCTGGCATTAACAGCTATATCTCGTACATCAGGTACAAAGAAAAGTCTTGTCTTTTTGTGAAAAAAGGACAATCACAAAAGACAACACAAACAATTAATACTCACAACAAGCAAGCATTCACAATTTTGAAGGTCTTCTCTCAAACTTGTCTACATTTTCTTCACAATTCTCCCACTGTCTTCAACATAGCATTATAGTCATTTCATATTCAATAAATAATGACATGTCTATATAGCATGGCGAATAACAAAAATGTTACATTACCAAATCAATTTAACAAAATTTCCCTCAACTTAATTAAGCATCAGTGCAGTGTCAACTTGAGAAACAATATACCTCAAATGTTTCTCATCTCTGACACAATCAAACTTTTTCACATTAGGTTCATTCATTTATTACGCATGAGCAAATAAGTGGCAGAAGATACCTCTTTGTCCATGTACTTTGTGTGACGTATGAGTATAGCATGTTCATGCATGGGTATATGTACATTGGTGTGCAGGGGAGAGAGAGGGGGAGAGGGAGAGAGAGAGAGATCTAACCAATCGCGAATAAACTCTGCACAGGGATGGCTCCGATGATGCTAACAATTAGAAGCACACTGATGACCTGTTTCATTTAAAAGGCAGAGTTCATTAGCGGACACTGGCTATTGGAACCAGTTTTTCACTCTTAGGTACCATGATGACTATAAAACGAAGAATAGCACTATCAACATTTAAAGCCCCATGCAAAATCTAGATACGGCTTCCAGAAATAATTTATTATGATGATGGGTGGGGGATGTCCATTAGCTCGGCTATGGACTAGATAATCCTTATCTTCCTTCTTTTGGCAGAGTGCGACATCATGACCCCATTTGGTGATCAAATTAACAGCCATAAAAACCCAGTGACTGAGAAAAGAGGAACATTCTTTTTTAATTATGCGAGAACTTCATCCATGGTAATATACTAATATCGTGAGAATGTGTCTTTCATTGGGGGACGGTAATTGAATTTAAGACTCCGGCTCCATTTGTTTCATGGAAAATAACTTTCAGGAAAACATTCTCAGGATTTTCTGATGTTTATTTCAAGAAAAAATGAATTGGTTGGAGAAAACATTTTCCATGTAGGGAAAAAAGTGTTCCAAGATGGGGGAAAATGATTTCCACTTTTGAGAAATGGAAAACATTTTCCACACCTTCTTTCACTTCACTTTCTTTCATAAGATACAATTTCCTTCTATTTTTTAATCATTTTTCATTCTTTTTCTTTTTATCCTTTTCTTTTTCATTGGCCAGTTGTTAGCCACAGCGGCGACTGGCGACTGGCCATAGGCGAGCTGGAGCTTTGCCACAGTTCGGCGAGGCTCTAGCTTAGCAAATTTAGGCGAGGTCGAGTCCCGCCCGATGCCAACGAGCTCAAGCCCTACCTAGGTGGCCGGATCTAGCGAGGCCCAAGCTCGCCATAGGTTGCGAGGCCCCAGCTCACCTATGGCCGGTTGCTAGCCGCCGCCATGGCCGGTGATCAGCTAATGAAGAAGAAAAGGAAAAAGAAAGAAAAAGAAAAAAATAATTTAAAAAAAATATATATAATAATAAAAAATTGATTTACATTGGCGCATGAAGGAAAAGATTTTCCTTACCGAACAGCGAAATATATTTTCTAGCTCATTTTCAGGTTTCAATCGAAAACTTGGAAAATATGGTGATTTTCCTGGAAAATGACTTCTTGAAAAACATTTTCCAAAAATGATACATTTTCCGCAAAATGAACGGGGTCTTCATTCCGGAAAGTAACAAGTCATCACCAATTCCAGCCAGTTTTGCTTGTTGCAAGAGCGATATCCTTTGAATGAAATTTACACTTAACTATTTTTTTTTTTAGCACAATTGTTACATGTCCATTCAATTAATTATTATCTTTAAATGCAAGAGAATAAAAACCATGAGAAGGAACTGGAAACGAGCAATTAAATAAAATCAATCAAGAGTTGAAGTACCTTAAGAAAAAGTATCCAATCGTTACCCATGGAGATGGTAGCCAAAATTTTTACAGCATCATTCCACAATGAGGCCACTGACAAAGCAAAACTCTGAGATTTCTCTTCTGCTATATAAAATTTTGAAGGGGAGATCTTCTCGATCTTTAATCCCAATCTACACAAACATAAAATTCCACAAACAGTCAGATTTGACTTCCCTCAAGTATGAAGGTAGGGATCTCTGCGCTGTCATATTAAACTCGGCCCAGAATTAATCAATATGACCCAGAATTAATCACATTCTGACATAGACAGAGTTTTTTCCTGTTTTCCTGTGTCGATGAACTATTGACCTCAAATCACTCCAATAACTCTTAGCTCACAGCATTTCAGTTACTGCTAAATGACTTCAGTAAATCAAGTCATTTTGAAGTAACACAATCCACTGTATATTGTGATCTGGTTACATTGATAATACATATTTCCGAATGAAAAATGGGCAGAACCAAAAAGCATGTACATAAGGTAGAATAATGTGTTCATAGGGCAGAAATGAAAAGCAAAGCAGAAACACTTACATCTTTGCTGGTAAGATACCATGAACAAACAAGAATATGCATGCCACAAGAAGAAGCTTCGAAAGAGCAGTGATGATAGTTGACCCCGAAGCAATAAAGTTGTAGTAGATTGCAGCCAAAACTACTAGCGTAGTTAATGTCATTTTCTTGTCCTTCCAGAGCAATGTGTCAGCAACTGCAAACAATGAAGACTAAAAGATATCAACTTGTCGAAATAAGATATTACAACTATCTTACATGAGAATGTCCCAGGGCCAATAAACCTTGAAGCAAACAATTACATAATCTAACAGTTTTGACAACCACTATTCCAATTCATGACACCGGAGGCAAAAATCACAGAACGCAAATAATAGATAAAAGACTGACAAGTACCATGGTAGTTCCTAACAAGACTTTGTTTCAGCTAAACCAAAAGGTTTCCTGCTCTTAAATCTTTTATCTAATACATGCAGATTATACCCTCGAATTGGGATGCAGTTTCATGGACTTCCGTCATTTAAAAACTAAGGAAAAAAGGCTTGGATAAATATTGAGCAGATTTTTCCATACAGATTAACTAAAATGCTACTTCGGATACTCTGCATCTTTACTCAGACAGCATCCCCTGTCATTAATAAGTTTTTCCTCCTACTATTAGCTGCGTATTGCAAAGTCTTCAGCATTTCTTTTTTTTGGGTCGAAAAGTCTTTGGTATGCTTTAAACAAAACCAAATTAACGCTGCCATTAACATTCTCATTGGCATGTTTTACTGTTAACGGTAAAGAGAGAGAATCTTAAGCAATAAAAATCAGTAAAAGATATAATATGTGCAATTGACCACAGTATTCTCCATAAGCACCACATACACCAATGTTCAATAATATATACCAGCCAACGACATTTAACATCACCTAATCTAAGGAAAGGTGAAACCTGGACAGATACAGCTACATACCCCTTCCATTTCCAAGATATATGGACGCTTTAGATGGCCCTTCTCTTCTAGCCAGCTGGGCAGCCCTGAGGTGTGCATATGACTCTATTGTTCGCTTTATACCCTCCTGCAAGAGATCTATGAGTCCAGTCACATCACACAAATAAACAACCTGGTGTATGTACCAGAGAAAAGCACTCCAAAGCTTCGTCATGCATAGAAGTTCACTTCATCATCTACAATGCATGAAAATTAATGCAGTTGAGGTACTAGGAAATTATTAGTCTATTCTCATGTAAATTATCCTGTAGTATTGACACAATATGTTTATTAAAACTACAATAGGAAACGAAGCACATAGATGGACAAGATCTAACTTATTAAATACAACGGCACTTCACATCTTCATCATACAGCAAATAGAGGACAGTTTAAGAAGTGATAAAACTACCATATGCCACTAAAACAGTGCATTAGTTGAAGTAAATGCGAGCAACTGTTAACCTATATGATAGAAGAATGAAAACCTGAAGAGGTACAATAGGTGTGTAGCCAAGTCGATCCTTTGCTTTTGAACAGTTAAATGATCTGCTGCAGGAGAGGAGTCTAATACGAGAAGGAGTGAACTGCGGAATCGGCATCCCATACTTGCCCAAAAGTTTATAAGTTAACTCCACCATATGTGCAATTGGCATTATAGCAGCAGCAGGAATCTTTATGCGTGGCCTGCAAATCATTACAAGCTCTGAAAAACTAGTATATTGTAAAACATAAGTTAGATTTGAAGTCAAAATTAAAAACCAATGGACAACAGAGAGACGAGAACTCTAGTTGTTCGTTGTTTTTTTCAACTTAGATGGGTAGGAGACCTGTGATATTAAGTGCTTAACCTAAATTGCCCCAAAGACAACTTGCACTAAAATGTAAGACACAAAAGAAGCAGTAGAAAAATTCTGAAGAATGGGATCAATAAAATGCTCTCAGGTTTCCTTGAAAGCATTTCCAGTCAACATATCCTTTAGAAGTTAGAAGATGAGAACTAACCTACAGAATCATGTAAGCAGCAAGTTCCTGATTCATATAAGGTTGTAGACATGATATCAATTAACATTCTTGATAACAGTTATCCATTAATTGCAACCGATCAGTCCAAGAGAAGCAAAAATAAAAAATAAAAATAAAAATCTGCACAAGTATTTCACAAAAAATAATTGCCTCACAGTTTAAAATGGTAGCCTTGACCCTATTTTTAAATTATGACTAGCTTGTAAATTCAGGATATGCACAGGATTCTAGATTTGATGTTTCATGTGTCACATCAGCAGTGTCATTATTACAGGTGATGTCAAGAAACTTGAAACAATCTACGTCACGACTCTCAATCCGGCCTTCTGTTAGAGTAGCAAGACTTGTTTTCTCCAAAATCACGGTATCAAGGATGGTCGCAACCTCTTTTACCAAGAAGCAACAAGAAGTTTCTGTAAACATGGGCGAAAAAAAAAAAATATATATACATATATATATATATCTTAGGAAAGAATGAGAGAAATAAAAAAAAGTACCTTTCATAGCCAAGACCTTCAAGAATTAATGAGACAAATTCCCAAAACTTGATTGGCTCCATATTAGTTATAAAATACGCCTGCAAAAACCAATTCTTTTATCTAGAGAATGCCCACATCAAAATCATCTCCTAGCTAGTGACAGCCTGTATATTATCCAGTATGACTGCTATGTCACCTGATGACTTCGACAAGAAGGTAATGCAGGTTTATCCTTGGGAAACAAATTTCTCAATCTCCTCTATTACAATAATCAAATCAGCAATACAACTGTATCTCAACATTGCCATAGCCAAGAATAGCAGCCATGGCTTTAAGAGAAGCGCAAGCAATTGCTTCATTAAAAGGACACTCAGTTTGCATGCATCCGCAAAGTAGATAAGGCAACTGACAGCCTCATGCTTAATTTTTTTTTTTTTTTTGGGGGACCAAACTAATCTTTATCTTCAGATTTCAGCCTTCCTCTACAATCCTTTGTTTAAGGTAGTACAGCACCTGTTACCAACTAATAATCAAGAACAGTCTACTAATGCAATCAGTGGGATCTGGAAATAAAAAACCTTGGTGCACTTGAGACGCAACTATTCCCTTGCAGGTCCACAATACAGACATGAAAGAGTAGCACCATAATACATGGTTCAAATCCTGGTATTTTCTTTTCTTTTCTAGTCTTTAACACGAGAGACTAAGTTGAGACGATTTTTGATGAGAAGCAGATTTAGTTGATTAAGGCTCAGCCAATTAACAAAAAACATTTTGGTCATGAATATGCAAAATATAGAGAAGATTAAATGCACCTGCCCTGAAGCCTTTTCTGATACATCACCTCCTGATGCTAGAGCTCTTTCAGCACATATATGGGCATGAGCTACATTTTCAACATAAGTGAAGTCGTATAGATTGTTGCCATCACCTATGATGAACTGGTCATTTACAAAACAAGCAAATTACATCAGTTCATAATCAGCTGGTCAAAATATATTTCTAAAGCAATTACATCAGTTTCTACACATATCCTTTCTGTATTCAGCAGACAGAAACACTCTAAGACTTTTGCAATAGTCAAACATGAAGAAAGATTAAGCATAGAGACTAGAGATGAAACCAAAGAGAAGGCAACAATAAGAGAACTAGCGATTAGAAGTTTGTGGCAAACAGGGGGAGAAATTGCAAATAAACCTGGAGAACTGCCAGGAAAACTTTTTAAATATAATGGTACTGACAGTGCTAATGATGGACTGGAGGTATAATGAGATAAAATAGAGGATGACAAAGTAGTTTTATCGCCACGACATCACATTTGAAACACTAAAGAGGGTTCAGCATGATTCAAATTCAATTATTCAGCCATGGTTGGAATGCAACATAAAGATAAACAAATTACCTTTAATTTTCCCGCTCTAGCAGCATCCACTAAAGATGGAACCAACAACCTATCACCAGGACCAAAAATGCTGCTAGGACGTATGCAGCATGTCAGGAGCCCATCCCTACCATTTGACTTAATCACCAAGGCTTCTCCTTCAGTTTTGGTTGCTGAATATGTATCATTGTGCTAAAAGTTCAAAAAGTATATATTCAAAGTCAAAAGACAATATAAAAGGCAAACGCTAGCTAAAGGTTCCACATATAGACACATGAATAAGTCGGTATGCACATACATATTACATGCTACGTTTCTTCCAGATACTCATGTTAGCAGTCAAACTACTTTCCTTCATGCAATAAAAAGTACCGGCAAGCATTTACTATGTGATAAGGTATTTTTCAATACTTTGTACTTCTAACCAGTTTGATACCTTTGGTGGATAAGGCAGTGATTCATCCCCGTTGAGTATTCCATGGACTCCATCAAACACGACACTGGGGGAGCTAGTATAAATAAGTCTCCTTACTTTCAGCTCGACGCATGCATCAATCACATTCTTCGTTCCTGCAAGTTCAAAAAGTAAAGATAAAAACCTCATTACAAAATTAAAATATAGGAGACAAACAAACTGTATAAAATGGGCCAAATTACCTTGCACATTGACTGAATAATGGAGCTGATAGTTATTGATAGATGAATTAGGAGCAGCCATGTGGAAGACTACCTCAGCTCCTTCAAATGCTGTGGAACAAAATGTGACAGCTTATATAACCAAAAAGGAACGAACTTATTTTCTTGATTAAATCTCTCAAGCTTAAAACCCGTCAAACACTACAGATTATCCCACATTATGAGCAAGCGCACCAGCGATTTCATACAACAATGAGTAAGTAAATAGAAGCAACAGTATTAAACATATCGATATGAAGACAGAAAATTTGCCACCTTTAAGCACTTGGGCCTTGTCTCGCAGATCGACAGACACATATTGAGCACGGCCAGACCTCAAAGCCTCCCCAAGGGTCCCATTCTCTTTGGACGGCTCGAGCTCGATCTTCGGCCCCAAATCAGCAATGCGGACCGAAAACATCTCGTACTTGATGATCATCTCCACTAAATGCCGCGCCACAAAGCCTCTCCCGCCAGTCACCACGCACCATCTCTCCTCCACAGCCATTCTCCTGCACTGCCCTTCACTGCACACGCACGCTAACCACTCAGATTTCACCGTCGGGGGCTTCTCTAGGAAACTGCACACCAAATGCTCACTAAAACTACTAGCAGAACAGGAAGCTGAAAAAAAACACGACTGCCCATTTCTCTACGGAGAGAGTCAGCACCGGTGGAGCTCGAGACAACGTGGGAAAGGATCGAACGAGAAGTAAAATTCGGAACTTGACGAATCTAATGCATCATTTCCTTAGAAGGTCGGTCGCATTGCCGAATTCGATCGCGCTAAAACTACTAGCAGAACAGCAAGCTAAAAAAGCACAACTGCCCATTTCTCTGCGGAGAGAGTCAGCATCGGTGGAGCTCGAGACAACGCGGGAAACGATCGAACGAGAAGTAAAAATCGCAACTTGACGAATCTAATGCGCCGTTTCCTTAGAGGGTCGGTCGCATTGCGGCCGAATTCGATCGCGCTCACCTTTTGCGGGGGCGGAAGCGCCGGTGGGGATGGGATTGGATCCAGAAGCTGAGGGATGGAGCGAGCGAGCGAGCGACCGTTCGAGGGTCGATCGATGTACAACGGACGTCAGATGCAATCGCGGAGCCGCAGAGAGAGAGAGAGAGAGAGAGAGAGAGAGAACGAGCGTGTCCGACTCGTTGTCTTTTATCGGCTGTGGAATCGCGCGGTCCGGTCGGACATGGCAGACACTCACTTTCTCTCTCTCTCTCTCTCTCTCTCTATTCGTCTTCTCCGTCACGTGCTCGCCTGTCGCTGGCCATTGGTCGGAGCTGCAGATTCTCTCGGATTCGGGTCGGGAATCTTCGGACCGGCTCCAAGACGGACCCGACCCGCCCGCCGTTTAGGCGGGCTTTGGAAAATGATGTTGGGTTTGGGCTTAAAGCCCTTCAAGATCAACACGAGCAACGTTAAAGCAGGGAGGGAAAAAAAAATATTTTAATTTGCAAAAAAAGATTTGGGGCGATTTTAAATAGGGATATTGACATTAAGGGTAAATTACGCAAAACCCTCGTTAAGTTTCACGTTTGCCCCGAACTTTCAACAATTATGTAAAATGCTCTAGCTTTTGTTACTTGCGTTTTTTTTTTTCTTTTTAAATTTAGGGCACAAATAATAATCATTCGACTTGAAATTGATTTCTAGAACATAAATATTTTTTTCTATTTCTATTTCTAAATGATTTTCTAAGTAAAAATATGCGTTTGATAATAATATAAATTTTTTATTCTTAGAATAGAAATTTATTTGATAAGAACACAAAATTTCTTCATTCTAGTGGCGGCAAATGGCGAGGGGCAGCCAGTGGTGACCAATGGTAATGGTGGACAATGGGTAGTGGCAATGGCGATGGCGATGGAAGGCAGTAGGTGGTGATGGGTGGACAACCGACTAGTACAAAGGAGAGCGATGAGAAGAGTTTTTATTTCTCTATTCTAAAAATGGAGCGGTAGAAAAATTTTACTTCTCATTTATGTTTCAAACATATTTCTGAATTGAAAATTTATTCTAGAAATAGTAAAATAAAATTGCGTTGCCAAATTGATTTCTTTTCCAAACTTGTTTTTAAAACAAAAAAATAGTTCTAAAATAGAAATATAATGATTATTATGCGCACTAAAAGTGTTTAACCAAACCGGATTTACCTAGGAACTGGACCAAACCACCTAAAAAATAGGTTCAAAAACCACTTCTCGATTGAACTAGTCTGAGAACCAGTTGGAACCGTTCTGATTTTCAGTTTCAAGTGAAGATCCACCCGGCAACCAGATCAATTTTGGAACCGATTTTTACCCATTGTTAAAAAAAGAAAACCTAAGCACTAGTCGTCTCTCTTTGTCTTCAACTTTGCACCCCCTCTCTTAATTGCGAAGCCCCCCCTCTCTCTTTCTCTCTCAATTGTAGCAACCCTAGATCCGTTGCACCCTCACTAGTTGTCAGTCGGTTTGCCTCTCGTTTTCACCACCATCGATGCTGTAGGAATGCAACCTAGTTCATTCCTCTATTGGATTCACGAGCGACCTCTCACTGTCGACCCCCACAAACGATCTCTCTCCTCGCTGCCGCAACCCAGTACACCTCTTTCTCTCTCTCTCTCCAATCTCTTCTGGCTTAACAAACAAAAGGGGTTCCTCTTTAGGGAATATATCTCGGTTTCTATGGGAGATTTCCTCGATGTCCAGCTCATTAGACCTTATTGCTTCGCTAAAGCAAGTAATTAAAGGGAAAGTTTGGATTTTGGAAGTGGATCTGTGTTCTTCTTGTAGCTCGAGGTGGTTTTGGTGTCTTTCTCTGTTGTTCGAGCTTATTTAAGGGCTTCACGAGTTGGTTTGAGGGTCTTTTCATTAGTGTTTTTGAAGTCTCATTCCTTTGGCCCTTAGATCTCTCGTTTGGGGGCTGTAGTGTGTGCTAATTAAGTAGATTGCATGACGAACTCACTCTGCTTAGCACAGTAACCCCTGGATAGCCTACGCAAGTCTATGCTCACCACAAGGGAAATGTATTTTGCCCTCGTGCATATTGAAGCCTGTGAAGGAGAAAATGGGAGTAGAAGTAATAAGGGGCAATCGCTTGCGATTGGAACTAGAATGTTGCTTGTAGTGCGTTTGTGTTTGGAGTTAGTTGTAATAGTTACCTAAAGTGTCGTAAGATCTTACAAATTAGTACGCAAATTAGCAATCAGTTACAGAAGGCTATGAATTTTAGACCCCTCGTTCCACCCAGTTCTCTGTTAGCTCTTGTTCTACCATGTGGATCTCTCTTTCACGCTTCATACACATAAGTAATTCTTACTCTTTGTGCGTCTATGATTACTTGACTTTCTATATAAAGTTGCTTCCGAGCAGTTTGTAGCTTTAAGTTTTGGAGTTTACTTCCTCATGGATGACCGCTTACACATTGGGTTGAATAAGTTGTATTCCTCGTTATGGTCACTAAATACCTTTCTTTAAATCATACCAAGTACGGCATTGTTTTAGATCCTTCGACTAGTGTCAAAACCATATTATTTGGTGCTTTTAAATATTTTCTTGCATTTGCTCAATAGTCCTTAGAACCTTTTCCCACCGAATCAACTTTTTCTGGCAGCACTGTCACAATAGCTAAAGAAAATGTCACAAAATACCTAATGTTTGAGTTTTCTTATGCCATTGACACCAGCCAAACTTTGCAACATGCCATTCGGTTGGCAATTGCTAATAAAGTAGATTGATGTGTTAGAAGGACTTAGTATTCTTTAAGTGTAGCCATTTGTCTCTTATATAATTTGTTTTTAGTAGAATCTTGAAATTGTTGTATAATTTGTTCTCAATCGATGGTTTAAAAAAATATCAAGGGAAGTGAATAGATATAATGAAATGAGTTTGCTCATGAAATTGTCATTCCATGGAGCTGATGAAGTGGAATCCACGACCATGAGTGCAACAAACAAGGTGAGGGTATCTAACTCTTATCCTCATTTGGATAAAAAATGAGCTAATCAATTAGAGGCTTGAGATAATTTTTGAAAAATCATAGATGAGAAAACACAAAAGATAGTTAGGATGAAGTACAATTGATCATGGAACGTCTACTATGTGGAAGCATTTGAGAAAGTGTAAAAAGTATCATCATGTATAAAAAAAGCAAATGTTGTTTGCACCACGTAACAAAGATATGATTGGTAAGGTAAGGGAAAATACTACTACTAGTAGTAGTGTCTTAACAACGTGAAAGTTTGATCAAGAACATTATAGACATATACTTGCTCGAATGATTATTATTGATAAACGACCGTTTTTCGTGGTTGAGCGTGTTGGTTTTCACGATACTGAATTACAATATATTTTTTAAAATCTTTCACGATTTACGGTGGCTAGAGATTGTATGAAATTGTATATGAGTGAAAGAACTTATTTCAAAACTTACTTTGGTAAGCTTAAATCTAGGATTGTATTCCTGACTAATATGTAGAGTTCCATTCAAAACTTAAACTATTTATGTCTCATTGGACATTTTATTGATTAAAAGTTGAAGTTACATAAAGAAATCATCAATTTTGTAGCGTTGCATAGTCATAAGGGTAGGGAAATTAGGAAAATTGTGGAAAAATGCATTTATAACTAGGGAATAGGAAAAAAATGTATCCACAATAATCGTGAATAATGCTAGTGCAAATGATGTGACCATTGGTTATTTGAAGGAAAAATTTTCAAGAGAATAATTTTTTTTTTATTTTGAATAGTAATGCTTTAATTACGAGGTGCACTACTCATACACTTCACTTGATAGTAAGAGATGAATTGAATGAGATGCATAATTAGGTATGTGAGGAGTTCTTCCATAAGAGTTAAGACATTCCAATCTTGTATTGAGAGTGAGAGGTTTGCATATAAGAGTTCGATTTGTCTTGATGTTGCCACTATATGAACTCCACTTACATAATGTTAGACATCGCCATGAAGTTCAGGAAAACTTTTGAAAGGATGGAAGATGATGATTTATCTTTCTTAAGAAAGATTGACAATGATTCTCTTCAAGATGACGTTGGGGTTTCATGAATTATGTATAGGTAAAATTAACAAAAACACAATGGAAATAAATATGATATATTTTATACATAATTCTCCGTAGGCATTATTTGTGCGTTTTAATAAAAAATCTAAATATAAAAAAGAGTTAAACGAATTACCTCTCGAAGCGCGCTTTAAACGAATTGGTTCGGATGTTCTTCAGTTTGAGCCCCACAAACGTCGAACCTCTAGTTCAGACACACCACTAATGGACGTCGAATGGAAGAGAAAACTTTTAGATAATCACCACTATGATCGTGCTAGTAGTCTTGTGGAGACAATCCCCGTATCCTTGATGTTTTTAGCCACGGCCCAAATGAGAGAATCCATTTTCTTTCTTGTGTACCAACATATAAGAACACGCATGCATTTTTCTCTTTATCTTTAGCAACCGTCGCTTATCTCTCCTTTAAGCGGCATTTCAAAAAATTCCCTCTCGAATCAGCAATGGTTGCTGATCGTGGGACAATCAGCAACCGTTACTGATCGTCATGCACGTTTGCGCGATGCTTTATGCATGATGGTCAGCAACGTTGCTAACCATCATGCACGGAGCTTCCCTAATTTATGTGCACATTGACTAATTAATTAAATAAATGAAAATTAATTAATCAATCCTTATATATATATATATAAAATGACATAATCTTTATGTGTGCATTTGGAATACATTAACATATATTCACTTTGGGTATGCGTGTGCATCATATGCACGTAGGCTCATGACTATAATACAAATTTTAATTTCAGGTCGACATAATTCGATTGCAGTAATTGCAAACATATTTATAACATTATTTCTATCTTGTTCCACATTGTCCAAATTGTTCATGGTGTGTGACATCCCTAGGTTCATTACCAAGCTGGTAGTAAGACTTGTACTAACACATTAGTACTTCCAAAAGAATTAATTGTCCCGATTAATCTTTGGGTCATACGAGCCATGATTGACATCTAACAAGATGTCATGACTAGTTAGATAGTGTGATTGTTTTAAGAACATAATGAACCCGTCAGCTTTGATTACAGTATAATTCAATCATTTTGTCTTACTATGTCCTGATCGAACAAAAACCATGGAATATTTGTCAAGTCACCAATTCGATCATATGCACAAATCTAATTGACATGCATTTTATTCAAGACATAAACAATTTATTCTCGATTACAACCCCGGCCGAGAATTTCAATGCATTGTCATAATTAGATTGCATATGACATCATTATTATACCTTACATGTAACAAGGAGATAGATTCCATATTGTGTACATCTGTAACTTCGTATATGAACAAACTATGACCATCAGGAATAAAGACGGATCAACAACCTGACATTACGTGTACCTGTGAACTATAGTTGTTCGACACACAAGTTAACGCTGTACCTCAGGTCTAAGGATTATTTACACAAGATTAAAGCATGAACAATTAGACATTGACCACACTAAAAGTTTCCATATCGCTAATCGTTCCATATGCATCACGTTTAGCGAACTTGTCTAATACAAACACTCGTGTTCTAACTCAAGGATCACAATACCCAATGACTTACGACTCATCATTCCCTTAAGTATCCAATACTTAACGGTGAAGTTAAAAGCACACCAATCTCAACAAGATTATTAATATCCACTCAATAATCCATTCACCAGGAACGATTTAAAGATTCAGTCTAACTATGAACCCGTCACATATATCTTAAAGTCTCAATAATAGGTCTAGTTGCAACTGATCTTATGGAATCATTCGAAAATATAAAATAATTGGACAAATGAATGAATACGTCACTGCCATTAATTAAATAATAATAATGATAGTACAACTGAAATCTACATGGTAGCTTTAGGGCATACATCCAACAAATAAAGATTAGGAAAATACCATCATTTTTTCTAAATTTCTGAAATAGTTTTATGATATAACCCAAAAAGATGTTGGAGAGTTTATATGTTACTTTAAATGATTATTTTGAGAGGATAGCTATGTTATATAAATATTTGAATAATGTGACAAATTCTTTAAACCCAAAACTTCAAGCTGTGAGTATAAAAATGAAAGAAAAGTTTGACAATTATTATGGGAGTCTAGATAAAGCAAATATGATGGCGTTGATTGTCATCGTATTGGATCCTACAAAGAAGTTGAATTTTGTGAAGTTTTGTTTTGAACAAATTTATGATAATGAAGCAAATATTAGTGGGATGCATGATAAAGTGAAGGTTGTCTTGGAGCGTTTGTATAAATTTTATGAGCAATATTTTATTGGTTCTTCTTATAAAAAAAATTTGGTGATTTAAGTGTGAGCACAGTAGTAGTGTACCCAATGCTGATACTGATGACGATGAGTGTGAAATCCAAGTTTGGCCAAAAAGCTTTCTTTCACGCGAAGAAAAGATTGTTGGAGGAAAACAAATATGAGCTTGATTAGTATCTTGAAGCTAAAAGTGAAGATATCATTAATTTCGACATTTTGATGTGGTGAAAGAGTACCGAGTTAAAGTATGAAATTTTATATTTGATGGCTCGGGATGTTTTGTCTATTCCCGTGACTACCGTTGTTTTAGAGTCTACTTTTAATACATCGGGATGTGTACTTGACGGCTTTCGAAATTCTTTGACTCCTAGAGTGGTGGAAGGTTTGATTTGCACTATTTACGTGCCGACTAATGTTGAAGAGTGTATTGAGAATGAGGAAAAGTTTGAAGCGGGTAAGTTATATATATTTCTTCCTATCTTGTAATTCATTCACATAACTATCTATTGAGTGATTGCTTTATTTAATCTCTTGTTTGGTTTTTAGATTTGGATTGTCTTACTGAGGATATTTTCATTGGAAAATGGACTTCATTTTGTGGAAACTTTGATTTTGTGGTAAGCTATGAAGCACGTTGTCCGTGCTTCCGTGTCGTGTCCGACACGTGTCGGAGCGTGTCGGACACGTGGACACGCTCGGACACGCAGTCAACGCGTGTCGGATTTTCCGACACGCGGTCAACTTTTATTGACACGCGTGTCGACGCGTGTCCGGAAGACTGATGGAAGGTGGAGACGAGGGAGGTCGAGGGAGCAGAGGCCGCGAGCGCCAGCGAGACGGAGCAGAGGACGCGAGCGCCGGCAAGACGAAGCCACGAACGGACCACCGCGATGGCGAGAGACGGCTAGAGAAAGAGCCGAACAGAGAGAAAGAAGAGAGAAGGCAAACTCCTGCCGGCGAGACGAAGCCACGAACGGACCACCGCGACGGCGAGAGACGGCCGAGAGAGCGGTGAGGGCCGCCACTATTGCGATGGATCGGCGACGAGAGGAAGAGGAGAGGAGGGAAGGGGGTCGTGCGGCGAGCGGCAAGGAGGATAGGAAAAGGAGGGCTCGGCGGCTGCTAGGGTTTTTCATAAAGAAATCCCCAAAAAATAAGAAAGGAGGTCTGATGGCGTGAGAGAGGGTGGGGGGTGGGGGGAAGTGACAGCTCACCTGTCACTGTCAAGTGGGGGGAGGGAAAAAAAGTAAAATAAACTGGGTGGAGGGAAAAGGACGAACGAAAGGGGTGGATTTTGGGGATTGTTTTTTTAATCGGAAAATTAAATAAATGAAATTAAAAAATGATTTTGAAAAATAAAAATATTAAATTTTGAATAATGATAAATTTTGGTTATTGTAGAAAATCATGGATTTATTTAAATAAATTGATTCTAATTTCTTATTAATTATTAGTTTCATCGATAACTTTTGTTAAAATTAAAAAAATGTTTCGCATTAATTATGAATATATCTTTCGAATTTCAAATGAATTGATTTGTTAATATTATTAGTGTAAATTTATTATAGGCTCTTTTTTAATTATTTATTTATTTATGAATTTGAATCAAATTAATTAAAAATAAAAATATTCATTTAATATACAACGTTTCGCAACGTGTCGGAATTCTCTATTTTTTAGAAATGACGTGTCGACATGTCGTGTCGTGTCGCGTGTCGTGCTACATAGGTGGTAAGTAAAGAGACTTCATTAAACCATAAATTTGCATGTGTCTCTAGAATATGATTTCTTATTGATTTTTTTGTTTATATATGAATTTCAGGTCTTTGTTAGAGATTTTGTACAATGCGGATTGCCTCGCTTGATTTCACTTTTATAGGAGGAGTTATGTTAATTTCACTTTTAGAGGAGAAGTTATGCTTGTAGTAGAAATTTGTTAACCGTTTTGGATAAATGAACGGTTTCATGTAGTAGTTATGGAGTGAGACTAATATTAGACTCATGTTTGCTACTAATGATTATGCAATGGTAGGATTTTTACTTTGCCTTATAAAGTTATGAGTTTTTTTTTTTATGATAATTAGCCTTGTAAATCCTTAGTTTTTCATTTAGTCAAAAAGTTCATTTACTTATTAATTATATGTGCTTAATATTTTAATACAAATTAGGAGGATTATGTTGTTTTCTCGCGAATTAATGTAAAATTCGAAGCTGCATAGGATATCAGACAATTGTAAAACAGGATCCAATGCAAACAGGGTAGGGTATATGGTCTAAAAAAGGGGAACCGGTTATAGCAGGGTTGGGTACAGAGTCCAAGTCCGGAACCTACCCACCCTAAACCCAATCACCCCTAATAGTAAACTGTACGAACATACCTAAAATACAAAAATACCTAAAATATATAATAAATATAAATATTTTATTTATAGATTGAATGTTTATTATAAGATAGAATTAAAGTTGAATATATAAATTAAAATAAGATTAATTTAAAATATAATTTCAATTTTGTTAATTTGATAAGTTTGTTATTCGAGAAAAATAACTTTCCTATTATGGACATTAGAAATCATATCCACATTTATCCCACCTCTCCCATGGGATAATTTTATCCCGCCTATATCCCCCTTATATCCGACTTTATCCTGTCCTAAGCGAGCACCAAACATAGGATGTGATAAATCATATCATATCCCGAATTTTATCCCGACTACCAAACGCAACCTTAATTGCTTGGCAAGTGCTCTAAATGCACTCTTTAATAAAATCCTTTATATAGAGAAACGAGATTTCTAGAAACTCGAGAGCTTTAAGGAGCTAAACACTTCAATTAAAGAATTGAATGATAGAAGAAGTCAGAATCAAGTTATGTTACTAAATCATCGAAAGTGACCTTGAATCGATATGAATTCCTATTGCCTATTCAGAATCCATTTATATCAAAAGTAGTTGTGATATGACGAGTGTAATTCAAAGTTGGTCGACATAGGAAGTGGATAGTTGTGTATCTTGTGCGTTAGTTTTGATTCAAATCCTTATTTGGAGCATGCAAGCTGTTATAGCTCTAAAAAAAATTGAAGAACATAAATTTAACTTGGAAAAACAAATTTATTTCACATAACATACACATAAAAAATGTAAATGCTGCGATCACGATCATCAACGGTATGTAAATAGTTTACGTATTATACATCATAATGGACCTATAAAAAAATTTAAAAAAGAAGCAAAAGGGAAAAATTCGAAAACATGAAAATATTATTAAAAATTGTTTGCGTTAGCGTTGATCATATCACGTAAGATAGGCGACATCCACGTCGGTGATTCCTAGCCAAAATCACCCAAATGGACTTGATTGATAAAGTTTGAAAATGATTAACATTTAATTAGAAAAAAATTAAAAGGTCAATAGCACAATGGGTTTCTGATTTTTTGGATAATTTTCCCTCAGTTATCTTGATTATCAATTTAGTCTTTTATACTTTGTCCGGCTAGTTTGCCAAACTATCTCAATATTATATGGTCGAAAGTATTTTGTACAGCCTAGTTGCGATGAAACCCTGATCTTATATTGCATTTGAGAAAGAAAAATCAATTTTAATTTTCATAAAACTTTATAAATTAGTATACTTTATTGCAGTTTCAAATTTTAACTAATCCTTTTTGGGATTGGAAACATTCACAACGCCGTCGATGATGCCATGATGCCATCCTTGAAACAATGAGCCGCAGGATAGCTCTTCACTAACAAACTAAAAGAACAGGAGACATGTCAAATTTTGATCTTGATGCTATTGGAAATTTCCTATAATATGGGCTTATATTAATTAATTGATTTTCTATTTTAAATAATTGAGTTAATGAATATTTTAATATTTGTTAAACTCTTAAGTGATCTTATTAAAATCTATTAATAATGGGCCTAGTTGAGCAGCAAAGTATAGATAATTGTGTTATCGAAACCCGTAATGGGATGAGCCCATATGACACGGTATTGATTAGGATTTGCTAGATCCCCTCTCTAGCCTATAAAAGGGTAAGTTATGCTTATCAGCTGCTTAATTCCATTAAAAGTTGCTATATCGAAATAGGTCATTGAGAGGAAGATCTGGCGTTCTAATAAATCTCTAATTAAAGAGACTGATCTATTTTTCTTCAAATGAAGCAATGGCTCAAACATATATGTTTTAATTCCGCTGTTCATATTGATGTTGGTGTTTTACAGTCATATATAGATCTGATTGTTCTTGATTAATTAGTTACTTATGTGGATAATTTTTTATAGATGCTTGATAAATAAACTAAGGAAAGCAACAATTTTAACTTATTTTTAAACCATTCGCTTCAAATGCAGCACAAGAAGCTTCAAATTCTTCTCACTTTGATTTGTACTCATTTTAGATATGCTCGATCTCCAACTAGGTTTTAGAACACAAGCGGCTTTTTTCTTATGATGATCAAAGGCAAGATTTGGGCTTGACAATTCCTTCAGCAGTTCCAAAGACATTGTTGCAGCAAGAAATGGTTTCCTTTCCCTGGATCACAGAGTCCAATTCAATGGTGTCCAAGTTGATGTTGGTGCATGCAACGTTGCCGCTGCAATTTAGGTTGATAGCCACTTCTGTGCTTGACGTCCCGAATGCCATTCAATATTGCACATCGTCTATGTGTACTCCAGTTTTCTATCAACACATTCACGGGTGATGAAGTTCAATCAAGGAAGCTAAATTCGGAAGCGATTGCAAACATAATATTGGAATGTATATATTGTTTGTGATTGTGATTACTGAGGATAGTGAGCAGTGCAAACGACATTAATCATTTAAGGATTATACATGCTTTGTCTTCGTCTTACCGTCTTCGGACAACTAGCCGGAGGAGCATCGCAGTAGTACTGGTCGATGATGATGGGGTTTTCCACTGCCTTGAAGTTGTGATTTGAGAAAATAAAAGGGATAAGTGCAATAGAAGTCCTAAAACTTGTCACGAAAATTCAATTGAGTCCTAAAACTTGCAAAAAGTGCAATCAAGTCTTAAAGCTTGTCAAATTATTTCAATCGAGTCCTAAAGTTAACACCGTCAAATTTACTAACGGAAAATGCAGAGGTGGCGCGGACGTGGCATTTTAAATAATTTTTCATTTTCCACATGGCTTTTTTTAATTATTTTTTATTCAATTTTTTTTAAAAAAATAGATTTAAAAACTAGAAAAGAAAAGTTAAAATTTATTTAAAAAACAAAACAGTTTAAATAAATTTTAAACTATTTTGTTTTTTAAAATAAATTTTAAACGATCGCCGGCCCCTCCGGCGATGGGCGGCAGCCATTTTTTTTAAAATAAATTTTAACTTTTCTTTTCTAGTTTTTAAATTTAATTTAAATAAAAAACAATTTAAAAAAAGCCATGTGGAAATAAAAATTCATTTTAAATATCATGTCCGTGCCACGTCAGCATTTTCTGTTAAAAATGTTGACGATGTTAACTTTAAGACTCGATTGAAATAATTTGACAAGTTTTAGGATTTGATTGCACTTTTTACAAATTTTAAGACTCAATTATATTTTCGTTACAAGTTTTAGAACTTCTATTACAGTTATCCCAAAATAAAACTTTGCTAACTTGGCCACTTCCCACCTGTCAATTTCGTAAATTTTACTGCACAAATTTACTCCAGCCTCATTTCTTCAGAATGTCAAATCAGAAACTATCACTTACTTCACTTCCATCCTTGCCCAAGCTTCCAATGCTGTCCCCGACAAAATTGCACCAAAAGCATGTACATTAATACATCTTCACAGCTTACAACTTGCCGCAAACCAATGAAAATAGTGTCACAGTTTTTGACAGTGTTTGGGACCGTCTACGATGCACGAGTCTACCTGATATTTTCTTCCACATTTAGGTTTCGTATGGTAACGGTGCATTTACCTTACGCCGTGACCAAGTCCACACCTGATGTCAGAATTACTGATATTCGAGGTCTGATCGCTAATTGAGATGTAGTCATCGCCTGATGATGAAACACCATAAGGCGATGAAATGTTACATTCATCTTCAAAAACCCAACATGTCCTTTAATCCAACTGAAATTATGAGAGGAAAGGAATTGCCATGCGCAAAAGTCTTGAGATAATTGGACCGATTCTCTCCTCAAAGCAAACATCAAGCAACAAAAGGAAACACACACGGATAGTGTCAAAGGAAAGCGATGCATTACCGGTGCCTATAGTTGAAGCACGAACAGAGACACCATGAGAACCTCCAATGTGGATTCCGTCCGTGTTGGGGCTCCATTCTGGTGCGTAAATGTCCAAGGACCGCAGATAAACGTCGCTGCTTCCAGAAACAACTATATGCATCTGAGGACTGTTCTTGAAGTACAGATTTTGCATATATACGCCATTGCACTTGTCGATAGTTAGCGTCTGCAATAATCCATGGCGTTCAAGCAGCAGACATTAGTTGATACTTCGTTCGAAAGCACTGTGGTTTTAATGTCATATGGACGAAATATTCCTCGTTCACAGTTTTGGTTAACAAAAAATGCTTTTCTTTATCATAGCTAGTAGTTGGTTGCGGAATATATTGCTGCCAAATATTTAATTTGTCTTTACAATTTTTCCAAGTTCTAATCGAGAGTACATGAGATCATCCTGAACGATCCCCACTAACTTACTTACGAGGAAAAGTTTTGTGAGAAATCGGCTGAATTTTCAAAAGAGTAGAACAGTGGCAGAGTTTGTGACAATGGAGTTGAAACTTTTTCTAGCCTAGAAATTGTTGCTCGCCGCGATGATCGGAGCATCGGATCTGGTGTTTCTCAGATTGAAATTGTATTAAGACTCAATTTGTTAGCTCCAACTAAAGGAAGACAAAAGCATATACATTATGCAATGTTATATGAAAAGACTAGCTTAATTTATATGTATATATTCATTAGCATTTCTTTCCAAAAAGGAATCCTCATAAGACCTTAGTTTTATACAGCAATGGACGAAAAAGTATCACGACTAATGCGCGAGACTTACAGTTGGTGCGTGCTTATTGCATCCCTGGTCGCCAAACAAATCGAATAAGAAAAAGAAGGGTTAGAAGTGCAAAAGAAGTAGCCTTGCAGTTTGGAAATTTGAAATTCAAGCGTTTGGTTCTTAATTAAAATTTGGAAAAACAAGGAATGATTTTTAGTTACAGGCTTTGGGCTCAATTTGCGGGAGATGTTCCACCAGGCCGCGCCATTTGCATCAAACGAGCCCGGCCCACTTATGGTGAGCCCATTTACGCTCTTGAAAGTCAACCACTTATCCTTCCCCTTCCATGCATCTGGATCTTCCGGTGCTACGATCTCTCCTGATACCTGCAATCGCATATAAACGAGGATTTTCGAACTCCCAAACTCCAGTGAGATCTAAATATGTAAATTCACTATATCCTAGGTTCGGTACTTTTATGTGGAATAAGAGTTAATCTTGTGGAATTGAGATTTTGTTTCATTTATAAAAGAACCACCACCTGTATTGATATCTTATCGTAAAAATGATAATTGAAAAATCTCAAATTAGCACATGAAGCGAAAAAAAACGAGACTATGTATAATCAATCTCCCATTCACTTAAAAAGCATTCGATAGGTGGATGGATGGACTAAGAAAGAAAAGGATATATGATTATTTTATTTCACTTACTACGAGATTGATATACAACTTGCAAGGGCCCACAAATTCAATACTGTTCAAAAGGTAGATTTTTCCTTCAATGTCCCTGCGTTTGTGTTGCATGCATCATTCCATGCCTTTATAAATGCCTACGCATATTTCAATATGAAATCATAAGATTCATCGAATATAATTGCCTACTGTCGTGTCATAAGGAAATCTTTTACATGACCTACTGACATGGATTGGTATGCAAAAGTAGTCATGGTTTCACCTGATCTCGATAGGTATAATTAAATAGCTAGACAAAAAATTATACCATAGAGTCATCAATGAGCCCATTGCCAACTGCTCCATAGTCCGAAATGCTGAATGTTTTGTCGGCAATGCCGACCTTGATTTCACTTGTCAACAGTAGTGCAGAGACCAGGATCAATGAACATATAGAAATCAAGAAGCACACAAAAAACGATATTAGGCGCGAAAAGAATCCAAGATAACATTTTATTTGCAGCTCATCTTACGATTTTCACCATTAGTACTTCCTCTAGAGGAAAAAAAACAGATAAAAATGTTGTAAAATGTAGTGATTGTGGTACTCCATTTAAACATGGCGGGGGTTAATTTAAACATGGTTGTCTTTCTAAGTAAAGAAATGTAAATTCGGTCAGTATAATCTTCAGTTTCCATATGTAAAAGTGCCATATAGGAAGGATATCCAACTCATTCATGTCATGCAATCCAGCAAAATTGGATTTCTTTTTTATTTTTATTTTTTAAGACAAAGATAGGTGGTTCAGAATCATCCACCGGTGGATTAAAAGATCAATCCTACTTTAATTAGCAACTCAAAAGTTTCAAGTAAATCCTCAATTTTGGCAATTATTTTATATTCTGGATGCATTTGGCCATGTATTTCCACATGAGAAATAATTGCGTGACAATTCTTAATATACTGTGAAAATAATAATTTATTCTAGATCGCAAAAAATTAAATCGCAAATAGTTATAAATTATTGTGGGATCCACTACTTCAAGAATTTGTAACTCACAATAAACTATTATTCTCACAGTATTTCAATGACTATTATACTAGCAATGCTCTTTCCACACACGCAATTGGAAGTTCATCTAAATTATTGGATTTGAGTGCATGCACTCCTAATTATGCGACCTATATACGCATACGATCTATTGATCAGCTGTGCTTACTCTACCTTGATTCGAAGATATTTGCTAAATTGAAAATGATCACGAAGTTTTCATTGTTGTAATACCCGGAAACCCAGCAATGCTGTGCCGCGAGATCGCCTGCTTCCCGTGCCCTAGTCTTGAACGGATTCATGCACACCAAATGCATGTCTTCAACCTCTTCCTAGTTCCAGCACCTAACCAGACCAAAGTCACGTATAAGTTCACTTCTTGCTTCGGTGTAATTTCCATCATCTTCGACCGGAAGTGATTAAAAACGTTTGATGTTTCCGAAACCTTTGGACATTACTATGTCATCTCAAAAACCCCTGATGATCTTCACTCTCTCTTTGCTCTTGCTTCTTGCAGGTCCACACGAAACCGATGCGCGCCTCCAACACAGACCGGTTCCTACCATCGGTACTAAGCGCGACGCCTCAGATCAGAGTCTGACCCAAGTGCTGGTGGCTCGGGACATCATCACCTTGAGCATCGGCGGGATCAAGAACACGAAGAAATTCGTTGAAATGATCCCGAAGCTCAAAAGCGTCCAGCAGACCCCAAACTCGGACCCGTCGAAGCTGCTCAACTGCGTGGACGGCCTGTTCGACAGCCTGAGCAACCTCGAAAGCATACTCAAGAGGCTGAGGCATCTCAAGGACCCATATGTCGCCTATGACACACGCGAGTTGAGGAGGGTCGAGGGTCGGATCATGGGCATCTCGGGTACTTGCCGCTACGCTTTGAAGGATACGGATGGAGTCGTGACTCAGATGCTGAATAGCAATCTTGCGGACGTTGCTATGCTTATCAACAGTGTCGAGCGCGCTATTTTTGGCATCAGCGTCACAAACAAGGGGGCAAAGATTCCTTAATTACCATGTGATTTCCATGCTCTTGATCACAAATTATTACGTCAAACTTTGCGCCACACATAAATAAATTTGCTTCTAATGTACAAGGCTTGTTACAAAGTGCCAAAATGCAGTAGCTACGTTTTTTCTTTGCGGAGAAATAAATTATGATGACTTAATCATATCCAGATCTTGTCAGAAACATTTCATTGTTCATAAGAATGCATGTAAAACTTCGTGACAGACATAATTATTATTGTAATTGTGTGAATAGGTAGCTTTTTAAAAATATTTCTGGTGAGGTCCGACGCAAAATTGTCAAATGCAATCCAAACGTTCATTGAGGAAGTCATTCTAACAGCTCCGACCAAGCAATGAAAGTCAAGAACCGTGTTGCAGCTGATATAGTACGTCAGACATGTGCATCGATATGCTCATTAATTTCCTAAGCTTGAGCCAATGTGCTTTTGGGGGCTAGAGAAACAGACTACAAAGTTTGACATTCTCGGTCGTATCTAACCTCTTCAAAGCTGCACAAGCTTCGAAGTCAAACACCAGGAGGTGTCATCTCACGGTCATCTCGTGTAAGAGACATATAAAAAAATTAAAGTTGACTTGGTAGTTCCGGTCCGTTCGAGTTCATCTTTTTCTTCAGGTCGAGAACAGTAGTTACAAATCATTTTCCCAGGAAAATTCAGGGAGATTATACAATTCTTGTCTCCACCATTGATGGATCCTGTGGGGAGGTTGGATAGAGCAATGAGCAGGGAGTTTCTCGGTTGACTCTCTGAGGACAACGAACAAAAAGAAGTCGCTTGTCTTTACCGTCATAGATTCTGACATCACACTGCAGAACAATCTTGACTTGTTCATAATCCCCAAAATATTTATAAAAAAAAAAAGAGAGAGAAGGAGGGAGTAATTAGGTTGACTTTAATGCTCATCAGCAGCATTTATCCCTTCAATAATGTTTTTTTTTTATTGGTCGGTGTCCCTTGAATAATGTTGCAAGCAGTAGCTAGAGAGATTTCTTCTTTAGGGTTTGCTAGTTGCAATTTCTTGAGGATTGGCTGCATTTCAGATCAACTCTAGCTTTGCCTACAGATTCGTAGGACATTTTGAAACGTGGGCTCTCCAAATCTTTACAGTCACAAATGGAAAATCCTACATTGACCTCACGGAATATGAACATAAGTAGAGTTGCTCCTGTGATATGCATAGATGCATCAGCTAGTTCAAGACAAGGGCAAATTCTTAGGTGCATCGGTCGAGTTGCATCAAGGCCGGACTTGGAGCTTGCGCATTATTGTCTTAGCCTGTCTATCAAATGAATCATCTTCCCTAAAGATATATGACGAAGCAGGATCTGGTTAGACTGGAGTTGAGAGTCGGACTTCCTTTGAGAGGCACCATTGCCAAACTCATCCACATTCGGTTGGGCCTAGTCATCGAGCCAGGGATCGACTGGCCAAATATCTTGCCCGAATGGGCAGCCCCATTAGACAACAACACCCATGAACAAGTCTTTGCCACAAGTGATAGGAAAATCTAATCAAGAATAGCTTTAATTTGGAGTTTCAAATTCAAAATGATCTTCCAATGATCTTGCAGTCACTTAATGAAGATCTAGCCTTGTTCGAGCCTTGTATTTAATCAGCAATGTCAATGGATTTGGAGCGTTTAAGTTTGTGGTGTTAAGTTGAATGAGGATGCATACATAAAGTCTCGATAAAACCTCAAAAACCAGGAAGTTGCGATTAATTATTTCTACGCTCCTCCATCATTTCCAAACTAGGTTGGCGGAAAAAAGCAGAGTCTAGGCAAGGACTGCTTTACTTTGGAGTTTCGAGCATAGACAGGTTTTGTCGTGATCATAGAAAGTCACCTGATGTTGATCGAGCTAGTTGGCGTCATCGCCTATTTAATGTCAAAGTATTTCCCGCCTATAATTTTAAGATGGTATGAAAAGATATGAATTTTGAGTCGATATGTCTTACACCCTTCTCAATTATTCAAAAAGCTTAATAAGTAGTTGACGTTAAGATCACGATAAGATCACGAAAAACCCCATAGACAAACAATACAAAATTAATTGCTTTTGGAAAAGATAATTCGTGTGAAGAGATGGAAATAACTTGTCGAAATAGTCAATCTTTTACATGATTAGTGTACGATATACAATCGAACTTTTGATATAATGAACACACAATTACTTAATATGATACTTTGGCTATGTTTGGCGGTCAGGATAAACTTCGGGATAAGATAAAATCTATCATATCCTGCGTTTGGTAATTATTCAAGACAAGATAAAGTCATATATAAGAAAATATAGACCAGATTAAATTATCACATGGGGAATGTGGGATAAAGGTGGATATGATTTCCAATATCTATATTAGGAAAGTTATTATTCTTAGATAACAGATTTCTTAAATTAACAAAATTAAAATTATATTTCGATATAAATAATATTTAAATTTTAATATAAGAAATTCAAAATAAAAAAACAAAAAATTCATTATTTTAATATAATCTTATTTTTATTTATATATTCAGATTTAAATCTGCCTTATAATATAATTTCACTATATAAATATAAATATATTTTTATATTTATTAGCTATTTTAGGTATTTTAGTATTGTAGGTATATCGATATTGTTTACTATTTAATAAAATTTTATTTGGAATGATGGAAGGGGAAGAAACAAACAAAAAATAAATTAATAAAAAAAGAGAGGAAACAATAAATAAAAATAAAGTAGACAAGAGTGTCGCAAGAAGTTTTTACCATATCTGTCTATAAAGTTTTTGATTCATTTATATTAATATGTCATTTATGCCTAATAATATAAATTATATGATATAATTTTTCCAAATATATTACTACAATTACCAAACAATAAATAGGATATTGTAAAATTCCTGGATTTTATATCATATCATATCTAATCCTATCATACTTAAAGATTCGGACAACTAAATGCAACCTTTGAGCTCTCCAATTGTCAACAACTTTCCCAATATAATCAATGTTTAATATTGCGAAATAAAAAACCCAAAATCGGTACATCTGTGACAAATTTATCTCCTACTGGTTTTGGGTTTTATTCTCCGTTTATCACATGTGTACTAGTTTATGGTTTCCGTGATATTAATCCAATTTAACGGAAACTAACGAATGGTAAATTTATTACAAATATATCAATTTGTAATTTTTAGTAATCAAAAAATCAGTTTATGATAATTTGTCATAGGTATACCGGTTTAAGATTTTTGGTGTTCAAAAAATTAATTTGGAGGTAAATTTATTACATGTGCATCAGTTTGAAGTTTTTCGTGGTGTTAATCCTAATATAATCAAACACTTCTCATATATTAGCTATGCAGTAATAATAATTATCTCAGCAAGGGAACTAATTAAACAAAGAGATAAGCAAAAAGAAGAAAAAGGGTCTTTCTATCTATAATGCATGGCGGACCACAATGGCTGCGATTTCAGCACTTCTATGACATATGGGCGGCGAGGATCAAGATGCTCTAGTGGAAGACCTGAAGATATACAACTTTCGTTCGTCCTTGCTTTGTCCGCGGCACGAGGGAAGACGTCTCTTTCATTAAGAATCTTAGTCCACTTCCAAAAGCAAAGTGACTTCAGCTTGGTGGAAATAGATGAAGTCAGGTGTCCACCGCCCTCACTTAAAAGTTTAAGTTGTTAGAAAGCGACCTGATAATCCTCCTCATACCAAGGCGACACAATGGAAAAAAAGAAAGTCTGGAAAGCGTGAACCCCTATGCTATTGCAGATTGTGGGTGGAAGAGGTGGAAGAGTTGTCGAATCGCATTTTTTCATGATGCAACGGAACCTGGGAGGCGAAAGGAGGGCGCCCCCATGAGGAATCGAACTCGGTTCTTTTAGTTCTAATACCGGATTGGAGTTGAGTGTGTGGTCGCATTTGTTCTAAAAAATTTAAACAGCTACGGATTCCGTGACATAAAGAGTAGTTGTAGTTCATACCTTAAAATAGGTAATGGGTATTCCATGAAGAGTATTTAAGAGTCTGTGATTTATTGGAAATTAAGCTATATTTGGCAACACTGATTACTTTTAAGCCCTGTCCTATGACATTGGTACGGTGAACAAAACTCGTCGCATTGAAAGAAAAAGGTACAATGATTGTATAGAAAGCATTGTGCAACGTATTGTTGGTATGAATCTTTGCTCGGTTTAATATGACAATATCAATAGAAAACAAGGGTTCATTTATTAAAGGAAAACTACTTCCGAGAAATTATTTTCCAATTTTTTAGTGTTTGGATGACGAAAAACTACTAGATTTAAGGAACAACAAGCTTAGATTGAGAGAAAATGACTTCCTATTCCGATAAGAAGGAGATTCATTTGTTTCACTTAAGATTCCATGATAAAGGAAAAAAATTTCCATTGAAATCATTTTCAAGGAAATGAATTAGTTTTCATTTGTTTAATTGTTAGAAAAAATGATTTCCTTCTTACCAATGTTGGGATGTGGTTCATACTTCCCATTGATAAGAAAGCATGGTGGTCCTATTCCTATTATTAAGAAATGTTACAAAGAGCACGAAATGTTAATTATAGTGGAATTCTCTACTAGACGTAACTTTAGTTTAAGGGCAAATTAAAATTAAACCCTTGTAATTGTGCATTGATTCTTAATAGCCAAAAGGGAAAGTCATTTACCCCAAATTTAAGTATGTTGTTTCTAGTCCATGGAAAACATTTTCACTAGCTCTCCATTGTCCAAATACCGAAAAATTGGAAAATAATTTGTTGAAAATAATTATCCTTCAAACAGACTGATCTTCCACGACACTATCATATAGTGAGGCACGTACAACCTCATTTTTCCCCCAATGGAGGCACGCACCCTTCCGGGAATACCGGCGGCGACGAAGAACATTTGCTTCAAAGCCTTTTGGTCAGCTAATGACACATCGTACTCACACAGAGACTTAAAAAATAAGGTTCTTGATTCCAGGCTAAATGCATGCACGCTCTCGCCCTCCACGCACCAAGCTGGCCACGTGAACACATCGATTTCATCCCTCCTTCCATAAAATTTCCCACTTTCTTCCCCGATGCTGCGGCTGCTGCCCTCCAAATTAGGTCCTGCCACGACCAGAAAAGAAGGGTCTGATGTCGCCCTTGATGTGGCCCTATCTGTCTTGTCTGTTGCAATAGAAGTTGGCAAGGTGGCATTAGAAGTTTGGCTAGTAGACAAAGCGGTACACTCTGGCTAGACGAACGGCTGTCCGACCCCGAGAAATTTGGGGTGCACTCGAATCAAACTACTCGAGTACCTTTCAAGCTTTGACAAGATCAATTTTGACTATATGAATAGGTATCTCTCATTGAACTGAGTCGAGGCGAAGCTCAATGTTTTATACTAATTTGTGAGTTCAATTAACATGTCCTACTCTTCATACTTCCAAACTCAAAAGTTCAAGCTTGAGCTGAGTTCCTGAGCTCCAGTTCGAGTTGAACTTGAGCTATGCACCAAGATTTCATTTTGGCAATAGCCCTCACGAAAGTTATGAACAATTTTCGAGTTGAACTTGAGCCAAAAGGTATGATGTTGCCAAGCTCAAAGCAACATCATGCAATGATAACTTCTCGGATAAATTACCATCGCTGCATGTTTTTCGAATGTGCCTGTAAAACAAACTCCCTATACCAAGTCCAATATGTGTAGATTATAATCTTGATCAGCTTGCAGCTAGAGCAAACTTAATCTAATGAGCTAGTCAATTATAAATCCATGAAACAAACTGACACAAATCGCATTTATTGAAGAGTCAAATACAACACCTAAGTGAGAGACACGAGTCGCAACGCCATTGCTATACCATCGCCTAACTACCTAAGTTATGTTAACAAAATGAATACTTAGATCTGAAAAAATTTTATATGCGTTGACCATAAACAAGAAACACGCCTCATGCAGGGAAGATCATATTGCGGTCAAACTATAGTTATAGCTATGTATGGGAACACAAGCATTCAAACTGGCCATGCCCTAACTAACCCCATTAAATATGTGAGCAAACTATAGTATATTGAGATTGTAATCGAATTCGCCACGAGAGGAGAAGACCTGGCTATGCGAATCAATGTTGTTTATGTATCGTGTAAGGGAAAAGAGAAGCACATCGTGTATCATGCCATGCATTCACATTTCTCGAGCAATCATTTTTCAAAGAGTTTTAAAGGACGTCATTTCGAGGAAAATGGGCAAAAGAAGACTACCCTTTAAGTTAAGTACCAAGTTCAGAATAGTTTTTTCTTTATCCTTCACTAAAGTAATTATAATTATAATGATATCCGTGGTGACAAACCAAGAAAATGTCAAATGGTCATCCTACAAACTCTATAAATAGGCCCTCATCCCATAGTTTCGAAGCACACACAAGAAAAAACATTACCGATCATTAGCTTTTCTATCTACATATCAAACCAACCGAATCGCCGTAGTCTTGTACTAGCCTTTGTGTCGATATGTCTAGCGATCACGAGCAAACCCTTGTTCGAGCATCGAGAATTGGCATCATCGGCGCCGGAATCAGCGGCATCGCCGCCGCCAAAGAGCTCTCGAGCTACGCCCCGATCATTTTCGAAGCCACCGGCTCGATCGGCGGCGTCTGGAAGCACTGCTCCTTCGCTTCCACAAAGCTCCAGACCCCGAGGTGCGACTTCGAGTTCTCGGACTACCCGTGGCCCGAGAGGGACAACGCTAGCTTCCCGTCCCACGTCGAGATATTGGACTACCTGCATGGCTATGCCGCGCACTTCGACGTGCTGAAGTACGTGCAGTATAACTCGAGGGTCGTGGAGATTCGTTACGTCGGTGAGCATGCAACGTCGAGTTTGCCCCGTCGTGATGACGGATTGCTGAACTCTAGCGAGTATGGTTCGTTGCTGAAAGGCCAACCCGTTTGGGAAGTTGCCGTGGAGAATGGTCCTTCAAAAACTATTCAGGTTCTTCAATCGAACTTTTCTCGAAAGCATCCTGCTTCGTAATGCATTTTACTCGATCTTAGGTCTTGTCTTCTGATTCATTGTAGTGGTATGCCTTCGAGTTCATCTTGATGTGCATTGGAAAGTACGGGGACGTGCCGAGAATGCCGGTCTTCCCGCGGAATAGAGGCCGAGAAGAGTTCCAAGGCGAGGTCTTGCACACCATGGATTACGCTCGGCTTGATGAAGACGGTGCGAAGAACCTACTCAGAGGGAAGAAGGTGGCCGTCGTCGGCTACAAAAAATCCGCCATCGATCTGGCTGTGGAGTGCGCCGAGGCCAACCAAGGTATGTTTTCCTTGAATTGCTTCCCAACTTACTAATCTTATAGTCTGATCTGGAAAATTTCGGTTTTCCCTAATTGGGTTTTGTGGGTATGATTATATATCATATATCAAGCTAGGTCCAAAGAGTGTTTTTCAAATTCGTCACCCCTTTATAGATTGAAGGTTTTATTTTTTTCTCTATAAATAAAAGATTCTTGAATTCTTGATATGACTTTACATATTGATAAGAGTGAAGTTTCTCTTATAGGTACCTGCCTAAGGACATGTTTGCAGTACATACGCGTACACGCACCGTGTTAGAATTTTAAGTCAAGATGATAGCAGCGAGGCCAATAAACAATAATAACGACTATAATATCAAAGGACGAACAAATAATCAATTGATAATTATTCTTGACGCTGACCTTGTGGAAGGCGTCAAATGGTTCCCTAAGCGGAGGAGTGACATCTACTGAACAGGAAAATTGACTCTTTGACCTTAAGTTTCCTCTGTTCTTTCCCTTTCTTTTTTAGGGTTCGTGGTCCTCTCTCTTTCTCTCTCTCTTCTTGGAGATGACCCATTCTTTTCCTCTTACCGGGACAAAAATATACCTTAATTTGCTCTAAGTCTATGTTTTCCGAGTGCAGCACCTTGATGTCAACAGGTCAAAAAAGGGCAAAGACGGAGACACAGATCTCAGTACTAAAAAATTCACTAATTAAACCCTTTTCATCATATTTCTTGATTATTGTTGTTGATGTTGTTGTGGTGCTGACGGCCGCCGCCATCGTGATGGGGGTGATGGTGGGGGCTCTGTACTGAATGATTAACCTTACGCTGAACGTTAATTCTATGTGAACAAAATTTATTAGGGCCTGAGGGACAAGCATGCACGATGGTGATAAGGACGCTGCACTGGACAGTCCCTTCGTACTGGATATGGGGACTCCCGTTCTACCTGTTCTATTCGACAAGGTCCTCTCAGTTCCTCCATGAAAAGCCCGACCAAAGCTTGCTCTGGACCCTCCTGTGCCCTCTTCTCTCACCTATGGTAAGCCCGATCTCTGCTCGCCGATCGCATCGAGTGATGTTGACCTAAAAAAAAATCACAGCTTCAAAGAACGATATGGCGTGACTAAACATGTATATCCTCTCTTCTTTTGGTCTTGACAGAGGAGGGCGATCTCAAAGTTCATCGAGTCGTACTTGGTGTGGAAACTGCCTCTGGTGAAGTATGGGCTGAAACCGGACCACCCATTTGAGGAGGACTATGCATCTTGCCAGATGGCCATATTGCCCGAGAACTTCTTCTCGGAGGCCGACAAGGGCAAGATCCAGTTCAAGAGGGCGCCGTCCAGGTGGTGGTTCTGGAGCAGAGGGATCGAGTTCGAGGACGGGTCCAAGCTGGAGGCGGACGTGGTGATCCTGGCCACTGGTTACGATGGCAAGCAAAAGCTCCAGTCTCTGTTGGCCGAGCCTTTCAGGAGCTTGGTCGTGGACTCTTCTGGGGTAATGCCCCTCTACAGGTAAATTCACACACCGACACCTAACATCGTTCATTTGGGATGCGCTCGTTAAGTCACGGGGGTCTCACTAAAATAAGGTATATTCAACAACCGTGATCAAACCTGGTCGACATGATCGATTGTAAGTGCACGAAATGTAATTGCATGCCACATGATCAAAGCTATAAACCCAGTTAACTAACCCAAAAGGGTCGCATGAGAAATTTTACTAGATATGACAAAGGAGGGAATTGTGCTTGGGGCCTATTAAGCTTTGACGGTCCCAATGGACTGCCACCAGACCATGATCTGGTCCAGTTGCTATTTCCTACCAGGCCCATTATGGTTCAAATTTCCCATCCTGGACAAGATTCCAACTCTGATCTTTTCGTCTGCAACAGGGGCACGATCCACCCCATGATCCCGAACATGGCCTTCGTGGGATACGTCGAGAGCGTGTCGAATCTCCACACGGCGGAGCTGAGGTGCAAGTGGCTGGCTCAGCTGGTCAACGAGAAGTTCAAGCTGCCCCCCGTCGAGGCCATGATCAGGCAGGTGACCCAAGAGATGGAGGTGATGAAGAGGGCCACCAGGTTCTACAAGCGGCACTGCATCTCCACCTTCAGCATCAACCACAGCGACGAGCTCTGCCGCGAGATGGGCTGGACCCCCTGGAGGAAGAGCAACTGGCTCTCCGAGGCCTTCAGCCCCTACAGCAGCCAGGACTATGCAGACCAGAAGGTGGACAAGAAAGATGACTAAAGCGGGGACAAACAATGGAGGAGAATTTGAATTTACTACTGGAGATTAGGACAGATGAGTAAGGGCCAGATGAAATGGGATTGGTTTGCCATATATGAGTTTCGTTTTGACCATTGGAGGTCCCGTGCATAATTCTACTATCTGTGATATTTTTGCTTTATGCTTTATGTATGGAATGTTTTAAATGGGAGTGATATTAATTTACTAATTATACCTATGGATATGTATGTTGTGAAGATTATATTCAGTTTTCATTCTGCAGTTTGACCCACTTGCTTGAAATTTCGTAGCAATTGAGTGAACTTTCTAGTAAAACCACAATTTGAATGATATAAACGAAATTTGGAATCACAACCCATGTAAGGTATATGAAATGTCTTCCTACTAGTATTGTGGAGTGATAGTTATAGTTACATTTAAGTTTTAAAAGTTATTATGAAAGTGCAATTGAATTCTAAAATTTAAATAAAATACATAATTAAGTCCTCAAACTCATCATAAAAGTACAATTGAATCCTAAAACTTTAAAAAAAAAAATACAATCAAGTTATAAAACTTATCAAATTGATACAATCACATCTTAAAACTTTCAAAAATGACAATCAAATTATTCTATTAATTCCGTCTAACTTAATAAACGGAAAATGCTTATAAGTTTTAAGACTTAATTGCACTAATTTAATAAATTTTAAACTTAATTATACTTTTGTAAATAATTTTAGGACTTCCAATACGACACTAGTATAAATGACAAGGCAAAAAAAGGAAATCCCAACTAAGCAACATGTTGAACTTTTTTCGGTGACATTTTTCCCAGAGATAAAAGGTGAATAGAAGGAAGGATAGAAGTAAAAAAAAAAAGAAAAGGTTTACAGGATTCTTGGGCTCATTTCAATTAATGAGGAGTTCGTGATATTCCTGCATGGCTTCCATTTGGCCACGGTTCTGCAATGAAATTTTTTATGGATAGAAGAGCAACAACCACTTGTAACCCAGCAAGCTCTGCCTATTCAAGAGAGTAAAATAAGGGGACAATAAGCAAAAATAAAAAATAAGAAAAAAAATTGATCTGTTGAAAGAGCATAACCATCATCCTTTCTTTTCATTTTTTTCGTTTGTGTTTTTTCGGGGCATCAGATCTGATTTGTTGTCTGCAGTTGAACCAAATCTCTAAATGGGAACACGGGAAACTTGGAAATTATTAGTACTTAAAAAGTCAAATTCGCTGCAGAAATTTATCATTCTAGTTGGTGAAAAAATATTGAAAAATAAACATTCACATGACTTTAGACCATCACATATTTCTGTGTTTACAATTTATTAAAAGACTTGAAGATTTTTAATGTCGGATTAAAATAAAATTTCAGATGTTAAAGTAAAAGCATGAGTAGGATGCTATCCCAGGCACCAGAAGACTGACAAGTTTGGGAGTTGTAAGTTGATCTCATTGGTTAAAAGCAATGCATAAAGTGAGCTGTAGCCTGCTTATCATATAGAACATATAGTATGAGTGCAATCTTGCAAAATATATGTCAACTTGTCAAGTACAGTTCATCCTGCTGTGAATTACAGAGTTAAGGAGTATCTAATATCCTGAAAAGCTCTGGCACGCCTCATAAATCCATCTTGGCAACATTTATCAATAATTCCCAGTCCTTATCCCATTTCTATTTTATTCATTTCCTTATGTTTTTTTCTCTCCTTTTTTTTTTTTCTCATTTTTCCCCTTCTTTTTCGTTATGAGGTGGGTGAAATATGTCTAGCAGAAAGTTCAATTCCAAAGGGAAAGTTTTTTATATGAAATCCAGCTGTGTAACAAAAGAATCTAATAATGTACGGAATGATGATGTGGAATCACTTATCTGGTCGATAAGAAATAAAAATTATACATATTATATGTAATATATGTATACATATTAAAACTACAAAATTTTCCCAATAATTGGAACCTAGACAGAGGAAAAAGCACATTCACTTCCTTCCCTAGAAGTTATTATTTCCTCTGGTGGCTTGCCAACTTCAGCTCTCTTCTGCAAGCCTTATTAATGTGGGGGAGGAGGGAAAAGAGTTCTAAGAAAACAGACTACAAAGTACAAAAGAAGCAACTTGATCGTCAGAAAAATCTGCATCTGCAAGAAGCAAAGATTTGATTAAAAAAAAAAAAAATCAATCTTTGTCACGATAACCACTCGCCATCGATTCCCTCAATTTCTCCTATGTCCATGCTGTTCCATCAAGACAGAAAAGAAAGCACAGAAATCAGTTAGCACAGAATCAAAGCTAGAATCAGATTAAAAAGATGAACTTGAACAATCAGAATACCAAGCTAATTGAGTAACAAATAACACCCATCACTGTTTATGTGGGACGGTTTGGATCTTTAAGACAAGGACACTAAACTACTATAAAGAATACTTGTTCTTCAGAGTTTAAGAGGACATTGTAACTGGGCCTTCCACGCATACAAGCTACTTAATTGTTGACTAACCACGCTGTATAAAATGCTTAATGTCATAAGAAGTGAGAGTCTACTTTCTTAGCTGAATTGCATTAATTTGATCAGGGTTTCCTGAGAAAATTATTAGTTTGGGCACTAAAAGCTCAACGGTGATGGTGAATCAACAAAGCTGATCCCAACCCTAAGACAAAAGGACTGCCAGGGAAAGGTATATGTATGTACTTGCTTTCTGACTTCTTTTAAAGATTTTGAAAGAAATTGTGGACTCTTACCAAGGTAAGGCAGGATCTTGGTAATAGTCCTCTGAGAAGCAATCATTGAGATGTTGCTGCAAGCAATTCTCATTTGAACTCAACCAGGAAGGGAACTCCATGACCTCATCAAAGGGTTGGTACCCATCATCCTCAGCCTTCACTTCAGGTCCAATGTCCAAATCCTTCAAGCACTTGAACCACCAGGCTGACGTGACCAGGTTCATGGCATCATTCCACTCCATCTGGTGCTGCTCCCCAATTGACCTGATCTCTGCTATCTCCTCATCGGCCACCACCTGATGCAACCCTCCACCACCACTAGGTGACCCTGACTCAGTAACCTCAGCCACAGCCACCATTGGAGGCCCCTCGGAAGAAGAAGCCCCCACTGAAGGAGGAGCCTCCTCTGCAGCAACAGACAAGGGAGGAGAGGAAGATGATGATGGAGATGAGGCTGCATAGATGGATGGTGGGTTGTTACCGTTGTGGTAAAGATTGGTCTCTACAAGGTTGTCAAAATCATGGAAATTCAGATTGAGCCCTAAGGGCTGGTTTGGGAGGGTGAAGTTCAGGCTCTCGGCAGCAGCAGGTAGAGGGGAGATTGGAGAAATTGGCCAGGAGGAAAAAGGGTTTGCAGGAGGTGGCGGAGGATATGAGAAGGAAGGGTATGCAAGGTTTCCCGCATAATTTGAGGAAAAGGCATGGCTTGATGAATGGCTAATCCTTTGGTACATTCCAGGCACTATCTTTCCTTCTTCAGGACACGGTTGAGGTTGTGGATGAATTGGAGGCGGCGGTAGCGGCGGCGATTGCTGCTGCTGAAGTTGATCTTTTTCTTGCTGTAGCTGCTTCTCTTGGGCTTGTTTCATAGCTGCTCTGTGGAATTTCAGTGCGGTGACAATCTCTCTCCTAGCCTCAGCCATATTCAGAAGCCTTTCTTGGTAAGGCCTGCTGGTATGGAGTCTCCTCCGCACCTGCTTTTTGTGGGGTGGTGGAGGTTGCTGAGATTGATGTTGGGTTTCACTGAAATCCTCTCGAAACTTGGCTAAACTTTGGGCAGAGAAACCATCGCTATCAACAGATTCTGGATCCTGCTGTGAGCTCATGGGATCCTTGGTTCTTGATGAGGTCAATTGTTTCACCAAGCTACGGATATAAGCACCAGAAAGATGAGCCTCCTCCTTGAGCTTACAAGGCTTATTGTCTATTTCCATTGCCTCTCTGGTCTCTTGCTTTGAAGATCTACCCATAATATGCCTTTTTGGGTGTGTTTTGATTCCTCAGTGGAGGTGGAAAGGTAATATGGAGAAACGGTGGTTGAGGAGAATCATGGGTTTCTTTTTTCTTACATTCTGAAAGACAAAGTACCCTGTGGTAGAGAGAGGGAGAGAGAGAAAGAGAGGGAGAGGGAGAGAGAGAGAGAGAGAGAGAGGAGGCAGAAGCTGATCCTGAGATGTCCTAAGGAGGGGTCTGATGGATGTGTGATATAAATAGCTTGGGCTAGTCTAGAGTTTTTAAACTTTCTTGGACTTTTTCCTATTTTGGCAAACACGTTGGTTACCATTTTATTAGCAGCTGTAATAAATGGACAGTTAGGAAGGGTCTTCTTGCTCCTTAAGTACCCTACTCTTTTCACCAACATCTTGTGAAACACTAGCTTCTTCTTTACCTCAGCCAAGGTTTACCCCCCCAAAAGAGAAAACACAAGCCAGGGACAGGGTAAACACCACCTAACCAGCTCGGTGCGTTTCAAAAAAGAAAAGAAAAAATGACTGATAGCTCATTTGGCAGTCCCGTAGTTTTTAGTGCTGATATATGCCGTGTTGCACTGTGCTATAATTGTGCTAACTAGAGGTGTTTGCAAGCATATACTCTAAAGTGCAAGGCTATATCCTGAGCTATTGCAATGATAGTGTCTGAAATAATAGAGGTATTTTCGCCAACATAAAGCTAAGGTGTTAAAGCCCTCAAATCCAAGGTTCCAAAATCATCTTGGCTACTGAGACGCTGGGACTGGTAAAGTGTCGCCAAACACCTCATTGCACTGCCTAATAAATTCAAAAGCAGCAAATGAAATACACATATTCGTCTGCAAATCCGTCCTAATATCAAACTCCATTCGCCAAGATTTGCAGAAGCTTCCTCAAGAATGCATATTTTTCTTCCACGTTGACAGTGAAAAGGAGAGATATGCATCAAACTTAAGTGTATGAAAGGTAATTAATGCATCGAAACAGACGATGCAATAGATGTTGGTCCAACATCATTTGAATGAAGCATCAAACCAAGCACACGAGTACTGGTAATCCTAGAAAGGTAGTGCTCTTTATGCAAAGGTGACGATCCTTTGATTCCTAGGTTGTTGGTACACCTTAAAGTTGGATTCTTGGGTTGATTGATGAAAAAGTAGGTTTCTTTTTAGTACCATGGGTGAACTTTGGCTTGTAATTTTCTATTCCCAGAGTGATTTTTTTACTCGCTCTAAAAAGGGTATTTTGGGGCATGAAACAAGGGTGGGCATGCTGAGATTTCGGCTTGAAAATAACAAGGGACTGGGCTCCAAAAGGACGTAAGCAAAAGCCCAGAGAGACTGACAGAAGAATCTCCATTACTTTTGTAACCTTTCTCTATTATTTTCTTTTCATATAAATGACTCTGGGGAAAAATTTCTTCCTCTTTTTTTTTTCCCTTTTTCTCTGTTTGAAGAAATCCTCTAAGATGATTTAAGTCTGTTCCAGAAACAAAGAATTTGGACCTTTTCAAAAGACAGTATATTAAAGGACAGAAATGCTCCATACCAGTCTCTCTCTTCCCTTTTGATTACTTTTTTCCTTTTTCTTTAGCATCTTTCTCTACATATTTTGTTTTTTTTAATGGACGATCATATTCTCTAGACTCTAATTGGAGGAAGCAGAGGCAAGGCTTCTGTCTTTTAGCAGAGCTTCCGGACAGCAACAGTAATGACAATTAAAGGCCAAGGAGAGGAAAATTACAGCTGACAGGAAAATGCACCCTATAAATGGGAAAGGCAGAGTAACATTAAAAGAAAATGAATCACAAGAAAATGGTTCACCAACTCGTTGCAAGAGTGAATTTGTAGTGTTCAAAGGGAGCAACTATATCATTTGATCAGCAAAAGAATAAATATTAATTTCCAGAACAGGACTAAAATCTGATTTGTCAACTGGTCCACTCCATCCGATTAGCAAGTCAAATTTTTCCATGGAGAGAGAGATTATTAGGTTAGAAAGCAGTCTGCCCCGAGAGGGTAAACTAAGGTTTTGCACTATTACATCAACAAAGGCAAGGCAATGTATCAGAGTATCAATCAAATCATTGTCAGGCAAACGAAATTTTTCCAACAGTGTTACTGAAAAGAGCCAGTTTTCTTACTGTTTGTGACATTTGCCAACTCTGAAACGCCTGCTCCGTGAAGCTTTTAGCAGCTGCCCTCAATGTCCAATAGGAAGCCAAGACACTTGCACTTCCTTTCATCAGCAGAAAATAAGAAACATTGGCAAACTCTGCACTTAAGAAATTGACCAGCAGCTTAATCGTAGCCATAATGTAGTCTTGGAGGCGGAATTGTATATTCTTGAACAGGAAATTTAAGTGTTCTGTGCTACAATAAACCTTGTACAATTAAGACTTGCCTAATGGACCGATTTGGCTCAATACTTTCATGATCAACCTGAAGGTCCACATCTGCCTCCCAGACCGGCAAGCTAATTTTTGTTAACAGCAAATAATGTCAACACAAACAATGGAAATCCAGCTCACGTCAAGATCATACTACAAGTGACCGAACTGGCATCTCTGAAAGTCCAGAAAAATTGTTGGTACAAATAGTTGAAATCATTTTTCCTATAGTAAATAAGCAAGTAATCCACAATAGTGCAGCTGTCAATTTGCAATCCTTGTTTGCCAGCACATTCACATTTTCCTTGATAAGATAAAGGTTCCAATGCGGACCAAGTTAAGAATATCCTAAAAGAAACATTGAACATCACACTCAATCTCCCTTCTTCCTCCAACAAGAAGTATCCTAGAAGATGCACCAAACAAAAATTTGTCAAATTTTTCACGACCACGAGATTCGGACTCTAAATACCCTTCAAAACGGCTTTATTTAGCATATCAAAACCTTAATCTAACAAATAGCATCATCGCGGGGTAGTAAAATTTGAGCCTCCTATTGTTCTGCCCCAAGCCATAAATCCTCTGAGTATCATGGAGGGCGAGTATTTATTTCTGTCAATGTCTCAGCGTAGACATTTGCACTCTTTCCCTGCAAGACACAAGGCTTTTGGCTTCCTCTCCAGCATTTCACCATCCGTAAATAATAGAGAGTGAACCCTGAACTTATTTCCCTTTGCCCAACTAATGTAAATTAGCCAATGTGGTCCTTGCATTGACAGCTTGATTCTTGCTGAGACACACCCTTCTGATCCAATTTCAATGTTCTGGCTTCCACTGCTACAGTCTAACCTTTCCCATCATCGCCAAGAACAAATTCTTTTTACTTACCCTTTTGTTTCTTTGGCATGACTAATTGATATTAGGCACCAGAAGGATTAACAGTGTCGAGAAATGACAATCGCTCGATCAAGAAGCAAATCTAAGCTTGTTTTTCTCCCCTCGTGACGGTTGAATTGAAGCTTCAGCAGGAACCCCAAAAAAAAAAAAAAAATCATAAAATTCCAAAAGATCATGATATGTAGAAAACGCAAGAAACCAATCATGAGGCTGCAAAAAAGATGAAATTATTGTGCAGGGGGGAAGGAACCGAGGAGGGTAATGGAAACACAACGACATATAAACAGAAACAAGTAGCGTGAATTACAGGATGAGGAATGCAAAGGGAAATATGAATAATTTATGTGGGGAAATAATACTGAAATTAATATTTTTAAAGGAGAAAAGGATTGCAGTACAGAGAAGAGAGAGGAGGACTCAGCTGTTGGGTTTGCTGCTTGTGGATAAAGACGGACGGCTTCTTTCTTCAGAGAGATGCAGAGAGAGAGAGAGAGAGAGAAGCTTCGACCAATCGGGTTCAAGCGCAGGTGACTCTCCTTGATTAACAAGATGACTTTGACGAATCACTCCTGCCCACACTCCAAACCCCCCGCTCCCCCCCCGCCCGCCCAACAAACAGTCAATCTCTCTCTCTCTCTCGGGTCAGAAAAATAAGTGATTTTTCACATACCCTTTTATCCATTTTGCGGCAGGGAAAGCATGTGAGAGAAAACGAACAGGGGGGTCGCCCGATCTTGGGGAGGAAAAGACATTGATTACTCCACTGCAGATGAATGAATCAGGCTGATACAGAGAGACAGAGAGAGAGAGAGAGAGAGAGAGAGAGTGTGTGTGTACGAGTCAGCTGGATCTTTGCATTCTTGCTTCCCCTCTATTCCCACGAATGGATCATCGAAGTCGAAGTGATAAGTAGAACTCATTTTGTTTGCAGCATGATTATGCAGAAGTTCGCAGATGAATATTGCACTGTACTTTCAGATATCTCTTAACTCTTGTGATCTCTTTCCAACGCCTGAAGCTCATATTACTAGTAAATTCACTCGACATACCTGAAACATGTGTAATTATTCCGCATCGATTGTGGCATAGATTGAAGTAACTACAATTTTGGAATACCCTGCTTGATTAGTAGACTCTCAAGAACTTGTTTGAAATGAAATTACATTTCATAGGCTAAAGATAAGTTTAGCTTTCCCTACTTTCTGCTTTTCATTTTCGTTCCTCTATTTTCTGCTCCTAGTTTCTTGTGCACCATGAATTTGAAGGCCTTTTACCCAAAAACAAAGTTGAAAGATGGTTGTTTTCCAAACCCACAGTTTCAACAAAGATGCTAATCGGCATACAAGAGCATAACACTACACAGTATTCTTAAACTACGAATTCAAGCACGTAAATTCAATATAGAAACATAACATTACGAAAGTATAAAGGCCCGTTTGTTTAAAGGAAAATTGCTTCGGGAAAAGTTTTTTTTTACTGTCCAGTGTTTGCATGACAAAAAATTAATTGATCGGTGGAAAACATTGTCCATCGACTAACATAACGAGTTTAAATTAAGGAAAAAAGACTAACCCTTTTGATAAAAAGGAAATCATTTTTTTTAAACCACAAAGCAACTGAAAATTATCCATTTTACTTGAAAATAATTTTCATGAAAGATATTTTCCCTTATTATGAAATTTTTCAACGAAACAAAGTCACCCTAAGATGAACAAAGTCACAAGTGTAGGTTCGTTCATTAGCATTTTGCAACTATACTTTAGTCAATCTGGAAATGCATCTTCCGATTGAGTCACGACTATAATCTTTTTCTTGGAACAAACTTGCCGATCACACCCTTAGGAATAAAAATTATGGTGATTTGCTTTCACGCTATTTCATGTGACAAAAAAGTCACATTTCTACTTCAAGAAACCATAGGGTTGATGATCTACACTTGACCCGCCTAATTTTCTTCAAGGTTAGAGAAATTGAAAATTTTAAAATTATCACTAGCAAGTTTCTTTCTCTTTTCTCTTTTTTTTTTTTTTTTTTTTTTTTTTTTTTTTGGGGGGGGGTGGTGAATTCCGTTGCGCTGATTAATAAGTTAGATGCATAATAAGGTGAGGGCCAAAAAGGCTCTCCAAAATGACGGACCTGATGTGACTGGTCATAATCGGACGGCCTTATTTCTCCCACTAGGAGGTGCTGACAGTGCTGACACGTGGGAAGACGTTAAAGGCTCCAATCAGAAGGAGCTCTCCACGTGGGAATCAAGGCAAAAAGACGAAAAAGCAATAGCTCCAATCTGTCAAATATACCTTGCTTGCTTCTTCTTCTTCTTCTTCTTCTTATTATTATTATTATTATTATTATTATTATTATTTTGGGTCGGTTCTTGCTTATTATTACTTCATCTGCTCCTGTGCTTCTTTGCTTTTGCAGTTGGAGTCCGAATGGACCAATTTAACCCTTTCGCATTCACATATTGTTTCTTTTTTTAATATTTCCGAACTGCCATTTCATAAAAAGTTAAAGCTATTCACTACTCTCTTTGATCCATTGCCCATTTGTTTAAGAGCTATCCATTAGAGATAATTAGTAAGAAAGTCATAAATTTATTGTAATCATGACATTTTAGTTATAATTTTTTTTTACCAATTGAGTCATAAATTTTTTATACTAATATCAATTCAGGTCATTGGATAAATTTTAGCCAAGCAACGCTACGTGGACACCGGTCATCATATATGGTGCCGACGCGAATAATTTTTAATAATATTTTAATATTTTTTTAAAAAATTTATTCTTCTTTTATGTTTCCTTTTATTTTTTTTCTTTCTCTTATTTTGTTTCTTTCCTTCATCTTCTTCCTCTATCTAGTCGCTAGAACTCAACATCTAGCCAGAGGCGAGGGCTAGCCTCACTAGCATCGGCACCACGTAAGATGACTAACTTCTATATCAACGTTGGTCAGCCAACAATTGTTAGATTGATTAAATTGACACAAATGCAAAAGTCTTATGAGTTAGTTCGCCAAAAAATAAATTTATTTAATTGTCTCAATTACAATAAGTTTAGGATTGTTTTGGTAATTTCCCTTCCCATCACAACAGATTCACTAAATTCTTTAAAATGGTCCGTTTTACTTTCATACATAATCCACCCACAATCGCACTCATGCCTAGGGAAAATTAGTGATCCGCACACTTGCATGTGCAAGTCGAAACTATTCGAGAGTGCACAAGTTACTCTTATCTTGCACATCAATCGACATTGAGAGTGGCGGTAGAGTGCCTCTCATTTGATTGATTTCACAAGAAAAATCTCATATCACATTAACAATCACAGATGCGTGATGTGTTGAAAAAAGAGTTACGTGCATCTCAATTAAAAGAAAAAAAAAATAGAGTCACCCTAGGTGAAAGTTGTGTTTTTTTAACCTCCACGCAGTGGACCCCCCAACATAAATTTATTCACCTCATCACCTCAATGTGAATGTATTTATGGTTATTTGAATGAAAAGAGACAAGGAGAGCAGGCCAGGGAAGTCAACTAAATTGGCTCCATAAATTCACGGGCAAAAGCTAAGAAACCCACCCAAAAAAAAAAATATTAGGTAAAAGAACCATCTCGTTGACGACGACCAATTGGCCAACAGTCTAAATCGAAGTTGTCTTCCTCATCTCTCTCTTTTTTTCTTTTTTAATGTATTTATTTTCTATTATTTTTCAAAATTAAATTCTGGATTGACCTAAGACTGACGTGATGCTTATGTAAATTTGGAATTCGGACCCACTTTTGGGAGTTACTTCCATTGCAAAGGGAAAATTATACCACGAAATCCTTCCCCGCGTTGACTCTATGAATGACCCGGACGATTTTATCTGCGAAAATGAGCGACCAGCTGTAAGAGGCTCATCAAATCCGACGGCTCGGACGGGTCGGTCCGTTTCGTGCTTAGTCTAGACCAAATCTTTGTTGTACCATATTGACATGATTGTATATGCAGATTGCAATTGATATTAAATCTCGTCTAGTCGGACCTTAGCGGTACCCGCTCAGATGTGGGTCAAACCGGTCGGCTTATCTTGGATAACTTTTGGGGATAAGGTATTTATCTTGTTTTAGATGTCAAACTTGAACAAAATGCATCTCTTACATCACGAAATTATCAGTTCAGGCAAAAAAAAAAATCGAAATTCACAATAATACAAGCCATCCGGTCATTCTAAGCTTGCGTATTTGTTCTCCATGAAACACCTGAGGCTAAGATGAGGATAATTGGATATGTCTGGAGATAAAGTTATCCGAAAGCCATCAAATTTTGCCACGTGTATAGATTCAGACTAGAGGGTCACAACTCATAATAGTTTGAACTCGAGGGGGTAAAATCTTTTTGTGCAATTTGATCCTTAATTTGTACTTTCTGCCATTGCGGTCAATGTCGATCCAATTTCCACTCTCCAATTTCACAACAATCTCTCTCTCTCTCCTATTTTCTTTTGGTGGCAATAAAATAGGAAAAAAAATTCAATTTTGATAATTAATTGAAGATGAAGGGGGGAGGCGGCATCAGATGATGCAGCCCCTCCAAATTGAACCCCCACATAGTGAATGGTCACTTTCCGCTATAAGTGGGGGTGGCGGCGGGACCATTCTCGTTTTATCATTATTTTATCTTATTTTATTTTAATCATTTTTTTTCGAATTTTTAGTATGAGGGTTTGGACCATTTTGGTTTTTCAATCTGCCCCCCAGACAAAATTCCAACAAATGATTTTGTTGTATCCCGTTCGTAGAAGTTATGGCGAAGAGGTGTTTTTATTTTGGGTTGCGGCTTTGATTGACAAGTTGCAACTTGCAGCCAATGAAAAGCATTGAGGACCAATCCCTTCGTGGTGCAGATTATATTGGAAGGGGACTTGCCATTGCCAATTTGCCACCACCCGACCCCACACACCTTTTAGGTCCACTAATGGTGACTATGTATGCACCTAAATGTGCTTTCATGTTTGCTTTTCTTTGTGCATGTATGAGTGTGGAAAATGAAGTTGATAGAAGATTGTCGTGTGGAAGACACGCGCCGTGTACTATTTTCCTTTTGTGTCGGGATCGAACACCGCTGTTTCTAGAGATGTAGAGAGTAGGAAGAAGGGAAGAAATACCAAAAAAGTCTTAAACCTATTAATTTGATACAAATTTAGTCATAAATATTTTAAGTTAACAAATTTAGTAAAACTTTTTCATATTAATATAAGGTTTGTCAGAGCTCACCATCCACTGGGCAAGGCATAGGCGGTAGTGGGAGAGGTCACCTCACCAAGGCCTCGTTGGCTGTGGCCTCACCAACCACGAGCGATGCCATGGCAAGGTCACCTCGCTCGCAGCCACCTACACCTCGCCCACATCTAGGTGAGGCCTGATAAGGGCTTCGCGGCCCATGCCCAATGGCTAGAGATGGAAAAGAAAAAAAAAACCAAAAGAGAAGGAAAAAAAGAAAAGGAAAAGATTTCGATAAAATATTTAAAAAAAATTTTAAAAAAAATTGTCTATACCAGCGCTAATCGTGCCGCGTAAGACAACTAGCATCCACTTTAATAGTTTTTTATCTAAATTTACCGAATAAACTCAATTGGTATTAATGTGAAAATACTTAAGACTAAATTAATTCGATTGAAAGATTTAGAATTGTATTGGTATCAATATGATAGGTTTATGACTTTTTTTTTCTAATTAGGGGGCTTTAGGCCTCAAGGAGTCCTCATATTAGATTTTTCTCAATTTGACCTCTTAGAATTAGCCATTCGAAAGTAAAATGTTTGCAGATATTCTGGTCATAATGTGGGATGAATTTGCAGCTGACCAAATCAGATAGATGATTTAGCCTGGTGCATTGAAAGAATCCATCATATCGTTCGACCGCTATATATACGACGTGCGTGCCCATTAGAACAAACGAGAACGACATTTTTGGGTTTGAGGGTGTTTGCTTTCGATATTTGAAGATTCAAGACCAAATCCGACCGAGAGGTTAAGGAACCAAAGAACTTCTAGTACAACTTGACGAAAAAACCCTAAATGACTAGGAGCAAAATAGTGTTACATTATACATATTTCCATATACATACATATACGTACACACACACACATATATATGCATATTGAATTGATGTCGGTCCAATCTGTTGGTAGGTGATGCATGCATGAGGGGAATACGTCATGGACGATGCATGCATCTATACAAAACCATGGCCTCTTTCACGACGACGCCTCCCTATTCCGCAAAGAGAACACACCCCCCTCATCGACATCCCACTATCGTCAGCCAAATTCAAAAACCCTTTTGGATCCTCGTCACTCCTCATATCGGCAACATTCGCGACGGGACAGATTGTGTGTTTTTGCCTAGTGCGTGCGGAACATATGATGATTTCCGATCGTCTAGGTACTGAGTCATGCGTGCCAAGAAAACTCGAATGTAACACAACAGAGTACCCTCTCGAGCTCGACTCGTGTGCATCGGCAAGGGGCGGCGAGTTTCGGTTTGAAATTCGATCCTTCGGGTCATCAAACAAGAATTGTGGTGATGCCGTGACATCAACATGAAGAATGTCGTGATTGTTCTTAATTCTAAGTCGTACTATGTTTTCGGGTCTAGGGTTAAAAGTGGTTGAATCTTCTTGCGGTGGTGTTTTACGAGTTTTGTTACATGGCTCGAGACTCCAAGGGAAAAGAAATGATGGGCTTGGTTCGTCCAAAATGGACGATCATATACTATCTGACCAAGCGATGTTCTCACCTTAAGCCCAAGACTATGTTAGCCCTTGCATTAAATGACATAAAGAGTCATTAAACTTTAATCTAATATCCAATATAATTCTTAAATTTTAAATTGGTGTAATGTGGTATCCGAACTTTATCCCAATATGCAAAGTTGTCTCTAGGCTTAAATATTTTCATATAGTTTAGGGACTACATTGAACATTTACCAATAGTCCAAGACTACATTGATAAAATTAAAAGTTTGAGGATAATATTGTGTATTGGGCCAAAATTTGAGGATCAAATTGCATCAATTAAATATTTACGGACCACATTGTATATTAAACTAGAACTCAGGGACCATTTGTGATATTGTCACTTTTATTTTCTACCCAAACATCTCCTCAAATCTGCCGAGCTTCAAGGCTAAAAGGAAAGTTTCGGCTGATGGTACTGGCAATGTGACCAAGTAATGTAGAAAAGAAAGAACAAGAACTGCAGCTCTCAGGGTCACTTCAACACTAGCCAACTCTTATCAATTTAAATTACGAGAGGCTAACTTTTGAAGACCGGATTTAGATAACTAGTGTAATTTGTCTTTGAATTTATACTAACTGTTATCTGCTGCTCCTTAGGGGGGAAAATAAATCGTTTCTTGGCTTATAAATTAATTTCTCAGATGGAACATCAGCCTGACCCTATGATGCAACCGCCGCATAATTCGATAATCTTTGGATTGCTATGCTGCATTTCATATTACACAAGTTGCATTTGCTGCACTCTTCATCCTCCAGCCATGTCCAGTAGAAAAATGAATGAGAGAGCTGACCTAGTGATCATTAGTTCGCCATCCACGTCGATGGGGGGGGGGGGGGGGAGATTACCTAGTGATCAATAGTTTCCCGGTACCAAAGTTTTTAATCTAATAATCAACTCCTTCAGCTAATATAGCAAGATCGTGTACTACATCGAGCATGTCAAAGTAAATATAGGGACCGACCCCCTTAAATTCCTGAAAGAAGGATATTGACTAGAGCTCCTTTACATATGTATAGCCAACGTCCTCCAACGATTGGCTTCTGCTTGATGGATGAATGAACTCAGAACAGATCCATAGAGGACTCACGGACAAGTTAGCATGCGTGAATGTTTTTGAAAAATTGAATGAAAGGTGAAATGCTGCTTCAACTGGGAGGGCAAATGATCATAATTCAACATAAGAACAGGTAGAATGCCATCCTCTGCTTGTCATGATCCCTAAATATCGCTCTTACAGGTACCTGATCTTCTTTGCTATCTTTGGAATACAGTAAGCTTCCCAACGTGTTCACAGCAAGGGGAACTCCTTGATGTTTTGCAACGATTTCATTCCCAAACTCCCCGAGATCAGGACATAGTTTCCCTGTTCTCTCTTTGAGGTTGTATGCTGGAAAAGAAGCCATCACACCTTTCCACCCATATTGCCATACTGATTGTTTGACGTTCTTGATGAAAACTTCACACTGAATTTCATCAAGCAAGTCCTCGCCATTGTATAGCACATCTTTAAGTTGGCCTAACCAAAGTCTTAAGTCTTAGTCAGTGGTTGTCTGCCTGTTTGCTCTCAAGGTATGCTCGAGCGCTGTCTTAATCATGCTCAAGGTATGCTCGAGCTTCTTGAAGGGCAAGAGATCCTAGCTGCATCAGCACTCTCTCGCAATGCCGAGAGATGAATGTTGTGGCCATGTTTGATCAGAGGAAAAGAGCAAGGTGCTGGGATGTACTAGAGAGACCGTTTCTCTGATGAAAGACGGAATGTTTTCTTATAAAGATGATGCAGCTGCAAAACTAAATTCAAAAATGGTGCCAGACATGTGGAATGACAAGACAGACTGCTTCAGCTTGGATTTTATCTACTTGTTTAAATACATATCGCGGTTTGTCAGTAATTTCATAAACTAGTACAATAAATGAATTGCTGTTTCCCTAACACTACTCTTAGTTTATTTGTTCTGACCCAGTCCCTTTTGGCTGCTGTACAATCGTCAGCCCAGCGAATCATCAATAGTCCATAATCAATAATTAATCATCAATGGTCATCAATCTGACCAAACTTATCGAGTGCGTAACGTGTAAATAGGTTATTTGTCGAACGTAATTGTCATCTTTATCATAGGCAAAACACTTGCTATAATATTATTCATTGCAGCTTTTCATGCTATTGCAGAGTGCTGGACTTCATCTATTGAAGAAAGAGTGATGCTAGGGATATGCATCAGCCTATTCATTCATAAACAAATCCAGCCTTGAGCAGAAAAACAAATGGATGTATGAACTTGGAATAAAAACAAATTGATCTCAACCTAGCAATCTTTGCCCAATAAGCAAAACAAATGAGAAAGAATACAAAAATCAGCGGCACTCCTAATCCCTCAAAGTACAGACACTCGCAGACAACTAAATCTTCCTTTTTTTCACACGGAAGCCTCAATCCTGGGCTCAAAGGAGAAGGCAGACATGAACTCCATCGGTTCACCCTTCATATCACAGGTTGGCAATTCAATCCATTCATTGCCAACAGAATCATAAAGAATGTACTTAAACAGCTCGCTCGAATTCAAGCATATCAATACCCGGTCACCAGCCCCGAGGCAGTTTATGTCCACCTTCTTGCCATAAAATTCATGGGCCATGGCCGGCGGCATTGCCGTGATTTGCTGCCAAGACCTGTTAACTTCATTGTATCGCCACATCCTGAGGCTTGCGCTCTCAAAGAATTCCGATAAGACCACAACTATCATCTCGCCTCTGCACTCCACTATGTCGATGGAGTACTCAGACCACATAGGCAGTAGCCTCGGGTACTCAGAGAAGCACCTGCTTGTCAAGTCGCAGGCCACGACAGTCCCCGAGGAGCTTAGGAAATAGACAATCTCATGACCATTCTTGATGGTCATAACTGATGAATATTGCTTTGATGGGCTTCTGAGCATATTGGTAACCACCAGATTGCCTGCCTTACTAAGGAAGTAGACAGCATCCTCTTCGATCTCCCCAGGTTCTTCGTGATTTTTGCTTAGCAGATTATCATCATCCCATCTATCGAGTGCCGAATTGAAGGTTTTGAAAGAAAGCCTTGGTAATTCACCACACACCAATACAAGCTTGAAAGAGTGATGAGGCCCAGGAGTTGATTGCATCACAATGGCATGAATTGTTTGGTTCTCAGTATGTGGGATCTCTCGGAAGGACCCTGTCACGGGATTGGAGACGATGAAGTTCCCGGAAGCATTTCGGAAGCAGATAAAGCCACCAGATGAGGCCACGGGCAGAAAGCTAAGGTCCTTCTGGAGGAAGGATGGGTGATTGAGTGGCTTCCACTTGGATTCGGCTGAGTCGAAGACGACCGATTTGTTGAGGCATGAGCCAACCATGAAGAACCACGGCTCACGGGAAGGAATATTGGAGCAGGCGAGCTTGAAGCTCGGGGAATCAGCAACCGACTTCCACCTCTTGCAGACCGAAGTGAGGCGGAAGAACGCAGAGGTTGGTAGCCACGAGAGCACCTTTTCAAGGAGGTCTTGATTGAGATCATCCAAGTGCAGGGTTCCATGACCTTCTTGGTATTCAAACTTCCTCTTTCGACTCAATCTTGAAGCACACTGATCATGGCTGTCCATGTCGAGTAGCAATTCGTGGTGAGAAGCCTGCAATTACAAGAAAAGGTCAGGTCATGCATTTGTCCCTATACCACATGCTCTTGGATGAGTAAAAGAAGAAGCTTCAGTTGAGATTCAAGTGAAATCTTTAAGAAGTGAAAGCAATATGCATGGTAAATATAAGCATCTATATACTAGTATCTACTTGTTAATGAATAGGCTTTCACTAGTTGAAGATGGCACAATGCTTCAAAAGGTTCATGATTGGAGAACTTTTCATAGGAAAAAACGGACTCTTCAGATTTGCCGAAGCGATCAGATTAAATCCCAGGAAAGAGTGACCACTGAAGACCAAACTTCAGTGTGCTGTGTACTTGGAGTGATGAAATTTCAGCTCACACAGCAGAAGAATCAGTCGGAGAAGCCTCAACTTGAAACACTGGCTTAGAGCAGGAAGAGGTAAGACAAACACGACCATCATCCACAAGCAGAAAACCAAAAAGGAAGCAAATTTAGCAGAAAAAAATCAGTACCCACCATACTCGAAGCAGCAAAAAAGGAAGAGCCGAGCTCAAGAGCAGATGTAAAAAAGTACCTGCTTGTTTGCTGGCAGTTCTTGCGGCGACAATGGAAGTCTTGATCAGAGAGAGAGAGAGAGAGAGACTAGTGAGCACTGAGGAGTGCAATGTGATAGAGAAGTGCTGGATAGGGGGGATCTTTTGGGGGTTTTAAAGAAGAATGGGGGTTGGACTTTGAAGAGAGAGACAACAACCCAACAAAAAAAGTGGGGAGAGAGAGAGGGGGGAGGAGCTTGTGGAGGAAGAGTGCTAGGAAGGTTCCTTTTTTTAATGCTCTCTTCTCTCTTGTTGGGTGTTGTTGACACTAGCATTAGTGTAGCCAAACAGTGCGAGCAGCTCTGTATGCGTGCGGGCGTGCGTGCGTGCTTTTGCGGGTGCGTGCGCGCGCGTTGGAGAGAGAGAGAGGGGGGGGGGGGGGAGTCCACCCACAAACAACAACAGAGAGAGTCCACCCGCAAGCAACGACACACGGGTGGTTATTGATTCTTGTTCAAAGAACCGAAAAAGAAAAAGAAAAAGAAAGACGATTCTTGTTCACGGGCATGTCTTCCCCTTTCGCACCATCCTTTTTTTATCTCGCCGAATTTGGACCTGCGTGCTACTGCTTTGACTTCTCTTTTCCCCACTTTGTCACAGCTAGTTGCTGCTGTCTCTAGACCTACGGGACGGCCTCGGATTCGGGTCCTAGTTCTCGACCCAGAAAACCCAAAGTCTCAAGCAAAGCCTGTGCACAGCAATGTCAATGTGCCCACTTTATCTGAAAAAGAAAAGACGAGCGTAGGGTGTCTGTGTGTGTGTGAAACAGTGAGGAGGAAAAAGGGGGAGGAAAAAGAGAAAGGGTAGGGCTCGGTTTCGAGTTCTTTTGCATGTCAAAGGGGGAATTTTTATGCTAAAGAAGGAGGGTAACACGGTTTATTTTAATGAGTAGGGTTCTTGGGTCTGACCTTTGGAAAGCCAAAGGAGAGAGAGAGAGAGAGAGAGAGAGGGCAAAGGCGAACCAAACTTATGCTCAACTTTGAGCCTCGTTGAGGAATCTTTCGAGTGGGTCTGTAAGTCAAAATGCCCCAGAATCCAGGGCCTCGGCTCCTTCTCAGCTTCAAAGGAGAAAAGGGAAGAGAAAAGAAAGAAAATAGTTGTCAAGCAATTCATAGAAATAACAATTTGTCATTCTCATCAGATGATATTAACGAGCTTCGAGTGCCGTCCTTGACAAGAATCCAAAAACAAGTGAATGACAGATTAAAAAAAAAAAAAGAAAAAAGAAAACTTGGACTGGCCCCCAACATAGATGAACGGGGGGAGAGATAAAGCCGCTGATTGCGATCTCTTTTCTCGTGCGGCTTCGGGTGCAAGATGGGAGGAGAAGATGCTCATTAGTTTAGTCCCCTCCATGAACGCAGAGATCTCGATGACTCTCTGATTCGAGCCTCTTGAAACTTAATAATTATTAATTACTTCCTCCAAAACTCAAAAGAGGGCTCTCTCTTCTTTTGGGCTCGCGCTGGTTTTAGCCCTTTGACTTTTAGGCTTTTAGCTCGCGGGCGGACGATGCTGCTGTCCGTTCCGGCGTCGAATTTGTCGTTTGCTCCTGTCGTGTCCACCGCTCTGCGCCCACCGCATCTCAGGGTCCTTTGCCCCCTCCCTCCCTCGTACTTTGATGGCGGCTTTGGTTTGTCGTGCGCCTCGAGATTGTCTCGGCCATTAGCGCCCTTTAATTCACATGTTTTCTCGATAAACATGGTTCGGTCGGTGCTGATAGATTGGGGTCTAATAAGGATGAACGTCCGGCAGCCCCGTTGGGACCTATAATTGCATTCGGTTTTGGCTCAGAAATGTTCACGTCTTGCTGTATTAAGTATCCGACTGCTCAACTTAGTAGATTTGTAAATGGTGATTGATGTATGTCTAGTCTTGAACTGGCACTCTTTTGAGAGTCGAGATATTGAAAGAAAGGATCGAGTTTGATTTAACCAATGAACTCTATAACTGAACTTTATTTCGACATAGGTCACTAACTTAAGATGAGGTTGAAAATTTTGAACTCCCGACATTATGAGAGGTTCCTTAAGTACCGACGGCAATACTAACGTGTGGTTGGGGCTAAAGCATTAATTATTTATGCTTGTCCATTTATTTGATCACTTTATCTTACCCCTTTCTTGTCTGGTGTTGGATTAAGCAAGTTCTACGGGGCACGACTCTGTCAAATTGATCTGGCCCATATCGTTATCTTGGAGTGGCAATTCTTGAATGGGGCATAGGTTTTTTTTATTTTTAAAATTTTGAGTTCAAGATTTTGTTGTTGGAGTCTACTATTTCACTTTAATCAATCATCGAGTGTCTTAAATGCTTTGTTGCTTTCTTGGGGCTTTGCCCTTCAATGGAACAAAAACAAAAACAAAAAAACAAAAAACGGATTATTTTATAATCACGTGGGATCGATGGCTTTACATCTTAAACAAGTTTTTTTTTGCAAGAAAATGACAGGCAAATTCCAAAAATTAATCTAAATAGGCACTTAATCTGTGTCTGAAAAATGAATCACCGTTTAAAATAAAAGCTTTACGTGCGCCTGTTTAATCATCCGATTTTCATTGTATAATCCCCGAAAGAGGTTAAAATGACAATTATGCGGTTTTACATACAATTATACTTGATCTAGTGAGAATCGTGACTTGTGAGAAGTTTGGTTATATTGGATTTCTGTTGCTTTGAACAAAAAATCATAAACAGTTAAATGGGGATTACTTGAAAAGAGGAGCGAAATCTATTTGTGTTTTTTTTGTAAAGAAACGACGCAATAAAAAGTCATACCATAGAGATGGAAATAAGATGGGTGAATTCCTCAAACCCCATCCTAACTCCAAAGAAAACAATCAAGAAATTTCCAGTAATTCAGAGCTCCTCTTGAACGACTGCAACGGAAAATGTCTCATATCGAGTGGCCAAGAAATAGCACGAATCAATCTCTCAAACAGAGAGTGTTCTAACAAGGCAAATGTAATGAGTTTTATAGTAAAGAACTTCACAGCAATCGTTTCCATATCAAGTACTCGGCAGAGTATGGATGTTACGGTTACAGTTGATGGAGAAAATAGATCGGAATTGCGAATTTTATCAAGGTGCCTTCTCGTGTAAGAAACCTTTCATCATGTCACAGATTCCGCTGTCTAATTGTCTGACCTCAGTTTGCAGCGAAGATTGAGTAATTGCCTTGCAAGACAAAAGAAACACGGAACACATGATCTGCGGATTTAATAATCTTACATTGCAGTGATTAGAAAGCCCAACGTATTTGGATGCTTAACTCTAGCCGAATCCAAGTTAAACTCAAGTTGTCCCACCACATTTAGATACAAGGCCATGGATGATTTTGGGAGTTTCAGACAAATATATGCATCTAGAAAGACACACTACAATATGAAATCCAGCTCTTGCTTTTGATGATTAAGGTTTTTTTTTTATGAATCACATTCAGCTTTACAAAGAACACAGACTGCGTAAAGCAAAATGCTTGATATTTGAAGCCGAATCACATTTAGTCCCGATTTGCATCTTCTAGATCTTCATCCTCTGGGACGCCTCAAAGATACAGGACATTGTTACATCTGCAAGGAAGGAGCCAGGCGTGTAAAAGAAGTGAAGCTTCTGAATACTGAGCTTACTCCATGAGAAAAACTCGGAAAACATCAAAATTTATAATTATGTAAGTCCACAGCTTACCCAAGTAGGAAAAAACAGAGTATGTGTTGGCCGGGCTAAAGAGTCCACATGCAACACCGAGCAAAAGGAGAGCTCCTAAGCATGCAAAGGCCACAGCGAAGGGCAAATCACTCATCAAGATATCGGCTTTACTGCTACTGTAGTCTCTCGTTCTTGCTCAGGACAGACGTAGAATATAACAAAGAACTTGAGCTTGCCAAAAATAATGATCGAGACTTCTTTTCTCCAGCATGTTGCGAAGTTAGATCAGACTCTCTCCCAGACTTCCAGTGAATTGTCCGTCTATGTATTCTTCTGTGTTGGCAAGCTGCGCAAGTTTTCGGATTAAGGAAATCCTTGAGAACCGTTGATAATTACCAACAAGAGCTACCAACCCCATGAAGTAAACCGGATATTCAACCATCATAAAAGAACGTATTTTTACAGATCAGTCAGAAGGGACAAACCTGAAAATTCATGTAGGAATCCACTGAGACAAGAAAACCTACAAAACATATAACCGAAATCATACTAGGCTAGTTAACAAAAGGCACACTTACATCCGTGATTGCAGCCAAAGGAGCCCATCATATATTTATCGCAGGAAATACATAGTGGTAAAGTTTCCAATCAGAAAAGTTCAGAAGATTGGGGGAATTACCTTTGTATTCCATGCCCCACTTAAGCTTTGTTCAAAAGAGGCTTAGGATTAACTGGAATAGTCTGCAAAGTAGAGACAAACAGTTATAAAGAGGATGAGTACTATAACCATCAATTCCAAAAGTTCAGTGACTCGATTGACTATATTGAGAAGCATGGTATTAGTGGAAGCGCCTCAAAATGGCAGAAGCAAACTCAACAGAACAATAAACTTCTTTTTTTTCTGACTTAACAAAGTGAGCAATTTCTATGCTTTATTATTCTCAGATCAAGCATTTACCAAATCTTAAATTTTTATCCAGAGAGAAGTGGGCAAACATGTACTATATTAGAGATCAACCATGCAACTAAAGACTATATGGATGAGCGCAATCAAGAGGAAATTCAAACGGCCAAACATATTCATCCGAAAAGTAAAAGAGAAATCTCATGGAACAAGATTCTAAGGACCGACTTCCCGTATCCTACTGCACCACTCTCTCTTCGATACTGATATTCAATTCTTACACACAAAAAAAAAAAATCAAGCATTCCAAGCAATACTATTAGAAAAAGCTAATCTCAAGTTCTGCCTTCCAAGTCTAGGATCTTTGGGAGATTTTTCGCGTCGCCACCAGTTGTCAAACAATATATATTGTGAGCAAGATGGGCCCTAATGGTTCCATCTGCTCATAATAACGGCAACAACTACAGATGGGATGTCGATGATCGCATGTACCGCCACCAAGAACATGTCCCATTCAACGGCAACAACCTGTACGGTTTCTGGGTCCCTGTCATTGTCGCGTCGAGCGAATACAGTTACAGTTAGAACACCAAAAACTAAAATGAAAAATGGTCATAGAAACAGCTACAAACTGACTAATATCTTCAATTCCAGCACAGTTCAAGACCGGGCACGAAAATTCCCAACGACGGTGGAAGCTTTCACCATGAAAAGAACCAAGCGATGCCCATTACAGTACAGTCTTAAATGCGACACATCAACCTTCAAATGCACGAAACCGAAACAGATCCACCAAATTGCACAGAACGCGAGAGAAACAAACAAAGAAAAAAAAAAGGATTTGCGAAGCGAATCAAAGTACCCACGGCCAATGGAAGAGAAGGAAGCGGGGGCTTTTGAGGTTCGTGGAGAAGGAAAGGCACGAGGATTGTTTCTCCATCTTGCAAGAATTGATATGAAAGGAAAAATTGCTTTTTATTTTTTTAAGAAAATATGCAGTATCATGTGATATAAGAATTAGATATGCTACATCATCGAATCCTAAATAAATTTTGTCAAATTAAATTTTCAAACTTGCGTAATTATAAAGATTATAAATGATTTATTTTTTTTTTTAATTATGGAACTTAGACTCTAATGCTTAGGCCCTTTGGAGTGCCCGAGGGGACCAAAGCTTAGCCGTTGGGGTTCGAGGGCTTGGGCACCACAGCCAAAGGCCTGGGCATGAGCGTCAAGGTCTTGGACCCAATCTCGAGGAATCTAGGCTCGATCGCCATGGTCTTGGATTTGAGTGCCGAGGATCTTCAGTAGGCATCAGGTTCTAGTCCTCAACCTCAAGGAACTTAGGTTTGATTGCCGAGATCACCAAAACCAAACACCGAGGCCTTGCTCGCAATAGCAAAGTTTTCTTGGACCTAGCCATTAGGAATTTGAGCACGAGTGCTAAAGACTTAGAGCTAATCTCAATGGACTCGGGCTCAGGCATTGTTGGCTTGGGTAAAGAGGTGGGAATTCGAGCACAAGCATTGATTTTGGTCCTAGCCTCTATGGAGCCTGCCATTGACTTGGGTGTGGGAGTTAAGTATTTAGGCATGGCTTTCGAGGACTAGGCACAGGAACTGGGGTCCTAAGCCAAACCTCAACAGACGTGGATCCAACCTGGAATAAACTACATACAATGCTGAGCAAATTCGATGCGTTTGATTCGACCTTTGGGACAAGTCTTTGAGCAAATGCAAAAATCTCGAAGTTGGAGCGTTTTTTCAAAATATGAGTAGTGTTTGGTAAATTGTAATTTAAAAAAAATATTGAGAAGCAACTTTATTTTAAATTATGTTTGGAAAAATCACACTTTATAAAGGACTTGTTAATTTAATGAAAATATAACTCAAACCAGCAAAGGGCTCAGCAACCTATTGACGACTAAGCCATTCACCAGGTGAAATCAACATCATTCAAGGTTAAGACATTTTCGAAACTATAAAATTTTAGCGAGGATAAAGTTAGAAGAGAGAAAAATGTATTAGCATTTCAGAAATGCTCAAAGCACAAAGCACTTCCGGACTTATTATAGATTAATAAATGCCTCATATTTTCAAACCGTGGAACGAAAATTTCGGAAAAGAAAGAAAAAGAAAAACCCTTTTTAACTTCATCTTATTTTCCCCTTTGTGTTCCACAGTTTGTCATGGCTGAATACATAAATTCCACATTGAAACTCGGCTAACTTTAGATCCTTTAAACCCCAAATGTAGAGGGGAGCCATGGAAAATCCAAAATGCAATCTTTCATCCTCATCTCCCAAGCACATGAAAAGTTAGATCCTCCTCGCCAAACTAGGCCCAATCTCTACTCCAGATCCTTAACCCCCAACCCAATTGGGCCGACCGAACCAAAAATCGTTCCTTTCGACCTCCCCACCGCTCCAAATTCCTTCGCCAGAACCAAGGGGAAAAAAGGAAAAAAATCGAGTCTTTGCACTAGAACGTGTGCAAAGTGCAAAGTGCAAAGTGCAAAACCCCCCCCCCCCCGTGCGGTAACCCACAACAAAATGGCGGAGAACTTGCTGACGCTGCGCAGTTCCCAGTCTTCTCTCCTCTTCCACCATCAAGAGCCCACCTTCTCCTCTTCCCTGCGACGGCACCCTCAAGGTCGCCGATCTCGCCTCCGATTCTCGCTCCCCGGGAAACCCATTTGCTGCAACTTGACCGCGAGGTCGAATCGCGCCGTGGGTCGTCTCGGAGCTCCTCCCGGGGTTCTGTCGGCGGATTCCGCGGCTCCCGCGACCGTGCTCACCGTTGACCCCGAGGGGAAGGTCGTGGGCGTCGAGCCGGACGCGGCCGGCGGCGGCGGGTTCGGCGATTTGGGCGACGGCGGAGGGAGAGGCGGAGGGGGCGGCGGAGGCGGCGGCGGCGGCGGCGGCGGCGGCGGTGAGGGGAAGGGCGAGGGCGAAGGTGGGGAGGAGGCGGAGGACGGTAGCGAGAGGAAGCCCGGGATGTCGATGTCGCAGAAGTTGACCCTGGGCTACGCCGCCCTCGTCGGAGGTGGAGTCACGTCTCGCGTTTAGCTTTTGCTTGATGTCGTTTTTGCAGTGAAATTTCGTTCTATAGATTTCTCTGTTTGCTGATTGTTAGAGACCGTTAGCCCGTCGTTTTTCATCTCTATTTGTGCTGGTTAGGCATTTAATTTGAGGTTAATTTATGGAGTTTGGATTCGAGCTAATGGCGCCTTGCGCCGCGTGGATTGTGTTGAAGTTCTTCTTTTCATTGGTTTTGATGCTCCTTCAATGTTGGTTCGGTTAAAGGGATAGGTGTCTCCATTGCGAATGTTGTGTGTTGGTGTGTGTGGAATCAATTGTTGCGTTTCCATGGCTGGCTGAACTTAATCTTATAGGAAGGTCGTTAATCTGCGGATCATATGTTGGTGTGTCGAGAAGTTAATTAGTAATTAGCAATGAGGTCATTAGTCTTATCGCTTTGGCGATGACTAACATCACTTGAGCTCCATAGATTAGAGTACGCAAAGTTGAACAGAAACTATTGGGATGAAATGTCTTGAGTTACTACTTCCACCTTTACCGAGGGAGTTAAAAAAATGACTAGGTAGATTGAATTGACGACTATTGAGACGGATGTTTTTCTGCTTTGCTGTCGATACACTTCCTCTGTAGCCATCTCAAGAAAAATTCGCAGACGATGATCTCTGATGGATTTAGGCTTGTTACTGGGATCTTTAATGTCCATGTGTAACTTAGATTTGCTCAGAACAGTGGAATGCCCTGTAATTGCATAAGCTAAATACCAATACAGGAATGACGAAGAACAGTGCATCTCACATTAGCTGCTTTACAAGTTGCAGTATTGCGGGGATATATGTCAGTCAAACGACTTTCGAATATCTTCGACATTTTGAATGAAGCTGCTTTTGTCAATATGCTTACAAGTTTCCTGTACCCTCGCAAGATCTCTTGCAGCAAAACCTTTCCCTCCTTTTTAATCATCTATAATTTTTTGATGTTTGCTTTTATGGATCTTCAGCTCTCCCTCTGTTCATCTTGCAGTTTTTGCCTTGATCTAACCATAGTTCATCTCTTACAGTGGGTGGAGTCATGGGATATATGAAGAGTGGAAGTCAGAAGTCTCTTGCTGCCGGAGGTCTGTCAGCCGCAGGATTGTACTATGTCTACACTCAGCTTCCGACTAATCCAGTTCTTGCATCTTCTATCGGGCTGGGTGAGCGATCTCACTTGCTTCAGAATTGTTGGATTTATTTTCCTTAGAATGCTTCAAAATTATTTGCTTCATTGGCCTTTGCAAAAAATGGAGAAAAAGGTTCTTCCTTATTGATTTTGGGCTGCATAATCTAAACTATCGATGGATGAGGAGCATTTATTCCTTCTGTCATGGGTGACATGTGGACCCTTTTGTTTTTTTTTTTTTCAATAGTAAACTAAATAATATCGATGGTTTTGCAAGGGACATCCATATTGTTATGAATTGGCAAATGTTCAATAGTTGGCTTTAATATTAGTGGAGGAGACAAAGTCTCTTGAGAATTTCCAAACTTCTCAATTGTCTAGCAACTGCAGCATTTGACTTTCCTTTAGTAATTTGCCACTTGCCATTGCTGCCTTAAACAGAATTAAGTGTTCAGAACTTTATCACCACATAAGCTTGAGCATGTTTGTGGTTTCTAGAAGATCTAGCTAGTTTTCTGGACCAAGCATTACCAGATCTGGGTGATATTGTACACCGAGTTACTTGAATTATCCTGGAAAAGGCTTGAAAGATTATGAGGGCTGGGGTAATCAAATAAACTTTATAAGAAAAGGGAACTTCTGAAGTTGCAGGGCATTAAGTAGACTACTAACAATGTTATTTGCATCCCTCTTTCATTACCTCTTTTCTTCTGCCTTCTTCTTTTATGACTAAAAATTATTGTCTTACATGTGTGTTCATGATTGAGACTTGTATGTATGTTCTCGATTTCCAGGTATATCAGCTGCCCTTCTAGGAGTAATGGGCTCTCGCTTTAAGAAATCAGGGAAGATTTTTCCAGCAGGTGTAGTGTCCGTGGTCTCTCTGGTTATGACTGCGGGCTACCTGCATGGAATTATGCGGAGTGCTCACTAAGATCATCATATGTCCAGTTGAAATGGTCGTCTGTCCCTTCTTTGTTTGTTTACTGAGTTAAAAAGGAAAGCAGGGACTGTGTCTCATAGCTAGTGCATCTGATTTGGGTTACTGTCGAGACCCTTATCACTGTTACATACTTCAGTAGTCCTTTTCTCTTGTTTCTCTTATTGTTTCTTTTATCAGACTTATCATGGTTAGTCTGCCTTGTATGGTCAGTTGTCCTTGTTTTTGTTTTAACGAGAACAGTGCTGTGGCAAATCGGACTATGTTTTTCTTGTGAAAATTGCGAGTCTCTGAATCTTCTGTAAATGTGTTTGCTGCTCCATGTCTTGTTTCCAGGCATTCGTGCCTCTATTTTGTTGTCAAGCAGGAATTTCATATTTGAAGAGTGGGGCATCTTGCTTCTTGCCATTGTTGAATCATATAAATGCATACTAGGAGAGAGTGGACTACATTCTGCAGCTAGATAATAGGCGCTTTCGTATAAGGAACTTCGTTAGGTTCGTTGCCAGTCGAGGGATGTTTTTATGTATGTACTGAGCTGATGGCAGTATAGAAATCGGGTTATCATTCCTGACTTATTCCATACATGCTATGTGATCAATGGTGTGGGAAGAATTGTCTCCTGCCGGCACGGTGAACCTAACAATTGCTGGTTACTCGCCGGCGCTTTTCTATTTCGCCAGGTTTCTCCATCAGAGATTGTGCTGTGTAGATTCACACGCATGTTTGCGTGCCAGAGCGTACGCAAGAGAGAGAGAGAGAGAGGGAGGGAGATTTGTATCCTTAAATCAAGATGAATCAATGAAGTACGTGTGTGTAGCTAAACCGATTCTATCTGGGAATCAGATTGGATCGCTGGAAAAATAGGTTCGGGAACTAGTTCCTGTTGGAACCAGTCTCAAAACAGGTTCCGAGTGAATATTCACTCGGAAATGGGACCGGACTATACTGTTTTGGAATCAGTTTCGGATATGGTTTTATAAGCTAAAAAGCTAAAATCTTAATTTCTTTTTCTCCTAAATTTTAACTTAAACATTCTGTCGTCCTCTGTCCTTTCCTCAAAATTCCTTGCCAGTCTCTCCACTTTCCTTCAATTTTTTATGGATGAATGGGGAATGAAGTTTATAATTTATGTTTTATGTTACATTGTTTCGTAGGAATCTAATTGACAACGAAACATCTTTTCCAAAAGTCTATTCTTCAGCTTTTGATGAGAGGAGACGGATTCTGTGGTGACTCCGAATAGGAAATATCCAAGCGGATAAGAAATAATTGCAAATCTTTATTTCGAACCTTGAATAAAATTGTACATACGAACTGTACCAGAATTTAATCAACAATAAGGTTTCAAAATACAACCATTTCACAGCAATACATGTGCATGAACTGTGTCGGAATTTAATCCACGACAAAGCTTGAGAACGTGCAAAGATGTAACACTGGAATTTAATTGACGGCACGACACCTATAATAGAGATGCACGCGAAAATTGAATCGATAATGAAGCATTGGGATAAAGATACACGTCGGAATTTAATAGACAACACAAATCAGAAAGGTGTAACTAAGGAAAAATAAAGTGCTGGAAAGAAAAGATAATAAAAGATTACATTTTGATTGTCTGGATCTCCTTTCAATTGATGAGAACTTGGTATTCATAGACATTCTATATTTCTTCATGTTTATAACCGTGCTTTCACATCTTCGTGTTTATAACCGTGCTTCCACATCTCCGAAAATTTAGTCCCATATTCCCACATTGGCAAGTCTTTTCTTCAAAGCAATTGTCATTCTCTCCACATTGGTTAACTATTGTCCATGATCTGCCTTAGTGGGTCTTCACGTGCATGAGCGGCAAGTCTTTTCTTCAAAGCAATCGTCAATCTCTCCACATTGGTCAACTATTGTCCATGATCTCCCTTAGTGGGTCTTCACGTGCATGAGGCCTGGTGTAATTCTTTGAATGGATCATCTTGCTCCTCAGTTGAGATGCTCACTACACTCCTTAGTTAAGATGCTCATCGACAACTTTGGCAAAATAATCCGCAATCACTTGCCACTTGCCACTTGTCAAGATGTACCAACATTTATACCCAAGTCATCAAACAGCACGTAATATCGACCAATCTTCAATCCATTAAATTGACTTCTTCCATGGATGATTAAATATGCTCGAATTGTATATTCTCCACTCTTTTCCCTTTTTCTTCATCAATTTTGATGGTTGCATATGAGGTTATCGAGCCCACTTTTATTGCTTCCGAACGATCATCACATATTGATAATAACTAACTATCGAACACTCTTGGGTGTCAAGTGTTTGTACTTTTTATCGTTAATAATTGTTGTTTTTGGTGGATTAAGATTTCCATCGTTCATCTTTTACTTCAAATCATTTCGTTACTCATAACCTTAAATGATTTTGCTGTAAAAATAAACCAAAAAAAGGAATAAAAAATGAAACGGGTGGTCCTTAGATAGATCCTAGAACCGGACCCCAAAAATAGGGTAAGTTTCAAAACTAGTTCCAAGCAAACAGAGTGGATTCTTGAGTTCAAAAACTGGGAATCGGTTATAATAAGGTAGGTTTTGGATTCCGTCTCTAGAACCCACCCATCCCGGAACTGATCACCCCTACAATGAAGCACCGAGAATGTTTTACCGATAGCTTGGACAAATGCCCCTATACTAAAGACCCAAAAGCGACTATAATGGGGAGTGACAAACTTTCACTGAATTAATAAAGAGAGAAGGCACCAGCCAATATATTTTGCCAACTCACCCTCCACCAACACAGGAGCAAGTCACCTATCGAACCAGTCCCAATTAAAGAAACCAATATTAATAAACACCATATGGCTAGAAGAAATGACAAAAGGAGGTAAAGGAAAAGGAAAGAAATCAACCACCTAACACCATGATTAATCAGACAAATGATTCCCACTGCCAAACCCAACATGGATTAATCATCACCTATTGAAAGCACCATCAGACATTATCCACACGTGATAATATTAAACTCCATTTTAGAGGCCAACAATCCCGTTGGGTGTGGTTGAGCTAGATTGTGAAAGTACATTACATTACATGAACGAAGGACGACAAACAATTACATAGACATCCTTCATTAATACAACGGTGACCTGAAACTAGTCACATGTTCGTATCCTAAGATAAGTCATACATCAGAGTCCAACATGATTTTCTATTAGTGCAGACACATACATCCGGGCTCACATGCCGGCACACACAGAGACACGCGAATGAACATTAGATACGTAATGACACTAGACACGTTATGCTGCAAGATAGATAAAGCTCACGCAAGCTGCGCTGTGGCCTTCATCTGATTCTCTTCCTGAGGCAGGAGAGGCTTTTCGCCATGACCGACATCAGAGGAAGCCATCATTCCAAGACCGGTCTGTTTGTCATCAGCCAGTTTTGATCCCGATGGATTTGCATATGGTGCCTTGTTCACCAACCTGCCCCCAAATGGAAAAGGAAACGGCACAAGAACAACAACTTACTCAGCTTGTTTTACCCAACATTTAGCTGCACTGATAAGTTGCATATGTGATGGAATAAAGTTCTGCTTCTAAAAGTACGGTTCTGTTTAAAGCTTGCCCAATCTATCCCTTCAAGCTTGCCTATAGAAGGTAACAAGTTAAGATGGGTTGCTATTCCCTATTCTGTGAGATTAAAGATCCAATATTGGGATGATTATGATGTTTCAAATAGAGAGGAAGCTCTGCTTTCCTTCATACCTATCACGCCGTTTCTCAAAGAATCGCTGCAGGGAGTGCCTCCTTGCAATTGGTAAATCTGACCCAAGATGTGCAAACAAGGAACTAGTCAAGCTACAGTTTTGTCATTATTGCCCATAAAAAAGCAAAATCTATCATATTATGACCAAATACAAGCACCGTGGGGAATGTACTTGCTATCAATCAGTCAGAGTCTTGTGAGCAGATTATTACCAGCTTGCAATTTGCAAAGTGGGTTTTGCTGCATTGGGTAGAGCTGAGGCTTGGGTGAAGCCAAAGCAGTGGCAGTACTTTGCAGTGAAGGGGACCTTGTAAGAGCTGGTGAAGAGGGGCGGTAGCTCCCGCTGCTCTTCATATCCCCAGGCTTAGCCGCCGCAGCAGCGATTAGCATGATTTCACGGACCTAAACATGCGATACAAAATCTTTATCAACATCAAAATCAATATAAGTAGTTTAAGCTTGAGGAGAGCCAACCTTTTCTGGCGGAATTGCATCAAACACGCTGACATTTCCATCATAAAAGATGGTAAGCTGGGTTGGCATTGCCGCAGGCCTATAAATATCGAAGGCAATATAGTTCACATAATTGATCGAGGAAATTTATAATAGGATTGCTCATCCAAAACAAAAGAAGTAACCATTAATCAGGATATCGTGCATACAATGGTGAAAATCTGTTTCCAACATTAGTTGAACCAGAAGATTGGAGCAAAAGTTAATGAAGGAAGCATCCGCCAGATTAATGCTTGACACATTACATGCTCAAACTAGACTCCAAAAAAATTTCGTTACTTGAGTTAAGAACAACAAAGAATCTTTCCCTCTAACTCTTGCAATTTGTCTAGTTCATCCAAGAAGGTTTCTCCCAAAGATTCTGTCTAACCAACAAGGAAACTGCCAACCTAAAGGCCACAAAAAGCTATTGGACAATACAATTGTCAAAGCCGACAATCCTCTTCGATGAGCATCAACAAACCATTCCTATCTTGAATAAAATTCACTCGCGTATAGGAGACAACACGAAATTGATAAAGCCATAACTAAAGAATCTCCTCTTCTTTCAGCCATATGTTCCTGCATGACTGCACTGCACCGCACCATTTTCTCTGTCATATTTGCAAACAAAGTTCAAATTCTTTCACCAAATTGTGAACAGTAAAGAATACGCGCATGGCCACCGACAGGCCTACTCATGAATAACCCAAGGTCAAAAGGCAACATCTTTGTTACGTTGGTTCAACCAAGTCCTTGCCCCCATTCTTTCTTCCCCAGTTTTTCCTCAGTTTTATCAAGCAATCCCCTTCAATTGCTTCAGATTAGTCGAATGGGTCACTCAACCCCTCTCCCAAAAAAGGGGGAAAAACCCCAACTTTCAACTCTCCATCGAAGGACTCTCCCGAGAGCACCATTCGAATAATTCTTCTCCACCGAAAAAAAAAATTTACAGAAAATAACCGCAGGAAGAGATATATAAAAAATAATAAATAAATAAATAAATTCCATTTGTGCGGCTTTAAATTTAGCAATTCTATTTGACCCAGAAAAATTCAGCCCATCATAAAGCACTTGAGCTCCTTAAAATCACTACCGGTTTACGTTTTCATTCTTTCTTGAAAAAGAATCACGACGAAGAGAAAAAAGAGTGAACTTGACAGCACCTGTTGCAGCCATCCCCGTTCGTCCAGGGCTGGACCATGCTCAGATCAAGATCGAGAGATCCAGCCTCGCCCTGCTTCGGGGCGTCGTTCTTGGCGCTACCCAGGAGCTCATCCGTCTCGCTCGAGCTCTCGCTCTTGGCCGCCGCCGCCGCCGCGGCCTCCCCGGAGCTCGCCTTGTCCTGCACCACCTCCTCCTCCACAGGCTTCGCGTCACCGGATTTCCCCTCCATTTCTTGAAGCCCGACTAGCCCTGTTCTCCGACGCGGATCTTCTTCTTCTTCCTCTGTCCTCGGCCTAGAGAGAGAGAGAATCGAAAAACCCAATCTTGAAAAAGGCCAGGTGCTCCTCGTTTCTTGTCTTCCTTGCTGTACCAAAAGTTACGGCCATGGACACTTCCCCTTTTGCTTTACTCGAAATTTTTCGCTTTCTTTTCCTTTTTTTTTTTTTTGGCTCTCTTTCGGAAACCGAGTGGCGTGGCGACGTGTCGGGGTCGGATTGGTTGGGCGGAACTGCAGAGACGATTCTGGTGAGACATCTCGAGTTGTCGCGTTATTGTGGTACGAAAACGACGTATTTTGCATCCAAACGCGGGCGTGGCCAGTCGCCATTGGTTCGTTCTGAGGTTGCCGGGTTTTGTTTTTGTTTTTTTTCAGGGTTGCCGGTTCTTAGAAGTCGTCTTTGGTCTTCTTTGTTAGGTCCATTCTGGTTTGCCTCTTTTATAATGGTTGGTTTGATTCGTGAAATACAATTTTTGGAAAAGAAAAATGTTCCTTTTTCATTTATTGGTGTCTGGATTGTTCAGAAAAATGAGTCAAACCCCAATGCCCGTTCCTAAACCCTTGATAATGGATAATAATTTAGAAGGTGGGGGACCATCGAGGCCAAACCTGGTCCATCAAGGCCAAGTTAGGAATCTCAGTGCCCAGGCGCAGGTCCACAAAAGATACACTTAGGAATTGGCGTTCGGGCCTAGGTACATAGAAGTTAGACCCAAGACCTTGGTGCTTGTACCCAAATCCTTAAGGGCCAAGCACAAGTCCACAGAGGCTGGACCTGAGACCCTTGTGAATGTCCCTCGAGTTCATCAAGGTTGGCCTCAAGTCCTTGACATTGAAGCCTCGGTCCATGGAAGACACGATCAAAAGACCCCAAAGCTTGTGCTTAGCCAAGTCCATCAAGGCCAAGCTCAGGACCCTAGTGCTTAAGCTTAAGACTAGATCTGTCATGCCTAAGCCCAAGTCCATTGAGGCTAAAACTAGAGATTTCGATGCCCTTGTCTAGGGCCGAGCCCCCACAACTAGGACTAAGTCCGTCAAGGCTAGCCTTGAGACTTCAGTGCCAATGATCGAATCCTCAGTGCTTAGACCGGTGTCCATCAAGGCCAAAGTCGAACCTTGGCGCTTACGCTGGGATAGCTCGAGTTCATTGAGCTTAGGCCCAGGTCCCTAATACCTGCACTCAAGTCCATTGAGGCCATGCCCAATTACCCAACTACCTATGTGCAAGTCACTAACGCCCACATAATGTATGTCTAACTAGGAAAATCGAATCAAATTTTTGTTATGAAATGATGCAAAATATTTTTTTGTTCATTTTTAGATTTCAGCCAAACATAAAATATTGTCATTTTCTGGGAAATTGATTTTTTTAGAAAGCATTTTTTGAAAAATGTCATGTTTTCCACGAAACAAACGAAAGTCTTGAATAATGAAATTGGATCAATTAATTCTCTTGCTTGTTTCCATTAAAATGATATTCTTTAGGAGAAATAGCAATCAAAAAGAAAAGTTCACGCAGCGATAAGATTTAGGTTTTACTAATTCCAAATCATCAATCGCATCACCCGATTTGCAGACCAATTCCAATCATACGTTCTCCGAAAGAATGTATATGTGTCGCATCTTAGTATGTATGGATTCACCAAACTTGTTCGGTTAATTTCTCAGTTATTTTCGTAATTCGTTCGGGCAAGCGACAAAACGAAACACGACAAATCCAATGCTAATTTTCCCTGGCCATTGCCAAAATTAGTTAACGAGAGTTGTCAAAAGATTAAAAGTGAGTGGCCTTTAACGTGGTAAAAATTGCCCTTCTCTTTAGAGAAATCACTCAAAGTATTGAAAACTTTACTCATTAATGGTTTAGTGATACTAATGCAGCAATGCTCCAACAACGAGGGCCATCGGGCTGCTCTTGGTGCCGTCGCATGCCGGTAAAAGAAAGGGAAAATTGATTTAAGGAAAAGTGACGCACATTTGAATTTTCAATTTATTTGACGTGGCTCTTTGATAATTTTTTAATGTTTAATCTAGCTCTTAAACTTTCAAACAAACTATAAAACAAACAAATCTACGTCATTTGACCATCTAACAAATGCGACAAAACTATTTTTGCCTTTTTTTTTGGTTATTATTGTTTTTTTCAATGCTATGATTCTAAAAAGCGACAATAAATTTTATTTAAGATGAACAAGAAAGGCTAGAAATCAGAGTTTTTAGTATGCATAATTTATGGATAAAATTTTCAAAGTATAAAAGCGATGCACAAATATGATAGCGTTTTCAAAAAGGTGTTTTTTTTTTTTTGTCATTTTCATTTCAACTTTGACTCTAAACACACCTCGGGACTTAAAATGACAAAACAATCCAAATCGTAGATGCCATCATTCCACTTTTTTTTTTCTCTCTTCCTCCTCCTCCATTCAGAGCCACCGACAAGCTCAATGATCAATGACCAATATCAACCTAATGAAACTCGCGACCATCAAATGAATTGCTACACAAACTATTAGGAGCGATCCTAGCAAAAAAAGAAAGTCCAAACCGAGCGACATCTTCGACCAACAATCGAGCAATAAGTCTTGAATAAGTTGTAAACATTTTTTCACAAAGGGTAGTTCAGTTCTTTAGGGTGAATTTGAGGATTGCTTTCGCACGACACCGCCAAATTGCACTTGTCGACATAAAATTTGGGGCTTAATTGCCTTCTTCAGTAGAGGGTTAAAACATAATTGAATCATTTAAAAATTCTAAATTTCAATTGTACACTTCGATAAATATTCAAGACTCGACTCACAAAATCAAATCATTTATAATTGAATTGCATTCCGTAAACGATTTGCTTTTCAATCACCATTTAATTCAAAATCTTACGGCCCCATAATTCGAGTTTGAACTTTTTGGAACTTTCGCAATCGATTCGTAAAATTCATATTATTATTTCTTTTTATAGTTTTAAAAATTCGAATGGGATTTCAAATGTTGTTAAGAAGAAGATAAAAAAGTTATCTTTGCTAAATCTTTCAGTCTAGACAACCATGATCGGATCCCTGATCGGGTGCGAAAGCGGGCGTGGTTTCACCCGCACACTGCAAAAGCAAGAACCGCGTCAAGATGCTCCAAAACCGTAGACCGGACATGGCGACCATCATCCCTCGAACGCTCACGGCGATCTCCTCCTCCTTCTTCTTCAACCCATCATTTCAAAACATATAAAAAGCCCCGAAATTTCCATCGCCCGAGCTCATCGACCCGCATCGGAAAATGGAGCCCCCTCCCTTCCAAGAAGCGGCCCGCTGCGACGTCTGTAAATGCAGCTTCAACACTTTCCGGCGACGCGTAAGCCTCCTCCTCTACCCTTTCTGAATCTCTGTCCCGTTCGACGATTGCGGTGGTGGGTAGCGGCGGTAGTCGTGTTCTTGAATCCGAGGCGTGAATTGGGCATGTGGGCTTTGCTTTGAGATTCGGAAAGTCGAGCTGCATCGCGACCGTCGATGTGGAAAAAAATGGTTACCCAGCTCGATTTTCGATCGTTTATGTTTGATGGATCTCGTGAGGTGCGGGATCAAGTTCTGGGTAGAACAAAGTTTCATTTTTTGTTTTTTTTTTTTGTTTTCTTGGATTGATCGAGCATGATCGTGGGTGGCGTCTTTAGACTCGCTTATGGAGCGACCCTTTTGGGCTTTAAGGCTAGAGTTGACGTTCATGGATCGCCGAGTCATCATCGCTTTGACGGGTTTGTTTTGTACATGGCGACTTGCGCCTTCGCGGGTCATCTCTGCTTCTCGCTAGCTGTTGTGCATGTGAATTCCCTTGCCCGTTATGGTCAGAATTCGTAATGCTAGAATTATGTTCCCCGGTCGATGCTTGAAACTCGAGAGTGCTGCCTGTAGGTCAAACGGAAATTGCTGCCTCGCTTTAGAGGTGAGAGCGTGGCAATTAAATACGAGAGCTATTGCGGAGGATGTCTAGTGGCCGTTAGTTTGTATTTTATAGCACTACTATGAGGAACTTGCTTGAGGCAAGGGGTGGCCAGAGTGATGCATATCATGTATGTGGAAGAAGCTGGAGATAAAAATTAGATTGAAGTTTTTCTCTATTGCTTCATGATTTTGGGGAGTTGGTGTGTCAAGTCATGCATCAGAATGCTCATTAACTAGGATCTGCTTTCTGCTGCTTTGTAAATTCCAAATCAACGAGGGAGTGTGAGTTCTTTGAAAGCTTATGGACTTTACACGAGCAGATACTCCTCTAGCCTTGTAGCTCTCACTTCGTTCATGCATTGTTTAGTGATGACGTGTTTTTTTTTTTTTTTTGGGAGGGTTGGAGGGTAAGCGCTGTTATCATGTGAAATGGGGCTTTAATCTAGTCTAGAACCTCAAAAAGTAACTACTCATCCCAGTTTGCCATTTGCTTCAGCATCATTGCAGATGCTGTGGAAGGACCTTGTGTTATGAACATTCATCAAATCAGATGGTAAGGCGTCTCATCTTGGTCTCAACATCTAATATTCTTTATACAGCTCCTTTTTTCGCACATGAATCTAAATTAACTCTCTGTGTGAAATTCAGGCTTTGCCACAATTTGGTATCCACTCACTTGTCAGAGTTTGCGCAGATTGTTATAATAACCCTTCTCAGTAAGTGAGATCATGTTGCTTTTTTTAGAGCATGTAGTGTTCTAAATATCTGTAAAAGTATATTAAAAATGGGAAACTTCAGCTTGTTTTTTATTCTATTAAGTTTCTTGTGTCTCTGTTACTTAGGGGTCATTCTTAGTATTGCAAGTATGCTTGCTTGACCATAATCAGACACTTTGGTCCTTACACCACATAAACTGGTATAGCCACAATTTTTTGAGTTTGAGCTGCCAGAAATTCTGCCTATATAGGCAAACATTTGCTGGCGAGCTCACTAACTAATGCCGTGCCTTTTTTCTCTGTGCTGTTCTCTTGCTCTCTCACACATGCACACACGTGCACACTCTTACAACCTCAAATCATTTACGGAAATAGGCGGAAGAGATCCCTTGCCATTGAATAGTGGAAGATTGAGTGGTGGTGGCTGTCTTCTGATCCTGCAGACAGGTCAAATAATGACACCATTGTCTTTTATATGAAAATTGAGCTATGGTTCGCCAAATTGAGCTATGGTTCGCCAAGCATTCATCTCAAATTTTCACTATTTAGTTTTCTTTATTTGGACAAGATCAGATTGTTAATTGTTGTTGGTAAGATTGGGTTACTTTCACTTGTATAGTATTTGTCTTGCCTTTAGTTGATTTATCTTTACATTTTGTATGTATTTGCTTCTTAAGAAAAGTTGTAAGCTTGATTCTTACTAAAAAAGAAACTTTTGGTGTACTTGTCAACAAGTGTCGTATTTTCTGTATGCTGAACACTGTAACCCAAAAATTGTGTAAGATATAAGGAATCTGTTTGATTTTCATATCACTTCCCATTAACCCTGTCTGTTTCCAATATTAAGAGTAAGCTCAAGAAAGTAAGACTAATGGCAGCTATTATTTTGGTAATAAGCCTCTTCATGGAAATTTGTTTACTTGGATCCGTGGTTCTGTACTATCCGTAATTTGATGAGATTAGGCCGGCAAAGGGTATTAGAATGATAATTTGAAAAAAAGAATCTTTCAGTTTACTTTATACAAGAGGGATCAGACCTGTTGAACTAGAGGAGATGTGAATGTATTATTGCATTCGAGTCCTGAATTCCACTTTCTTTTTTCCCCTCCTGCAAGATGCAATGGGCATACGTCTAGTGAATGCCCTGAAGTTCACTGTCCTGTAATTCCCTATTTACATGTATATATGATACTTTACCACTTATTTCTTTATGTATCATGGAAAGATTACTCTTGGCTAGAACCAGCCACTGAGAATATCTCACATTGTGTATGTTTTCCAATATTTGTACTAGATTATAATTTGCTTTTCAATATGTTTGGAACAGATCTGCAAAGGGTGATAGAGAAGCTTCAGGAGAGGGAGTTGATCACGTTACAGATTCAGTTTCTAAATTAGACATTGGTGATGTAGTTCCGGAGGAAAAACCAATTGCAGAACATCAAACTGGCCAAGGTGTTCCAGACTGCAAATGCGGGATGCCTCTATGCATTTGCGAAGCTCCTGCCCCATTCGTCGATTCGCTTCATTTGCAGGTATCGAGTATGAACAGCTTTAAAGTCACGAGAAGGGCATGCACTTTATAATCGCTGTGGCTTCTCCCTTGCAGAGAAAAACCACTTCCATGACTTCTCAGTCAAACCAAAGACCCAAAAGAGACCCTGTTCCAAAGAATAGGGGTTCCACCTCAACCAGCAATAATTCGTAAGTGACATATTATTTCTGCTTCAAAGTATGCTCGTCGACATTGTAATTGAAGTTTTACGCTGTGTGTTCATCCTGCACATATTTTATAGCAACCTGAGTATTTAATCAAACCATACAGTGGTCTAGACGACATGTTAACAACCCTTGCTCCCTGAATTTTTATATAGCAGAAGCACAAGGTGAGTATAGATGATTATCTTCTTTTAACATGAATGTCATGTTGCGCTGTTAGAGTTGTCTAGATTACTCAAGTTATTGTTTTAGCATAAGGCAAAGGCAAATATGCTCGACTCACTCGTAATTTGATATCATTTATGCACCCTCTCTGTCAACAATTGTGTGTCTGGCCCGCCCAATTGCGCTGTAGGAGTGATATTTTCTTTAAGTAGGGACACATACTTCTTGCTTGCTAGCATCCAAAAAAGCACTTGCCTTTTTCTTGATCAGTGACAAACTTTTCAGTATAAATCCCGAATATACCAGTGAGACAAAGCTCACAGGCTTGAGGGACAGAGGTGATGTGTATATAGAGGCCCGAGGCACACCGAAAAGGGATGTCTAGACAGGGTCACTTTCCACAGAAACAGGCATATATGTACGTGATTAAAAAAGCACGTAGCTACTAGTGTAACTACCGGTTTAGATGGAGTTCAATCAGGTTATATGCTTCTTGATCAAGTGTTTTGCTCCACTCATGATTAACTAAGGTCTTCACCTTGGATTTGTGGATAGGCATATAATGAGGATGGATAGTAGCGAACTACCATCATGAGTTAATAAACTACTGTTTTTTTTCTTTTGTTTTATTGTCAGGGGTGCACTAAGGCTCTACGATGGCTTTCGTATTACAGATCTTATAAATCATTTCCCTTTTCTCTCTTTGATCCAACAAAATTGTATCTCTGTAAAATGGTTTCTAGTGCATATACAAGCATCTTACTCTGTTTAAAGTGGACGTGTATTTCCTCCATGGCAATTGAACTCATCTTAAAATATATGCAGGTGTGGGTTCGTTTATTAGTGTACATCAGAGCCGCACCATTATTCTGTCTCATTTAGTGATGATTAGCTTTTTACGCAAAATTTGCAGGTCAGCTTTGAATGCTGGTCAAGTTTCCAATGGTGCTCCAGAGAGACCTAAGATGGATTATGATGTAAATGGCGAGGTATTTCCTGCTGCCTGCTACGTTAAGAAGGTGGATTATATATTGTGAAATCTTTACGCTGTATTCTTGTGCCTAGGGTCTAAGGGAAGCAATAAAGAATGATGATGCTGCTGCAGTTAAGAAACTTCTCAGGGAGGTATTGAGCATCTGTTTCTAAACTTAAGGGAAAAGAAGTTTTGTCGTTGCACCTTCATATTCATTGACTATGTTTCTTAAGTAAATACATTCTAGCCCCCTCATACTGCAACTTTCTTTAAGAATTTTGTAAACGAGTGCCCCCATGGCATTTATTAGGCAACCGAATAAAGATGTCAACAATTAAGTGCTCTCTTCTCATGTTATATCTTCTCATGGTATTTGCAGTAAATGACTAATAAATGCTAACTTTCCTAGTTGAGTATGCTTAACAAGTGTGGTGGAGCACTTGTTAACAAGATCCTTACTTTAAATTGAACTTAAATCTTAATTATGTGTCCCATTTCAACCACTTTTTTGGTGGTCCCTTGAGACTCTCTGAAATGGCAGTTAAATTGGTCCCATTCATCTGCCATCCAAAGTGAAATTTTTTTGTTGTTGCACCTTCATATCCATTGACTGTTCCTTAATACATTCTAGGCCCCTCATATTGCAACTTGCTTTAAGAATTTTGTAAACAAGTGCCCCCATGACATTTATTAAGCAACCGAATGAGGAAAGTCAACAATTAAGTACTCTCTTCCCGTGTTATATCTTCTCATGGCATTCGTAATAAATGACTGAAAAATGTTAACTTTTCTCATCGAGTATGCTTAACAAGTTTGGTGCTCCACTCGTTTTAAATGGAACTTAAATATTAATCACGTGTCCCATTTGGTCTCTTCTTTTTCAACCACTTTTTTGGTGGTCCCTTGAGACTCTAAAATAGCAGTTAATTCAGTTTCATTCATCTGCTATCCAAAGTGGAAAATAATGAGGTGTTAAAACGTTATTTGTACCAAGACCCACGATGAACGGGAAATGGTTGAACTGAGCTTTTGAATTGTGAGGGCATTTAGAAAAAAAAATGCTTTTTTACTTGCATGATAATCCTTTAATTATCATAGTCGGTGATAAGTCAACTTTTCACACATGAGATGTAATGCTGCATTTCCGTGTGCATGCTTGTTAAAGGGGCATGTCTGTTGTATAAGAATCATAAATGAATGTCATGTAGGTCAATTGCTATTCTCAAAAAAGTGAAACTAGTTCTCTTGTTTGTGGTTATGGCATGTACGTGTTCATCTGATCTATGTTTGACACAAAATACACAGCAATCACACATCTATTGAGCTTTTGACTAATATAGATAAAAGAAAAGTGAAACTGAATGTCTGCATGTTGGCAGGGAGTGGATCCTAATTACCATGACAAACAGGGAATGTCTTTGCTGCATTTGGTACCCTCTCTCTCTCTCTCTCTCTCTCTCTCTTTCTCTCTCTCTCGTTTGAGTTCTTCGAGAACCTTGTGTATTCTTATTCTGGTTGTGCAGGCAGCAGTTTTTAACAGAACCGACATTGCTTTTATCCTTATGGAGCACGGAGCAAGTGTGGATTACAGGAATGCACAGGGTAAACAGTCATACCCCTGTACTGTACAAAGTCGCTGCTTCTCTTATGAATTAGCACGTAACTGTAGAATTAAGTTTAAAATTTTGGGAAAAAAATATCCATGCACCAGTTCCCTATGCCCGTATGCCATGCAGCTGCTAAGAAGTTAGATGCAAGTTAAAAAAGAAAGAGAATTGAGAACTTTGGTCGACAATGGCCAGCATATCTTGAGGTGCTTGATGTCCAAAATTTTAGAAATGTACGATATATATGTTTGTGTCCTGGGACGATCACAGTAAAAATAATAAGTTGTAGAATGGACAACTTCCAGATTTCCCTAATTTTGAGCCGAATTTTTGTTGGCCAATTCTTTTCTTGTCTTTAGGAGAAACGCCTTTGGATTGCGCACCGGCCACTTTGCAGTACAAGATGCGGCAGAAAATGGAAGAGGGTTGCTAGTACTCGTCTGACCCACTCCAGATTTGTCTCAAAGGGAATACTTGTTTAATGCTTTAAGTGTGCTTGTTATCTTTATCACTATAAGGAAATGTCTGATTGACACCATTCACATGTTTGATTCGCTAATTTCGGAGGTGGGTTAATGAGAGCTCTTTTCCGAGGCAAATCATCTTTTCAATTATGTTGTGGGGCAAGATAGCTTTACCCTGGATTTTCAATTTTCTTTCGTCTTTCTATGGAAATGAATATTCTTGAGTTGTGCTGAGCATATCCTTCACGGACTTTTACCCTTATTGAAGATGAGAAGGACCCAAGTAATTAAAACGCAACCGTGTTTGATGCTTTCTTGATTTGGCTCGATGTTCTTGGCAGAAGTTGTGCTGGATGAATATTCCATCCACGATGCGCCACTTCCACTACGGCTAACTTCCGGATAACTATAAACACGATGCGCTCGAGAGAATGATACCGAGTTGGTGGAATCTTGTTTTGATGCTTGGAGTTTTGGATCGTTTAGTACGCAACGGTAAATGGCATTTGACGGTTTATCCGACCATCTGTCGCTATCATGCAGTTGCATATTCTCTTGGCTATTAGATCCTCTTCTCTCATTCTTCAGAAAACCAGCACGAGTCAGCGGTTGTGAAAGTCTCCCCGTATCGCGCCCGTTGTTTTTCCCTCCGCCCTTAATGTTTGGAAATATTGTAGGAGATACTATCAGAATTAGACAAGATAATAACCTTATCTCTTAAGTACTTTGTGCTCTCTTCGAAAGAGAGATAGACTTAAATATGCGATGCCACATGTTCAATGAATATGGACGATGAGGCCACCCTCCTTTTTGGTTATAGTTTTTGTGAATCGTCAAAGCACCATGGAGAGCACGGCTTGGTCAGTGAGTCAGCAACACTACCTGCCCCCTAACTATGCGTGAACGAAGAGAGGATGTGCTTGGAACATTCAGAAGCAGCAGCAGCAGAAGCGAAAGAATATGCCGTGCCGATGCAGCATGACCCACCACCTTCCCCTCCTATAAAAGGAAAGACCAAAACGGCTAACTTCCAATCACCGCTCTCCCTCCCTCTCGCCCTCTCTCGACAGTGCTCTTCTTGATGGAGGATTCCAAGCTGATCGCCGCTCACCGCCTGCTGCGCAAAGCAGCGGTCTTGCTGGCCCTGCTGAGACGGGTCCTGTCGTGGGCTCTCAAGCTGAGGGACAGAGCCGCCGTCGCCCTCTCTTCGGTCGCCTCCGTGGAGAGCCCCCGCTCTTGTTCTCCTCCTCCTGCTTCGTCCTGCGCGTCTTCCGAGATCGCCGGAGACGGCCTCCCTCTGGCCACTTATGGCGCCGCCGTGGCTGGGAGGCCGGGGGTGAACTGCGACACCTGCACGGTCTGCTTCAGCCCGCTGGCGGAGGGTGACGAGGTGAGGGTGCTCAGGAACTGCTGTCACCTGTACCACAGGGAGTGCCTCGATAGGTGGGTGGGATGCGATCACGACCAGGGTCGTGATGGTCGCGACGGCGGCGGCAGCAGCAATCACAGGAGGTGCCCGCTTTGCCGGGCGCCGCTGTGGGGTCCTCCTCCTCGGCCGAGCTCGAAGCGGGCCGGGGCCGGGGCCGAGCGCGGGTGGAGCGTGAAGAGACTCTGTTCCTCCGTCCGGGGAGGCGATCCGTAGTGGCGACCGAACCGGTTCCGTTCGGACATGCACGATGAAGCACGAAAGCAGCGACATGCCAAGACATATGTCTTACATTTTTCCCTTTTTGTTTTGTATTTGAAGTATGCATTCCTTTCTAGTTTTCTACTCCTCAGTAAAGAGGAGGATACTCGAGATGGATCCCCAGTTTTGGGGTTCTCTATTTAGGATCATGTGGAGGTACAAAGTAGGTTTTTTCTTTTTCATTTTTACGGTGAGGTTTTAAGTATTATTCGAATCTCGAAAAACTTTGCAAAAGTTGTGCACATTAATCTTTTTCTAGGTGTGTGATGAGACCTTCGTAAATGGCTTCTTGCTTTGGGGCGAGACCCTGATTGGAGTTCCGCTCGAGTTGATGCACCCGGCGAAAAGCTCTTTCTTATGAGTTTTCGAAAGCCATCCCTCGACCGTCTTTTTCTAATAGGTCTAACATGCAAGACCTCATATTAGGGGAAATTCTCGTTTGGACTCGAGCCTAATGAGTCAAGCGTATCATAGCCATTGATTTTGTGGGATCTATAAAGTCAACGACCATTATGCACCAAGTTCAACAACCTTGATTCGGGGAAGAAATCCTCTTATATATAAAGACCATGAAAAAATATTCGCACTTTTGCGGCGCAGGTTATGCTCAATAATTTGTCATAAATATTTAAGATTTTTCATACGATGATTTCCGTACTTTATTGAAGCCAAGCATTCTTCCATTTTTGAAAAGAACACGACCAGCGGTGACATGCACAATTTCTTATTTTTCCGTACATGTATTTTATTTTATCCTATCGAAATCCCGCTGGAAATCAACTTATAGTCTTGCTTAATTAAATGAGTATCCACTTCGGCTCCGTACTTTCATATATTAATAAAAAAATATTTTGTTTACGTAGCAACTAGCAAGTATGAAAGGAAAATGGAAAAAAAAGGAGGGAAAGAAAGAAAGGGCGCAATTTGATGGGCTTAGGAAAATGGAAAAAAAAGTAGGAAAGGAAAGAACAGGCCCAATTTGATGGGCTTAAATTGCGGCCCAAACCGGAGGACCCGAAAATGAAAATATCCCAAATCAAAATAATAATCAGCCAGAAAATAACCAAAAGTCAAAAAATCCCGACCTTTACCCTTCCTTCGACTTTCATCATGGAATATTTTACTAGCTGTGCTCACCGGAGCTAGGGAGAAAAGCGAGAGATGCAGGTTCCTCTTCTCCTTCTCGAGCTCCGCTGCCGATCCACCTCTCCCTTCCCGATATCCCCGATCCGGCGAGGCCCAAAGGTTGTGCCGGGCCCATGCATGAGAATGCTGTCATGATCTCGTCCGGCGAGGCCTCAAGGTAAATATTTAAGATTTTTCGTACAATGGTTTTCGTACTTTATTGAAATGTAGTGTTTTATTGTATTTTAAGAATAACATAATCATCGGTGACATGCATAGTTTCATAAATTTTCTCTACTCTAAAAGCACATGGAAATCAAAGTCAAGAAACCTCCTTTTTATTCCTATCAAAAGTCTTTATTTTTTTGTAAAGTTCAACGAAATAAAAGAAAATAAATCGACAAAAGAAATCATCAATAAAATGGAAAAATCTTCTCTTCAACTATTTATTTACAAAATAAGGATCTTATTAACGAATGTTCTCCGCCGCATTAAAATATTAGAGAATGACATAGGAATACATTTTAGGCACTACTGATTTCTACCATGATGCTTGTTTGAATAGCGCATGAAGTAATTCCAATAAAAACTAAGTTTAACTGAGTAATGACTCCGCAGTATCATTTATTAATAAAGAAAATATTTTGTTAGGCTGGGAGGTAAGACGGTACTCAGTGCGCGTAGCCATACGAAAGGAAAATGGAAAAGGGAGGGAAAGGAAGAACAGGCCCAATTAGATGGGCCTATATCGCGGCCCAGGCCCAAACCGAGGACCCGAAAATGAAAAATTCCGAATCGAAACGATCGCCAGAAAGTCCAAAAAAAAAAAAAAAAAAAAAAAAAAATCAAAATCCTTGGTCCGTCCCCATTCATTCGACTTTCGTCATAGAATATTTTTTACCAGTTTTGTGCTCACCGGAGCTAAAGGAGATCTGCATCTCCCTTCCCCTTCCCCTTCCCCTTCCAGATCTCTCCGATCCGGCGAGGCCCGAAGGCGAAACCGCTCCCGCCTCCGTCCCGATCGCCGCCGCGCCCGCGCCCGCGCATGCGAATGCCGTCGTGATCTCAGGTGCTCGGATCGTTCGCCGTCGATCTCCTCGTCGCCGCTGCCGATTCTTCCGCCCCTGTCGGCGTTCGTGGCCCCCCCGCGCGCAGCGAGTGCGGTGCCGAGAGCGGCGAGCCCGGAATCGAGGAAATGGCGGGGGGAGCGGCGGGCGGGTTCGTCACCCGGGCGTTCGAGTCGATGCTCAAGGAGTGCGCCAGCTCCCGGAAGCATCCCGACCTCCAGAGCGCCATCCAGGCGTACATAGGTGCGTGCGATTCGGGCATCCGCGCCGGTCATTTCCGTTTTTTTTCGCGCGCGGTTCGCGAGGCCGGTGAATGTCGAGAGCCGGAGAGGTTAATTAGCTCGTTCGTTTGATGCGCGGAGTTATGCGCATTGACGGTGCTGTAATTAGTTTCAGGCCTTCGGTTGCCTGTGCGAGTGCACCGGTCATTTAGTTCAGTCGTGCTCCGAGAATCGAATGCAAAATGCTAAATGGAAATGTGTCCGTGAAAGATGAACAGCTCCGGTGCTGAAGTGGGGGGCGTAGTGGGAGTTGCTGTTGGTTGCTATCTATCTGTAGATGGCCATTATTTTGGTTTGATTGTAGTGTCCTATCACAATTTCCTCTTTGAATTATGTTCCCAGTCATGAGTCCTTGAGGCAGAGCGTGATTTGGATTGAGGGCTTGTCAATTTTTTTTCTCCTGTTAAAATGCTGGTCCGGTTGCCAAGCTTCGGTGATTTCATTTGATTTAATAATTGCTTGTTTTTCATTGAGTCTCTCAATTTCCACGTCGTCTTGTTTTATTTTTATTGCTAAGCATTTCGAAGGCTCATTGGGGTTTATGTTGTTTCAGATAATACAAAAGAGGTCGCTCAACCTTCAGCCAACAATGAGGCAAAGGAAGCACAGCAATTGGCTGCCGAGTCGAGGTATGGGAGTAGACTAATTTGAAACTTGCTAGCTTTGTTTTCAATATGCAATTTGTCACTATAGATTTCTTTAAGCTTCTAGAATTTTCTTTATTTTACTTGTTCTTTTGTATTTGAGGTCATGTTCTGCGTAAATGAAATTCACCTTTAAGTCAATGATTTTCCTTATCATGCACCATTGGGATGAAAATGTAATCTCTAGTTGATTCAGTGTATGCAAAATTTTGTTGTTTACTCCTTTTTGCGTTTTCTAGGACATGCGTAATTTGAAATAACAAAGTCTTGTGACGAGGCTGATGTTTTGCTAGGATTTAGGATATATGAGAAACTTTTGTATGAACTTGATTCACAAGTGTAGCGGACTGTGTGTCTATTGTACTCCTTTTCCATTCTCACCGGTGGAGAGCTTTATTTTAGTTGTTTCCGTTGTTAATTATGTAAGCATTTTATTGGCAAAATCTCTCCAAGAATGTGTTGTGCTTATGTGAAATTAAAGAATGTTGCATCTCTCTACTTGATAACATGGTAAAATGCAATTCTTGAATGACATGTAAATTGCAACTACACAAGAATCTTTGCACAAGAATAGACCATGATGATTTATGAGGCTTATGTCACAGCGTAATTGGTGGTTAAGTATGTAAATTAGAAGAAATATGTGGTTGAAACAATTGATGATTTAATAATGGATAAGGGCATGTTGAAAGGGATAAAAGGAATAGGATAGAAAGATACTGTTAATCGTAACGATGATAGGAGAAGGATATAGTTCTTTCATGTCACAGTGACTAGGAAAATCTAGGAGAATACGGGTGCTATGTAAAGATGTTCCTTTCATCTCGTAAAGATGATACTGGATTGAGCTTCTGGGGAAAGACTTTATTTGTGCAGATTCTAATTCTTTTTCCTTGATAAATGCTCAAGATTGAGGACACGATTTTGTTTGGTTGGAAGAAACTGTGCTTTCAAATGTAAGGAATTGGCACCCTTCCAGGATGGGAATGCCAATAACTTTGCAATTTTGCAAATTAATTTAAGTGTGTCCTCATGTTCTCTTTCTTGTTAATTTATTAAAACGACATAGTTGACATTTTTCAGTGCTTCCTTTCCATTTTCACATGGGTTATTAGTCACAACAAAAGAAACTAACTGAATTGCCAATCAAATTCATTCAGCCACAGTTACATCCTATTTCTTGGGCCAATTGTAATATGCAATTTGTTCTTTGCTTTTTATGATTAGAAAGAAGGAGAGAGGTGTAGAGAGGGATTTGACCTATCTCGATTTGGGGCCAAATAATCTCAAATCTCTTCCTTTATTGGAGAAGTTTTGAAAATTAACAGGATGCTGGATTTGCATCATGCGATTTGATGTATGGAAAAGACTAGATGTGAATGATTCTGACTTGTCTTCATCCCGCTCTTTCCCTACCCAAATTTCCCCTCTCAGTGTGGCTGAAAGTGAAGGTGGAGGTGCCCAACAAGCAATAGAGCCCAATCAGTCACACACAGCAGCACCCAGTAGTGAGGGAGCAGAGCACGTTGTGAAGCCAGCGGTTGCAGCTGGAGCTATGACAGCTGCATTGGCAAGTGCAGGGCACACGCTGGGAGGAGCTGAGGTGGAGCTTGTACTGAATCCACTCCGACTTGCTTTCGAGACAAAGAACTTGAAAATTCTGGAACCTGCTCTGGATTGTCTCCATGTATGTAACTATAAACTCTTGCTAGTTCTGACTTTCCCAAGATTATTTTTCCAACTGGGAACCGTGGTCGAATTTCAAGGGTGGCTATATTTAGTCTACTGGTGAACTCTATGGCTTATCATCATCATTATTATTAAGTATTTATGTTTTTTAGGGCTATTGCGACATATTATATTTGACATGGCTTGGCTTCATCAATTCAGAATGACCAGCTATCTTTTCCTGACAAGATGCTAATAGTACATAACAACTGGGCAATTACCTGTTTAGCCTGACCATTTTGTCTTCCAGCTATCGTATAGTCTTACTTCAATGTATTCTTGTGTTCGGAATTTATTATTGCATAATAGTCCATGTTACGCTTAAAATGACTCAGTAACTAATTTTTCCAACTGAATGTTTTCCAGAAACTTATTGCGTATGATCATTTGGAGGGAGATCCTGGTTTAGATGGTGGGAAGAACGTTCCTTTGTTCACAGACATTCTGAACATGGTTTGTGGTTGTGTCGATAATTCATCACCCGATAGGTATATATCCTTGTATCTTAGTGATCTCTTGTTCATGATATACTAAATGGGGACTATACTTCATATATGTTGCTTGTTCTGTCCGCTCTGTGAAACAATGTGCAGCACCATTCTGCTAGTGCTAAAGGTACTTCTCACTGCAGTAGCATCGGCAAAGTTCCGAGGTATGTTCTGACCAATGAAAACCTTATCCTCTTCTATTTCAATCTTCGTCTGTGCTTACTTTGGAATTCTTGTTCAATTAAGTAATTCGCAATTTACGATAACTGAACTCATTGGTAGCTGAGTGTCAATGTCTTGATATGGATATAGCGGGTGAAGAGGTATAGAGTGGTGCTCATATTAAATGAGTTAGGCAGATGTTTTCCTTTTTCTTTCCTTGGGATTTGATTAATTTGAGTTGATTTAAAGGAGGTGTTCCTGTATCTCTGTGATGCTGTTCTTGTTGGACTTCATATTGAGAAAAAATGGCATGTGTCCCCATGAATATGGAAATGCGATGCCAGTTTGATTAACTCCTGCTTTGCTGAGCGTGGCTAGTTAATGCTAATATATGATTTATATTTTGTGGTGAAATGTCTTTCGGTAATCAAGTTCCAAGTAGTCCATGAAGTAAGGCACACAAATTAATAGGCCTTGCGAACTTTCATTCTAACAGTAACTTTCATGATCAAGATTGTTTGCCTCTTCTATGACCTCCTTATAAGAAGTATCCTAATCAGTTAAATCTTAAGAAATAAAAAGCCAAACTTAGTTGATCAGTGAATAGAACTTTTACTAAGGTACAGTTCAGTTAGAATTGAGTGAAGCATAGATGTAGTTGTACATGTACTCTAACAATCTTGATGTCTTAGTTATAGCAATAAATGAAATGATAGCCGGCTTTTCAGCAGAGGCACCACTGTATTACAGGATTCTGTCCTATAATCTCCTTTATCATTGAGACTTGATGACAGAAATCTGAAAAAATTTCAGGGTGGTTGAGTGTACAATGACTAGACTTCAGTTGGTAATTTGATATCAGCGGTGATAGATCTCATGACTGAAAACGTCAAATTATGAGCAGTGACCAACCATGCTGCATCTATGGCAATTATGTCAACATGTTTTTTGCAATAGTAATGTGGCCAACAGATCATTTGTAGCTCTTGTACTGTTGTAATTCAGTTTCTGCTTCCCTGCACATATGAATATGTCATGATGTGGCAGCACCTCAATCTGCATTATACATCTGTGTTTATCCTATGCCCTTTTATGTACCATATTTTGCTTGTGATGCAGTGCATGGGGAATCTTTGCTGGGAGTTATCAGAGTGTGCTATAATATTGCTCTTAATAGGTACATTTTATTAATTACAATCTTCTATGTGATAGAAACCCAAAAAAGTGTATGGTGACAGAACATTCTATTTGCAGCAAAAATCCGATAAACCAAGCAACATCAAAGGCAATGTTGACACAGATGATTAGCATCGTATTCCGGAGGATGGAGTCTGATCTGGTAGGGATATATCTTCTGTTCTGAAAATCCGTTAGACCTGTATGCCTTGATGCATTTAGATATAGTTATGTGTGTTGCATGTAGGGGAAAAAAACATTTCTCTTGCACTTTGTCCAACAAAATTAACATCTGTTGAAATTATTAGGTCTCTGCTCCCTCAGTTTCCGCTAGTGCCCAAAAATCAGAAGCTCCTTCAGAAGAGAATTTGAGCTCAAAAGCTGAAGAGACTTCTTCCAGTAATGAAAATGAGAAAGAAATGACATTGGGTGATGCACTAACTCAGGCCAAAGAGACCTCTCTTGCATCTGTAGAGGAACTCCAAAGCCTTGCTGGCGGTGCTGATATTAAGGTGAAATTCTTTTTGTATCTTCTCTACAATTTCTTTGATTAAGTTCAATGATTAAAGTCACTGGTCCTCATTTGTGCTAACTAGCTGTTGGGCATACATGCACCCTGAGCTTAATGATTTATCATGTGGATTTGAGCTGCATATCATGATTATTGAGAAAGTCTAAATGTATATGTCTTGGTAGTGGGAGAGATTGCTAAAATGCAACGTTCTTTGCACCTTTGATCTAAGTTTATGAATTTATACGCCACTTGAATCCAAGATATCTTCATATTGTATTACTGTGTTTTTTTAGGTGCAATGACTATAATGTTGCAGGCATATGGGAAAGTTATTTATTGTTTTTGTAATGGCATATGCAAGCATAATGCCACTATTGTAGCAGGGATAAAAAGTACAATGGTATTATAATTGCTTCAGTTCCACTGTATGAATATGCTCTCTGATTTAGCATATATTGCTGAGGGTCTGATAGTTCGGATGGAAGCTTTCCTCTTTCTTTATTTCTTTCTAATGCCATAACATACTGATCTTTTGGAACGGACACCCTTGCCAGAGTTTCCTGTATCAAGCATTATAATTTCTACCTTCTTTATTTTGCATTTATGAAGGAGAGATATTTGAAATTTGTATTGCTATGTTGATATATATGCGCATGCGAGCATCATATATATTCATGTGTGTCAATGACTGAGTTCTGACAATTTTTACTACCACGACACTTTCTTTACTTCATAGGGTTTAGAGGCTGTTCTCGACAAGGCTGTCCACCTTGAAGATGGTAAAAAGATAACGAGGTATGCATAGCTATGTGCTAGGTGTGATAGTGAGGTCGTTATTCAAACTTAATTTCCCGGATGCATGAACATTTTACTTTCACAGAGGGATTGACCTGGAGAGCGTGAGCATCGGACAGCGTGATGCTTTATTGGTGTTCCGAACACTTTGCAAGGTTGGTGCTTTACTATTTTTTCTACATCTCTATACGCTTTCATAAGCCTCTTCTGAAAAGTCTACCTGCAATTCATGCAGATGGGTATGAAGGAAGATAGTGATGAGGTTACGGTGAAGACACGTATATTGTCTCTTGAGCTACTGCAGGTTTTTGAATCTCTGCTTTGATGCAGCATGTTTCATTTGTTTTTTACTGGAATAGTCAATAAATATCAATGACATTCTCCATGTCACTTGACATATTTAACTTCAACTGTGGTTTGGCATGCTTGTAGTTTCCTCTGTGAGGAGTGTTCTCGGATTAATATCCTAGTTTCCATTGTAGATTTTGATGATAGACCTATAAAACCCACAAGCAATATGATGTATAAAAGTGTTTTTTTATCTCGAGATCTTTGTTGAAATTTTCTATGATAGTTTGAAACTGCAAATGAATTAAGCTGTCACTAATATTGCTGCAGGGGTTGCTGGAAGGTGTTAGCCGTTCATTCACGGAGAACTTCCATTTCATCGATTCAGTGAAAGCTTATCTTTCATATGCTTTACTGCGGGCTTCTGTTTCTCAATCCCCTGTCATCTTTCAGGTTTACTTTGATATACATAGATCCACGCTTCCTTTATATACACTTGAAGATACTTGGTTTGACTTAAATCTTTTGCAGTATGCAACTGGCATCTTCTCGGTACTCATGCTGCGGTTTCGGGAAAGTCTTAAAGTATGCCTTTGTCTGAGGACACCAGAGATACTTTCTTTTTGACTTTCGTTATTAGCTGCCCCATGATCTTAATTCCTACTTTTCCAGGGAGAGATCGGTGTATTCTTTCCCTTGATAGTTCTACGGTCATTGGACGGCTCTAAATTTCCCGTTACCCAAAAAACAAGTGTTCTTCGGTACAGTAATCCTTCTATTTATTGGATCCTTCAACTCTTGGCCAGCTACAAATGGGCAATATTCAAAATTTGCCATGTGATGGAGCATATTTCTGCAGGATGCTTGAGAAAATATGCAGGGATCCTCAAATGCTTGTCGACTTGTATGTGAACTACGATTGTGATCTTGAGGCACCAAATTTGTTTGAACGCATGGTATCTTACTTCCTATATCTCCATTCACTGCACCTCACCGCACTCATCTTCTACCCTTTGACTCTGTTATATGGTTGTACATTTTTCTCAGTGTCTGTTCGTTGCTTTAGGTTACCACTCTGTCTAAATTATCTCAAGGGACACAAAATGCCGATCCCAATTCTGTTGCTCTTTCACAGGCAGCTTCCATCAAAGGTTCTTCACTTCAGGTAGGTTAATCTGTTTGCTGAGGTCTCTAAAGTTAGCTGTCAGAACTTGGATCTTCCTTAACTTTATCTTTGCATGCTAAAAGATCATGGCATTTGGCTCATCAAACCTTTTACATTAATTCTACAGTGCCTTGTGAATGTGCTCAAATCACTTGTTGATTGGGAGAAGGCACACAAGGAATCAAAAGGGCAGAACATTCACGATGACGCTTCATATAGAGAGTCATTGGAAATGAACAAAAAGGAAGATGTGCCCAGTAACTTTGAAAAGGCAAAGGCTCATAAATCATCATTGGAAGCTGCCATCTCTGAGGCAAGTTACTTGCACTTGTAATTTTTATGAAGTATGTTCATTTTGCTGGATCAGGAACCTGAGTATGAGAAAGAACAAGTAGTGCAGGAGCTAACATTCTTGCATAGTGTTTCAAGGAAAATCTCTTTATTCATCGTAAGAAAAAATTTCTCGTGAGAGAAACGGACCAGAAGTTAAATAAACCATGTCATTTCCCGTCAGCCAGTTCCATCCTTGTCATGATATTTCAGAGAAAATGACCAAGACAATTAGATTTTTGAATCTGGAATCAGGATTTACTGGTGTCAGTTGGGGTTTTATCATCACCTTTAAATGAATCAATGGAGATCAATCTGCGGAGTATGGCTGATTGAAGATGAATGGTGATTAGTTTGCCTTTGACTGTGGTCTGTGATGTATTTGCCTTTTGCTGTGGTCTGTGATGTATTTTTTATTCTCTCTTACTGTTTACTCAATTAGAAATGGCATCTTAAGTATGTTTGTAAGTGATTGCAGTAGTAAGTTGTTGATGAACACAAAATTGTCTTGTCTTTGATACCTTATAACATTTATGGAATCTGGATAACCATTCTATCTGTCATATATAGCATTTTTCTTGTTTATCTAGTAAATAGAATCCTCTCTTGTAGAATGGCAAATTGTTGCTTGCACTGGACACCACATCTAGCAAAAAGTTTAAGAAAGCAGCTTGTTCTGAGATATTTGATAGTGTTCTTTCATTTTCGTCTCATGATTAGATTTTGCTGGCTTTTCTTCTGCAAAAATATCACTGAGTGATATGTTGATGCTGCACTGTGTGAAGAATACTCTTTCTCAACGTCTCAGTGTGCAGCTCTATTGAAGTGCTCAATCTTAGCTTTGTCATGTTGCAGTTCAACAGGAAACCTGTGAAGGGTGTAGAGTTTTTGATATCAAATAAGTTAGTGGAGAATTCACCTGCTTCTGTTGCCCAGTTTCTGAGGACTATGAACAATTTAGACAAGGTGTGATCTCTAGACTACATTTCACCATATTCAAGTTTGATATTGAATTGTCTTAAGAGTGTTGCTTCTGCAGGCTATGATTGGTGATTATTTGGGTCAGCACGAAGAATTTCCACTAGCTGTCATGCATGCTTATGTGGATTCAATGAAGTTTTCAGGAATGAAGTTTGATAGTGCAATTCGTGAATTCCTTAAAGGATTTAGACTTCCAGGAGAGGCTCAAAAGATAGATCGGATTATGGAAAAATTTGCTGAAAGGTTTGTAATTTCTTCTTCTTCTTCTTTTTCCCTGCCTTCGGCAGTTAAGCTATAGTAAGCATAGATGTGATCAGATTCTGCATGATTAAAAGTAGACAACTTATGCAACTGAGAGGTAAATGGTCATGGTCTCAGTTTCTGGGAATCTTCCTGTATTTTTGTCATACGAGTTGATCCGACATTCTTGAACCAGCTTTGCTTGCCATGATTTTATGATTATGTCCATAAGGATGGTTCAATCTGCCCCTGTTGATACAATCCACATTGTCTATGCGATCATTGGTGCCATTGGGAAATTCAATCTGGCGACAGATTGTGGTCAAGTTCCTCCTCTTTCTTTCCTTAATCTTTCGTTACGCTCGACATGGCAAAAACTGGCATACAGTAAGCATTAGACAGTGGACTGAATTTTTGCAGTCTGTCAATGTCGAGATGGTTTCATTGTTCTGGCTGTGACTGACCTGATATCATGGTTTCTTTTATGTTTCATATTTGAGAGGCAAGGGGGGAATAGTGTGTTGTTCTTGTTATATTGCTTGTCACATTTGCATCTTGACCTTATGACGGGGATCGTTGGTCTAACAAAGTAAGAAGCATCCTTTGCTTTTTATCTTTGCTTTCATCTGAAAACTCTTTATCTTTTGTTTTGGCAGATATTGTGCCGATAACCCAGGCCTCTTTAAAAATGCAGATACTGCATATGTTCTTGCTTACGCTGTTATAATGTTGAATACTGATGCGCATAACCCAAATATTTCGGCTAAGATGTCGAAATCAGATTTTGTACGTATGAATGCCATGAATAATGCTGATGACAATGCCCCAAAGGAGCTTCTTGAGGAGATTTATGATTCTATAGTTAAAGAGGAGATCAAATTGAAAGATGAGACAGCTGGCTTGGGGAAGAGTAACACATTGAAGCCAGCATATGAGGAAAGAAGCGGCCTTGTCAGCATTTTGAATCTTGCTCTTCCTAAAGGAAAGTCATCAGTGGATCCTAAGAATGACAGTGCTGCCATCGTCAAACAAACACAGGCTATATTTCGTAATCAAGGAGTAAAAAGAGGAGTATTTTACTCATCGCAGAGGATTGAAATTGCAAAGCCGATGGTTGAAGCCGTAGGATGGCCTTTGCTTGCAACTTTCTCGGTCACAATGGAGGAAGGGGATAACAAACCCAGAGTTATTCTTTGTATGGAGGGATTCAAAGCTGGGATACACATCACTTATGTTCTTGGAATGGATACAATGCGATATGCATTCTTAACCTCCCTGGTTAGGTAGGTTCCCTTATCTAAGCTCTGTGAAAGCTGATTCTTTAGCCCAAACACCCCCCCCCCCCTCCCTTCCTCCTTCCTTCCTTCCTTCCTTCCTTACTTCATCCTTTGACATGGGGCATACAGTACCTTTTTACTTGTTTTCTTTTTCTATAAATTGAGAATACCTTTCTTGTTTATAATGTTCGCAATTTTAGGTTGCATTATACTCTGCACAAGAATTAGATATGATCGTTGTAATGTTCTTCTACAGCCCATTGTCCATCTGGAGTCTCACCAAGCGCCTATCATGCAATGGGCCCTGCAACCAAAATGGCTACCTGAGCCTTAGCTTGCTAAAAAGTAATCTAACAATGTTGAAGAAGGGTGAACTTATTATTGTCATTTTTTTTTTTTGGGTGGTGTGTGGCTTGAAGTTTGGGGGAATTGGGGGGCGGGGGGGGGGGGGTAACATATCTCAGAAGGTGTTAGGTTAATGCTGGAGGTCTCTCTGGTGCAGACACTTTAAAATCGTTTATATGGTGGTCAATTTTACTACTGCGTTCTGTCTATATTATGATCTGGTTTTGCAGATAATTAGTTTTCTAGATAATGGCTTCATATGCTTTTATAGGTGTACCTTCTTGCATGCACCGAAGGATATGCGCAGTAAGAATGTAGAAGCATTGCGGACATTGCTTGCTCTATGCGATACAGAGACTGATTCTCTTCAAGACACTTGGAATGCAGTTCTCGAATGTGTCTCTCGGCTTGAATACATAACATCAACACCTTCAATATCTGCAACTGTCATGCATGGATCTAATCAGATTTCTAGGGATGCAGTTCTTCAATCTCTTAGAGAGCTGGCCGGGAAACCTGCGGAGCAAGTATTCGTAAATAGTGTCAAGTTACCTAGTGATACTGTTGTAGAATTCTTTAATGCCCTATGTGGCGTATCAGCTGAAGAACTAAAACAGACACCAGCTCGTGTTTTCAGCTTGCAAAAGCTTGTGGAGATCAGTTATTACAATATGGCACGCATCCGAATGGTAATTGTCACCTGTTATCTACTGATTTTCACTAAGTTCTTCTATAAGAGGGCTGTAGATGGTCAAGTGATGTACTCTCCTTGACTATGAGCCATCAGTTTTTTGATGATTAGAATCTGCAATTGCTTCTTATGACAATTTATTGTTCTCTACACACCTTCAGCTGACATTGTAAATGCATGTTGTGGTTCAGGTATGGGCACGGATATGGTCTGTCTTGGCTAATCATTTTATTTCTGCTGGGAGCCATCATGATCAAAAAATTGCAATGTACGCCATTGATTCTCTTAGGCAGCTTGGTATGAAGTATCTGGAGCGTGCTGAGTTGGCCAATTTCACTTTCCAAAATGACATCCTCAAACCATTTGTTGTGCTGATGAGAAATAGTCAAAGTGAATCTTTAAGGGGTTTGATCGTTGACTGCATCGTGCAAGTATGAATAAGTGGTTTTCCTTACTGTTCGTCTTAGCTGAAGTGCATTATACATCAGTTGTTGCAATCATGCATTTTCTGTTTCATGTGTTATTTCAGATGATCAAATCTAAAGTTGGAAGCATTAAGTCTGGCTGGCGTAGTGTATTTATGATTTTTACGGCGGCTGCTGACGATGAGCTGGAATCTATTGTTGAAAGTGCATTTGAAAATGTTGAACAAGGTCAGATTCAATTATTTTTGTTTTATTATTGTTTCTTTATGATACACACACACACACACACACACACACACACACACTTTGTGATTCCAGCTAGACAATTTAGCGCTTGTTCAGTGGCTAATACACAGATCATTTGCAGTTATCTTGGAGCACTTTGATCAAGTTGTTGGAGATTGTTTTATGGACTGCGTTAACTGCCTTATTCGGTTTGCTAATAATAAAAGCTCTCATCGAATAAGTTTGAAGGCTATTGCTCTTCTACGTATATGTGAGGATCGTCTAGCTGAGGTAGGCTCTTGGTTTTCAGTGGTTGAGCACATTGTTTATTTTCATCTTTAACTGTAGACCTCATATGCTATGAGCTTGATAAATATTATAAAGATAAAGGAATACTAGTTCTCATAGTTCAATAAGATAGCATCTCAATGGGAGCCTTCTTCTGTTGCATTTTGATGTAATACTGTTTTGTGTGGGGTAAATGCCCCTGAATATCTCTGCTGTATGTATGTACTGACGGTGGTTATATTGACCTATGGTGGTTAATGCAAAAAGAAAGTATTTTAGTTTTTCACCAGTCGCATGTTTTTAATCATTTTGTATATGGTGGTCTATTGATCTTTCTGTGTGTTCTGTAAAACTTTTACCATCATACGTTCGGGTTGGTATCAAGTTTTTTAGGCAGCCTGAAAGCTTCTGAGTTGAATCACAGAAGTTTTTGAAAGTTACTGCAGATTGAAGCCTTTATCTATCTTTAAAGATGACCATCAAGAATATTATATGCGGAAGGGAATCCCCCGTCTACCTTTAGTCACAAGTCATGAAGATATATATATATATTTGAAACTTCAAAAACCTTTTCAGTTATGATGAAATTGAACAGGAGTATTAAAATGTGTAAAAAGATGATGAGAGAGAAGGCTACAGAAAAAGGACATGATTCTCTGTGGAAACTTTCTTAAGGTGTAGCTTTGTGTCGTCGTCACTTCTATGCTTTAGCATTGGAAGTGTGTCGCTTTTTTTAATTTTTAAGAAAGATGTATGTGTTCAATTTATTAAATAGAATCTTCATTGCTGTATAGTGGTGGAAAACCATCTGTTCTCTAGAAACTGTGATAATATGGGTTAATGTCACCGTCAACCATTGCTTGCCTGAAAATCAATATCATTCCTCTACTTTCTTTCTTCTTCTTCTTCTTCTTTTCTTTTTCCCCAAAAGCACCTATTTTCTATCTAAAAAGTGCCACTTATCATCCCTAGGTCAGTCTGATGATGGAATTTGCTGACATGGCATTAACGCTGTTAAATGTTTGCTGATGTGGATTTTTTTTTTTCTTTTTTCAAGTGTTGACTCTCTCTCTCTCTCTCTCTCTCTCTCTCTCTCTCTCTCTCTCACACACACACACACACACACACACCTTGAACCCCCCTCTCTCCTTTCCCCCAAGCTGCGGATTATTCCTTCCCCTCCTCTTCCTTCTTCAAACCCTACCAAACCAAAAACTCACAAATCTGACAGCCACAGCCACACCAGTGCATAAACTATGATTTATACCCACTCATGACCACCACTCGCGGCATGTCTGCTTGAGTTTTTGAGCTCTCACCGCCATGGCCACAAGCTCTAGATTTCATGGAAGAGCATTGAGGATGGGCTACTAATGCCTCAGCACGAATGAGTTTTGTGTTGCATTTGTTGAAGCAATTAGCTATTTCTATATTTCATTTTTGAGATATAGATTGAACTTTTGAGAGTTTTCAGTTGAATTTAGTATTGTAGGAGCCAATTTCTAGTATTTGTTCATGCGACTGACTACAGACCTCTTCTAAATCATTAGCTGCGTTTGAATGAAGCGCAAATGCTTTCTGTTGCTCAAGTCAATTGGGAAATATGGTTTTCCTATAGAGTTGAATCTTTTTCTTGCTTGAGTGGCCATGGCCACGAGCCTAGAGCTCGAGCAGCCATGGCAGTCATGATCCCAAATCTCAAGCTCAGGTGGCCATAGTGGTCACAAGCCTAAAGCTTGAGCTCTGGTGGCCCTGTTCACGAGCCTAGAGCTTGAGCAGCCATGATCAGTCACGTGCCTAGAGCTTGAGCTCCTTGAGCAGCCATGGGTGAATGCCCAGATCTCGAGCTCGAGAGGCCATGGCAGTGAGGTTGAGTTTTGGCCATGGTGGCAGAGAGCTCAAGTGGCCATTGATGCCGTGAGCTTAGAGCTTGAGCTTGCGGCCATGATGAACTACTCTGGATCCATGCTCTCTCTCTCTCTCTCTCATGTGATGCTTATTTGGTGCCATTATAAATTCAAGGGAACCATAACACAGTACATGTATTCTGGCATTCATGTCAGCAAAAATTTACTGGCAATAGGAAAAAGTATAATGGAAGAACTGACAGTAGCACTTTAACAAAGGGGAGGGATGCTTTTGAACTAAGAACAAGTAGAAGGATGATTTTGATTTTCGAATAAAAGTATAGGGACCACTGGTGACGTTAATCCTCTATATCAGATGTGCAATTGTATAGCATGATTGAGGAGATGGGAGGGCTTGCTTTGCACATCATTCAAGTGGTCTGGGAAAATTTAGGCGTGTGCATCTGAACTTAAAGACTGTTTAGCTGCTTTGACATGTGCCTTGGGGACAGAACCATTGCCCTTGTGCTTAGGATGCTGTCAATCTGTTGCTGATTGTTTAATTTCTGTTTTCTGGAGTTTCTCATACATCATTAGAATCACTTTCATTTGTGTTGAAAAATTTAGTTCGTGATGTTATGTTTCATTCAAAGGAGGCATTCTTATTAGTGTCCTCCACAAAGAAGTGGCTGTTGCTTGCCTTTGCTAAACTGTATTCTTATTTTAGGGCCTTATACCTGGTGGTGCGTTGAAGCCTATCGATGCAGAGGCAGATCCAAACTTTGATGTGACAGAGCACTACTGGTTCCCAATGCTGGCTGGTTTATCTGATCTGACAACTGATCCTAGGCCAGAGGTCAGAAGCTGTGCACTTGAAGTTTTGTTTGATCTCCTGAATGAGAGAGGGAGCAAGTTTTCAACGTCATTTTGGGAGAGTATCTTCCACCGTGTCTTGTTTCCCATTTTTGATCATGTGAGACACGTGGGAAAGGAAGGCTCAGTTTCTTCTGGTGACGAATGGCTTCGAGAAACCAGCGTCCATTCTCTCCAGTTGCTGTGCAATCTATTCAACACTTTCTACAAGGTATTGTGAACTTGATAATTAGGTGCCATTGGTAACTATTACTAGGTGACACATATTCATGAAGGAAAACATAGAAATTTGTGGGTAAAATTATCTGTGTTCTTATATACAGGATTCACTTGATACTTTCATAGCAGCATTTGATAAGGACTAAAATTGCATGGGTCACTTAATCTGAACATTTTGTGAGTGTTAGCTATGGTTTGACTTTTGGAGGACATTTATTCATTCATCCCAGAGAAATTTTATATCCAAACATCTACCATATAGGACAACAAGGGAAACATGCATATCTTCTCTCTAAATGTATATTTTTGAAAGTTCTGATCGCATCCTTCCTCTTCATTCATACCCGTTAGTTTCCTTTCAACGGAAATCAGTGGACTGAGAGACTGATTTTTCAAACTCTGCAGATTAGACCACTAATAAGTTGGCTCACTTCTTTTGGATAGGCGAGCTTAGTCCTCAAACATTTATTCCTATGGATAATTAAGTTCCCTATATAGCTATTCATGTCTCAAGATTTTTCTCTTATGCAGGAGGTCTGTTTTATGCTGCCACCGCTATTAAGTCTGCTCTTGGATTGTGCCAAAAGGACTGATCAGTCTGTTGTTTCAATTTCTCTGGGTGCACTGGTGCACCTCATTGAAGTTGGCGGACATCAATTTAGTGAGACGGATTGGGAGACTTTATTGAAAAGCATAAGGTGCATTCACGCAAGAGTCAATTTTGTCATTTCCTCTTTATGACTTTTTGATGTTTAGGCACTTCAGACTTTTGTAATTCATTGGCATAATTTTCTTCTGTTTTTTCTGATCTAGTTCATGCACGACTCAATTTTCTTCTGTTCATTTTGATTTCAACTGATAGAGATGCTACATATACAACACAACCTCTTGAGCTTCTCAATGCATTGGGATTTGAGAACCTCAAAAATCATACAGCACTGACCAAAGAATCAGAGGTTAACATGGGGGATATTAACTCATCACAAACTCTAGACAACGGTGAAGTATATGATCATCAATTGGATGTCAATGATGGAACTCCAAAGAGCACAAGTGCATATCTGAATCACCATCGAGAATTGGCATCTCCTTCTAACTTGGATGGTTATGAAGGTGAAGGTAAGTTATTTAGTTTCCTAGTTGATTGTTTTAGTATGTTTCCTTTTGCAGCAACTGATGGCAATGGACTGCACTTTAATTAGAATTTTGTAGTAAATGAGTACTTTTTAAATCATTTTGTTGATCAGTAGATTAAGGAAACCCAAACTCTAGCAACAATTGTACAAGATTGTGAAAGTTTAACACATTAACTCTGTCCATTGTAGGTGTTCCATCACCATCAGGGAGATCTCAGAAATCAGTAGAAGGAGGCATTCAACGTGGTCAAACTATTGGTCAAAGAATAATGGGGAATATGATGGACAATCTCCTCCTTAGAAGTTTTACTTCCAAATCAAAAGGTCATGCTTTGGATGCTTCAGTGCCATCTTCTCCAGCTAAGGTAACGTTCTATCTATTGTCTTTATAGAGTAACATATTATTTTAATTTCTGTGGGAAAATTACACAATACTAGTTAGTTTTTTTACCCAGACATGCCACGCCTGACCTTACTGTGAGGTCGGGAAGAAGTCTGCACTTATGCTCTATCAAAATGTAATATGGTTGGGGTTATTAATCATCCACCCAAACTTGATTTGGTTGCAATTGATAGTGTACTTATGTTCTTCCAAAATTAATTTTATTGCCATCTAACGTGATGGCATGGCATTTCCTATATGTATAGGTTTGAATGGCGTGTTTAATAATTAACGTGTAGAAGGTAGAGTACTGGAATTTTTACACATCTCTTGCATTATTATTATAATTCTGTAATTGCTACTATTATAGGTACACTTGTCAGGTATGAAACGAAATTTTTTTCTTCTTTGGCACAAGTGTATTTCTTTCTTGATTAGTATCATATGTACTTGTCGAACGTATGTATAGTAAGGACTTCAAATTTACTTACACTGTCAATCTGGAGACCTTTCCAAGAAACCTTTTGACTGCAAACTAGTCATTTGCTTTACTTATTCAAGTTCTTACAATAATTTTCATGAGTTACTGTGTTACTCATCTTATCAGATTTGAATTTGTTTCTCAGCAGTTCACTCTTTCTAGCAAAAGATATAAATATAATAGATCAATATATGATTTATTCATTTAATGATGATGGGGAATGACCAATATCTCATATTCCTGTCTGGTTACTGCAACACGAGTGGATGGAGATTCTAGAATAATTTGCTTTTCATGGGTGATTCACGGAAGGTTATTTCTTTGTTTGAAGCATTTTAGGGAAATTCTAGTAATCGCAAGCCAAAGAAGCTGATACTTTTAATATTTCAAAGCATTGATGCATGTAATGAATGGCTTTTGGGTTGCCTTTTCTCTTAACTGATCTACTTTTTACGTAGGTTTCAAATGTCACTGAACCTGACGCAAAAGATGAGGAGGAGACGCCATTGTTACAAACAGTTAGAGGGAAATGCATCACACAGTTACTACTTCTTGGTGCCATTAACAGTATTCAGGTATTATTTGGTCCTTTTATACATCTTTGTCCTGCTGTGCGTGTCTTTTCAATCTGTTAGGCCACCTCAGGCCATAGTATGCTGATACAGTGATCAATATTTTATACCATTTTGAGGGCTGCTTCCTTGTGGTACAGATCGATCAGGTTACTCACCAAAATGACTTTCTCTTAATTTGCAGAGGAAATACTGGAGCAAGTTGAAAGTACCGCAAAAGATTGCAATAATGGACATATTGTTCTCAGTGTTGGAATTTGCTACTTCTTATAATTCATACACCAACCTCCGAATGCGAATGCGATACATTCCTGCTGAAAGGTTTGTCAGGACTCAGAACCATTCGATTCCACTTACTTTCTTTTACAGATCTATGGCCACTTGATAAAATGGGGTGATTGGGCTTCCTAATAAGTGGTTTATCTTTTGCAGGCCACCAATTAATCTTCTTCGCCAGGAATTAGCTGGAACATGCATTTATCTGGACATCTTACAAAAGACGACAGGACATTGTCTCAAGAATGGGGAACATTCTGAAGCCAATGGGTCTTCTGAAGCAGATACTTCATTCAACAGTGATGAGGAAAAACTTGCAGGGATTGCCGAAGATAAGCTAGTGTCATTCTGCGAACAGGTGCTCAAGGAGGCATCTGATCTCCAGTCCAATGTGGTGGAAAGCACTAATATGGATATTCATCGAGTTCTGGAGTTGCGTTCGCCTATCATAGTGAAGGTATGTCTGCTGTATCTTTTAGTCCTTCAAGAATGAAATTGAGGTTTCGATGGTCAGTTATTTTCCTGATTTGGTTTTGTCTAAGTCCCAGTTTGCATAAATTGTGTCTCCAAACATGCCTTGAGTTGCTATAATCTCCTGCTGCTCCTGAATATTGCATGAAATCATTATGCCTTCTCAGCTAAGAGATTTATCATTTGTTATCTACCTCCAGAAAATTTGTGTAATTTCCATCTATCTTTGGTTTTTATTTGCCCTTAATAGTGATGAAGGCTTCGACTTTTTTCCACACTCATAGTTCATGTTGGTTTCTTTTGGAACCGTATGTTCGTCATTCCAATACTAGTATGTGATTATTTTTCTATGTTTGGCTGTATTGTTTCCTAAATTATGAAGTTTGTATGATCTAAAATCTGGATTGATAATTTCACTAATTTGGAAGTAACCTTTCAAAAACTTGCAAAATTATTTTGGCGATGTTTACAGTCTCAACTCCGCACCCTTGCTTTCCCTGCATATAACAGATTCATCTAAGTATAGGTCCACATCATTTTATTGTATGATTTGTTGTTTGTCACAAAAAATTCTGGTTATTACAGGAATGACGGTGTTTTTCTTTTCAGGTGCTTAAAGGCATGTCCTCTATGAACAGTAAAATTTTCAGGAGACACCTGAGAGAGTTTTATCCTTTACTCACAAAACTCGTATGCTGCGATCAGGTACTCTTCTGCTTCCATGGCCGATTTTTTGGTCTGAGGAAGTCTTGATCAGGTTCAATGTTGTGAGCTGCTATTTCTTTAAAATATCCTCCTTGCAATAATATCTGTCTTCCGGACTCTTCAATGGGTTCCTTTCTATAATATGCTTGTTATACTTGGTGATCGATGGGTATGACAGCTTTAATACTACTCAACATTATTATATCAGCATTTAAGAATGATAGGAGGTTTTATATTTTTTCTGCTTAATAAACATAGTGGACCATGCTGGAATCCTTTTGGCATGGATTGCACTTGTGGAAATGATACACTGTTGCAAGAATTAATATGGAATGATTAACAGCTAGTGTCTTCCTCAGTTAAGGCCATAGGCCCATAACTTACCTTTTGAACTGGTTTCTTTCTTAACTTTTAGTTTAGGAAATATTCGGTTATCGCAATCTACCGCTAATGAATTTGTCTTCAGAAGTGAAAATAATATCAAGATTTACCCTTCTGATTACTCACCACTATCGGAATCGGTATTTTTTTTAGCGACTGAAAATAAGACTAATTTTCGTCGTTATACTGAAAATATTCACTTGATTGAGCAGACTAAAGTGTAGAACTTCTCGAGCTCAACCTAAATCAAACCCCAATTCCCATCCTAGGTGGTAAATATGAAGTATTGCGAATTTTTTACTCTCTCACAGGCTGGGGATTTAAGTGCACAGTGGGAATGTCTGCTGCTGTAGCCAAATAGTGGGAGGGAAGTGCTTAATTGTGCTTTAACTGGAGGGCGGAGTTGAATGAGAAGGGTTGACATTTTTGATTCATTAATTCAGTAATTTGGAAATGATCTCAAAGTGTTGAGTGGGTGCTGATGATGTTCATAGTTAACCTGCAATGAACATATGCGGTGGATTAACATCTTTCAATTATGCAGATGGATGTTCGTGGAGCTCTTGGCGATCTTTTCAAGACCCAACTGATGATTCTCCTACCATCATAACCTGTGTTAGTCGCCAGCTTTTCCAAGTGATGATTTTCTGCAGTATATACCTTCCGTGCAGACCAACTCTTGTTCTGCCGACTTTCACGATCTACTGCCATTTGATATTGTTTGCTAGGGATGGGTGAAAATGGTGATTTTTCCCGTCTTGTTTTACCATCGAAAGATGTATACGTCACCGATCATGTATTGCTAGGAAGATTTTTGAGTAGCGGATGGAGAGTTCAGTTCTTTTCCCATCTTAAGGTTTTTTGACATGTGGGGGTATATTTGTAGAAGCCTAGGATGTGTATCAGGAAGTTAAGTAGAGAACTATCAAATGAATTTTTGTTATACAAATGAAGTGGGCTCTCTCTTTTCAGAAGCCTATCACATAATCTTATCTACGAATTCATATTGTCAGTCTGATTACCAGTGATGCAGTTTCAATAAGGACAGATCGAGGCTGCCACTATGGTTCTCCTCTTGTAAAGCAATGCGAGTGATGTAACTTTCACTTGGAGCTTTCTAATTTCATTTGTTTTTCAGAATAACTACTCGATTTTGTAAAAACCATCGAAGAATGCTCGCCACATCAGGCGGTGGATAAATTGTTGCTATTTTCTGCGGTAATGTTATGTTTGCCCAAGTTCTTTGATAAGTGCATCTCTTTCTGCTCCTTTTTCCCAATGTAGGGTTTGCGGCTCATACATTAATCGAAAGACGGTGCTGAGTGCCTCAAGCATATAGCATTTTGAGGAAGATCTCTCTCTCTCTCTCTCTCTCTCTCTCTCTGCAGCAAAGTCAGACGTTTTAATGACAACTAGCTAGAGAACATGGCAGCTTCATATCTATATCATGATTGTAACCGTGTGTATGAGGACGCAGAACCAAACAAGAGAAAATAATACATTTTCGTGGCTTCTTGCCTTGAAACATATTTTCATTCAAGCCTCGAATGATTCCTAGTTCCACAAGTCTAACCAAGACCTGGATGCCAACTCTCTCGGTGATCCAAAGGAGCTCTTTCCTTCCTAGAGAAATAGGTAGCGAAACCTTGACGAGAAAGGTAAGACGGTGAAGCTCCGAGTTCCGAGGAGCCTCCACTTGATTTTGGACGAACAATCCCGCACCATGTTGGCCTGCTCTCCGGGGAGGAATTGACAGATCCACTCGGCCATTGATGCGTCCTCCCCGATGTCTTTCATGAAAGAATGCAACAGCTTCGGAATTACCACCTTCCCTTTGTTGCTAATTCCGACCGACGCTCGCACATAGTCCTTCAACGACTGCCTGAGCATGTCGGCCACTTTTCCAGGCTTGAAGATTCTGACCTGTCGTTAGGGAATGCTCAAAGTTATACAAAGAAGAAGCATCTCCTCTTGGGTTTTGAGGGTACCTTATATCCATAAGGCCATGTCTAGTTTCCAATTGCTAATACTAATTGTATGGTAATCACAAGAGTAACATCGAATAAGAGCAACGTAAACGTCACTAAGCAATTCATCTCATTTGCCAAATTCGTTCGGTATTTAGTTAAGCATCTGTATTTTCCTGAGGCATGAATAGCTAAAGGGAATGTAAGGAAAAGTGGTGCTTTTACCGCTGGTGAGGAATACGTCCCACAACTTAGCGCGAATGGAAGGAGAGGCTCCAGTTGATCGATTGAATATATTTCCTTCACTTCGAGTTCCTTGAATTCATGGAGAGCTAAGCACAAAGCCTGACATCAAATACAAATCAAGCATGTAAGCAACTAAAGAACACATTAGATCGCTTCTCTTCTCTATTGGGGGAAACACAATTGCAGATATACTATTTCGTAGATTCAGGAAAACAGAACAAAACAAATCAGCGATTCACATAAGCAGAAGAGAACTGCAAAGGAAAACACTCCCACTCATGAAGGGAGAATTGTTTTGTGGATAGATGGACAAATTTTCATGATACTGTGGTATGTCATGGCCTGACAAAACATTAGGGAGCTGATTTTGCGATGAAATGACCATGAAAAGATGCAAAACAGTCTGAACTGATTCATACAATGTGTGGGCGATGAGGAGGAGGCTTCATCTTGAGCATAATGTACTCAATATCAGCTGCACTGAATGACTGCCCTCCAACTGTGTACATGGCCTGCAATCATGTTGCCATAACATAAGAGTCTTGCAGCTAACTGTCTGCTTAAACATTCAGAAACATTTCACCATCAACAAGTTCTGCTGAAGTGAATCAGGAAGATACAAACAAACATCAATATCTGAAGAGCAGTGATTTAATTTAATCCTTTCCTCCAGCCAATTTTAGCTGTTATCCTGCCTCTTCACCAAATACAAGACCAGTATTGAACTTTGAATCAATGGCAGCAACGTTATGCTTGCATAAATCCATTTACATCTATTAGAGGAAATCAAGCCAGTTCTTTGTTTATTTATTTATTTATCCTTTTTAACTCGATTCCTCAATCCACTACTTTCTTGTTTTTAACATTCCTGCACAGTGCATCCCCCAGTGAGTAAGAACTGAAATTGAGAATAAATTGATGTAGAATGTTTGAAAGGATAAAATGCTTACCTTCTGCATCAAGGAAAAGAATTTGACATCACTTCGTGGAATTCCATATGCTAAATATGCCTGGCAAAGTGTAGATTAAATATGATGAATAAGGAGATCCAGGCATCTAAAGAATGTAGACCAGAAGGGGAAAAAAATACAGAAGCTAGTAAAGAGGATGCCGATTGTATAACAACCCAATCCAGGATAAATGGGAGTGTGCATACCCAGTGCAGGTGTGAATGAGCAGGTTTTTCAAAGGGTTTTGAACAGAGGATCACATGCAAAGGGGAGAAAAACTGGACCCAAACCATCAGTCAGAAAATGGAGATTCTTACATGCATAATCAAGGCATTATACAAGTTGATCCAAAAAGCCAGCTTCTCGTCGTGCGTCATGCTAGATGGGTCCAGTTTGGCCAACTGCTCCACAAGGAACCTAAAAGAAGGTAAATTGAGAAGTCAATGGAATTTAGAACCTTTGCCAAAGAAATTTGCAAGTTTACTCTGAAAGTAGGCATAAATTGATCAGGCAAGTTGAGGTACAAGAACATAAATTCATTGTAGTTCTTGAGTCAATTTAAATGAGAAACATTAGGAAGAATTTCCCAATGTTTGCTCCAGAAAGAACAAGCTTCTGTTGAAATATATCAAATTGGCAAGGAAAAGTTTCTATGCATTTATCTACTCTTCGACCACACAAAGAAGAGTTTGACTAAAAAAATAAGAAGACCACACAAAGAAGAGACAACATTCATTGCGAAAATCAAAAGAAGACCATTGTACGTAACAATACATTAATTGCTCTAGAAGGAAGTTTCAAGTGTTGACCTGAATCTTTTGAGAGCTCCTGCAGCATAAATAAGTTCTTTCTTCCCAACAGACAGAGAACAGACTTGAACTGCCGTGCTGTAGGCTCCAACAGTTCCTGGCCACTCCAGCTTACCGGGAAATGTATAAGGATCAAATGTCTCAACTTTGCAAAAGACGTCATAACTACTTTCCAAATCACAGCCAGAGGACCTCCTAGCTGGTGACGTCCATAAGGGTGAGTCTGAGGAAGATGCAGCAGAGTTATAGGAGAATGGGCACATTGGTGAAGCTGGTGAAGCCACGTGAGAGGAGGAGTCTTTAGGTGAAACTGATAAAGAGATGAAAATGTCTCTCATGCACAAAACCATTTCTTCAGACAGCTGGTTAGGGTGATGCCATAGGTTCTCCTGCAGAATATCCTTATTTGGCCTCTGGGTTGTGTCTAACCATTGACTGAGATATCCAATCTCCGCGTCTTTCTTCTCTCCACCGTTAGGATTCATAGGCTGCATTACATCACTAAGTTCTCTCATTTTGTTTCTTCTACTTGTGAAAGCAAGTGAAAACTTACATATATGAAGAGAATGTGTAACTCTTGACTACAGTTAATCCTAGAACATGTGATTAATACTTATCCACAGGAGTAGTTAAGCATTCCAGACTTCATCGATGAATTTAAGTTATAGATTCAAGAAGACCTTATTATTTATTTATTTATCTTGGGGGGGGGGAAGACAGAGAGAGGGAGAGAGAGAGGACCATCAGGTTAGGATAAATATCTGATGCTGATGAAGCCCTTAAGGAAGAATGCCTTAGATTGTATTCCGCAAGGTGGCGATCATTCCTTTCTTGATGTAGCTGATGTTGGAGGACAATTAACTCCCTTTCAAGCTTTTGCACCGTTGTCTCCAACAATGTTATACTGCCTACTAGATCCTTGGCCTTCAATCATATAATGGACCTTGAGACGTGAACAAGTATATTGAAGAAGAGAAAATGGAAACAGAGAGCAACCTTATCTGGAAGCTGGCTGGATGAGTCAGACAATGATGGATCACAGTGCTCAACAGCATTTGTCAGGGTCAAGTGTAACTGAATCTCTTCCTCCAACTCCTTTTGCAATCTTTGAACCTGTCACCATTCAAGCGATATTCAATAGGGCATTTCACAAGAATCAATATTGCTTTTATGGTCAAATAGTGCAAGCATTTGGACTTTAGGTTCTCCAGTTATCAGGCGAGAATTAAGAAACAATCAAGTCACTCGAGAGAACTTTACAACACCAGAAAGAGACTAGCTCAGACACTGCCAAGAGCATGCATCCAAACCAAAACTCGATCGTCATCACTCGTTGACTAGTTATCTATACAACGCCTACCTCGAACATGGAAACTCAGTCAACAAGCAGAACCACAACAGCAATAGCATACAAAACAAGATATCGGCAAAACTCACATCTTGCTCGAGCTCGGATCGGTAAGTGTACAGCTTCCCACTTTTCTCCCGCCTGCTACATTTATCCTGAATACGGCGTCGCCATCACATACTCAGCGAAAACTGCTCAAACAAAACTCCAAAGAGCCTAACCCACCATTCATTCCAAATGCAAGGGCTTCACCAATGACGACATGAAATGAGCAGAGACAAGCAAATTATTTTTATACCTCGAAATCAGAGTTAGTGGAGCACCCGTCACCGGAAGAAAACGACTTGCTCCTCGTTCGACAATTTGACCTGCCACTCCTCCGTAAATACCTCTGTATCGAACCTCCCCTGTACAAAAACTACCCATCATCAACAAAAGAAATAACCCACCTCGATTTACTAGTGATGAAGCAAATAGAGAAGAGGTGAGGAGATCTAAGATCATGACGCCTACAAGTCGACAGAAAGCACGAAGCCATTGCCGCTCATGCTACTGCTGTTGCGAGGGGAGAAGCAGGAGTCGCTACCGCCGCCGCCGCCGCCGTCGTCCAAGGCTTCGGGCCTCAGGCAGATCATATCTCGAAATCTTGGCGACTACCCAAGTTTTTATATCAGCAATTTATCACCAAAACATTCCAAGATCAACCGATCCCGGATAAAAATGGGAAAATTGAAAAACCAAGAAAGACTCCAGCTTTGGACTGAGGACAGAAAAGGGTACTCCACAGTTCACACAGGCAGACGAAAGCGCGGTCTAAGTTCCGACGATTGAGGGGCCGATAAAGCAGAATGCTTTTGCTCAGGAGCAGCACCTTGGCGTAAAGAATGAGAAAGGAAAAGCGAAAGGGGCGTGGAAAGAAGAAAGAGAGAGAGAAAGAGAGTCAGAGAGAGAGACAGAGAGACAGAGAGACAGAGAGTATTTAATTGTGCATGTGTTCTGATGTTCGGTTCGTTAAGTGGGGAGTGGAGTGAGTGCAGTGATGAGTAGCGTCGGTCGTTTTCTGGCGGGAGCTTGTCGGACTGGACTGTTCCGTTGCCCTTTTCTCTCTCGCCGACAGCGACACCGACGCCGACAGCGACAGCGACACCGACACTCCTCCCCGTCCCCGCCGTTCACTCTCAACAAATTGTCGTTGACCCGACACTGGATCCGTCCGGTGCTTCTCCTTTTATGGAAAGACATCGTCGAATACCATTCCAGTTCTAACAAGTTTTTCGAAAAGAAATCACTTGAAATAGTAATGATACGATAGCAACGAGCGATTTCAGATTTCCCCGAAATATACTTTGTCATAGGTTCCAAAGTCGATTCTACATGAGCCTACTCAAATTTCACATGTATTCGATCATAGTGAGTTTTCACCTCCAATAATTACCATTTGATCACAATTCATATTTAGATATACAAAAATTATAAAATATTAACGAAGTAGAAGTCTTAACCATGGATATCGTCGGAAATTGAAGTTTAGACTAGTGATTTTAAATTAGACACTTATAATTGAATGTCATAAAATGTTGTAGGATTGCACGAAAATATAAAACAATAAAAACACAAAGACTTGTTCTTAGTTCTCGACTCTCGATTCCACCTGTTGGAACAGGTTATCTATTTTTTTTTGAAATTTGGACCCTATCTTGCATATTCTAGGATCTAGAACCGAATCGGATCTCACCGGTTCAATTCTCTGGTTCTTGTTTCTACTCCGAAATGCTCACCCCTAGTGACCTTATTATAACAAAATTTGTCGCTTGTTTTTGAGTCGAGTGACTGATCCTTTACAATTTTGCTATAGGCAGTGTGCCCGTCCATGTATTTGGCCGAGCCAAAAAGAGTTTGGTCAGCTAGAGTCGAGGAAAAGTTAAAAAGCTTCAAGTTGCTAGTACATTTACAAATGATGATGATGTTGGGGAATATTTCGAAAGAGACTGTATAACTCTGACCGACCCTTTGATTTTCTTCCTCCAGAACAGAGCACATAGCTTTTCCTTTTTCCTTCTTCCCCCAAAACATTTTGAACAGTAAAAAGGTCAACAGTGTGAACTGACCGGAAGCACCCCTCAGCTCAATTTAATCTCAACGACGATTTCATCAAGCTGCCTTCCCAAAATGCATCCTCCGTTGATCCAAAGAAAGAAGAAAAAACAAAATCTAAGGCGTGGCTCAAATCCAAAGGGAATGGGGTTCCCAAGAAACCCATTCGGTGACAAAACGTTTCAGGACAAGAAGGTCAATCTTCTCCACTTCATTTGATTCTCGAATTTAGGATCATGCTTTGGCCCAAAAGGAAAAACCAAGAATGCTCCAACAAAATGATAACCCCAGAGATAATCCAACCAAAAGTTCAATAAAGAATCTTAACTCTGTTGGCTTTTAGTTCTTGATATTTATAGCAGTACAGATGAAATCACTCCTAGTAATTGTTAATAGATTCCTCCTCTCATGGTTTGACGCGAACGGTACGTGCACCGTCTAAATTTTACTAACTTCAAGAACGCCCTTTTATAAAGAAAGAGAAGATCGGAAAGAAGGAGGTACAGAAAGACGACGCGGTTCGAGAAAGCGTGGAACGTTTTGGCGCCAAATAGAAAGAGGGTCTCCGATTGGTCAGGTCCGACTTTCTTTTCCTCGTTTCCTGCTAAACCAAACCCAAAGACCACTCCACGACTTTCATTTGAAACTGCGAATCGTTGACCAACAAAGAAAACGAAATGTAGACATGCGTGAACTACAAGCGGAGTTGTCTGCACCGACAATGGATCTTGATGGTGCCCATCAGCAGCAGCGGCCGTCGGCCCATCGCACCGCTCAGATCTTCTTCTCACATCTGAAATTTTGATAGTAACGTTTCTGGTAAGGTTTGGGTGTGGACCGGTGATGGGGTGTGCGAATCATCCGGGAGGGAACGAGGGACCGATTGCTCACAGTAGAGTTGTCAAATAGGTAGGTCGGGTCGAGTTTGAGTTAGATCGAAAATGGTCGAGTCAAATTAATTAATATAACCCATTTTGATCAATTTATAAGTACCACATACTCAACCCGACTCATTTACTAAAATACTTACATATGTAATCAATTTAGATACAATGAGTATACAATTAGTGTCCGAAAAACTGTTATCAATGTAAAGTGGGCATTATGGTGGTAATTAGAAATGGATCTTAATAAAACACATCCAAATTACTGTTTTTAATCCGAAAAACTTCAAGTATTTTCTCCGGGCTTGATCTTATTCATTTGATGGGTCGGGTCAAAGTCCGGCCCCGACCCAAAAAAAAAGGTCATGAAGGGCCCATGTATTGCCCCGCTCACTAGAATTAGCCAGCCTCGGGTATCTTTTCCACCGCATACAAATCGTATTGTGACTCTAGAGTGCAATTTAGGATAAATGCTTGATACCAATGGCGGAGCTGGGAGAAAACTTTAGCGGGGTCAATTCACTAAAGCACAAGATACTCAAAAATATAAATTTACAATCGCATCTTAATCTAAAAGGTCGGTTTTCAAACAAAAAAAATACAAGATAAATACACAAATTTAGGAACAAATGCCATGATCTTTTTTCTTGTGGGAAGCCGATGCTCCCATTATAATTTCAAATGCTAATTATTTTATAAATAGATATAGGCGAATATCTACGAAGAAGATAATCAGTTATAACCAACGCTAAGATACTGAAGAAAACATCGATGATATCAAATTATCTTTTGCAAAAAGATTTGGTTGACTCTATCTCTCTCTCTCTCTCTTTTGGGTCAAATGTGTTTTTTGATTAAGCCATGAATATTGAATATTGGTTACTTCCCACTTGGTGGGCCTTAAGTTTTTATTTGAAGGCCCTGAACTGTTATAGTGCGGACTGAAGCCTAATCCCAGAAGTTTATTCTTCGAGTGAAGTCAAAATGTAGGGGCTACGGCCCTTACTTCAGGGGGGGTCCTGCCCATCATCCGCATTGATTACCGAAATTTTCGGTAAACTAGGGTCCCGAGCAATCCAACTTTTACGTCTTTTCAACACTCTCCATTTGTTCCACGCTCAATTTTCGGGGTTTGAATCATTTTAAAAAAATGAGTCAAGCAAAATTGTTTTCATGATCAACAAAAAATCTATATTTAAATTCAGAAAAACTATTTTCTCTATAAATAATTAAAAATTCTTTTTAAAAGATGACTAAATATTGACGCTTTGACTATAAATTTTGCGCTTGGGCACAATAACTTTGGCGTTTTATTCGGGTCCCCAACACCCGTGGCGAGGTCATCGAGCCAGAGCCCGAGACCTCGATGCCTGGGCCTAGGTTTATTGAGGTAGGGCCTAGGGCCCTTGTGCTCGTGTCCAATGCCTCGGCACTATGATTGGGTCTACAAAGGCTGCGTACAAGACTTTGGTACCCATGTCTGCGTCCACAAAGAAAATGATCCAGTCCTCGATGCCCATGCTAGATTGCCCGCGCTTGAGCCTAGGTCCATCGAAGCCAATGCCCGGGGCCCCAATGCCTATGCATGTGTCCATTGGTGCTGGACCTAGAACCCTAGTGGCTAGCCTAGGTCCACAAAGGCCGTGCTTGGAATCTCTATGCCCATGCCCGTATCCCTAAGCTCAAGTCCATTGAGATCAAGGCTTGAGACCCCATGCCCATGCTCGAGTCCACAAAGGTCAGGCCTCAATGGACTTGACACCTTAGTGCCTTGGCCTGGGTCCTCAGTGCTCGAGCCTAAGTCCATAAAGGTTGAGCCCAAATCCATCAAGGCTTGGGCCATGACCTAGTGCCCATGTTTAGATCCTTTACACCTAAACCCGAGTCCATCAAGGCTGAGGGTTGGGATCCCGGTGACTGTGCCCTAGTCCATCAAGGTAGGGCCTACGACCATGGTGTTCATGCTTGGGTCTCCAGCACTAAGGGTTGGGTCCATCGAGGCCAAGCCTAGGACCTTGGGCTTGAGACAATAGTGGCAGTGCTCGAATCTCCCACGTCGAGCCTAGGTCCATTGGGATTGAAGCCGAGATCCCAGTGCCTATGCCTATGGCTGGGATCATTGAGGACCCAAGTGGCCTTGCTTAAGTTGCCAATGTTTGAGTTGGGGTGCATTGAGGCTGGACCAAAATCTTGATGCTCGTGCTTGGTTTATTGGTTACCTGTGTGCAAGTTATTAGGATGCGTTTGGTTCAGTTTTCCCAAAAGAGTTTCAGCCTTCAAAGCCCCTTGGGGAAATGTTGGGGTGTTTGACAAACCTGTCCAAAAGCCTTTCAATCAAATACTGGCATTGGAAAAGTTGAAAGCCCAATGTCGATAGGAATCGGCATTAGATTTTCAGCATTTGGCAATATCGAAACTATTTTTTTTTCTCAAAGCTACCATCATAAATTTTTTAGTTTTCAATCTTGCCTCTCATTGTTCCAAAACTACCCTTAACTTCACTAGAGTTGGCAAAGAGTTTAATATTTTTTAATAAAAAATAAAAATGAAATCCAAAAGCCCTTTATACCAAAGAATTTGCCAAACACTCTTTACGCCAAAATAGCTTTGTAAAGAAATTTTTACCAAACGCAATTTGCATTTTCTCAAAACCTCTTTAGGCCAAAGATATCCCCAAAGCTCATTTCCAAAGCTGAACCAAACGCAACCTTAGTATTTGAATAGTGCATATATATTTAGAAAATGTCAATACCATGAAAAACCTAAGCTAGTACACTTGTGGCAAATTTATCTCAAATTAATTTTTTGACAAATTTACTTCAAACTAGTACATTTGTGATAAATTTACATTTTTTTTTTAAAATTTATGTTAAATTTTATTATCAAATTGCTAAGTTGGATGACATATAATAGTTGACTGGTGTACCGGTTTGCGATTTTACTTTCGGTTTATCATAGTTGTACAATTTTGTGATTTTTTATGGTATTTATCCAATTTAATGAAGGGTACATGACAACCAATTTGGGGTCTTTGGCGATTAAATTTGTCACAAGTATACCAATTTGTGGTATTTTATGATCATTTGGGGTAAATTTCTTACAGGTGTATCGGTTTAGGATTTTTCGTGGTAAAAAATTAATTTGGGGTAAATTTATCATACGTATATTAGTTTAGGTTTTTTAAGGTATTAACTCATTTAAAAAATCAAATTCAATTTTCATTTCCAAACGACTTTTTTTTTTTTTTTAAGATTTCGTCCGAGCATTGAAAAGTATTGTAATTTTCCTGAAAAAATGATCATTTTCCTCAAAACAAATAGAGCTTTAATAACATAGATTGTCGGCACATCGTTAAACAAGTTCACCAAGTGTTACGGCATCTTTTATATTTAATTACGACCTACTCATGGTAACACTATATTTTACACTTGAATACCGTAGCAGTCCATCCAACCCCATTTAATCACGACCTACACGTGCTGCGGCATCTTTTATACTTTCCTTGCATGACAAGAACACATTTTCAACAAAATTCGACCACCAAAAAAAAAAAAAAAAAATAGCGCATAAAGTCCATCCAACTCCAAAAAGATAAAAGAGAGTAGCTTTAAGATATACGATCCGTGTGAAATTTCGTCCATACAAGCTTATTCTAGATAAATGTCAGATGTATTTTCACTTTTGCTTCTAGAAATTGTATCAAATCCAATTGATCAATTGCATCCATCTCCACATCAACCTTGAAATAAAAGAACGGCGTGCTTTGAGATGATGCAATCGGCAACTCGATTTAGATATATATAATTATCATGCGGTTTGACATGCATCACTGTTTTCTAGAATGTCATCGATTTGATGGTTGACTTTCCCTTTAACGGGGAGCTCAATTAGCTGTGGGTTTGTCGCATCTTTTGCCTTTTTCCTTTTCCCTTTTCGACATTTCTAATTTTTCAGGAGATCAACAACTTTATGTGCTTGTCATGCAAGGAAAATTCGACCAAAATAAAAATAAAAATTCACGTAAAGTCTATCCAATTCCAAATAGAGTAGCTTTAAGATATACGATCCGTGTGAAATTTCGTCCATACAAGCTTATTCTAGATAAATGTCAAACGTATTTTCACTTTTGCTTCTGGAAATTGTATCAAATCCAATTGATCAATTACATCCATCTCCACATCAACCTTGAAAAAAAGAACGGCATGCTTTGAGATGATGCAATCGGCAACTCGATTTAGATATATATATATATATTTGAAACATTATCGTGCGGTTTGACATGCATCACTGTTTTTTAGAATGTCATCGATTTGATTTATAATCAATCAATCTAGAGAACGATGGTTGACTTTCCCTTTAAGGGGGAGCTCAATTAGCTGTGGGTTCGTCGCATCTTTTCCCTTTTCCCTTTTCGACATTTCTAATTTTTCAGGAGATAAAATCATGCTGACATTAACGTCTTACGTGCAACAATCCCTTAAAAATTGCTACCATCACACACTTTTGTAAGCAATGTTATTTAAACTATGGTGAAAGCGACATTATACAGTCTTTATGTTATGACGTATGGATGACGAAGGCACCTACGATAAGTGATTCACAATTTAAGATGATGGCAATTATGGAATGGGATAATGAGGTAAAATGGTCAATAAACTTGGACCTAATTTACAATGTCGTCTTAAATTGTTCAATGCAGTCCCTAAACTTTAGTGTATTATTCAATGTAGTTCCTAAAGTTTTAATTTGTTTAGTATGATCCATCAAATTTTGGTAAATATTTAATCTAGTTTTTAATTATATGAAAATATCCAAATGTTATTATTCGATTTATTAAAGTTTAACAATTAACATTTTTATATATTTCGGTGATTAAATTGAATATGTATAAAAAATTCGAATCACATTAAATAAATAAAAAGTTCATGGATGACACTGCATATTGAGTAAAGTTGAGGGATTACATTAAACAAATTCAAAGTCGATGATAACATTGCATTTTAGGCAAAAATTTAGGATCATTTGCATTATTTTCCCTTATGAAATTCAGTGGTATTCTTGTGATTCATAGCATGAGAGCATAGTAAAATAAAGTGATAAGTGCATTAGAAGTATAATTTATTAAGAAAGTGAAATTTAGCTCTAAATTTTTAAAAAAATGCAATTAAATCATAAAACTTGTTACAAAAGTGCAATGAAGTCCTAAAATTTTTAAAAAAGTACAATCAAGTCCTAGAACTTGTCAAATTTATCAAATCAAATTCTTCCATTAATAACATTTTTTTTTGAAAATTTTAGGAATCAATTACATTTTTGTGACAAATTTTAGAACTTAATTGCACTTTTTAAAAGTTTTAAGACTCGATTGCACTTTTATGACAAGTTTTAGGATTTAATTGCACTTTTTGAAAGTTTTATGACTTAATTGCATATTCGTAATAAGTTTTAGAATTTCTAGTGCACTTATTCCTAAAATAAAAATAAAATATTATCATAGGTCTAGTAAGGACATAGTATTATCTAAGGATTATCACATAAATTCCGTTATTTCATAGTAGTTTTTCCTTTACCAAAGAAGGACATGCTTTTATTCTGCCGAATATGCTACTCCATCCATTCCAAGGTCTATGGAGAGCTGATCTTCTAGGTATTATAAAAAGTTGTGATCTCATTCTACATATAATAGCTCTTAACACCTTGTCTTATCATGAATTAGGCCTTCCTTGTATAGACGGAGAATTTGAGTCAAATATTGTCCATGTCTATCGTCTAGAATCATGTGGAACACATAATCCAGATTGATGGATTGTACATACAACTTCACAACCGAGAGATTATCTCTTAAGTTTATGTTGCCAAAATCTGAAAATTCATAAAATCATGCACTTTTTCCCTATCTAATTCGAAATACACGTGATTTCAGAGTTTGTAAGAGAAAATCCACACTATGCAATCAAAATAGGCGTGTTTTCTCTTAAACAAATTGAAATATCTTTTAATACGACCATTGATACATAGGGAGTGGCCTGTGCTTAAGATCCCCTATCTCGAAAGCTTTTAACTCAACTAGAAAGACCACATTTTTTGTTCACTCAATTAGTTAGCGAAATATATGGTTCATCATTAGCCAACTGAAATGGAGAGGGGAAAACCGATCCTCAAAACGGACAGAACAAAGAGATCGCATACGACATCCCCACCACCACCGCCACGGATCTTTTTCTTTTCCTGGTTCCTTGTATTTTGCATATTCTTCCTTTCGTTTATAGCTGCTCTTTCGAATCTCAACTTTGCAAAATTTCGTAGACCCCTCTCCTTCTCCTATTTAAAGAACCTTTATTTTTTCCTTCCCCCGCAAGAACCACGACGCCTCCCCTGACCCCGAGGGACCACCTCTTTTTACGTTCCACTATCAGCGCCTCTCTCTCTCTCTCTCTCTCTCTCTCCTGTTCTTTCGTTAGATTTCGAGCTGGACGCTTTGGCTGCAATACCAAATTTGTGTGCTTTCTCGGTGTCCTCGAGTTCCTGGGCAATTCGTGTTGGCGCGTGGGAAAGTTTCTGGAGCGTCTTTTTTGTTGGATTGTGTCCTGAGAGTGTTCTGATCTCGTCGTTCGAAGCTTTTTTGCCACGAACCCATGATTTTAGGCCGTCCTGCGGAGCCACTCGGCCACCCACTTGCCCCGTCTCTCCACTGAGGCGGAGAAATTTCCCGCTTTTTAGGGTTTTCCTTTTTGGAAACGTAGGCTTTAGCTTTCATCAGCTCCCGGGAGATTCCCTTAAGGGTGGTGCTGGATATCATATTGATTTGTGGTGCCTTCTCTTGATTCATTGCCCGCATTTTTTTGTCGGGTCCCTTTTCCTTTTCTTGGTGGGTGGTGCTAGATCGTCATAGTCCGTGGCTTGTTGAGGCCTTTGGAGTTTTGGGTTGTAGAATTCCTGTGTTTTTAGGAGGTGGGTATTGGTTTTTTCATGGTGGAATGTAACAATCCATGGTTATGCTAAAAGGGGTGGGCAGTTTGCTGCGATTCTTGAATCAGCAAAATTGTGTTGGGGATCGTTACTTGAAGAGTGGGGGAGGTTTCATGTCTTCTTTACTCATCAAAGATCCTTTATTTTCGAAGGGGTTTCATGGTTCGACATGCCCTTCGCCGTCTTTGCCAATTCAAAACACGTTTTTTGTGGGGAAAGTTGTGCCCAAGATCGATACTTGCAATGGTTTTAGGATTAAGGGAGCTGGAGTAGGATTAACGCTCAAGGGGTGCTTTGAATTCGAGTCTAATAAAAAGAAGGGGGATGCTGATTCTAAGATAATTGTGGAAGATCCTCTCGCGATTGGGCGAAGTCAACAATTCATGCTCCGTCGTGTGGGTGTGGAGATTGGAGATGAGAAGGATGCTGGATCTGTAAATGGTAGTCGATGGAGCAACCGTTCTGGTTTCCCTCGCCAGAACTCGCCAGAGAAGATGGTAGTTGCGGTCGATATCGATGAAGGTATCGGTCCATCTCAAATATTGCGTTTGATTCATGGTGCTTTGATTCTTACCTTCTGGTTCATCTGTTTGATATACAATGAGTTCTTATGTACCTTACCTTAATAAAAAAGAGTACTTGAGGAGGGAAAAACTTCTCTTCCAAAAATTCTTGGGGATTGCTGTTAGTGTGTGCATATTGTATATCGGTCGAATTCTAGTCGATATTGACGATATTTACTTGGCAATATTTCTCCTGAAGTCAGAAGGAAGACTTTCTTTTCATAGATAGCTGCTGGTTTCAGTCATGTTTATGAGTCATGGTAGATGTCATATTTTATGCAGACATTTGCCATAACTGTTAGAAATCATCTCGTGTGTTTCGCACCAGAACATTCACCCACCTATGCATCATCTTCAAATCCACTTCTGTTCTGGTTTTGGATGGATGGGTTCTCTCTCTTTTCCTTTGGGTGTCTCTTCTGATCGGTTGTTTGGAATTTCTCCCCCTGCTGTTTGGCAGTATTGGGTAACTTTGTCTCAGCGCTCAACAGATTCGTTGCGGATCGTTACTCTTCAACTCATTCGGTCTCGGAGTATTATGTATACGAGTTCTTTAAGGTAATGGTTGATCACTGAGCTAAATTAATCCTCAAATCATTTGGTCTTGGAGTATCATGTGTTTGAGTTGTTGGAGTATCACGTTTCATATAGTGGGTACTGTCGAGTGAAAACTGTGTGGATGGTCTTTGACTTTGCACTCTTTGTTCAGTCACTGAATTTATTTTCCCCCGTTTGATTGTTTGACTTCCATAGAAGCACTTCAATTGGATCATAAGTCGAGTAAATAAATCAGGACAATACAACTTGAATAGGGTCATAATTGATTGGCTGATAACTATTATCTTGTTACTAGAGTTAAGGTGCTCCGTCAGATCTATTTCCTCTTTGTTTATGGGGACCTAGTCATTGAAACGAGCAATCTTTAGTATTGTTTAACCATAGTATCGGATAAGCTTGTTTCCCTCAATCAGCATTAAGCTTTAAATCAAAGTGAACTGGCAGGCCAGAGAGTGCTGATTGGATTGGTTTACAATTTTATGCTGCAATGCAGAAGCAATTGCTTGATCTGATATATGGTTTGGTGCCATGCTAGCAGCAGTCTGAGTACATTCCTGGTTGCCTTTCAGTTGCTCTTCTTTGTTGGAACTTACCTGATAAAATGTATTTATCATTCTCTTGGTATCATGATCTTGACATTGTTTATGCATATAGCTGCACTTGGATCCCTGTGAACAGACAGATTCTTCGCTCATTTGCTGATTTTTGTGTAGTTTTGCTATAATATTGATGGATTCTTGAATTTTGACATCTTGTTTACATTATCTTAAGATGCTTTCTTGTTGCCACTATTGGTGAGAATGACCTTCTTCTGGTGCTGTAATCTGTCTCAAATAATAATATATGTAGTTAATGCATACATACATTGGTGAGCATGCAATCTTCTCTAATGTACCCTCATCTTTCTGTGGCAGATTTGGGGGTGTTCTCGCAATGAAGGTACTACGCTGCTACTGTTTCTATCCATTATTTTCGCATACCTTGCACACCGGGAAAGCTTTTTTTGGTGGTAGTCCTCGTATGCAATTGTAAAAGGGCCAGTTAAGAACTTGTGTCTGTGATTGGCTTTCTATCCTGATTCTTTCTGTCTTTTCACAAAGTGGGCTGCTTGATCATTCTTACACATGTTCAGCTAAAGAACTTATTACAAAAGCTAAAATCAGACAAATGAGAGGTTCCCTAAAGAAGTATTATATGCTTTAACCATGGCGTCAGAATTTTCAAAGTTAGTCTAGTTTCGCAAGAATTTTGATGGAGCTTAATGGTTCCCTTCAGTTTTCTATTTTAGTGCATTTGAGTTTCTTAACCGCATTAATTTTTGTCCATGACAATGCAATGTTTAAGAGCTACCCTTGCTGTGACAGCCGATCTGCGTGTTCATGAGTTCTTTAAGACACAGTATTTCAAGAAGGGGATTCACCCATTGCCAGGTGCTCAGAGAGCACTATACAAATTAGCAAGGCTGTGTAAACTCTCAGTGGTCACGTATGCAAGCTCAAACTTATTTTTTCACCTTTAAGAAAATCTAAGAATTAAATGATCTTGAATTTTTTATTTGTTCTTGTAAAGGTCGAGGCAGAATGCAATCAAGGACCACACACTAGAGTGGATTGAGAAGCACTATCCTGGATTGTTTGACGAGATTCACTTTGGGAATCACTTTGCCCTAAATGGGGAATCTAGGCCTAAATCAGAAATATGCAGGTATGCATTTGAGCTTTGTAAACCTGTCTCATGACTTTCGTTAGTTGGGTAGTTGGTTATTTGTATATTATGGGGAAGAAATGGAGCTGTCACTCGGGGTGAAAACGACACTCTTGTGCACCCATCATTCCATTGTGCCGCGCATGATTTTTCCCTATATAGTTGTCTCAAATGTTAGGATAAATAAGCTTGGGTAGAGAAGGGCTTATCTAAAAAATAGGCAGCCTTAGATTCTTCTTTACTTGTGTCCTCTGTGTAGCATAAAGTCGTATATTGCTTCAGCTGAAAACGAACACCGAAGAACAATTGGCTTAGTTTCAACTTATGAAACCACTTTGGCAGGTCCTTGGGAGCTAAGGTTCTGATCGACGATAATCCAAGATATGCTATCGAGTGCGCCGATGTCGGAATCAATGTTCTCCTCTTCGATTACGAGAATTCCTATCCATGGTGCAAGACAGAGTCAATCGATAAACATCCCCTTGTCATGAAAGTCCACAACTGGGAAGAAGTCGAGCAACGATTGGTTTCTCTGGTTGCTGCTTAGTTTTCGTGACAGAGCGACGAGGGGCTTGCGGGTACACCGCGACTTGATCAAGAACCATCATCGCGAACAAGTATCCTGTGCCCGGAGCTTCACGGTGCTTGATGCCGACGGAGGTCACCTCGCCATCAGCTCATTCTTTTAGCCTAAGCGTTCTTATGTCTTGAAAGGGATCAATAAGTCGTGTCCGTATGTAACTACGCGGGGGTCGGTACCTCGTGAGGACGCGGCTGTGACTAGGAACTCATCATCAACTTTGATATTTTTTTCCTTTTGGTAGGTCTAAATGCAACGTTCAAGAAAGTATATATAACACGACCCTTTTGTTACTCAAAACTCAAAAAACTCACCAGAGCAGTGCGTAAATCTGGTGAGACCTCTGGTTCCTTGAGGTGGATGGATGGTGTGAGCGAAATGAACTTGCAGAGTATAACATCTCTACATCATGAATTCAGAGGAAAAAAGTGTCCACAAAATTCTAAGCTAAGCTGGATAATTCAGTTTTAAATCTTTTAATTTTGCTAATTCAGTTTTAAATTTTTTAAATGTATTGATACAGTTTTAAACCTTTTAATGAATTGTCAACATAATCTTTATCGTTAATGTACGTGCTGGCTGTTCTGATGTTGTCTATGCAAACGTAACTTAATTTTTTTTTAATTTTAAAAAATCAATTTTTTTTTTTTATTTTGTAATTCTTTTCTTCTTTGTTGAGCCGGTAGGGCTCTCGTCGGTGCTTGATCGAGGGATGTGAGCGATGTTTATGACTAAATTGGAAATTTTTTAAAAAGTTCAAGATTACATTAATACAATTGAAATGTTCAGATTTGAAGTTGTAAGGTATTAAAAAGTTTACCATTGAATTGACAAAATTAAAAAATATTATAATTAAATTAATTATAATATGATAAATTCAAGATTTTTTTATAATTTTTTCGAATTTAGAGTGCAACATCTTCTTGACTTTTGAATCGTCTTATCGTTTCGAAACATTCAATCATTTACTCGTAAGGTGGGCCACAAATAAAATAAAGGAAAAAGATAAGTTTTGAGGGCAATTTTCAATATTTATTGGGGGGGCCAAACTTGGAAAATTCAATTGGATAGGGGCCCTTTCCAGGCAATCCTGCGTGATGATATTCATGGAATGAGTTAATGCCATATCACGTATGGACCATCCTTGAATTCCCATAGAGATTCGGACATATCCGAGATGCTCTTGTGTCACTAAATTGCTGACCTTTACCGGGCCGGCGGCCCTATATCTTACTTTTTGCCTTTTTGGTCGTATCCCTATGTCTTACCTAAAAAAGTTGACTTAAGATTATCTTGGATTGATTTAAGATATCTATTGTAAAATTTTAAAAAATAAAATTCTAGTAACTCGATGTGAAGTTAGATTTTATTAAGAACACGGATGGAATAGTTTTCTACCGAACACCATTTCGCAATTGATTGAAATAAATAATAAGTAACACGAAGGGAAAATCATTGTCATTGATCCATTAAAATCGACACAAGTGTTTCTCTCAGTTAAGAGCACGCATGATAATTATTTTATTTCTATTACGATACCCTACTAGACCTAGTACTTCTCGAGACTTGCCGGCACAAATTCGAGCAGTCTTGCGATATATGCAGAGTCCATCGCATGACCCTAGTAAAAACCGCACGCAAAAGTGCAGAAAGATGCATAATCGATATAACGTGAAAAGCGTCCGATGACAGGCTTTTTCACGTCTCTCTTCCCCTTGCGGTTGTATGGGATGATAATGCTCGGATGGATAATGCGGTGGGCCAGCTGTCAGTGACCCCCATCTGTCTAACTGCAATAATTCACCCAGGCCCGGCGACAGGGGCGCTCTTGACGTCTCATCCTTCAGTTGTCGAGTAGGAGAACCTGACCCTTTATGAGACTTTCAACACTTTAATACATATTCGACACTCGATCAATAGATGTTGAAAAATTTAGTAGCCGGTCAACTCTTCTGATACTCTCCACTACGTGAATTTGAATTTTGATATGTGATTTTAACACGCATGGGGTTTAGTTTAAAAATTTTCAATAAATAATGAGTTAAAATTATGATATCCCAACATGTCACAGTTGATGTGGAACTCCTCGTGCAGTTATCTTTTTCATTTTTTTTTAAGTATATGAGATAGTTAGAAATGTTACCATTCTAGTACCTCTGAATGTCTTTATACTCCGAACTAAAATTCTGAATAGTTTGCTGCTAAAAGGCGGTTCTTGAAGGGCTTGAACAAGAAGTTCGTCTATTGCGGGAATGCATACCTAGAGAAAAACTGACTCCATTTTCTCTGATTCTCAGTATAGGTCCATTCAAATGAGGGGATTGAAGTAATCTTGGGGGTGCAAATGGACTTCTACAAATTGGGCAACTTCATTTCTTACTTATATGTATGTTAAATGACGAGTTGGGTACACTGGGGAATTTCAAAAGGTCAGTATTACCAACTATACTATGCTACAAATCAGTCACTCTATCCCAACCTCAGTACTACTAACTATACTATGCTGCAAATCAGTCATTCCATCCCAACCTAATTGCATATGTGGTCGCCTAGCCTTGTCCCTTGACTTCGTCAAAATTCTTCCCCAACTCCAAAAACCAGCTTCCCTCCTACCTCCCATCTATGTGGCGGGGTTGCCTCTGTCTCCTGGCCCGTCAGCGAACAGTGGAAGTGGACCCACCGTGCACTCGTCAACACGGGCGTACATCCCGAGAGTGACTTGCCCCGTTGGGGGGCCTACATCCAAGACCATACGTGATTTGATACGGATAAAAAATCGTATCTTGAAAGCCAAGGTCCATGGACTCATCTTGCTCCCACGTGAAGTCAATTTGCACCCTGTAACAGACCATAGGAGAGGTAGGTTGGATCGACATTATATTGATATGAAAAGATGAAGTCAACAACTAGTGAGTTTAAACCCAGCAAGCAGCAGGTTCACTGGTCTATACTACACGAATCAATTATCGTATTGATAAAAAAAGTCTCAATAGAAAGTTAAGTAAATCACTTACACATCAACTTACTTGAGAACCTTTTCAAAATACGTGACAGTCAATACAGGTATTAACTTTTCCTAACAAATAACCAGGAGCTCAATTCAAAAATCTAAAGTCATATTCAATATAAATCCATGTTGCCATCATCATCCAGGAAACCCTGTTATTCTTGGGCATCTCGCACCCATTTGGCATGAAGAGGACACCTAGGGGAATTGCGTTACATCTCCAAGGCATCTAGAGGAACTTAGTTACTTTTCTAGGTATCCCTACTACAACCTGGGGTATTGTCGTCTTAAGGATTGATGATATTCTCATTCACATATCCACACAATGATGTATCAATTCCATAATTCAATTAAAAGTACGTTAACGTTACTTATTTAGGGTCTCAAGCATGCATCCAATGAATCGTGAACCCTAAACTAATATAAACTCGCCCGCATCAATATTAGATGAACTGTCAAAAGACTCTCGCATCCTAGGTCCTAAAATAGCCTTATAAGGTGTCTCGCGTACCTTTAGAAGCGATAGCTGTTGGCTAGGTAAATAGGTTTAAAAGATTATGAAACTTTAATATGAGGAAAATAGGACCCGGAGGGACATTTTTTGTGGAGGACTCAAGGTCTGATTCAGCTATACAGTTCTAAATAATTTTTGCAAATTGGTCCTGAAACAGTATAGATTTCTAGAACTCAATTGAGTAGGAAAATACATATTTTGCTGACCAAATGAAACAGAAAAATTATGGACATTTAATATGTTGTATCCTAGGACGTACTCTACAACTTTCATTAGGACATGTGTTAGAATTCTGAACCAAAAAATCTGTGGAAAATGGAAAACAAGAAGAGGTTGGTCTATTGGACCCAAAAATAGATTTTGAATCCCGAAGTTTTTCAAATATATTTTTGTCGTATGAAATCCACAAATTCTGAAATTGAGCATGTTGTAAGGACGACTTTCGTGAAGAATGCCCCATGAATTTGCATCACATAAGTCGGCATAAGATTAGCAAACTTCGGGGTCGGGCTAGAACTGAACTTGCCCTCAACCCAATCATGACTTTCTTTCAAAGTTTTTGCCATTCCAGCTCTCGCACGTGCCAAATATCAACCGTCCATGCCCCTATGACCTAACCACGAGCTCAACTACTTCAAGCTCGACAATATAGCTAGGTAACGTAGCCAAAACTTCTTATTAAACGAATTTCTAAGCAACGTTCCTGAATATCTAGGAAACTATCCTCGTCAAACAACAATTGATCGATATAGGATAGAAATGGAGGATATCTACTTGCCTTGGATCCTCGTGAAAGGCGGTCACGACTTGACGAGACAAAGGCAAGGTTGAAGGCGGCGGTGCGAGAAGCTGCGATGGAGAGGGACGGTCTTCGTTGCTTCAGCTTTGCGGCTGCAATGGAAGACGACGAGAAGGGGTTGAAGACGGGCGCGAGGCCGTGAGCTGAGGGAATCGGTGGTGCGTGAACTTGAGAGATGCAGAGGCGGGCGGAAATGAGGGAATTGTACAAGAACAGTGAAGATGGAGCCTGAGAAATGCGAGGGAAGAGACTGCTCGTCCCTTTCTCTTTTCACTTGGGTCTTCGTCTTCATCCACCACCATTTGAAGCCGCTGCTGTTGATCTTCGTTGCGAGGAAAGTGGACTCGGCAGCAACGAACGGACCCGGCTGGCTTCCTCCGTGTCACGCCCAGGAGGGATGCGTGGCGTTGACTGTTGACCACGCTCGTACGAGAGGAAGAGGTGCCGACCCCTGCCGCTTGCCGCTTGCCGCTTGAATATTTGTTTCTCTCCCTTGGGTGCGCGAGTGACGCCGCCGATTTGGGGGACGTCGGCTGGTGCGGCGACGGGCAGAAATGTCGAGTCGGTGAAGTCAAGTGGTGGCGGTGGCGAGGACACCTCTTCGAGGCGGCGTCAATTGCGAAACAACGACGTTATCGTTGAGACTTAGGTGACTTTGTATCGACGGGATCAAATGGGATTGAAATTCTTCGCGATGGTGCTATTGTTAGGGTCTCTGATGATAAGCTTGATCACGTGGCGTGGTTCATTCTGTATTCGGAGCTTGTTATTTTGTTGAGTGAAATTTTGGATGTCATAAATATATAAATATTAAAAAAATAATAAGAATAATAAAAATAATAAAGAGGTAAAGAAGAAAACTTAATATTCTCTTCTCTTTTGACCCTCATTTCTTATAACACATAATTTAGCCCCAAGTTTTCTCTCTTCTTCCAACACGTTTTGACACGTGAATCTAGAATATGGATTGTTTTTTTTTTTTCCTTCCAAGTTTTGTGAATTATCGGAATTGAGTTGAATTTATCAAATTAAAATAATGAATGATATTAACAAATGATAGATTAATATTTTTAACATAATATGCTATTCTTTTTTTCAAAAATTATTTATTTATTTATGAATTTGAATCAAATAAATAATCATAAGATGTTAATTTATCATGTATATATACATTTTATATACAACGTCTCCTAATGCGTTGAAATTCTTTTTTTTTTTTGAAAAATGATGTATCGGCATGTCGTGTCACTTGTCACATATCAATGTCGGTATTACTTAAGTTGTCGATGAAATTAGGGGTGAGTGGTTATAGGTTTCATATAGGTTCCACTTAAAACTTGAAATCTACCCATTAGAACATGTTTATCATTTTTAACAAATTAGAAAATTATCTTGCATATCCCGAAACCCGGAATCTACCATGTCATAGGTTTCAGATCTACCTATATTCCATCTTTATTATTAATTAAACAATTATAGTGAATTATAACTTTTAATGACCACCATTAATTGTTATAATTTACTGATTATAATTTATATTTACACACATGAAAAATTATAAACATTAATAAAATAAAAGTCTTAGTCATAAAACAGAAGTTTAGATTAGTAATCAAGATTATAAACTCATTATCGAATGTTATGGAATACCGCACGATTATACGAAGATACAAACCAAGAAAAATACAAAAAATTGATCTAGATTTTAAGTTATAGGTTCCATGTTATTGTTATATTAACTTACCAATTGAAACATGTTTCCCAATTTTTGAAACCCGAAATTGACCTTGCGTACCCATGGGTCCATCTTAGGTTTCAGTCGAATCGCGCTGCTCCCCTAGTCTAGTTTTTAGCATGTATGTGCATACGTGCTGTACAGACTAGGCTTCTGAAACTGCCATGTTAGCAACGTGGTACGTATGAGTATGAGGCTAAATCAACGTGAGGCTTCACTCAGGAAGCAACTTGCCGAGCTTCCACAGAACCAAGCATACGCAAAGTCCTACGCATTAAGCTTGGCGAGACGATCTGCCGTTCACGGTAGATCGTCAAAAGGTCGATCTTCCCGTGACGAGAGGACGGGTTTGGTTTTTCCTGGATGATTGATTAGCCACTCTACATACTCGGAGCACTGTCATGAGTCTGACCCGTTCGCCATTTCGCTATCCCACACGTGATGGGTCCCCTGTTTTGACCCTTCTTCTCTCCCCAAAGTCCTCCCATCCCCATAAAGCTACAAGCTTGGCCTAGCCGTAACCATCGGCTGCCCGAGCTCTCTCATCTCTCTCTCTCTCTCTCTCTCTCTCTCTCTCTACATTCTTCATCGTCGGCCCCGACAATGCCGAGCTCCTCTGAAAATGCCCACGCCAGGAGCAAGAAGAGAAAGCTCTTCTTCGCTCTCTTCGCATCCTTCTTTGTCCTTGCTCTCGCCCTCGTCGCCGTCTGCCGCCTCGCCTCCCGAGCCCCGCCAAGGAGCTCCGCCATCGACGACCACCACCGGGAAGCTCGGTCCCTCATCAAATCCTCCTGCAGCTCCACCCTGTACCCCGACCTCTGCCTCTCTCAGCTCACCTCCTCGCCGTCTTTGGCCTCCAACGCCGTGAAGACCCCCAAGGACGTCATCGTGCTGGCCCTGAACCTGACCATCGCCTACGTCCAGCACAACTACTTCTCCATCAAGAAGGTGGCGGCGGCGCGGCCTGGGCTGACGGCGAGGGAGAGGACGGCGCTCCACGACTGCCTGGAGATGGTGGACGACACCCTCGACGAGGTCCGCGAGACCCTGGCGGAGCTGCTGGCGTACCCGAACGGGGGCAACAAGTCGGTGTCGGAGCTCGCCGAAGACATGAAGACGCTGCTCAGTGCCGCCATGACGAACCAGGAGACGTGCCTCGACGGCTTCTCGCACGAGTCCGCCGACAAGAAGGTGAGATCGGAGTCAAAAAACAAATTTGGGGACATCACATTGGTACCATAAAGCCTCTTGCTTCGCTCGCAGGTCAGAGAGGCCCTGTTGGGCGGCCAGATGCACGTGTTCCACTTGTGCAGCAACGCGCTGGCCATGGTCAAGAACATGACCGACGCCGACGTGGCGAACGAGCGGAGGCTCTCCTCCTCTTCCAACAGGCGCTTGAAGGAGGAGATAAAGGAGGAGGAAGAAGACCCGGTACGGTGGCCGGAGTGGCTGTCAGCGGGGGACAGGCGGCTGCTCCAATCGACCACCGTGACGCCGGACGTGACGGTGGCTGCGGACGGGACCGGGAACTACCGGACTGTGTCGGCGGCGGTGGCGGCGGCGCCGGAGGGGAGCGCGAGGAGGTACGTAATAAAGATAAAGGCAGGGGTATACAGGGAAAACGTGGAGGTCCCGAAGAAGAAAGTCAACCTGATGTTCGTGGGAGACGGAAGGACGACCACCATCATCACCGGAAGCAGGAACGTTGTGGACGGCAGCACCACATTCCACTCCGCGACTGTCGGTAAGAACGTCTGCCTCTCGTTTTCCTCTGCTCCTCTTTTTCTTAAGCTAATCCATTTGTCTCCATCCATAGTCGTCGTTTCTAGGAAATTTCACAGTGCCATGTTGTCTCTTCTTCGCAAAATTGCGATGGCTATATCTCAGTTGTGAAAACAAGGCCAAAAAGAAAAAAAAAACGAAAGATATACGCTGTGAAACCTCCGAAAATATCTCAGATGCTGTTTCCAATTCCGCAACTGTTGGTATGCCCCGTCAAGAAAAAAATCTATCTTGTCTCCTTCCATAATTGTCGTTTCTAGGAAATTTCACAGTGCCATGTTGTCTCTTCTTCGCAAAATTCCGATGGGTATATCTCACTTGATTAAACAAAGCCAAAAAAGAAAAAAAACGAAAGATATACGCGGCGAAACCTCCGAAAATATCTCAGATGCTGTTTCCAAATTTCACCAATTAGAAAGAATGAAAGAAGATTAAAAACAAAGAAGGAAGGCATTTGAAAACTACCAAGATCTCGACAACGGGTCGCTTTCGGATCTTTGATTGGATCTGCGGTTGATCGAGTCTTACCGTGATTAGTGTCTGATCCCCGTCCACGTGCCGTGCGCTTACAGCTGTAGTTGGGGACGGGTTCTTGGCCAGGGACATAACTTTCCAGAACACCGCGGGACCGTCGAAGCACCAGGCGGTGGCGCTCCGCGTCGGGGCCGACTTCTCCGCCTTCCACCGGTGCGACATGCTGGCCTACCAGGACACCCTCTACGTGCACTCCCTCCGCCAGTACTACGTCGGCTGCCTCGTCACCGGCACCGTCGACTTCATCTTTGGGAACGCGGCCGCCGTGCTCCAGGACTGCGACATCCACGCGCGCCGCCCCAACCCTGGCCAGCGCAACATGGTCACCGCCCAGGGCCGCGATGATCCGAACCAGAACACAGGTACGTTTTTCACAGAACCTCCACCGCCAGCGATAGCCTCGGAACTTCGCGGTCTCAAAACCGATCCGTTCGTTCGTTCGACAGGTATAGTGATCCAAAAGTGCAGGATCGGCGCCACATCAGATCTCTTGGCAGTGAAAGGGAGCTTCCAAACTTATCTGGGAAGGCCATGGAAGATGTACTCGAGGACGGTGATAATGCAGACCGCGATAAGCGACGTGATCAACCCCGCAGGCTGGTACGAGTGGGACGGCAACTTCGCCCTCGACACCCTGTACTATGCGGAGCACGCGAACACCGGGGCTGGGGCCAACACCGCGAACCGGGTCACCTGGAAGGGCTACAGGGTGATCTCGGCTCCACAGGCTCAACCCTTCACCGCCAATCAGTTCATTGTCGCGGGCAGCTGGTTGAAATCCACAGGGTTTCCCTACTATCCGGGCCTCTGAAAATGAATCGGAGCGTCGGATGAGAAACTGTATCTAATCATTCGGAGACAATGATGAATAAAGAGACTACTAGTTTTGAAGGTCCGTGAGGAAGAACACGGCAATATATATTTATATGTTCGTAAGGATCGTCGACCGACGCGAAATGAAATGATGAAAGAGCGAGCGACCGGGATTCCGAATCGTTCCGGCAGAAAAGGGAGCCGACTGTCAATAGCGGCATACCCATGTAATTTCTCCAGAACACACTCCACATGAAGGGCATTAAAGTGCCTGTGAGGGAGTTGGTTGTTTTTCGATGGAGAAAGCGATGGCACACTTCTTTGACTCGGTCTTTTGTCGTTTCTTGCATGCATGGTCCCAAGGCATCCTTCCTTCATGACTTCACGTGGCCCGGTCCTTCCTCTTTATTTATTTTCTCAACGCATTTCCATATTGCAAACATGCTAAGTCAGAATTTAATGAACGATACAACACTCAAGATATAGATATATACAGAATTTAATCGATGACATAGATCTAAAAATTAAGGAAAATGCCAGAATCTCATTAATAACGCAAACCTAGAAACTACAATGCGGGATTGTAAAGTGCGGAATATTAAAGATAACTAGAGGATAACATGTTTATTTATGCATGCGGGGCTCACCAGTGGACAACGATGGTATATATGTCCGTGTTGCCATGATAGTCTTCAAGCAATTCTCCTATGCCTGTAGCCATGTTTCCTTATCTTTGAAAATCTTGTAACCATACTCTCACAATGTCACGATCTCGTCTCCAAGTGATTGTTCTTTTAAAATTGTGTTCTAATGCTCCACGACTCCCATTGCTTCATTCTCTAGTGACTTCAAATCCATAACTACATGTTGATCTCCTGTATGCGCCCAACTTACTCCTGATGTCTCAATTGGTAATTTGTTATTTTTGTTAATTGATACCCTTGTCGACTACTACTAATCATCCATTATCGTATATTGACAACTGATTAATAAAGATCACCGACATGCACTGATGTTGATATCAATTCTTATGATGGTCGACAATGGCTCACGTGCTTAATCAACAATGTGAATTCTGGTCACGTAACTATTAATATCAACGACCTGGTCAAATTTTGATTCAAACAGAATGGTTGGTCTTAGGTAAATTTAATTGGCGTATTGCATTCTTTTTATATGGTGCTTCAATTATATGCTATATTATGATATTAAAAAAAAAAAAAAAGCGAAAGAGAACTTCAATAGCGTCTTCTGTTAAGTTTCACGTTATGAGAAATCATGTGACTTCAAAATATCTAGGGAAAAGTATCAATTTTTTTTTTTAAATCTATTGCATTGATATCAATTCAGTTTTAAACATTTTAATTATACTAATTTAATCCTAAACCTTTTTACATTAGTATCAATTCAGTCCATCCGGCTAATTTTGGCCGGTTGGCGCTGATGTAGATGCCGGTTTGTGGCCGGATGCTGACTGGCAATTTATAAATAATTTTTTGGAAATTTTTATTAATTTTTATTCTTTTCTTTATCTTTTTTACCCTTTTTCTTTTCTTTCTTCTTCCTACTCCTTGGACTTTCTGGCAGTGGCTGGAGGCTTGTCGACCATTGGGTGAGAGCCGCGAAGCCCTCATCGGCCGCTGGCGAGGGTCACAGCCCTCGCCAGACCTCGCCTAGGGTTGCAGGTGAGGCAACTTCACCCAGATCTAGGTGAGGCCGCCTTCGCTCGTGGCTTGTGGCCCTTGGGAGAGGTTGGGTGACGACCATGACCCTCGCTAGAGGCTCGCCAGCCATTGTGAGGAAAGTCCCAGAAGGAAGAAGAAGGAAAAGAAAAGGAAAAAGGAAAAATAATAAAAAATTCAAAAAATAAAAAATTACTTTAAAATTGCCATGTCATCATTCAACTTCAAGTCGACATCCACGTCAGTGCCAACCAGCCAAAATTGACTGGATGCACTGAATTGGTACCGATATGAAAAGGCTTAGAATTAAATTGGTCAAATTGAAAGGCTTAGAATTGAATTGATACCGATGCAACAAGTTTATAATTTTTTTGGTACTTTTCCCAAATATCCGTAATGCTTCATGAATGTTTCATGAAATACTATAAAGTCTTGAGTTTGAATCATCCCTCTCACTTTGCTTCATACGTTTTAAAAAAGAAAAGACAATGCACGTTACAAATGAGTTGCATATGTCCTCCCCTCCTCTCCTCCTTTTTTTTTTTTTTTTTTTTTGATCAAACTCTTCTCCTCCTTTATCAATAAGACCTGCTGTTAGAGTTTGGGGCAATTGGTTTGAAGGTGGGTAGTTCCCACTTTGAAATCGAGAATTGTCTACTAAGAATCAGTTCCAAAAAATTGGAACTAGTCAAAATGTCCCCATTTCATAAGAGAGGTAAGACTTGAGAGAAAGTGACGAGCTCGAAGGCTAGAGATGACTGAGAACAAGAGTGAGACAGGGAGGCGAGGCCACGAGACAAGTGACGCGAGAGATGGAGAGAAACTATAAATAAATTAAAACTTAAAAATTTTAAATAATTATATATATGTACCGGTTCAGTCCAAATGGGTGGGCGGACAATTTCACCCCTAGAACCGGAAACCAAACCGGTGTTCATCGATTCCAATAAATTGGAATTGGAAGCCGAACTACTGACCATGGAAACTGCTGTATCCGATTTGATTCTGGGCGGTTTCTAGTTCTTTTGCATACCCCAAATTAGAGTATAGTGCATATCTTAAATAAATTTATAGAGCCATTGAAGTGTGAATAAGTGCCAAAAGTCGGAATTAAATGGTAAAATGTTTGTGAAAAACTATATGATTGACATGGTCAGATAACCAAATGTATTAGTCATTGATGTTAACTTTTCAAAGCATATTGGTGAATTCATAGAAAATCTTGTACTATTTTCATCTTTAATTACTACTATCAAAGTGAATAGTTAGGTATTGTAATCTAGGGATACTAGCGTGTAGACTTGTGTAAGGTGAATTGTAAGCACACACTATCTACATGTAATAAAGTGATGAGTGAGTATTGTTCTCGTTAGGATTGTTTCTAATTATCCAATTACTTATTGAAGGTGATCAATCCAAAAATCTGGCAAACCGAGTCGAAAAAGCAAGTGAAAATTGAACTAAACCAATTGAAGAACTGAAATATAAAAGAGCCGAAACTTAAAGGATTTAAAAGCTAACTAAAATTGCAAAGTGAACCTCATCTAAATCAAACTAAAAATTAACAAGGCAAATTCAAGATTTTAACCAAGATCACAAAGTGTTAGAGTATTCAACTTCACTTAACCATTCATAATCAACTCTCTTAACTTGTCATGCAACAAATTAATTCTCAATTGTGTTGATGAAATTTCCCTAAGTTAGATTACAAGCCAACCTCGGTCTAATAATCCCTAATTAGGTATGTTAACTCATACTAACCTTAGGAATTTAAACTACCTAAAAATAATAAGTTCTTGTGGAAATTCCTGGGTTCAATCTAAATAGTCCTAATTTAGATCTATTACCACAACCACATAAAAAACTTAGTGTACCTTGACCTTGATTTATTTATGGTTCAATATTACTAGTGCTCATGCATGCAATCTCCACTCGGTATAATGCACACATCGAAAATCATTTAAAAGTTGGTCAAACTTCTAAAAGTATTAAGACCATGATAGAGAATGCCAAAATCAAAACAATTATATTACATGAGCAAGTCTTGAAAATTAATCAATCAAGGTTAAGATCCATTATAGCTCCAATAAAAGAAATTTAAAACATATTTAAAGCTAAACTAACAACAAAAATTAAAGAGAACATAATGCTAAATTAAAATAAATTCACCAATTTGGGTCACGAAGAGATTCAAGTTTGTCTCTTCCTTTTCTTCTTGACATGCGTCAACTCCACTAATAAAATAGAAGCATAAAAGTTAATTAAGAAAACCTAAAATCTCTCTCAGAGGTGGCGGCTCCAAGGGTCCTTCGGATCTGAAATATGCGGTATAAGAGGGCTTTATATAACTTCCAAAAATCTGCCCTAGGTTAGCCCCCATTAGGTCTTTAATAGGACTCTTTGCCAAATTAGGAATTTTTTTTTCTTAACATTCCTATTCTTGATTTTCTTTGAACCTAGCCTCAATTATGGTCAAATCCTCCAAATTTCTAGTATTGGCAGGCTTTATCTTCAAGACAAAATATTATGGAAGATACTGAAATATTCTGGAAGATGCTAAGTTGCAAGGACCGATTTGCAAATCCAGCACAGACACATGGGAAAATTACGCATATGGTCCTGGCATGTTATGCAAATGGTATGCATGGTCTCTTATGAATCCAAAAGTCATATTTCCTACAAAATTCAATAAAATTACATGAGTAGCAAATAAATTCACCGAAAATTCATCAAAACTTAGCAAATATCAAGCTTAAATTAATAAAAATACTCTATCTAAAATAGAGTTATCAACTTGACTATCCAAAGGCCTATAGAGTATACTTTAAAATTTGTAAAAATCGATTTAAGTTTAGTTTTTGGTCAGTGTAGGTGGCTGCGCAGTTGGTGACTTACGATTCCCGAATGAGAATCAAACTCCGGTCTGGGTTACAATTTGTTCACCTAGAATTGCTGCATTCAATTCTTGATTAGTTGGCTCTTACTATGCCTTTATGCTAAGATTGTCACTTCCGCAGGACTCTATTTCATATGTTGTCTTTGAACTTCCCCATGAGAAAATATTTAGTGTTTACAAAGCGCGGCGTCGATGTGGTCTACGTTTTTTACTTGTATCCAATAATAAGTTGACTCTCATTTGTTGAGTTGGAATAAAAAATACGATTTTTCTCTTCTTCCTCCTCTATCTACTTTGCTCTCTAGATCTGCCCATTGGCACTGCGTTCAGGCTTCTTTTTGGCTGGCTCTTCAGGTCTGCCATTTATGGCCATCGCGCCTAGCAGCAAGGTTGTTAAGCTCGTCCCCGGCAGCCATGGATGAGGCAATCTTTCCATCTCAGTCACAAATTAGATCCGGCGAGTTCTCTCCATCTGCCTTTGCCGTCGCACCTCCAGGTATCGTCAGTCTTTCGCATGACTGTACTTCCTCTATTTTTCTTCTTGACATTTGAGCTTCGTCCATGGCCGCAATGCGGCCGACAAATTTGGTGCCAGATGAAGCAGTGCTTCGCCATAATTCAAATTTGGAGGCGTAGTTTTGTAAGAAGACGGAGCCGGCCACAAAGACGACAGAGAGGGTGGCAGGGCTTGGACGTCCGGCACTGGTTGACTTGGACATGGTGGCAGAACCTTTGCCGGTGGTGACAGCGAGGGCAGGCGCAGAGATTGGACTCAAGTGGCTGCAGTTGGTGGAGGTGGAAGAGAGAGGTGGACAGGGATTTTCAATTTATTCTATTTATCTACTTTCACGTCAACATATACATGTCAATTTATAATTAGCTCAGATTGCATAGATGCAAGTCATGTCAACTCCCGACATGCATGCTGCTTGCAAACCACCGGATATTTTCCGACTCCAAACACATGCACAAGATTAAAGTATGACCAGATGTGTTCTTACTTAATGTAAATGTATATTTCATGAAGACTAAAATAATTTACATAGGCTCCGTTCGTTTCACAGAAAATAATTTACATGAAACAATTTTTGGATTTTTCGATATTGATTTTGCAGAAAATGAATTGGTTGGGGCAAATGTTTTCTACAAAAGGAAAAAAGTCTTCTAAAATATTGGGAAAATATTTTCCACTTTTGAGAAAGAGGAAAGCATTTTCCATAGAGTTAATACTCTGAAAAACCTCAAATTGGTACATGTGTAATAAATTTATCAAAAACCAATTTTTTTGACTACGAAAAACCCTAAACTGGTACACCTATGACAAATTTACTCCAAATGACAACAAAAAACCCCAATTTGGTACACTTATGACAAATTTATCCTAAACTAATTTGTTCAACAGTAAAAAATCCAAAACAAGTACATTTGTAACATATATACCCTCCATTAAATTGTTAATACCATAAAAAACCACAAAAATTGTATAACTGTGATAGATGGAGAGTAAAATCTCAAACCGATACACTAATAAACTGTTACATGTCATCCAACTTAATAATTTGACAGTAAAATTTGACGGAAACTAACAGAAAGTAAATTTGTTGTAAGTGTATTAGTTTGAATAAAATTTATCAAAGATGTATTAATTTGGGGTTTTTAGTGGTCAAAAAATTATTTTGAGGTAAATTTATCACATCTATACCAATTTTGGGCTTTTCAGGATATTAACCATTTTCAGTACCTTCTTTCACCTCAATTTTTTTTAATCAAATACCTTTTATGGAAATGGAAATGAAAAACAAGAGATACCTTTTTCTCGAAATATGGACAAACAGAAGTTTTACTCCTAAAGAAGCACTTCATGAAGCCTCCCTTTTATTTATTTATTTATTTTTTAAATTGATTTTTTAATTATTTTCTTTTTTTCTTTTTTTTTTCTTCTTCATTGGTTGATAACCAGCCCCAAGTGAGCTAGAGTCTTGTTGACTTGTGGCGAGGTTGAGCTCGAGCCCTACCAGATCCGACCACTTGGATGAGGCTCAAGCCTTGCCAGAGGTTGCTAAAGCCTCACTAACGTGTGGCAACCCCAGGTGAGGCTTGAGCCATTCTAACGTTTGGTGGCCTCGAGTGAGGCTCGAGCCTCAACTAGGTGGTTGGATCTGGTGAGGCCCTAGCTCGCATGATCGATCTTGAGCGAGCTTGGGCTTCACCAGATTCGACCACTTGAGCAAGGCTTGAGTCTCGCCTAAGGTCGCTAAACATATGCAAGGCTTTGGCAACCTCAGGCAAGGCTCAAGGCTTGCCCAAGTGGCTAGATTTGGTGGGGCTCAAGCTCGCCGGTATCAAGCGAGCTTGGCCTCACCGGCGTGCGGCAAGGCTGGCGACCAACTGATGAAGAAGAAAAAGAAAAAGAAATCAATTAAATAAATAAAAAAATTTATTCCATACCCAACAATGAAAAATATTTTCTAGCTCATTTTCAGGTTTCAACCAAATACCGAAAAATATGATTCCTAGAAAATATTTTCTTGGAAAATAGCTTTCTGGAAAATATTTTCCAGAAATGCTATGAAGGCAGTCTTAATTCATGCTGCAAGCCCAATCACTGGATTCCTTCCAAACCCTATCTGGAGACCAGCAGTGGATTCAACCTCGAATTTCAATTGCAAATAGAGAAAACTACAAACTTCGACCCAAGAATCCTGACCATGTGACCCGCGCTCGACCTGCTTTGCGACCAGAAACTAAGACCGAAGCGACCCGTGCCTGTGACTAATTCTTGATAAAAATGCTTTCGGTGTTTTGCAGTCAAAAGAAGGAAAACACATATTTTCTTCTTCTTTTTCTTTATTTTCTTCCCTCTTGGCTTGTCAGGGTTTCAATTAAGTTAATCAGTTGTCATGTTAAATTTTTGTCTTTAATGAACTCCAGACTTTATCATCGGGGACAATAGTGCAGCATGGCTTCTTATGATAATCTTCATATGATGTTTGAAGAGTACAATTTCCACTTTTAAAATGTCTCCCGAAAAAACATAATATTCTTAAGGCTTGTTTGGTAACCGATAACTTCTTAGCTATTTTTGTTGAGAAATGCTTGGGTATTGGCACCGTCCCTCTTAAAAAAGAGACGGTGCCTTCCTTGCCAAGTGATTTCCCAAAAATATTGGTTAAATTGCTTAGCCCATTTCCTTCGAAAATTAGGAAGGAAAATATTTCTCAATGGGATGATGGTGAGATTCCTTATATGATAAAAATAAATTTAGAAAAGTGATTAAAGTGAATAAAACCAATAAAATACCTATATCAATACAAAATTTATGATTTGTAATTATTCACACAATCACTAATTGAGTGACCATGATCAAAAGCTCAAATCGAGCAATCATGGGCTCGAGCTTCGTGACTCGAAAAGATCTATAGGACATGATTGTTGCGAGCTTCACCACTTGAACCCATGGTAGTTGCAAGCTCAAATTAAGCGGGCCTAGCTACAAGCTCAAATCTTAAAATATTTTTCCTTTTCCATGTATATTTATGGTGTATTTTTATCACTGATTTCTCCAAGTTTTCAATGATACAAATATTCCATGACAACCATATCGGGGTAAATTGTAATGTAGTGACCCTAGAGAAATAATCAAGTTTATGGCTAACCGTTTGGTAAAAGAAATAAACTTTAAAAAAAAAAATTGAAAGTCCAATGTATCTATGTTATGTGCGCATTGGGTATTTAGTATTTTTCATTTATAAATTTATAAATATAATTTATTTTATTTCGGACAATATTCTACCATCTACAATTTGTAGTCAATTAACTCTTGGATTTCCTTTTCTTGAATAATGTCATTAGATTTGTTTCTTACACAAACGCAAAACCATGATTTTCTGCTCCGATTGCCCATAGTAAACAAGATAAAATGGATGGCTTAGGTTGCACCGTTACTTATCAAAACGGTGCCATCATGCAAGCACGTCCATTTCTGTTTTTCTTATTTATTTGTGAGACAAAAAAAAGAACAAAAATCCATTTAATAACATTAGTTAATTTTTCTATTTCTGGTAATAAATTTAAAACAGAATTAAGAAATAGAAGAAAGTTATTTTTTTATTCGCGGGAATAATTCAAAAATCAAGCAATTTTTTTTTTCTTTTTCTTTTGTTCTTCTTCCTCTTCTAGCTGGCGACCTTGCCGGAGTGCTGGACGAGCTCAGCTTTGCGGTGTCCGATGACAGACCTTTTCACTTCTCTCTTCCCCTTGCGATTGTAATGCTCGGACCGACGATGCAGTGGACCAGCTTTCAGAGTGAAATTTGAGTGCGTGGTTTACGAAAGAGACCCCCACCCATCGTCGATCTAACCGCAATAACTCAGCCAGGTGCGGCGACAGAGAGGCCCTTCTGACGTCTTTATCTTTTCTGCCGTCGGTGGAGACGTCCCGTTCTAGTTTTTAGGATGCATTGCAAACGTGCTGTCCAGACCAATCTCAAGAAAGTTCCATGTAATCAACGTGGTACGTACGTGACGCTAAATCAACGTTGGACCTCACACTCCGGAAACACCTCGTCGTGCTTACACCGAACCGAGCTAAGCGACAGAGTTATTAGCTACTCTGCATATTCATCTTTCTTCTCAGCACTGTCATGAGCCTGATCCGTTCGCCATTCCGCTATCCCACACGTGGTGGTCCCCTATTTTGGCCCTTCTTCTCTCCCAAGGGCCAAGAGTCCTTCCATAAAGCTCCAAGCTTGGCCTCGCCATATCCATCGGCTGCCTGAACTCTCTCGTCTCTCTCTCTCTCTCTCTCTCTCTACATTCTTCAGCATTGGCGCCGACAATGCCTGAAAACACCCACGCCAAGAACATGAAGCGAAAGCTCTTCTTTGCCATCTTTGCATCCTTCTTCCTCCTTGCTCTCGCCATCGGTGACAACCGCCACCCGGAAGCTCGGTCCCTCATCAAATCCTCCTGCAGCTCCACCCTGTACCCCGACCTCTGCCTCTCTCAGCTCACCTCCTCGCCGTCTTTGACCTCCGACGCCGTGAAGACCCCCAAGGACGTCATCGTGCTGGCCCTGAACCTGACCATCACCTCCGTCCAGCACAACTACTTCACCATCAAAAAGGTGGCGGCGAAGCGGAGTGGGCTGACGGTGAGGGAGAGGACGGCGCTCCACGACTGCCTGGAGATGGTGGACGAGACCCTCGATGAGGTCCGCGAGACGCTGGCGGATCTACTGGCGTACCCGAACGGGGGTAACAAGTCGGTGTCGGAGCTCGCTGAAGACATGAAGACGCTGCTCAGCGCCGCCATGACGAACCAGGAGTCGTGCCTCGACGGCTTCTCGCACGATTCCGCCGACAAGAAGGTGAAATGGGTGTCAAAATATAAATTTGGGGACATCACATTGGTACCATAAACCCTCGTTCTTCGCTCGCAGGTCAGAGAGCCCCTGTTGGGCTGCCAGATGCACGTGTTCCACTTGTGCAGCCACGCGCTGGCCATGGTCAAGAACATCACCGACGCCGACGTGGCGAACGAGCGGCTCCTCTCCTCCAACAGGCGCTTGAAGGAGGAGATAAAGGAGGAGGGGCAGGACCCGAGACAGTGGCCGGAGTGGCTGTCGGCGGGGGACAGGCGGCTGCTCCAATCGACCACGGTGACGCCAGACGTGACTGTGGCGGCGGACGGGAGCGGGGACTACCGGACAGTGTCGGAGGCGGTGGAGGCGGCACCGGATAGGAGCGAGAGGAGGTACGTTATAAAGATAAAGGCAGGGGTATACAGGGAAAACGTGGAGGTCACAAGTAGGAAAACCAACCTGATGTTCGTGGGAGACGGGAGGACCACCACCATCATCACCGGGAGCAGGAACGTTGTGGACGGCAGCACCACATTCAACTCCGCAACTGTTGGTAAGTGGGTCCCCTCCCGTTTTTCCTCTTCTCCTTCTTTTCTAAAAGTAATCCATCTTGTCTCCTTCCATATTGTCGTTTCTAGGAAATTTCAAAATGCCATGTTATCTCTTCTTTGCAAAATTCCAGGGGAAAAGTACGAAAACAAAATATTAAATTTATTGCATTAGTACTAATTCAATCCTAAAACTTTTAATTGGACCAATATAATTCTAAACATTTTTGCATTAGTATCAATTTAGTCCATCCAAACAATTTAGATCGGAAATTATTGAAGTGGACGCTGGTAATCCTACGCGACACCATCGGTGATGTTGACAACTTTTATAAATTTTAAATATTTTTCAAAATTTTTTAATTATTAATCTCTTTTATTTTCTTTCGTTTTCTATATACTGTTGGCTGGCAAAGTCACCTGCCATGAGCGAGGGTGTTGGCCCTCACCTAGTTCCAAGCAAGGGTCGAAACCCTCGCCGGTTGGCTAATGAGGGCGTGGAGGCCCTCGCTTGTGGCAGGCGAGGGCATTGCCCAAATCCAAGTGAGGGCCTTTTCACCGTGGCCGACGAGGGTGCAAAAACCCTCGCCCGTGGCTGGTGAGGGTTCGAAGGTCCTTGCTCGTGGCCAGTCAGACTCATAATGTCTTTGCTTGTTTGGGGGCCCAACACACTTGCTTGTAGTCGGTGAGGAGGTGGCAACCCTCACCAATGGCCGAGGTGGGCATAGAGGCCCTCGCTCAGACTAGCTTGTGGTCGATGATGGTTGGCTTGTGATCTCACTGGCCAAAGGGTGAAGAAAAAAAAAAGAAAAGAAAAGAAAAAAAAGAGAAAAATATTTAAATTTTTTGAAATTTATTAAAAATTATAAAAAAAATTCAATGTCAGCACCAGTCATGTTATGCAAGACCACCAAAGTCCATCTCAATAATTTGCGCCCTAAATTGATCGAATGGACTGAATTAGTATCAATGTAAAAATGTTTAGGATTAAATTTGTTTAATTGAAAAATCATGATCAATTAGTATCGATCATAAATTTATAACTTTTTTGGTACTTTTTTCAAATTCCGATGGCTAGATCTTACTTGATTAAACAAAAGCAAAAAAAAAAAAATGAAAGATATATACTGCGAAAACCTCCAAAAAGATACCACATGCAGTTTCCAAATTTCCCAAATTAGAAAGAAATAAAGAAAACCGGAAACAAGAAAAGGTGCATTTGAATAATTTAGGGTGAAAACTACCAAGATCTCGACAACGGGTCCCTTTCGGATCTTTGATTGGATCTGAAACTTTTGCACGGGATTGACTGTGGAGTGTTTTATGTAAGAAAAAAGAAAGCGTCATGCCTAGAAAAGATTTGGGCTTTGTCGGGTTGATTACTGTGGATGTGAATTCTCATTGCCCTAGTCTTATCGTGATTAGTGTCTAATCACGGGCACGTGCCGATGCGCTTGCAGCTGTAGCTGGGGAAGGGTTCTTGGCCAGGGACATAACCTTCGAGAACACCGCGGGCCCATCGAAGCACCAGGCGGTGGCGCTCCGCGTCAATGCCGACTTCTCCGCCTTCTACCGGTGCTGCATGCTGGCCTACCAGGATACCCTCTACGTGCACTCCCTCCGCCAGTTCTACTTCGGCTGCTTCATCGCAGGCACTGTCGACTTCATCTTCGGGAACGCGGCCGCCGTGCTCCAGGACTGCGACATCCACGCGCGGCGCCCCAACCCGGGCCAGCGCAACATGGTCACCGCCCAGGGCCGCGACGACCCCAACCAGAACACGGGTACGTTTTCCCCAAAACCTCCACAGCCAGCAATAGTTTCGGAACTTCGCCGTTTCAAAACCAATCTATTTGTTCGACAGGTATAGTGATCCAAAGGTGCAGGATCGGCGCAACATCAGATCTCTTGGAAGCGAAAGATAGCTTCGAAAGCTACCTGGGGAGGCCATGGAAGATGTACTCGAGGACCGTGATAATGCAGACCGTGATAAGCGACATTATCCACCCCGCGGGCTGGTACCCGTGGGACGGCGACTTCGCCCTCGACACCCTGTATTACGCGGAGCATGCAAACACCGGGGCTGGGGCGGACACCGCAAACCGGGTCACCTGGAAGGGCTACAGGATGATTTCGGCTTCTGAGGCTCAAGCCTTCACTGTCGATCCGTTCATCGCTGGGGGCAGTTGGTTGGATTCCACGGGGTTTCCCTACTATCCTGGTCTCTGAAGATGATCGGAGTATCTAATCATACGGAGACAACAATGAATAAAGAAATTGTAAAAATAATTGTGGCCCACGTGATGTTATTAATTAATGGATTAATAAATAATTTTAGTGCTAAAAACGTATTGGCTATGAAAAGGATGCAAAAAGATCATTTTATGGAGAGGTTTCGCTCTTCTAAAGAGGTGCGACTCTTACGAAATAAAAAAGTACTTTGATGGAAGGCACCTATTGATAACTTGTATAAAAGTTATTAGCATTATTATGGTTTAATGTATGTATATCATAGCATCACCCAAAGGAGAATTATGATGTAGATGTATTGTTTAATTTGAATATGATTATATGGTATTCTCAAGATATTAATGTATGAGTATTTTCTTGCATATTTACCGTGTCGGTATCTGTTTATCTTCATTTACACGCTTCGTTTGTTAATTTATTCAATGGAATGAATTTCTCTGATTGGAAATAACAAGTCCAATTTCACCTGGGTGTCTTGGACCTTGATTTAGCATTTCAAGTTAAGAAACTATATGCTAGTACTAATGAGAATAGCGATGATAAAAAAGTCTTTCCATAAAGTTTGGGAAAGATTGAACAAATTAAGTCTAATATTCATGGGAATAACAGTTGCAAAAAACTTAAAGACTACTTTTCCCAAAACTAATTGTGCTTAGGAATTTATAAAATTTTTGAAAGAGTATTTTCAGATTGTTGATAAGTCATTTGCTGGTACACTGATAAGCACCTTGACCACCATGATGTGTGATGGTTTCACATACCATGATTTAGTATATACTTGAGATGACAAACTTAATAGCAAAATTAAGGACTTTGGGAATGAATGTGAATGGGTACTTCTTAGTACAGTTCATACCTAATTCCTTACCTTATGAATAATATGGACCATTTTAGATGAATTACAACACTATAAAGACAAGTGTAATGTAAATGAATTAGCTAGTATGCTTGTTCAAGAGAAAATAAGGACAAATAATCAAAAGGCTTATTTTGTTCATCTCTTAAGTCATCAAGAAGTTGAAAAGAATTCTAAAAGGAAAGGTAAAAGAAGCAAGAATAAAATATTACACAACCTAAATGATTCTCTTAAGGCTTCTCAAATCTACAGGAAGGAACAAAATCTTATTAAGTGTCACTTGAAGCTCAAAGCTAGGTTTGAAAAGAAAGATAAGTCTTGTGTTTTAATATGTTTTGAATCAAAATTTATTGAAATTCCTCATAATACTTGGTGGATTAATTCTAGTGGTAACGCATATGTGTTAAAAACGATGCAGGGATTTCTTACGATTTAAACCATAAAAACAAATGAAAGCTATGTAATCATGGGAGATATAAACAAAGCTTCAGTTGAAAGCATTGACACTTATCATTTGATCCTAAATATTGGGCATTATTTATTTTTTTTTAACGCTTTATGTACTTGCATTATCCCGCAATTTAGTTTCTTTGCAAAAACTTGATATATTGGGATTTTCTTTTAAATTTGGTCCCAAATCTTTCGGTTTATTTAAGAATAATAATCTTATTGGAACTAGAAATTTATGTGATGATCTCTATAAATTTAAATTTAACAATACTTTTATTGAGAATTTAACGACCTTGCATCATAATGTTGGCACTAAACGCCGTTTAGTTGATGAGAATTCTGCTTACTTATTGCATAAAAATTTGGTTCATATATCCAAAGAAAGAATACAAAAATTAATGAAGAATGAAATTCTTCCAAATATGGATTTTTCTGACATTGGAGTGTGTATTGATTGTATTAAAGTAAACATACTAAGAAATGTGCCACAAGATGCACCGAGCTTTTTGAAATATATGATCCATTTGATTTTCCATCTTTTGGTGGAGAAAGTTATTGTATTGTCTTTATATTTATCTATTATAGAATAAATCTCAATTAGTAACTACACTTGTGGTGTATATTATAGAAGTTAAGAGGCAATTAGATAATCAGGAGAAAATAGTAAGGTCGAATAGAAATTGTGAATATTATGAAATGATGATGAATTAGGACAATGTATGGGTCTATTTGCTAAATTATTTTAAAGACATGGTATTTATGCTCAGTACATAATGCCAGGGACACCACAACGAAATTGTCTAGCGGAAAGGCGTAATTATATTTAAATAGAAATTTTTTTTACTTGTGAATGTATGCATTAAAGACTTCTACGTCTTTATTAAACATGATTCATAGTAAGATAGTTTCAAATACTCTCTTTGAATTGTGGAGAAGAAGGAAACCTAGTTTACAACACCTGCATATTTGGGGTTGTCCATCAAAAGTAAGAATTTACAATTCACGTGAGAAGAAATTGAAATTAAGAACAACCAGTAGTTACTTCATTGGTTATGTCAAGAAATTCGAAGGGTATAGATTTTACTGCCCATTTCATACTACAAGAATTGTTGAATCCGGAAACACTAGATTCATTGAAAATGGTGACATCAACAAGAGTTAAAGAATGCGTGATGCTTGTGTCATAGCCCGAAAGAAAGCCGATCCAAGAGATTCCTATGGGACGGTCGTGACATTTCTATGGATCGAGCGACCCTCGGCTTGTATCCCCGAGTCCTAGGATTTTCTCGAGTATTCTAAAATACTCCTAGGGGCGGGCGATATGGTAATTGTATTCGTATGTAATAAACGCGGGTAGCTGGTAGAATGGGAGATACAATCTCCACCGTTAGATCGAGGAGAGATCTACGGATGTTTGCCTTGTATTTGTATATGTAGGGGTCTCCTCCCCCTCATTGTACTCATCTTATTCACAAGTAATACAATCCAGAGCTTCTCTCTCTAGAGTTTCTCTCTCTAAAGATCCTTGTGAGTTGAGTGTGAGAAAGGCTGCTTGGGAGAAAATCCTAAGGTCGCATGGGCAAGGGAACGCTAGATCGATCGGCCAGTGACAAGTGGTATTAGAGCAAAGTCGTTTCAAGCGTAATGGCCGATCCACGATCTGATGAGGCGCTCGCCATGGGTGGTGATTGCGTTGATCGTGGGAGGAACGCCGAGAAGGCCAAGGGAAAGAAGAGCCGTGGTGGTTCGAGTTCAAGGAATCCAACGGGGGATCTTGCGCATCGCATGACGAAGCTAGAGTTGTTCGTCACCGATGTCCAAGATGACCTGACCTAGACCGTGGATGGAGTAGACGTCGAAAGGGAGGAGCTTGTAGCCGAGGTGCAAGAGCTCAAGATCGGCATGGGAAAGCTCCGACACGAGTTGCTGGGGACCCTAAGGGAAGAACTCACACAACGGGATGAGTCCCTGGAGGCCATGATGGCGGCCATGTGCGCGGAGATAGGGAGCTCAAGGGTAAGCTCGCTGAATCGAAAGTAGCACGTGTGAACGGGGTGATCACAGCGCAAGGTCCACGAACGGACGCACCCAAGTCAAAGGAATTCCGGGGCTCACAGGTGACCAAAGATGTGGACAATTTCCTCTGGTATATGGAGTAGTACTTTCAAGCCATGGGGATCAACGACGACCAATCACGGGTAAACACTGCATCTATGTACTTAGCTGATAATGCATTGTTGTGGTGGCGTCGTCGGTCGGATGATAGGTGTGGGGATCCTATCTCGACCTAGGGTAGATTTGTCGAGGAGTTCCAACGGAACTACTATCCGCTTATGCGAAGGAAGAAGCTCGTGACGAGTTGAAGCGTCTAGAGCAAAAGGGTGGTGTGTGCGACTACATCAAGCAGTTTTCGGAGTTGCTACTCTAAATCCCTTCGATGAACAAGACGGAAGCGTACTACCAGTTCATGAGTGGTCTCAAGCCATGGACCAAGCAAGAGCTAAAGCAATTCAACGTGGGAGATCTCACAACGGCTATGACTGTGGCCGAATCGCTCGTGGAATACAAGGCGCTTTCCACATCCCGATCAGATTCTTGTCTGAGGGACAAAGCCACTGGTGGGGGAGATCGGGAGAGATAGAACTGCCTGACTGGAAGTGGATCACCGGCTGGTCCTCACAAGGCTCATGCAGAGTCGAGTGGAGGAGGACAAATGAAGGTACGCTCTTCTAAATGTTTAGTTTGTGATGGTCCACACATGGCGCGGGATTGCTCGAACAAGGCCAAGCTGGCCGCTCTTTGCAAAGAAGAGGAGCCTAAGGAAGAGTCGCAGTTGGGTTCGTTGCGACTCCTTAGCACGATCAAGTCCAAGAAGGCGAAGGAGCCTAGAGGACTAATGTTCACAGACTTGAAGATCGGAGCAACCACGATGAGTGCGCTCGAGGATACGGGAGCATCCGATCTATTCATCTCGGAGGAAGCCGCGAAGAAACTTAACCTTCGGGTTGAGAAGGGAGCCGGGTGGCTCAAGACGATGAACTCCAAGGAAGTCCCTGCAATTGGTGTCGCGAGGGACGTAAAGCTACAACTCGGGCCATGGAAGAGCAAGAGACTCTAGAGTTAATTCCCCTTGACAACTACAACTTTGTCATTGGGATAAAATTCCTAGATAAGATCCATGTTGTTATATTGTCTTTCGATGAGTGTATATGCGTGTTGGACAAGCATTGTCAATGTGTGATCTCGGTCCATCGTGAATCGGACCGTGATCGAAGGATGATCTCGGCAATGCAACTCACTAAGGGAGTAAGGAAGGGTGAGGTGACAATCCTTGTAGCCTTGAAGGCGGAGGATGAGAAGGGTGAAGGGAGCGAAGTCCCGACGGAAGTGACCCATGTCCTCGACGCATTCAAGGAGGTGATGCCCCCTGAGTTGCCGAAGAAGCTACCACCTAAGAGGGAGGTGGATCATCGGATCGAGCTGATGCCTGACGCTCGACCACCTGCCATGGCACCGTATTGCATGGCACCCCCCGAATTGGAAGAATTGAGGAAACAATCGAAGGAGCTGTTCGATGCGGGTTACATAAGGCTATCCAAGGTTCCGTTCGGTGCGCCGGTCCTTTTCCAGAAGAAGCACGATGGGTTACTCCGGATGTGCATCGACTACCGGGCGCTGAACAAACTGACCATGAAGAACAAGTACCCGATCTAGCTCATTGCGGATCTCTTCGATCAACTCGGTGAAGCTCAATGGTTCACCAAGTTGGATCTCCAATCGAGCTACTATCAAGTTCGAATCGTTAAAGGGGACGAGCCGAAGGCCGCATGTGTGACGCGGTATGGATCCTATGAGTTCCTCGTGATGCTGTTTGGCCTAACCAACGCTCCAACTACATTCTGTACGCTAATGAACAAGGTACTCCACCATTTCCTAGATCGATTTGTAGTGGTTTACCTAGATGATATTGTAGTATATAGTCGGACGCTCGATGAGCATGTCAAACATCTAAGGCAGGTCTTCCAAGCATTGCGCGAGAATGACTTGTATATTAAGCGTGAGAAGTGTGCCTTTGCCCAAAAAGAAGTTCCGTTCTCGGGGCACATCGTCAGGGGTGGGTGAGTGCGAATGGACAAGGCGAAGATTCAGTCGATTGTCGAATGGGAGTTGCCGATGAAGGTGACGGGGTTGAGGTCGTTCCTTGGCCTCACCAACTATTATCGGCGCTTTATCCGGAGTTACTCAAGCATCACCACGCCGCTCACGGACCTGCTAAAGAAGGAGAAGCCGTGGGAGTGGACGGATCGATGCCAAAGGGCATTTGATCGATTGAAGAAGGCGATGACCAAGGAGCCAGTGTTGGTGTTGCCCGACCACACGAAGCCCTATGAGGTAGAGACTGTCGCATCAGATTATGCTATCGGTGATGTTCTTATGGAGGATGGTCATCCGGTGGCATATGAGTCTCATAAGTTGAACGATACCGAGCATCGGTATACCGTTCAAGAGAAGGAGATGACTGCGGTGGTCCATTGCCTTCGGACGTGGAGGCATTATCTCATGGGGTCGAAGTTCATCGTGAGGACGGATAACATAGCCACGAGTTACTTCCAGACCCAGAAGAAGTTTAGTCCGAAGCAAGCTAGATGGCAAGACTTTCTTGCGGAGTTCGACTATGTGCTGGAGTACAAGTCGGGGAAGGCTAACTCCGTGGTGAACGCACTGAGTCGGAAGATGGAGCTGATGAGCAGCACGGTGAGTCGATCGAGCTGTCCTTGGGTCGACTGCATCAAGGAGGGGTTGAAGCACGATCCAAGAGCTCAAGCCCTCATCGAGTATGCGAAGGAAGGCAAGACCCGACAATTCTGATGTGAGGACGAGCTCCTCTACACCAAAGGAAGGCGATTGTACGCGCCCTTCCATGGGAAGCTGAGGAAGGAGATCTTGCGCAAGTGCCACAGCTCGAAGTGGGCGGGTCATCTAGGGATCCACCGCACGTTGGCCCTCGTCGAAGATTGATACTACTGGCCTCAAATGCGGGACTACGTAGAAGCTGATGTGAAGACTTGTTTGGTGTGCCAATAAGACAAGCTGGAGCAATGTTCGTCGCCAGGCCTGTTGGAGCCGCTTCCCATCCCAACTCATCCATGGGAAATTGTTTCTATGGACTTCATCATCAACCTGTCAAAGTCCGAAGGGTGTCGGACTCTCATGGTCGTGGTGGACAGGTTCTCCAAGTACGTGACCTTCATGCCCGCGACAAAGGATTGCCTGGTCGAGGAGGCGGCCAAGCTATTCATGAAGCATGTGGTCAAGTACTGGGGAGTCTCGCAGACGATCGTGAGCGATCATGATCCTCGCTTCACGGGGCGTTTTTTGTCCAAGTTGTTCAAGCTGCTGGGGTCGGAGCTGAATATATCTACAAGTTTGCATCCCCAAACCGACGGTCAGACGGAGCGGGTCAATGCACTCTTAGAGATCTATCTCCGACACTATGTGAGTACAACGCAAGTGAATTGCGCGAAGTTGATCGATGTGGCCCAATTCTCCTACAACTTGCATCGGAGCGAGTTGACCGGTCAAAGCCCGTTTGAGATTGCGACTAGGCAGCAACCAAATACCCCCAGTGCAATCGGATCGGGTTATTGGGGGAGTAGTCTGCTGGCGTATAAGTTCGCTAAAGATTGGCAAGAGCAGGCCGACTTAGCACGGGCGTGTCTACACAAGGCCTCTAAGCGCATGAAGAAGTGGGCCGACAAGAAGCGACAGCACGTGGAGTTTCAAGTCAGAGATCAAGTGTTGGCCAAGCTACACATGATTTTCCAATACAAGGACGTGCACAAGGGGTTGATCCGTCGCTACGAGGGGCCATTTTGTGTGCTGCAACGGATCGGGAAGGTCGCATACAAGCTGGAGTTACCACCAAAACTCAAGGTACATCCGGTTTTCCATGTGAGTATGCTTAAGCCTTTCCAGCTCGATGAGGAGGATCCGAATCGAGGGGAGTCACAACGGGGGCCACTCAGAGCTAAAATCTCGTATGATCAAGAAGTCGAGAGCATCATGGTGGATCGAGTCATACGGAAACGGTACTGCGCGCCGAGGTGTGAATACCTGATCCGATGGAAGGGTCTTCCGGAGAGTGAAGCAAGTTGGGAGCCCGCGGAAAGTCTTTGGCAGTTCAAGAAGGAGATCGACGCTTTCCATGCCGAAGGCGTCGCCCGATTAGGTGGGGGAGAATGTCACGGCCCGAAAGAAAGTCGATCCAATAGGTTCCTATGAGACGGCCATGACATTTCTATGGATCAAGCGACCCTCGACTTGTATCCTCAAGTCCTAGGGTTTTTTCGAGTATTCTAGAATACTCTTGGGGGCGGGCGATACGGCAAATGTATTTGTATGTAATAAATGCGGGTAGCTGGTAGAAGAGGAGATACAATCTCCACCGTTAGATCGAGAAAAGATCTACGGATGTGGTTTGCCTTGTATTTGTATATATAGGGGTCTCATCCCCCTCATTGTACTCATCTCATTTACAAGTAATACAATCCAGAGTTTCTCTCTCTAAAGATCCTTGTGAGTTGAGTGTGAGAAAGGCTTACTTGGGAGAAAATCCTAAGGCCGCACAGGCAAGGGAACGCTAGATCGATTGGCTCGTGACACTTGCATTCAAGATATGTACCCAAAACTTATAAAATTGTTATTCTTGATATTATAGTTCAATCTAACAATAATAAAAAACAACAAATTAATGATCAAACACTCCCCCAATGAAAATGTCAATACTGCACCTACAGTAGTTGAGTCATAAGAAATAACATTAAGAAGATCTCAAAGAGATACGAGGTTGGCTATTCCTGATGATTATGTAGTTCAATTGATGTAGGAATTCGAAATAATCTAGATTCATTTTCATAGGCCATGGAATGTGATGATTTTAATAAATGGTTTAATGCTAGGGAAGAAGAGTTAAAATTTATGGATCAAAATTAAGTTTGGAATCTTGTTGGATTGCCTAAAGGATGTAAAAAAGTTAGGTGTAAATGAGTCATTAAAACCAAGCGCGAGTCAAAATGAGATATCGAATAGTCTAAGGTCAAACTTGTTGTTAAAGGTTTTACTCAGAAATGAGACATTAGCTATAATGAGACTTTTTCATCAGTCTTCAAGAAGGATTTACTTAGAATCACTATAGATTTAGTAGCTAATTACAATTTAGAGTTACATTAAATGTATGTCAAAGCCGCATTTCTTAATGAGAATTTAGAGGGAGAGGTTTATATAGAAAACCCAAAGGCTTTTCAGTTAAAGGAAAATGAACACATGGTGTGTAAATTAAAGAAGTCAATATATGAACTTAAACAACCTACTCGATAACATTTTACTTGCTGTTAATGATCTTGGTTTGTTATATGAAACTAAGAAATTTCTCTTTTAGAATTTAAAAAAAAAGGATATGAGAGAGGGAACTTATGGAGTAAGAATATAAATATTCCATGATAGATCACAAGGATTATTACGGTTGTCTTAGAAAACTTACAATGATAAATTTTGGAGACATTCCAGATGGATAAATGTTCAGCAAGAGTAGTTCTAATTCAAAAAAGTGACAAATTTAGCCTCATGGAATGTCTAAAAAGTGAATTGGAACAAGTGCAAATGAAAAGTATTCATTATGAATTTATTGTTGGGAGCTTAATATATGCTTAAACTTGTATCAGACCAGACATCGGCTTTGATGTTGGAATGCTGGGCTAATATCAAAGTAACCTAGGATTGGAACAATAGAAAGATGCAAAAAAAGTTCTTAGATACTTATAATGAACAAAGAATCATAAAAGATCCGATCATCTTGAGGTGATTAATATTTATATTTAGACTTAACCGAATAAGTCGATACAAGAAAATCAACATTTGATTACTTGTTCCTTTTAACTAAAGGGGCAATCTCATGAAAAAATGCAAAGTAGGAAATTATTGATGAATCCACTATGGAAGCTGAATTTGTGGCATGCTTTAAGGTCATTATTAATGGATTATGGTTACGAAACTTTATTTCAAGGCTTGTGATTGTCGATGGTATTGCTAGGCTGTTGAAATTTATTGTGATAACTCTACAATAATTTTCTTCTCTAAAAATGACAGGTATTCTAAGGTGTTAAACATATGAAAATCAAATGCTATCAGTTAAAGAAGAAGTTCAAAAACAGAGAGTCTTAATTGATTACACTAACACTAACATTATAATAGCAGATTCCTTAACAAAAGGACTACCGCCTAAAACATTTAATGAATATGTTAAAAGGATGGGCATTATTGGACGTCACTAGTGATTTTATTATGATTGCATTAAGTTTATATATTTAGCACTTTTAGCTCGTTTATGTGTTTGTGATTTATGTTTTCTATTTAGTATACATTATATGAAAAGAGGAATGTTCAATAGGATAATCTCTAACGAAGACATTATAATTGGATTATTATTATGCTTCTCATTTATGGATCATGTTAAGTAGAGAGCAATTGTTGTAATACATCGAAGGGATTATGTCAATCAACATACAACTCTTATGACTTGCATTAGTTTTCTTTACTTAATTGTGATTATCATGTAATAACCAATTTAATTAAGGTCTTAGCATAATATTATTATGCACATTATAGTTTCATTAAACCATGAAATGAAGGATATATGGGCCAAGTGGGAGAATATAAAAATAATTATAGCCAAAAATATATTGGCTTAGAAAGTTGCAACTCATATGAAAAATAATGAAAATGTATAATTCTATGGGGAAGTTACCGTTCTTCTAGAGAAGTGCGACTTTTGCGAAGTAAAAAAGCGCTTTGATGGAAGACACATGTTAACAACTTGTATAATTAAATTCCGATCCTCTCTCCACTCAAACAAGAAAGGAACATTGTATCATATCTTCCATCAAATAAAAGATCGTAAGTGAAAGTGAGTTAAAAGAGAGGAATCAGATTTTTTTCATTTGTTTGGTTTTTCCGCAACAAATATGGTCAACGATATTATTATACATAAAGGTATGTCTTGATTCTTTTAATTGTGAAAAATTATGAAGATTAAAGATTCCCTGTTTTTGAATTTCCACATTAAAGAGGAGAATATGGCGAAGGGCGAGTGACAGGGAATCCCGAGTCGTTCGGGCCGAGAAAGTGGGCCGACTGCCAAAAGGTGGCATCACCGTAATTCTCCCCAACATGAAGGGCATTAAAGTGCCCTTGAGGGGAGTTGGTTTGTTTTCCGACGAGGAAAGCGATCGCATACTTCCACGTTTAACTCGGTCTTTTGTCGTTTCTTGCATGCATGGTCCCACGGCATCTTTCCTTCATTGCTTTACGTGGCCATTCCTTCTTTATTGTCTTTTGATTTATTTATTTTCTTAACGCATTTCAGAATGCAAAGACTGTGACCCAGAATTTAATCAACTTCAGTGAAAAAACGTGGTGTATAATTTTAAAGATAGCTAAAGGATAACGCGTTTATTTGTGTGCGGGGCTCTCCAATAAATGAATAATGGTACTCGAATACTAACGGTTGTACTATAACTATCTCTAAATAGTTCTCTTATGGCAATAGTTATGTTTATTCATCCTCGAAAATCTTGTACCCATGCTCTCATGATGCCATGATCTTGTCTCCAAGCGGTTGCTCCTTTAAGATTGCGTTCTAGTGCTCCACGACTTCCACTGCTTCATTCTCCAATGACTTCAAATATATAACTACATCTTGATGTGTTTTATGCATCCAATTTCTTCTTGATGTCTCAATCAGTAATTTGTTATTTTTGTTATTTGATACCCTTGTCGACTACTGCTAATCATTCGTTGTCGTATATCGATAACTGATTTGTAATGATCACCAATGTGCATTGATGTTGATAACAATTCCTACAATTGCCGACAATAGCTGGCGTGTTTAATTAGCGACATGCATTCTGGTCATGTACCTATTCATATCTACGACCTGGCCAAATTTTGGTGCAAAAAGAATGGTTGGTCTCAGGAAAATTTAATTCGTATGTTGCATTCTTTTATATGGTGCTCCAATAACATGCTATATTCTAATGAAAAAAAGGCGAACTAGAACTTCAATGACATCTTATTTTAAGTTTCACGTTACGAGAAATCAAGTGATTTCAAATTAAATGAATTGTTTCATGCTTGTTTCATGAAATACAATAAAATCTTGAGTTTGAATCATCTCTCTCACTTTCCTTTATACGTCTAAACAAAAAAAGACAATGCACGTTACAAACGAGTTGCATGTGTCCTCCCCTCCACTTATGCTTAGTCGAAAAGAAACGTCGGTTAGAGTGTCGTGCACATCTTAAATAAAGTTATAGATCTATTGGAATGTGCAAAAGTACCCAAAAAAAGTAGGAATTAAATGTAAATTGTCAATGAAAATCTATATGATCGACATGATTAGATAACCCAAGGTTTTAGTGATTGATGTTTTACTTTTCGACGCATAATGGCGAATTCATCGACAATTTTGTACTGTTTTCATCTTTAATTGCTACTATCAAAGTGAATACTTAGTTTTTTTTTTTTAAATAATATAGGGATACTAGTGTGTAAACTCAGCTATCTAAAGGCTTATGAAATATACCTTGCAATCCTTACGAACCGATTTAAGTTCAGTTTTTTTGGTTAGTGTAAGTAGTTCCAACTCAAAGCAGTTTGTGTACAGTTGGGCGACTTGCAAGTTACGATGTTCCAATCATCTGCGCTAGTTTGAGATACGATTTGTTCATATGTAATTGCTTCATTCAATTCTTGATTAGCTAGCTCTCAATGTGCCTTTATGCTAAGATTGTCACTTCTGCTGGACTCTGTTCCATATGTCGCCTTTGAACTTCCCCACGACAAAATCTTTAGTGGTTGCCAAGCGCCGCAGTCATGTGACGTGTTTTTTTTTTTTTTTTAAATCCAATAATAAGTTGACACATATTTGCTGAGTTGGAATAAAAAATAAAAAATAAAAAATTTCTTCTTCCTTGTTCATGCATCTTTTTGGGCTGAGTCTTCAGATCTGGCCGTCACGCCTACCGGCAAGGTTGTAAAGCTCGTCGCCGGGGACGAGCCAACCACTCGATCTCAAGCGCAGACCAGACTGATAGAGAGGGTGGCTTGGCTTGGACGTTCGGCATTGGTTGACTTGGACATGGCGGCGGAAGCTTCGCTGGTGGCGATGGCAGAGGGAGGCACGGAGATCGAGCTCAAGTGGCTGCAATTGAAGGAGGAGGAAGAGAGAGGAGGATGGGAATTTTCAAATCTTTTTTACATCAATATATATGTGTCAATTTATAATTTGCTCAAGGTGCATCGATGCATGCCACGTCAACTCCTGACATGCTGCTCGCAAACTAGAGGTGATCAGTTTCCAGTTTCGTCCAATCCTACTCAAGAATCAGGAGTCGGACTAGGAGCACCGGTTTCTAATTTTTTGAATTGAGTAACAAACCGGTGACTTCTCAATTTCTTTTTTCCGTTCTTCGAACATGTTAAATGCATTAAATTCCACAATAATGAGCCCTCGTACCTTTGTGAAGCAAGAAAAACTACAAATTATGAGTTGTCGAGCACTTAATAATGCTGAGGGTTATAAGTCGACAGCTGCAAGACTTTACAAATTACTCATATTCTAACTCTCACTCTCAGACTTCTGTCCTGCCTCCTAACTCACTCCTGAAACTAATTCGTCCCCACCCCAACCCCCTGAGAAGGTGGGGATTTGAACCCCCCACATCGCCATTCCATGTTGGAAGGGTGGCCACTCGGGTAAACCCCAGTGGTTTCTCCTTTTTTTCCTTGAGAAAGTAGGTTTTCTACCATTTTGAAGGTTTGCACACTCCAGAATAGAGAAAAATGTAAAGGGTTTGCCTAAAATTTAAGCAATTTTTGTAAAAAAATAAAAAATAATCAGTTTGGTTCCCATCCTAGAACGAACCCAAAATCACTAGTTTCAATTTTATAGAATCGAGAATCAAATCGATGACCCTTGAAACTGCCTAGAACTTGCCGATTAAGTTTGATCTAATTCAGGCGGTTCACGTTGCATACCCTTATCGCAAACCACCAAATATTTTCCAACTCCAAACACATGCACAAGATTAAAGTATGACCAGATGCATTGTTCTCACTTAATATATAGTTCATGAAGACGAAATAATTTAGTACTTACATTTTATGCTGCAAGCCCAAGCAGTGGATTCCTTCCAAACCCTATCCGGAGACCAGAAGTGGATTGAATCCCTTCAATTTCAATTGCAAATAGAGAAAACTACAAACTTCGACACAAGAATCCTCAGCATGTGACCCACGTTCGACAGGTCCCGCGACCAGAAACTAAGACCGAAGCGACCCGTGCCTGTGACAAATTCTCGAAAAAAAAAAACTTTCGGTGCTTTGCAGTCAAAAAAAGGAAACAAATATTTTCTTCTTGTTTTCTTTTTTCCCCCTCTTGGCTTGTCGGAAATTTCAATTAATTTAATCGGTTGTCGCGGTAGAATTTTGTCTTTAATGAACTCCAGATTTTTTTTTCGGGGACAATAGTGCGGCAGCAACATGCGTGCTTATGACAATCTTCATTTGATGTTCGACTAGTACAATTTTTCCACTTTTAGAATGTCCCAAAAAAAGGCATAATACTCAACTCGAGAGATGAAAATGACCAATATTAATTTTTTTTCCATTGGAACGATGCTGGCGAATCTTTTTTTAATGTTTGAAAAATATGAAATTAATGATTCCGAGCTAAAAAAAATGATTTTTATCGAATAGAGAGGGGAGAAAAGGGGTTAACAGGATCTGGAAACACAAAAGTCGATACCGCATCCGGTATTTGGCATCCTTTTTCTGGGCCATCCAGTTTTCCAGATTACTACCCAAAAAATGCAGAAATAAGTCAATTTGTCTTATGCGTACTGTCTTCTTTAAATCAGAGTAGGTCTGACGTATGTGTATAGACCGCCAGATTTGACATCCAAGAGCATTGAAGTGAATAAAGTGATGAACAAGGCGTGTGTTTCATGCATTCCACCGCATAGAAGGATCTCTATTTATTTCGTAAATAATGAACTATTTAAAAAATATTTTTCTAAAAAATAACTCCGTATCGTTCATAATCCACTTAGGTGCTTACATTCCAAATTGATCCCACGTTTCCCATCACATTGACCAATTGATGATAAGCATTGCATTTGCCCAATGGTTAATGGATGGTTGAAACTTGAAACCTTTGAATAAGTACTACCTTCATATTCGGGAGTTAACTTCACTGATTTTACTAACATAGATAAGTAAATTCTCAACCATATTTTTTGTTTTTTGTTTATAAAAATATATAACAACAATGTCTTCTTTAATGGTTGTATGTAAGGTTGACACATAAAACTCTAACTTGCAAGGGATTGATCATTCTCCTTGCAATGAATAATTGTACTTCCCTCTCTTTTTACCTCCTATTAGTATTTATTACATTGATTATCTTCCTCTCCTCTTTGTGCGTTATTTCTTTATTCTAATGGTAACTACTTTTTATCAAAGAAATTTCCTACCTTAATATTAACACAGCATTTTATATTAGTATACAATACATCTACTAATTGAAAATTACATAGGTTACGTGTACTTGAGACACAGCAAATCACAAACAACGTACACTACAATAGGTCAAAACATCACGTTAATTATTTTTAAGATAGCTTACTCAAAATGATTAATGTTTAGAATCTTATAAGATATAAGGATAAACACTAGTCCAAGGTACACCCTAGAATCAGATTGAATTGGTACTGTGCAGTTTGGTTCTAAGGTTAAGACTGTGTGGTCCGATTTCAGAATAAGGTGCTGAATTGAACCAGCGGACTGACTCTTTTGCAATCTTAGACCTACCTTTGACTAAACCCATTTTAATCTATTTGTTGTTTGTTTTCTTTTCAAGAGGTTAAAATTTAGAACAAACTTTCATGGATTAATGGAGAATGAAGTTCTATAATTCATATCTTATGTTACATATTTTGAACTTTTTATTTTTTTATTTTATTTTATGTTTTATATTTTATAGTTATTGCTTTTGGCAAGTAAATATTTCTACCATTGCTTTAGCTTTCATTTTGCTTCACTAAGGAATGAGTTGGATAATTCGTTTTTACTTTAGATTTCTATTTGTTTATTACTGGTATTTTACTTCTCGCGTTTTAGTGCTAAGTATTGCATTTCTTAACATCGTCTGTTGATGAATATAAACTTTGAAAAAGTAAGTTTGGGCTTTCAATGATTACAAAATCTTGAATCCAAAAAAAAAAAAAAAAAGAAAAAAAATTAGCAAATAACCCAAATCGGAACAGACCTATAGGGTCAAATTATGATCTCTTCTTGGGTTTACAAAGTTGATTTCAGGTTTTAAAATCTAAGAATCGACCGGGTACTGAGGGTTTCAAGTTACAAGATTGGACCGGCCAAACTCTAAAATCGCCCTCCCTTAAAAAGTATAAATGCAAAGTGTGTTTTTTTTTTTATATGTTCGTCATTTTCAATTATTAATTTGTACAATAATAGGGTTAAGTATAGATATCCTCGCCTTGTTCTAAACTAGTAATTATGCCTTTGCCCATCTCTCTGTCTTTTTCTCTTCGCAGGATCTGTAGAATTTTGTCATCATTGTTCCATTGTTCCACTTTTCTACAATCCACGTCACAAAGTTTCCAAGGTGGGTGAATCCAATCCATGCAACTTTTGGTTCCCAAGACAGCACAAGACGCACCCATTTCCAACGTTAAAAGCCACCTCCCTTCTCCCCACTTTCGCAACTTGCCACCAGCACCAGCTACTGCGAAAAAGCTTTCTGCTTCAGCTGGTGGACCTCCTCTTCTGCTTCCATGGCTTCTCGCTTTCCAACGTCACTCTTCGTGCTCTCCGCGATGTTGTTCCTCTCGGCAACACTCGCTATCGCTTCCGCCGCCGCCGCCGCCGCCACCTCCTCTTCTTCCACCTCCCTCCCCGCCCACCATCTCTCTTCCATCAAATCCTTCTGCTCACGCACGCCCTATCCGAACTCTTGCTTCGAGTCGCTGAAACTCTCCATCTCCATCAACATTAGCCCCACCAGCCTCACCTACCTCCTCCACACCCTCGGAGCCGCCATCTCCGAAGCCGGGAAGCTCTCCAACATCCTCCAAACTGCGGGCCGCGGGAACATCGTGGAGAGACAGAGAGGCACGATTCGAGACTGCAGGGAGCTGCACCAGATCACGGTGTCCTCCTTGAAGAGATCAGTCTCGCGGGTCCGGGACAGCAACCCCCGGAAACTGTCCGACGCGAGGGCCTACCTTGCCGCAGCCCTCACGAACAAGGACACTTGCCTGGAAGGCCTGGACTCTGCATCAGGGTCGCTGAAGCCACTGCTCGTGAGTTCGCTCATCAGCACTTACAAGCACGTGAGCAACTCCCTGTCCATGCTCGCGAAACCGGCCACCCCGAAAGGGGGAAAGGGCCGCCGCCGGTTGATGGGCTTCCCCACGTGGCTGTCGCGTAAGGACCGCCGGATCTTGCAGAGCTCCGGCGACGAGTATAACCCGAGCGAGGTCATCACGGTGTCCGCCGACGGGTTGGGGAACTTCACCACCATATCCGGTGCCATCAATTTCGCTCCTAATAACAGCTATGACAGGACAATCATATACGTGACGGAAGGGTTTTATCAAGAGAATGTGGACATCCCGAGCTACAAGACTAACATTGTGTTGCTGGGCGATGGAGCCGGTCTCACCATCATCTCTGGGAACAGAAGCGTGGCTGATGGTTGGACCACGTTCAGATCTGCAACTGTTGGTAAACGCCTCATCAAATTCTATCTAAGTGAACTCACCGTGTCGTTCCATTAAATGGCAACTGAGATCTTTTGTTGATTACGTTGACCATATTTACAATGAATATTTTGAAGTCCTGGCCTAGATTCCTGATACCCATTTCTGGGTTGCTCTGTTCTTGCTCCTTTTTCGCTTGTATAAATCTGGTGTGAAGCTTGATCATGTAGCAAATTTGCCGCTGAAATTTTGCTTTTCCTGATACATTTTCCATATTGTTCTGGTTCAATTTGGTTTGCAGCTGTTTCAGCTGAAGGGTTCCTTGCCAGGGACATAACCTTTGAGAACTCCGCTGGGCCAGCAAAGCACCAAGCGGTTGCTCTCCGAATCAGTGCCGATTTCGCCGCGCTCTACCGATGCTCCATCAGTGCCTACCAGGACACTTTATATGTCCACTCCTTCAGGCAATTCTACAGAGAGTGTGACATCTCGGGGACCATCGACTACATCTTTGGTAATGCAGCCGTCGTCTTCCAAGGCTGCAACATCATCTCCAGACAACCTCTACCTGGCCAGTTCACAGTCATTACGGCGCAATCCCGGGACACCCCAGACGAGGACACGGGAATCTCGATCCAGAACTGCACCATACTGCCCTCGGACGACCTGTCGGCGGCGGTTAGGAGCTACCTTGGTAGGCCATGGAGGAACTACTCAAGAACTGTGGTCCTCGAGTCCTACATCGATGGGTTCATCAACCCCAGAGGATGGACCGAGTGGTCGGGCGACCAAGGGCTGGACACCCTGTACTACGGGGAGTATGAGAACTATGGACCTGGCTCAGGCACGGAGGGCAGGGTCACCTGGCTCGGGTATCACGTCATGGACTACTACGACGCCTCCAACTTCACCGTGTCCGAGTTCATCACTGGTGATGAGTGGTTGGATTCCACTGCATTCCCTTATGACGACGACATTTGAAGCTTCGTTTTAGTTAACTTCTAAATTGCATTGTATCTTAGCTTATCGAATCGCCATCTGAAGTTGACCGCTCAGTAAGAGCCATGAATGACAGGACAGAGAGAAACTTTCTCCTAAGTGTACATGAGGCCATGTTATATGGTTGTTAAAATGTGATTGCCATTTGAGGAATTAGAATCTTTCAATGGACAATCTTTGTGACAAGCGCATCAGTACTGTCCCATCCCCCACCGACGAAAAATATCGATGTAGACCGGGAAGGAGACTCTCCTTCCGCGCTGTAGAGCGAAAGCGACTGTTTGACCAACGTGTTCGGTGGATTCGCCAAAAATATCCTGCAAAATCTTGAAAAATGAGTATGGTCGTCGCCATATTTCTTGCACTGCAATCTACTGATGACATCTAGATGCTGCAAGATGAAATTTACTTAATACATCACCAAAATAAGTATCAGCTCAACAGGAGGACGAACTCGATCAAATTTAACGGCACTCGACCCCTCTTCACATATTTTGCCTGTCGGAACTGACCGCTCAAACAATCAAGGCGGAAAAGGATGAACACCAACACGGTATGGACCGACACCTCTCGTTACGGCATTCGACAGGAATCTGTACTGCAGGGCGTCAAGTTCGCGACTCAATATGCCCCAGCCAAGACGTATCTCCGTCTCGATCAGCGATTCCACTTCAACGCCGTAGGAAGACCGATTCGACGGGTCAATACCAAAAGGAGCCAAAGAGCCGAGCAAAACCTCATCTGGTTTTTAGCCCGTTTTCAGTTGTCGTTTTGAGGGGACTGGTGTGGTGGGGAGCAGCACCGAGCCGACCATGTGGGAGTCACGAACTCGGCCACCGTCATGCGTTTCTCTGGAAAAACGCGTCCGGGCTTTTGTCGTTTGGAGATGCGTCCGATGGAAACTCTCCCCAAGTCGCAGAAAACAACGTCCCGGGGGGGACAGTGCAGCGCAAGTGGAGTGCTGTTGAGCTTGTGATAAACCTGCAACGTTTGACCGGTGATTTCAGAAGTATCCTCGCGGGCACGGCCGTCGCCTTTTCTCGTTTGTCTCGACCGATTGACTAAGGAGATAATTGAATAGGCTCCTTTGTTTCGTGAAAATTGGAATGTTGCTGAGATTGTTTACTCGTTTCCATGAAAATATTTGATGATCTTGTATGTGGTTGGACTTTGCAAATTTGTTTGGATCGTTTGGCAATTCTATTACCAAAAAAATTATGCTTTTTGTTAGAAAAAGAAGACTCACGACAACCTTAGGACCCCCGACTCAAAACCTTGGAGGTGGGACTTGGGACCTCAACCATCTAACCAAGAACAAAAAGGCCGAATCAGGGACCCTGGTCTTAGGACCCCAAAGGCTAGATCCAAGACCCCGACGCAATGCAAAAAGCCTAATGGCTGCTCGAGATCCTCGACCCCACGTATTCGGGGGACATTAATAGCCGAACTCGAAACCTCGGCCCAAACCCAAGACCGAAGATCCCAGCCCTTCGACCGGCACACCGGGCACAAAAAAACAAGACCTTAAGCTAGGATTGGGGAACAGGGTTTCGGGGTTAAGTGTTGGGAGCTTGGTTTCAACCCCAAGCACAAGGCTTGGGTGTCCGGGCTCCAATTTGGACGGTGGCTTGGCTGGGCCATAATCCGAGTCTTATAATTCGAATTTGGGGAGATGCACATGCATTTAGTTTCGCATTTATATAGTAGCATGCTGAAGTACATTCATATTGCTTAGATCTGGTCTAAATTGAAGAGACCAAGCGAGTCGTTTGGATATATTCATCTTTACATTCGTTTATAGAACAATAAAGTATTAATGATTTAAATTTTTTTAGTGTATTCAAACATGTCTTAATTGAAAACAAAGTTTGGTTACCCCTAATTACAGATGTTTGTTTAACATCATTTCTAGTACACAACATTTGTTATGTCTAACTACTTGTAATGATGTCTTTCATGTTATTGTTCCATAATGCTTTTCCTTCTTAAACAATATCGTTAAGATAAATATTGACTGAAAGAAAATAAAGAAAAGAAACACATTTTAATATTAATAGTTAAAACAAAAGGTGCATTGCGCATGAAACGTGTTATTTGTCATGTGCATATCTAAAGGACTAGACAAAAAGGAGAAAATAAAACTAAGTAGTACGATTATGTGCAACGTGTATTTGAACCTAGATGAATTCATATATAATGGTCATTCCATAAAAGTTTCACTTAGAAGACAAGTTTTGAACTTAAAAAAAAAAATGGAACTTCCAAACATTTTTTTTCATCTAAATGACGTTGAAGTTAGTTTTGAGGAATCCGGGTAGATTTCATTGTGAAGTAGGAAAAAAATACACACTCCTTAATAGAAGAGATTTTTATCTTTCCATGTTAAAAATTTCCCTTCATTAATATAAATAACAGATAGAAAAAATATTTTTCCCATCATGAGAAATTAAAAAAAAAAAAACTTTCTACTTTAAGATAATAGATTTTGTTAGTTTTCATTTATTTTCAAAATATACCGAATTTATTTGTAGCCATTCAAATGGATATTTCAAGTGAAAAGCTATTCTTTATCGGTAGCCAGCTTATTTTGACTTGTATTAAATTTGACAATTCCGGGATCTTCACAAAACTCAAATGTTGACACGTGAGTTCGCAGGTATTTTGTTTCTTTATTTTCTGAAATTTAAATAAGATTGTACTTAGTTGTAAACAAAGTTTTTGCGATTCTTGAGAATAGTCACTTTGTATCATTGTTAATAGCAAAGCGCCCATGCATTGCGTGTATGCAAAAAATTAACATCTAAAAGTTTTTGTACAATTACTTCGTAGAAATTATTTGAATTGTTATTTAATGGAAATAAATTATTGAAATAATATGACGTGGTTATACACAGATATATGAAAAGAGAAGAACATTTTGAGATTTTAACTTTTTTTTGTAAGGTTTTCATAAGAAAGAAAAGATGCAAAGTATAAAACTGGGAATACATTATAGATAAGATAGAATTATCAATTTAGGCTTTTGCCCATTGATAGAACATAATTAAATTTAAAAAAAAAAACTATTTGAGAATAGTTTAGGGAAGAAAAAAGGACCGTCATCCATTATCATCTTCGTTCGTCTCGCAGAAAATGAATATATTAGAAAATATTTTCTAAAATATGGTCACTTGTATCACATGCAATTATACAAATGGAAAATATTTTAATTATCAACAATACTTTATATCTAAGCATTTTCATTTATCACGAAAACATCTTTTGTTCGTTAATTTCCGTAAGCGAAATAGACAGAGCCTAGGCGTGTTAGTTTCAAGAGAAATTTTATGTTAAAGGAAAAGAGTTTTCCAAGGATTCATTTTTTTAGAAAAAATGTGTTTCCCTTTTCAGCTTAGAAATTTCATTTTCCTAAATTTAAGCATGCGCATTTTCTTTGATCATAAATGGTTTTCATTGATCGACCATTTTCTCCAGGCTAATTATCAGCAAAAGAAGTTTGTTAAGGAGTGCTGAGCTAAAAATCAAATGCTGAGAAAAAGAAGGAAACGAAAATATTTCTGTGTCGTGCCATGTGCGGTCAATTGCACGGTTTCCGGTAGTCAGCGCAGGCCTCTGTGTTTGTGTTGTCTAACGTTTGACCGAGAGAATTAGAGGACGGCGGAGAGAAGTCGCGGGAAAAACAGTTGACAGCAACGAACTTCTCTGTCCAGCTATTCCGGTCACACCACTCATTAAACGAACTTTTGAATCCTCTCAAGGACACCCTAAAAGCCCTCCTGTCCAGAGACCTCATCGTGTGGCTTGTCTCAAAACCAGACATGACCACTCGATCAGCCTAAATTAAGGACGACGGGCAAGCGACTTAATCTGAAATTCCCACGGGCGCCATTAAACCTGCGCGCGCCTTGCCTCGCTTTCTCTCTGCCTTAGCTTTCCTCTAAGGCGGGGAGACATAGAAAACCCGACAGAGAAAATCCGTCGTGAAAAACAAAGGAATAAAGAAGACAAAAGATGGCATTCCAAGATTTCGATCTCTTGTCAGAGCGGCGACAGGCCGAGAGGAAGCAGAAGCTGAGGAAACGGGTTGCCATCGCCGTGGTCTCGTCCCTCGCCATCGCCGGGGTCGTAGCCGGCCTTGTCATTGCTGTGGTGCAGAGGTCGGGTGGCGGCAGCAGCGCGGCCAATGCGACCCAGGCTGAACCGACCAGTCAGATTTCCCACTCCCAGAAGATGATAAAGATGGTTTGCTCCTCGACGGATTACCAGGACACTTGCAAGAGCACCTTCGACAAGGCGGTGAAGTCTGAGAAGAACCTCACCCAACCCAAGGACCTCCTCAAGGTGGCGATCGGGGCCGCCTTCGACGAGGTCAAGGAGGCCTTTGACAAGACGAAGGAGTTCAATTTCAATACCCCGCAAGAGAAGGCCGCGTTTGAGGATTGCAAGCAGCTGCTGGAGGACGCTGTGGAAGAGATGCACTCCTCCGTGAACAACCTCGGCGACAGTATTGGAAAGTTCTCCTCCAAGACCCCGGATTTGAACAACTGGTTGAGCGCCGTGATTTCCTACCAGCACTCGTGTGTCGACGGGTTCCCTGATGGGAAACTTAAGACCGAAATGCAGAAAACGTTGAAGATTGCCAAGGAACTCACCAGCAACTCCCTTGCCATCATCTCGGAGGTGTCGTCATTTCTTTCCACGTTCCAAATTCCGGGAGCTACCCGACACCTGCTCGAGAAGGAGGCATCGGGCCTGCCAGCTGTGGGTGAGGACGGGCTTCCTAGCTGGATGAATCAAGAGGAGAGGAGGATTCTGAAGGGAAATCGCGGCGTAAAATTGACTCCGAACGTTGTCGTGGCAAAAGACGGCAGCGGGAAATTCAAGACTATCTCTGAGGCATTGGCGGCGATGCCAGAGAAATACACCGGAAGGTAACTAATAATTTTTAAAGAGCTAATTCCCAGTTCAATGGTGTCAGAATCTAGCTTCCTTTTCTAATATTAACGTCCTTTTGTTGAACCTCATTCTCTTCGACGGTCGGAGTCTCTCCCTGCTAGGTAATGCCTTCAGGACACTGACTGATTCGGTTCGATACATAAATGCAGGTACGTCATCTACATCAAACAAGGAGTTTATGACGAGTACATTACCGTGACAAAGAAGATGGTTAACGTGACCATGTATGGAGATGGGTCGCAGAAGACGATCGTTACTGGGAACAAGAATTTTGTAGATGGAGTTAGGACTTTCCAGACCGCGAGTTTCGGTATGCATCTATAACCGTGCCACTAGTCTTAAATTACCAATCTCTACGGCCTCGTCAATGTCATAGGCGACAACATAGTTCACTTATCAGCCCTCAGATGAGAATCAGGAAAATTTTGGAAACTCTAGGATTTCGTCATACTCTTAAGCGTGGCACGGATAAAATTTGACTCTCCTATGTTCAATGTTGTGACAGCTGCTCTAGGAGAAGGCTTTATGGCCCAGGCCATGGGGTTCAGGAACACGGCGGGCCCAGAGAAGCATCAGGCCGTGGCCATCCGAGTCCAGTCGGACCGCGCAATCTTCCTCAACTGTAGGTTCGAGGGTTACCAGGACACCCTGTACGCACAGACCCACCGACAGTTCTACCGCAGCTGCGTGATTGCTGGCACGGTTGACTTCATCTTCGGCGATGCCACGGCCGTCTTCCAGAACTGCCTCATCGTTGTTCGCAAGCCCCTGGACAATCAGCAGAACATTGTCACAGCGCAGGGGAGGGTCGACAGGCACGAAACCACGGGGATTGTCCTCCAGAACTGCCGCATCACAGCCGACAAGAAGCTCATCCCCGTCAAGTCCAAGTTCCAGACCTACCTAGGCCGACCCTGGAAGGAGTTCTCGAGGACCATCATCATGGAGTCGTCAATCGGGGACTTCATTGATCCGGCAGGCTTTATGCCATGGGAGGGTGAGTTTGCGCTCAAGACCCTGTACTACGCGGAGTTCAACAACAAGGGGCCCGGTGCGAAGATCAACGCCCGAGTGAAGTGGCCCGGTTACAAGAAGATCAATAAGCAGGAAGCAGCCAAGTTCACCGTTGGGACTTTCCTGGATGCGGATTGGATCAAGGGAGCTGGTGTCCCTGTTCACTTCGGCCTGTATAACTAAGTCTCTCCGAGGATCAGACCGATGAGTGGGGATTGTGCAGGGAAAGCGATCACTGAAATCGATTTTGTGTAGAGGGAGAAAAAAAACTCGCATACTTCGTTGGTAGACTCTACAATGTGAAAATCCTGGTCTCTTATATTATCTTCTGTCGTTGATCGACCGAGCCAGGAACTCATCCAAGCAATTTGTTAGAACAATCGATCATGCCTTTTTTGGAGAAAAATTGGGAGAAATTCGCACAGGCATATGATCTGTCATCTGGTTTCAAATCATCCATAGTTCATAATTTCGAACACAATTTTTGAACAACTTAGCAGGTAATATCATGGCCATTGATCAGAATAAGCGCTAACATCAGCAGGATATCATCAGGTTAATCTTCTCATGAATGTACCAAATATACTTCTTACTCGTTATAAACTTGTAGGTTCGAGCAAATTATAGATACAATAATATAATGGATCAAATCAAAAGCCTCGAGATCGCCAGGAAGTTACTGCACAACTTGAAAAACCGCTTGTTCCTCTGGCTCAACGAAGAGTCGTAGATCGCCATCTCCTTCAACCCGTCCTTGCATGTGCCGGAGTCCGTCATAGCAGCCGACACGAGCGAGTTCACTGTGTCGAACTCCCTCTCCTTCATGGCCCGTGCCGACTCCTTGAGACTTGCGACTGCATCGCTGTACTCCTCGTTGCAGTCGCTCAAGCATCTCGACAAGGACTGATCAGCACTGGAAGAGCCATTGGCCCTCAGCGCGTCGACAATGAATGAGATGGTTTGCTCACCATGGGCAATGCTCTGGTCCAGCGCAATGGTGGCAAGCCCCGCGAGATTGACCGTCGCATCGGTGCGAGGGTCAGATCGGAGCGAAGATGCGCAAATGTCGAAGTACAAAGTGTGGCTGCAGGCTGCCGACACCAGGTCTCCTCTATTTGGACTGCTGTCGTCGACTTCAGAGACTGCTGAGGAAGATCGGAGTACAAAGTCGACGATGGTGATTGTGGTTACGATGAACGTGAATGCTTTCTTTGAGGAAGGAATATGTGAAGCCATCTCCCTCTATAGCTAGGGTTTTCAGTTTGCCTCCTTTTCTGTATATAAGTGGAATAGACGAGATGGAGGATATAATTAGTGCACACGAGGGATGTCGTCCACCTCCTGTGTTGCTTGACGTGGAATCCATCTTCTTCTTCTTTTCCAGTTTGCTGTTCATTGTCTTTCTTTCTTTTCCCACCATGCGTGTGGTTGAAGAGAAGTTTCCAAAAGCTTCCCTGCGCTTGCCTTCAAAGATAGCTTCGAGGTGGTATTGTGCATGTGCAGATAGCATTATTTGCAAACCTACATGTAAATGTAAGAGTTTTTCTAGTGTGGGCTATATTAATTGATATTGTAATTTACCGTTTTACAGGATTAGTTTAAGGTGAAATAGAATGTTTTTTAATTAGTCTAATATGGAGCTGAGTAATATGGGCTGAGTTGAACCCGACCCGTAATGAGAGGGCCTGATTAGAAACACTATAAATAGTGCTCAAGTCTCTTCTCTAACGGTAATTCTCATAATTATCCTAAGAAGGAAGCATTTACCTAGTGTTAAAGGATGAGGGGGTCGTCTCAGTGAGCTAATGATACAGAGGGCGATAGAGGAGAAGTTCTTGAGCTTGGATCGTCACTATTTCGCATCAAGAACGGTGGTCCAAATCAAGTATGTAAATCTGTCTACATGATTACATATATGTTCTTGTTTCTAGTTATGGAGATCTTGAGTTGTGCTTTCGTGTTTTATATGTGGTATCAGAACATCCATAACCTAGAACTTAAACGCGTGGTTTTTTCATGATTTTTCGTGATTTTCGTGATTTTTGGTTCAATAAAGTCTAACTTTAATTACAAATTCAAAATGGCCTCGTCGGGACGAGCAAAACTGTGGCCGGCAGGCCGCCAGGGGTGGCCGCACACTCCCCCATGTGCCGCTAGGGCATCGAGCATGCACCCAATGTGCTCTCATGTGTGGGGCGCCACTCGTGCGTGGGCTGACGTCACACTGACGTCATCAACGCACAAGACTTGACCCATTGACTTAACCCAGTTAATTGTTGATCAACTCGTTGACCCACCCAACCGATTCAATGTTGACCAGACTGGTCAACCAGTTGGATCAGCCGTTGACCAACTACTGATCGGACTAGTGGTCAGACCGATCCAGGCCGATGCATATGCAACATGAGCCGCACACTCCGAACGCATATACAAGCGTGTCTAAACTCCGATTGGGGCGGTTTTGGAGTCTATTTACTCGTATGGAAATGCTCTATACTGTGATATATTTATTTTTTTATTTTGTTAATTTTATGAATGTGAAAATACTTACACAATCCTAAATACACGTGTTTTTTGGGTTATTTTAATGTATTTTTACGTATTTTCTTATATTTTTCTATGATTTTGGAAATACAGGTGCTGGTTTACAAGCATGTTATCACATAGATATTGTGTAGAGTGCGATTCATTTATAATATATAAAGTTTAATTTGTATAAATGAATAAATTAATATAATTGGTATAATATGTGATTTTAGTGATAAATTGCTCTTGTCACTAAAGTTAAAATCACATGTATATGGTGTATGTAAGAAGTAAAGTTTATATCCCCGGTATGAGAGAATTTCAAGGATTTAATTAAGTTGTGATAGCCAAAGTGACACACTTGATTGGGTTTGAGAAATATCAATCTCATATAATGATGGGATGTCTCATGTTCTAATGTGTGGTCATACTCTCAAAGTAGGTGATTGTGTATTAGTTCATGAAGTGATACATGACAGTATGGTAGGGGAGTGACTGATCCTAATAGTTCATAGACCCAAAGGTGATAAATTCACGAAGGTTAGAATATATTCTCATTGTTGTTGTCATGTGGGGAGTATACAACTGCATGTCACGTATTCTGACAAAATGTGATTATGTGATAATGCATGTAACTCTCTAGATGTGTACTTGTGGATCTTCAAGTTACACACTTACTTTAGCTACATTATCTGTAATAAATAACTCTATTATTATTGAGATTCTTATTGATTCAAACTTTAAGTAGTGGAAATATGATTTTTCTGTTTGGGAAAAGAGCAATCGGATTTGTCTGTTATCCATGAAACATTCCATTCGAGAACACTTGAAAAATGGTTTACCAATTGACTGCACTGCTAAAAGATTATGGAAGCCTGGGTGGCTTAAAATTATATATTGTCTAATACCGAGATTATGACACATCTGCAATGAATCTTTAATATAAGGTATGATTGTTCTGATGAGATTAGAGATTACGTTCTAAGGATGATAGATTTGAAGTTTAAAAATCATACTCATAAAATAACTCATAAAAATCACCAGTCATTCTAACAGTCTAGGTCCTATGATAGAATCTTTCGAGAAGAATTAGTGACTGTTACTTCTTTTTTAAAAGAAAGATCACATGAAGATAGACCACAGTAAGTATACACAATTTGATTGTTCAAGTGTGAGCTTGTAATCAATGCTTTTTGGCATTATTTATGAATCAATTACCTATTATAAGCATGTCCAGTTCATGGTGGTTAGATAGTGGGGCAACAAGTTTGTTGTATTTATCATACAGGGATTCATAAATCTAAAGAAGCCAAATCAAGATTAATCATAGCTCACCGTAGAAAATAACCGTAAAGTTGATGTTGAAAATATCGATTTAATTCTAGATTCTATTTTTAATCTGATAATAAGAAACACATTTTATGTACTTTCTTTAACATGAAACTTAGTTTCCCTATCTTGTTTAAACATGTGTGGCTACTCTTTTGAAATTATTAAAAAAATTATTTTTGTGTTCTTTAATTTAAATAAGGTTGAGTACTACATTATGTCAAATGAATTGTACATATTACGTTTAACTCCTAATGATATATACGTCTCGTATACGGTTGAAAAAATTGTTTCCACAAGTTTTCTGCCTAAGAAATAATCTCATGCATTAAGGTCTTGGTTACATGTCTAAAGAAAAAGTAGAAAAGTTGATAATGTTGATATTATGTATACTCTTAACGGTTACCTAAAGACTTCTATAGATTATTATGGAAGTAAGATGACTAAGATAAAGAATAAAATTGCAATCTGAAATTCTAATTTATTAGAGGTCATTTAAGTTAATCTTAGTGGACCCTATATGGTAACGTTATGCAGAAATTTTATTTCAACAAAATCATTGACGATTATTTCTTTTATATTTGATTAAGGAAAAGTCCGAACCTCTGGATAAATTCAAAAATTTTTTGGACTAAAATTGAAAAACATTTAGAATAAGTCCTAAAGATTGTCAGATTTAACTGTGGTGGTAAGTATTTTGGCAAGTATGATAATACTAAATAGCTTAAAGAGCCATTTGTCAAATACTTGATAGATTCTGGAGTGGTAACTTAATTTACTATGCTTGAAAATCTTGAACAAAATAATTTGGCCGAAAGGCATAATTACACCATAATGAATATGATAATGAGTATATTAGTAAGACTAATTTATTTGGTATTCTATGGGCTGATGTTTTGAAAGCAACATTTTCACATACAAAAACGTGTTTCTTACCAAAGTTATTCTATTAACTCCTTTTGAATTATAAATTGAATGTAAATCTAACTTGAATCATATTAAAAATTTAGGAATGTCCTACAAAAGTGAGGTTATATACTTCAATATTAAGTGCATTAGAATTCAGATTCACTCGGAATTATTTCGTATCTTACCCAAATTGTTTTAAAGGAGTATCGATTTTATGACCCTAATGAAGTTACGAGAATTATGGAATCACAAACGGTAAAATTTATAGAGTTCGACGTAATTGCAAAGGATAGATGCTCTCAGACTATTAAGGATAATAGTACTATGGAGATCACTGTATCTTTGTCTTTGCCTATACAGAAGATTATGGAATCTCCTACACCATAGACTAAGTTTGTTGAGATTTAAGGTATTATTCTTGAGACAATTTCTGATGAAGTTTCCCCAGCCTTTGAGGTGCAGAATAAAGTGGTAATAGCTATACTCATGAGATCTGTTAGGAAAAGACGATCAATTATACCACTAAACTATATAGTCTATTTGTGAGAGCATGATTACGATATTTACTACATGGTTGATCTAGTGACTTATACAAATATTGTTTCTTGTCCTCAATCAGGTATGTAGTTAGATGCTATAAAAGACAAGATGTGATTTGTGAAATATTATAGTGTTTGGCAACTTATTGACTTGCCTAAAGGTCACAAGCTCATTAGTTGCAAATAGGTATACAAAACTAAAAGAAATTTCAAAGAAAGATTGTGGAGTTTAAAGTCAAATTGGTAGCCAAAGTTTTCACTCTGAAAGAATGGTGGACAGTGAAGAAATATTTTTTCTAGTCTCTTCTAAAGATTCTTTCAGAGTGAACATGGTATTAATAGTTCATTTCGATATGGAGTTACACCAAATAGATACTATCTTTCCAAATGGACACATTGATAACGAAATCTATAGAGTACAACTAGCAGGTTTTGTATCAAATGATTTAGGTAAGCTTATGTGTAAATTGAAAAGTCTTATTTATGGTCCTAAGCAAGTTTCTAAATAATATTATTAAAATTTCATAGTGTTGTCACTTCGTTCATTTGAGAACAAAGTAATTTAGTATAGGTTAGTGGGAAGAAATTTATTTTTCTCATACTCTATATACATGATATTTTGCTTACAAGTAGTGATATTGAATTACTGTATGAGATAAAGTAGATATTATCGAAATTTTTTTGACATGAAGGACCTTGAGGCATCTTTTGTCCTTTGCACTGAGGTTCGTAAGGATCATTCTCGCAATATATTGAGTTTATCTCAGATGACATTTATTGATCATATTTTGGAAATATTCAGTATACATCCTACAAGTCAGGAATTGCTCATATCATTAAGAGTGATTGACTGAATTTGTTATATTGTCTTTATTTATATATTGAGAAAATCCAATGAAAGGGTATACCTTGTGTCCGTGCACTTGAAAATATCATGTATGCTCAAATTTGCACTAGACTAAACATCACTTTTGTGATGGCAAAAGAACCTTTCAAGTGTCATAACTTGGCATAAAGGGACACTTAAGTGCCATAACTTACGAAATGTACACTTAAGTGCCACATTTTAAGAAAAGTGGGACACCTGAGTGCCATCTCCGGCGAAGCTGGCCAGAAATAATACATGGCATTAAAATATTAATATTTCTCGTCGATGTGTCTCGCTGGAGGGCTGAGTTAGCTCGAATTCACCCCAAACAACGTCGTTTTGGGTGTTGGCCCAAAATAGAGCCCTTAAATCAGCGAAAACGCCATCGTTTTGGAATAATTTGAATTGGAATTTAATTTAATTTAAAACTAAATTTATTTAAAATATTAAAAAAAATAAATATTTAAAATATTTAAAATATTTAAAAAATAAAAATTTAAAATATTTAAAATATTTAAAAATTTAAAATATAAAAATTTAAAATATTTAAATTTAAAATATTTAAAATATTTACAAAATTTACAAAATTTACAAAAATATTAAAAAAATTTACAAAAATATTAAAAAAAAATTACAAATTTTAAAAATTTACAAAAAATTTCAGCACTCAGCCGCCTCCTTTTTTAATTTTTTTAAAATTTTTTTGTAAATTTTTTTAAATTTTATAATTTTAAAAATTTTTAAATTTTATTTTTAAATGTTTTAAATAAATTTAGTTTTAAATTAAATTTAATTAATTTTTATATTAAATTTTTTACCACGTTAGCACCAAAACGACGCCGCCACCTCCCTACCGTCGCCGGAAGGTGGGGAGGGTCGGTCGGGGCCGCCTCCCTTTTTTTCAAAATTTTTAAAATTTTTAATTTTTTTTTTAAATTTTAAATTTTTAAATTTTTAAAATTTTTAAATTTCACGTTAGCACCAAAACGACGCCGTTTTGCACTCGTTTCGCCGGAAAATTGACACGTCGGCATTTTGGCCGGATTTTTACCGGATTGGCACTCAAGTGATTTATTTTGCTCCGATTTTGTCACTTAAGTGTACTTTTCGTAAGTTATGGCACTCTAGGGGTCCGCATGTCCTTTTGCGATAGAACTTGTAGATAGATATTAGTTAAATCCAGGACATGATCATTGGGTTACTAATAGTAAGTTTTTTGAGGTATTAAAAAAAATGGATAAAAGACTATATGTTGATTTATAGACATTTTCAAGTCCTGCAATTAGTAAGGTATTTGGATGTAAATTTTGTTGGCTGTTAGGATGACATGAAATTGATAACGGAATACGTATTTACGTTAGCGGGAAGTGCAATAATAGAAATCTATGTCATCTTCTACCACGTACGCAGAGTTTGTAACATGCTTTTAGGCGGTTACTCAGGCTATAGGGCTCCGGAACCTCATTAGAGAGTTGACCATATTTAACTTTATGGATAGACCTATACGGTTATATTGAGTCAATAACTCTGTAGTGTTATTTATTAACAACAGAGGTCTTAAGGGGTCTAAATATATAGCGATCAAATTTTTTACCATAAAGAAATGGTACATAATGGTGACGTTATAATAGAGCATATTTTCACAGATGATATGATTGCAGATCCATTAACTAAATGACTTCGCTCTTCTGTTTTTGAAGGACGTGTAATTAATATAGGTTTAGGAGCATCATGAGATGTTGTTGTTTAGCGGGAGCTGTTTCAATTTTACTCTAATAAAGTTTACATCTATGTTTGTTACACTTAATAACTGTTTGATATGTATCAGCTTTTGCATTCAATAAAATATTTTTGAATGTGTTGTCATTATGTTGAATGCATATTAATAAAAGTCTCAAGGTATTGTATAAACTTTGAGTGAAGGCTAGGGGCATTCGATTATTAGTCTTTAGTATATGTTTTGTTACACATAAAGAAATGTTAACTGTAACGATAAGGCATATATGGGTTTACTAGAATCATAAAGATATTCTCTAGTAGCACATGTTTTTATGACACTTAAGGTAAGAGAATGGTGACTGACAAATAAGATCTCTTTATGAGAATTGTTATCCATTTGCCACACTATCATATTAAATCCATATTAATAAAATTAAAAGCACGCGTGATCATAAAAGCTTTATGTGTATACATGCAATTACCACAATGATTCGGTATTTGAGACTTTATGATATATGATTGACTATTAATAATTATCTCTACACTAAAATGCGCACATATAGTACAATTTCAATTAATATAGCCCAAATGGGAGAATGTAAGAGTTTTTCTAGTTTGGACTACATTAATTGATATTGTAGTTTATCGTTTTATGGGATTAATCTAAAGTAAGATAGAATGTTTCTTAATTAATCTAATATGGGGCTGCTAGTATAGGTCGAGTTGAACCTAATCCGTAATAAGAGGGTCTAATTAGAAACTCTATAAATAGTGCTCAAATCTCTCCTCTAATCCTAATTCTCACAATTATCCATACAAATGAGCGTTTACCTAGCGCTAAAGGGTGATGGGCCATTTCATTGAGCCAGTGATATAGAGGGCAATAGACAAGAAGTTCTTAAGTTTGGATCATCGTTATTTCGCATAAAAAACGACTGTCCAAATCAGGTGTGTAAATCTATCTACATGATTACATATGTTCTTGTTTCTAGCTATGGAGATCTTGGGTTGTGCTTTCGCGTCTTACAGTAAAAGCATTGAAGGTGTCATTTTCCATCTGCATGTCTAAATAACAACATGCAAAAGAATTGTACGAATTGATGATGAGAATCGTCTTCCAATGTTTTATCTGAGGAAGGATGCATGATTACGACAAAGTCACACTATATACAACGCCATCTCTTCTTTTTTCCTCGGCTATACATGGCAAGACAGAAGAAATAATTATTGAGGTTGTCCCACATCGGTTGTGAAATAGGCTGGTGGTTAGTTTATAAGTGTGAGAAAAAGTCTCATCTTTTGAGTTAAGTTTTGGGATAAGAGAGACTCAAAACCATCGATTGCCAACAAGTCTGGACCCAATAGTCACACGGGTGAATTAAGAGTTATTGCGCCTCCAACCTAAGCCTGATGTGTGAGTGGAAGATTATTAGGGTTGTCCCACATCGATTGTGAAATGGGGCCTTATTTTCTGAGTTAATGGGAGATTATTGAGGTTATCCCACATCCATGGTGAAATAGGGCCTTATTCTTTGAGTTAGCTTTTGAGATGAGGGAGATTCAAGACCACCCAACAATGACAATCTTATTCAAGTTCCCTAATGGAAACTTTACATTCGAGAAGATTACTTTTAGGAAAACGAGTGGGGTTGATGTTGGACCTATCTGAGTTCAATAGTGAGAATGAGAATATATATTTCAGACAGAAGTTTGCTCGGAGAAAACCCTAGATCATAGCCTGCAGCTCCTTTGCCATCCCTAGAGGCTTCAAGCCCATGCTGTATATGATACTGCATGTAACAGACAACTACAGGACATGAAGGTTTAGGATTTGTTCGCGACGGCTATTAAGATCTTGATTAATAACAATAAAGCAATCATGTGTCCATGCTATCGACCGCAATCCTTTGCTTTTCATCAAGCAATCTTGACATACTCTTTTTGCGATACTTTTCCAAAATAAATCCCTTTAGGGGATCAAAAGGGCGAGTTTGAATTGCACCAAAGAAAGAAGATGAAAGCAGTAAGTCTGGGACTCTAGTTAGATAATTTCCTCTCCATGAGCCTAAGTTAGATATATTTCTGAGAGGATTTTACTATAGAATAACAGTATTGTATATTCAAATCAACCATAATATGTTTCCTAGAGGAACTTGGTATAGCGGTCGGCCCAAGTCCAAGTACCTAGTGGAAAAGTGTATTAGACACGGGCTCGGACAATTAGTACAATGTAATCTCCTTTATAGCTCAAAAGAACCACAACAAAACAAGAACAAGATAAATTCAACATGTCAACTTCAGCTAATTTCCACAAATTAGAAAGTACCACGTGCCACGGCACATGAGTTTCAAAACAAAGAAAGGCGAAAGGAGACTTGCTCATGCTAAATCCAATCTTAAAGGGTGATTTGACGGTAATGAACAGAACAGGTACTCCTCGTTCTTTTTCCTGTTAAGCCCTTTTTTTTTAGTGGGGTCTGTGTAGATTATTGAGAATTACTGTTTAAGATTCTTGATTAGGATCTCATATTCAGAGTACTGGACAATTAGATTAGTGGGAGATGATAATTGGGTTACTTTAGATTTGGGGTTGCTTTTCTCGCAGCTTGTCGGGTAATATGGTGGGTCCCGAGTTCCTCCTTTAAGCATCTTTGGTTTTGTTCGCAAAAGCCAAACAAAAAGAGCATCTTAATTAATCTATCAAGGATACTACAAATACTCTAACTTTTATATAATACTCACTTGATTGTTATGACTTTTATACAATGCTCACTTAAGTATTATAATTTTTTTCCTCAGTAGTTAAGTATTCACTTGAGTACCATAATTTTCAATCGATTACTTGAGTATTACAACCTTTTAAAAAATATTCATCCAAGTGTCAGAACTCTGATGAGGTATAGCACTTGTAGTGAACATTTCAAAAAAATTGTAGTACTCACTGATCAATTGAAAATTTATATGGCACTCAAATGATCGACTAAAATGTTATATGATACTTAAGTGATTGGAAAAAACAAAATTATAACACTTAAGTAAGTGGAGTAGAAAATTTTTTACACTCAAATAATCGAAAAAAGAGTTATGATATTCATGTAAGTGTTGTATAAAAGTTATGGTACTTATTATGTCATTTTCTCATCAATCAAGTCTACACATGCTCACATATCTAAAATGATTAATCTTTCTAATATAATAATTAGTCTATGATTAGAATAATATTTCTTACAGTTAGGCGAGCGAAACCACCCTTTTCTCTTCCTTTTTGACAATTTCTAGTCACCAGTTTTTCTCCTTTTTTTGCCTTGCTGATTCTTGGACAGATCCAACATATGTACATCAAGGTGTACTTAGGCATTTATGTGTTCGCGTAACTTAAATAGCCAACAGTGGTCGCGTGCTGTCGGCTTGTAGCAAGAACGATTTTACTTTCTCTTTTTTTGGTCTAATTTCCTTGGCCGTGTATAGGGTATTAAATTGATTCCATGACATGTATATCGAGAGCGAACATATGGGGACCGCTCAAAACCCTTTTTAGCGGGGCTTTTTCCATAATTAAGTAGGCATAAGGATGAAACTCAAAAATTACAACACAACAACAAGTGGATAGCATGGCGAACAAGGGACGTGCAATATTCGTACATCTTGCCCGCATTCGTAGAACAAGCTGGAATGTCTTGCATCGAGTGTTAACAAAGTATGAATCATTAGGATGTACAAGTTATCGCATGTCACTGCATCCAATGACTTGAATTATTCGGGATTGAGACCTCCGACAGACAAAAAAGTTCGAAAAGCTTAGTCTTAACTACAATTATATCTTGGATTGGGATTGATCCATTCGTTAGAGTCCTCCTTGCATCGCCTTTTTCATGTGCTCGTGTCCCATGGAAAACCAAGAACGAAATGGTAAGTGCACGACACTGCGCGTCGGCGTGCGGTCCGTTCTCTCGACGCCTGATGCATCGGATCGCGACAACCGATCGACACTTCTTTAAATCCCGCTAAAAGAATGGCCCCGACAGATTTAGAAAAGGGCAAAAAGTCCCACTGATGTCTCAAACCCTATCCTCATCTTTCCTTTCTTCCTGGTTAGTGATTAAACGGGTGCATTACTCAAAAGGGGGGCTTTGGAACTACTCCGGCAGCTCTCTCCTAAAGTTTGCACACCGTGCTCACCGCATCGTAACAAGTGAAATTAGGGTTTCGAAAGAATAGAAATTAAGCTTTTGGAATTTTGATCTCAGCATGAGTGAGAAAAATGATCGTCACATACGATAGTGATTTGTAAAGTAACATAATATCAAAATTATGTGGAGTCTGGACTAGAGATTCCCGCATGAACGTGACAAATAGACAGTTCTCCATCAGGAACCACCCATTTCAGTCCACCAAAAGTCACCTTTTCTTGGCCTATTCCTCTCTTCTCCTCTTAACTGTCCGATTCCGAAAGAACGTGCGATGATCTACGGCCATCTTGCTTTATCTCCTCTCTGTGTAGTCCATCTCCTTGTGCTGAAAGGAGCTTCGGAACGTAATCATTTTCGCGCAAGTGGACTTCCAATCCCTACGGGGGGAGAGAGAGGGAGAGAGAGAGAGAGAGAGAGAGAGAGAGCAACTTTCATGTAAAAAGGGACGATGATCGTGGATTCGAGCGTTTATCCTGCTTTAAACTGGAGAATGAAGAATGCTCTCGTGAAGTAATTTTAGGGTCACGGTTCTCGCGAGCATGGTTTGATAAATGGTCGGACAATTAGGGTTAGCATAGAGCTTATATGTATTGATCTATTGAAGTTACACTATTGTTTTACCTAGATAAATGCGTGAGTTTTTTCATTTCCATGTAGCTTTCATGATATATAGTCTCTTGAAGGATTTGCCAAACGGATGGTTTGAAGGTCAATGTCCATGTTAGAAAATTCAAAATGAATGAATTGCGTGCGAGGTATTTTGAAGTCCGTAAAGGCTAATTTGCATGAGAATTGACATGGAAAGTGAAACCGAGTCTATCCGAAAACAAGAGCAGGACCACATTTTGCACTAGACTTAAACTAAAACAAGCATGGCGTGTTGAGGACGGCACTTGGTTGGAAACTTTAGTAATTGAGGCGATATTAAGCATCCCCACCATGAGAAATGCAGCACCATGCTCGCTTGATTCACACTAAAGTTCCGCGTGACCTCGTCGAGCAGATTGAAAGGATATCACGGAAAGCCCGTCTAATTCGACAGTCTTGATTACGAGAATTCTCTCCCGAGTGGAGTCACTTTCGAAAATCTTGATAAGAAGTTATATTTTGGTCTGTCGTGATGGGAAAAGATCGATTTTCAGTAGCCGTGCTGTTCCATTGCAAATGCGTGCATCTCTCAAATTCATTCATTAAGTGCAACGGGAAGTATTTTCGCTAGCTGCGTTATTTAAGCTGTTGGACAACCGCATGTGCAATGCATGGATGGGTCCTCTCCCCAAATCATATGAGACATAGGGTTTGAATGCCGAGTCCTTTGGTGAGGAGAACATGAGAATGTCACTTCATTTCCAGTGAGCGGAAATTTCCTCCAACCACGACTTCTGATTGGTACAGTTTGCAAGTTTCGTAAATCGCTCGCATGTGATAACCAATTATAAAATGTGGGTGATGCTCATATATATAACCCAACAATCAGAAGGCTCTTCAATCGAAGATGGAAGAAAGCATGAGTTTTGTTCACAAAACAGTATTTAAAGACAAAACTCTTACCCCTCGAAAAGACTCCGGTTAAAGTATTACAGAAAGACCGTAAAAATACTTTAATTTTGAAATCCTCAATTTATCAGAATAGATCGGGTGCAAGTAATCTCTCGCCTTTATCAAGTCCTTTGACACGAAAAGAATACTTGCATAACTAATTTTGATGACAACCTAGTAACTAAGTAACATCAACACTGACACGCGATATGTGACACTGACGTATTGACCGTGGCGTTATTTTTTTAAAAATAGAGAATTTCGATACGTTGGGACACTTTGTATATTAAATATATATTTTTATATATACATGATAAATTATCATTTTGAATTAATTTGATTCAAATTTACAAATAACTAAATAATAATAAAATAGTCCAGAATGAATCTACACTAAAAACATTAATCTATCATTTGTTAATATCATTAATTGTTTCAATATGATAAATTCAATTCCATTTAAATAATTCATAAAACTTTGAAGGAAAAAAAGAAATAATCAACATTCTAAACTTGCATGTCAGAAGAGAAGAGAGAAAAAAACAAACAAACTTGGGGGTAAATTGTGTCACAAGAAGTAAGGGATGAGAAGAGAAGACTAAATTCTTCTTAAATTCGTATTTATTATTTTTTCATATTTACATTTTGATCGTTTATTTATTGAAAATTTTTAAAATTGATCCATCCATATCAGAATTCCGAACTCGCATATCTGAATTTCGGATTCGCGTCTCAAAAAGTGTCGAGAAAATTGATCAGGTTTCGACATCTATTAATCGAGTGCGGGAGAGTATTTGACATGATATGAATGCTCCTAGGAAGTACTAGTGCTTCCTAGCCTAATAGGGTTCAAATAGTATAAGAAAACCAAGTTAAAAATCCTACCACGTCATACTTGTTTTCTATCCAATGTAAGAACTAGTACATAAATTATTTGGTTCTAGGGCCTAAAAGAGAAAATGACCAAAAACGAAAAAAAAAAGAGGTGGACCCAAAAGATGGAAATTCTCCTTCCTTCCTCCGTATGTACAAACGGTACCGCAAAGCTCTCCAATGATCCTGCCACGTTCAAGTTGGCTCCCCGATGGCCAATGCCCTGGCCAGATTCGCACGTGCGGGCCCCACGTAGAAGTTGACATCTGGGCTCCACTCTTTGTCACGGCTCATGAGAATAGACCCCTTAACCAACAATCAAAATGCTCTTTTTCCTTGTGCGGTCGGCAAAATAAAATATTTTAAAAAAAAAAAAACCCTTCTGGAGTTCATTGACACGTCCATACTCTTGATCCATCCACGATAGTCGGACACTTTCTTTTACATGATCCATACCCACAACACTCATTTTATCTGAACTTGATTGGATTATCTAGGCTCCATCGTTATAGTTTTTATTTATTTATTATTATCCAATGGAACATTCTCTTTACGGTTCAAGAATACGAACACGTGATTTTTTGATAACACTCAATCATCACAATATTTGGTCTTTTTGAATAAGGACACTCGTAACAAGATAAGCATTTTTATTCCCTCCGCTATAAGTAGCGCCCCTCTCCTTCTCATTAAGTGCCTCACACAAGTTCCTCAACAACTTAATCAAACTCCATTCTCCTCCAAATCTCTCTCTCTCTCTCTCTCTCTCTCATGGGGACTACTGGAGGAGGGTGGAGGGTGCTGTGGGTGGTGGCGTGCATGGTGCTGCATGGAGGGCCCACCACGTCATTGGCGGGCGGAGTCGTCGAAGGACAGGAACCATCGCGCCAAGTGCAAGAGCAATGTGGGTTCACGAGGTACCCAGCACTGTGCGTCCGGACCTTGGCGGGATCCGGTTCGGCCCACATTCTCTCTGCTCTCGTCAACAAGACCATCCTCGAGACCAAGCTCCCTCCCTCCTACTTCGCCCAGATCACCTCCCTCTCCGAGACCCAGGGAGCTCAAGCTCAACATGCAAAAGCTGTCACAGGTATGTGTGAACTCTGCGTGCATGCCTGACCAGTCTCCAACGCTTTAATATCTAGAAAAGGTCATGATGGTAACCTACCTTTTCTTTTTCACTTCTTGGTGGAGAAAGATTGTTCCATTTCATGATAGAATTTCATCTCGGTTCGTTTTCGAGGGCTGTATTTATGTCGGTCGTCCTCGATGATGATTGCAACAGGGGAGGGAAGGGTATTTCTACATAACGTGTGTGGAAATTATCTTGTTGTGATCTTAAAACAATCTGTTTTTTCGTGGTTGAATTGCTCGTGGTGCGCGGCTGATATAAACACCGTGCGTGTGATTTGGGTAATCTGCGCTCCGGCCCAATTCCATGTCTTTATCATCGACGTGAATGACGCTTAACAACTTTTCGTCCTCATGTGAATCCTCTTCCGTTGTTCGTCCAGATCACTGCGAAGATGCCATGACCCTCTCTCTCAAGAGGCTCGAGCAGTCGCGTGAAGCCCTCAGAGAGCCGGGGAAGAACAAGGCCGACGTCCAGACATGGCTCAGCGCCGCGATGACGCTTCAAGATTCGTGCAAGGACTCGGCCCGGGCGTCGGTCCTCTCGGTCTCTCGAGCGATGCCGCGGCTAGCTTGTCCCAGAAGATGGACTACCTCGCTCAGCTCACCAGCAACGCTCTGGCCCTCGTCAATCGGATCACTCACAGACGAAAGCCGGGGAAGACCGATAAAGACAGGGACGTCAGCGAGACACGGGATTTTCCGAACTGGGTGTATAAGAGAGATAGGAGGTTGCTTCAAAGCACCACGGTGAAGGCGAACGCGGTGGTCGCGAAGGACGGCACCGGGAATTACGAGACCGTCTCGGAGGCGATCCAGGCAGCTTCGGGCGGGCGGTTCGTGATCTACGTGAAGGCGGGGGTTTACAAGGAAAAGATCGTCGCCAACAAAGACGGGATCACATTGATCGGAGACGGAAGTATTCTACGATCATCACCGGTGACGATAGTGAGGCTGGGGGTGCTTCCTTGCGCGGCTCTGCTACATTCAGTTCTCTCTCTCTCTCTCTCTCTCTCTCTCTCTCTCTCTCTCTCTCTCACATACAGAGTTATACGTACATACACAAGGTGCATGTCTTTCCGCCGGAAGGGAATAATTTGAAAAATATTTTTCAAAAAATAATTATTCATATCATTTATAAAAATAATTAAAAATGATTAAATAAAAAAATTTATCATCTTTGAAAAAAAGTTTAGGTACAAATTGCTATCGATAATTTAAATTGATATGAGTGAATGTTTTTTGGAAAATATTTTTCAAATTATTTATTTTCTAATAAACAAACTGAGCTTAAGAATAATATTAGACGCCTGGAATTTTTGAAAACCTATAAGTAACAACATTTTAACCTGCCGTAAATTTCAATAGAAAATTACTTTCATGACAAATTCAAAATTTATTTTACACTGCAGCATAAGAAAAACTCATTTTAACTAAGATATTTATAATACTTTAGATGTTAGACGTCAATTTTTTTCATTAGAAATTTGACGTATTCGTACATAACACTAAAATTCCAAAGGCTAAAAGCAAAAGCAAATATAAATGTCAAAATTAATTCACTATTTTTCTACTTTACTTTCATTCCATAAATTTGACAATAAAAAAATTAATTAAAAAACCGGGAGAAATTATATAGAACTTGTAAGCATCAATAATTATATATTTTATAAGGTTTTTAGTGTGCATAGTGTGAATTAAAGTTAAATTGTGAGAATTGTAAAATTTAAAAATAGTAAATACCTATATTAAGAATCACTCCAAACAAAGAACGTCTAAAAGTCAACGTGCTAATTTATCAGAGTTATCATTCCCACGATCATGAACAAACGACTTGTTTATTTTGCTTCTTGAATCTTTTGCATTATTATCAGAAGATTTCAGATCGAGTCAATTTTTTTGTCACGCTCAAAAATAACAATTTTCCACTTCATCGATCTTATAGCAATCACCGGCGATGGATTTATAGCCCGAGACATCGGGTTTCAAAACACAGCGGGGCCCCAAGGTCATCAGGCTGTCGCCCTAACCGTGGCCGCCGATCACGCGACATTCTATAGGTGCAGCATCTCGGGCTACCAGGACACGTTGTACGCGCTCGTGCTCCGCCAGTTCTACCGTGAGTGCGACATCTATGGCACCATAGATTTTATCTTTGGGAACGCAGCTGCCGTCTTCCAGAACTGTGAGCTAGTGTTGCGAAAGTCTGGGAACTCAGCCTATACCGTGATCCTCGCCAACGGGCGCTCTGACCCGGGCCAAAACACCGGGTTCACAGTCCAGGGCTGCCGCATCACCTCGAGCGCCGGCTCGGGCAGCTCCTACCTAGGGAGGCCATGGAAGTACTATTCTAGGGCAGTGGTCATGCAATCCACCATTGATGGTGCAATTGCTGCTAGGGGCTGGATTGAGTGGCCAGGCTATGGAAGCTCAGTGCTCAAGACACTCTATTTTGCTGAGTATGCAAATCAGGGACCCGGTGCTGGGACCTCAGGGAGGGTTCAATGGCCTGGTTTCCATCTGATTGGGTCTCAAGAAGCTATGAAATTCACTGTTCAGAGCTTGATTTCTGGGAATTCATGGCTGCCTTCAACCGGTGTGGCCTTCACCTCTGGCCTCTAGGGAAGAAAAACTTCATGTGAAAATGTTCCAATGCAAAAGTTTCGGACAATCCGATATTGTAAAGCTATGTAGCACAAATAATTAGTGTTAAAGGGTCTTCCTAGCACAGTGCAGCAATGGTATTTGTTAAGCTTTGTCGATTAAGAATAAATTAGGGTGTACTTTAAGAAGTTGTAATTGAGCAAAATGTAAAATGATTTCACATGCCCGCAATAAAATCATTTGAAAGTGCCTTTAGCACTAATGGTGTTCACTATTTAACACGAATGTTTTGTTTTCTTTGTAATTGTTGGGCGTTGTCCTTAAGCTTATAAGATTTAGAGTGCCACCAGAAAAAAAGGTTAGAGTGACAGTCTTTGTGATTGATAGAGCTGATTTGCTATATTCTAACGAAACCACCAAATTGCAATCTCTTCTATTTCTTCCTGAATTTAAGTATCTCTTGACAACCTTATTCTTTGGTGATGAGCTCATGTCAAAACACTATAATCGTGTTGCTTTTCTTTTGTTTGAGTAATGAACACCTTAAACTTGCCCTCTTTCTTTTGGAATTTTGCCTATTTTTTCTATTTTTGCTGAACGATATTGACAATAGAATTACTTAAATTATTTTCTAAAGAGCGTGGAGTCTTTGTCCATTTGTATTTCGTCCACGCCCGACACCCATCTTTTGTCCCTACCATAAGATTTCAAGTAATAGCTTGAGCATAGGGACTTCACACATACAACAATCTACTTCACACATACAACAATCTAAACTCTATATAAAGAAATTTATTGTCTCACTAGTTTGTCACTTCAAAAATAATGTCATGCACGCAGGTATCATTTCAATTATGCCTGGAAATTAAAAAATGGCAAGTGAACTATATCCTCACAAAATGACAAATATACAAGTCGATTCGGAATGAATTGATACAATATTGGATCATGATAATAGAATATAAAATAGTCACAAACATCGCCGACTATATATTCTATACATGAAATACAAATACATTTGTTGCGATAAGCGAGTTTCAACATGGAATAGATGGAAAAACATTGATAATTACATAAATCGTGACTTGATGTTGTGCATTGAATACTTTAGGTTTTATTTTGGTCAATTGGAGACTTAAGGTTTTAAGAAAGCCCCAATCAGATTTAGTAGTCCCGTCATACACCATTTATTAAACTCAAAATGGCAAAAGTAAAATTTCACCCTTCATTAATGTCACAAACTAAAAAAAAAAATCACTTTTATCTATACAAATATAGATTATAAATTACATTATTTGCTTATTGGCATAATATTTGCTTAGGTGGCTTCTCTATGTGACGGCTAACAAAAGCATCCAATATTTCTTTTATAGGAAGAGGTCAATTCGAACAATCTACAATCTTAGGTGGCAAACTTAAAGTCGACACTTTGAAAAAAACAATACTATAATATATTTATATGGATATGAATGGTCCGTAGCAAATTCCTTTATCGATTCTCTTATTAGGATTTCGGTTGTCCTGTCCGATCTCTTCTAAGTACCGAAGTAATCTAAGAAATTATATAATACAAAACCACAAGTCAAATCTCTTGGAGCTTCCTGCCTTCTGATTTTTGTGCAAAAAGCTATGCCGGGACAAAATAATTTACACTCCAAAGATAAGGTGTCGGTGGATCAAAGGTCTAATCCTCTAGCAAACAGCAGTGAGTTATAGCCAGAAACAAAAAGCAAATACAATAATTATATCGAATAACCAAAAAATTGAAAATGTTCTCTTTAACGGAAATCTTCCACTCCGTCAAATCTCTTACATCATGTCAGAGTCAGCACCATTATCATGCACCATACGATATAGAAGACAAAGCAGAGACACCGAAGATCAATAATTCAGCCATTACTATAGTGTTGGAAAGATCAGGAAGGACCATTAAAGGAGAGTGGAACATTGATTGTAAAATTAGAAAAACATATGCATAGCTTGAATAAGCAACGGTGTGATTTGATTGATTTGATTGCGTCCGGATGGCAATCAATCCATCGCGCTCTCTTTGGGTCGTCTACTCTATTTGTGGCCACACAAGCCAGATCGAAACCCTAGCTCACCCCCAGATTGATTTATTCGCTCTTGCGTGTTTGGTCATGAGAATAGAAGTGGGTGGCATTGATTGCATGTGCGATGGATCGTGTTTAGTGCTTGAAAAAAGAGAGAGATATGGGGTCGCAGCAATTATAGTTTGGTTTGGCATTATCTCATTTGGAAAAGACAGAAAGGTTGACCGAGAAGTTGAGTTTTATTTAGATCCTTACCAATAATTATGTAATTTTATATCATACTTTACGCGAAGATAAGCAAATATGGTATACTGTTGAACCCTTTTTAAAAAGAAATACACATCTTTCTCAAAAACATAATTCAACATTCACGAGAGGAATTTGTATTTTTAAAGATGTTAGAGATGTTACGACTTATTATAAAAATTAGTTTACAGAATGATGTGTTGGTTTAATGTTTGAGTACAATCCATTTATCCAAGAATCCATTTACGATTTGTCATATTCTTACAATCGATGAGTTTTCAAACGATACTTTTTCATTATATGAATCAATAAACCGTCCACTATAGCTAATCACGAAATCAAAATTCTGCAAAAACTTGAAGCTAACTTGATCAGTTCAACCATGGAAGCTAATCGACCCTTAGGAGTAAGTCAAATGGTGCAAGTATTTGCCTTCTTTGCTCACAATCTAAGCATAAATAACCACATTTTCACATTTTTGGGAGCCACCTCTAGAAGCCGTCATTTGCATGGTTAGATAATTAATCGATTGGGGAAATTACCTAAAAAGACCTTAAATATATTGTACAAATGTTATATTAGTTCCAAAATTTTCAATTAAGCTAAATTAGCCTTAAACATTTTAAAGATTTGTCAATGTAATTTTTCTAGCCAATTATTGACGTAGATGCTCGCCGTCTTACATGACAAAGTTTGCATTGGCATGGACAATTTTTGCATTTTTTTTAAAGAACAAATTCTCAAATTTTTATGAGTTTTTTTCCCTTTTTTTCTTTTCCTTTCATTGGTTTCCTTTTATTTTATTTTTTCCTTATTTCTTTCTGTCGATCCGCAACTTGAAGGTTGCCGGCCAAAGGTGAGGACCCAATGCCCTTGCTAGATTTGGGTGATAGTCAGCAAACCCTCATATTGGCTGAGGGCTTTGGATAAGGGTTGTGATGCCCTCGCCGGTCACAGTAACGAAGTAGGAAGAAAAGAAAAAAAATTTAAAAAAAAAACATTCACGTTAGTGCCAATCTTATCAATTAGAACGGCCGATATTTATATTAGCGATATTCAGTCTAAATTGACTGTTTAGAGATTAAATTGGCCAGATTAAAATTCGTATAATAAATTTATGATTTTTATGATAATTATCCTTAATGAGTTCCATTCCTTCCCTGGGGATTAGTTAGGGTGCTCGCTTAGACATTAAATGAATTGAATTGCCATATAACCACACTCTGTTTTCCTGGCGTCCTGATTTGTGCAAAAAATTGGACCACCCACCTGCGTAATAGCGGGGATTATGTCACTGTCAATCTGCAAGTCAATAGAAGTCGAGGTCAACGTGGTCCTAGAAGTGCTGATCATAATGGAGCGCGACGGAGGCCCTAAGGTACCACTTTCTGCCCATGCAACCGTACGGCAGCCCTTGACTTGACCTAATTTATGTAGCATCTTTTATTACTCAAAATTATAATATACAACCCCTTTCTTTTTTTTTTTTTTTGGTATAAGGTTTCGGCTGGTGCAGCTATTTTGAGAGTTTTTTTTTTTTGAGAACTTAAATACTGAACCAAGCCGCTTATCTGATTTGTGAAAGGATAATAGCAAAAACGGCCCATGAATTTTGGTTCGATTTGTAATATTGTATATAAACTTTTAATCTATATAATTTTGTCCCTAAATTATCAGTAAATGTTCAATGCGGTATATAAAAGTTCAGGATTTATATTGAATATCGGACCAAAGTTTGGAAATTATATCGAATAAATTAAAATTTTAAGGACGATATTGTATATCGGATCGAAGTTAATAAGCCATTTGCGAATTCAAGGGAAATCATGAATCACGTTGTGAACATCAATAGGGACAGCCCGTCCCTACGCCCTGTCAAACGAGTGCAAGTGGAAGAAAAGAGCGACGAGCCAAAGCACTACAACATGTCTCGCCTCACATCACACTTTCAAAGCAAACCACACCGTTCGAGACCTCCCATGAACGCGACTCGTGGACGACGGCATCCGATAAACTTGGCATCCCCCTCGCCTTTTTCGGGGACCAATCAAAGTCAATTCGGATTTTGGAAGCTTATATTGATAATGGCGGTGATAATTGGTGATTTAGACTGTAGGAATCTTGACTTTTATGAGCCTTGTTGAATGGGGTTATGGAGAAAGATGAGAGAGAGCTTGTCACTTGGAGGGGATGGGTTAGACTCGAGTTTTTAGGGAGACAAGTTCGATTAATCATGTGGCGCCTTATTCTAATCGGGTTCGCGAAAAAGGTTGTGATTACTTGTTCTTGTTTCACACTTTTGTAAAGTGATTTTATCCAGCTTTCGATGGTTTGAGAGTATCTCCTAGCCGATAACTGTTTGATGAGATTTCTAGTACTTAATCAATTAGGACTTTGAATTGTTTGAATAGAGTTTGTTGATTTGGGTTGTCGATTCAATGCAAGGAAGACGAAGACTTCAGGATGAGTGTTTGTTCTTGGCTTTATTTTGAAGGGCGTAACATGGAAGGGTGACAAGAAGAAAATGTCAAGTAAAATCGATTGATGAAATGGACGTGGAAAACTTGGATCTCCTTGGCTCTTCTCAAGTAGTGGTGATTCTAAGTTGAAGGATGATCCTTTCCCCATTGCTAGGGGCAATTAGTTTCCGGAGGGCCAATTCTTATCCTGGAATTGTGAACCAAAGTAGAAGGGTTGGTTTTCAATTTGTAGAATTGGGAATCAACTCACCTGGTCCTGCAATTGAACCGATTGGTCAGTTCTGGCTGGTTCTCATATGGGCCTAGTAACCAATGTGATTTTTTTTTTTTTTAATTCTCTCCAAGTCTACAATTGCGCCTATGAAAATTGTTGTTTTTGTTCTCTTCTCCAGCCTTTTGGCAACCAAACAAGAGATTGGAAAACAAATACGTGAAATAAATAAAGAAAATTGGAGAAGGTGCTTTTGACCAGACTCGGTCTTCATCCTTTTAAAAGAGACATCCAACCCAGCAACCACTTCTCAAATGGTTGTCTACTAGCACGCCTAGAAGATAACAAGCCACAAGAATTAGCAAATTACAACAAAGTTACTTACAGGAGAGGGAGTGACATAGCGTGAAACTGGTGAGAGGCTAAAGTGAGAAGGCGACGCCATAGGGAGGGGACTAGTGAGAGAGTCCACAAGATGATAGAGACAAACTAAGAGGCCTTTTGATTGGGGTTATGGATAGAAAGTTGAGAGCTTATGATTGGGAGGGGATGGCTTAGACTCTCGAGTTCTAAGGGAGACAAGTTCGATTAATCATGTGGAAGTTAAGCGCCTTGTCCTAATCGGGTTTGCGAAAACAGTTGTTATTGCTAGTTCTCGTGTCCCACTTTTGTAAAGTGACTTTATCCGGCTTCCGATGGTGCGGGGATTTGGCCGTGGGGCATCTCCTCACAAATAAGTGTTTGATGAGATTTCTAGTGCTTAATCAATTAGGACTTTGAATTGTTCAAATGGAGTTTGTTGATTTTGAATTGTCGATACGGTACAAGGAAGATGAAGACTTCGGGTTGAGTGTTTGTTCTCGACTTTGTCCCAAAGGCATGTAGAATGGGAAGGTGACAAGAAGACAATATCAAGTGAAATCGATTGATGAAATGGACATTGAAAACTCGAATCTCCTTGGCTCTTCCCAAGTAGCAATGATTCCAAGTTGAAGTATTGATCCTTTCGCTATTGTTAAGGGTGATCAATTTCTAGGTAGGCCAATTTCTATTTTCGAATCAGGAACCAAACTAAAAGGGTTTGGTTTTCAATTTATGAAATCGGAAATCAGCTTACCTGGTCCTGAAATTGAATCGACTAGCCAATTCTTGTCTAGTTCCAATATGGGCCTAAGAGTTTGTGTGATTTTTTTTTTCCTATTCCCTCCATGTCTACAAGTGCCCCCACGAACGTTGTTTTTGTTCTCTTCTCCAGCCTTTTGGCAATGGAACAAGAGATTGGAAAACAAAGACGTGAAATAAATAACAAAATTGGAGAAAGTGCTTTGACCAGAGTCAGTCTTCATCCTTTTAAAAGAGACATCCAACCCAGCAACTGCTTCTTAAATGGTTGTATATTGGCATGCTTGGAAGATAAACCAGCAACAAGAATTAGCAAATTAGAACAAAGTTACTTATAGGAGAGGGAGCAACAGAGGGTGAAATTGGTGAGAGGCTAGAGTGAGAAAGCGACGATAGATTCCTATTTACACCATATTATTTTTTACGCAATCTACTATTGTTACTTTGTCTTCGATTTTTATGGTTCATGCTATAAAAATATTAATAAAAAAAAACATTTTTTTGGGCCAAATACCTCAGTTCGGTCTGGTTTCTTCCCAGAAACCAGGACCTAGACCGACTCCTATGGGACAAACCAAAACCGCGGTTTTCCGAGTTGGACAGGGGCCGATGGATATCTCTAACATAAAGCTCATTCTTCAGACCAATGACATATGGTTTGCTCGGCCCAGAATCATCTTCCTATCCGACCCAATTGCATGAGGATTGGGCCCAACGCAGTCTAAGTCGGCCCAATACAGGCCCACAAAAAAGCCTGGCCTCTCAAGTCGTACCCGAGACGCCACGCACCAAAAACTTTCGCGCCAGCAATTCATTTGACATCTCAAACCCGAAAAAACACACAAGAAAACAATTTCCTTTTCCCTCCACCATCAATCGCAGCATCATCATCATCATCTCTCTCTCTCTCTCTCCTCTATCTCTCGCTGCTGCTGCTGCTGCTCCTCTTCGTCTTCACTCGAGGAGGCGACGACCCTCGGTTTTGATCTCGTCTGAGTCGAGTGCGGCGGGCTGAGGTCGGCGGCGGCGGCGGTCATGGAGCAGCAGAGGAACCCCAAGGTGGCGGAGGCGGCCGGCGAGCAAATCGAAGAAATCCAGCACGGCCCGTTCCCCGTCGAGCAGCTTCAGGTAGAAAAGCCGAAATCTCGAATTGGGTATTTCGAAAAAACTCAGAAATTCTAGAGGGGGATTGTTGTTCAGGGAGAGATCGTGGTCGTTGCCCCCAAATGTTCTCTCTTTCGAATGGGCGAGCGAAAGGGTTCTGTTTTGGGAGTTTGAGTTCTGTTTCGTCATGGTATTTTTCTTTTAAAAGTTGCTGATGAAGGGAAAATGAGTCTTTTTACAAGATGGGTTGGTGTCTTTTTGGGCGTTGAAGCTCGTATGATGTTTCTTTTGAGTGAATGTGGAACTTGGATCTTGGTACTGGGCTCGTGGTTTAACCGGTTGATGACTAAGCCCTAGTAACATTGCTTGGTGTTTTCGTGTCTGTTTCCTCTGCCGGTTCATTGTGTAATCTGCTGAACTTGTATGGGGAACATCTCTAGTTCGTTTAATTGCAAGTTAATCCGTCAGAAAATAGCTTAACTGTGGGGTAGTTATATCGGCAATCGTCGCCTTTCACTTGGTTGTGTCTGCTTTTGGTTTACCTGGGCTCTTAATTTCTATGGTAAAAAAGAAATTAGTATGTGTGGAATCTGCCGATCTCGTGAAGGTTTCGCAAACGACAATCCATCTCAACAATTTTCTCTTGAATTGTATCCCAAGGAATGCAATGAAGTCTAGCTCTGTATGTTCAGTGCCTTGTGCTTCTGTTTCAGGCATCAGGCATTGCTTCGGTCGATGTAAAGAAGTTGAAAGATGCTGGGCTCTGTACAGTTGAATCTGTTGTTTACTCTCCCCGAAAGGAACTGCTTCAAATTAAAGGAATTAGTGAAGCCAAAGTTGACAAAATCATTGAAGCAGGCATGTTGTTGCTTTCTTTCTTGCTTGTTGCCTTCTCCATTGTGTACACAGATTTACAGTTATTTGCTGATGAACCTGATGCGACATGACGGTTTGGTTGCTTTGGTCTCGGGCAGCCTCTAAACTGGTGCCTCTGGGTTTCACAAGCGCAAGCCAGCTACATGCACAGAGGCTCGAGATCATCCAGATCACATCTGGATCAAGAGAGCTGGACAAGATCTTGGAAGGTGATCCTTTTACTTTCTATTCAGTTATGTAGATGATCAAAGCAATAATTTAAATGAAGCTATAAGCTGATTACGTTTGAGCTAAATTGAGGATGATGCCTCGTGATGCTTCCGTAGGAGGTATTGAGACAGGATCCATAACTGAGATATATGGCGAGTTCCGATCTGGAAAAACTCAGCTCTGTCACACACTGTGCGTCACTTGCCAAGTACGTTACTTCTGATTTTTCATCCATTGCATGCCTTCTTCATCCTAGAAGAAGCTCCATTTGACAGATAATACTGCATGTGTCGGTACATGTATTTTTCTTTCTTTTCTTAGGGCTAGATTTTTCTATATAATTGCCGAAGGTAGTCTAGAATCTAGCTTTGGTTGATCCTATTCCTACAGATATTGTAGATGTTGCTAATCGGATTGCTTTCAATAACTATTCTTGCCTACGACCCATCATTTGTTATGCGGCTTTGTCAATATCACACTTCTAAAAGCCCTTGTGTCTCAGCTTCCGTTAGATCAAGGAGGCGGTGAGGGAAAGGCAATGTATATTGATGCTGAAGGTGCATTCAGGCCACAGAGGCTATTACAGATAGCAGAACGGTATGAAGACAATCTATCTGGGCATAAGATTATCATCCAGGCCTCTATAAGTATCTAGTGACAATCATTTCCCATTTTTTTACTCTTGCATCTAATTTTTTGAACCACAGGTATGGACTTAATGGAGCTGATGTATTGGAGAATGTTGCGTACGCTAGAGCTTATAATACTGATCATCAGTCGAGGCTTTTGCTTGAAGCAGCTTCAATGATGGTAGAAACAAGGTAGTATCTAATGTCGTTGCCAGCATTCTGACAGTTTTTCTTGTTAAAAACCTTTCCATTTTTGTTAGACTTCTGAAGATTCTTGAGTGCTAACTAATCTTTCTTTCTGACTCGTAATTCAACAACCATACCACAGCTACTGATGTTATTAGGAAAATGCATGATGGAACTTTTCAGTAAAGAGAAAAATAAAAATGCCAGTTGACCCTCCTTTGGATCTGATGCTTCATTGGGCTTTTAGTTGACCAATGTGTTCACTCAGAATGGTAGGGGAATCAACAATGAAAAATATTGATTGCAGGAACTGCTTAACAGTTGTTGTGACATCTCGTTTCTGATTAAATACAAGGAAGAAAGGAGTTCCTCTTTTGATTTAATACAGAAGTCTAGGTCAGAGAAGCAGCCGGCTGAGTGATATTTTAAAGAGTCAATTTCACTACCACATGATACCAGAGGCTGGATAGTGCCAGTCTAGGGAATGCGTTCTATGACCTCACTGGGGCATAGATCTTTCAAAGTTTGAAGTTTTATAATTTTGTTCCTTGTTTGATGTGCTTATTTTACTTAATGCTGAATGTCAAAGTTTCAGAGCTGATCTAATCATATAAACGATGTTCTATTCTCCAGATTCGCCCTTATGATTGTGGACAGTGCTACGGCTCTGTATAGAACCGATTTCTCTGGGAGAGGGGAACTGTCCGCTAGGCAGATGCATCTTGCTAAGTTCCTCAGAAGCCTTCAGAAAATGGCTGATGAGGTCATGCGCTATTTCTGTATTTTATAAGATCCGTGCTAACATGACTGCATAGTCTTCATTTCCCCAATGACATGCGTTTAGGCAACGAAGATTGTCCATCATGAAAACCTTTCGTCCTTTGATGCTTGTGGTCAATGTACAGTCTTTACGGGCCTCTGATAGATCCCATGACTGCAGTTTGGCGTGGCTGTCGTGATCACGAACCAAGTAGTTGCGCAAGTGGATGGTTCTGCCCTCTTTGCTGGCCCTCAAATCAAGCCTATTGGTGGCAACATCATGGCGCATGCTTCCACAACAAGGTCTTCATTCAGTATATCTTCCTTTGCTTACACGTCCTTCAGAATTTGAAATCAGTAATCCATTATTCTGTCCTCGCGCCTCAAATGTAATCGGTTAACCTGTCATTTTCTCAGGCTTGCTCTTCGTAAAGGAAGAGCAGAGGAGCGCATTTGTAAAGTGATCAGCTCCCCTTGTTTGCCGGAGGCCGAAGCTCGGTTCCAAATATCCACAGAAGGCGTCACTGATGTCAAGGACTGATTGGTCCTGCATTGTCCTCCCGAAAGCTTGTCTGGGTCGAATCCATTCATCGGCGGCTCTTTTTGCATCATTGGATCGGGAAGCAATCGTGGCACTGGCTTGTAGTTCGGTGTAAACAGATTTTGAGGGGCTTTGACGATGTTGAAGCCTTTTGGGCATTGTTCAAACTGTCAATTGCCTCTGTAAGCATCTATGGAGAGTGACTCGGGATCTCATCCCATTTGTGTAACCTTGCACTTTGAAATTGAATGCCATTGCATTGCCTTTCTTGGGTCATTGATGGCTAGTGAGTAAAAGGATCTCATCATATTCCGAGCAATTGCCAGTCATCTTATTGTTACTAATGAGATTTGACGATATGAACGACCACAGGAATTTACTATTTGAGAAATTTTTCTGATTCTACTCATGCAGAATGGCAAAATTTTGTTATTAATATTAATTCGAAAAGTATTTTTAAGAAAAGTATTTTTATTATTGATGATGAAAACATTTCCTAACATAAGTGATTAGCCTTAAAAAAAATATTTTGTAATCCAACAAGAACATCATTGTTTCTAACATTTTATAATTGGTGGTACTACGACGAAAGAATGAAGTCGGTAAATAAGCCCAGAAACGGCGGCGTTTCATTCATTCCTGCCGTCGTCTTCTTCGTCTCCTCTGCAACCGGCTCTCTTACAAACGAACACGAACTATACTGGAGAAGTCCGAAACCAAGCGTCGACTCGATCGATCCAGTCGTTCCGTACGCTAGCTCCCCGGCCCGCAGTCCGATGCAGCTGCCGACGCTCTGAGCTCTCGTCAATGGCGGCGAAAGCGAGCCCTCCTCCGGCTGTCCCCAAGTCCGGCGCGATCTCCAGAGGCTACAATTTCGCTTCCACTTGGGAACAGGTGCGCGCCTCCTCCTCGTCCTGCATTTGTCGCGCGCGCGATTCGTTTGCTCGATCCGTTCCCACCAGATCCGATTCGATCTCGAATTCCCCGCGGCCTAGATTCTAGATTCTCCCCTTCTTTAGAAGGTCGCGTCGCGGCTGGATCTGTGTGTAGAACGTTCGGAGGAGGAGGAGGAGTCGTTCGTTCGTGCGTCGTGGTTTCGAGCGTTTCTGACGGGGTCTTCGTTTTGTTGTCAGAATGCTCCGTTGACGGAGCAGCAGCGGGCGTCGATCGTTTCTCTGTCGCACGCGGTTGCCGAGCGGCCATTTCCCGTCAATTTGGTGACTCTCTCTCTCCCTCTCTCTATCCGTCTGTAATTGCTTGTGGAGCTGAAATGGAATGTTTTGGACGAGTTCATGCTTTTGGTCTGAAGCGTAAGTTCGTCTTTTGAGACTCTGATTCCTGATTGTCGAATGTTTTCGGTGCCGAATCGGCCGGCTTTTGTGGCACTAGGCGCAGGACAATGTCTCGGGGCTGGACGGTGGGTTGTCTGCGTCCAAGCAGGACAGCCCCTTCGGAGAACCTGAGGCCGTGGAAGCAGTGTTGGTCAACACGAATCAGGTGAGATTTAAAATTTTTCGCAGCCCAAACGTTGAGACGCTGTTTGGTCCATGATCGAATTGGATTGCACGAGAAATGAGAATCCTATTGCCAGAGCTTTCATGTTTCGTTAGAAACTTCATCAGAACACTGATCTGCATGTATGAAAATTCTGGCGATGGGATTCTCATTCCTTGTGTAATCCAGTTGGCGGATGAACCACACAAGGCCGTAGAGTCTCTGCTGTCATCGTGCCTTTTGTGGTCGCCGGTGGGGACATCTTTTAATTCCGATGAGTAAACTAACCTGAATAACGTGAGACTTAGGTCCTGTTCTAGCAGTTGCTTACAATTTTCACTCTTTTTTTTTTTTCAAATTGCAGTTCTACAAATGGTTTACGGATCTTGAATCAGCTATGAAATCAGAGGTTTCTTCTATTCTCTACTAGGCTGTACTTGGTCTAAGAAAATTTTGCATGTTTGCTAATTGCATCTTGTTTATCTTTTTCCTCAGACTGATGAGAAGTATCAGCAATATGTTAACACGCTGACTGAACGAATACAGACTTGTGACGCTATTCTTCATCAGGTACTTTATCATCATTACTATTGATGTCCCTATTAAAGCACAATAAGTTCTCCTACTCCTCCTCCTCCTTTAATTTTTTTCTTCTGTCTGCTAATGATGCACTTTGCTCGCTTCTTGATGAAAATTAGTTTCATATTTGTAGGTCGATGATACCTTAGACTTGTTCAATGAACTCCAGCTGCAGCATCAAACGGTGGCTACAAAGACTAAAACTCTGCATGACGCATGTGACCGGCTGGTATTTAGCTCCCTTTTGTTTTGATGTTTCAGCAACCTAGTGTATATTAGCCAGATTAAACAGGAATTTTAGTTGCTTCTCCGACTGTAGAAAAGAGGAACATATCGTTGTTATTATTGACACGTTTGATGTTCTAAGTTGCAAAATTAAATGTTTTTTTTTTATCTGTCTAATTAAGATCTCTTTTTTAGCATGTCCTTTTCTGTTTATATTGGGATTTGAGTATCAAAGGAGTAAAGTCTTTTTAATCGGGTATCAATAAGTAGAAGGAGACTTATACAGAGTGATACATTGTTTGGATTATTCGATCTCTATATTATCTTTATGTAGTTCAATTGTGAGTTAAAGGGTCAGCCCAGCTGTTAGAAGCAACTCTACTCCAGGCGCTGGCTGTGGGTTTAAGTCCCCCCAGGCAGTGACATCATCCCCCTTCCTGCTATATTTAACTGGAAAAATTAATTTGTTTTGTTCCATGTCAGTCGATTCTGATATGTCATTTTTCTAACCCTGCTGCAGTTAATAGAGAAGCAAAGGCTGATTGAGTTTGCAGATGCACTTCGGAGCAAACTCAATTATTTTGATGAATTGGAGAATGTAAGGTTTGATTGGTATCTATGCTGAGCGAATTGGTTTTCCTTTTACTTCTTTTTGTATCATTATAAAAAAGTTTCTTCGGGCGCGCATGATAAAATTTCTACTTCTCTATTTCTCTGTTTCTCTGTTCCCCGGAACAGGTTTGGAACAGAAATCCGTTTGGTAACGCAATTTGATTTTTCTATTTTTGGAACAAATTTCTATTCCAGAAATAGATTTGAAGAAGAAATCAGAAGCTAAAATTTTTAACTTGTTTCAGAAATTGAGAAATCAATTTCTGGCCAGAAATCAATTTTTGTTCCAGAAATTTTGTCATGCGCACCCATCATGTCCAAATAGCTGCTTTGAGTTTGTAGGTTTCATGATACTATCTGAAGCTCTCCCTAACATTTTCCTTGTCATATAAATCTTTCTCCTTGTATTAGAAAGTATTTAGCCAACGTAGAGTTATCTTGTCTATGTTTAATATTGAGATACTTTGATTATTCCTTCCCTTTGTTTTCTAATAATTGATCTATGTGCAGATAGCAACTAATTTCCACTCTCAAAATATGAATGTTGGAAATGAGAACTTCCTCCCACTTCTTAAACGGCTTGATGAATGCATATCGTGAGTGGACCCCTTTTGATATAATCCACCTGTAGTATTACATGCACCACATTTGCTCAAGCATAAGTATGTGATTATTGTTTACCCGATCCAAGAAACTCTGGCTACTCATGAAGGTCAACTGTTGATTTGAAGACATTCTAATTAGTTATCCTTTCACATAATCCTCCTGTAGTATCACATGCACCACATTTGTTCAAGCATAAGCACGTTGCCTAACCAATACACTCTAGCTGCTCATGAAGGTCAACTGTTGATTTCGAGACATTCTCATTCTTTGTTCTATTTGGTCTTTCAGTTATGTTGAAAGCAACCCGCAGTATGCAGAATCTGGTGTATATTTGGTTAAATTTCGTCAACTCCAGGTATAGAAACGAACAATGGATTTCGAAGAGACTTTTTGTGATTGATGGGTTCCATAATGAGCAATTTTATGCTGTGCTTGTGATTATAGTCTTTGCTGCCTGTCTTTCTTTTAGCTACTAACAATTAACCCTTATTATTTGACAGTCTAGAGCCCTCGGGATGATTCGTTCTCATGTACTTACAGTTCTCAAGGGTGCCTCTTCTCAGGTGAATTATCTGAGTGCTTAAGTACACTAGATACAGTCACTATGAGACATTACATAGTATGCTCGTTGCTTTATGTCCTTCATCAGGTACAGGCGGCGATCCGTACTACCACTAGTGGCACTGCTGTTTCAGAGGGTGTGGAAGCATCCGTTATATATGTACGCTTCAAGGCAGCATCGACGGAGGTAACAGCTTCTTTTTTGAAAGATGGACATTTTGTATGGATATGAATGTTATCAAGTTAGCAGCCAAAGGAGGAATTTTGACACCGATTAGTCTATATGAACCCTTGACAAACTTTATTCATGTTTTTATTTAATGAATAATTTATTTATTTTTTAAAGAAAGGATATTGAAGATTTATTTTTGATAAAACTCTTATCGAGGTTGTTTAGCCGAAAAAAAGAACTCTTATTGAGATCTATTAGATGCAAGGCAGCTTAAATATTGTTTCTTTTGAAACAAGTGCTAGTTCTCACAATTGCAAATATTTTCAGCTAAAACCTGTGCTTGGAGAAATTGAAAGCAGATCATCAAGGAAAGAATATGCCCAGATTCTGGCCGAATGTCACAGATTGTACTGTGAGCAGCGGCTTTCGCTGGTCAGCACATTACTTGTTTGATCTGCATACATTTATGTTCTCTCATTGTGGTCAATAAATGGGCTTTCTTTGCCTTACAGATAAGGTACACCGTGCATCAACGGATATATGAATTTGCTAAAAAAGAGGCTTTGCCGTCACTAACTAGATCTGGATGTGCATACCTTGTTCAGGTGAAGTAGTTGGTCCCTATGCTGTTCTAAGTTGTGGTTCCCCATATTTTCGGATATCTTTGTGAGTCTGGAAGCATGTGCGTCTATTTTTGAGTTTGATTTGTGGAGTTGAAAGCAAGGATAATGAAACATTTGATGCTAGTGGACCTTGATGCTTTGAGGTTTTAAAGGTCGGGTACAAGTTGTATGACATGTTAAAGACTGCTGCTGAATTCCAATAGTTGGCTTTGGGAATATGAATGTTTTTAATGACAAGAATTTCAGCTTATAACAAATGAAAGGGTGCATTAATATTTTATTTTCGTGGCCTTAGGTTGAATTGTGTTTGAGAAGTAAAAATATGTTTGTCCTGTTACTTTGCTTTCAACTTGATTGTTTCGTCTGAAAAGTATATGCATCACTCAAAATTACTGGAGGTAGAGAAGCAACTGAAACTCTCATTTGTAGTTCTTTTGCCAATAATGCAAGTAACTTGCTACAATGCTGGTATGGAGCTAATTTTATGGCCCTTCCAATATGGGAGTCGATGATTTTATGGCTGGTAATTGGAGGGTATGAGTTTACAAGGATTGACTTTAGAATTGTATTTAGAGCAATAAAACCTTCCATTCACATGGTAAACCCAGTTCTCTTTTTTAAATGGTGTAAGTCCTAGTTCACTAACTGGATACCAAACTGATTCAGTTTCGATATCATTTATCTGGTATTATATGGGCTTTTATGTTCAGAAGCAACACGTGCACACTTTTTGTGGTGTGATGATAATAGTTATCTTGTTCAGGTACAAAGTTAGTCATTTTCTTTTTCTAATAACCAATTGACTGGTCAAATGCTATCAAGTGTCTGCATGCAAGTTGGTTAATGAGAGGTTTTGTGTATGTGCACTAGAATGCTGTAGAGACTTCCCTTCTAATTGGTGAGATCCTGGTATAAATTGCAAGGAGAAAGTGTTCATTTGTATGTACTATATACATATTCTATTAATTCCTTTTTCTTTGTTAGGAGTTTCTTTTTTGAGCATATGTCTTAGAGATCCATGTGCTTTGATGTATGATGTAGTTGCAACACCAGAAAAACTTATCCATTCAGATTGGCATATGCAGGTCTGCCAGCTGGAGCAGCAACTTTTTAATCACTTTTTTCCATCTTCTGCGGAGGATGTCTCTAGTTTGGCACCATTGATAGATCCACTGTAAGTGTTGTTTTAGACCTTTTTCATGGTTGTTTTCCCTATCATTCATGTTGTCCTTATGAATGCGAAGCTAAAGTAAAATCTTTGATTTATTTTCTTAAAACCTATACGCTAGCGGCCTGATTGTGTTTCTTGAGGTGGCCCTAGATGGGGAAAGAGGGTATCTATTTCTTTGGCGGACGATTTTCCCCTGCAGTTTTCCTCTCTATTTTGAGGATAACCTCTTGCTCAATTTGTTTGTCTGCGTAGACATAAGTAATTAATATAGTTTCTGTTCCATAACATTCTTCAGATTTTTAAGGTACTTGTTTGTCGGCTTTGCTCTCTGTTTTGGCACTCTCTGATGAATTACTCTGAGGAAGAAATCTTGATGTAAAATTATGGACTTTGGCAATATTCTGCATTATTATGCCGGATAACTTCCGGGTCTTTTTTTTCTAGTTTACCTGTCTGTTTTTGTCACCCTGCAAGAAAATTATTTATTGAAAGAACTTGTAGCTGTAAAACTATGGGCCTTTTGCTCCTGGTGTTGACAAAGGAGGAGTTGTCTCTTTTGCCTGCACAGCAGGATGCCTTAGGTTTCTCTGTCTTTTGTCATTTTTTTTTCTGACATGTGTATGTCTTTCTGAATTCTAGTATGATTACTTCTCCCATTTGGAAGTACTTAAATTGCTTTATATGACGCACCTATCTACAATCCGTCTTCCTGCCTTTTTAAGTTCTTTAATTTCTAAATATATGTTCATTGTCTGCTAACTTATATGCAGGTCCACTTATCTGTACGATACATTGCGCCCCAGACTTATCCACGAAACCAATATCGATCTCCTATGTGAGCTTGTTGACATCCTTAAAGTTGAAGTTCTTGGTGAACAGATCAGTAGACGAGGTGAACTGTTAGCTGGGCTCCGCCCTACATTACAGAGAATTTTGGCAGATGTTAATGAGAGGCTAACTTTTCGTGCTCGAACGCATATTCGTGATGAGGTACAGATCATGCAGCTAAAGCAATTATATGGATTTCTGCTGTCGCTGCTACACTCCTGTTATTTCTGTCATAGTCCTAGTTTGGAATTGTCTGATATGGCTAATCTTGGGAAGTGATCCATGATATTTTGTTCATGAAACTCGAACCAGTTGGGCTGACATCTGTTGGTTTTGTAACTTTTCCCATTTTGCCCAATTACTACCTCATTTGAAAGTCGAGGTGTCTGAGATGCCGGAAGCTTCACTTGCTTACAGGGAAAGCTGGACATAACCATCCTTTAGTCAAAGTAAATTGAGAAAGTGCTAATACTAGAAAGTAGAAGTTTTCTATTGTTATGTAGACCGGGTACTGAAAGAACCTGCAACCACTAGGGAACATGACCGGGCTCTTGTATGAGTTGGGATCACGAAAGTGTTGGAGGTAGTTAATATTTCATCATCTTTCAGACATAACTAGAGTAATGAAGAACCATTTTAGTCTTTGTATAGTGGATGTGGGCTCCAAAGCAGTAAAGGGGCTTTATTATTGGCAAGGGAATATGGAAGATGGAATGTTTTGAAGTTAGACAAGGTCGAAACAAAAATTAGTTTTATGTGATTCATCATTGAAAGGATAAAATCATTGGTTATCATTTCTCAACACTATGAATGGGTAAGAAACTTCTTCAGTTGTCATTCCCACGCGATTAGCAGAGTGTGTTCTAGTGTTTCACAATAGTTTTCTTCACTATACAGGCCTTATATATGGTTAAACTTTCGTATCAGAAATTATTAACATGTTGCATTTATAAAATGTCTTTAATGTATAAGAATAACGACTATAATGTACTTCTGCTGGTGCATTTCCTTTTCCCTTTTGTAGATAGCAAACTATTTGCCTTCGGACAAAGACTTGGATTATCCTGCAAAGCTGGAGCAATCTGCCCAAAAGGAATCAGATACTGTGACTGTAATGTCTCCGACTGCCATATTTGCTCTCATTTCTTCTTGCTGGTCCACATACTAAATCACTCAGATGACTTATACAAGCTTCTGATAAATGTGACTTTTATTTTTCCGAATATTTGATATTGTAATGAATTTGAAACTAAAGCAATGAATGGTGGCATGTGCTTTTCTGCCTTTTAAATTCAATTATGTTTGCATTGTTCTTAGACATTTGTACTTCATTGATAATGCTGAATCCATTCTTTCTCAATTGGTTTATCAAACATTAGGTTGACGAAAACTCAGATGTATATAAGTCTTGGTACCCACCTCTCGAGAAAACTATATCATGCCTTTCAAGGTTGTACCGTTGTCTAGAATCTGCTGTTTTCACTGGCTTAGCACAGGTATTTTATAAATTTTTCATTTACTACCATTCTACTTGTCCTTATGAGTTGGTCTTGTTTATTTTATTGAATGTTAATTGTTTTGGTTTGTTAATCAGGAAGCAGTAGAAGTTTGTGCTTTATCAATCCAGGTAATCAAAAGGAGTCAGATGATTTACAGAATTTAATTCTTTGTGAACTTTGCAGTTCATTCTAAATGGCATGTAGCGTGAGAATAGCTCTCTCTGTTTTATTGGCTCTGATGAGTTAAACTGCTTCTTATCATTCAGTTTCTAAATGCATACTTTCTCTTTCAGTTTCTAAATGCATACTTTCTCTTTTCTCAGAAAGCAAGCAAACTAATTGCAAAGAGATCAACAGCAATGGATGGGCAGCTCTTCCTCATAAAGCATCTCCTTATTTTAAGGGAGCAGGTTGTGTATTTTTTTTTTTTTTTTTTCATTTTGGTTCCTGTCATGCTATTCTACGTGTGAAAGCTTTGTGTAAAGCTGTTTGTTCACTCTGTGTTTCCAGATTGCCCCATTTGATATTGAATTCTCTGTCACACACAAGGAGCTCGATTTCTCTCATTTGCTGGTTAGTATATTCTAGCCTCTTTTAGTTGAGATGGATCGAGTATTGTAACGTTTTTGCACTGAGATGGGTTGATTATAATAGCATATAGTGCTGCTGTTAGTAGAGATGTAATACTTAGCTTCTTTAAATCAGTTTTTATGGTGTACATCAAAGAAGTCATGAACAAGGCATGGAGAAAATGCATCTCCATAATGAAATTTTTGTTTCTTAAGTCTCTTTCCTCTGAAAGTATAGGCTAGTGTGGTTCGGTCAGGTTGCTTCTTTCTTTCCGGAGATCATCTTGAGTAGAGGTTCAACTCATGCTCGTAGGTTAACCTTCTAACTACCATCCATTTTGTGTTGTAGCTTATGTTGACATGTATTTTGAGCACTTTCGGTGAGCACATTTTGTAATCTCCTTAAGACTAGTTTACAGTGGAAAGAAGGAAAGTGTCACTTTTAGGATAATGGTTTTGAATTAGAATCATCATTGAAGTGCTGATGTTGATGCTGAAAATGCTAAATCTTTAAGTTTCCATCACTGCATAATTTTTTCTGACTGTTAAATTAATAAGGAAGTCAAACTAGAAACGCTTTGCCATTATGGAGCTTTTTGATTAATATGTTTTGCTTCTTGCTTTGGGACTATGGTCGTTTTGTGAAAAGAAAGTTATTAGCACTTGAAAAATGGAGGTTGGGTCCACTTCAGCTTCTCTCTGGAGTGTCGCTCATCATAAGCCATGCTGATATGACTTCCAAGATGTAGCTATCAGAATAGGAAATGTTTAGCCTTTTAATCTGTCATAGTAAAAAATTATCTGTTTTCTGTTGCTTAAAATGCAAAGAACTAAAGATGGTGATTGGCACTTTCCATAGATGCATCTGCTACTGGGTACCAATGTACATTCTTAGAACTGCATGTTTTTCTATATGCAGAAGAGCTTTAATAATGAACCGTGTAGAAGGATTTTCCCAGTGATTTCATTCCCTTTTTTTTTTTTATTTTTTAATTTTTTATCTTTATCTCTTTTGTGAAATCCCATGACATGTTTGTGTAGGAACATCTGAGACGAATTCTTAGAGGTCAAGCCTCATTATTTGACTGGTCAAGGTCTACTTCATTGGCAAGAACTTTATCTCCCAGAGTATTGGAAAGTCAAGTAGATGCCAAGAAGGTACAGTTTCCTTTAGTTTAGCTCTTTCTTCATAAAACTCATGCTAACAACTTGAGCTAAATTATGGTGGTAGGCCTAGTAGGTCTAATTTAGGCAGGGAGAAGGACCTCTTTTTGGGCTTATGCTTGACGTGCAATAATGCTGTCTCTGCTAAAATTAAAAAGAGTGAATGATCCGGGAGGTTTTGCACTCACCATTGAATCATGAATTGTTTCTAAATCACTGTCGTATAAATCTGTCTGCTATAGTTTTTGCTGCTGTATATTTTCATCGTTCCCAGGTGTCAGTTGGATGAAATTTCCTGATTGATTACTTGCAGGAGCTCGAGAAAAGTCTGAAAACCACTTGCGAGGAGTTCATTATGGCAGTCACTAAACTAGTAGTTGATCCTATGCTTTCTTTTGTAACCAAGGTTATCTTCCTTCCTCTTCCTTCAAATATATTCACTCTCTGTACCACTTATTTGTAGAGTTCACGTAACATAAAGAAAAATGAAAGAAATGGTAGGCAGAAAAACAAATATGGCATTTGCATGTGTATCCCACGAGAAGTTTAAAGAATCAGCAATGCCCAAAATTAGAGCTGTGAATGTGGTTACTCCTTTATCTGTCTAATCTAACTCAAATATTGAGTCTATTTTGGTTCTAAAGAACATTTTTTTTCGATAGCCAAATAGAGATATACGGAATTATTTTGTCCAATTCATACAGCACTGACTTCATGATTTTGCATATATAGGTGACAGCTGTAAAGGTTGCGCTGTCCTCTGGCAGTCAGAAACAGCAGGTGGAATCTGTTATGGCAAGACCACTTAAGGAACAGGCATTTGCTACCCCTGACAAAGTGGCTGAACTTGTTCAGAAGGTATGGACTTGAGTCCTTAGCTTCTTATATACTTGGAAAAACGTTTATCTCTAAATGTTGCTCCTTGTGATACAGACGGGAGAGAAAAAAAAAAAAAAAGGAGGGGGGCGGTAGTCAGAAATCAGCAGATTTTTTGCCTTAGGTGGACTTTTTTTTTTAATTATATTAATTCACTTGCATATGAATATGTAAGATGGCTATGATGAGAGGAGCCACTACCTGATACTGTGAACTCTTGTCTTCTCTAGAATTTCTGAAGAGCGCAAGTAGTGTGATACATTTTGTGGAGAGATTGAGAAGCTACTTGTCATCCTTATCTTTGTTGGTGAAACAGGTAGGTGCAGCTATACAGGAAGAGTTGCCCAGGGTGATGGCTAAGATGAAGCTTTATTTACAGAATCCCTCCACAAGAACAATTCTTTTCAAACCTATAAAGTAAGTTAACAGCTTTCATCAAATGTAGTGCCATATATGGTTTGTTTTCTCTATTCTGAAGAGAGCCTGGGGTATCTGACTTATACTAGCCCTTGACTTGGTGTTCATTTTAGAACTAAAGTAGGAATTTTGGTCCATTTGCTATATTAGGCTTTCTCGTATCTGTTGAAAAATACCTGTCAGGCCATGGGGTAATATTGGGTGAAATATTTATGCTTGTCACCATCTAGGATTATGCGGCAAAAGATTGAAGCTTAGGTGATGATATGCTTTCGAGTTTGAAAGGTACAAGTTGAGAAATTTTACTCAGAATTGGTGGATGGAGTTGATAATTATACTTTTATCAGCAGTTTTTTTTTTTTTAAGCAAATAGCAATCATAACCCTTGGTATAGAGTTATCCAGTTTGTACTTTCTATCTGGAAATTTCTATTCGAGCCTTGTCTCAACTAGCAGAATCTTCTCTCTAATTCGAATGATTCAACTTGCATTGCAGGACAAATATAATCGAGGCCCATGTGCAGGTACAGTCCTTATTGAGAGCAGAGTACTCACCCGAGGAGATTCAAAGTGTCATAAACATGGTATCGATTCAGGATCTTCAAGCACAACTGGACAGTTATTTATAGGGAGTTCCAGATGCCTACCCGATTTTATCCTCCCAAAATTTTTGTCCGAGAGAGTACTTTTTGAGATATATCTTGAAAGTAAGAAATCAGCGCCGGAAGAATGCCAAATAGAGATATACAGAATATTTCTGTATTTCTTGTATATTATGAGAACTGAGAAATAACTCCGGTTCATTCATTCTTTTCAGAGCCGGTAGAGGTGCAAGCGCAACGTTCTGGAATATCTGCTATCAATGAGTTGCATCATAAAATGGTTCTGATGTTATCATTAACTGTCTGCAAGAAAAAACAGATTTCCTCCCTCTCTCTCTCTCTCTCTCTCTCTCTCTCAAACCACACCCCAAACGTCCCTGTTGCTGATTTCTTCAGATTAGGATTAGCTCGATAATGCCAATCTCTGTTGAGAGTTGCAGCTTAAGTCTATTATTAGGTTGGGCATTAACAGACTCCGGATACCTGTCCAGTTGTGCTTTGGTATCAGACACATTCAAATTGCACCTCTCTTAGTACATTTATGCGTATATATACACTACACAGACATCAAGTGCAAAAAATACAGAATGAAGGATGACAGATTCTATCATGTGGTTCTCCTTTTTTTTTCCCCTGGGTTCCCAATGTGCTTCTATATTCATAAACGGCAGTCTCATGTCCAGAAAAAAGGCTACCCTTTCTTTCTTATATAGCAAGGTCAACCTTCGCAAGAGGGACATACCTCACCATTCTGATGTGGAAATTTGACAGAATTCTGCATGTCCTTGATTGGTAAATTCGAAAACGTGACAGTAATATGTCAGATATGTTGGTAAATTTTGCTACTTCTTTAAACTTTTCAAATGTGTTGGTAAACGCCGGTCGAGTTACTAGAATTATCCGGACAAATGGCAAAATTAGTCTAGCAGAGTACTAGTCAAATCTTAAGCGCTGTCGATTTCATCGATAAGCTTATGGAGTCCCTCGGTTTCATCACTTTTGACTCTTCAGTATTTTTTTTTTTTTTCAAATTTTCTACTTCAACCTCTCTTGTAATTAATAAACCCAAAATGACGTTGCCGTTGAGAGAGAGAGAGAGAGAGAGAGAGCCAGTGAGAGATTTGTCCGAAATGGACCAAATGGGAAAACAGTGAAACCTGGGTAACTTTAAACCTAACTTTCAACATCAAGAATCTAATGGTTTGAGTAGTTACGTGAACATTACTTAAGCAAAGATTTCGATAAATCATATCCTTTTGGGATTGATTCCTAACTTTTAGAACTTGGAACTACCTGTAGACCCCCAAACCGACATTGTCAATCCAGTCTGATTCCATGGTCTACTCGAGAATCGGCCAATTCATTTCTTTTTTGTTTCATTTTTCTATATTTCTTCAAAGGACAAACTTTAGTAAAATATTCCCTTATTTACAAGGAACAGAGACAGCATCAACAATAATACAAGATAAACTAAAGAAGCGAATTTGGGTTTTTTCATCCGATTTAGTCTTGCGAGACACCTAGACATAAGAACCGGACTGATATGCTAGTTTCAAAGGTTTGAAACCAAGAACTGAATCGAAACCGATTAGGTAGGGTTGGTCTAGTCCAATTTTGGGAACTACTCAAAACTGGTGCTCACCCGAGCATTACCGGCATAATTTTTCCCATGTATAATTACCCGAGCATTATTGGGATCTGCTCAGTACAGGTGCTCACTCAAGCATCAAAAGGATCCAAGGCATGTCCCCAACTTGGGCCCATTTGGTGCAGAATGTTTCCCATGTTTAATTACTTTTTTCATTTTCCCTCCGGAATTTAAAAGATGATAGCAAAACTTTCGAAATTCTACGATAAGGGTTATGTGCCATTTACTATTTCATAAAGTCTGAAGCGTCTCGCATTATATAAAAACCAGAATAACATGGCAAAATTCCAAGGAAACAAGAAAAAAAAAATAATAAAGAGGGACCCTTTTCAAACTCGAGAATTGGGAAAAGACTTCCGAAGGGGGAAAGCTCATCATTAACGGACGTTGAGAAAAAATCAGAAAGAACAGTCAAATCCCAGTCAGCACTGTCCGAAAGTAAGGTCAACCTAGTAACAGTGGGGCCCAGGACACAGGCTCCAGAGGCTCGCATCGGTCGGACAAGAACATCCCCAAAAAAACGAAATATTAGTAATTAATCTTAGTCTTCGAACAATCGAAAAATTCGAAAAAAAAAACAAAAACCCAAGAGCCCAAGAAAGAAAATAAGGAAAAAGGAGCCATCTTGGAAGATCGCTGTCGAAACGGACGTGAAAAAGATCGATCTTTTGCGCAACGAGGACTTTAGTTCAAGAAATCTCGGGAGGTCTCTCGTTGACTGCCCAGAAATTCCCCAGAACAGAAACGACACGTAATAATACAAGAACAACTTTAATGCTTGATCATCTCTCGAGAAGGGACGATGTCATGCTGTTGTTACCGTGGATCCTCGGGCGCGCTTTCAGATTGTCTTTGCTTCGCCCGGATCACGTGGGCAATACTTATGCTTCCGCGCCACCACCACCAATTACGTTGGCTTTGGAAAATCCTGCCCAATGGAAAAGCAGAGAAAAGATTGAAAAGCAAGGCAGCTGAAGTTAACTTCAGCCCCCTTTTTCTTTTCTTGGGTTTTTATTATAATCCGCATATTCCGTGCGATGAAAGTTTCGGGCTTGTTCGTGTTCGGAAGAGAGGGGGATGGGGATGGGGATGGGGATGGGGATGCGGTGTTCGAGACTTCGTTGCTGCTTATGATTTGTTTTGACCCGACTGGGATTGGAAACTGTAGTAAAAACTGACACTTGCCTGAACCGCATAAAGGGGTGTACACAAATTTTCGTTTTATTTTTCAAAAGAGAAAAGCTTTAATGCTTTGATTCTGTCTGATTACCGAATAGGCTTTGGCTAGATTGTGGTTGATTTTTATTTGGGCAAGGCAAGGCGAAGAGAGAGAAAGACAGAGGGAGAGAGAGAGAGAGAGGGGGATGAAAAGGGGAGCGTGAGAGGGGGATTTTTATTAAAGAAGGCAGAAATTCCTTTTCTTGATTTTTATTTCTTCTCTCTGTTTCAACGTATTGACCCTGTTAGGGTTGCTTCACTTTACTATTTTGTTCCTCTCCGTCTCTTTGTTTTTGGAGTCGATTTCTGGTATTTGCTTCTTCCCCTTTCGAGCCGGACTTCCTCCTTGACCTTGTCTCCTCCGCATACCCTTCGAGCCTCTATTGCTTAATTCGTCAATCTCGGCAAGTTTTCTTCCACAGTCCTTGCTCTGCTTTGGGAATTTTTGTTTCAAGATTTTTCTGGGTTTTTTTTTTCCTGCCTTCCGGAGGTTTCCTGCTGTGTTGGCGATCGTTTTTGGTCGATTCCCAGTTTCTGCTCTTCTGGGTCGGTGTGATTTTGTCGGAGCTGTGAACCCGATTCGCGGATTTGGGTAAATTCGTTGTTTTCAATCTGGAATCGATGTGAAAGCGGGTGATTTTAGGGATTTTTTGGAGCTGTTGGATTTGGGCATTTCCAAGGAGGCAATGGTTGGGTTGAGGTGCTTCGTATGCGAGCTTGAAGATATTCCGATTTTGCTGTGAGAAGTTTTGAGCGGGGGGGGCGCTTGGTAATGAATAGATGATGTTACATGTGAAAGGTCCTCACAGGAATCGCTGCTCTCTTCTTGCTGTTTTGTGCGGCGAAGTTTCTGATAATAAACATAAGCATGTGATTCCTGAGGATCGATCCACGTACCCTTTTCCAGAGCTCACTTCTTCTGGGCGTCTTGAGGTATTCTAGTTACTGCTTTAATGTGTTTGGTTTTGTTGCTGAGCTGCATTGACTAGAAGATCGTGGATTTTAAATGTTGGGCATAGAGGTTTATGTTATTTGAGTGCATTATTGTACTGCTGAGTGCAGGTAACTAGTTTGAATAATCCAAGTACTGATGAGTTCCGGCAAGCTTTGGAGTCGTTGGAGCCCAGTATCCTATACTTGCGAGGCGAGCAGCGTGAAGACGGTGAAGAATTGGGATCTCTGGTTTGGAGGAATGCCTACCTGTCCACACCAGATGACCTATGGGCATTATTCGGGTCTACTTTGCCTTCCGCGGTGAGTCATCGATTATTCTGTGCTTGTCTCTGCCTCAGCACCTCATTGTTCTTTAGTTTGTTTGATGTGTGTTCAGATATGATGCATAGCACTGTGATAATGGGGTGCTCGAAAGATGGGTAACGGTGCATGTGCTTGGGCCTCTTATTAAAGATTTTACTTTGCAGCATCATGCATTTGTCATCTTCCTATTTTTCTTCTTTTTTGACATGGGAAAGGCTCTACTCTGCATTTGGCTTTTAATTTTCTGACTCTAGAAGTTAAAAAATAGATGCACGAGTTGAAACATGAATTAAATTCACAGTACTTCATGAGGACACTGAACTCATCTTGCCTATTCTGTCATATGGAGCTGGGATCGTCTAGATGCTCCAGCTAGATCCTTTCTCATCTAGTTACATTGAGGTGATGGATACCTACGTTCTCCGCAAGTTAAAAACAGGACTGCTTCTTATTACTGATGAAATAATCTTACCATGAAATACTTGTGTTGGTGAAAATTTCAAGGTTAAAGAAGAGTTCTTTGTTATTGATATAACTTTAAAGTACTTTGTGAATGCAATAGTTGACTCCTGACAGTATTATCATGTATCACTAGTGATTTACCCATGCGAAATGGATTGTAGTAAAGTTGCTGCCATGAATGAAAACATGCTTATGCAGCCACTTAAATCTTTTTCTTTCCATTTTCCGTTTTTGTCCAGGTTTATCTAGAGATTCCTAGCGGAGAAAATTTGGCAGAGGCACTTCACTCTAAGGTGTGATGATGGTCCCGAAAGTTATATATTTTTCTGTTTAATGGAAAGTAAATATTGCTATCTGTTATAGAGGAGAAAATGGTGTTACGTTTTGGACGGGGTGTTTGTTGATCATGGATATTCAGCTGGAATTAACAGTTCAAACAAATTGTGTTTAGCAGCGTGTCTATGTATGAATTGGTCAAATATGTTGCTTTCATATGCAGGGCGTACCTTATGTCATATACTGGAGAAGCACATTTTCACGCTATGCGGCTTCTCATTTTCGTCAAGCGTTGTTTTCAGTTGTGCAAAGGTACGTAGTTAAATTTTGAAGGGTGAAACGGTTTGATTCTATTACAACTTTATTTTAGTATTATTACCTTTTTTTTTGGGTGCATGAGTCTGGGTACAATGATAAGCTTGCTTCGTCCTTACCAAGATGGTGGGGGCAGATCAAAACTGTATATAAGATGCAGAAGAAGCAGCTTGTGTATCTTTGCTTCTTTGCAGATGCTGCATTCCTTGAACTTTGGGATGTCTTTTATTATATTAGTTTGTATGATAGCTTATGGTTTTCTTTTGTGTTGAAGATTAACTGGGTGTCTATCTATTGCAGTTCATGCAGCCACGTATGGGATGCATTCCAACTTGCAGATGCATCATTCAGGTTCTACTGTGAAAATGACAATGATATTTTGCCCACCAATAGCCAAAAACTTAGCTATAAGCAGAGACCACATATTCTTGGGGACCCTCCCAAGATTGATATCGTTCTGCCTGAGATTAATACGCAAGGAGAAGAAGAATCATCCGAGAGTGTTCCTGAAATAAAGATATATGATGATGATGTGACCATGCGGTTCCTAGTTTGCGGGATGCCATGCATGTTGGTAGGTTTTGATTTTGCTAACTGCAAGTGTGAAACCTTGTCACTGGAGAAATAAATTTGCTTATGTTTTTGCAGGATGGTAGCATATTGGAATCTCTGGAGGATGGCCTTAATGCTCTTTTGAGAATAGAAGTATGTATACACGAAAACTTACAAACATTGTACTCTTATAAGCTGACATTTTGAACAGAATGTGCCCCTTGGCCCTTTGCCACTGTGCATCATACTTTTGTGTTGATTGTTCTATTTTCTTTCAATTTTCCTTGAGAAAATACATGAACATAGTTGTAGTGGTATATAGTGCCTATGACTGATTTCTATCCTTCTTATTATTCAGATACGGAGGAGTAGACTGCATAACCGGTCAAGGTATTGGGATATTTCTAACCATCTCTAATCTTTTATGCAACTATAGTTTTAATTGCTGTTACAAACTAATATTGCAGAACTATTGTGGGGGTGACCTTGGTCGCAGTTGGACTATTTATTTGATTTCGCAGTGTCTTATACCAGACCATATTTTTACCATTTTGTTGTTTAAGCAGAAAATAACTGTAATCTCGCTGGTTATCATGTTGCAGTGCGCCTCCACCCCCTCTTCAGGCTGGAACATTTTCTCGTGGTGTAGTGACTATGAGATGTGATTTTTCTACCACTACTTCCGCTCACATTTCTCTATTAGTATCTGGTAGTGCACAGACTTGTTTTAATGATCAGGCAAGCATGGTTATATTCCAAGAATTGATTTATTTTTCTCAAGTTGTTCATGTCAATTACATTATTTTTATGATTCCAAATTTTTCACGTCTTCAGTTGCTAGAGAATCATATTAAGAATGAAATTATCGAGAACTGTCAGCTAGTCCATGCCTTGCCCAGCTGCGACGAGAACAATTTGGCTTCATCTGAGCCTCGTAAATCTGCTTCGATAGCTTGTGGAGCTAGTGTTTTTGAAGTCTGCATGAAAGTTCCTACATGGGCTTCACAGGTTCCTCTCTTTTTAGTTCCTTTTCGCAAAATTCTGGTGCAACTCATTGGCTCAAACAGAAAGGCATAGTAATTAACATCCCATATTATTTGGTTCATTAAAGTGCTCGGTTGAATTTGTGATAGACTGTAACTATTGTCTCCTCATCGTATTTAGTTTTGTGCTTGCCTCTCCACTATATATTCGCATTTTATAGGAGGTGAGGGGCAGAATCACTATCTTAACCATTAACTGCCTGTAGAGACAAATTGCAGCAAATGGCCCTTTGATCATGTGGAGTTGTCTTTAATGCATCTTTTTTGCTGCTTATTACCGTTGTGCAAAATGCATCTCCAGGTTTTGAGGCAGCTTGCTCCAGATGTGACATATCGCAGTTTAGTTATGCTGGGAATCGCCAGCATTCAAGGGGTTTCTGTAGCTTCTTTTGAAAGAGATGATGCAGAACGCCTCCTGTTCCTGTGGGCCCGGCAGGGTAAAGAGTTGCATCTGAACAACTTCGTTCTATCCACACCTCCTAGCTGGTTCACACCTCCAGCCCCTAGTCGGAAGAGGTCTGAACCATGCCAAGAGACAAAACCGCCAAAATCAGCTGGTTCAGAGAGCGAAAATGGTGGTTCTGTCAGGAATAAACTGCGTGTCGCTGCAATGAGGCCGATCCCTCATGCTCGGCGTCATAAAATGCTACCATTTTCTGGGTTTCATGAATCGGAAAGATACAATGGAGATCAAGTAAAGGCCAATCTTCCAGTGGCTCCAATAAAGCACACTCCTCCACCAGCTCCTAGGAAGTCATTTTCGAGTTCTATCCAAGCTCAGCAGATCATATCTTTGAATCCCCTACCTTTGAAGAAACACGGTTGTGGCAGAGCACCTATTCTAGTCTGTTCAGAGGTTTGTTGCTTGCTGCTGCTGCTTACCATTGCAAGAGCCTCCGTTATGCGCTTTTATGGCTTGGATCAGTCAGTTTGTTGTTTTAAGTTTCCCACCAATACTTTTTTGTTCATCAGTTTCCTCACCATGCTTCTCTTGCTTGCAGGAGGAATTTCTCAGGGATGTGATGCAGTTTCTCGTTCTACGTGGACACACCCGTCTTGTGCCTCAAGGTGGACTTGCTGAATTTCCTGATGCAGTTCTTAATGCAAAACGTCTTGACCTTTTCAACTTGTATAGAGAGGTAAGTTGTTTCATCTATCTCCAAGTTATTTCTACCTTTTTTGCCCATTTTATGAATGTTGCTTGTCTGAATGCATAACAGGTGGTTTCAAGGGGTGGCTTTCATGTCGGGAATGGCATCAATTGGAAGGGACAAGTTTTCTCTAAGATGCGCAATTACACGCTAACCAATAGAATGACTGTATGTTCCTATTTGATGTGAATAACTCACTGTGCTATGATGACATTCTATTTGCTTGTGCTGACTGCATGAGTGCTCTTAATTATGGTGAGTTTACTTGCCTTGCTGCATTCTTGCAGGGTGTAGGGAATACACTTAAGAGGCATTATGAAACTTATCTCTTGGAATATGAATTGGCACATGATGATGTAGATGGAGAATGCTGCCTCTTGTGTCATAGGTCTCTCTCTCTCTCTCTCTCTCTCTCTGCGTGCAAGAATGCTGGTGATTTTATGCTTTGCTAACAATCTGTTGTATTGCAATGCAACAGTAGTGCACCTGGTGATTGGGTTAACTGTGGTATATGTGGGGAATGGGCTCACTTTGGCTGTGATAGGCGGCAAGGGCTTGGTGCCTTTAAGGTTCGATTTCTTAATCTACTTCTGTACTCGAATGAAATTAAAGCATTTCTTTTTTGAATCTTATAATTGCCTAGCCTGCTTCCTTATATGAAGAGCTAAGAGTGAAAAAAAAAAAAAAACGAAACGAAAACAAACTTTGTGCTCGTTAACGCATGTCAACATTAGTTGGCGGGCACCGCTCTTAGGAAAAGACCAAAATGTTTTGCATAAATTGGTTATAACAGTATTAACCATCTTGTCTCGTTTCTCTGTATATTTGAGATGAACCCACCAATTCTTTTAGTGAATTAGCATCTACAAAGATTGGAAACCAAGAATGCACATTTCTTAGGTTAAGTCTATTGACTAAGTTTCTAAGTTACCATCTACCAAAGGATGTAGGTAGGGAGTGCACTGAAGTTTTAATAATATCAGGAGCAGGTGCTCTGCACTGTTTCCATTTTGTACTGATCCTCACCCGTTGGATGCACTATAGCACAATGACATGCCCCTGCACGCACGCGTGCATGTGAGAGAGAGAGAGAGAGAGAGAGAGAGAGAGAGAGGTCGTCAAATTCACTAATGTGGATTCTCTTCATGATTATGAATGGCAGGACTATGCAAAAACAGATGGTTTGGAGTATATTTGTCCGCATTGCAGCGTATCAAATTTCAAAAAGAAGTCTCAGAAAACCGCGAACGGATACTGACGTCATGTTGAGTGTTGCAGTCATAGTGCTGAAGAGGACTCCTAATTAAGCAAATGTAATATGTACCATAATATCGTCATTGTTGTCACCTACAGTTTAACGCGACAGGAAGTTCGCTCCCAAAATCTTTCTACCCCTTCGCTATGATCTAGAGATTAGGAACTTCAAATGTGAAATGTAGAATGTAAGCCCCATATTCTTGCCTGAGTTAGATTATTTATGTAGCTTTTCTTGTTCTTTTTGTACTTTCTTAAATTGATTATATGAAGTCTTGGCTCCCTATTCCCTCCTTTCATAGTTTTGCTCAATTCGGACTGAATGATGAGAAGTATTGCTTTGGCGGACAGAACCGATCTAACCACGGAGAAATCATGCGAACTTACGATTCTTTGTGGGACTCGATTGGTCCGTGTAAGGCGACACTTTTATTCTAGTTTCTGAAACATTGCTCGTCTGAATCCCGTTCATAGGAAAATTCATGTCAGCTAATTACCTGTGAATGGTCTGCATCCGAAAGTACCCAATTACATGGATTGGACAAACAACTAGGTACAACAAGTACCCAATCTAAGCATCACCGGTTAAATATTAACTCCTGTCCTCCCAGTGGACCAAGCGATAATTTATTTGTACTTAGAATTCAATTAAATCAAGGGGAAGGAAATGTTGATAACGAGAACCAATAGAAAAATAAGGTGAACATCGGTAAGTGAAAACAAGGGAAAAGGTATTACTTTATCGATCATAGATGCCCAAAACCCTGTAGTGTTCAGTGTCAATATTGTCCAACGTAGTTTTGCCATCACCTCCAGGACGAGATTATAAGGAGTAAAATTCGAGGTTTGGCTGCACATAAGTACGGAAAAATGGGAATCTATAATCGGATTGAATCGATCTTTATTTGTTCGGTGGATTGAATCTATTCATTTGATTCTTCTTATAGCCTTCCCCTAGGTGATTCGTTCGTGGCATGTTTTCATGACTATCTCAGACAACATTAGATATGCACGACATGGTTCTAATCCAGTCGTCCTAGAAGCATGACAATCTTCCGTCTTTTTATACGCTGGCAATTGCATTCGATGCCCCCTGACATGGCAAAACAAATGGTACTGTTTTCTTCTTAACCTCCACTAGAGAGGGAATCAACAGAAATTTGACTCCGTCTAACGAAAGCGCGCCATAAAAACTTACGTACAACAGACAACTTGTCCCTACGCCTATTGTAATCTATCGCTCACCTTCCCCGGTCATATCCGAAGCTTCTTGCCAGGTTTTACTTCGTCGTCGTAATTGTCATAATGCCCGCCATCGCCATTTGACTCACCCTTCTCCATCTTCTTTCTGGCGAGTATCTTGTTAATCTTGTGCAGCTCATTTGTGAGCTTCTGGTCCTTATTTTGCTTTCGGGTCTTCCTACCGTCTTGCATCTTGACACCAAACTGAAATGCAGCCTTGGGCATTGCTTCCTTCTGCTCATTGTATTTTGCCCATTCATCTTCTGTCTCAAAGTCCCAGCGGTGAAGTCGCCCCTTTGCCTGTTTAGAGCAGATCAAAATAATAATCAGTAACCGCAAATGCTTCCCACACAGGAACACTACTACTTAGATTTGAAAGGGAAAGGGTAAGAAAAGGCTGAATTTGCTATAATTCTGGATAGAACGGAGAAGAAAGCCTCAAAACAGTTTTTCGCTTTTGTGAAAGACAGCCTTTTGGAAGGGAGAGGATCCAAGAGTTTTCCAACGCAATAAAGTCATTCAATAATCTTTGGCAAAAAAAAAGAATTAACTTACTCGTCCACCCATATCCATCTTTGACAAATCATCTTCGTCATCGCTGTCTACGATCTCCCGGTTGTACTCCTGATATCCGGGATAGCATTCAGAATAACTCTCGGAAATGAAGTTCGGATCCTTCTCTCGCGCATCTTTTTCCCTCAGTTGTTGAAGCCTCTGATCGTCCCGCTTGAAGACGGAACCTAGACCTCTATCCTTCTCCTCTTGTGTCATGAACCGTGGATCCTGATGCGCATCCAAACTGGCCTGAATATCGAATGGGGGCATGTTTGGCTGGAAGTACTGCTCCTGGTAGGCCAATTGCTCAGCATACTGATAATCTTGCCACTCTCCCTGGTAACCAGCAGGTAATGCTTGTCCTTGTGTTGCATCGTACCCGTTCTGAAATCACATGACCAAAGAACACAGAATGATTAACCAAAGGAGAAATAAACACAAGCAGCTGCCACATAAAATTATTCTTCATTGTCAGCCTGTCAGATAATAATAAACTTACTAATACTCCTCATGTGAGAGCAGCAATTTTACACTTACAATTTCTTGCCAATCTTGAGAAGGCAATGAAGGTGGGACTGGACCATAAGCAGGCTCGCTGAAGTAAGAAACATTTTCCTTATTCCGAGGAGATTCTTCCATATCCTCTGAAAGAGGGCTCTGATTTGGGTCCTTACCAGGAACAGCATAATCAACTCCATCCCCGACAAATATGTCATCTTCCACTTCTCTAGCAACTGTTGGTCCTTGTTTTTCCATGGACTCCACATGAATTTTCCTTGGAGGGGGTGGAGGTGGTGGCAAAATCTCCTTTTCAGTCTGGTTCTTTGATACTCCATTATCTGACCTAGTTTTGTACTCCTCAAACCCATTACTAAGAGTTGAAATCTTTCCTACTGAACAAAAGAAGCCAAAAGATAAGCACACAATATAATCGAATCCATAATGATGGTAGAGAAAATTAAGGGAGAACAGAAGCCTCCCTAATATGTTATCACTACTATGGACAAGGGAAGAAAGGTCCATGGAGGTGAAATCTCTCCAGCATGAGCATGATAGTTTAGCATCCATGTTACCACAACTCTTCCAATCCTACTAATTCACCACAGCTCGTCTCCTTTTTTCAGTTAAGGCCACTTGATCTTCTAAATTGAGTAATTTTTAGCATCAAAACATCAGAGAAAGAGCACCTGATCCTCCATCCCAAAGATTGAAAATGACGAGATTTCTCAAACTGAAATCATGAACTCGAATAAGCACATACTTGAAAATGTACGTAATTCCCCAACTAACCCATTTTTGAAGCAATAACACTTGTATGCATGCATATGCACAATATATATGAAACGATTAAACAACTCTAATTTTAAAGTGGTCAAACTCACATGAACAAAGGGAGAGGGTAGGGTGGATGTGTCTGCAACAGGACAAAGAATTATTGCTTTCACCTCAACAATTTAGTGGTCTATTTATCTATTCCAGATCTCGGAAACCACAATAAACTGACGGTTAAGGTAATTTTTCTATGACAGAGAGGAGAAAATACAGCCTGCAATTATAAAGAACCATCTATGCTACTTTTGTAACAACAAGCTATTTTAAAGTGCAGATTGCGATTACCTCTTGCATCTTTTTCCTTCTTTTTCTTCTTAAGAACTTTCCCAGAAGACCCAAGGCGAAGATATGACATAATTTTTGCAATACGATCCAGTACAGATCCATCAACACTGACAGTCACCATTTCCTAATTCACATGAAGGTGACAATCAGATGGCTGCACATCAGATAAGTAAAAAATCTAACCAGGGAATTCAAAAGGGAAGAAAAAACCTCCGGCACTGGACAGTCAGCTTTACTTCTATGCAAGGTTGTTGGAATATCATTTGAGTATCCACCTTCCTACACAACAGATTCAACAAAATATGCTCAACAAGATCTTCAAATAATTGACGCAGAATAAGAGAACATTTCAAAGTCAGCACCTATCAATTTATGGTTTTATAGCTCAATCTATAAAGACACGCAACACAAAAACTCCTCCCTTTTGCTGCCAACCTATTGTAGTATTACCTGCTTCATCCTTGATGTCTATAACTAATCCAGATGAAGTATCAATAGACAATGTAAAATGACGTCTTGCAAACAATTAGACGATAGTTGAAATTTCTTGAGACGCATCAATCTCCCAAGTCCCAATCACAAAGGCTTAGCAAGCCCAATAGGGAGAGGGCAAGGCAACCTGAAGAATTATAAAAGAGCACGACGGACAACAACATTTGCAGATCAAATAAGTCCAGTCAGCCTCTGAGATAGAGACCAGAGACGGCAGATAGTATTTTATTAAGTGTTATATTGGAAATACTCTGCAATATGGACCTTGGTGTCTTATCCAGGTGGCAACTGATACAGCTTCTCTTTAACAAGCCTAGAATTTCCAAGAATGTTATCTAAGAATGACAGCTGACTCACTGAGATTGTCAAATCAAAAGGGTACAACTTACCATGTTATAAATGAATGCCATTCGACCAGGTAGAAACATCTCATTTGTCTTGATAACGGTTTGAGGCTTCACAATCCATTGATAGATTGACTGAAAAGGCAACGACACAGATTCAAATTCAATGATGCAAACCTTAAGTACCAAGCACGTGAGGATGTAGCATTTCAATCTGGCAATAAGTTCCAATTGACACACAGAAGCTTCAGTGAAAACGCACCTTCGCGGTTGCAGTTCGGAATGAGAGTTGCTGGTCTTCTTTAGTTTCTCTGTCACGAAATCACAAACTCGGGTCAGAACAAACTATCCACAAATCACGAAATGCTGAACTCGAGGATTAAACTGGACAGGGAACTTCTCTTCACATCGTTCAATGGTAGACACCCAACTAAAAAAAAAAAAAAAAACTAATCTTTCTGGCATTTTCATAGTTTCAGAAATTCAAGCAGAAAAACATATGGAGTACCAGATTGTAAACAGCAGATCAATACAAAATTACCTAGACTTGGCATCGGCATCATCTCCAGCCTCGGGCTTCTTAACCATCTCGCTCCTGACCTTGTTGAGCAAGGCGTAATCCAGACCTTTGACCAAGTGCGTGTGCTCGACATCGCCTCCGAGATACTTACTCTTCTCAATCGAAAGCTTATGCGCATCGGCCGCCCTGAGAATTTCCATCATCACCCTCAGCGACCACCGAACACGAGACGCGTGCAATTCCCGAAGCGATCATCGGCATTTGAGACGCGCGGGGGAAAAGAAAAAGAGCTGACCTGAGATCGACGTTGCCCGGGGGAGCGACGGCGTGGAACGAGCCCAACTCGGAGGCCTCGTAATCGGGGTTCTGATCCTCCCTCCGCTCCTTCGCGCGGTCCCTGTACTTCGGCAGCTCCGGTTCCTCCGGCTTCTCCTCCCTGCACGTCGCAGACACGGTGAGCGCCGTTTCGACTTTCCCAATTCCGAGGAAACCAGAAGGTGAAAATTCATTAAGCGGCGGAGGAATGGGCGAGAAGGCGGGGGAGATTGAACTCACTTTCGACGCGCCATCTTCTCCTTGTAGTACTTCTTCGAGGACGACATGGCTGCACGACGGTGCGGAGGAGATTTTTCGCAGAGATATCTGTAGACGCTAGGGCAAGGGCGCGACGAGGAGGAAGGAGGAAGGAGAAGAGGATGAAGAAGATCGCCGGGAGGACGGTAGTGATTTTACTTTACTGCCCCCCTGCGGGTGTTGGCGAACGGGCTGGGCCTGGAACGACACGGCCCATTATCTATATTGGGCTGTACCGGGCCAGCACTCCGCCCACTCCGTGCCGGGCTAGATCCGTGGGCCGGTATTATTAGGCCCTATTTTCTATTTTCGATCACTTTTAATGCGCGAATGATAACCTTTTTTTTTTTTTTAATGAGAAATCAATTTCTAAAATAGACATATATTTTTTTATTTTTACTATTGGATGAATTTTTGAGCAAAAATATAAATTTAATAACAACACAACAATATAAAATATTTCCCTCTCATATGGTAGGGGACAACCCGTGGCAATGGTGAATGGCGAGCAATAATAATAGGTGGGCGACCGGCTAACAAGCGATGAGAAGAGTTGGCAATGGCAAGCAGCAATCGGTGACCGATGAATGGGTGACTTGATAGTAACGAAGACAAGTAATAAAAAGAGTTTTAATTTCTCATTTTTATTCCAAAAATAGAGAAATATAAAATTTTTACTTCTTATATTTGTTTCAAGCCTATTTATGGAATAAATGACTAGAAATTTGTTCCGAAAATAGAAAAATGAAATTGTGTTGCCCAATGGATTTCTATACTAAAAACAAGTATGGAATTAAAAAAATTATTATATAACATAAATAGAATGGTTATCATGCGCACTCTTAGTATTTGATTTTGATTTGGGCCCATGCAAAAATCGCTGGGCTACTTTTTGGGCCAGTAGTAGAGTAATCCTAAAACTTTCAAAATGCACAATTAATTTCTAAAATTTATTATGAAAGTGCAATGTGAATTCTAAAATTTTTAAAAGTACAATTAACAAAAGACTTTAATTGAATCAATTTGACAAGTTGATTGTACCTTTTGAAATTTTAGATTCAATTACACTTTTATAATAAATTGTAAAACCTTCAATATACGATTCCATTTTTAAAAAGGAACTAGTAGGCTCAGGCAACCGCGCTTAGGCTATATTCACTTCATTATTCGTCACTAGGTCAAGAGTTCGGGCGGTGGGATTTATAACGGTTTGGGCTGGATTCTCAACTCCTGAAGCCCTGCCGGCCAGACGATGCATCGAATCTCTATGGTTTACGTGTTTTCTAGCATCATTAATCCCTGAATATTCCCCAACTTTTCACATTCGTTCTAATCATTTAACTTCCGAACATAGTCGTGGTTCTAGACGCATGACTATTTCGAACAAATCATCAGGTTGGACGAGTTCTTCTCCCCCCCTCAAGAACTGGTCCGATGTGGGGGAGAACTGACTCGGCCAAATACCAACCAAATCGAAAGAAGGAATCGATGATCGCCGGCGGCGAAGATACCAAACCTAGAAGACTGGCCGGGCGGAGTTCGCTAGACACGCGAAATGTCCCCACCAAGGTCGAGAATTCCGAGGAATTCAATAAAAACCAAACAAATCCACAAAAATAAACATTAAAAAAAATCAAAAAGCATCACATGGCGTTGAATTCAACACCTGCTCCTTGCCCCTCCGCTCCCCAACGTAATAAAAGAACACCAACTCCCTGCAGCCAACTTCAGCTTCTGACTTTTCCGTGCGCGATGGCGAGTCCGATCCACCTCGAGCCGCGTCGATGCTCTCTCCTCCTCCTCCTCCTTCTCTCGCTTCTGGTCCCCGCCGTCTCCGAACCTGAGGCGGCCACCAGCCAGGCCAGCCATCCGGCGGAGGCCGCCGGCGCCGCCTTCTTCGTCTTCGGCGACTCCACCGTCGACCCCGGCAACAACAACTACATCAAGACCATCCCCGAGAACCGCGCCGACTACGAGCCCTACGGGCAGGACGGCTTCTCCGGCAAGCCGACCGGCCGGTTCTCCAATGGCCGCATGATCGTGGACTTCATAGGTAATCCCACGTCTGTCGTATAGCTTCATCATGCTTATAGCTCGTCGTCTTTTCTTTTTTCTTTTTTCCTGAGAAAAAAAAAAAATCGCTTCGCAGCGGAGTATGCGAATCTGCCGGCGGTTCCTCCGTTCATGCAGCCGGCGGAGGATTACAGCCGCGGCGTGAACTTCGCTTCCGGCGGGGGCGGGGTCCTCCCGGAGACCAACCAAGGACAGGTCAGACCTCTTTCTTCTTACGTCATAACTCGAATGGCAATAACACAGTTGTTCCACAAAATGATGTCATAAAATTTGGTCACCATCGATTGATGATATGTCTAGGTAGGGTCAACCCGTTCTGAGTCCCAAAAGCCAATTGGAAATAGCCAGGTGGAGTTTAGCGATCGGTCACAGGACACGAGTCACGAGGGCATAATAGTCACGAGCTGGGGTGGGTCTTTCTACTGCGCACGCGCACAGCGAGCTAAATAACATTTTCCAATCTCAAATTAACAAAAAAATAAAATAAAATTATGCGCATAATGGTGTCCTCGTGAACGGCGAAGTATAGAAGTAATGATACATTTACTAAATATTTTCTAACTTTAATTTATTATGGCACGTCTGCTTTGGCTTTGGAAATCGAGCTGAGACTCTAAAAACTACAAGGTAAATGTCAAAGTATTCGATGGCAATTGTTGAGAGCCTGGGTTGGGAAATACTAGCATTTTTAGAGTCATATGAAGCCTCTTAACCTAATGTAAGTTCTACCCAGCTTTTGATTAAGAGCGTTTTTGGAATGTTACTTCGGAGATTAATGATTTTTTTTTCTTTCAATTTTGCCTTCATTAAACTTTCGAAATTCCATTTTTACTTTTGACACGTGAGGTCGCCTTATGGATTAATTTGAGCCTAATATTGTTAATTTCTTTCCCACATATCATAGGGTGTACAAAGTGTGTATCAATTTGAGCCATATGGATTTCTCACTTCACTAAGCATGAAGCCTAGGAAGTGACTTCTCTAGCTATATATATTTAGAGAAATAGGGCCGTATTGCCACAAAAATAAATATCTGTTTGAGCTGTCCATCGCATTGCATCACGTGAAAGTTAAATTTTTTATTAAATATATTTATTTGCCAATATCTCTATATAGACGATATCTTTGAAAGAAATGAGCGAATGCTCTTTTGTATGATTATTAGGCAATTGATCTTCCGACGCAACTGAAGAATTTTGACAAAGTGAGAGAGAAATTGATCGAGAAATTTGGAGAGACGAGGGCGCAAGAAATCGTGTCGGAAGCGGTTTATTTCATCAGCATCGGAAGCAACGACTACATGGGTGGCTACTTGGGAAGTCCCGCGATGAGGCAGCTCCATCCGCCGGACGTGTTCGTCGGCCTGGTCATCAGCAACTTGACAAACGCAATCCAGGTGAGCTTCCTCGTCGCTCTCTTCGACAGCCCAAAGGCTTTGGATGATCGGTCGCACAGCTCGGCGTCCCGACACTGTCTGGATTACCTTGATATCGATCACCTCGACTCGATCGAACCTATATTAATTTTGGGTTTTGCTGCTGAGCAGGAGCTGTACCAAAAGGGAGGGAGGAAATTTGGGTTCCTGAGCTTGGGTCCGCTGGGTTGCTTGCCGGCTTTTAGAGCGGCGAACCCTAATAGCAACGCCGGCGACGGCGGCTGCTTCGAGGATGCTTCGGCTCTCGCTCAAGCACACAACAACGCTCTGAACGGCATCCTCCTGAGCCTCCAGCACATTTTCAGAGGTTTCAAGTACGCCAACTCCAATTTTTTCGAGTGGCTTGCCGATCGGATGAGCAACCCCTCGAACTACGGTACGTATACGTAGTAATCTTTGTCCCTGTCGTTGATTACTCAAGCCTATCTCGTTACTTAGTCTAAATACTCGTCTGCAACATCTGATTCTTTCAGGATTCAAGGATGGCGTGAACGCTTGCTGCGGGTCCGGACCATACGGCGGTGTCTACACGTGCGGAGGCAAGCAGGGGGCCGAGTACAAGCTGTGCGAGAACCCGGAGAATCACGTGTGGTGGGACTCGTTCCACCCGACTGAGAAGATCCATGAGCAGTTCGCCAAGGCGCTGTGGGATGGGCCTGCGTCCGCCGTGGGGCCGTACAACCTCCAAGACCTCTTCCTCGACAAGGTGGAGGTCACCATTGCCGACATTGTCCACGGAACCGTGGAGCAGGACTTCATGTACTGATGAGAGTTTCGAAATTTTAGAGTCCTTGAAGCTCTGGTGGTTGAGCGAGCTCGTGAGGTTTCATGGACATGGATCTGCTATGGCAGCATATATAACTGCATCTCGCTTGCTAATTACGATGGGAACAGGATCAAGGTGACTAGAGTGGACTAGATCAAATTACATTTTTATGTTTTGTCTTTCTTGAAATATTATATTAGAGAATTTGAAAGTTTACGCATTTTCGACATGGAGTCATGCACGTGCGAGGGACCAATTTATAGAGGTATATGGACATAATACCATGATTTACCTTTTCAAAGGACGATTCATCGATACAATGGATAGATAAGGGTTCAGATGTTAGATATTGAACTTAGCCGGTATAGTTCTCGAGGTTTATTTTATGAAGTTTCATACTTTTAGAAAAGATCTAAAACTAATCGATACAACGTTGCACTTAACATAGAAAATTGTACTGGTTTTGGAGATATTAGGATTTCCCCTGAAGATGGTCTCAAAGAAAGATCGACTGGGATGCACGCTCGACCGAAGTTTTGTGGCTTTGTTTGGAAGAATGAATTGAAAGAAAGGAGAAAAATCGGGAGAAACTAGCGAGGGTATCTTGGCCCTCACCGGCCTCTTGCAAGGGTTGGGCAAGGGTCACCTCGTCGGATTTGGCAAGGGGCAACCTCGCCTAGCCCTCGACCTCATCGGCGGCCGATGACCTCCATCGGCCATTGTAGAGGTTGGTGGAGAGAAAAGAAGAAAGAGAAAAGAAGAAAAAAAAAAAAAAAAAGAGAAGAAGGAAAAGAAAAAAGAAAAATTATTATGAATTTGAAAAAAATTATTTAAAAAATTATAAAATTATCCACTTCGCGCCAATGGTGCCACGTAGAATGGCCGGTATCCACATCGGTAATTTCTAGCCTAAATTAATCGATGGACTCTATTGATACTAATGTGAAAATGTTTAGGAGTAAATCGATTCAATTGAAAGGCCTAAGACTAAATTGATACTAATGCTATAGGTTTGACTTCTCCCTACATTAGCAAAATTATTAAGTTTTTGGTCAAGAACGACCCTACATATATATTCAAAAACTCCTAATACCGAACTTGTGATTAAATGTGCATTTAGGAGTTCATGGAGTGTGGTTGGGAATTTATTGAAGGAGAATAAGTAGTGACTTACTTTTATTCTTTCGCTGTGAATCGATGCAAAAATTGAAAATTCTATGCAATGTTGAAAGGTCAATTCTTTAACATCTTATAATCGAAAAAATAAGAAAATATTCAGTTGTCGCAGAGTGACACGTCAATTGCTAATATGACAAGCGTTTTTTACTTATTTCCAATAGTTTGTTGACACGTGTCACGTGAGTATAACGGTTAGGTGGCATTATGGATTGGCATTCACACTGGACTAAGCACAGTGGCACACCTCTCCGATCTGATTAAAGGCGGGTCATTCATCCGGATTGCGGAGATTTATAAAGACATTGCTTCCCCAGAGCCTTAAATTAGCATAACATATTACACCACACATCCAAAGAGTCATGTAAAGTCACGCAGGTCATCCCATGGGCAAGTCCTTTGTGCAAGATTCTAGACCCAAAAAGTTGGGTCAGTCACTCCCAATTCAACTCTCCCATCTGACCTACAATTCTAAGGCGCTGCATGCATATTTGCTCGACCTATTCATTGCTTAGAAAGAGTGAGAAGTGGCAGCATTCGATCTCGACTCTAAGTTGAAGGTGTTAGGCAGATCGCCAAACCCCACCAAATACACGCAGCATTGTATATATCCACCTGCAATAGCAAAGTTACGAAATTTGCTGCCGATTTCACAACAATTTGGTCGATCACGAGGACCCTACACAAATATTCAGGAACTCCTAATCTTGAATTCGTGATTAAATGTGCATTTAGGGGGTCGTGGAGTGTGGTTGGGAATTTATTGAAGGAGAATATCAACAATCAATGATGTTGCAGCAAGTCAGCGCGCCCTTGCGTTCTGCGTGGTGAATGACTGATGTGTGAATGCCTGTGCAATTTCCACTTTTGTAAGTAGGGGTTTGGGTGGTAGTGTGGGTTCATTTATTTGTGTTGGGCTTCAAACGGATGGTCCAACCACAGTGTTTCCAGCCATTAGTAACAACAAGAACCTGAAAGATAGGTCATCTGGAACAAAACGTGAATTTTTTTTTTGTAAGGAGGAACAAAACTTGAATTCGTCTGTTGTTTTGTGAATAATGAATTTGCTATGAGAAGTTCTTTTTCAAAGAAAATGATTTGATTTCCGAATGTTTGGTCATCCTTTGCAAAAAAAAAAAAAAATAGAAGTCGTTTCCTGATTACTAAAAATCTTTGAAACATGCGTTTGAGAAAAAGGCTTAGAGGACCGGAGCCTGAGCACCGTGATTGCGTGTTTTGGCAACAAGGAACTCGGATTTGGGCACTAGGGTCGAGCCATCATGGTCCGGGGTCCGTCAACTAGGCACCTAGGTCCCAATACCCAGGATGGCCCCGTTGTGGTGAAAGTCAAGTTATATTTTGAAAAATGATTTCTGATTTTTACATAAAAAAACAATTTCCTTAATTTTAGGTATACATTTTCATTGATTATGAGAAGATTTTCTTTTACTCAATACTTTAACCGATCCAAACCGTTGAAAGATTAGTATAACGTGTCCTGCTAATTAACTTTATGTGGAACAAATGGAACAGTTTTTTGTGAAGAATACTTGTTAATTTGACATCATGAGATTATAGTGTCGGCAATCAACTATAAATAGAAGAACATATCATTATCGATGATATGAGTCGGTTTGGATCATCAGTCTTAAAATCACATACTAATCTTGGGTCGATCAGGAGGACATTAGCTTCATCCACTAGCTTTAGAAATTACTGAGTATAAAAACATAGGATAATATGGACGATTGTGATATCGTAGTGAAATTAGAGAAGTTATGGCATGACTTATGGACCGTTTGGACTAATATCATCTCTCGACCACATGATCGATGATAGAGTTAAGCTTTAACCTACATGATTCATAAATCCTGTAATACTACAAGAATGATTTTTTATTTTATGTTGCATTGGCACGCTATTGGCACGCGCAACTTAAATGGTCCTCTCTCTCTCTCTCCATATTAGTTGATTAAATTTAATTAAGAAATGGATTATTGAATTACTCTTAAAAAGATTGGCTTCAGGTTATGTCCCTGGTGGATCGAAGATTGGTCATCATGTTCTACCAATATATTCTGCCAGTTCGCAAATTCTTTTATTTCTTTCTGGCTTTGGTTCCATTGAGCAAGTACGCTAATATTAAAATCAAATCTCTAGCACTATACAAATTTTCAATCATCACGGAACGTGAAATCTTGAATTCGGCCTTATCAATTAATTAATCAATCTGATAAATGAAGATAATTTACTTTTCCTATTATTAGAGTACACTAAATGGAAGGTTATCTCTTTCATATCTTTCTTTTGTTTAAAAAGTCATACAAATCTTTCCTAAATTTTTTGAAAATCGAAATTATTGTTTCTGTTTTGGTGAGAAAGCCAAATTAGGGCGTGCACATTGATGGGCGGTGGTTCTAAAGTGGAGATGATAGAAATTTTCCAAAGTCTAATCTAACAAAGACCTTCCTAGACGAGAACTTTGAGACTCGAGTGGTATCTCCACACATGTGCAAACGGAACTCAAAAGGGATATGAACTATTTTCACGCTCTAATTATCTTCTTTTTGCCCAACCATATTAAATAATCTGATCAATTTAATATGTAAAATAAATATTTATATACATAAACATCTAGCAAATTTTTTTTATCAACCACAACTTTCTAATTTCCTCACTCGACCTAAGTTTAGAAAGTCATCTACTTTTTTGTTTTGGGTATCATCCTTTCGTGTCGAAATGGTAGTTTGATCTATATTTTGTGTCTTCTATCGTTTATTTAGGGCGACAACAATTTATTGTGTCTAATAAACTCCTTTAACTTAAACTCTTTTACCGATAAAAAAAAAAACTTAAACTCTTTTAACTAATCCAAGCTGTTGAAAGATTAGAATAATGTGTCATGGTAATTAACTTTATGTGGAACAAATGGAACCGTTTTTTTGTGAAGAATACTTGTTAATTTGACGTCATGAGATGAGCTTTAACCTACATGATTCATAAATCATGTGATACGACACAAATGATTTTTTTATTTTATGTTGCGTTGGCACGCTCTTGGCATGCGCAACTTAATCGGTCCTCTCTCTCTCTCCATATTAGTTTATTAAATTTAATTAAGAAATGGATTACTGAATTACTCTTAAAAAGATGCTTCAGGTTATGTCCCTGGATTGAAGATTGGTCATCGTGTTCTACCAATCTATTATGCTAGTTCGCAAATTCTTTTATTTCTTTATGGCTTTGGTTCCATTGAGCGAGTACGCTAATATTAAAATCAAATCTCCCGTGCTATACAAATTTTTCAATCATCATGGAACATGAAATCTCAAATTCGACCTTACCAATTAATTAATCTATCCGATAAATGGAGATAATTTACTTTTCCTATTATTAGAGTACACTAAATGAAAGGTTATATGATTTCATATATTTCCTAAGTTTAAAAAGTCATACAAATCTTTCCTTAACTTTCGAAAAATCGAAATTATTGTTTCCATTTTGGCGAGTAAGCCAAATTAGGGCGTCCACATTGATAGGCGGTGGTTCTAAAGTGGAGATGATAGAAATTTTCCAAAGTCTAATCTAACAAAGATCTCACTCGACCACGTGCCTTACAAAGTTTGATTTATATTACCGATTTAACAACTTAATGCATAGGATATTTAGGGTTTATATATGGAAGATAAAGATAATACCATAAATGAAAGGGGCTTAATTCCCTCAAAAAAACATGCAGAAATTGATGGACACTTATTAGGGAGAAATTGGAGAGCGGTTTAATTTGTATGCCCTTCATTCAGTCCAATGATGGACTTGCCGATGTGTTCACAAAAGAATTTCGGGTTAAATCGTTTCATTTTGTTTTAATCAGTTGGACGCGATATCTATGGGAGTTGATGAGAGTCTTTGTTTATTGCCTTATTTCTTTTATGTATTACGGCAATAGCATAAGTAGATAGCTTGTGAGCATTCAGTTTGGCTTTTGTCTCTCAACATAGCCGATGGAGCTTGGTGATGTTAGGAATCAAGAAGACGACGAAGAAGCTATCAAATGGGTTGCTCTCGAGCACCTGCCGAAGTATCAAAGAGCACGGAAAGCATTTCTGCATGGAGATACAGGAGATCTTAAAGAGTTTTGAGGAGAGGCAAGGTTTACTGGATAGGTTTTTGAAGAATGCTGATAGCAATGAAGAGTATCTGCAGAAGGTCAAGAACAGGATAGACGGGTTAGTTGTGCTAGTCTTAGAAAAATTGAGAGTTCAAGATGGTTTTTTTTTTTTTTTTGCAACAAGTTTATACATATGATATTGATGATTTTATGTTTTATATATAAGAGTTTTCCTAATGTGCACTACATTAATTGATATTGTAATTTACCGTTTTATTGGGATGGTTGGTCTAAAGTGAGATACAATGTTTCTTGATTAGTTTAATATGGGGCTGGTTAGTGTGAGCCAAGTTGAGCCTAACCCGCAATGAGAGGGCCTGGTCGAAAACTCTATAAATAGTGCTCAAGTCTCTCCTCTAACCCTAATCCTCACAAGTATCCTTACAAAAGGAGCGTTTACCTAGCGCTATGAGTGTGAAGGGACCGTCTCATTGAGCTAGTGATACGGAGGGCAATAGAAGAGAAGAACTTGTGCGTGGATCATCACTTTTCCGCTTTCGCATCAAGAATGATGGATTCCAAAACAGGTGCGTTAATCTTTCTACTCAATTATCTGTGTTCTTATTCTGGTTATGGAGATCATGGGATTGCACATTTTGCATCTTACATTATATATATGTTTTGAAAAACAGGGTTGATCTCAAATTACCAACAATCGAGGTTCGATTCCAAGATCTCAACGTCGAGGCAAAAGCTTACGTGGGTGATAGAGCTATACCAACAGTACTCAATTCCTTTATCAACCGGCTAGAAGTACGTATACTTTTTTGGAACCGGAATGTAAATTCAATCTTGAGTTCTTTTTCTCTTTCCTTCTTATCGGCATTGTCGTCCTTGAGGCTTTTGTAGTGACCTGTTTGTTTTGTCGTGAAGGATTTAGGAAATTGTCTTCGTCTCCTCCCAAGCCATAAGAGAACGTTTTATGTTCTTCGTAATATCAGCGGTATAATAAGACCTAGAAGGTACTTGATTTCGATTGATCACTTAGCCAACTTTCTTCAGTTTTTTGTCTACCCTTTCGGGTCCACATCAAAATATCAAGATTGCATATTTATTAGATTGTGCTTTTGTCGAATGACCTTGCTGCTGAGACCTCCTGGCTCAGGCAAAACCACCTTACTCAAAGCTTTGGCGGGAAAGTTGGATCCGGAACTAAACGTATGACGAGCTTTATTCTAGAATTTATCTTCCAAAACATTGTAGTTCTTATGGCATATGGGATTTGTGTATTGTGAATTGTAGTTTTCAGGAGAAGTTACATATAATGGACACAAAATGCACGAATTTGTGCCGGAAAGGACTGCTGCTTACATTGACCAGTACGACACGCACATTCCCCAGATGAGATGGCATGGTTGGAAACTCTATAAATAGTGTTTAAATCTCTCCTCTAACCCTAATTCTCAGAAGTATCCTCACAAAATGAGCGTTTACCTAGCGTTATAAGGGTGAGGGTTAGTGATATAAAGGGTAATAGATGAGAAGGACTTGTGCGTGGATGATTGCTTTTCCGCTTCCGCATCAAGAACGATGGATTCCAAAACAAGTGCATTAATCTTTCTACTCATTTATCTGTGTTCTTGTTCTGGTTATGAAGATCATGGGATTGCACATTTTGCGTCTTACATGTGGTATCATAGCAACCATAACCTAAAAATCGAATGCATAGATTGTTTGCCTTATTTTTCGTGATTTTCGTGATTTTTTGTTCAATAAAAATCAAATTTAATTATAAATTTGAACTGGGCTCAACGAGACAAGCAAAACCGTGGGCGGTGCGCCGCCGAGGGAGGCCCCACGCGTGGCCACGCGCCACCAGGGCGTCAAGCACGTACCTCATGCACAGGGCGCTACTCACACGTGCGACGCACACGCCTCACGCACAGGGCGCTGCTTGCACGTGTGAGGGCTGACATCAGCGACCTAGGGCCCGACTCGACTTTACCCGATACCGGACCTGACCCGGTCAACCGTGGACTGGATAGTTGGACCAGGCAGTCGAATCAAGAACCGATCAAACCGCTACCGATCGGACCGGTTTTGAGGGATCTTACGCCCGCGCGTGGAGGCTCCAATGGGCTCGTGGTTGGTGGCTACAGGTTCATATGAGTATTTTCTATATTTTGGTGTATTTATTTTATATTTTTTATGATTTTATGGATATGAAAATACATACGAAACCCTAAATATGTGTATTTCTAGTATATTTTCGCATATTTTTCTTGTAAATTTCCTTGATTTTGGAAATACAAGTGTTGAGTTATAAGTATGTTATCACATAAATACTATAAAAATATGATTCATTGACAATATATATAAATTTTAACTTTTATTAATGAATAAAGTAATGTAATTAGCATAATATGTGATTTTAGTGATATATTGCCCATATCACTAAAATTAAAATCACATGTATATGGTATATGTGAGATGTAAAGTTTATATCCCTGGTATGAGAGAGTTTCAAGGATTCAATTGAGTTGTGACCACTAAAATGGCACACTTGATTGGGTTTGAGAAATATCGGTCTCGTATAATGATTGGGATGTCTCCTAATCTGTTGCGTGGTCATACTCTTATAGTAGGTGATTATGTATTAGTTTATGGAGGAATATATGATAGTGTGGTAAATGAGTGACTGATCCTAGTGGTTCATATGCCTAAAGATGATGAATTCACAAAGGTTAGAATACATTCTCATAACCTCTATCATATGGGGAGTGTACAACTGCATGTCATGTATTCTGCCCAGAGGTGATTATATGATTTTGTATGTAACTCTCTAGATATGTACTTGTACGTCAAGTTACACAGTGCTCACATGATGCTAATTATATACATTGCTTGTTTTTCAGTCACCTATTCTGTAATTAATAACTCTACTATTATTGAGATTTTTATTTGTTCAAATTTTAGTAGTGGAAATAGGATTTTCTATTTGGTAAAAAAGTAATCGGATTTGCTTGTTATTCATGAAGCATTTCATTTAGGAACATTTGAAAAGTGGTTTACCAACTAACTGCACTGCTAAAAGATGATGGAAGTCTTAGTGGCTTGGAATTATATCTTGTCTAATTCCAAAATTATGACACATCTGCAAGGACTTTTTAACATAATGATATATACGTCTCGTATACGGTTGAAAATGTTGTTTCCAAAAGTTTTCTGTCTAAGGAATAATCTCACACATGTTTAAAGAAAGAGTAGAAAAGTTGACAATATTGATATTTTGTCTACTATTAATGGTTATCTAAAAACTTCTCTAGATTATTGTGAAAGTAAAATGACAAAGATAAAGAATAAAACAGTAGTCTATATTTCTGACATGTTGGAGGTCATTTAAGTTAATCTAAAAGAATCATATGCAGAAATTTTATTTCAACAAAATTATTGATGACTACTCTTCTGAACTTAATTAAAGAAAAATTAGAATTAATTTTAAAGGTTGTTAGGCCTAATAGTGGCGGTGAGTATTTTGGCAAGTATGATAATGTTAAATAGCTTAAAGGATCATTTGTCAAATACTTGATAAATTCTAGGGTGGTAACTTAATTTATTATGCCTAAAAATCCTACAAAATGATTAGGCCGAAAGGCATAATTGCACCATAATGAATATGATGATGAGTATGATTAGTAAGATCAATTTATCTGGTCTTCTGTGAGCTTATATTTTGAAAGCAACCTTTTCACATACAAAAATGTGTTTCATACCAAAGTTGTTCCATAAACTTCTTTTGAGTTATAAACTGGACGTAAATTTAAGTTGAATCATATTAAAATTTAGAGGTGTCATGCAGAAGTGAGGTTATAGAATCCAATATTAAGTGCGTTGGAATTTAGATCCACTCAGAATTATTTTGTATCTTACCCAGATTGTTCAAAGGGGTATTGATTTTATAAACTTAATGAAGGTATAAGAATCATGGAATTACAGACAGTAAAGTTTCTAGAGTTTGACGTAGTTGCAGAGGATAACTGCTCTCAGACTATTAAGGATAATAGTATGATGAAGATCACTGTGTCTTTGTCTTTACCTATATAGACAATTGTGAAATCTCTTATACCATAAACTAAACTTGTTGAGGTTCAAGGTACTATTCTTGATATAATTTATGATGAAATTTCTTAAATCTCTTAAGTGTAGAATGAAGTGATTATAGTTTTACTCAGAAGATCTGTTAAGGAAAGCCGATCATTTATATCATCAGACTATATAGTCTATATGTAAGAGCATGACTGCAACATCCACTACATGGTTTATTTAGCAACTTATATAAATGTTGTTTCTTATCATCAATCAAATATTTGACTAGATGCCATAAATCTATGAAATATTACAATGTTTGGAAACTTATTGATTTGCCTAGCTCATTAGTTGCAAATAGGTGTACAAAACTAAAAGGATTTCAAAGAAAGATTGTGGAGTTTAAAGCTAAACTAGTAGCCAAAGTTTTCACTCTGAAATAGGGGTGGACAGTGAAGAAATATATATATATATATATATATATATATATATATATATATATAGTATCTTTTAAAGATTCTTTCGAAGTGAACACGACATTAATAGTTCTTCTTGATATGGAGTTACACCATATAGATACTATCTTTTCAAATGGACACATTGATAACAAAATCTATATAGTGCAACCGAAGGATTTTGCAGCAGACGATTCAAGTAAACTTGTGTGTAGACTTAAAAGTCTTATTCATGGTCTTAAGCAACCAAGTTTCCAGACAATATTATTAAGGATTCGTAGTGTTGTCACTTCGTTCAGTTGGGAACAAAGTAATCCAGTATATATTTATATTGCAAGGTCAATGAGAGGAAAATTATTTTTCCCATCCTCTATGTACATGATATTTTGCTTACAAGTAGTGATCTCGAGGCATCTTTTGTCCTTTGCACTGAGGTCCGTAAGGATTGTTCTCGCCATGTATATTAGATTTATCTCAGAGGACATTTGTTGATCGTATTTTGGAAATATTCAACATACATCATTGCTTATATCATTAAGGGTGATGAATTGAATCTATTACATTGCCTTTATTTAGATATTGAGAAAATCTAGTTAAGGAGTGTACCTTGTGTCAGTGCACTTAAAAGTATAATATATGCTCAAATTTGCACTAGACTAAATATCGCCTTTGCGACGGGACTTCTAGGCAGATATTAGTCAAATCCAGGACGCGATCACTAGGTTGCTGCCAAGAAGATTTTAAGGTACTTAAATAGGACAATAGATTATATGCTGATTTACATACATGTTTAATTATTGCAGCTAGTAGGGTATTTAGATGTAAACTTTATTGGCTGTTAGGATGACATGAGATTAATAACGAAATACATATTTATGTTAGCAGGAAGTGTAGTAAATAAAGTTCTATGCCATCTTCTACTATATAAGCAGAGTTTATAACATTCTTTTAGGCCGTTACTTGGGTTATTAGGCTCCGGAGCCTCATTAAGGAGTTGACCGTTTTTTAACTTTATAGATTGACCCATACAATTGTATTGAGACAATAAATTTGTAATATTATTTATTAACAACAGAGGTTTCAAGGGGTCTAAATATATGGTAGTCAAATTTTTTACCATAAATAAACGGTACAGAAATGTGATATTATAATATAACATATTTACATGAATGATATAGTTGCAGATCCACTAACTAAAGGATTTTGCTCTTTTGTTCTTGAGCGACATGTTATTAATATGTGCTTAAGAGCATCATGAGATGTTGTTTAGTGGGAGCTATTTCGGTTTTATTCTAATAAAGTTTACTTCTGCATTCGTTACACTTAGTAACGGTTTGATATATATCAACTTTTGCATTCAATAAAATATTTTTGAATGTGTTGTTATTATGTTGAATACTTATTGATAAAAGTCTCAAGGTATTGTATAAATCTTGAGTGAAGGCTAGGAGCATTCGGTTATTAGTCTTGTGCATATATCTTGTTATACATAAAGAAAGGTTAACCGTAAAGACAAGGCATATGTGGGTTCATTGAAATCATAAAGATATTCTCTAATGGCACAAGTTTTTTGTGACGCTTAAGGTAAGAGAATAATGACTGATAAATAGGATCTCTCTATGAGAGATATTATTTATTTACCATACTACCATATTGAATACATATCAATAAAGTTAAAAGCACTCGTGATCATGAAAGGCTATGTGTGTATACATGCAGTTAGCGCCATGATTCGATGTTTGAGATTTTATAGGATGTGATTGACTATTAAGAATAATCTCTTAACCAATATGCACACATACAATACAATTTCAATTAATATAGCCCAAGCACGAGAATGTAAGAGTTTTCTAATGTGGGCTACAATAATTGATATTGTAATTTATCATTTTACGGGGTTGGTTGATCTAAAATGAGATAGAAGGTTTCTTAATTAGTCTAATATGGGGCTGGCTAGTGTGGGCCGAATTGAGTCTGGCCTGTAATGAGAGGGTCTGGTTGGAAACTCTATAAATAGTGCTAAAGTCTCTCCTCTAACCCTAATTCTCACAAGTATCCTTACAAAATGAGCGTTTACCTAGCGCTATAAGGGTGAGGGGACCGTCTCATTGAGCTAGTGATATGGAGGGCAATAGAGGAGAATGACTTGTGCGTGGATCCTCGTTTTTCTGCTTCCGCATCAAGAACAATGGATTCCAAAACAGGTGCGTTAATCTTTTTACTCAATTATCTGTGTTCTTATTCTAGTTATCATGGGATTGCATGTTTTGCGTCTTACATTATATATGTTTTGAAGAACAGGGTTGATCTCAAATTACCAACAATCGAGGTTCGATTCCATGATCTCAATGTCGAGGTAGAAGCTTACGTGGGTGATAAAGCTATACCAACAATACTCAATTCATTTATCAACCAGCTAGAGTACGTATACTTTTTTGGAACCGGAATGTAAATTCAAATTTGAGTTCTTTTTCTCTTTCCTTTTTATCGGCATTGTCGTCCTTAAGGCTTTTGTAGTGACCTGTTTGTTTTGTCGTGAAGGATTTAGGAAATTGTCTTCATCTCCTCCCAAGCCATAAGAGAAGGTTTTTTGTTCTTCGTAATATCAGCGGTATAATAAGACCTAGAAGGTACCTGATTTTGATTGATCACTTAGCCAACTTTCTTCACTTTTTTGTCTACCCTTTCGGGTCCACATCAAAATGTCAAGATTGCATATTTATTAGATTGTGCTTTTGTAGAATGACCTTGCTGCTGGGACCTCCTGGCTTAGGCAAAACCACCTTGCTCAAAGCTTTGGCGGGAAAGTTGGATCTGGAACTGAACGTATGACGACCTTTATTCTAGAATTTATCTTCCAGAACATTGTAGTTCTTACGGCATATGGGATTTGTGTATTGTGAATTGTAGTTTTCAAGAGAAGTTACATATAATGGACACAAAATGCACAAATGTGTGCCAGAAAGGACTGCTGTTTACATTGACCAGTACGACACGCACATTGGTCTTCTCTACAAAATGTCAAGGAGTCAGGTTCTAGCTACGGTAAGTTAAAATTTGCAGATAACAGGGCTGTTAAAAGATGCGGAGAATCGGCATCTTCTTGACTTCTACTGAATCAACAACGTGCAGACATGCTTACAGAACTTCTAAGAAGGGAGAAGTCATTGAAAATTAAGCCAGATCCTTATATCGATGCTCTGATGAAGGTAGACGTATCTTTCTTCAATCTGAGACATTCTCCTTCAGTTTTTCCTTATTATATTCTTGCAAAAAGGTTCTCATGCTAAGAATTTACTGTGGTACAGGCATTGGTTTTGAAGGAACACAAGGAAGACATAGTTACTGATTATGTTCTCAGGGTAAAACAAACCACTTTTAGAATTATATAGACCGTAGATTTCATACATTGCACTGACCCAAGCACTGATTTCTCCCAGATTTTAGCTTGTGCCGATACTATGATAGGAAATGCAATGATGAGGGGCATTTCTGGAGGACAAAAGAGACGCGTTACTACAGGTGAAGAAACACACGGATGTAATTCTTTTATGAGATGGCTATGTTTGATGCGCATCCTATTTACACTTTTTTCTTTCTAATTTAATTGGTCAGGGGAAATGTTGGTTGGTCCTGCAAATGCACTTTTCATGGACAATATATCAACCGGTCTCGACAGTTCGACCGCCTTTCAGATAGTAAATTCTATCAGGCAATCGATCCACATATTTAACAAGACTGCTCTCATCTCACTTCTCCAGCCCCCTCCAGAGACTTATGAGCTCTTTGATGACGTTATACTCCTCTCAGAAGGACAAATTGTGTACCAAGGCCCACGCGAATGCATTCTCGATTTTTTCGAATATATGGGCTTCAGATGTCCCAACAGAAAAGGCGTTGCTGACTATCTACAGGAAGTAGGTTTGATGTAATCGCATAAGTGTCTTTATGTGGCATAATGAGGCAATTGTTTGGCAAACTTTTCCAATTATCAACTGCGTACGTTTCATTTTTGAAAACGACATTTCTAGGAGGAATAGCGCTAACACGGATCCCACGGCGGAACGTTGGGTATTCTAGTATCCTAGTAATACGTGATATGAAAGTTGCACGATCCGCTTTCGATTGGCTCTCTAGTATTCTATCACCAAGGTGACGACCTGCTCTTGGAAAAACAAATTTTGCATGCCTAACTTTGCTTTCGACTGTGATAAAAAAGGTGACTTCAAGAAAGGATCAGAGGCAGTCCTGGGTCAATGAAGAATCGCTATATCGTTATATTCCAGTTGCTGAGTTTGTTGAGGCCTTCAAGTCATTTCATGTGGGAAGAGCTAATGAAGAGGAGCTGAGGACCCCATTTGATAGGTCAAAAAATCATGCTGCAGCATTGACGAAATCCAATTATGGTGCTAGTAAGAGGGAACTACTGGAAGCCCGCTTGTCAAGGGAAGGGACTCTAATGAAGAGGGATGCCTATATGCACATACAAAGGATACTTCAGGTGAGCGAAGTTTCTTGTTCTAGGCTACATTACAAACTCCAGAAATTTTGACCTCAATCTAACTGGTGTGTCAGGTTTGGATCTCTTCAATCATTCTGGCAACGGTATTTGGACAATCCAGAAAGCTGCATAATTCAGTGGAAGATGGAATGGTGCATCTCGGCGCACTCTATTTCTTGATCTACCTGATATATTTCGCAGGAATTTTTGAGCTTTCAGCGACGATTGACAAGCTTCCTGTGTTCTACAACCAAAGGGATCTCCATTTTTATCCTTCATGGGCATTCTCATTGCCATCATCAATCCTCTATTTCCCTTTATCCATCTTTCAGCAAAACTAGTTCATTTTGCAATGGTTATAAAAATGTTGTCCGAAGACTAGCCAGAGAAATTGGGACAAAAATCAGTGCCGGAAGTTTCCTGCTGATATGTGCTCGACAACTCAAGCCAACACATAGATCAGTTGATTATATTACCAGAACAACTAGATGAATAAACCTTACAAATGTGCTTCTATAGAACTTCACTAGACTTTTTGACTTTGCCTATCTCTTTTGAAAGTTCAGAGCCTTCATAGCGTAGACGTATACACTGACAAAGAGCAGTACAAATCCGATCAATACAACTGATACCACCCACAAGAAGTCGAATCGGAAGCTGAAATAATCCCTCAGATACCCCGCAACCGCCTCCCCGGAGTCGAACTTACTATGCACATCACCATATTGCGTGGTGACCATGCCGTATAAACTCCAAGCGACTGGGCACATCCATGTATACCACCTCTACCACACGGCAATTCTCTGCAATAGGGAGAAAGAGCATTAAGGTGAAGTTAACTGGTGCGATCCTCATCAAAATCAGATCTGCAAAGCAGGGTGCGGAGCTGTTTTTCTTGTTCATCTCCATCTAATACCATCTGTACCTCGGGATGATGATCATTGCAGTCAGTCCTGACCAAGTGGTCGCCGGGACATCCACTGCCATCTTCTACACAATATGGAATCTCTTCTCAGGCCTCGTGATTCCCAGGAATGGACATTTACGAGGTTCCTCTTGAACCTGTTTTTCTTGTTCATCTCCATCTTATACTATCTGTACCTCGGGATGATGATCATTGCAGTCAGTCCTAACCAAGTGGTCGCCGTGACATCCACTGCCATTTTCTACACAATATGGAATCTCTTCTCAGGCCTCGTGATTCCCAGGATGGTAAAGTTTTGCCCCATTCTCCTCCGCAAATACCCTGAATCTGTGAACTTCTCTTCTTCCCTCTTTTTTGCTCCCACTATGTTTACTCGCTTCTCTTGCTTATCATACTCAATGTGGTGATCTGCTCTCTTTACCGGGATAATTTTAGGATGTTTTTGGTCACGTTTCTATAAAGAACATAAATCTTTTTGTGTACGTCAGCTAATTTTTTTATTTCGTAGAATAGACTAACAGCCAAGGAATAAATTTAGAATGGAAATAAAAAGTGAAAAAAAAAAAAACTTTACTTTTTTGTTTCCGAGAACAAAAGAAAACAAGGTCATTTTAGAGAAACAAGTTCAGCATAACCTAATGCTTGTTCTTACACAATCGACACAAGGTATCAGTGAGACCCACATCTGGATCGGGTCTCCTGACAGGATCTGAGTCCCCATTTTTTGAAATAAAAAAATTCAGAAATTTAGTAACAGATTTAGAAATTAGATTCTGAGTAGTTTTACTAGATTTTGGCATTGATTCTAGTTTAGAATTAGTTTAGCATTAAAAAAAATGTGAAAGTCTTTTGATGAAAATTGGATTCAAAATTGAATAATCTTTTAAGGCTTAACCATACAAATTTTTTAATGCCGTTTTCTTTTAGAGACAATGTTAGGTTGCGCTAGCTTCGTGACTCCAATAAGAGAAGATGTCTTCTTCTATTGGAGATATCCTTTTAAATCATCTGCAATTCTGTTTTAATAGAAATTAGATGCCTCTGAACAAATCTTTTGCATTACCATTTGTTTTATATTCATAGCAGTCGAATAAGGTTGTACTTCATGGAATTCCGGTGCTTGTACTCCATGGATTTCTAATGTCATTTGCTTGAAGGTCTCATGAGTTTGTGCAAATAAGCACACCAATTTCAGGATCACATCCATCCTCAATTGTTTCGTCCTTGCACATTCCACTAGGCAATGTTTGCTCTTCTCCTTGCAGCTAAAAAAGCACACGATGTCTAAACTAGTGGGACTGTGCTGCCATGTCTAGTCATACATCTTTAACTAACTATTATGTTGAATTTTCTGGAGTCATCTTAGAATATCATGATCAGTTAAATCCTTACAAAAGTCCAGTTTTATTCAAACATGTAATTAAATGAAAAAAATTGGGAATAGAAATTTTTAGAGTCGTACCAAACACATTTATATTATTCTTTTATTCTGAAAATAGAAATTTTAGTGTAGTTATCAAACACGTTCTTCTACTCAAAAACTTGTTCATGGAATATACATAAAAAAAACAATTTCTACATAGTAAAAATTGTTGCCTAGAATAAAAATGTTACCATCAGTACCCTTCACCTCTCTGGCTCCGTCATCAGTGTAGAGGATCAACCATACACAGTCATCACGTCCGAAGAAGAAAAGGCCACTCAAGAGATGATTGTGGAGAGTAGATTTCGAGCCCAAGGTAAAAGTTTCCCCTTTGAAGATAGTCTCAAAGGAAGAACGACCGTGATGAGCACACTTAACCAAAGTTTAGTGGCTTCGTTTGGAAGATGAATTGAAAGAAAGGCGGAAAATCGGTGGAACGAGGAGGGCATAAATCGATATTATCGGCGGAATACTGTAAAGAAGCCTCAAAAAGTGTTTCGAATGGAGACATGTAAGGCCGGTAAAAGAAAAAGGCTCGTCCAAAGACAACCCACAAAGTCAAGAAAGTGAGGTAGGCGTTCTATATTTTGGTACTTGATTAATTTGTGTACCTTGTCGGAAAAAAGGGAAGGAAAGATGGAGCAATCTGAGCTTGAAGAATCCAAAATGGGCCGAAATAAACACTCGATGCGCTTTCATGCATCGACAAAAAAGTGAGTAATTCCCCTAAAATATCGGGCAAGAACAAGACGACCCAAAGCAATAGGTGTGCCTTCAGCTAATGAGTAGGCTATACCGACAAGTCAATAGAAACCTTGAGGGATGGATGGTGCAAAAGATGTACTTGGAAAAGCAGTGTGTTTAGTTTGAGTGGCTTCTCCTAATCAGTGTTGCGGAAGAATCTGGTCATGCAGGAGCCATGAGAAAGATCATCACATTCGACACGCTCGAAATACTTGCATTTGTAAGTTTCCAATAAATAGGGAGTTTTTCCCCAACGAAGCTGCAGGAGTTACCCGTTCGAGATATCTTTGAGAATCATTGAGAGGTCAGCTTCTTCCCTTCAATTTGCTGAAGCGAGAAAGGTACTCCATATGCGAATATTCGGGAGCTTGAGGAGCCATGGAAGCACCGGGATGAGATTCACGGAGAGTTTCGAAGAAAGGAAAAGTGGAATGGTAAAAACTTTGTTCGAGGTTGATGATGAAGTGAAAATACAATCTTGCTGAGTATTTATACCATTCCAAAAGAAGCAATGGTTCGGAGACGTTGATTCGCTGATTGATGGCTCGTAATGGTAATGGTTCGCGAAACATGTTGATCAAAGCGACTCATTGAAGTGTCACTAGGCGAGGATAAAGCAACTGTCAAAATATGGAGTTCGAAGCGTTAGAGAGGGTATAATACACATGCATCCAGCTTGTGAGAGGTAATCATTCTTTCGTTTTCGAGGGTTTAAAAGAATTAAATTCCATAATTCTTTTGAAATGGGGCATATGTTGACATCTAAAGATAACCAAGTCCTTTTAATCGATACGATGCCGATACAAAGCTTGATGTTCGTTGATTTTATTATCGATAAGTGATCATTATAAGAAAAGCTTGACAATAAACATAAATACTAACAATCAACATTACGTCAATATAAAGCTCAGTGTCAAGCAATTGGACTATTGGTAGGATATTGAGGCCAAAGGAGTTTGTCAATGATCATGAATATCAATGACTAAGTGTTATTATTGATATACGATGATGAGAGGTTGGCAATTGACACTTAGTACATCTAGCCAAGTGTTAAAGGCTGAAACTGAAAGCGATGAAGATGCCGATTGAGGAGTTACCAACAATTCATAGAGAAGATTAATGTGCAATCATGGAGCCTAAAGTCAAGTTCAGTGACAACTGAATAGTTGAAAGCGCTTATAGATAAAATGAATGTGCAGTTATGAAACATGATCATCGAGTCAAAAATCATAAATATGCAGTTGTAATTTCTACTTTGAATATGAACCGCTTAGAAGTACTTACCTTGTATAATAGGATATTAGAGCTGTGTTGAATGTTGCAGAAAACCCTAACATTTCAATTCCCTGTACTTACTGTCCTTGAGAGTAATTAGCGCTAGTTCTTGTTTTGGTTAACACTTCCTTTCGAATTGCCATGAACCCGATTCAAATAAAAAATAGAAAATTCAACTTTCGATCAAAGGTATTTCGTCGTGTGGAGCTATTCCCAGCGAAACAAAATAAAACTACTAAGAAAGTGCAAATTGGTTGGGCAAATATGAAATGTCTCAACTTTATATATTATGCACATATTAAAGCAATGAAAAGTAAGGACAGACTCGTGAATAATGAAATGACAATCAGTGAAACAAAAGCGTGAAATGAAAGAAAATTGGATCTATCCTTGGATCATGAAAATTAATAGATCAGAAGATTCAAATAAAGGAAAAGGTCAATCTAACTAATGTTGATGCCATATAATGAAATGCATTGGAAATTGTCCAACCAATCCTAAACTTATTGTATGAATAACAATTCAGTCATAAGCTTTTCAATTTTATCAATTTATTCCTAAATCTTTGCGTTAAATTCCAATGTAGCTTTTCTAGTAAATTTTCGCTAGCAATCACCCACATAGGACAATCGGTGATGATTGAACTATCATGTCGGCGATTTGCGATAAAAAATTGATTAGAATGACTACATGAAAATCTCGCTTAGAGGCATAGAACTAAATTGGCAAAATTAAAAAATTTAGAACTATATTGATATTCATATAACATGTTTAGAATTGATCGGTAATTTTCTCATGAAATGCAATGGAAAAATTGCAAAATATTGAGAAGGTGGAGATGACAAGTATAGCTCACCAGGACTTATTGTCTACTCTCGCTACTCTCCCTAGGATTGCGAAGTACCCGAAAAATGTAGGTGAGGGATGATGATTCGAGTGCAAGAGAAGCGGATATTCACACCTCCGATGTAACAAACACACATGGGAGAGCTTCTCCTCAAAACAGGGAAAACGACATGGAAAGCTGCTGTCGAGATCAATGCCGTGTATCTCAATGCATCGACCCGATGATTTTGTTCTTATTGATACCTACCTACGCCATTCGGATGGCTTTTGGTGCAGACAGGTTGGCGTTTATTCTCTCTAATTGCCTCTCGGTGAACCTAACTTTATCCCAATCATGTAAGATCATTCTCATAATTGTCATATTCGCGTTATCAGCTTATACCTGTGCGAAGCCACTTGTACGTGTATTAGGGGTGAGCGATTTTAATTGAGTCGTACACCATTCCAATGACTTTTGGTGCAGACAGGTTGGCGTTTATTCCCTTTAATTGGCTCTCGGTGAACCTGACTTTTTCTCGACTGTGTTATTATCGTTCTCACAATTGTCATATTCACATTATCAACTGATACGAGCGTGAAGTCACCTGTACGCATATTAGGGGAAAGAGGTCTTAGGGTCGGTCCAAGACCTACATATCGAAACCAATTTTTAAATTTTTGAAACCTAGAACCAACCCTACATATTTTAAAACCCGGAACTTATCCTATTACAAGTTCCAAGGTTGGTTCGAGAGTCTACCCAAGTTCCGTATGTATCTTTAATTAATCGATTGTAATAAATCATTACCCATAATGATCACTATTTACTGCTACAATCCAAAAACCACAACTCATATATACACATGCGAAAGATATAAAGTAAAAGTCTTGACCATCGAACACCATGGAACACTACAAATTGCGTGAAGATATAGCATAAAAAAACACAAAAACTTGTTCTAAGTAACCTAGAACCTATCTATAGGAACAAATTCCCCAATTTTTAGAACTTGAAACTTCCCTTGCATATCGTAGAAATTCGAACCAGACCAATTTCCACCAGTTTGATTTTTCGGTTAGCAATTTTACTCCGAAACCATGCTCACCCTATAGCATATCAGATCATGAAAAAATGTGAATAGAAGTAGAGCGGATGGTTACGGTGCATTGGAAATTTTTGGTCGTTGCGTGCCGCGATAATCAATTCACGACTTTATGGAACACGGGACAACCAAGAGGACATATTGCTACGACGAGTCGTGATTGGCCAATAACTACCGTTCAATTATACATTCGACTGCGGTCGAGGGTTTCTATTCGTACTCCAATCTGAGCGTTTGAAGAAACGATGGGGAGCTTGATTACTTTCCATTTTAGTTCTTACCAGCCATATCTTCCACTTCAAGATAAGGGCGTGATCGTTGAGAACTAAATAACTCTAACAGATAATATAAGATGAGACTCTGAACGAAACTTTAAGTAGCTTTTATCATCTTTGTTAGGTGAAGAAAATCGGTTGGAATTTGAAAAGTGTATGCTTTACCTTCTAATGACATAGGAGGGACATTTAGGGGGCCACTTCGCATGGTCCTGTGTGCCTCTTTGGAGACATGTGACTGGAATATAATAACTTATCGGCTTGATCACATATTAATCTCAGGTCAGTCAACTACATATCAACTTCATCTATTGACTTTGTAAATTATTGAATATTAAAAGGAGAGATGATACAAATTATCGGGTGTGACGGTCAGATGATATCATGGATCAGCTCTTCCCCAGGATTGTCTGCATTCATAACTTATCAGTTTTAATCATATATTTATCTAGGGTCGGTCAGTAGCATGTCAGCTTCACCCGTTAATTTTATAAGAATATGGGACTGGACTAAGCACACCACTCCAATCGGATTAAGGGCGGATCATCGATGCGGGACTAGGGAGATTTATAAAGAAACTGCTTCCTTGGAGGCCTTTGTGCAAGATTCGAGACCCATAGAGTTGGGTCAGTCACTCCCAATTCAACACTTCATCTGCAATTCCAAACGCTGCATGCGTGTTGCTCGACCTATTCATTGCTTGGAAAGAGTGGGAGAGAGTGGTAGTATTCGGTCTTGACTTTTGAGTTAAAAGGTGTTAGGCAGATAACCAAACTCCACCCAAATATATGCTGTATATATCCACTTGCATCAGAAGATTACAAAGTTTGCTGTGAATTGCACAGCAAATTTGGTCGATCATGAGGACCCTACACGGCTATTTCAGAAATTCCCAATCTTGAATTCGCGATTAGATGTGCATTTACGAGTTCATGGAGTGTGGTTAGGAATTTATTAGAGGCGAATATCTACTGTCAATAATGTTGCGGCAAGTCAGCATGTACTTTGTGTTGTGGGTGAATGGCTGATGTGGGAATGCCAGATGTTATCTGCATTTTCCACTTTTGCAGTGGGGCGTGGTTGGTGGTGGATTCATTTACTTATCTTGTGCTTCAAGCGGATGGTCCAACCACTTCGTTATTATGGAGTAGTCCACCATTAGCAGTAGCAAGAACCTAAAAAGATTATATCATTTGGAACAAAATTTGAACAGGTTTGTTTCTTTCGCAAAAAATGATGTCGATGGGAAACATTTAAGTGAGAAGTTCTTTTTCAAAGAAAATGATTTAATTTCCCAGTCCTCGTCTGATATTTGTTACTAAGAAACTATGAAACATACTTTTGAAAAAAAAAAAAAAACTCAAGGACTAAAGCCGAGCATTAGGGTCGCATGCTTTAGTCGTAAGGAGCTCAAATATGAGCATCAGGGTCGGGCCATTGTGGTTCCTATGTTTGTCAACTAGGCACCTAGGTCCCGACACCCAAGATGGTCTTCTTGTGGTGAAAGTCAAGATGTATTCTGAAAAATGATTTCTGATTTTCAAATATAAATTCATTTTCCTTAATTTATAATTGCACATTTTCCATTGACTATGAGAAGATTTTCTTTTATTTATTCTCCTAAGTGATCCAAACTAAAAAAAAAAAAAGATAAAGTTTCTGATAGTTAATTTTACACTAAACAAATGGAATAGTTCTTTTTTTTTTTTAAGGATACTTGTTAATTCTAGTATTCTACACCATGAGATAATAATGTCACCAATTAATCATAAATAGAAAAAACAAATTATTATTGGTTGATACAAGTCAATCCAGATTCATAACTTATCAGTCTTTTAATTATATATTTATCTTGGGGTGGTTAGGAGCATATCAACTTCATCCATTTGCTTTAGAAATTATTGAGTATAAAAATACAAGATAATATGAAAAGTTCCACCATTGAGACATCTTCATGAAGTCGGAGAAGTCATGGCATGATTAATGGACCATATAGACCAATATCATATCAACCATTAATTACAAGATTCAGTCGTAGAACCTACATAATTGACAATGTAAATAAGAGCTTGACCTTCACGCTTTATAAGTCACATAAAATGACACATCCTGTTCTCTTTTTCTCTTCACGGAGTTATAAAATCATCATCTAGCATTTGATAGTTTCTACGATTAGAATATCGATCATAGATCACTAGAGCAAACTAGATCTACCCAAAAAAAAACTCTCTCACCATGAATCTTAGAGACAACCCCCACGTGGGTCAAGTAAAAGGGCAAACTCCACCATTCAGTCACATGAATTGCGCAGAATTTCTGGCCAAAGATGAAATCCAGGCGATGACATCATGATGTGCTGCCCAAACTTCACCGTTCGGTCACATGAATTGCACAGAATTTCTAGCCAAAGATGAAATCCAGGCGGTGACATCATGATGTGCTGTTAATGCACATCCGGTATAACATGTCATGTCTGGTCGTTGATAGGCAGTGGTGGAGCTGAAACATCAATGGATCAAACAAGCCCATCCCACCCAACCAACCAAAGACTGCACTTCTAATCTCAAATCTCTCTTAACACATCATCAGGGAAATTGGGAACTAATTAATCTTTAGGGCAACAACCTTATCCTTGTCGACCCAAAAGAAAAAAAAAAAAAAAGGACATGTGGACAACTTCGTACATATCTTTCAAATGGGTCGGAATTCCGAGGCTCCTTACCATATGACCACTTGCCTTGCTGAATTCAACTGGCGAACCTACTTTGGGTGGGACCACCACGTCAGCGAACCTACAAATGCACCACGCAATATTTTCTCCAGCTACAAATGTACAGAATGCCAGTTGGACTGACAGATCCACGTCTTCTGTTTCCTTTTTCTCTCTCAATCTCAATCTGGCTTTTTCCTCTGTTTTCGAGACTCAAATTCCACGCGGAATTTCCTGGCACCAGGGCTGAATCGCCGAATAATCGAAGCGCCCCGTGAAACTTCACGGGAATATCAAGCTACCCGCATGAAAAGAAAAAAAAACTCAGTTGCATTAGAAAATCAAAAAATAATACAGAAAAAAGAAAAAATTAAAAATCCTCAAATTATACTCGTTATAACATAAATAAATAAAAACTATAAATTTATATTTACGTTACACATTTATCATTCGTCAATGTTTCGTAAGATGATTTTCAATCAAAATAATAGTACCTATATGAGCGAATTCTTAATGATTCTTATTGATAGAATCTTAACAAAAGGTAAATGTATCACACAAGTATAATATGAGATTTTTAGTAGCTTTTGCCCCGGAGGAAAAGGCATGTTCCCAAAAATTCAAATACTATTTTTTTGTCAGAAATTTCAAGAACCATTCGAGGGGCCCAATAAAACCGGAAACTCCAGCCGCTGGATTGCCAATCCACCAGCTGCTCTCCATCATCGGATCTCACGCCACCACAATAATAAATAAACTAAACTATTCTACCTAATTAATTAATTAATTAAATTACCCTTAATGGATGAGGTCCCTTTACGTATCCCTAAATTCACCAGCCCAGCATTTTTACTGTTTTGACCCTGTCGGTGGGAGCCACGTCGGGCTGTGACGTCATGAAAAATAAAAAGCTTGCGTTGAATTAGAAATTGCTGTTACGCATGAAATGGTAAATCGAAAAATCGAAAAATCGAAAAATATTTTTTATCTTATTGCCTTGTCATGTTCAGCCATTTCTTTCTTTTTATTTTTATGGTCTTAATGTGGGACCTACTAACCGCTTCTCATTGGAGGCCATGTCAGCTTGTTGGAGAGTCGAGCCTCTAACCGTAATTTTCTACCCAATTGACGTCGGACTTGAAACTGAAATGACGCAGGTACCCCTTGCTGCGAGAGTTGATCGCGCCAAAATTTCCGCCGTCCCTTTCCATAGGACCGACAAATCCTAGGAAACGCATTTGCGCATTAAGGCTACGAATCAGTTCTCAAATTTTGAAATGAGGGATCAAACCGAACAATCTTGAAATTAAGAATCAAACCGAATTGACCGGTCCAGTGCGATCCAATGATTTCAATCATTTCGCTAAAAAAATTTAAAATTTTTAAAAATACTAGAGTTATTACTATTTTAGAGTTTATTTTTATTTTTAAGAAATAGAAAATATAAATCGTTACAAAAAAGAATCGGTCCGGTCCGGTACGATTGGGAATCATTGGTTCCATTTTTATGGAACTGAGACCGGACTAACACCCTTGATAAACAATCCAAACTGGCCCATCCAGTCCAGTTTGGGCAGTTCTCGGTTCAGTTGACTTAATATGCTTACTCTTAACAAATACTTTGCAAAGTTTGGATTGAATCCAGATTGACATGCTAATTATCCTATCCAAATTTCTCTTTACGGGCCAAAAAGCCAATTTAAATATATATGCTTCGGACCGATGATGTCTCGATAACGTTACGGATCAAATAAGACGTTAGGCAAAATCGGGATTAACTTGTCTATATGAGAAGCCGAATCCGTGTTGCGCGGGCGGTCTAATTCAAGCAATTGAGTCGTTGGCTGCTTTTAACTTCTTTAAAGCTTACTTTTGAGCGGAGAAACCGACGAGTCTAACACTTGATTTGAAACATTAAATCAAGCATCCGAACTTTTTTTTAGAATTTGACAGTCCGGGTAATATATTTCTATAAGTATGATTTTCACTATAGTTAAAATAGCTTTGATCTGATCTGGGGCATTGCATCTGTACGGCTTCAAGGGGTTAACATGAAAAGAACTGTTTCATTTTTTTATTTGTTTTTGTTCGAACGGCCCATGAAATGACATATGCATGAGAAACAGAGCACCCTGTTTCGGTCAGAAAAGAAGGGGAACCCTTCGGGCACACGGACTCAATCAGAACCCCAAATGATCGATTTTGATGGGAAAAAGGAAGAAATGGGTGTCGCCGTTCTAGGATGATCGTACAGAATTTAATTCCTGGAATATATTCGAGAGGAGAAAAGGAGTTTTTATCGATGGAGAAACGAAAGGATCGAGAGGAGGAGGGCGTTTGAATTAGATTAAAGAGGTGAAAATTCAGGGGAGGGGCCAAGTGGACAAATCCGGGACATGTGTTGACTGTTGATGGAAGGCGGTTTTCGCGAAAGGGATCGAGGAAAACCACAGGAAGTCACGGCAGTAATCATGGCTTTTTCACGGAAACAGAGGCGTAGTTTTTCTCTTTCTTTTTTTCCTTCTTTTGAGTTCTTGTTTTTTCTTTTCCGCTTTTTCAAAATCCAAGCTACCGTTACCTACGCGGAAGGGGGGGTGGTGGTGTCCGTGTCGAAGGGGATCAGCAAATGGAGCGAGAACAGAGCAACCCCGGAATCTTGTGTATAAAAGGGTGTCTCTGCTCTGCTCTCTCAACATCCCCTGTTCGAGTTTTCTCCTCCCCATTGTTACTTCGTTGCGTTCGTTTTGTTGTTCGAGATCTGTTCTCTGTCGGGTTCCGTTTTGCTTTCTTTCTCTTCTGCTTTGCAAGGTAGAGATTCTGCGCATCTTTGAGCTCGTCATGCATTGCGGTTTCTGGCTTTGTGCTGCAGTTTTAGCCTTGTTAAGGTCGGCAGAGTCGAACATAGAAAAAAGTCAAGAGAGAGAGAGACTGGGACAAAATGCGTGCGTGAGCTCTGAGATCATTTTGCATGGACGGATAGACATCTGCATTGTTTAATCGGTGAAGAAAAGGTCAGGTTTTGATGCACTAAAGCTTGAGAGACTAGGGCTCAAGAATGCAGGGCAGGTAGCTACTGCCTAAAAGTCTTTGCTGACGAGTTGTGATAAGTAGTCACGATCATCAGCCATCACACTGTTAAGCATGCGCTTCTCGCTAACCCTTCCCAAAACCAGTTAGAATTCAGAGAGGACCATCTGAGCTTTCAGCTGGAAAAGCAGTCCCCCCACCAAGAACCAAAGAACCGCCGGTTAAATTTCTCAAATTTAATTTTTTTTCTCTTTTAGTCATTACTTTTCTTGAGTGAATTCCTGGGGATCAAGATTTCGAACTTTGACCTTGGAGTTGGCTGGAGTTTATCTCTGTGGGAGTAATCGTAATGTAGTGAACTTTGTCCTTCTGGCTGATCTGACTGTTTCTTCTCTTGAGTTTTGAAGTCAGTAGCTAATCAAATCATCCATATATCCAGATTGCGGGAGAAATCTTTGAGACATTACTCAATTACCCTAAATCTGCATACTTCTCTTTCTCCCTTTTTTGCTCCTTCTGAGTTTACTACACTTCTCTTTCCTATCATAGTCAATACGGTGATCTGCTCTCTTGCCGAGGATAAATTTATCGTCTTTTGCTGAACGTATGCGTTTCAGTCGAGTAAACCAGCATCTTCAACACTATATGTTGGTAGATTGATTCTTTTGTCAGGCATGGTTGTGTCATCATGTTATATTTCCGACTTCCTTTGGAAAAATTTCTGTCTCGGTCCTCATTATCATTGTTTGTTGGGCATTTTTCCTTGAGTTGAAGACTTTGTGTGCTTCTTCACAGATGATAAGGGTTTGTTTAATACCATGAGCGAACTAGATCCGGTTGCCCTGTTCAGGTCGCTAGATCTCGTGCAACGTGACTGTTAAGGTTTTACACTGGCAGAGTCCCAGTGGGATCCTCACCATTAATATCATTGTGCTCATGGTTATTAGTTCAACCACACATGATTATTAAATACTAAAACATGTGGTGGTTGGTGGTGCATTTTCAATATCTCAGCGTTATCAAATGATTACGGTTTTGGTGGGATTTGACTTTCTGGTGATTAATGTCCTCTTTTTATAGTGAAGAGGCGTTGGGTTATATGGATCTCAGTTTCTTATACTACTGTCGTTTCTGTATTGCAGTGTTAAGGTTCTTGAGAGGATCCAGACATGCCGGAACGCTTGCTTACGCGTGTTCACAGCCTCCGTGAACGTTTGGATGAGACCCTCTTGGCTCATCGTAATGACATCTTGGCTTTCCTCACCAGGTTATTAACTCTGGTCCCTATAGTGACCGTCTGCACAGGACATCACGTATAATAGTGATCGTGCAATTCTATAAAAGAAACTGGCATTTTTCACTCTGCTTCTTTACAAAACAAATGATCAGTACAGAGATAATTAGACGGAAGAACCAAAGATGCTACAGCCTTAAATTTCTGATAGTATACTGTTTCTCTTACTCTGTAGGATCGAAGCCAAAGGCAAGGGTATCTTGCAGCATCATCAACTTATTGCCGAGTTCGAGGCGATCTCCGAGGAACATAGGAAAAAGCTTGGTGAAGGAGCATTTGGAGAAATCTTGAGATCCAGTCAGGTATTAGCTCTTCTAGTATGCATTGTTGTGTGTGAAAAATATCTTTTTCCATTTGATCTCTCTTATTGTTCTATCGATGTGCTTTTGTCCTTTAGGAAGCAATAGTCTTGCCTCCATGGATTGCCCTTGCTGTGCGTCCCAGGCCTGGTGTGTGGGAGTACATTAGGGTAAATATCCATGCCCTTGTTGTTGAGGAGTTGCAAGTGACCGAGTTTCTTCATTTCAAGGAAGAACTTGTCAATGGAAAGTAAGTCTTTCTTTTTTCATTTTTGGCTTTTAGCACCACATGGACGCTAGCGTACTTTGCTTTTGGCTGAAGGACTTTAGGTTACTCGAATTTGTGGATTATTGGCAGTCACGGCATTACATCATGAGATCTATAATATGCAAATGAATGCCGCTTACTCTGTTGCAGTTTGAATGGAAACTTTGTGCTTGAATTGGACTTTGAGCCATTCACTGCCCAATTTCCCCGCCCAACTCTTTCAAAGTCCATTGGAAATGGAGTGGAGTTCCTCAACCGCCACCTTTCGGCAAAGCTCTTCCATGACAAGGAGAGCTTGCACCCTCTGCTTGAGTTCCTTCAAGTTCATTGCTACAAAGGAAAGGTAAGCCCATGGGCAGATAACACTCATCTCACTCTCTCGAATCTACTTCTTATGCACCATGTGTATCACTTAATTATATTAACAAGATTGTGTAAATGACAACTCAAAGGAAACATTGCGACATCCACATAACTTCATGACTGTTGAAAGGACAGTTCAGAGTTGCTCATATTTTAGATGCATGGACTGAATCCTTTTTTTTATTCACAAACAATTACTTGAGACTCATTTATGCTGATCTGTGATGCAGAACATGATGGTGAACACGAGAATTCAAAATGTCTTCTCCCTCCAACATGTCCTGAGGAAGGCAGAGGAGTACCTCTGTGCCCTCAAACCCGAGACACCTTACTCTCAGTTCGAGCACAAGTTTCAGGAAATTGGGCTAGAGAGGGGCTGGGGTGACACTGCCGAGCGTGTGCTTGAAATGATTCGGCTTCTGCTGGATCTACTTGAGGCTCCCGATCCATGCACCCTCGAGAATTTCTTGGGAAGAATCCCCATGGTCTTTAACGTTGTTATCATGACGCCTCACGGTTACTTTGCCCAAGACGATGTCCTCGGATATCCCGATACTGGTGGCCAGGTCATTAGTCGTCTCAAATCTTGATTTAGCATCTCTTACCAGTATTTCTACATGCAATTTCATCATCATGCATTGTTCACATTTTGTAGGTTGTGTACATCTTGGACCAAGTTCGTGCCTTGGAGAGTGAGATGCTTCACCGTATCAAACAACAAGGGCTGGATATTACTCCTCGGATCCTCATCGTAGGTTCTTGTTTTTTTACTGATATTGGAATAGTTTTTTGCTGGCCAATCCAACTAACTCGTTATGTTTGTTTTGTGTCCTGCCCCTTTTGGCTGCAGGTCACTCGTCTTCTTCCTGATGCAGTAGGAACCACGTGCAACCAGCGTCTTGAAAAGGTTTATGGAACAGAATACTCCCACATTCTTCGAGTTCCCTTTAGAACGGAGAAAGGGATGGTCCGCAAGTGGATTTCACGATTTGAAGTGTGGCCTTACTTGGAAACATACACTGAGGTATATTAGCTCATAAGATTATACTTTGCAAGGATTTCTTGTTGACATCCCAATCTTTCGTAATATGAAGACTAACCTTATCTTCTCTCATCAGGATGTCGCCAATGAAATTGCTGGAGAACTACAAGGCAAGCCCGATCTGATCATCGGCAATTACAGTGATGGTAACATTGTTGCTTCTTTGCTGGCCCATAAGTTGGGCGTTACGCAGGTTTGTCCCTTCCTAGTTTTACTCTCTATTGTGGCACTACGATTAATCAAGGACCAAATGCTAAATATTAGTTTCTTCTGATTTATTATGCAGTGCACGATAGCTCATGCCCTTGAGAAGACCAAATACCCGGAATCTGACATTTACTGGAAAAGGTTCGAGGAAAAATATCATTTCTCTTGCCAGTTTACAGCAGATCTCATAGCCATGAACCACACTGACTTTATAATCACCAGCACCTTCCAGGAGATTGCCGGAAGGTAACTGATCTTTCTTTCAGATGCGGATTCATGCTGAAATGCTCCTCCATCCACTGCAATGTGCTCATATAATTATATGTTTTCAGCAAGGACACGGTTGGGCAATATGAGAGTCACACCGCTTTTACACTTCCTGGACTGTACCGGGTCGTCCATGGCATTGATGTTTTCGATCCCAAATTCAACATCGTGTCGCCAGGAGCTGATATGAGCATTTATTTCTCCTACATGGAGGAGAAGCGGAGGTTGAAATCTTTCCATGCCGAGATCGAAGAACTTCTGTTCAGCGATGTGGAGAACAAGGAACACCTGTGAGTTTTTGGAGTTTTGTTCCCTTCCCATACTGGACTTGGACCAACATTAGCATCCTGTGTTTTGAATGATAATGGTCAAGCTCAAACAAAAGCTGACATGGATGTGTTGGTTAATGTCAAAACAGATGCGTATTGAAGGACCGGAACAAGCCAATCTTGTTCACCATGGCAAGACTGGACCGTGTCAAGAACTTGACCGGGCTGGTTGAGTGGTACGGAAAGAACACCCGCCTGAGAGAGCTGGTCAACTTGGTTGTGGTCGGTGGTGACCGGAGGAAGGAATCTAAGGACTTGGAAGAGCAAGCCGAGATGAAGAAGATGTACGGGCTGATTGAGGCATACAATTTGAATGGCCAGTTCAGGTGGATCTCCTCCCAGATGAACCGGGTGAGGAACGGAGAGCTCTACCGGTACATCTGCGACACAAAGGGAGCATTTGTGCAGCCCGCTCTCTATGAGGCTTTTGGATTGACCGTGGTGGAGGCCATGACATGTGGATTGCCGACCTTTGCAACTTGCAAAGGCGGTCCTGCTGAGATCATTGTGCACGGCAAGTCTGGATTTCACATTGATCCTTATCACGGGGATCAGGCAGCGGAGACCCTCGCGGACTTCTTCGAGAAGTGCAAGGTGGACCCAAGCCACTGGGACAAGATCTCACAGGGGGCGATGCAGAGAATCAAGGAGAAGTAAGGACCAGGATTCTTGTTAGGTTCAATCTTTGATAGGGAAAAAGAGCACAGTTTAACTTGTTCAAGAAATAAGTGGGTAAAATGTGGTGCTTTGCTTTTGGCAGGTATACATGGCAAATTTACTCCGAGAGGCTGCTCAACTTGACGGCGGTGTACGGCTTCTGGAAGCACGTCTCGAATCTCGACCGTCTCGAGAGCCGCCGCTATCTGGAAATGTTCTATGCCCTCAAGTATCGGAAATTGGTAAGAGACTCGGCTTTTCATCAGATCATGAGCGCGACAATCTGCACGCATGTTTTGACTCCTTGTTCGGATATTCACACACTGCTCCTTTGTCTTGACAGGCTGAGTCGGTTCCCCTTGCCGTTGAGTGAGTTAGAGGTGAACAAAAGGGCAGATCTCAAGAGGCAGACAGCTCCAAAATCTCTCGAGAGTTGAGGAATAATTGCCATTGCATTGGATTGGAAGAGAGCCTTTTCTTTTGCTTTTCTTTTTGCATCTGCTTGCGTCAATCTTTCTTTTCCTTCTTTTTGCTGTGAATGTATGTTGGGTTAGGTTCTTCAAAAAGTCAATTCAATGAAATTTCCTTCATCTTTTCCCCAGCGTCCCCTCAATTTACCTGTCCTCTTCCACTTGTAAGTTCATGTTCAACCATTTTTCCTTCGCTTTTAATCTAGCAATGTGCATCCAAATGTGTTGTTACTCGGATCAGCGACGGTAGCGAGTCCCTTCGATATAGCACAAGACTATCCAAAAAAATAAATTGCCGAGCCAAAATAAGTCTTTCCAACTAAATCAGAAGGAAAACTTGTATACCGGAATTGACTGTTTGTTCCAGTCAGCTGTACACATCTGTCGTATGGAGAGAGGACAATCAATACAAAAGAACAGGAGGTGGGATATAGCACAAGACTATCCAAAAAAATAAATTGCCGAGCCAAAGTAAGTCTTTTCAACTAAATCAGAAGGAAAACTTGTATACCGGAATTGACTGTTTGTTCCAGTCAGCTGTACACATCTGTCGTATGGAGAGAGGACAATCAATACAAAAGAACAGGAGGTGGAGAGAGCTCGTACTGTACAATTTCATGTTAATTCCGTTATTTATACACGCATCGACACAACACGCTCTGTCAAAATTGCCTTCTACTTCTGTTCTGAGGTATTCTATTTCTATCTACACCTTCATGAGTAAAAGAAGAATAAACCGGCGGAGGCTAAGACCATCTCCCATTATCGATGCGCCTACCCAGAAATAGAATGCAGAGAGTTCTATACCCTCCAAATTGTGCATCAATCCACTAGTCATGTAGCTACTCCCTTATGGGTCTTGTAAGTTATGACGGCTTCTCTTGGATAGAGCATAATTGCCAGCACCAAGGAGAATGTAAGGCCAACTATCCCGCCGAATGGTTGGAAAGGATGAGTCCCCGTTATCCAAAGGGGGAAGTTGCGGTTGTAGATCAAAAAGCTACCTGATTGGAGAGTGTAACTTGAGACTAACATCCCTGCGCGGAGCCCAATTGGAACGGAGAGGCTACCTTCACCGATTTTTCGAAGCCCGGCCAAGCTTAGTGATAAGAGCCACAGCCCAGGTATTGCCCATGGAGACCTGAAATGCGACGGATAAGTCAAGTATCTTTGATGTTGACTCAAAGGGAAGATCAGGTCAGAAGCAAATTGATCAAGTGAATGACAGAAACATGAACCAGGTTCGAAGCAGACACTTTAACCTAAAAGAGAGAGGATGAAAGATCAAGCTAAGAAGAAAGAACGTTGTCCTCATTGTAGCTGCTAAAGAATGTGACATGACACTAACAGATCTAAGCCTTTCCAGAAGGCAAGTTTGGCAAGTCATAAGTTTGCCTTCATCGTCAGAATGTTTATTATGAAAACTTCTCTCGATAAAAAAACAAAAAATTTGCACGGGTGTTCAATCCAGAACCAAGATTTCAGTAAGAACAGGTTAGCAGTGTTGCATGATTACTTTAAAATAGAAAAGGGTGGTCACCAAGTTACGACCTGATTTCCAGGAGTGCTGATTTACTTGTCATATTTTGAGTAACATGCTTTTCCTGGCCCCAATAGACATATTCCCGCAACAAGTGAAGAACAGAAAACTGAAGGAGAAAATCCAAGGACAAAAAGGAGTCAAAAAGTTGGAAGGAACGTGACTAATTAAAGCAATGTACCTCTGGAACAGGGAGAACACAAGCCCTGACAAAATAATTCCCCGATGATATCCAAGATCGGCAGCAATTTCTTCAGTTAACCATGATCTGAAAAGCAACTCTTCCACAAGGGCAACAGAAGTTGCTGTAACAGCACCTCGACCGACCAAGAAGAGAATTTGCCCATATGACTTGAGCCTTGCCATGGCATCTAAAGATGATGAATGAAGACTTGGAGGCCAAGAAAAACTCACACAGCCTACTAATGAATTAACATACTGTATGGACAAAACAAGCAAAATTCCCCCAACCAAACTGCTCAAAAAAGCTTGGATCTGCAAACAAAAAGCTGAAATGAGCTCATTAAGAAGAAATCCCTAGGAAACATCTCATGCATTGCAACTCTGATGAAGTAAAGCCAGTGCAGCACCACAGAAGAATTTTTAAAAAGAGAACAAACTGCAATGAAATTTAGGTCAGTAGCAAAGGCATATAAAAAGAAACCAAACAGCTGGACTTGTTTGAACCATATTATTCAAGCTCGTGATGTTCAACTCGCCGCATTAGCTTTTCAAATGGAACTTGAGTTTACTAAAATTTGCTTTGAATGGTATGCAAGCCAAATCTAGTATTTAATGACTGTTATAATATGTCTAATGGCTTTTATTATGGCATTTACACTCTGTCCATGGAGTCTCCCCCCCCCCTCAAAAAAAAGCACACACTATTTTTTGGATTGGGTTCCCTCACTAATCATCTTTTCAGCAAAGTTTTTTTTCTTGTTCATTCCCCTTCTAAAGCATCTGTTTTTAAAATTTGTATGTAGTCAACATCTGATATTGTTTATTGATTTGCATTGAAATGCTTTGCAAGTCTGTTCTCCATATAAAGCAACAAACAGGCGTCTTTCCAACAAATAAGCAAAAAGAAATTAATAGAGAACTTCTTACATTATACTAAGCATTTGCTGGACCAGAATTGTGACATGTTTAGTCACTTAGTCAAATCAATAACATGTTATTTTCAATATCATTTGATCATTTTAATTTTATAGATTTCTTGAGAATTTAACTTCATCAAGCATTTTACAGATAGCTGGACTCATGTCCTAACCCGTATTGTTAAAATACTTTCATATTTAACCTAATCTAGGAGAACTCAAACCCAAAATGATGTGAGAGTAAGCGCAAGATCAAATGAAGACAAGAGAGAGTCATAGAGGTGGGTTGGGTCTAAGTAAATTTTAAACTCTTTATGACCCATTCAACACCCATATTACATTTAAACTCATATAACCTTTGTGGAACTTAATGATTGTATGGGTTGGGAATGGGCCAAATTGGTACAGGTCACTAGATTTGCATTGCATGAAAATAAGTTAAAACGAGTTGAATGGGTCCACTTGGGTCGGACCATTTTTGACCTGACCCAAACCCAACCCGTTTGAACAAGATAACTTCTTTAACTCGTTAGATCCATGATCATTAAGTTCCACAAAGATTTCCACCTTATATATGAGAACACCAGATATACTACTACCAATCACTTCTGGTATTATTTTGAAAGTTGATAAATTCAACAAGTAGATTATCGGATGTCAATGTCTGTTCAGTATATTCACCTGCAAAGTACAATGCATGTGTAGCGAGAGCCCTCTCCCCTACAAATAGAGAATATCTGAACCATGATCCCACATGCACCAACGGAAACCGAGATGCAAGTGTGGGACAAAGACATGTGACATGCAATACACAGGTAATGCACCTGCCTAACATCTGGTCTATGTTTGTCAAACATATGAACTTGATTGAATCCATACCTTCTGCATCGACATCAAATCCAGCCCATATTGCTTAAGGGGATATTCATACCCACGGATCCGCTTGCCCCATAACGTAACAAGTATCATAACAGCAATGTAAAGGCCAAAAATGCAAGCAAAATCAGCAATTCCGGAGGAGCTATGCGACATCCAGCTCTGCACAAGTGTTGGAAGTAGTGGAACAACAACAGGTGACCAGAGAACAAGAACCATGGCAACGAACCCCACAATCCTAAGAATATCCCAGCAGAAAATTGCTGAGAATATATAGCAAATTGCAGAATAGACTTGGGAACCCATTCAAACTACAGAAACTAGAAAAAGTGATATAACGAACGCGTGTTTTCTAAAGAATTCTAAGATATCACATGTCATGTGCAATATCTGTTCCAGGCCAGGGAAGATTATTGTTGATTTCTTAACATGTGTTACCTTTACATCAAAAAATACAGACCTCTTACTTGAAAAAAAACTATCTGGAGGAGCTGTTCAAGATGGGAAACAATGTGAGAATCTGACTAAGTTCTATGGATTATTTTGCCTGTCAGACCACGAATCAGTTTTTATGGATAAGGAAACACTGCTACACCCAACTTTAATTTCAACTGGAGAAGAACCCATGCTTTGCTGCGAAAAGAGCTTTTCAATTATGAAAAAAATATCTTTTTAAAGAATAAAAAACCCAACACGAAAATAAACAATTTTGAAATACTAAAATATTTCTTTCTTCTCGAAAGTAAACAATTTTGACATAGTTCTAGCAGTTTTCATATTTTGCAGACAATAATTTCACAACAATAAGACTTGAGAACAACACGGTATTAATTCCTTGACAACTAAATCTGAGAAATAAAGAGAGAAATTGGTATAGAATATATGGCCCAGGCAGCAATAGATATTCCACATCAAAATAGAAGTTTTTATTATTTTCATCGGGATCTCTAATTACCTCTGAAATAGGGGTCTTTCTGCTATACGTAGAAACGATATGAGTTTATCAGTCAAACTCATAGCACCGCGTAAGCCACCCCAAAGCAAGGCAATTTTACCAACCAGCTTCAGCATTCCACCCCTCTGACCCAATTCCGCCAGCATAGCTACCAGCCTGGAATCATAACCAGGAATGTTTAGTATATATAACTAAAGAAAAGACAACAATGCTCACTCATTAATTGAAAAATGACTAAGTAAGATAAAGGTTAAATACAATCACAAAACACCTTGCTTGATCAACTCCACCATCTTCTTTTGTAGGAACTACAGGACCAGCCACAGACATGGCTTTTTCTGCAAGGCTTGTGACTATGTTATTCTCGTCTTTTCCTGATGATGCGTCATCAAGTTTGTCAAGTTCCTTTCTCTGCACTCCTTCATCTCCAATGCTGTCACCATTGTCAAATTTCTGCACCACCAACAAGCATCATCCTTACATAACAAAATAACACAAAATATCTCATATTACCACTTCCAAAACTATGAGATACTTAAGCAATTACACTCGTTTCAATCCTGTTATTAGTTGTAGTGAACAATGAAAACATGGAATGATAGACAGACATGCTGTCTAATTAAAGAGAACGATTGAGCAAAATAACTATCAAAAGTGATACGTGCCAATAGGAGATCTACTGCCAAAAAAGTGCAGTAGGCCATGGTAGCACAACCAGATTGATAGGCAGAGTAAGGATTACTGCTGCCAATCCTGTAAAGAACCGGACGATATTAAAGCATCATAAGCAACAGGAAGGATCAAAATAGATGAACTCACCACCTACATCCACAGGTGTTACTTGAATGTCAGACCAAATTTCTAAAAGCAAACCAACGCATTGATAATCTATGAGCATGTGTTTCATCCTGGAACTTGATAAACATAACTATTAACAAAGAACTATCTGAAGGATTAAGGATCACCTGTTGTTGCACCAAAAAGGCAGATGTTCCCAGAGCAGCAGCTGCAACCATGCCGGCCATAGCTTTATTGTTGTTCCCATTCTTCCCATCATTATTTCTCTCTTCTTTGCATAGTGAAGGACTCAGAGCATCTTGATCAAACTTCTCAATGGGTGATTCATCAATACCAGTAGCGCTGAGCTCGCTACTATTGATCTCTGCAAATATTTGTGATTGAATTACATCTTTTTCATCAAAACCACCGCGAGCAACACTCCCAAGTTTTTGAGCTTGACTAAGGTCAATGTCCATTTCGACATTATCCTGTGGTGTTGCCACATCAAAAGATTTTCTCAAAGCTGCTAGACAAGAGCCTATGATAACACCAACTGGAAGTACTCTTCTTAAAAAATTTGTTTCCTGGACAGCAGATGATATCGCAGTAATTATTTGCTCCCCTTGAAGGATGCACAACTTCTGTGAACCTTGACCAATGTTAAATTTTCTTGTTTCTGAGTCTAAAATGTGCTCCTCCTCATGGTCAATGACTGAACACACAGCATTAGCAACGTGATCAAAATCTCTAGCAAGACTGGATTCCAATTCCTCCATATCTTCTAAATTGCTTTTACGATCAACTTCAACCTTCAAACAATCGAGGATAATCTTTCTAACAAAATGCATCAGCTCAGTTGATCTAGTATCATCAATACCAGCTTTCTTATCCATCCAGTCAATCATTTCATGTTCTTGAATTAGATCCTGAGTGTCGAGTATCGTGTAGCAGGGTTCGATTGTTCCCTTTTCTTCTTCTGAACAAGGGAGTTCATTGTTAAGATGTCTCTTCTTAGTGAGTAAAACAGCAGGATCTCCACTGCTTCCTGGTTGTTCCAAGAGCTTCCATTGGCCTTCTTCTGGGATGTAGTCAAGTAGTAGGGCCGTAGTTGCATCCTTATCAAGTGACTTGGTTGGATACTTTGAACAAAGATAGCTGCGAAAATATGCGTCATGAAGAAAATCTCCGTAATTGGCTCTTGTGTACAAGGGGATATTATTTACACGTCTAAGACCATCCGGGCTACTATCTACAAGTTTTCTGTTGACTAATTGACCTTGACATTTTCCAATTTTTTGCTTATCTATGTTGTCAGATATGCCCTCTCCTTCAAAAAACTGATTACTATCTACAGACACTTGAGCTGGTCTCTCAGCCTCAAATTCATCTTTTCCATTACTTTGTGCATCTATAATTTCCTCTTGGCGATTGGAAACGTCTACATTTTGCTCTTCAGTTGCCTTCTCATGGACTTGATCCGGAGACAAAGAATCGAGTTCACCATCCCCGACCTTGTCGTTTTCTCCATTTTCCTGATCGGAACTCTCTTCCAACTGAGTAATCATTTCCTCCAAAACACCAAAAACACTGTTGACAGCCACTTGGGTGGAATCATCCATTCCTGTTAAGGCATCTAGTGCTCCCGAAACTGAGAAGGTGGAGGAACTAGAATCAGCGACACTGGACTTATTCTGTTCCAAAACAGGCTGCAAGCTCTTATTTTCCCTTTTCTGCAGATCACTACCATCATTTTCTACTTGTTGGGTCTCAGAAGGGGATCCAGTGGGCGATTGAAATTCCTCTGCCTTGTTCACTGATATCTTTCTTGGTTCAGCTAAAGAGTCCTGACTCTTCTCTTCAATTTTCTGGCTCTTAAACTCCTCATTTGTTGTCAAATCGGCAGCCTTACTCTTGTCATCCATCTTAGGATTGTCAGCTGGTTCTTTCTCAGGCCAATCTGCCCTTTCAGTTCTAACAGGTTTTACTTTAGAAGATTCAGCATTTTCATGATTATCACCCAAGTCACTGGCATCTTTCTGAATATCATCTTCGTTAAAGCTCACTGATCTATCTGTAGAGTGACCTTCTGCTTCTAAGGTAGCAGGGTTTTCTTGTTGCAGCTGATTGTCATCAGAAGCATTTCCTAAGCCCAAGTTATCAGTTTTATGCATCTGATCTGAAGAATAGCTATCCTTATGTAGCCCATCTTTAATTGAGATTCCGTTCTCATTTTCTCGAATCTGGGACTTCCTGCCAGATGAAAAACTGGGAATACTACCGATGTCAAGGATCCCATCCAGTTTCAAGTTCGAACCTTGAGTATGCAAAATTCCAGATAAAGCAGTTGTGAGCTTTTCCCGAACATCTTCTGGCACAGCATACTGCAAAGCCTTCATGACAGTCTCCCCTTGATCGACAGCAGTAAGGACCTGGACAGTTAAGATCAAAGGATAAATCGACAGAGAATTAATCATGTGAACAGTTTAAGGCAACTCCTACTAAATAAATGCAGATGAAAAGAATTATGAGATCATATAAACAGAATTTTAGCATTTTTCAGCGCAAAAGGACCAGTTCGATTTGTAACACACATTAATCAGTTTGGAAATTAAAATCTGAAAAAAAAAAAAAAATGAAAGATCCTATTGTCATTTAGCATAATGCAAACCACAAACCAGCACTAAGAAAAGCACGACTACTGTTGCATGTTATAGATCAAGAAAGCTAAATCCATCGTCCTCAAAAAAGCAGAAAAGTTTTCATCTCCACTTTCATCAAGAGGCATACTTCAATTTCACGAATTAATATATTTGGAGACTCGATGGGCAACCATCATTGCCACTTTACTGATCGCTGCATGCTTACTTGGGAGTCATAACTGGAGCTAAACCACAAGACTTCCAGATAATTACATAGTTTCAGATGCACAATGATAATTAAGATAACTAACAGACTCTTAAACATTACCTTCTTCTTCTTATCTTCTGTCAGAACACCAGGCATAGTTAAATCAACCATATTCATAACTACTTGTGCTGACTGTAGCACTTGTCCTCTTTCCAAAACTGTTGAAGAATCTTCCTCCTTGACCAGCTCTTCATCAAGAGAGCTTCTCTGATGCATACCAACATCTAACTCTCCTCTGGGGCTCTGCCTAGATCGGAAATTGCCAGCAGCACCACCACCATCTTCGAGCATCTTATCTCTAGGACCAATTGCATATCCATTTGAACCATTTATTCCGGTAAATCTCGAGTACTTGCTAATTTTGTCACCCTTGTTGGATGTTTTCCCTTCTGCAAGAGGAAAGCCTTTGGCAGGATTTATGGTCACATCTATATCTGTCAAGAGAGGATGACGACCCTTTAGAAGCCCAAGTTCCACTGCCGCAAGCCACTGCATGAACCATGTGGGAATTTTGACTTGAGAAATCACAAGCTCAAACTTATTCAAGAAATTTGGGAAAGAAGTAAAGAAGAAAAGAATGAGACTTAGCATTGAACAAGTAATGTACCAACAAAAGTACTAATCATGGTTTACCAGAGACTACAACAAGCAAATTTAGAGTATAATCTGCAAAGTAGCATGTTGGGATCAATCTAGCATTCACTTTTCAGATGCTTCAGAGAAGAAAGTGTTGGACAAATATTTTAATGAAGATCACCGACAAGATGTTCAAATGCAAAACACATGGGCAAGTTGAAAATTATATTACCATCCCCACATAAGAAGAACAGACTTTATTAAAATACTAAAATAATTTCATCGGAGGGAAGGTGGATGTAATGATGCTTGATGGGAAGCTTAGGATCCTCCCTCCATCCCCGACTTGGGGTAGTCAATGTGATGTGTCTCTTCTAGGAAACCATGCTGAATTGGGGAAGCCAGATGTAGTAAAGGGTTGGGGTGTACTTTGTTCCCACCTACCAAAGTAGGACAAGTCGCCTGTCACCTGGGGTGAGTACGCATTAGACAAATCTTTGAAATAGCGTAAGATGCAAGTAGCCAGCCGAAAACTAGGTTGATTGCGGATCTTAATATCATTGAATAACTAATTAAGTGCAATGATTTCATTCCTATATATATATAGATACTAGACCAAACCCGCGAAATGGATCCCAAGTCTATGAGGGCATCCCTCATGCATAATCAAGGCCCACCAATGTATGTATTCCGATGGAACCGGATAACCTTATTCAATCCCTGGAAGAAACCCCACATGTTGCCACCATGCTTGAGTCTGTGTCTAATTCAGGTATGCCAGCCTGTCTTTCCAGACTAGGAAGAATATTGTTGAGTTCAGTCAATGAATATACTGCACCTCCCCTTTTGATTTCTTAAAACCGGCACACCATCCAATAACAAACCCCTACCAGAGCTGATTCAAAGATGGCTTCAGCACGCTTGTAAAGTTCACCAAAATCAGGAATACCATTTTTGGAGTGGCAACAGAGCCTCCTACATATGTCTGAAATGCTTCCCGCCCCACCCCCCCCCCCCTCTTCCCCCTTATAAGATGATGGAGTAGGGAGAAATTCTTCATCTTCTCGGTCGATCTCAAGTGGCATTTTGACCAAGCCTACTCAGGACGGTCCTTTTGAAGGTTCTACATGATTGTAAAGAAAGAGAATGGGAGTTGTGGGTGGGCTTGGAAGTTCACCGGAAATACTGAAGAGCCATGCAACACTCTCTCTGAAGGCAATAATCCAATGGAACATCTAAACAAGAATACCTCACCTCATTTCTAGTACTTATTCAAGGAAAAATTCTCCTCTTCAAATGTTTAAAACCATAATAACAACAAGCAAGGAAGAACAAAGAGAACTCAATCAATCGCTATGCTCGGCAGAGAACTATTCCATTGTAAACCCAAAACAATGATGTTCATATATGTATAACCTCCTGAAAATATAAATACAAAAGCTCCAGTGAAATGAAAGACTAATTAGACTGCCAAGAGCTTAAAAAGAGACCTCTGAACTAAAAGCCTGTCTTTGCAAGTTACATCTTTTATAAAGTAATAGTGCTAAAAAAACTCAATCTCAAAAATGGACCTCATTACCCATCACATAGTTTAGTAACTGCTTTACCCCAATTTCTATTTATAGGCAAATTCAAAATACTCTGAAAGGTTCTGAATAACTATCTCAGGAAAAAGACAAGACACGGTCATAAAAGCAACATTGACAAATTCCACACCCAAAATATTAGGAAAAAAAATAAGTATAGTGAAATCTGATACAACATTAATCTAACAATTAACAAGAGGGATTCTCTAAATAACATAGCAAACTAAATGAATCTAAATCTTTCTCACTCTGAGGTTTTACCTCAATTGTAAGATGCCGGCACCAAGATAAAGCAGATCCGCTGTTGGCAGCAGCACCAGATGGCAGACAAGAACACAATAATAGGCTTGTGTAAGGATTTTCTGCTATCTTACTGCGCGGAACAGAGAAGAGGGGCACTGTTCCATCATCATTCTGATAAACATCTGAAATCGTTAGTTTTCTACAATTCCCCCTTCTTAGGGGAGCAGGGAGAGCCCCACCAACATTTTGTATTTAGCAAAGAAGAATCAAAACTAATCAGATAATATAAGGATTCTTTTAGCAGTTTCACATCAATTAACCATCACAGACTCGTCGATGTGATGCACAGACATTTGAAGAGATGTAACAGGGACACAATTCATTGACAAAAGTGGTACCATGAACTCAATTTTACTAGACATGTGCAGCTATAGCTGTCAAATAAACGAATTCAATGACAGTAAACACCACCTAGTTTTTCTGACAGTTATGCAGCAAATGCAAAGTGACATTTATTTGACTAAAACATGTGAAATTGTGTCTGCCAAAACCTTTGAAATGAAGGTGATATGATGGTTATGGAACCAAAAAGCTGTGACTTGACATATTCAAAGAAATTCTTTAAAAACTAGTCTATCGTTATTGTTGTCGTTGCTATTATTTACTGATCAATTCATTTAATTAAAAAAAGAGAGAATAGAGGATGATATGCACCTGTATAAAGAGAATGGGAATCTTCATGCTTCCTACTGAGTCTCGTGTGCTTGACTTTGAATAAAAATCTTCTATTTCTTCATAACCATAAGAGACCATAGATATTGCTGTATCAAATTCTCGCACAGATTTTGCTACCAAAGCCTTTTCCACATCAAAGCCTTTTGCTCTCCCCTGGAAGAGCTCCTGATAACAAAGAAACCGCCATTCAGTTAATTATTCATAGCAAAGAATTAACTTGCAGAAACTCCAGAAGTCGCATCACTTGAATCGCATTTGCTGCCAATAGTCAGCTTTCTGAACCAGGATGAAGAATGTGGGGACTGGGCGATACCTTATTACTACGCAGAATGTCTACTAGTCCACTGGCAAGATTCTCGTCTGTGCCAACATGATGTGCGGAGGACCTTGTCACTTCCTCCAAGTCAAAAGGGTTGTTTATGAATGTTGCCGCTGCCAGAGGTGTCCTCTCCCAACCTCAGCGAGGTACTTTGTCAGCATATTTGCCCCAAAACCCCACCCAACCCCCATCAATGTTGTCCAAGGCCTCGCTTTACTGATAAACTGAACAGCTGTGCAGATATCATCGCTGTCAGCAGCCGTGAATAACCTACATAAAATGAAAGCATACAGGAGTTCCTACAGTTAGCTTGCTTTTGCTTGGAAACGGACAAAGCAGCTCTAACTCTGAGGAAGGATCCCTACCCAGGAAACTTATCTTGATATTCTACCGCAGAAATGAGCACTTACGGATCCTAAATGCCAGTGTCCGCCCCATGACTCTATGGATTCTTTATGCACTCTAACTGAGTGCATATTCAAAGCACTCAATAGGAAATTTATTCTACTCATACCAATACAAATGTGTCTATGTGTTTAGCAGAATCAAAAGAACAATCTCCTCTAAGCAACTAACCAACCAACAACATCAACCCAAACTACGAAGAAACAAGGAAATGCCTTACCTCGCCGTCGTAAGGGGCGAACCGGCGCATCCCCTTGGGTTCATCACAACCGGAAAAAACCCATGCCGCAGCGCCTCACAAACAAACGCCCTCACATTCTCATCCATACTCCCCTCCGCCGTCCCCGGCACCAGCAGCAGCGTCGAATCCAACCCACGCTCTTCCCTCAAGTCCAAATTCGCCGGCCAATCGATCGAAATCACACCTCCGTCCTCCGTCCCCACGCAGACTCTCTGATACTCCAATCTCTCCTCCAGCTCACCGTCACCATCCCTCACCTGCATCCTCCCGCTGTCGAGCCTCACGAAATGCCGATCCTCCTTCACCAACTTCTCGTTCACGTCCTCCAGCAGCTCGCTCCCCTCGAACGATATCGACGGGCACCTCAGCAGCACGAAGCGGTTGAACGGCGTCGGACTGGAGAAGAGAATCCACTCGCCGACGTCGGAGCAGCGGCGTTCCCGCCGCCCCGCCGCCGGGCGAGGGAGAAGGCGGCGCCGGAGGCGAGGCCGAAGGCGCCGGGGAGGAGGACGTCGGGAGAGAACCGGGAGGCGAGGCCGCGGAGGAGGTCGTCGAAGGGGGGAGATGGAAATCGTCGAGCTGGGCCCTGAGGGGCGGGAGGTGGAGGCGGAGGTGGTGGTGTGGCTGCGGCGGGGGCCGACTTGAGCTTGCGACGCTTGTAGACGCGGAATTCGCGGACTCGGAAGGGGCGGCCGGGGCAGAGGAGCGCGGCGGCGGCCGGCGGCGGAGGGGCGGTCGGGGAGCGGAGGTGGTTCATCGCGGGATGGGCAAAGTTTAAAAGTCGGTTGCGTGCTCGATGAGCGAGTGAATGATGGGAGCGGTGTAGAGAGAGAAAGCTCGAAGCTCGAGGCGGTGGATAGAGAGAGAGAGAGAGAGAGAGAGAGAGAGTCGCGGGAGGAGGGCGGCGGCGGCGGGGCGGCGGCGGGAAGTGTACGGAAGCGACGGTTATCGGTGGGAGGATGCCGTGGGGCCCGCCGCGGTGGCGGGGCTCCGATTTTGTGAGGCGTGGAAGAGCGCTCGGGTGGCACACGGCACTGCCTTTTTTTTTTATTTTCCAGATGGAACCGAGACGGACCGATAAATTAAATTAAAATAAAGTATTTAAAGAAAAATGAGAAAGCGATCGATCCGATGCCAGAATTCGCGGTCAGAGAACGACGCGCGAGCAGGGGCCGCCACGTGGATTCGTCGCCCGTCGTCGGCTCGGAAAATGAAAAAGCGAGGTGCGTTTGCGGACGTAATCGAATCTTGATAAAGCAAGGCGGCCCGTGGCCCCCACCGGACCGGGTACTTTCCAGCGCGCCGCGACGTCGAGAGTTCGACTCGCGTGGTGGACGAATTTCGTGTAAAATTATGAGCGCATCGATGAGACTGCAATCATGACACGTCGCATTAGATTTTAGGATTACGATGATGATGTAGAGAGGTTACGATGGTTCATCGAGGCCGAGCCCTAGCCCAAAAAGGTAGTCTCTAGAGCCCCACTGCTTAAGCTCGGGTCCATAGAGGTTGGGCTCGAGACATCAACCTCCGAGCACAGGTCCAATGAGGCCGGGCCTTTCACTCTAGCACCACGGCCTAGGTCCATAGAGGCTTGGCCTGACCCCAATGCTTGTGTCATTATCTCCAATGCTCGAGCCTAGGTTCATTGAAAATTTGAGATTAAGTTTAGGTCCACAAAGGCTGAGCTTCGAGACTCCAAAGCCGCCCATCTCCTCATGCCCAAGATCAAGTCCATAAAGGTTAGGTCTTGGGCACTAGTGCCTTTGCCTAAGTCCTCGACACCTAGGCTAAGCTCAAGACCTCAATGCCTATGCCTAGGTCCTGGGCGCCTAGGCTTGTGTCTATTGAGGCTAGGCCCGAGACCTTAATGCCCGAATCCATGAAGGTCAAGCTCGGGAACCAATGCTAGTGCCCCAAGCCCACAAAGCCCAAGCAAGGTAAGCCCAAGCCCAAGCCCAAGACCTTGACGACCGGACCTAGTCACCTCAATGCGCCCAGCCACATGAACACAAGCATCGAGTTCTCATGCATTGGCCTTGATGAACCCGTACTCAAGCTCTGGGATCTAAGCACAAGCACTAGGTCTCGAGCGTAGGTGCTAGGGACCCAAGTATAAACACTAGGTCTCGGGCCCAAACTCATTGGGCCTCCAGTTGAGTGCAAGGACTCGGCCCATGAACCGAGCCCCCTACGCTTGACCTTTGTGGACTTGGGACCTCGTGTAGGGATCTAAGCATGGGCGTTAGGGCCTCCAACTTGGCCTTTGTGGACACGAGCTAGGGCGAAGGCACTACAGAGCCAAGCACAAGCATTAGGTTTATCGATGCCAACTTTTGTGGACCTAAGATCACTGGATCGAGGTCCATTATGGTCAAACCTAGGATCCCAATTGCCCATACTTGGTTATCCAGTTATCTACCTGCAAGTCACTAAAAACCCGAATAATATATATTTAGGAAAATCTTTCCTTGCTCAACAATAGAAAAAAAATTTGATTTCTTTTTCAAATTATAGCTAAATACCAAAAAATACTATCATTTTTCTAAAAATAATTTCTTCAAAAATATTTTTCAAAAATGTTATATTTTTCATAAAACAAATGAACCTTACATTAAATAAAAGACGCTCTTAGTTGGTTAAAGCGATAGTCAAGTAATTTTACCAGCCTCTGATGGATTTATTATTATTTAAAAAAATTATCTAAGTGCTGAAAAAACGCTGGTTATTCAGGAACACGTGCTCATACATTATGTCATGTGTATCCAATAGAAAATCATTAATGATGGTGTTGCTCGATATATTTATTGATACATTGAAATTTATTGTCTGTTTTATGCGATTAGTGGTCTTATATAAGATTGCAACCGTACATCAAGACTCCAGAGGAGTTGATAATTTCTCATAATTGATGGTAACTTTTATATAGTAAGCTAAACTTGAATACTTTAACTAGTAAGCCGCCCGATTGGTATATTCTTTTAACGTAGAAAAGTAATAATTTGGGCAAGTTATCCAAAAAATCTCAAATTCATTAAACGATAACCAATTCAATTTTTAATTTGGTCAATTTTAGGTTGATTTTCAATTTGTTCAATTAAATACTAAACATTTTAACAATTTTTTAATATAGTCATTTCAATCAATTTTAATTGTGGATTACTTACGTTAACATTGACCGTCTACATAACATGATCAATGCTAGTACAGATGATTTTTTTTTTTTTGAATTTTCTTTTTTGCTCATTTCTTCTTCTTCTTCTTTTCCTCTTCAACTGTGGCCGACGATCGACCATAGGCAGTGGTCGGCGAGGGCTTTGCTCACCCAAATCTAGGCACGGTTGTCCCACCACTTCTTGCCCTCTTTCGGAGGTTTTTTGGGGGGAGTATAAGTGGGATTGAGTTCACCTACTACGTTTTGTGGCCTCTCTTTGTTTTATCCTTTCGTTTTCTTTTTTTTTTTTTTTTTTCCTTTTTTAAAAATTTAAATACACGATTAGAATCAAACCATCTCATAAAACGGTTGTATGTTTATAAGTTGTATAAGTTAATATGGGATGACATAAATTTATTCTTGTAACTTAGGAGCATCAACAATTTACGGTAACTTCCTTAATTTAACATTTAGACTTTATTGTTTTAACTGTAAAAATTTTAGCAATGCTTAAATGCACAGATGATAATTCGCTATTTTAATTACAATGCCACATAAATTGTTAATTATCTATCTCATACTCGACTTCCTCACAACATCTAGAGATAGCAAAAGATTTTCCTTTTATTGTATTATTAGGCCACGAGTTTTTTTTTTTTTTTTTTGACTCCTCAATTCCTCTTTTCTCACCGTGCTTTCTGTGTGTGTGTCTGTGTGTTTCACAGGGGCTCGTTCCCCGGTCGAATCCGTACTCTTCCGGTCTTCCCCCTACCAACTGGGCCTAGATAAGCTGGGCCAAAGGTCCGCCTCTTGATGGACATGGCCCAATACAACGATCAAGTCCAGGCCCACGTTTCTTTCGTGGAAAAATGAATAACTTCAAAAATATTTTTTCAAAAAATATTCGCTTGTTTCGCTTGGAATAATTAGTTATTATTGATAACGATTTATGTCTAAATATTTTTATGAATAATAGAAATATTTTTCTTTTATTTTTCTAAGCGATCAATTTTAGAAAAAAAAAATCAAATCGTTAATTTTATGTGAAACAAATAGAGCCTTATTTTTATCACTCCATGCCTCGCGTGTCAAGAACATGCCTCTGCTGGATGTCCGCGGAAAACGCACAAGCTATCCTACGGTTCATGCATTGCGACTGGCTCTATTGATTGCATCGTTATCCGAATCCTCCTAGTGTGTGTCTTTTGTTGTCCTTTTTCTTTTTGTCATTTTTTGCAATTCGTTCGCGTTGTGTTATGCCAACCGACGCCCGCAGACCCCCACATGCGCCGTGGAACCTTGAACCGAAACAAGCCCCAAAAAAGGATTACCTCTTGCAAAGGCCTATTTGTCGCGATCGCAATAATCCACGACCGGAGGATTCTGATCCCTTCGCGAGAATAATTAAGTTTTGACCCTCTGGAATAGGCTAAGTCGTTGTCGAGCCGGGACGGCACAAAAGCCTAGCTCCGGCCGCCCATCCTCGGCTCGGCATTCATTTATATCATCTCTCTTTCCACATTTGTTTTGCATGCGAACGAGATTGCTTGTCGGCTATGGCAGCACAGAAGAGGTTGCCATGGGTTCAACAAAGCCTAGTCTACTGGTAGTATCCCTACAAAGGTTCAAGGACACAAAATGAAAGGTTTGCTTCTTATAATTTTGGACACATCTTACTAGAAAGGAAAAATTACTAAAAAAAAATCTTAAACCTATTATAATTATATTAATCAAATCATAAACCTATTTTTTTCCAATTGAGTCATAAATTTTTTACATTTGTACCAATTTAGTTCATTCAATCAATTTTGATTAGCCATCGTTGACATTAATAATTTTTAATAATATATTGTTATATTTTCAATTTTTTTTAATTCTTTTATTTTATTTTTCCTTTTTTGTCTCAACTTCCTTCTTTCTCCAACCTGGTCGCCGAGGCAAGAAGCGAGGCACAATCTCACCAGATCCGGCTAGGCCGAGCCTTTCCCATGGGTGGCGAGCTCGATTCTCAGCAAAGCCACCCTCGCGACCTCAACCGAGGGCTCGAGCCTCTCTCTCCGACAATGGCAAATCTGAGGTCGGCACGTCCTCACGTGGGATCAGTCATCGTCACTCTTTCCCAAGACTTGACTGATCCCCATGGCAGAAGACTGGAGGAGGAGAGGCCCGCCACAAAAAATAAAGCGTCAGGGTCAGCCCTTCAACATCGGGAAGAAAGCCATTCGACCCTCGAGTGTCCCCCGGCCTCAGAACAGCCCGCGTACCTTCAATGACAAAAGTCACATGCGCGCGATCTCGACCGAATCTCGGGTCGACACGTCTCGATCTCTCGGCCCTTCCCGTTCAGATTCTTAAGCAAAATGTACATACATTCGTGTCGTACATGAAAAGTATTCATACCCACGACGATCCAAACCTTCGACCTTCACCGGAGCTGCCTGCGCGCACGTGACGGGGGGATCGTGTCCGGATCGAGAGCTCGCATCGCGCGGCAGGACTGTTGCCTCGACTTTGACGCATCCTGGGCGCGATCCAACCTTTGTTTGACCGCTCGCTTCGCGCGTCGGATGGCGGACAAGGACTGCGACGAGATCGCGAAGGGATCTTGGACTTGTCTCGGTCCCCATCGATCATCCGAGATGGATTGGTTTTCTAATGGAGGAATTTAATTATGGGTTTTTGGAATTTAATCAAGGGTTTTTATTTTTTTATTATATTTTTTTCTCGAATTTAGGAAGAATTCCATGATTAAGACGCAAAAGAAAGAAACAGAGCGCCGCCTGTTGAGCAGAGATTAGCTCTGATCGATTTGATTTATTATTTGTAGTGAAAAACGACAAAGCGGGTTCGGCCAAAATCAGTCAATGTTTAGTGAGGATCGTGGTGTGATTTAAGGGATATCCGTTTGTGAATCATTTTTCGTTTGGGAAGATAATTTTGATAGCAAATGCATTACTCTACCTTCCCTTATATATTAACTAGTTCTCAATGTGCGATTGCTTATTGTCACTGAATATAGTTTTCAAGCAAGAGAGGGTACTTCAAGAAAATTATCCAAAGAGTTTTAAATTTATTTTATAACAATCAATTTAGTTTTAAACTTTTCAATAGTGTTAATTTAGTCATAAATTTTTTTACGATTTGCCAATTAAGTCATTTTAACTAATTATCCAAATAATAAGTTATTACCAAATTGGTAAAATTTTAAAAAGTTTAGCATTAAGTTGAAACAAATGAAAGGTTTATAATTGAATTAGCAATTCCTCAAAAATTTTAAAACTAGATTGATACAATTAAAAAATTTATGACTGAATTGATCGCCGTACAATAAATTGGACTTTTTGAATAATTTTAACTTTCGGAGAAAAAAAAGAAAAGAAAGTGGGCGGGTTAAATGAAATTTTTAAAAGCAGGAGAAAATTCGAATTTGACTTGATATCACATGGTTCGGCTCTCGGTGATAACGACAACAGCATTAACTAAATTTCCAATATATTGGTTAAAATTTCATGAGGAAAATATTTCAAAATTTCTTTCCTCAGTCTTCTTTCTAGCCGTAACGTCTCTTGCTTTCACTACGTCTCTTGCTTTCACTTTTATTCTGTTTGGCAGCTTTGCCACGTGCATGGTACTACGACACGTAGACTGAATTCACGTCCACATATATCAAGCCTTTATAATAAATAAGATTATGCAACATTAATCCCGATTATCACAAGGTTTTTATGAAATAAGTCAACATGCCGCACCAATAACCCCTGATCACTTGAGAAGCAGAAGAAAACGTTTTATTGCAGTACTGAGGTTCGGCGTTCCATCTTTGGTTAGGACCATTTTTGCATGGCGCACATGGGAAGGACATGGGCGCGAAACGTGCTATAGAGGAGTAGATACGTAGCATGTTGTGATACACGAAACATGCTGTGTCCATGTGTGCATCACATGTGCCCTCGTTACCTCCACATTTGCGTCGCCATCGAAGAATTTATGTCTATCCCGCCGATTTCCTTTGGATTTTATGCAATGGAGGTGGATGCGTAAGCTCGCACGTCTAATGGATTTCCATTAGAGGGTAAACGGTTTCAGATTCCGTTTAGGTCTCATTTAAAATCTAGAACTTATTTATCGGAACGGGTTCCTTAATTTTTGGAACCCGCAACCTGTCATGCATAACCAAAACTTGGAACTTGCCCTATCATGAGTTTTGGGGTCTAGCTAAGTTTCACTTGTACTCTTAATTGACATGTAAAGATTATGAAATATATGCCGGAAGTGGAAACTCAAAATAGTGACTTTAATTACACTTTAATTACACACTTATTATTGGACGCTATGGAAACAAATATACTTGTTCCAAATTCCAAGAATTTGAAGCAAACCTGTCGAAACAAGTTCCCCAATTTTTGAAACTTTGAACTTACCCCATATATGCTAAAACTTGAAACCGGCCTAATTCTTAGGTTCCTTATTTTATCATGAAACCATACTCACTCCTAATTGGCATTGTATTGAGGGTGAGAGAAATGGATTTTGCGAAATGGACAAGAGAACCCGGGAAGCATTGAGATCCGCAAGGTTCGACCGCTTTCTTCCTTGAATTCGTGGGTGGGCATACCGAAAAAGAAATTCGCGACCATCGGATTTAGGGGTGTCAACTATCGAATGGGTGGATTGTGTCGAAGCTCGAGCTCAGGCAAGTTCATCCCTGGCTTGTGGCAAGGCATTGGAGGAGGAAGAAGTAAAAAGAAAATTGAAGGAAATTAAGAAAATATAAATATAAAAATTGAAAAATATTAAAAATAAAAATGACCTATTTATAATTCACTTAGAACTTGTTAGATAACCCATTCATGGTCTATTTAAAACACTTTTAAGAACTATTACATTCTTATGTAACTCATTTATGACCTAGTTAAGTGTATTTTTTTAAATTTAAAATAAATCCATTTACGGCTTACACGAGTAACACGAGTTAACATGTGAGTTTTAGACTCATTTTGTCAACTCAATGGGAAACGCACGAATTTCAATCTGATTAACGTGGGGGATACATTGAACACAATCCGACACACACGCATGCATAGGAAGATGGAGATCTTTCGGAATAGGGTCGGGGATGTGGGGCTTTCTATGAAGCATATGGGCGTGTTATTATTATATTGGAGTAACAGGACGCATGATCCGGTTATGGGGTAAATGCCTAATTGGAAGGAATCTCAGTCCTCTCGATAAGTTTTAAAATTAACTGCTCACATGTCTAGGGTTTAGAGATAATATAGCGGCAACTTCTTTAGCATTATAAATCCTTTAGCTAACTCCTTTCCATCAATTGAGCTTTTCCTTTCAATTAACTCACTTTCGACCTCTATCATTTTCCTTGTAAATAATCACTCATAAAAAAAAAAGAGTTCGTGCATTGAGCTCTTGTGGTGGCTACACAAAAGGAAATCTATCGGGGGAAAATGAGCTGCTCCATATTTTCTATGGATAGAAGGGTGGGAATGGGTGATCGATGTCAATAACTCCCGGCAATGTTATCTTAGGAATTCTAGTGCTTGCAATGCAAAGTTCGATTTGAATTGTAACTTCTGCTCATTTTGAGTGAACTCATTGTCATTGTTGTATCAATAGGAGTAGATGGCTATCTTAGATCATGGCACGATTGAACCTGCATAATAGATGAATCAAGGCTTGCAGAGGTCGAAATGCATGTCGATCTTAGTGATAAAAAAAATAAAAATTAGTCACTACATATTAAACTCGTCGATGCACCATTAAAAAATATCAATTGGTACTAATACCATAGCTACGAGTGGTTGACAATTTTCATGAACGAACCCAAAAGAAAAAAATAGAAAAAAGCACATCCTCTCTCATCCTCCCTTATTATTTCGAATCAAGGTGGTTAGCACACAGCACCGGCTGGTCGCATTTGACATTTCTAGAAGCAACCTTAATATAAAATCACGTAGCACCTCTTCCCCGTCGACGGCCAACATAATTTTTGTGAAAGCTACATTAGTCTCCGATAAAGAAATCGGGAAAGGGCAAATTGGCTAACAAGCTAGAAGCGACCTACGCACATGCCCGTCGCTATCGGGTTAGCCAATTTCTTCCCAATCGAATAAAGAGACCGGGGCAAAAGAAAATTGTCGAATCAAATTAGAAAAAAAAAAATCATGGGTCTTTTTTTAATATATATATATATATATCATTTTTTATTTACTTTTTCCAGGAGATGATTCCTCATCACGCTTTGATGGAGACCACCAACTCTCTAGGGGTGGGTACATACATGAACGTGAAGAGGCCTAATGCGGACAAAAATGTCAATGGCCCCCCTTCGGCGACAGATGTCCTTTTCAGCGTCCCGTCGCCACTAATGCAAACAACAACGCCACGCTAAAAAATATTATTTTTTTACTTGGACTTTAGGATGGAGTTCAGTTTAATTTAATTTATTTGAATTCGCGTCATATATAATTCTATTGCGGCAGCCTCTGCAGAGCCACGTATTTATGTTGGTGGAGGGGATAGATTTTCGGAAATGCCAAGTAAAAACTAAAATGAAGGGTGTAAACGATTAATCTAATTCGAAAAACTCTAGAATTATCAATAAATATGATACAAATTTACTCTGAATGTCAGAATTTCTTTAAATGTGTCATCGAACCTGTCGAATTGAAGAATCTCGACTCCGATGCCACATTTGACTGAGCGAGCAATGAAGGGAATTTCGGTGTGATATAAAACGAGCTTATTAGCATTGGTATACGAAATTAAAACGCCAAAAATGAAAAGAAATAGAAGAAAAAGTTAGCCTTCTTGGCAAATTGGCTTCGGAAAAATAAAAATTTCGCGTGTGGGACCCTTGACGTGGGAGAGTGCCGTGGGACCCACCAAAAAACTATTTGCACCAACGCCCGTCTCCCTCCTTCGATCCTCTCCTTTATATTCGAACCTTCTCTGCTCCTTCTCATCTCCTGCAAAACCCCTCTCTCTCTCTCTCTCTCTCTCTCTAGAGCAAAACCCACGAACTGAATCAGCACTCTCTCTCTCTCTCTACCTCCATGGCGAAAGGTGGCAAGCTCACCAAGCTCAGGTCCGTCCTCAAGAAGTGGAACTCCCTCGGCCGTGCCAGCAGCAGCGCCGCCTCCAGCCGCCGCAGCAACATCTCTGCCGTCTCCGACGACTGCGGCGACGCCTCCCCCGCCGCGGCGGCGGCCTCCGACCTCCACCCCGTCTACGTCGGCAAGTCCCGGCGCCGCTACCTCGTCGGGTCCTCCGTCCTCCGCCACCCCCTCTTCCGCGAGCTCGTCGAGCGGTCCTCCTCCTCGTCCCCCGGCGGCGCCCCCGACGAGGCGGCCGTCACCGTGGCCTGCGAGGTGGTGCTTTTCGAGCACCTGCTGTGGATGCTCGAGAACGCCGACGACCCCCAGCCCGAGTCCATGGACGAGCTCGTCGAGTTCTACGCTTGCTGAGTCAACGCGGCCTCCCCAATCAGCGCCCGCGCGACGTCGTATAAGAAGCTGTATATTCTTTTCCGAGGGTTAATAACGTGATTAGCTGGGCGTAGTAGAAGATTAAGTAAATGCTGAGCAGCAATACTAAAAGACACCGATAGAGAAAACGCATCGCACTCGCTGAGTCGCTCGTGACTCAGCGAGCGAGCGAGGATTTTAACCTATTTTTACTCCGGCTGATCTCGATTCCGGATGGCTGGCGAGGAAAGGATTAGTTGGGATTGATATGCAAATTTGTACTCTTGTTCGGTTATATTGAAGGCGATTTTCATTTCGCATTGTCAAATTGATTCTATGCACAAATCTCATTTCGCAAAACGGTCCTTTGATTCAGTATATGTCCGGCGCCTAAAATACTAGCAAAGTAAGGCCCGAGGTCTCGAATGTACCCTCTAGATTATGATTTTCTCGTCGAAAAAGTGTATCAACAAGTCGTTATACTCGAGACGACTATCGTTCATCGTGAGCAACTTGGCAAGTAGCACCTCATGCATCTTGGCATCTTCGTACCTAAAAACGAAAGGACGATGGCCCAAAAAGTTCTACATGCACGCAACAAACTATCAAAGAGATAAAAATCTCCAATTGATATATACATCCCGTCATATATTTTTCAATTTTCCTGAATGTACTAAGCGAATTATGGTCCACATGGTCCTAAGGGACGAAAGAGATGATACTCGAACTCCGTTCCGAGTTATCTTTACTTTATGGTATAAAGTCCGTATCATGGGCTCCAGGTTAAAAAGAAAGAGGTTGAAATATATTCCTTCGGCGGTCAGCATTGAAGTGAAAAACTTTCCATTGCCGTACGTGGATCTTGCTGTCATCCGCGCACCGTGAATGCAACACAACAACCGAAAGGACCCCATCCGATCCGCCATTTACGCAGTCGATTCATCGGACCATCAGACCGTCGATGCAAGACGACGACACGAAAGGACGGCAGAAAGTATACAACGGGACAAGAACAACTAGAACTTGCGATGGATAGAGAAATGAGTTCGGAGCTTGCTTTCCGGCGGAGATTAATTAAGAAATGTCGTGCTAATGATGAGGTGGGTGGGAGATGCTCGAGGCATGGACTGTCGGTTTCTAAAGGAGCTTTCTACCTTTCTCGTGGCGGTATGCTTTCGAAGACTTCATTCTTTATTTCTTCATGAATTGCTGATTGGAAGACAACGATATGGAGAGAACGAATGAATACACGAAACTTCAGCTACCGCAACGCGTTTCCAAGCTGTGCCATTGACACCCTTTAGAAGTTGGCGCTTCTAAAGTAAACATTATGCCCCTTTTGGAAAAGAAAAGAAAAGGACTCGCCCTATCGATCGGGTGACGAGTTGGGTGGAACAATCGTACGTGGAAAAAAGTAAACTCACGGCGTGATGCTTGGCTACGATGCCTCTCCCTCGCGCATGCTCGCGTTTTTGCGCCTTTTTCGGGCGGGCGTTGTCGTCGCCTATGTCGCCGCCGGCACTGGCGATTAGATCCTTATTGTCCCTATTGTAGGAGCGGATGAGAAAAGAACGCTCCTGATGCATGTGAGCTCCCAGCTCTCACGCACTACTGAATGAGATGAGACCTACCTAACGGCTGATATGATGGATGATGTGATGGCTGATGTGAGTTGTGAGCATGCATTCATGGCTTGTTCGGTGCTATTGTCGCAAGGCACTGTTGGTATCGCATTGCCCCCCCGCCGACACTGGGATTACATCGTTATTGTCCTTGTCATGGCAGTGGATGAGAAAAGATCTTTGCTGCCCTTAGTGCATGTGACTTCCCCATTTTCATGCATCGCCAGATGAGGAAAGTCGTTCCCAAGTGTGCGCGCACAGATATGTATATATCGTGTTTTCAACCCCGTCGAAGATTCAGTTAATTTCATAAATTCCACGTACTTACCATTGGTGAGCAAAAAAAAGATGGCATTCATTATACTTCATTTCCTATAGAATGGAAGTATAAGAATTAGTAACATATAGTTTCACTTCTTGTTAACTAAGCATATTGCGTGAGGAGAAGTATTAAAGGGTATACAAAAGTCCACAATAATTATTTTCATTGAAATTTATGTCCATTAGCTTTTAGCTCTCTGAACGTTTGCTTAATTGTAATTTGTTGAAATTAATGTCCATTGCCTTTTCGGTCGTAAGGACAACCAACGAATCTTTTCCCCAAATTACACTTCAACCCGGTCGCATCATGAAGTTTGAAAAACTACCTATTCATCATTCCAGTCACCTGCTGATGCATGACATATCACAATCCGCACGCCATGTTTGGCTTGTGAGTTTTAACTTTTGGGCCGTGATGCATTTAACCGATACGACCCCACCATAGACCCAGTTTTCTATTTTTTTACATAAATATGGTTTGAGAAATTTTTTGAGCATATGACTGATCTCTATCGAGGGCGGTGCGCATGTCGAGTACTTATCGAAGACACATGGGTCGGTGCTTCCAGGGGTAGCCGCAAAAGAAAGCACAAGGGTTTGTGATTTTTACCCAGGCCTTGACAAAAGAGGACAGATGCACTTATCGCCTGAGCATTCTCGTAGGATTACTCGATTTTTCAGTCCACTTGATTTGAGGATGCAAAATATTTAGCACAATAGTCATCAGGCGTGACTATGAGTTATGTGCAAAACTAAAGTTCAACCATGTTGACGGTCGCAAACATATTCAAGATTCTTTCGGGATTCTTCCAGCCCCGCATAACTTTTTGTGAGGTATAAGTGGAGCTTAAGGGCACGGTTATCAAGCAACAAAAGACGAGAGATTCTAATCTTCAATAAGTTAATTTAAAGCAAGCATTATCAATATGTTCGTTTTTAGGACAGTTAAAAAATACGCTCTTTTAACATTCGACACGATCTTAGAATTTGCATTTTCTTCGATAGAGAGTTGTCGAGGAGTTCGTCGAACAAATTTCACAAGGAACATCAAGGTCTCTCGCGATAATACATCATCATTATTTCCAAAATTTGAATATCCGCTCGCTCAATGTACTCATTCAAGCACTCTCGATCTCGAACCGATATTCCGTTACGACGCTAGCGGGCATCTTCATGGTTTCGTCGCCACGGTAGACGACAAAAACCAGACATCGGCATGAGCATGCAGCCACGCTTTGCGGCTTTTGCCATGGGAAGACGCACGTCTCCATCCACGTCCATCATCCGACGCGACGTCTCATCCTGGTTCCGATAGGTGGTCAGGGGTAGCTCGGTCTTTTCCGGCGCGGCGGAGGCGGCCCCCCCTCCTTCCCCGCCGGTCAGCGCCCCCCCCCGAAGACCGAAGCCCACGTGGTGTGTAGCCACGTGGGGGCCCACCCGTCAGTACATGTCCACGTTAAGCTTGGAATTTTTGCCCCCCCCCCCACCCAAAAAAAAAAAAAAAAAAAACCAGGGGAAAATAATTTCGGCAGTAAGAAAACAAAAGACCGCATTATAATAATTGGGCGAAAATCTCTTCTCATATCATTGGCAACACATGCAGCACTCATTTGCTCGCGACATCGAACGTGCCATGTTGTGGAGGGGCCCTCCTAATCTAAATTACACGCAATGAATGCGCCGTGGAAAAGAAATGAACCCTCGATAAATTTCATCTCGAAAACGAAGGAAATGAATTTCGAAAGAGATATCGGGACCTTTTGCTGGTGCACTTTACAATTTCAATCACCTTCATTTGGCTTTTTATTTATGAATACGCACACTTTCTTGATGTGATGATTTTTTTTTTCTCATATATATGTATATATATACTTGAGTCTTCCCCAATAGTTATAGCGGACTTTATCTCATTTTACACCTCAATGTATATATATATATATATGTAAGGTGAAAAGTCCGCGGAATATAATGATAAAGATGCGAAACACTTGTGCCTCGGATTTCAAACCTCGAGTCACGAGAGTTTCATGAGGGCACTGGATGACCCCTCTTTCGTTTTTGGCTGTTGTTGGAGATTCTGTCTATTTTTCCTCAATGTTTGAACTTGGCTCTCTAGTCTTTTGAGTGCTTGACTTTAACTTCGTGAATATAAGTATTCCGTCAAAAAGCGAGCGAATTCACGGTCACGACGCATTCGAAGCAACAACGAGAGAGAGAGAGAGAGAGAGAGAGAGAGAGAGAGAGAGAAAGGAAAGAAAATGCCGAGCTCACGGTCAAAATGTTTGACTTAGAAGGGTGACCGACGAGGGAGAAGAGCTCAGAAGTCTTACTATAATTCTCTGGGTTTTTTTTTTATGTCGCGTTGTCACGGTTTTAACAATGTGCTTCTCGGGCCAAGAGAGAGCGGGACTTCTCGAATCACCTGCTTAGAGCGTGAATGCTAATAATTTTGATCAAAAATTGATTTTGGGAACATAAAAAATTTCCGAGCAGTAACATGCGTTTAATAATGACATAAAATTTCAATTTTTGAAATAAAAATTCTTTGATGACAACACAAAAAATTTCCCTCCTAAGTGATAGCAAACGGTGGCAACGGTGGTGACTAACGGGGGCGACCGGCACCCAGCGGTGGTAAACGGCACCTAGCACCCAGTAGTAGCACTTGGTGACGGTGGACGGCGCTCGGTGGTGGTGGAAGGCAGGCAACTAATAGTGAAGACGAATGACGAAATTTTTTTTATTTTTTATTTTATTTTTCTTCTCGAAATAGGGAAGTGAAAAATTTTTACTTCTTGATTTTGTTCAAGACCTATTTTTGGATTAGAATTTGTTTAAGAAATAAAAAAAAAATGAAATTATGTTGTCAAATGGATTTCTGCTGCAAAAACAAGTTTGAAACAAAAATAGAATGATTATCATGCGTACCATTAATTGCTCGATCGATTACTTCTTCTTGGAATGTTCCGCAAACCGCCGGGACAAAATTATTGGCAAATCCTAATAAATCCGAACGCTCAACTCGTCCGTCCTTGATTAAAAAAAAAAGAAAAAAGGAGGTTCCGTGGGACCGGCCCAGAGGACAGGCTGTCAAGAGTAACAGAAACGAAAACAGAAGCCCATTAGAAAGCAAATCCAGATTAACTGGGCCTCGGCCCCCCGCCCAATAATAGGGATTGGCTGCTACCGCCAAGTTTAATATAACATTTAATTGTAAATGGCATGGACTAGAGCCAACGAGTCGGGGATGTAGCTCACATGGTAGAGCGCTCGCTTTGCATGCGAGAGGTACGGGGTTCGATACCCCGCATCTCCACTCTTCTCTCCCTTTTGCTTTTCCTTCCCCATTTTTTTTTTCTCCTCTCATTCTTCCTTTTCACGAGTTCGAACGGGCTACGCCTCTCGCCGCCAGGAAGAAGCAGCATCGGGAACGATTCCCTTCTCCTCTCTCGCCGCCGTCGCCGGCTGCTTTCATCTCCTTCTCAAACTCCCTCTCTTTCGGCAAGGTCGGCCCGTCCTCTTCCTCTTCCTCTTACTTTCCGTCCCCTCCGACCGTTCGTCGCCGGCGTCGCCGAGCCTCTCGTCCTCGCATCCCGGAGGCCTGACGCTCTTGCTCTTTCATTTTGGTCGCAGGTAGGGACTCGCTGAGGCGGCGCCGAGTATGGTGATCTCCAGGGCATCCAGAATCGGAGCTCGCGTCGTCAGGGAGCTCCTCTCGCGACGAGGTCCGTCCGTGCCCCTCTCTCTCGGTTAGGGATTTTGCGCTCGCTCGTTTCGCTTCGATTAGCTTCTGACGACGTCCGTTTTGGCATCGGATGATTCGCGAAGTGAGTTTTTCCAGCTGCTCATGAGCTCGATATATTGCTGATTCGTTCGGCCTGGATTCTTTTCAATTTTGGCAGGCGCGAGTACGTCCCTGGCAAGAAGACATCTAATGGCGCGAAGACACTCTAGTCCTGCAATGCAGCCTTCGGTTAGTAATCCTTCCGTATTTTGAATTGTAAGTAGGCAGTGGTACCTGTTGGATTCTTGTTTACTCTTTCTCGTTACCACGAAGCTTCAGAGGATAGTACTGCACGAGGCATGGTCGGCTTCGCAATGAAGTGGTTGCTGCTTTGAAATGTCGATGTCCCCATTTTCATTATTAGAGAGCTTTAGCTACAACATACTAACGAGAATCCTGCGATGCATAGCCCTACGGAAGAGTTATTAACCATGTTGTGAGCTATTCTGGTTGGAAATGTTAGCAGGACTGATATAGATGGAAATGCATGGGCTTTCTATAACAGTTTGTTCCATGATATAGTTACTGCTTTCAGTGCCAAAATTGTGTGGTCGTTGTGGTCGGGTGGCTCTTGATTCTTGGTGAAGTGAGGTTATTCATAGGGCTCGAGTGCATAATATCTTTTCTTTTATGTCATCGCTTTACCTGTTTTGATTTAGTCAATGTCTAGTCTTGAGTTGTTCAAATCCAGAAAGATAATGTCTGAGTGGTAATCCTTGAATCAATTCCATACAGTTTTTCCATATTGAGGGGCCAGATCAGCTAGAAAAACTGTCCCTTTGTCGGAGTGAGCACATTTGTAGATTTTTACTTTACAAGAAATGCTTATTGATCTTCATATCTTTCTCTTGCTCTATGCTCGAATTTGAAGCTTTTTTTTTTTCTTTTGAGAGTTGAGTTTCTTCTAATCAATTGGGTAAGTCTCAACTGGATCTGGTTATATTTAGTTGGATAGAAATTTGATTGTTGTGAACGTTGTCCTGAGTGCTCTGAACTGCATAATAGAGAGACAAACTCTGTTAACAACCTATTTTGTGTCTTAACAACCCCATTTCTATTGTGTCAATGGTTTCGACGATCGATTAGCAAAGTCTAGATGAGGGATGGTGATATGACGGTTGATATCCTTTAGGTGTGAAATTATTTCTAGGTTCATCTATGCATTCTTTAGAGAAATAATAGTTTCTTCAAATGTGATGAACTGGTGTGGACAAAAGTTTCTCTAATGGTTGGTTAATCCTGGCACAATTGTGTGCTTCGTAATGTTGTGGGGGTGGATCCTGTTCTGCTGCTGCCTTGATTTCCATGTTATGTTTTGTTGCCATCCAAATGTTATGCGAAAGTCATTCACCCCTGCAATTTTACATCAGCTGGAGTATTATCTCCAGAGTACGCCCATAATCTTTCGCTTTGCTCTTTCACCTGGAATTTCTCTCTGTTATCTGCTAGCTTTTCTTTTAGTAGGATTGTTCTGTCAATAACGGCTTTCTACAGATAGAATCCTGTCTTTAAATTTTTCTTCTTCAATGGCTGGCAGGATAAGCTGTTCCAGGGTGCCCTACTTCAGAAGCATTTCTTTTGTTCTACAACCACTGCCGATGATGCTCATGGGGGACGTGATGAAGAGAAAGACAAGTGAGTTTTTGTTTTTTTCTTTCGTTATTTCTTCTGTTTTTGGTATTAAAGAAGATGGAAATGCAATCCATATGGTTGCATGAACTGTTGAGGTAGTTATGGTGAACTTAGCCGATCATATTTGTGGCTATGGTTAATTTGGTGCGTCATCCTAAATGAGTGCGGCTAGTGGATGATCCAACATGAAGATTGTTTATCTCCAGTTATGAGCTGGGCCCTCTTCAGGGTTTTCTCTATAATTGGACCACCCTTTAATGTTAGTGTACTTGGAGGAATTTTGCAGGATATCTGTGACGTTTGTTGATAAGGATGGTGAAGAAAAGCAAATTAAGGTTCCCATTGGAATGTCAATGTTAGAAGCAGCTCATGAAAATGATATAGAACTTGAAGGTACTTGTGTCCTTCCGAAGCAATTGTCATGCATTATTCAGCTTTGCTGTCATCTTATCTGTGGCTTATTCTCCGAATGATGCCAAGTTCTCTCTAAGGAGTTGGCCTCTCAACCCTGTTGCATCTGACCACCAAAAGAGAGAGAGAGAGAGAGAGAGAAGAAGAAGAAAAAACCACCCTGTTGCATCATAGAATGTCCCAGAATGTTTATGTTCCAGATTAGGTATCTCTGTGCGGTTGATATAGGATTGTACCATGAATCTTAAGTTTCAGTGGCAACTTGAATCTAATTTTGTCTTTTCTCTAAACTGATTCTGTGCTGTTATTTGGATATCAGGAGCATGTGAAGGTTCACTTGCATGTTCAACATGTCATGTCATTGTGATGGTATGTTTCTTCAATGCAACATTGTAATTGACTAGCCTCTAAGTCTGAATTAAAAGTATCTAAAACTACGAATCTCATGACAGGACATGGAGTACTATAATAAACTGGACGATCCAACTGATGAGGAAAATGACATGTTGGATTTAGCTTTCGGGCTTTCAGAAACGTGAGTGCTCACTATAATGTTTGGTTTGGGGCCCGCCCAATTTTGTGTAGGGATGAAACTTCTCTGAGTGATAATATATGGCTTGTTGGCAGTGTGCCCCAAACCTAGGAATGACACACTGCTTCTGTTCAGAATGCACGGTGCTGAATAATCTGTCCAGAAGTGAAATTTTGTCTCTTTTGGGTCTCTGCAGGTCTCGTCTTGGTTGTCAGGTGATTGCTAGACCTGAATTAGATGGAATGCGCTTGGCGATTCCAGCAGCCACTCGAAACTTTGCTGTTGATGGATACGTTCCAAAGCCTCATTAACATGATATAACTTTGGAAAGTTTTTTCTGAGTGTAAAGGATGCAGTCATCCCAATTTTGTAGCAGAGTACACTTCTAATCTCTTATTCTTTGTTTATGTATTGATTTTAGATTACATTTGACCCTATACACATGGTGTAAAATCCAAACCAGGTTTTTCATATGAAAGCTGTCTAAAATAAAATTTGATCTTCCTTCAATGTGGTTGTGCTCGTTTCTCATAATGAATATTCAATCTTTCTTATTTCTGAGGGAATGCACTTATTTTTCCTTTGGCAATGCATGGTTTGTAGCTCTAAAATTTTGACTTTGTTAGCATGAAGAGAAGTTTCTAGTCTTCATTGTTCTAAAGAATTTAGGCCTTTCATTTTTCCGACAATGCGAAAGGCTTGTTAACGACCCAGGTAGAAAGACAAGTCAGGAAAAGAAAATCATGGTTTGTACGTGCATGGTACTTGAGGAGGTAAAATTAGGGATGGGGGAGTTTCCAAAAGAAATGGAAGGACAGACGGCATGGGGGACCTACCTCAGAAAAGTAAAAACTTATTCTGATTCATAGAAACTGTAAAAATAAATGCGGATAACTTTAGAGGTTAATAGATACTTTTTTAAAGATTTGAGGCGTTGAATATCAAACAGTGGGCATGGTGGAAACACTAAAAGCAAAAGTTGACGCATGTTAAAAGCCACGGCCACCCCAAACACATTCTAAGTGTTGGTTGTTCAGTGGACCAGATCTTTAGCTACCTCTTCTCTGGTGTAGTTCTCTTTCAGCAATCAGTTGCATATCTTCTTGGTCCGAACCTGCAAAACTTTTTCTATTTCTTTTTCTCAGCTAATAGAATGATAAGAGGAATCTGTCCTAAGAATTTCCTTCTTCTGTAGGGACCTGCAATTTGCTCCGAGCCTAACTTGTTACTCATGATAAATCAACAAGGTAAGAGATCCTTCATTCCTGTGACTGAGAGAGTGGAAATCCCAAGTAGTTTTAGTTTGTTGAGTGGAATTTATGAGCGAAATGATAATTTATCTAGACATGCATGGAGCATCTATTGAATATGGCTTGGGTGCTCCAATGCTCTGATGACAATCTATTGGAACTTTTATCCAGTGTATGCATTGCTAGAACTTGTTACAAGTGCATAACATGATGCTACTCTGTGTCAAACTGCATTTGGTCACATTATTGGGGAGCGAAAGTTGGAATAAACTTGCAAATCTTGACTAATCTCTACTTTTTAATCATTCAAATCATTTTCTTTCTTCATGTAAGTTATTTGTGGGTGGCTTCAATGAAGTTGATGACAGTCTACCAGTGCTAATGCCTTGAACATGTGACAACTTGTATTTCTCCCTTGCCCATGTTAAAAGATATGGTCTTCTAACTTCTAGGGAGAATTGCATGACCTGCCGTGCCAAAACCCAGCCTTCACAAGTAGATATTATGGTGCATGCAAAGAACTGACTCTGATCTTTCCTTTGCTCAACATCTATATTATATATCCCCATTCCATGAGTATCACTGCAATTTAACTCTGCCATCCCATGAGCATCCCTTCTAATTTAACTTTTGAGATCCCACCACTAGGGTGTGGTCTATGCAGAACATGGAGAAGTAACTATAGCCTAAACATTGCCCCCTTTGCTAGCCTTCCGGTACAAGGCCCATTTGACGAAGAAATGCGACATATAAATGGACCATGATGCTATTAAATTGTCTGACTATAGGGCCATTTTCAATTACTTGCAAGAGTTCAGGGAAAATTTCTTGGCTACTGAAAAATGGCTGTCAAGCAAATAGACAAAGTACCAAAAATTAAATGAGATCTTTTGTGTTTATGGCGATTCTCTCACCTTAAGTAAGTAACACTTCTTCCATCCCAACCAATCCATATGTCTTTTGATCTAGCTGCCTTGGGCAAATCATTGAAGCTGATAGGAGGAGGCATCCTATATGGTGAAAAACAGGAGCCAGGATACTGCAATTGAATGGAGTAATATTAGCTATTAGTCTTGCACCTCTCTAAAGGATTTGAAGATAGATGAAGATAAAAGGAGTCGGTAACACACCTGATGGGCATCTATCAAGTGAAATGGTAACAATGGCTGGAAATGTGCCATAGAGTCCACTCGCAATACCCATCTCCAAAAGCTTTATGAACCTAGAGATATGTGATAATGAGCCTATTTCGTGGCTGCAGTCGCATATTATGAACTTAGGACATTTTTTTTTTCTGCCAATCACTGTAAATATGAATTATTTTATTTATTTCTATTGGAGTTTGGGGAATATGTTGCATTGTTTACAAAACTATGGGTTTGCCGTTGTCTAGCTTGGGAATGGGGATATTGGTTCGGCTAGTATGTGTTAAGACTTTGACGTGAGCCCTTTTATCGGACAGATAAAGGATAGAAAGCAAATGCATCAGTATGTTGTTTTTCATGCTCTCTAGGCTTGACCATCAGTCTACTTGGTAGAACTTGTCCCGGTATAACACATTGGTCTATTTTTGTGGCAAGAGTCACATTATTGTCCAGTCATTGATGATTAATTCAATGATGTATGGTGAGAATGCCTGTCAGTTTGTCTGCTCACTGTCTTTATGTTGTACTTCATATGTTTTTCTTGTTCACTGCCAAGCTTCAGCTGTCAGAAGGTTACTAGCTAGATTTTTTGGGGCCTTTCCTCATCTTTTGAAGTAGTTGAGCTGCTCCATTCCCTGGCAACTCAAGATTGGAATATATCATTTTGGCCGATAGCATTGATATGACATTGCAATGATGACCCCTTTTGCTCACATGCTTGGTTATAAAGAATTCCCTCGTAAGATTTGCTCATGGTGATTGATTCTGGATTATGATTCTTAGTCACTAGATGATGCTGGGTGCTGAGGGTGCATCTATCTCTGTTTCCTTTATTGTTGATTTGTTAGTTCAACCTAAATGGCAGATTGTTGCTTAAGGAACCAAGGAACCATCCTATGTTCAGTCAGCAGTACCATGTTAGTACTCTGCAGTACGCGCTGTGTTTGGACCAGCATGAAATCGATTTTTAGTCATTTGCTTTGTACTTGATAGGAAATCATGTAGTAGCTCAAGTACACACGTCAACAATCTGCATGTGACACGTAAAAGCCAGGTGGCTTCTTGTAGCATAACTTGTAAGGCAACATATGCGATAAACGTATAACCCGGAAGTAGAATACACTCCCAAGGCATAAGGAGGCATCTGTATGTGCTGATTAGTTTTTTGAAGGAATTGTGACTTGAAGATATGCTAGAGCTTTAACAGATTATTGTGTTCGGTATTTTTTTGCTCGGGGTCCACTGTCTCTACATCTTTTCCTTAAAAAGAAACAAATTACAGTGTACGGATTAAATGGTTTGTGATCTCTCATCAAGGGGTCGCGATAGTTGTATATACGGATGAATTGTGTACAATCGAGAAGCGATTGAGTTTTATACTACTTCAATTTGCCGTATCTTTATACTCTACTAGCTTGACTGGACTTCTCTTTAAGAATTGTGTCGTAGTTGTCGTTCGCAAGGACGTGATCGGCTGAACCTCTACTTGCAGGCCACCGCGTTTTCTTTTCCCCTAAGTCAATTCAATACCACGGTTCACCAAGTTCATACAGCTATTACGTGTCATACTGTATGCTTCTTTGTGTATTTGCATCGCTTTAACTCTTAATCATTCCAGCTATATTTCGTCACGCTTTTTCTTTTTTCTTTTTTTTTTTTTATCTTTTTTCTCCCTCTTTACGTGCTTTTTCTGTAGATGGAAAATACAATGATGTTCACATCATTCCTACCCCATTCCTCTGTTTTCCAAGACAGATGCTTCCCATCCCCGTTCGATTACGTTAGGGAGAAAACAAATCATGCATGCCTTGGAATCGGACTCGATAATTCATACTCAAAAACGCTCCTTTTCGCAAAGTCAAAAGTGAGTTGGTTAGAAGGCTTTGCCTCTCCAAATCTAACGTCTAATGCGGGCTCGAATGGACACTTGCGTCTCTCTTTTTTCCTATAAGACGACAACTACTCGTAGGCCGTGGCTTTCGATGACATCGCAAGTCTCGATAAGTCGGCCCTCCAATTGGAAAAACACAAAGGGAGAAAAACACGCACACGCACACACCAAATCCCTAGCAATCCCGCCGTTTCTTTATTCGACGGGAAGGGGAAGAAAAGAAACCATGTCCTACCCACGTTTCACTTGCATGTTCCCTATTTTGTACCTACGCGAACCCGCTCACGTCACTGGCGAGTCCTTTGAAAACGACGATTAATCATTAGTCAAATGATTTCATCGGGGCCCTTTTGAAGTCTCTAGAAACTCGCCAGGGGGTTCGCGTTCTGCCCCCCTTATTCTAAAAATTCATCTTTTAGCCTAGTCGTCACCGTTCGTTCTTTATGTGCGAGGGCAGGACCAACGACGAAATAGTTGTCATCAACTAAGCTGAGACGTTTAGAATAGAAAGGCGAGTAGTAATCATTCAGATGGGGACTGTAACCACTCCGTTTTGGACGCATCCTGCGGACAGCTACGTTGATGTTATGGACTTCGCATGATAGCAAGTTAATCTCGTATGATTTGGTTACTGACAGGACTTTCGTCAGTACCAAACCAGAGTACAAAAAAAAATGGGTCGTCGAGGTTGCTCGGCTCGACTAAATCGCAACTCATTTATACTGAAATTTCACCGCGATAGACCAGGAAATCCAGCCGAGTCCTCCAATAGTATCTCGTCAAGAGTTTTTAACAGGAGTTCATCATTAATTATGCTTCCGATTAAGGAATCTCCTGATTAAGTAGCGCAAAATCATTAAGAAACGGAGTAGTTTGATGATCGAGCAGCATGGTCGAGCTTAGGTGGTTGTGGCTTTATCTCGGGGAGGTCGTCCCATTCAATTTCAAGCTTGAATCGACAGTTCATTCCGAATTTGATTTTTTAGGTCATTAAACATGCGTGCCCCTCTTGCGTTAGTCATCGACGGCCCCCCTCTACAGCTCAGGCTCGCCTATTACGTGCATGAGGGCTCCTTTCTTTCTTCTTTTCCTTTCGGGGCACTCCCTAAGCACATTTTCGCCATGCATTAAAAGGCGGTTATCGAGGAATTACGAAACCCGAGCAACCATCTCCAGTAAAGTGAGCGGCACAAGCGAAAACGACTGGTTCCATCGTTGCCTTCATTCTTTTGCCGGCTGAAAGCGAAAACGATGGTTTAGAAAAGACTCTTGTTTGGACACCTTCAGCTTTCTCAATTCGATCATGATCAGAACAAGACACGATTTCAGCCACGAAAATTGCTTCCCTCTCGAAGCAAAAGCTCGCATCGTCAAGAAAAAGGAAGGATGATTCTCAAAACAAAAGCAACAACACATAAAGATCGCTAATGTACTGCACAATGGTCGTAGACCTTCCAGAAGGAGCCCTGGTCCGTGACATATTTTCCGAATCTTTTCTTTGATTTCTTTCCCTTTATTATTATTATTATTATTATTATTTTATCTCTTCTTCTTTTTGATATTTGTTGGTCGATTGTACTACCGGCCAAAGTTTAATAGAAAGAACTAGTACAACGCTTGGAATATGTACATTATATATCGCGATTGGTTCCAATGGCTGTTCATGATAATGACACATTAATTTGTTCTAGACATTCTTGTCTTATGGAATACTCAAATGCGTTAAGACACCCCTACGTCTCTCTAACAAACCTCTCGGGTCTCACCTAACCCTGTTGATTCCAGAACAGCAAGAAGAAGAAAGAAGGAAAATTCACTCGTCGCCACCCGATAGAAGCCCCCCCAAAAATCATTAGGGTCGTGATTATTGACCGGGTTTGCGTCAAGGCGGGTCCGGCTACGAGCCATTCTCATGGGGGGATTCGTGGGCAGCGTCCCCTGTTCACAAATTGCATTCGTTTAATTTAAAGTAATTTAGAGGGGAGACTGAAGTTGCTAGTCATGTCATTAAATGAAGATTAGCTGGATTCCATAATTGACAAAAGAAGAGTCCTGGCTCCTGCCAACTCCCATGCATGCCGAAGCAGCAAAAAAGTCTTCCGTGAGGGCGGCAAGGGAGTGCCATCCATGAACAGATGACCGCTGGCATCTGCTGTTGTTTTTTCAGGGTTTGATTGTTTATATATGGCGTGGGAATGGGTCGGGAGGGAGGGAAGTCTTCGTGTTTGGAAGCGAGATATTCGCTCGGCTGCAACATTTCCTTTCCAACTGTGGATAAACCTCGTCAAACCTTCTGAGTTTTGATGGAGATGGGAGGAATCCTTCATCTTCCAAGAAGGAAAAAAGGAAAGCAACGACTGGAACAAGAGACCGGACGGGTTTTTGTTTGCGTGGGTGTCGGGTTATTCGCGATTTCAAGCAGATAAATAAGGATAAATAAGTACCTGAAGTATCATATGCATGTTTATGTGGGGTAAGATTAGTAAGGTGTTAAACATGTCTAAGAAGGAGTGATCTTGCAGCTGGTGGCGGTTCGTTCTGCTTGATTCAGATGAACGAAGTCGCATGATTTACTATTCAGTGTCGCCATTGATGAAAATGTTTAAAGCATTTCCATTTTCATGTGTTCCAAACAATGAACATTTTATTATTATTATGAAAAGGCTGCATGTCAATTTTGGAGTGTTCAGACGATGATATCTTTCGATGCGTTCGTTTGTGCGACCATGTGACAGATGCATCATCCCGACAATTTGAAGACAATTCTGGGTTTGGCTCAAGTCCCTTGTCCTCAAGTTTCATCACTGTTAGCTTCTGAAGAATGTGTCGCATATAGTAATTGCTTCTTTATCCTCTTTACTCTACTGTTTCACCAACTAAAATCTACGTACATCGAACCGAGCCAAACCAAACTGAATAAGACACGTTCGTAATCAAAGGAGAGATGTCGTGAAGCACAATTGCTCACTGGGACGTTCCTAAATATCAAATCGGACCATATCGATTTGTTTATCCATTTATTGGTTTGGGATATTTTTGTTATTATTTTACTTGTTTGATTTTGGTTTATAGCTTTGAAATCCAATAACACCGAACCAAACCAATAAATTGATTAGATAGACTGATTTGATTTCCTATTGACTAATAAACTTTGTTAACTTAACAGAACCAAGTTAGATTTTTTATCTAGGATTTCTCTATACTATTAAATGAACGATTTCTGCTTCTCAATAATTGGCCATTATTGATTTATTTTTAGTCTCGGATAATAATGACGGAAGAACTTGCTATGATCCTTTGTATCATACTTATTGTCGATAATTAATTCAATACAATCATAATTTATGTTCCCTTTTTTTTTTTTTTTTCAATAGGCAGGTAGAAATAGGTGCTTCCTTTTTCTTTTCTTTTTTTGGGTTAAATTCCGTCTAACGATAACAATAGACAGTTTAATTACACGTTAAACTTCTTACTTACACATTGACTTCATAGTAATGGTTTGAACTGAACAGAACCGACAATAAATAAAGGCTACCGATTTGATTTGAACGGTAATTCCTATTGGTTTGGTAATGTATTTGGCTCGAGATCCGTCCTGAAACTGGGCAAAAGGCACCTCCAAACCGAAGTACGAACGCTGCGAGCGCTCCCGGATCCGCTTATTGACCCTTTTTGATTTCTTTTAATTCCATCGAATTAAAGAATGAGCCAAACATCAGATGGGAAATTAAACACATCGGCAGGACAAAAAGAAATGAAAGAAGAAGCAAATAAGAAAGAAATAAAAAAAGGCGATTTTTAGCAAATGGCCTCCCCGGGTCCGAATATCGTCCCAAAGAGAGCAAGCCAAAAAAACAGAAAACCAACCCCATAATTCCGACCAAACCCCTCTCTCTCTCTACTGGTCTTTTTGGTCTTCTTCTACCTTCCCTTACCTTAAAAACCTTTTGTAGCATCATTCCCATTACTATATTAAGCCACCACCCCCCGCATATCCCCCTCCTCTCTCCTCACCAGAAGTAGCACTTCTCTCTCTAGGAAAAAGAATCATTTTTTCCCCTCAAGAACACCCCCCCCTCTCTCTCTCCCTTCCCTTCTCCTGCTCTGAGAACCGGACGAGCCGATACGTGGCGCAATCCTCGCCGTGGTTGCTGGTGCAGAAGCATAAAGCCAGCCCTTACAAGTACACCCACCTTCCCCTCTTTCTCTCTCCCCGAAGGTGGCGCCTCCTTTTGTTTATTGCGGAGCCGCGCGACTGTTACAACTGGAGTTGAAATTCCCGGCTCTGTAAAATGGCGACGGTGGTGGTGATGATGATGATGATGACGAGCGCAGTCCAAATTCTAACTGCTTTTTAAAATTCGTTCCACGACTCGGGCACATTCTGCTGAGGAAAGTTCTCATGCGTTGAACTCGGGTGTGTGCACCCACGCGCCCGTGCGGAGAGATCGGTTGAGCGGTGTTTATCTCTGTCTCTGTCTCTCTCTCTCTCTCTCTCCTGCTCTAACGTGTGATCGACCGAACCTGCAAAAGGGTCACCTCCCTTCCTTCTCCTCCACCAGCGTTTCTAGTGAGAGAAAGGCACGCACGCACGCACTTTCGCTCTCTAGACAATTCAAGTGCAGCAGTTGAGAAAGAGAGGGAGGGAGGCGGGTTCGGTCCGAACTGGGGGGAAGGAGATGAGATCGTCCGCTTCGATGGGGTCGAAGCGGTCCAGCTACAGCCGCGGGTTCGACTTGCCCGAGGACTTCGACGACGACGAGGACGAGGCGGCGGCGGCCGACGACTACGGCAGCGTCGGCGGGGCAATGCTGCCCGTGTTCCTCAACGACCTGCGGCAGAACTCGCAGCAGGACCTCGTGGAGGTCACCCTCGAGCTCGAGGACGACTCCATCGTCGTCCGCAGCGTCACCCCGACGAGCAACCACAACCGGGCGCCCCCCGCCGCAGCCGACGACAACGCCGATCCCGCGGCGGCGGCGGCGGCGCTGGACAGGAACCTGTCGGTCACGACGAGGATCCGGAGGAAGTTCCCGTGGCTGCGGTCCGGGTCGTCGCGGGCCGGGTCGGAGGCGGAGGCCCCGACGGCGGCGGCGGCCACGAGGGAGGTGCGGAGGGCGAGGGCGAAGCTAGACCGGAGCCGGTCGAGCGCGCAGAGGGCGCTGAAGGGTCTCCGGTTCATCAGCAAGGCCAACTTCGGGGCCAGGGACGCCGAGGAGCTCTGGCGCCAGGTCGAGGCTCGCTTCCACCGCCTCGCCATGGACGGCCTGCTCACCCGCGAGGACTTCGGCGAATGCATCGGTACGTTCTCCAAATCCCATCGCCGTCGTTATAGTAGTGCATGCGAGACGTGGTGAAATGTGTGCGGACGGGCTGCGAAGGAAGTTGACGGTTGGCGGCGGTGGGTTTTGCTTTGCTGTTGGAAAACCAGGGATGGACTCGAAGGAGTTCGCGGTGGGGATGTTCGACGCGCTGGCGCGGCGGCGGCGGCAGAGGATCGGGAAGATCACCAGGGAGGAGCTGCACGACTTCTGGCTCCAAATCTCCGACCAGAGCTTCGACGCGCGGCTTCAAATATTCTTCGACATGTGGGCCCCCCTCTCCCTGTCTCTCTTTATCTCTCGATTCGTCTACCCGTTTCGTGACCGTTCGATCGGATCGGGGCGATGGCTTCCTGGCCTCGTTGACCGTGCCTTTTCGATCGATCTGACGGCGGGGGATGCGGAATCCGGGGCAGGCCCGGCCGCCCCCTGGCCGCATGATCTCCCGAGGTTTCCGGCGGTCATCTCTCGGGATGATCGCCGGCGTATTAATTGCCCGACAGAGAGAGAAGACGAGAAGTGTCGTTGAAGCTTTAATTTACTTGTCGAACTCCATCGATTATTATTACCCGCGAAAATGAAGTACATTGAATGTTACTTTTTGAAGAGCAAAAAGGGTTTTGTCGAAACGGATTTTTGGCAGTGAATTTCGTGATTTTGAGTGTACCCTTTTTTTTTTTTTTGGTCTTTTTACGTGTGATCAACTCGTTGAAAATTAGAATTTATACACTAAGAATAGCAGTTGTTAATAAGATCATGCTAGAGTTATTATTGTCTTGGTCGGGGCCCAAGTCGTCGATAATTGTTGGGAATATCTACTTTCTTGGGTCATGAAAAAATTTAATGCTTTCATTAAAAATGGAAAGGAAAATCTTAGTTATTTTTTTGCGTATTTGAACTAGATTTAGTGTACCTCCTCAATTTACTTGATAATTCATGTAACTTGACAAATGCCCTAAAAGCCCTGATGAAAGTCCTGACGTGTGCGTATCTTTGTGCTTTATTAGGGCGGACAGCAATGAAGATGGGAGAATCACCAGGGCAGAAGTACAGGAGGTAGGACTTTTTTGTTCTTCCTCATCTGCAATTTCGAGTTTTGTCATCATTACTCGAGCGTTATCAGCAGCGTGTCGTCCCTCTTTCGCTTGTCCACGTAGACATGAATGGTACTTCCGGCTCACTAGCGAGATGATGCATCGGTTGTAGCTAAGAAAGAATGAATTGTTTCGTTTTACCGACACTTTGGAGCTTCACCAATGTCTTGATTTCAGCTTCTGATGCTCAGTGCATCCGCTAACAAGTTGTCGAAGCTGAAAGAGCGAGCGGAGGAATACGCCTCCCTGATCATGGAGGAACTGGACCCGGAGAACCTCGGCTACATCGAGGTAAGAGCCTCTGAAGCGGCAAAGCAAAACATAGATGACATAGGATATTCAACTTAGGAAAACTCTTTGCTCCATTGGAAAGAAGTACTAATTCAGACAGGCTATCATTTGACCTGTCCTCTGTTTCAGTTGTGGCAACTGGAGACTCTGCTTCTGCAAAGGGACACTTATATGAACTACAGCCGAACGCTCAGCACGACCAGTGTTGGCTGGAGCCAAAACCTGAGCTCGTTTAGACCGACCGACACGGTGCGGAGGATTAGCAGCTCCCTCCGATGCCTCGTGCTGGAGAACTGGCAAAGAGGTTGGATTCTGTTGCTTTGGGCGATAGTGATGGGGTGCCTCTTCGCTTGGAAGTTCATCCAATACAGGAACATGGCAGCGTTTCATGTAATGGGCTATTGCCTGGCGACGGCCAAGGGGGCAGCAGAAACTCTGAAGCTCAACATGGCTCTCATCCTCCTGCCTGTCTGCCGGAACACCCTGACGTGGCTCCGGTCCACCCGAGCCAGGTCGTTCGTTCCCTTCGATGACAACATAAACTTCCACAAGGTAAAAGATCTGGCAAAACAAGTAGAAACATCCTGCATAGAGTTTTGAAATGATGGTTCCCAACATCGTATCAATTGCTCCTGGCTGAATTAAATTGGCATAGTTCAAAAACATAGTTTTTCCCAAGAATGGAGCTTGAAATTCACTATGGCAAGTAATAGAAGTAGAAGATTTAGAAAGAAAGTCTAAAGATTTCAATGGTTGCAACTTCCAGGGAATGCAATTCCTTTAACATGCATGAGCTAAAGGGCATATGAACATGGCAAAGATATAAAGGAAGGACAGTTGATCACTGATTATTTCAAGCACTACTGTATTTTAGACCAACTATATCTCGTGTATGCAAAAGATAATGGAATGACACTCCAGCACTTTTTTCTCAATGCACAGATAATTGCATGTGCCATAGTCATCGGGATCATCCTTCACGCAGGAGACCATCTAGCATGTGATTTTCCCCGCCTGGTAAACTCCTCTCCAGAAAAGTTCGCCCTCATATCCTCCTACTTCAATAACAGAAAGCCCACATACACGGACCTTCTATCTGGAGTTGAAGGAGTGACGGGCATTGCTATGGTGGTTTTGATGGCTATCTCATTCACTCTAGCGACACACCGGTTCAGGAGAAACATAGTGAGGCTACCTGCACCTTTCAACAGATTGACAGGCTTCAATGCATTCTGGTATTCCCATCATCTGCTAGGTGTGGTCTACGTTTTACTGCTCATCCATGGAACCTTTCTGTACTTGGTGCGTGAATGGTACAAGAAAACGGTAAGCAATCCATCTCATTGATATGCCGTAGTTAAGTCAAGACATCAAAATTCATCATGTAATCAATAGCACTGGTACTAATTCAATGCCTTACTCACCTCAGACATGGATGTACATCTCTATTCCATTGTTGCTTTACATACTTGAGAGAAGCGTGCGAGCATGCAGATCAAACCATTATGCAGTTCGAATATTGAAGGTAATACCTTTCTTATTTCTCTTACATTTCGACTTTTCATTGTTTGATCAAGAAAAGGACATAATATAATGCACAATTGAGAAAAAAAATGCATCAGCATCTTCATGCACGATCTTCGCAAAGTACATTGAGAAATTTGTTTTTCTGAAAAAAGCTAATTTCTTTTGGACTATGCTTGTTCTCTTCAGGTTTCGGTTCTACCAGGGAATGTCTTCAGCATAATCATGTCCAAGCCTCAAGGGTTCAAGTACAGAAGCGGGCAGTACATTTTTCTACAATGTCCGACAATTTCCCCTTTTGAGTGGTAAAGTCCAAAACTCATCTCACCTCCTAGCTTTTCCAACATCAGCATTTCCGCCATCTAAGGCTAAGTGCTGATACCTTCCAGGCACCCATTCTCAATTACTTCAGCACCTGGAGATGACTACCTCAGTGTTCACATCAGGACAGTTGGTGATTGGACACAGGAGTTGAAAAAAACCCTCACTGAAGGCAGAGACTCGTCATGTGTTATTGGCCGAGCAAAATTCACATCGATTGGGTGTATCAATCAGACAGGGTAATTATGTTTCTGGCAGGCTTAAGTTCCGAAATAGAAACTATTCTAGGTAATGCTAACTGAACAAACTGTCATGTCATGATGCAGCCAACCCAAATTGCTCGTCGATGGTCCATACGGAGCTCCAGCTCAGGACTACAGAAATTATGATGTACTGCTCCTCGTGGGGCTTGGCATTGGTGCAACCCCTTTTGTAAGCATCCTTAGAGATCTTCTGAGTAATACAAGAGCAGAGGAGCAAATGGTACAGTATGCTGCTAGTATATGAACAACGTGTCTTAAAATTTAGGAAACACATCCTAAACTTTTGCTATTGTGATGAACTAGGATTCAATTACAGAGACCAGTAGATCTGACGATAGCACAAATAGTTTCGCATCTTCAAACGTGACACCAGGCAGCAAAAGAAAGTCACAGAGGACGTCCAGTGCTCATTTCTACTGGGTGACTAGGGAATCCGGGTCGTTCGAGTGGTTCAAAGGAGTCATGAATGAAGTTGCGGAAATGGATCACAAAGTAAAATTCTTCTGAACATTGCTCATGACTGTTTAGTGCACGTGTAGAAGGAAGTGACCCTATGTCTTCTCTCTTTCTGTTTGAGCAGGGTCAAATTGAGCTTCACAATCACCTTACCAGTGTCTATGAAGAGGGAGATGCAAGGTCAACTCTAATCACCATGGTCCAGGCTCTCAATCATGCCAAACACGGTTTCGACATCCTATCAGGCACACGGGTATAATATGATGTCTAAATAACAATGCCACATTCCGTTACGTTACCATGTTAACAATGAACACGCTACCGAGACAATTGACTAGAGACACTATAGATAGAATATTTTTTTCTATTTTTTAGCTCGTTTGTTAAAGTGAACTGCTTCGACCGTGAGACTGCTAACTCAGTCCTTATATTCGATACTTGCAGGTAAGAACACATTTTGGAAGACCGAATTGGAGAGAAGTATTTATCAAAGTAGCATCAAAGCATCCATACACTACAGTAGGTAAGTGTAAAACAAGAAAGCATTAGTACTTGCCTACAAATTTCATAACAATCAAACTAAGTAGTTCAGATCCCAGATACAATGAAATTACAAAAACTAGCTTCATTTGTTGCCGGTAATTAATCCCGAAATCATCATACAGGTAGAGCTTAGCACAGTAGCCTTCTGATATTAACAATAACTAGACAAGACTTTCAAATTGACATTTGGTCAGATGTAACTTCTGCAAATAAAAGACTTGTTTTTAAACTGGTAGGAGAATCCTTATACGCACTCTCTGGCCAAGTCTCCATCAGAAAATAATGCGAAGGATCAAAATATAAGATCTTAACTTTTGCGTAAATTATATAATAAAACCCTTGACTAGGAAAGTAAAACCATCTCCTTAACGTGATGAAACTCTACAATGTTTGCTGAATCTGCAGCTGTTGCAAGATACTGACGTTTCAATGATGTCTGAACGAAAGGGGTTTTTCTATTGCAGGGGTGTTCTATTGCGGGATGCCAGTGTTAGCAAAGGAATTAAGGAAGCTATCGCACGAGCTGAGTCACAAGACATCTACACGTTTCGAATTCCACAAGGAGCTTTTCTGAGTCGGACCCTCGAAGCATCAAGGTGCAACTTTTTTTTTTTTTGTTTTTGTAATTATGATACAGGCTGAAAAAACATTGAAGCGCACACCATAGTAGCACAGAGCAGATAGGATGTATATTCCCTTATATACCAACGATAGGAATACGCACCAACACAAGTAATTCTTTACGAAACAAGGACAGCATTTTATAGTCTTGTAGCACTGCATTTTGATTGTAGTTGCTAACTACCAGGACAAGGACTCTCTGTCTCTATTGATGAGAATTATTTTTCAGACTCTGATTACGCATTCGATAAGAAAATCTGTGTCGATTGCTGGCGTGCAAGTATCCGATTTTCAACACTTGGGCAAAGAGGAGTTGCAACAACTTCATCTATTTAATAGCCAGGTCTGAGGGATTGGATGAACGTAACAAGAAAGAGGCATCCATTAGTTGACAATGGCTTAAACAAAGACATATGCCTGTGTATGCATGTTGCACCTACTTATTCCTTTTGCTTATTATTAGCCAAAAGTCAGCAGGAACAGCATGAGAAAATGGAATATACCCAGTAGATTATATGGTTTCCTATCGAAACAACCGACTCCGATAACACTTTTTTTCTCGGAGATGTCTCAATTCAATTGATCTCGACATCACAACAAATCTACCAATGTTTTGTGAAGGGAAGGCATTTCCGGAGAGAAAAGCCAAATGCTGGAGCCCCGACAGTTTTACTTGAGTAATTTCGTTCGAAGGACACGGCGACGTTGTAGTTGACAAGATCCGAGCATGGGGGCCAAAAGCAAAAACTAACGACAGCGTGGCTTGTCCATGAAACTTACAAAACATCAAATTGGAAAACAATCTTGATTATAACTCTTACTTTCAGAACATCAAATTGGAAAGCAATCTTGCTTTAGATCATCCGTCTCATTTTTTCCCTAGAACACCAATGGTATCATCCTCCTCAAGTTCAATGATGCTTTGATCCCTTGAATTACATTCGAAACCATGGGAAGGAGAATGTCATCATTCTAAGGGTTCAGCTTTCTTGACTCATTAGCGCGAGTCCGAAGTGTTATCTTTAAGCTTCCATCAATTATTTCAGTATGTGAACAACCTTTTGCCTTTGACAACGATTTCGCCTCCGACCCTCCCAAAAAAAGGGGGGAAATGGGGCCGTAGAACAAGAGCCGCGATACTCGGATTCGAGCTCGATCGACTTTACAACTCAATCTGAGTAGGTTCTTACTGAACCTGAGTTCGACTTGACCGACAAATAAATTAATGTCCAAACTCAACTTAAACTAGCATACTTAAATTACAATATACTCTTATTGATTACACAAAAAAATCTCAAATTAGTATCCGTGTAACAAATTTACACTAAACCAATTTTTTTATTACGAAAAATCTTAAACTAATTTTTTGACTATAAAAAATTTCAAACTGGTACATTTGTGACAAATTTATTCTTCGTTAATTTCCGTTAAATTAAATTAATACCGTGAAAAACCAAAAATTGGTACACTTGTTACAAATTGAATGTAAAATCCCAAACTAATACACATCCAACTCAAAAATCTGATAATTATATTTAATGAAAATTAATAGAGGGTAAATTTGTTATAAGTGTACATTTCTGATTTTTTTGTGATTAAAAAATTAGTTTGGGTAAATTTATCATAAGTGCACCGATTTGAGATTTTTCGTGAGATTAACTTATTACAATATAACACCACCCCATGTGGTGGCGGCATTGGTTCGGGCTTTGTCCTCCTCACGACGGGGACAAGTTCGAATCCCAGCGTCGTCATTTGTGGACTTATCTCGTAGCGTCGGGGTGATGGTTCCTTAGCGCCACCCTAGGGTTTATCCGCCGGTTGCCGGCTATACGGAGTTCCTTGGGTCACCCAAAAAAAAAAAAAAAAACTTATTACAATATAACTTTGGTAACTTAGCTGTGTCTCTCTCTCTCTCTGTCTCTCTCCAGTGATAACTTGGCGGCCTACTGGGCCGGTCAGGCCCGGCCGACCGAGGATCTGGTCCCGTCGGTCCAGTTTCCCTGGTCAGGTCGAAGCCCCGCTCCCTCGAAACGAAGCCCGGATGGTGTCGCGCCGCGAAGGGCCAGCAATCGTCCACGCCACGAACGACATCGGAAAAGCCAATGAACGACCGCTCCACCTTATCTTTCTTCCCACCACCACCCGACCAAAAACCCGAAAACCAAAAAAAAAAAAAAAAAAACAGAGGAAGAAGAAGAAGATCAAGAAACGCAACGCTTGCTGGTCTGGTCGCAAGCAGAGGCGCACAGCACAGCAGCAAGAGAATAATCCGTTTGCTTTTTTTCTCTTATCTTTCTTGGGCCACTTTTTTTCCCCTTCATCTGCTCTGATTCTGAGCTCAACGATGGCCACGCTTTCCCTCCCGAAGCACTCCCTCCCGTCTCTGCTCCCACCTCAGACGCCCAGAACCCAATCTCCCCGGAACCCAACGTTCTTGCCCAGGTCAACGCAGTCTCAGTTCCACGGCCTTAAGCTGTCCAATTCCTCCTGTCCCTCCATCCCTTCTTCCTTCTCCGCCAAGAGCACCGTCTTTGCCAAGGTACATTGTCCCGCGTCCGGAGATTTGGAGGCATTTGGAGGCCTAAGCCAAGAGGGTTATTAATGTCTTCCCGTTTCTGTTTGTGGAAACTTCCTGCAGGTGAACAAAGGCCAAGCCCCGCCAGCCTTCACGCTGAAGGATCAGGATGGCAAGAACGTGACCCTCTCTAAGTTCAAGGGCAAGCCCGTCGTCGTCTATTTCTACCCTGCTGACGAGACGCCGGGCTGCACCAAGCAGGTAACTTGAACGACCTGCTCTTCCAGTGTTCTTTTTTGTTGGTTTGTGGGGGAGATTCAAGTGTTTGGTCCTGTTCTTTTGCCCATTTATGTGCAGAGTGTCACTGTTCACAATCACTTGTCTTTCTCTCTCTTTTGCCGAATATGGTGGTGAAATGAGTATGCTCTTAGCTAGCCTGCGCCCAATTGCTTTACTTTCTTTGAAAGAATTTGAGTACAATGTGTTGAGTTGCTTAGTGTAGCTAATAGCTATCGATAGATAGAGATGAATTCAGCGATTTCTCCGTTCAACTGGAGCTTCGGTCTATACTAGACCTTGCTGAATCGACCGCAGGGAATTTTCCTTGTGAAGAATTGGGTTTACTAAGAATGCCGTTTCTGTCAGGCCTGCGCTTTCAGGGATTCTTATGAGAAGTTCAAGAAAGCAGGAGCTGAGGTGGTTGGAATCAGTGGGGACGACTCGGCTTCGCATAAGGTATTGGACAAAGTTCATCTGTTTCCTGTAATTGATCATGTGTTTGCATCATTTGAGCTTTTGGAAAACTAATGCCGAAAGCTGTAGGAACAAGTGATAGATCGGGAATGTTTAAGTCTTTCGGGGTACATGTTTAATGAAACTGCAATACTCGGATTTTGCACCAAAATGCTAATGTTTCGCTGCTGACAATGAGTTTCATTGTTAACGTCAGGCATTCGCCAAGAAGTATAGACTTCCATTCACATTGCTCAGCGATGTTGGGGATAAGGTCAGGAAAGATTGGGGAGTCCCCTCGGATTTATTTGGGGCATTGCCTGGAAGACAGACTTACGTACTCGACAAGAATGGTGTGGTTCAGCTCATTTACAACAACCAATTCCAACCTGAGAAGCATATCGACGAGACCTTGAAGTTCCTTCAGAGTGCCTGATGAGCCATCGTAACTATGACGACAGTTTGTCCTTCCCAATTTCTTGTTGATTTATGTAAACTGTAATTTGGCCCTTAAATGACATGATCTACAATTCTTAAGTCGGTCTTGTATGGATCAAGGACTAGATTGATTTTATTCGGGTTTGTAGTAAGGACATGCAATCCAGACAAGCCTAATACAACATTTACTATGATGCTTCTCTTTATTCTGTACTAAAACATATGAAAAACAAATGGGAACACCTTCAAAGATACAAATAGAATAGCACGGTCATGAGCTCACTGTCGCATCATTCTTCTTTTTCATAGTCCTGACTAGTGTAAGGGCTAAATGCCTCGGCCAAGCAGTTCTTCTTCCTCAACGGGTTCCACCCCATGTCTCTGCATATTTCATCGTCATGGTTGATACTGAAGACGGAGATGCAGTGCCTCTTGTAAAATCGGGTCGTCCTTTTCAACACCCCGATCTCGTTAGTTGTCTGTTCAAGCATGTCCTCGGCACTCGGGAGCTTGAACTTCTCATCTAGCAGGTGAGCTAGCCATTTGCTCTGAAGATCTGCTGAATGGAGGTTTGCGACGCTCTCCACATATCCGAGGAATGCCATGTTCGGAATCAAGGGATGGATCGTGGCCCTGATAGATAATAAAGAAAGTGTAAGCCAGTAGCGGTGGAGAATACGCACGGCTAGACGGTGTCAGAAAGTGTATTGTATTACCTATATAAGGGCATGATACCAGAAGGGAACTCAATCAGACTCTGAAATGGCTCAGGCAGTATGGACTTAAGCTTCTTCTTCCCATCGTAACCCGTCGCGAAAACGACGACATCGGCCTCCAATCTGTTGCCATCATCAAATTCAATCCCTCCTTCCCAGAACCACCATTTGTTGGGCCTCTTGAATGCGATCCTCCCCTTGTTGGCCTCCGAGAAGAAATTCTCCGGCATGATGGCCATTTGGCAAGACGCATAGTCTTCCTCGAACGGGTGATCCGGCTTCAGCCCGTACTTCTTCAGCGGGAGCTTCCACACCAAGTAGGACTCGATGAACTTCGATATCGCCCACCTCTGAGAAAACCACGCATCGGGGAAGACAAAAACAAGAGCTCAGCATCAAGAATCACGTTCAATCAGCTACAGAGTTTCAGTATCACACAAAATGATGGCTCAATCCTGAGAAGTATCTTGACTGACCAGCGGAGACAGAAGGAAGCAGAGGCACGCCCTGAGGAAGGTCTGGTTGGGCTTTTCATGGAGTAACTGAGAAAATCTCGTGGAGTAGAACAAGAAGAAAGGCAAGCCCCAAACCCAGTAATGTGGGACAGTCCAGTGAAGGGTTCTCACAATCATCGTGCAGGGTTGGCCTTCTGGTCCTTCAACATTGATGCAAAACATAACCAAAAAAAAAGTGCACATTAGTGTCCTAATAAAACAAAGGTAACTAAATAAAATTAGCCAGGATGACTGATTAAACATGTATTCAATTTCACTTCAATAAGACCTTTGGGAGATGAAGTTAACATAATTGGTCATAGTTTCGGCGAAGTAAATTTTACTATTAAGACATGCATGGGGCATAAGAAAATACAAGGAATAGGGATTTTTTAGGAAAATTATCCGATCGGTCCCAGACCTATGGTAAGACTCAATTTGGTCGGAAGGACTACATTGGCATTTTGTGCAAAGGTTTAAGACTGATATGACAAAATTAGAAAATTCAGGACTAAATTGTCATTCTTACAACACTTTTAGGACCGATCGGATAATTTTCCCAGGTTCTTTGATATTTGACTATGATTGTTTAGTGGTTGGTTTATTAGAAGAGTGCTTGACTATTTAGAAAACATATCATTTTCTTACCGTCATTGTAACTTGAGTCTATTTGGTTGACTTTCCTCTCGCGCAATGTTTCAACTAAATGAAAAAGTCAATTCGGTTGACTTACCTTGAGCATTGTCTGATAAAAGTCGAGCATGTGCTTGAATTCAACTCTAACATATCCCGATTCTAACAAATTTTGACTTTCTCTTGAAAAGAACATAAGTGAATGTTGCAAGAAAAATTGACTTCCTAACCAACCACATAAATAATTAGCATATTACCGACCAAAAAATAATAATAATTAGCATATTCTAAGAATTTTCTTCACATATGTCCTCAAAATCATTGTGTTTTCCCATTTTCTTGTACGTATATACTAGTCAAAACTGTTTCTTTTCTCTTCTTTACCTTTTTGGATAAACAAGACAAAGCTGGTTTTGTATTGTGAATAAGTGGAGACTAGGAACAAGTCAAGAAATCAAAACATAATGAGACCGCTTTTTTGATGATTTGACCATTAGAGATATGAAAATTGACCCTTTTCTTCTTTTTCAAAGATTGATGGAAGAGATGCAAGAGTTGATTTACAATATTAAATTTTATAAATCGATATAGGATGGCTTCTTGTTAACACCCATTAACAATTTGACACATTTCTTCATAAATCAATTTTGTAAATCAATGTTTGTGATGTAAATAGAAAAGGTGAATATTTATCCTCAAAGGATCACTCCAAAATAAAGGCAAATTCATCGCCAATTGGCAATCACAAAATTTTTAACAGAGTATAGGAATTATCTGTCTTCTTTAGTTGGCTTCTCCAGAGGAAAGATAAGAAACAATGGAAATCCCTGCTCTCTTGATTATAAGTTGCACAAAGTGAATACAGATGATGCGAAGGAGATCAAAATCACAACAGCGCGGTATCACGAAGCTCAGATTTCTTTAAATTCGTCAGTGATAATTTTTCCTGGAATTGCAGACAACCTAGCCGTTTGCAGATTTTACTTGTCTATATGCACTGTATAATGTATATGATACTCAATGTTTGCACCACGGATAATTGCTTCGGAAATATTAGCAGAGGTCGTAAATTTTATACCTTGGTTTGCCTCTGCACACTCCATGGCTAAATCGATGCCTGATTTCTTGTATCCAACGATGACGACTTTCTTGCCCTTGAGCAATTCGGTCGCAGCTTCATGGTCGAGCTTGGAGTAATCAATGGTGTGCAATACTCGGCCATGAAATATCTCAGGGCCTTTGTCGTGTGGGAAACTAGGGATCTTTGGTATATCCCCATATTTGCCGATGCATACCACCAGGAACTCGAAAGAGTGCCACTGATATAAATTGAAACATTATGAGGAATTAATTTGTATAGGAATGATATTTCTAACATAATACTTGAGAGAAATATAAAATGAATCATGCATGCCAACCTGGTCCATAATGGACTAGGCGATTTGAGTCATCAAATCTGACGGATCTCACATGAGCTTATTTGTTGGCTAAGATTATGTGGTTTATTATGGACTAGATGAAAAAGGAAGAATTTTTCACCATTTTACTTGGAATCAGTTTTGCAGAACCTTCAGTTGATCAGCTTTCAACTTTATGAATGTGTAATAAACTATAGAGAAAGAAAAGTTTGCTTGAGGCCTAAACTAGGAAGTTTGAATAGAAAACCTGAACACTCTCTGATTCATGAGTTCGGACGGCAACCTCCCAGACTGGCTGCCCAGGCAACAAACTACCATAATCTGCCAAATTATCCGTCGGCTTCTGATTACCGATGAAGCGAACCTCCACCACTTTCGAGTTAAACCTGATGAACTTCATCAAGTCAAAGCGTGTGGCATACGCGAGCAAGTAATCGAGGATCTGGGCATGAGAAGGGAAGCTTGAGTTGTCTCGGTCAGGCCAGGGGAAATCCGAGAACTCATAGTCGCAGCGAAGGGACTGAAGCTTGGTGGAATTGTAAGAGCAGTGTTTCCAAACACCCCCAATTGAGTCACTAGCCTCAAAGACAATTGGGTTATAGTGGGAGAGTTGTTTAGCCGTGGCTAAACCGCTAACACCAGCACCGAGGATGGCGATTCGTGGGTTCATGACAGTAGGGTTTTGCAAAGGGTCCATGCCGGAAAGAATGCTTGGAATCGGTTTTGAATTCGGACAGGAAAGAGAGGTGGGGAATGCTATAATGGTAGTTTTGCTATTGTCTTGTCAAAGCTATTAGCAAGGTGCTGGTGAACACATATGCATGCAAATGCAAGGCTTTTATAGACTTCTGCATGAGATGGTGACTTTTTCTCTCTTTTTTTTAGTATTGTCTGTTTTTCCGGTTTTTGCGTTAAAAGCACGTGGAGTGGACGCGAGAGAGAGAGAGAGAGAGAGAGAGAGAGAGAGAGATGTAGAGAAGGGTAGCTACGTTGAGGGTAGCTACGTTGCTTTTTTATTATTCAAACTATAATTTAGGGTATGAACAGCAGTTGTTTGAAGTTGGCCCGTCATGAAGAGGAACTTTCGGTCATTCGCGAGCTTTCCTCTAAATTGCAGAGGCGGTGGAAGAAGTTCTATGCTCCTTCAAAACCAATTAAAAAACGATAACACATACATTAATATTCCCGCACCCATCTTCCTAGTCATCAATGACAATGTGAATCACCGATCGAGAGGCCATAGAAAAAACAACTTTAAATCTTTAATGGGTAAGTTACAAGTTAATATTCATGAGTTTCTGCTAAGTATAGAAGTATCTTGCTGTGAGATGACTTGGAATTGGACCAAAGAACTATTCAGCAAGAATTGAAGATTTCAGAGCTACCAGAAAGGAAGACAAAAAGAAGAAACCTGACCGCTGTGATGGCCTCATTTGTAGCTCTTTGTACAAAAATTCTGTGTTCAACAGTGTGATAACGATCAAGACTCTCGAGGGTCGAAGTTCAGCTCAAGGTAACCTCATTTGAAAATAGTTTTCAGACAGCTTTTTTCAATGTTCCTTTTGTGGATGCAAAATTGGAGCAGAATGGGTGTACTGTACGCACATGCGGAGCGTCAATTCATCATTCATATGAACGAGTGTCTGAACGGGAGACAAAACATCATTCGGAGTTCAAAGCATGGGAAGCATGGGAAGTTTGGAGTAAATGCTTTTGAAAGATGTGCGCCATTTTCTGGAAGGTCCATTTTACCACGAGTATATGGTTGTTAAAAGAGGGTTTCTGTCATAATAAACTAAATCAATCAATCAATCAATATGATGCCGAATTTTCAAAGTGTCTTTCATGCATCATATCTTGTAATATTCAAGATCGCAATAGTTTATCATATGAATTTTCAAGATTCCGACAACCATGACGAACTAGAGATGCCCTATGATAGCAACGGGGTGGCGAGATATGGTAGAAAGCTCTAAGACACTAAAGATCAATTGGCATGAACTTAAGGAGGATCCCTATAGGGACAAAGCATGGCATGAGTGATGAACCGAGCGGGTCCCATCTCAACTCCATAAAAACATCTGAACCAGGTTAAGTCTTTCTGGCCTGTGAAACTCCATCCCGAATTTCCACTTTTCTAGTTTGACCAATCACTTAAATCAAGACTGCCTCGTCGCGTGCAAACCCTAATGAAACATTATATTAGAAAGGCACATTGCTTGACTTAGAAAGCTTAAAAAAAGGAAAAAAAAGAGCATCGCGAAGGGAATTTTCTTGACCATGGAATGGTATCTAGTCACCACCCATTTCTAACTGGAGCTTATTGATATTGCGAAAACACAAATCCGAATATGCGTGGCATATTAAAAATAGGGAGGGCGGACACGGTCATGCAGATTGAACCATCTGCAGAGATTTGATGTTCTTTTAATATGAAAGATCCGAGAAGATGAGTACGCAGTTCAGAAGAAGTTGTGCTAGCTTGCACTTTCAAGTCAGCTTAAATAACTCTTTGCCCTTGAACAAAGATATTGAACGATTTAGGCAGTATTCATGCCCAAATGCAAAGTTTCTCTTTGAAGTCAAAGTCTCTCGTTCTTGATTCAAAGGTTTCCATTCCCATTCATGGAAACTGAGAATTAGGCGTTGGATATTCGAGGAACTCATTATCTAATTAAAACGGGTCCTTTTACTTAGTCTTGCACTTCAATTACTTTTTAACGGCCAAATTTTTTTTTTGGGGTCTTTATGAACCATTTACCACGCAAGAGTGCATGAAACCTAATTCAGTTGAAGACGCATGGGATTTCACGTTAATAGGAAAAGATTGACAATCAGATGAGCCATGAGTTGACAATTTCATGGTCGATACTTCAAACTTCAAAGCTTGGACTCGACGGCGAAATAAGCAAAATTTCCCTCAATCAAGCCGGTCCATCTAAGGTTCACCAGTTTCGAAACAAGCGGTAAAGTCGAATGCCGTGGGCGGAGGGGAATGAAAGGTTCTGGAAATTAGAAAGAGATCAACTATAATGCGAAATGCAGGTTAAAAAGTCCGACCCTAAACTATTCGATGGAGGGAGACCACATAAACAGCGTATAGAATCCATTGTCAAGCAATGTGAGATTATATTTCAACATTTCCTCTCATGTGCAAGCCAAATTATGAGTGACAACTGGATTTTGGCTACATAATGTGAAATTTGACTGATGGCATAGGACGCATATGCGTGGAATAAATAGCAGTGGCTCTTATACCAAGTGGGGATTTATTGTAGAAGAGAAAAAGTGTACTATTACGTACATTTCTAGAATAACAGTACAAGAGTTATATATAGGGCGAGAAAGCAATTAGACTTAATTATACCAAGGTAAATCACAAGTAACCTAATCCTAAATTGTAATTCTAGATATATCTCTAACACCTCCTCTCAAACCCAAGGTGATTAAAAGGAAGTCAACTGGAGTTTGGAAAAAAATATTCAGAAAGTGCCCATATAGATATGTCTTTATGAATATATCAACAATCTTATTAGCGGATGCGGAAGATACAAGTCAAATAGTGCTAGGAAGAATGTGCTATCAGGTGAAATAACAATCTATTTCAATATGTTTGGTGTATTGATTAGAAACATTATTATGTGCTATTTGAATACTACTTCAGTTGTCACAATAAATGCTTGTACTACTATTATGATGCACTCTTATGTCTTCCAATAGCCATCACAACCATATTAACTCTCATGTTGTATCGGCAAGAGCTTGATATTATGCTTCTGTACCAGAGCAAGTGACAATAGCTCTTTCTTGCTACTCATGACATAAGTGAGTTGCCTGAGAAGAAACAATAGTCCACAATGAAACGACGATGTTGAGGGTAACTAGCCCAGTCAACATCATGTTAAGTTGTCAACTCCAAGGCAAAATGAGTAGAAAAGTACAGGCCATGAAATAATGTACCCTTGACATAGTGAAGAAGTACTATAGCAAAATTAGGGGCGTCGTAATGTGACTAACAACAAGAACAACATAGGCAATGTCAAGTTGAGTAATAGCGAAATATATAAGACTACCAATTAAATGTCGATAGAGTGTAGAATTTGAAGGAGGAGTCTCATCTCTAGCATCAAAATTGGCATGGATCTCAATATGAATTGTAGCGACCTTACTATTAGTGAGTCTTGCTTGAGAAAGAAAATCAGTGGCATGTTTGGCTTGAGAAAGAGTAACCAAAGGAATTTGAAGTAACCTCCAAACCTAAAAAGTATATGGCCCACCCAAGATTTTTAATTTCAAATTGTTGATTAAGATATTACTAAATTTTTGAAATATCAATATGGTCATTGTTAATGATAACCATGTTGTCCACATATAAAAGGTAGCATAATGGACCCACGAGATGTGTGCTGAATAAAAAGAGTATGGTCATAGGGACTGGATTTAAAACCAAGGGAGTCCATTGTTGAGTTAAACTTGGAATACTATGCACGAAAAGCCTGTTTCAATCCATATAATGTGGATGAGTGTATCTTGGAGGAGGCGCCACATAGACTTCTTTAGTGAGATTGCCATTTAAGAATGCATTTTTAACATCCATTTGATTGAAAGACTATTGCTTAACTACGACAATAGTAAGAAAATTGCGAATAGAAGTATATCATGCAGTAGGAGCAAAAATTTCTTTATAATCATTTTTGTAATAGTCGAGCTTAACATCCATTTCGCTACTAGTCGAGCTTTGTAATAGTCCGTAGTATCATCTACTTTTGTTTTAATCTTATACAACAATTTACAATGTAAAACAAACTTACTGGGGAACAAATAACTAAATCTCATGTATGAGTTTAGTCTAAAACTTGCAATTCATCTTTCACAACTTGCTGCCAAAGTGGATGAGTACTAGCTCTATATGTGCGAGGTTCAGAAAGGGAAGTAATGGCAGAGTACTATTGGTAACACGAAATTGAACAGAAGATTGACTTATTATAGTGGAATGACGAATTGAGGATGACGGAATATCTGATAGTGGATAATCCACAGTGGGGCAGACATTTCAAAAGTTGCCAAGGTGGTTTTGCTAGAAGGGCATGCATTAAGATTAAAAGAAGAAGAAGACAAATCTGAAGAGAAAAGTTCACAAGTGAAGAAGAAGACATGTGTCAATGATTTGAAAGGATGGGATCCAACGGGATAAAGAGATGAGAACTTCTCGTGTACCCAAAAGCTAACATGAGGTGACAAATGAAAATGATTAGAGACAGGATCCCAACATCTATATCTTTTGTGTATAAAGAAGCAGTATAAAGAAGCACAAGGTTTTAACTCTGTGCGTTATGCAAATGAAGATGGACAAAGCAAACACTACTAAAAACTTGAAAGAAGTGCTCATAAGGAGAAATGCTACCCATGATAGGTGATAGAATGGGGTTGATGGTGTATGCAACAATAATAGAAGCTTCTCATCAAAATTGTTTTACACAAGAGCAAACTAGAAGAGCATGTAATAACTAACATAGATTTATGTTTATGTCATGGTTTGTGATTCTCCCATACTCGTGACACTTGCGAGTGGAGCTTAGAGTTATCAAGTAAAGAGCAAGTGATGCGAGGGGATGAATATGATTGGTCCAAGGGAGTGACGTTGAGACAATTGGTGCTAGTAGGATAGAAAGATTATATTACTTAGGAACTTTGGATACGGGATTGGTCTCCTGTGTACAAACTAGTCGGGAGTTGATGTCATTCTCCTCATGAAGTCATAATAGGCCGAAGTTAGTTGTGGAGCCTAAAGAGATATGCTAGTTTGCTCAATGGACTAAATGCCCGAGCTAAATTGGGCATGGTACGACCTACATAAGAAAACTATTCGCCGTTTTATTCTCTAAGACAACTAGAAAAGGAAGGCTAGCCTAACGAACTCCACTCATCAGGTGCCGCACGGGCTACTTCGCAACTAAGGAACTACCAGCCCTTGACATTTATGTTCAGCTCGACCATTTTGTTTGGAAGTGCTTGGATAAAAACGATGCATATTAGTTTCATTTCGAAAGAGAATGTTAAGAAATTCAACGTCTCTATATTCCATGGCATTATCCATGGCATTATCGGTACAAAAAACCTTAATATCTTTAGAAAATTGTATTTTTAACATGACACCATAATCACGATTGATACTAGTAAGTTTAGATCGATTTTTCATCAGATAAAGTAAGGTATAACAAGAGTGGTTATCCAAAAAAATTAAAGAATAGCGAGAGCCACCTTGGTGAGGATTGGAAATGGTCCCCAAATATCAATGTACATTAAATCAAAAGAAGCATTAGAGACATATTCATTAAGATTAAATGGCAAGGTGTGATGTTTTCCCAACTGACGTGATAGACAATCAAAATGTTTATTGTCAATAGAATCTTAATGACTATTTGGAATCAAAGATCTTAATCTAGAGGAAGAACTAAGCCCTAACTAAGAATGTCAAATTTTAGATGATGTTGAAAAGTTGGGAAAATTAAAGAAACAAGCTCAAAGAGGCGTCCCACTCTACGGCGTGTTTTAATGGTCTGTCCCATCCATGAATTCTGCATATGACAACTATGAGAAGAGAAATGAATGTCCAAATCAAGTTCACATTATTATCTTACGGAATTCAAATATAGTAAGAGTTTAGGAATTAAGGTATTATGCAAGAGTAATGCGAATGTGGAGATGTTTTTTATATGGCTTACTCTCGTTTATGAATTATTAGCTGTGTGAATAGAAAGTGCACGTGATGTGCAGGATTTTTAACTGAAACAAAGTAGAATTTGAAGTCATGATTGCGGCATGCAAAGTCAAAAAATCATGAATCAAAAGTAGTTGAGGCGACAGATTTAGCAGAAGTACTAGGAATGGAGGAGCTAGAAGTATCATATTCTTGAAAAAGGGAATGAAGATCCTCCAAGGATAATGTGATGCACGATCCAAAAGAAGAAGCCTTTATGGTAGCAACAGCAGTGAATGGACGTGCACGTGAACCTCAGCTTCGGGATTGATTATTCCACTTGGTAGGTTGCTTAGGTTGTAATCGATGGCAATTGAATGTCATATTACCACGTTAGCGACATTGCTTCCAAAATTTATCCATTGTATGCACCTCACTTAGGAACCGGTTAGAAATTTCCAAGAATTAATTGGACCGTTTTTGATAGAACTGGCCAAAGCTACTCAATGGTTGGTCAAAGCCAATCAACAATGGTCAACTCTGGTCAACAACTTATGTGGCAAGCTGACGTGGGGATGACGTCAACATTAGTAGTAGAGCATTGCGGGTGACTAGCGCATGTGAGGCTGAGTCGACGATGACATTATACATCGAATCGGCATTTGGCACATGGACCATCAAAGACACATGGCGCATGCAGTGTCTCGTGTTCCGGTCAACAACTAATGTGTCAAGCTGACGTGGAGATGACATCAACATTAGTGGCGGAGTAGTGCATATGATTGGCGCATGTGAGGCTGACGTCAACAATGACATCACATATCGAATGAGCATTTGCCGCATGGACCATCAGAGACATGTGGCGCATGTAGTATCATGTGTTTCGACTTGTCTGAGGACGATGGTGCTGATGGTGGTGTTTATTTTCAGAGATAACCAACTTAAAGTGTTGAAATTGCACTTACAAGCAACAGACTTCGGGGGATCTCAAATGTGGCGGTCTGTAGGGTGGTGTATGAGTTTAAATTTCAGGATTTGGCTTGTCCGAGAATGGCAATTTGATGTCGATGTCGTGGCGGAAGTCTTAAGCAATAAACGAAGTTGTGGCTATGGCAGAGAAACGAGAGAAGCAATCATCGTGGGACAAACTTGATCGGGCGCTTCCTAGATAATAGCTCTGATATCATGTTGGTTCAAGTTGTTAAGTAAAAATAGATCATATGAATATAAAAAGGTTTATAAGATCCGTTATCAAGCGGCGTTAATGCAATGTGTGTGAAGCCACCTTGGGGTTTATTTGAATTGGGTCCAAAATCTATCACAAAGCGAGGCAGATGTTAATCATAGTCGGTGAGGGTTACTTGTAACGAAGATGGGGGTGTAATTTGTTTTATGCGAACGAAAATCAACGCCGGGGTAATCGATCACTAGATCACGACTTGACATTAATGCGCTTGAAGCGACCTAGGGTTTCCCGCCTGGGGTGACTTCCTGCTAGTTTGGCTTGTTAAAGGCTTCTAAAAAATTTGACTGTCCACAATCATCTACTTTTCGAGGTGGAAAAGTCACGTTAGACTCGTTCTACTGCTAATAACACATAAAATCAAACAGCAAAATATCTCATAAATTGAACTGTGATTGGTTACATTGGCGTTCCTATGTTTGCCTTTGGTTCTTGTTTTACCGAATCGAGCATGAATGCAAAGTCAGAGGGTCAAATTCTAGATAGACTCCTCAACTTGTTCGTCACCCCCTCTCTCTTTCCCTTCTTTGAGCAGTGCTTTTTTATTGAGATTTTCCCTTGAGCGCAGACCAAGTAAAACTTCTATTGAATAAAAAATAAGAGTCGTGCATCTTATAGTTGAATAGGTTCCTAGATTCATTTCTTTCGAGGTATGGACACCTAGAGTGCCAAAACTTGGCACGGAGAAACAGATTAAGTGCTAAAAGTTTAGAAATTGACACTTAAGTGCCAAAATATGAGCAAAATGGATCACTTAAGTGCCACTCCGGCCAAAATATTGACGTGGCGATTTTTCGACGATGACGTGGCTAAGCAATACAAAAATGATGTCGTTTTGGTGCTTTGACGTCGTAATAAAATTAATATAAAAATTAATAAATTTAAATTTAAAAATAAAATTATTTAAAACATTTTAAAATAAAATAAAAATATTAAAAAAACTAAAAATTTAAAAAACTAATTTTTTAAAAATAAAAAACATTTAAAAATAAACTAAAAATATTAAAAAACTAAAAATTTAAAAAATATTGAAAAACTAAAAATTAAAAAACTAAAAATCTAAAACATTTAAAAACTAAACTTATTTAAAACATTTAAAAATACATTAAAAAAATTAAAAATATATATATTTTTAAAACTAAAAAAGGGAGGGCTAGGCCCTTTTCGACGGCAATGAGGATCAGCCCAAATCGCCCGCCCTTTTTTTTTTTCAATTTTTAGTTTTTTTAATATTTTTTATTTTATTTTTAAATGTTTTAAATAAGTTTAGTTTAATTTTTAGTTTTTTAATTTTTTTTAGTTTTTTAAATTTTTAATTTTATTTTTAAATGTTTTAAATAAATTTAGTTTAAAATTTAATTTAATTGATTTTTATATTAATTTTTTTAACACTTTAACACCAAAATGACGTCGTTTTTGTATTGTCTAGCCACGTCAGCGTGCAAAACGATGTCGTTTTGCACTTCCTTTGCCGGAAAATCGCCATGTCGACATTTTGGCCGGATTTTGGTTGAAGTGGCACTTAAGTGCTCCATTTTGCTTCGATTTTGCCACTTAAGCGTCACTTTCCAAACTTTTGGCACTTAAGTGTCCCTTTGTGCCAAGTTTTGGCACTTGAGGTGTACTTCTGCCAATTTCTTCCTAATTAGATAAAATGACACAAATGATCCATACTTTTTGGCTTAATGAGCAATGTGATTCCTGAACTTCTAGATTGTTCAATGTCGTTACTGAACTTTAATGCAATATGCAATGTGATCCTTGCACTTTGAATTTGTTCAATGTGATCCCTAAACTTTTGATATATGTGTAATTTAGTTACTGTATTATGTAGTCTAGAGCAATTCGAAAATCTTCAAAAATAGATGTATGTGTGCGTCAATGCAAATTTTTATTGTTGTTTGAAACAGTCCATTGATGACTGTGACATCCTGAAATTCGAGCCCTTTGAGGGATGAATGAATGTGAATTTCGTCAATACATTGTTGGTTGATCTCACTTGGAATTGATCACTCCTGAGATACTGACATCGAGGGGAAATGCTAATGAGGACAAAACTCGTGCAACTAAAGAACTTGACCTAGGAAAACGACTTGATCATGAGACTTGCGTGAGGACGATCCTGTAGATAGGCAGGCCGATTTCAAGGATGACTAGAAGTCAATTCGCGGACAGAACATAATGGAACGACGGGTAATTCTATTTACTATTGTCGAGCCTGCGAACGACCCTAGGTCGATCCTTGGTAATCGTGTACTTTGAAATAAGAATCTATCCTCTGCAATTTCGTGTAGTCAAGGACGTCCATGTGTTGAGATGTCTTGAACGTGGTTTAGCATGAGTCGGTTACGCGTGAATCCTCAAAATTGCCTGTCAGTCTGAGTTATACCCAAAATGTCATTAGGGCGAAATTGACATGACATGAGAACCCAAGATTGGACTTCGAATGTTCGGGAGCGTTTGGGACGGACTTTGGATGAAACTACTTCGTCAGTCGACAGCGCCAGTTAAGCCAGTACTTGGAAAAGGGATTTACGGACTGAGGAATCGAACATGAGAGGACGTGGGCCGAGCAAAGTCTGTGTGGGCCTTAGGCCCAAGGTGGGACAACCACCATAGTAGGCCCAAGGCAAGCAAGTGAGCCCATTAAGTCCAACCCACCTTTTTTTTTTATCTTTCAAGTCCATTAGTAAACCTTAAGCCCATTTGAGCCCAATCAATTCCCAAGCCAATTCTTATTCATTTCCTAGCCCATCTCTTAGGCCCATACATCATTTCCAGTCTAAGCACAAATTGGGAATTTGTGCAAGGTGGAAATGACCATTTTGCCCCTGAAAGCATGTTGATAAAGCAAAAGGAAGAGAGAGAAGATGATGTCACTTGTATGGGGAGTTGAAGCATGCATTGAAGAGCCTTGATGAAGCCTTGACTTCAACTCCATCCTCTCTCCCTCCCTCCTTCAGCTGAAGCAAATTCGTAGCCCATCTCTCCTTTGTTTTTCTCTTCCTCCTATTTCTACTCCAACTGATCTTCCTCCAAAAACACGAGTTAATAGTTGCCTTCTCGTGTGAATCAGCGTCCGTGCCACCCACCATTGTCTTCGGAAGGCCTAGACCGTACTTCGGGACCCAGCCGTTTGCCGGTCGGAGCCACCGGCTGACCCGCCGGCCGACCAAAAGCAGCCCCTCGCCGGATCGCTTAGCAGCTCGCCTGATCCGCTTGTTTCGCCTTTGTAGCCTGTTTTCTCTCATTTCGATTAAGCCTCCACCCAGCCCAGCCATTAGCAGGTCCCCCTCGACCCTCATCGTCGGAGCTCTGGCCAAGCTGTTCAACTCCTTTCCTCTTCTACTGTTCGGTTTCCAGAGTTGCAGTGAGAAGCAGAGGTTGTTGTTGCTGTTTTGAGCTTGGGATCGACTTGGATCATTGTGGTAGAGGTTCCTGAGCGTAGCCTTCATCGTCGCCGCCGTGTCCGTGTCTCCGGCCCGTTTAACGGGTGAGTTTAGCTCCTAATCCATTGATTAGTGCCTAAATTTGCTTAGGGATGGTTTAATTAGTGTTGATTCTAATTTAGGAGATTTAATTAAGCTATGTTAGTCCTAAGATAGGTGGTTAGATGAATGGTTAGGATTAGTTTAGTTTAATCTTGCTTATTGTTGCTTAATTTATGCTTATGTGCTTAATTAGGCTTGTTTAACTTTAATTGATTAATTTCTTGCTTTAATTAGTGTTTCTAATGACTTGTGAATTTAATTTATTAGTTATTTAATTCTGAAAATTCACTGTTCATACAAACACTGTTCACGTGCACTGTTCACCCGAGAATGAAAAGTTGTCTAAATTTATGTGTTTTGACTTTATGAGGTTATTTGAGTGTATAAATGCATGTGCATTCGTATAAATTGAGTGATTTTCACATAAAAAAAGGGAAATATGCTTTGTCCAAGGGACACCGAAATGGACTGCCTTTAAGGGAAAATGATTTGAAATTATATTTGCAAGCGTGTGTGCATTTGCTAAATGTTCACATATAAAAAGGGAGTCTTAGTAGTGTGCTTGCGTGATCGAGAAGTGGAATTCGTCACCTAACGGGAATTTAGGGGCGATACCCGGCGGGAGTCGGAAGCCGGTCGTAGTAGATTCTGGACCAATGTTTCTCATTGGGATACCGTCTAAACGGGAGTTCTAGATGTTGTCGTGCCGGACAGGGCGGGGCGAACCCGATCTTTTATCGGTAGCCTGGCGGGAGTCGGATGATCGCTGATTGTAAAGTTAGCAATGGCTGGGAGGTCATTATTAATTGGAGTACGCATGAGTATTGAGGTAGATGATTGCTGACTGGAAAGTTGGCCATGGCCGAGAGGTCATTAATAAGTGGAACACGCGTGAGTGTTGAGATGGTTGGGCCTTATTATGAGGTAAAATTGTGTGGCACGGTATGGGACGTGTCATGACGATTTTACCTTATAATTAGGACCTGTGTGATCGATTGATGCATGATAGGTGGCGCACTAAAGCGCAAGAGCGTATGAAAATCATGGCATCATTGGTTCTGGTTATGCATGGGTTGAGTACATTGTTTATGGCACGCACGCACGAATCGATAATGTGCAGGGTGTGGCAATGGTCAGGTGAGATCGCTTGTGACGCGACTCGTATGTGATTGATGATTTGCATCATATAATGGCCATGTGCATTGCGTGTATGGTGCTGAGATTCAACGTGCAGGGTATGGCATGCCAGGTAAGGTTGCATGCGAACCGACTATGTGGTTAGTGGTTGACCCTAACTGCTATGATTTGTTGATTGTTGGTCGTTAGTCGTGATGAGTTTGTGGAATGGTTTTGGAGAGATACCCTGAGTTGAGTTAGTGTTCTAATCGGGGGCTTAAGGGAGGACTCGCTGAGATTTTATCTCACTGGTTATTGTATAACCACTTTCAGGTCCTTAGGATGACACTTCCGCCAATGAGGTTCGGTATCCCCAAAGACTGGGATACTGTCGTGACGCACCACCGCTTCCTGGTTGGTCGCATTTGTACGAGAAGTATCTATCTACCATTTGGGTGGATGAGGGATCGGGGCAATGGATACCCCATAGGTTCCTGGCGTGGTTCATATGGGATGGCGACATGTTGATCGGTCCCTTGAGAGGTTTTGATGGGCCGCCCGGTAGGGGCCCCAAGGACGCTGACTAGAATCCCATGGAGTTGAACCTTCCTGACGGTGCAGTGGAGAATCTTGGCCCCGCTTCACCAGCGACAGACCTGTACGGCTCCAGCTCTGAATCGACGGAGTCTGAGTCCGCTGGATTTGAGTGATTATAGTTACGAGCCCGATGGTTCTTTTTGTATACAGTTGGGTTAGCCTAGCCTATTTTCTTTTTGGTCTAGCTTAGAGGATGGATCGGCCCCTCTACTGGGCTTGTAGATTGGAAGCGATCCTCCGTAGGTTAATCCAATGTAAAAATGTATATTTATGAGTAGAGGTTGTGTTTTTGTTGTTCATCTCACTATCTTTGTTTGATTGCTTGATTGCTTGATTGTCTGTTGATGGGGAGATGGTTCGTTTTCCGCTTGCGCATAATGAAAGATTAAAAATGAAGGGTTGTCGATGAGTCCTGGGACATCGCTTTCTATCGACCAAGGAAGGGGTTGTTGTGTGCTCGAAGTTCGGGGCGTGACAATGACAATCCAAGAATAGTAATAAAAAATAATTAAGGGTGAGCATCGGTCCAAGGTCAACCCCGGATCATCTTGGACCGGCCCAATTCGATTGATCCTAGTCCTATTCCCAAGGGGATTGGGTTGGTTGTTGGTTTTGGGACCCCTAGACCCTACACTGTATGGGTTGGGCTTCAATCATAAGGATTTAGGGTTGTCCAATCCGGACCAACCTTGTACTTAATATATATATTATATATATCATATATCATATTACATATCTAATATATTATATATTATATGTTTTTGTCTACTCTAAATCCTAGCACCGCCTCTTATATTCTCTTCGCAATTCAATTCATCATGTAAATTAGAAAGTAGATAGAAACTCAATATTAATTCGACAACAAAGAAAAAGAAACCATCTTCACTTGACTTAGCCTCACTCGCCTTTACTCGCTTTTGTTCACTTGCCTCTGTTTCCTCTCATCGAATGTTCGTTTTTATGGTTTGTTGCTTTTAGTAAGCCTAAATTTTTGGTGTTACCTTATCTATTTATATTTGCTATGTACTGGTATTCATAATTTGTTTGCTTAATGTCACATTATTGATGGATATATAATTTCAAATAATATGTTTGTTTTTTTAAGCAATATAAAAAATGAAATAAAAAAATAATCACTTGGTCCCATGTCATCAAAGATGATGTTGTTTTGTTGCTTTGACGGGGCTAAATAAGTAATATAAAAATTAATTAAATTAAATTTAAAACCAAATCAAAAAGAAGAAGAAGAAGAAGATGAACAAAGGTGAGGGCTCAACCCTTGCCGTCGTCGGGAAGGGTCGGTGACGGTGGAGGGAGGGTCGGTCGGGGTTGCCGGCCATTGGTTTGCTATTCATCTTCTTCATTCCTTTTTTAAAATTAAATTTGGTTTTAAATTTAATTTAATTAACTTTTAAATTAAAATTCAAATCCATGCCAAAACGATATCATTTTTGCATTTCTTTGCTAAGTCGCTCTCTGGCGAGCTATGTAGGCGAGCAAGGGTTTACTGAAGGTGGCACTCAAGTGTCCCATTTTATAAAAAAAAAATGACATTTAAGTGTCACTTTTCTAATTTTTTGCTCTTAAGTGTCCTATTGTATAAAATTTTGACACTTGATGTGTTCTTTTGCCTCAATAATCTCATTTTAAAGAAAACTACGGAAAATCTCTACACTTCTCTCACTCTGTCACATTTTGTGAAGAGTCTGTAAATTTGTCTGTTTATTTTCCTTGACAATGATTCGAATCGATCGCCATCATTCCTCTAGGCTCTATTGGCCATGTGCCAATGAAAGAAAGTGTGCACGTTGTTCGTTGTCAAGTTTAGTTCTTGGGCTATTCTTTCGGTCGAAAATTTAGTTCATGGATTGAACTGGGTTTGAAGCATCGTTAAAAAGAAATGATACTTCTATACCTATCAAGCATCGAACCAAAGTCTCCAAAATGAATAAACAAAATAACCACTTGACAAACAAATGCTTTTGTAGTGAGATTATTATTATTATTATTATTATTATTTTAATATGAAAGCATGATTTTTATGCAAAATAAAACGTTGACCAGTTCCTTAGTAAAACCGGAACTATCCAATTCAGTTTCTGATTCCAAAATTTAATTACATTGGTCTTCAAACCAGGAAAGTCAATTCGAAATCCCATCCTCGAACCTTTACCATTGGATCATATGCCCATTTGCATTTTTATGCAATTCCATTACCTTTTATTCCCACCTTTAATTACTTTTTTTAGGTCTGTTCTATTCTAACTCTCATTTTACTTTCAGACTTTTGCTCTACTTCTTTGTAGAGCATAAGAGTCAAATGCCCTACATTTAATTACCTAGGAAACGGGAGAAAATGGGGGAATGGAAATTTGAGTGGAAAATGACAAGAGATATGAAATTTCCATGAGAAAATGTGAACATTTTTCTATTAGTTTGATATTCGAGATCCACAATAATAATGTATGTCATTGCACTTCCCATTTGCACGTTGCTTATAAATTCTTAATGTCGGATACATTTAATGTAGCATGTCAAAAAAAGACCTCTAATGGTTCATAAAAATAAAAGTTATATCATTATACATCTTGTTCTTTCTTCAACAATTTTAGGGAAATAATTACCAAAAAAGTCACGAACCTATTATACATATACCAAGTTAGCCCTAAAGTTTTTCATTTGACTAATTCAATCATAAATCTTTTGGTGATTTGCCAGTATCTTTGTAGCCAATTTTGGCCTAAAATTGTTGATATGGACATTGATAGTCCTATATGGCACATTTAGCACTAATGTAAACAATTTAAAAATTTTCTTATAAGAAAGTTTCATTTTAAAATTTTTCCTTTTTATAAAGAAAATTTTAAAAAATGCAAAAACTATCTACTTTGGGGTCGACCATACCACGTAGGATGACCCACATCCATGTCAGCAATTTTTCGACCAAAATTAGTTGGCTAGGCAAATTGTCAATAGGTTTAGGATTAAATTTGCCAAATTGAAAAATATATAACTGAACTAACATCCGTACAATATGTTTAGGATCTCTTTAGTAATATTCTCTCATTGTTTTTAATGGCATTAATGTTTCATTACTTAGTAATCAGTTAGGCTACCTATGGTAATCACAATAAAAATAAGAATAAAATGAAATCGGGATAAGTGTATTAAAAGTCAATAAACTTATCACGAAGGTGAAATTAAAACCCTAAAATTTTCAAAAAGTACAATCAAGTAACAAAACTTATTACAAAGTCCTAAAACTTATAAAAAAATGTAATCAAATCTTAAAACTTACAGAGTTTATGTAATCTAGTCCTAAAACTTCTCAAGTATATGCAATCAAGTCCTAAAACATGTCAAGTTAGTGTAATCAAATCCTAAAACTTGTTAATATTTTCTATTTGTTAAATTGGATGAAATTAATGGAATGACTTCATTGCAATAACTTGATAAGTTTTAGCACTCAATTGTATTTTCATGACAAATTTTAGGACTTTTAGTGCACTTAACCCTATAAAATTGATCCTATTATCTATTTGATTTTTGTCCAAAATAGGATAAAATCATATATAAAAGGGACGTATCCCAAATAAAAATATCTCTATGAGGAGGTGAATAAAATGTTGATAAGATTTCTAATATCTTAATATAAAAAGTTAATTTTGTTAGATAACAAACTCATTAAATTAATAAAATTAAAATAATATTTGAATTTTAATATAAAAATTCAAAATAAGAAAAAATATTTAAAAAATTATTCTTATTTTTATTTATAAATTTGAATTTCTTTCTATCTTATACAATATATATTCAATAAATATAATTATACATTTAGTATTTATAATTATTGCATATTTTAGGTGTTGCAGTATTTTTATGTTAGTATGGTTTACTATTTAATAAAATTCTATTAGAGAACAATGGAAGGAAAAAAAAGAAATGAGAAAAGATAGGAAAAATAAATTTTAAAAAAGCAAATAATGAAGTGGGCAAGAGTATTGTAAAAAAATTCTTAACATCTCTATCTATACAATTTTAAGGTTCATTTACACCGATACTAATATGTCGTTCATAACAAAAAGAAGAAGAAGAAGAAGAGAGGATAGAATATGATGTGAAATTATCCAATTTCATTATTGCAATTCACTAAATAGTTTACAAATCTAAATGATCACACACAGCCTTAGCACATCAACGAATGTAAGAGGTTACTAAAATTAAAGAGTGGTGCAAATTAAGGCGAGACTATTTCTCGTGCTTAATGATAGCGTTAGTGCCGTTTGTTGATTAATCCTGGATGACGTGGTTCTTTTTGTCTTGCTCTAGGTGGCTGCGGGGATTCTTCCCCGGACTCTATCAAGTATATTCCCCTATTGAAAAGAAAACATGAGTGCACACTATAATCCAATAAGATAATCACGTGGGCCCAATTAAATACATGAGCTAACCTAGTGACCGATGCTCAATAATTGACTTCATTTATATTTCTTGATCCAAATACTCCTTCAATGATTAAGTTTGTTTATACAGCGCTCCAAGCAAATGTTTTGTCACGTTTGTCAAAGGTATTTACTAAGAAGGGCTTTGTTCGAGCCGTATGGATTCCGGCATCCTAATTGTCCGTATCTCATAGGCCGATACTTCAAATCGCAAATCGTGCTGCGTTTACACCTCAATTTACTTTATTTGGTCCAAGTGAGCCGCACCTGCTCAAATTCACGATTTCGCACTAAAAAAGAAATGAATCATTAGAAAAGTAAGCTCTCGTGAATTTCAAAAAGATATTCAGATACCTAGATAGATCCGAATAAGGAGATGAGCGACAATGATGAAAGCCCCTAGAGCACAAGCGTTTTAAATTTCCCATACTATCCTCGTCACGTTATGAAGTCTCATATAAAACCGTAGATTTTAAATTACATGGTTCACTTGGCCCTCGTAGTGAAACCTAGATTCTATGTTACAAGGTTCGCCTGGCCAACTCATAAATATTTTCACTATTATTTATGATATATGTTGGTCCAACTACGGAGGGCGCATGATGATCATTAATCGACGGACCCCACGCAGTAGCCATTTTAGGTTGTTCCTACGCATCACATCGTCCCCACGCGACACAACTCGCGCACACTTTCCCAGGGGTCAGCATCAGGTGCGTCCGCCATCGAGCCCCCGGACCACTCGCCGGGCCACACGTGTCCCAAAGATCTCCCCGTAACAGTACACGGCCCCCGCAGCGCACCGCATCTACGTTAAGCATTTAGCATCTTGCCATCTCGATTCTCGGCATCTTCCATCGGATCCCCTCCCTCCCCCCAAGGTGGCCCATCCGACGGCTCGCGTTCCTCCCGCCTCTCCACCCCTCCGCTGCACCGTATAAATACCCCGGCCCCCGAACCTCGTGCTCATCGCTCGCTTCCACCTTCCGACCTTCCACCACTCCACAGAGAAAAAAGAAAACCGCCGCGCCGCGGCGGAGCCGGTCCGGCGAGGGAAGCGCGTGGAGAAAGAAAAAAGGGGGACGAGATGAACGACGCCATAGATTCCAGGCTGGAGGCGCTCGCGTTCCAGTACGTGAGCTTCGGGCTCTTCACGGTGGTCAACAACCTCTGGACGCTGGTCGCCGTCGTGACCGCCGCCGTCAGCGTGCTCGGCATCCGGGCCGCCGCCGGTTCCTCCGCCGTCCGCCGCCGCCGCCAGCCCGGGCCCGCCGCGCCCCGCGTCGACGTGGGGGCGCGGTCGGCGGGCCGATCGCGGAGGAGGAGGAGCGGCGGCCGGCCGATGCCGCCGCCGATGATCGTTCGAGCGCGGCCTCGACGTTGGGCGGCGACTACTGTCTCCGGAGCGAGATGGGCGACGGAGTGACGAAGGGGAGGAGGAAGTTCACGGCCTACTACAAGGACGACGGCGAGTGCGATTCGTCCGCGGCGGAGGCGGAGGCGGAGGAGGAGGCGGGGGACGCCGGGGAGGGCGGGTCTTGCGAGGGAGGAGAGTGGTGGGAGAGCTGGGAGAGAGTGTTGAAGGCGAGGAGCGGGGAGACGTGGTGGTACAGGTGCCAGGACGCGGGGGCGCTGGACGGGGCCGTCGTGAGGCTGTGGGACGACAGCCGATGCGGCGGCGCCGGGAGGAGGAGGAGGGACTGCTCAGGCGGTGCCGCCGTGTGGTGGTAGGTGTAGGGGTAAAGAAGGAAGCGGTGGTAGGTGGCGGCAGCTGGCGGTTCGTGCAGTAATAATGGCTCGGTGGCTCCGGATCGGGAGCTCCATTTTTATTTTTCTGGGGGCTTATTGTGGTATTTGGGGATGTAATTGTATATAATTTTCCTTGGGTAGTGGAACAGCCGAAAACCAAAAAGAGATTATGACATGAAATGCAATTGCAATGCTCTCGAGTTGCAGCTTCTCTATTCTTGCTCTCTCTCATTAGCAATTTCTCTTTTGATTCTCTGGGCATGTTCATGAGCAGATCCTCTTCGAATTCGGGTTGCAGATCGGTGTTCAATGAAAACCCACCATCTAGAATACTGTTTGGTGCGGATAAAATTGACTTTCGAAGTAAGAAATGGGATTTTTTCAACACTTAATTGTCACTTGGTATGGGAAAACGAAACCAAGAATATCTTCTGTTCGTTCTTGCTCTGTCATTAGCAATTTCTCTTTTGATCGTGTGGGTATATGCATGAGCAGATCCTCTATGAATTCGGGTTTTTAGATCGTAATTCAATGAACCCACCATTCAAGGAACTGTTTGGTGAGGATTAAATTGATCTTTCGAAGTAAAAAAGTGGGATTTCTTCGTCACTTACTAACATCTACATGGGAAAATCGTGACACTCTTCCCCTGGAATTCATGGGAATACCCACCATTAGATTCTTCTTCTTCTTCGCTTTCGACAGCATAAAAAAAAAGTCCCGCAGAGATTGAGATGGAGATAGAGATGGCTACAGAGATCGTGGTGAACGATAAGGCACGTGTTATTTGGAGGAAGCCGCTTTGCGGCTGCTGGCTTGGCTGGTCAAGCTCTTGCCATCTCCATCCGTCGGGTCGATCGGTTGAGGGGGAATCCTCTGTTTCTTGGCATATTCCTTCGGTTGATTGCTGACCGGTTCCTTGCGGTTAAGACACCCCCCCTATTTTATTTGAAAATATGCTAGTTTGCCCCACTGAAATGACGAAGAATTCCGTTTCGCTTCTAAACCTTTTGCCGATTTACCAGAGATAAAATCGAATTCTTCCACCAAGTTCTTCCATTTTAGGTCAATCTGAACGGATCAACTTGAGGTTGTCATTGCAACATCTCCGACATCTACCAACAGAATTGACCACCGTGTAGGAGAAAACTTAACCTTTTTTTTAGTGCACTATTTCTCTTGTATCATATGTAATCATTGTATTGAAAATCGAAATATTTTTCTCGTGTGAAAGAATGCACTAGGATACTGATTAACAAGGCCTTATTTCCATATTAATGAGATTGTCCTCATCTTACAATTTTGTGACGTTCTCTTTTTCTTTTTTCTTTTTCTGTCTTTTTAACGTGAAAATCTTTGAACATCGGGGAAAGTGCCACAAAGGCGTCTTTTGAGTTGGAGAGTTATCTCCACACAACTTTCTTTTTCAATCTCCATAGAGGGAGGGTGTGAGTTAGATCTCTCCCTCCTCTCCCTTTTTCTTTTACTGATTTAGTTCTCTGTTTTGTTTTCCTTGCTTTCCTCCCATTTAGAGAGCTTTTTCCTTTTGATCTATTTTAGATCTAGAAGTTTTTCTCTCCCATTTTAAGGAGATTTCTATCCCGATCTAATACAAATTTCGAAATTTTTGTGTGTATGTTTTCGAGGTTTTGCCTCCCTTGGATTTCCTTGGTGTACACATCCATTTGCAAGAGATTTGAGGAGTTTTGTGAAGATTTTACTCTCACAATCAAATATGTGCTCAGTTAACCTTTTTTATTTTGAACGGCAATGGTGTTGAGGATGCCGAACCTAGATGCAGATTGTCAAATGACAAAGCCGTAACAACAGAAGGAATTCTTGATGTGTACTTAATACTGAAGACAAGTTTGGTGATCGACCATCAATTTTAGTTTGAGGAAATCAGCAATTTTGCTATTTGAGTAGGTGATCCCTAATTTTGTTCTAATGATGTTTTGTTTTGAAACTATCCGTGATTTATCTTGCTTTGCAGTTGAACTGTGTCGTCTCTTTTGTTTTTTGTGGAGATGAATAAAATCTTACTTTTGACAACAGCAAGAAAAAGTTGCGCCACTAATTTTTCCTAATCCAATCAACGAAAAAAAGAGGCAATTGTACTTGCTTTGACGCTATTCTTAAACAACGTGGTGGAAGACAATTTTGAAGGACGTGATTTCCCCAATTCTTGCCAAACAGTAGTTCGGAAGATGCCGCTGCATTGCACATGCTTCGACGAGACTGGCTGCCTAGGTTTCCCACCTAATCCTCTTATTACTGCTTCTAAACAAGGGCTATTAGGACGTCACTTTAATTCAAGCCCACCGATATTGACCATAAGTTGAGCTCACATGGAGCACAAGCAAAGTTTTACATGGTTTCTAATGCAGAATAAGAAAAAACTTGTATGGACTCAAATCCGTAGATCAGATGCGTACTCAAAAAGGGATCATCGGATATCTATCTCTCATTGGAGACATACCACGAACCTGCATGATTGATGGCTAAGATCCACCCGTTTCATGCAGATTCAGGTCCACGCAATTCTTGCCTCTTCAATGCCCTCGCACCACATGAGGACGAGCACGCAGGCTTATCCGGGAAAGGACCATCGCAGAATTGTCTCTCAATAGGGACGTTGCACCACGCAAAACATGGCCTCCGGGCCGCTCTCGCTCGATGCACACGCTCTATCCTTCACCCACCAACATATCAGGTATCCACACTTCGCAATCGCGATGAACATTTGTGGGCTACAACTTCTGTCACGGGACACCACAGCGAGGGCCAAAGTAACGGCGGCCATCCGACGAGATCGGGGAGGGACCACCGGCTTTGTCACTAGTCTCACCCAAATGATATTTTCGACCAATGTCCAGCCTCCGTCTTTTCTTCTTGCACTTACCGGCGACATCACCTCACCCGTAATTGCCATGACGTCGCTGTCATTGAAGGATCGCCCTCTTCCTTGTCTTTTTCGTTCATGTCTGGTTCGAAATTAAGCGCCGAACAGGACATGGACTTGAGTTTGGCTTTCCAGCACGGGATGGGCATCTTGACCTTTTGTTCCGTTTGGTCTTTCGGAATATCCGTTTCATGCTTGGTTGTCTAAGATTGTTTGAGCCATTTGTGTTGATTTTTGCGTTTCTAGGTTTAAATCTAGAATTTGAATTAGGGGTGTGCATGGTCCGGGCGGGCGGTTCCCGACCTAACAGGAACAGCCGCTATGAATAGGGTTAGAAAAATTGGGCAAGGATCCACCCGTTTGTTGCATGATCCATTTCGGGAACCGGACCGCCCGGCCCGGTCCGGTTCCGAGCGGATCCATGGAACCGATCTTGACGCGAAACAATTTTGGTTTTGCAACATAAAACGATCGAGTCTATAAGTTGGGAAGGAGGGGAGGAGGTCTATGGTCGGGTTTTCAACATAGAACGGTCGCGAAACAATTTTCCGCGGGCCGTGGTGGGTGGTGGCCGACGAGGGGGCAAAGAGTAGCGGCGGAGGAGCAGCGACGGCGTCGACGCTCGGGGAGGAATCGAAATGGCGATAGGATTAGGAGGAACCAAGGAAGAGACAAAGAGAGAGAGAACCGAAGACAAAGGGAGTGAGGTGATGAGATCTAATCTAGGGTTTCTTTTAGTAATTTTTTTTTTTAATATTAAAAAGGTTCCGGTCCGGTCCGGGTGGATGGATCCGCCCATGGAACCGGAACCGGACCGTACCCACCGGTTCCAAAAATTGGGCAACCGGAACCGGACCGTTCCCTCAAGAGCCGCCGGTTCCGGCGGTTCCGGCCTGTTCGACGGTCCGGGCGGTTCCCGGGTATTTTGCACACCCCTAATTTGAATGGCTGGATTCGTACCTTCGCCCTCAAGGCTAGGTAGAAAAAGTATAACCCTCTTGCGCCCGAATGAAAGGTTTTCATTACATGAAATAGATATTGATTTAGTGTTTAATGTTGAAAGCACACAATAGAAGTTCGATCTTGTTAACATTTCTAGTTGGATCCATATTCACTCAAAAGTTAAAATCAATGAGTTATATATATTGATATGATTTATAAACTACTCACCGCCACATCAATTGTTCAATATGAGATTCTTTTCGACACAACTCACACGTGCATATCAATAATCCACTTAATCCAAGTACCATTTTGCATTTAAGGTTACTTATCAGATTGGGGGTCCACCAATTTACCATTAGGGCCAACTCTAACACCATTTGTTGGTTCCCCGTAATAGAAGTCCGATACCTTTATCTAAAGAGAGCACTGAGAGGGAGATTAAGTTTGAGTCCATCAACATATTGAGTTAGATCCACTTTCACTTAAAAACTTAATCAAATAAATTATAGGTCAAATATGATATATAAATTGCTCAACATCACACAAATTCTTTGACGTGGAACTTCTCTAAAATTTTATCATCTATAAAGCCCTCGATTTTACCATTTGTCAATTGATTTAAGGCATCTTATGAATAGAATAACTTATCGCTTCTACCTAGGCAACGGCCCTGATATATGAAGAAGGGCCATTTGGAGTGGTTGTTTGAACTCGTCATATTTGTTGGATTGTCTCAAATTTTCGTTTCATATCGCCCGTTGTCGTGGCTACACCCATTTGACAACTAGTGGTATGAAAACGGGCGGGCTCAACATGACCCAGTCTGTTATGGGCCGTGCCTGGCCAACCCATATTAATGCGTTTGGGTTGTGCCAAGATGGCCGAACACGTCGCCTCGGCCTAGCATAGTACGAGGCCCATGCTAGACATGTGTGGCCTGGGCCCACGGACCGTGACGGTTCAGTCCAACACATGCCATTTTTTCCCATTTATTTGTGTCCTAAAGGGCCCTTTGTGCAATTTTTTTCCAAACTATTGTGCCCGTGATCGATAGTTGTCGACCACTAAAAATATAGGCATGCCCAAGCACAGAGTGACGGGTCAGATGTTGCGCCGTGCCCAAGGATGGCTTGCTCCACAAACAAGCCATGCCGACACCGCCTGCTCCGCTGCCGAGCATTGCAGGCCGACCCATTTGGCATCTCTACTCTATATACGACACCGATGTAATTCAACGAGTCTATGCGGCGAGCAGGCCCAGGTTATCTTTCAGAGGTCATTGCCATTAATAGAAAAAAAAAAATTGGGCCTCGTTACTGGTTTAGTTGGGCTGGGCCTAGCAACGTCGGTCGGGCCTTTGCTCAAGCCCATTCGATAAACCCTAAAACTTCAACCATCATCATCATCATCTCCCCAGCTCCACCGACCGACCAAGATTTTTCCCCTCAGTCCGCCATTAAACGCCGCCCCCGCCCCCGCCCCCGCCCCCGCCCCCGACGCTCGCTATTCGCCTCTCCGCCGCCGACCATGGAGGGCATCGAGTTCGACGCGGTGTCGCCGCCACCTCCCGCCGCCGACGCCGAGGAGGACGACTTCTGCGGCTCGATCCTCGCCCGCTACGGCGGCTCCGCGCGGGACGAGCACCAGCACCTCTGCGCCGTGATCGGCGCCATGTCCCAGGAGCTCAAGGACCAGAACCTGCCCCGCACCCCGATCGCCTACTTCGGCGCCACCTGCTCGTCGCTCGACAGGATCCTCTCCGCCTCCGCCGGCCCCGATCCTCAGGGCCACGTCGTGGAATCGCTGATGACGATACTCTGCCTGCTGCTGCCCAAGGTTGCTGCTCCCGTCGTGAGGAAGAGGAGAGAGTATATGTCGGAGCTCGTTCTGAAGGTGGTCCGCGGCGGTTCTTTGCCGCCCGGAGCGGTGGGGTCGGGGTTGAAGTGCGTTTCGCATTTGTTGAGCGTTTCTAAGGATGCGAATTGGTCTAGCGTGGCGCAATTGTATGGAGTTCTGCTCGGTTTCGTGACGGACTCGCACCCGAAGGTGATTTTTTGTTCGGGCTCTGTATGACCTTTCGGTGATTTAAGTTGGTAGTGGGCAGTGTTTGATGAGAAAAATTCGAATTTGATATTATGGTTGCCTTGCCCATTTCTTTAAATTGCATTTGTGAGATTGAGAAAGATCAATGCAGGTCTAATAGTTCCTGCTGCAACAATTCCTTGGCTATTGATGTCAATTTTTAGTTTTTCGTGATTTCTCGTACTTTCATTTTTGGTGATTTCTTAAGTGCTAATTTCTCTCTTCCTAGAATTAAGAGTTTAGACTTCTCATCTGATAGTAGGTGGGATTTCGAGAAATGGAAATTCGGGAATATTCGAATGGAGCAGTTTCTGTATGTGTGTCATCTCTTGCGATGTTCGATACATGAAGCTAAAGTAATGAAAATGCTTTTCCTGCTGGTGTTCAACAGATAAGAAGGCAATCGCACCTCTGTTTACGGGATGTTTTGCAAAGCTTTCACGGGACGCCAGCAGTAGTGCCTGCAAGTGAAGGATTAACGAGCATGTTTGAAAGATTTCTACTGCTTGCTGGTGGATCAAAAGGCGATGCTACAGAAGGATCTAGAGGAGCACAGGAAGTCCTTTACCTTCTTGATGCTTTGAAAGAGTGTCTACCATTCATGTCATTGAAGTATACGACCAATACTCTTAAGTACTTCAAAACCCTTTTGGAACTTCGCCAGCCCCTTGTTACAAGGCGCGTAACAGATGGCTTGAGTGCTCTTTGTCTATATCCAACTTCAAAAGTGTCTCCTGAAGCCCTGCTTGAGTTGTTATGCTCATTAGCTCATTTAGTATCTACAAGCGAAACATCTGTGGATGGCATGACATTCACTGCTCGTTTACTGGATGCTGGAATGAAAAAAGTTTATTCCTTGAATAGGCAAATATGCGTTGTTAAGCTCCCTCTGATATTCAATGCACTTAGAGGTGAGTCATCAGTTCCAATAATTCCTCCTCCTCTGTTACATCAGAAGAAATATAGCTCAGTTTGCATTTGGCATGTCTTGGATTTCTTGTTTAAGTCAGTGTTTAGCTTCTTGTTCTCGAGAGGGAACAAAATGAATGCTATCTCATGTTTCCCTCTTTGCTTTGGCAGAGATTCTGCCATCTGAGCATGAGGAAGCCATTTTTGCTTCAGCAGAAACATTCAAGAGTCTCATAGACTCTTGCATTGATGAAGATTTGATCAATCAAGGGGTGGAGCAGATCAAGATACATGCAAACGCAGAATCAAGAAAATCTGGACCCACTTGCATCGAAAGAATTTGTGTGACTATTGAGAGTTTGCTGGATTATCGTTTTAGTGCTGTCTGGGACATAGCCTTCCAAATTATTTCAGCTACTTTTAAAAAATTAGGTATTCTCTCTCTCTCTCTCCCTCTAGCTGAACCAAGAAATTCATCTGCCCAGGCTCTGTTATCATATAATGTGCTGTATAAATTGTAATGGGTTGACTTCTAAGCGTCATTTAAAGTTGATGCAGTTTTCTAGACATCCTAAGAAATGATGATTATTCTAAGCAGTACAGGGGTAAACTTGTTTTGTCAACCCTCTTATCTCCCATGGTTGGTATTTCTTTGCTATGTACTGGAATAATCTAAAACGAGTCCCATTCTTGTATGCTGTGCTCGCATAAAAGATCTGCTTTGACTTTTTCTTGTAAATAAGTTTCTCAAAATTCGAAAACTCTTCTTTTTCAGAAAATAATGCTTCTTATCTTCTGAGAGGAACACTAAAGAGCTTGGGAGACATACAGAAGTTGCCTGATGAAGATTTTCCTTACAGGAAACAGGTGCGTTTTTATTTAACTGCAGTTGTTACTCAGCAGAAATCTTTGTAGATTATTTAGGTCACTGCAACCTGCGATTCAGCTTACGCTTCCTTTTGGGAATGTTTATATTTTGGGGAGTTGTGTGCTTCTTATTACTAGCTGCAATTCTGTGTCCTAAGCAAAAGTCTCAGCAGTTTCCTTAGCACGCTTTTACCTTTCACTTGTTGGGATATTGGTTTTTTGAAAGGATTGCAGAAGGAATGTGGTAATTTGATTTTTGGTATTTAATTTTCTCAACTGGAAATGCGTATCACATGAACATTTACTTGTGCTCTCTCTCTCTCTCTCTCTCTCTCTCTCTCTCACAGAGATATCAATAAAATATTTGTGGATCTGTATGCAGTCGTCTACCAGTTCAAAATCTGATTTGAGCTGGTGAGCAGTCCAATGCTTCTGGGGATTAATGAGAATGATTTTTATTTAGGATTTCCACTTGAGATTTATGCTTGGTTGATTCTCACTTCTGTTCCTGTTCAAACAAAGTATTGTTAATTCTGATTTGTGCCTGTTGACTTATAATGCCATTGTGCTGCAGTTGCATGAATGCGTTGGATCAGCAGTTGTCGCCCTTGGTCCTGAAATGTTTTTAAGCCTTCTCCCCCTCAATCTGGAGTCTGATGACCTATCTGAGGTGAATGTCTGGCTCTTCCCAGTTTTGAAGCAGTACACTGTAGGTGCCCACTTGAGCTATTTCATGGAATCAGTTCTGGATTCAGTTGGTTTAATAAAACAGAAAGCACGTAAGGTATGGAGCTAGAGGTCAGTTGAAAAATTTGCCTCCTTTTGTTTGTTCTGTTAGTCACACATGACTTTTGTCAGCTTGAGCTAGAAGGAAGAGTCATTTCAGCTAGAAGTGCAGATGCCCTTGTATACTCTTTATGGTCCCTGTTGCCATCATTTTGCAACTATGCTGTGGATACAGCTGAAAGTTTGAAAGACTTGGAGAATGCATTATGCAGAGCTCTTCGTGAAGAACCTGACGCTCATGGTGTAATATGTTCCAGCCTGCAACTACTCATTAATCAGAATAAGAGGGTTTTGAATGAAAACGATGAATCTTCAGGCACTGAGTTTGGTACATCTGCAGAGAAAGCTGTGTCTCATTACACTCTGCAGGTTGCCACTGATAATATGAGTGCACTGAGGTCATCAGCTCGTGAATTTTTGTCAGTTTTGTCTGGAATCTTTCTGAATTCCCAAAAAGATGACGGTGGCTGTCTACAGGTATTATAACCTTTCTTGTTTAGTTAGAGCTAATGAACTGTGCGCTTTTATGTGCATTGTATGGGGTTACCTAAGAAATGGCCCTGGTTCTAGTATTTGATGAAAACTGTGCTTTGAGATTGGTAACAAGTCTTGCCAAGTTTTGTACTAAAACCTGTGTTTTGTTTGGTGTTGTCATTAGATTGGTTGATACTTGCTAGTGACTTTTTTTGCACTCTATGCAGTCTACAATTGCTGCATTCTCTTCAATGGCAGATAAAGCAGTAATATCAAGACTATATAAAAGTACAATGCAAAAGCTACTGAAAGTCACTCTGGAAGCTGCGAAAGTGCGCGATTCTAGAAAGCCAAACTCCATGGAAAGTGATGATACATCCAATGAAAGTTCACCTTCTGTTCTTCGGTCTGTCCTTCCCTTCACTCTAGTTCATGTATTTTTCACAGCTCGTGTTTAGTTGCATCAGTTTAATGTTACTCCTCTTTACCGTATGCATCTGTAATCTCTTGGCAAAAGTGAATGCGGATGCTGGATTCACTGACAAATTAGCTTTTCGGGTCACAATATATGCAGGGGAAAGCTATTTGACTTGGCTGCTTCTCTTTTGCCTGGATTGAATATCGCAGAGGTTGATGTTCTGTTTAAAGCTACACAGCCAGCATTGCAGGTTAGTCAGTGAATCTACGTATATCCCTTGTTTTACTCAAGATGATTTGAACAACAGACTACAAGTTGAGGTAACAAAATTTGAGGCTTCTTTGCAGGACGCAGACGGTGTTATCCAGAAGAAGGCATACAAAGTTCTTTCAGTAATGCTTAAGGTACTTATCTCTTTGGTTTGGTTTATCTCTGCATATTTCCACTGAATGCAATTTGATGAATTTTTTTTCTATAACATCCCAAAAAGAGTAGAACTTTATACTTAGTTTAATAATGCATGGAATGGAGCGGATTGGGTTCATTATTGACAGCAAGACAGTTCATGCATATCAAAACCCAGACTCAGAGTCCTAATTGGTTGACTCTTTTCTTACCTGCCCTAGAAAAAAACACAATTCCTTTTGTGCCTTTTTTTTGAATCTATGAATGGAAGGCATTATGAGGCCCGTTTGAAATACTTAATCTGACTCCCTAGCTTGAAGATTGTGAGTTTTTGTGGTGTTTAGCTTCGATTTCACAAACATTGGCCGTGTTTCTTACTCCTTTACAATTTTGTTGTGTTTTCTGTTTTTTTCAAGAATTATGATAGGTTTCTTTCATCAAAGCTCGAGGAGTTGCTGAAGCTTATGGTCGAAGTGCTACCCGCATGTCATTTCTCAGCAAAACGTTATAGGCTTGAATGCTTGTACTTTCTTATAGTCCATCTTTCTAAGGTTGAAACTCTAGCTCTTCTGTTGATTAAGTATGATAAAGCCTTCTTCCAATCCATTCAAATATCTCAATATTCTATTGATGGATAAAATGCTTAAAAGTTTTCCTTGTTTATAGGATGGTTCAGACAAAACTAAACCTGAGATCATCTGTTCGTTCTTAACCGAGATAATATTGGCTTTGAAAGAGGTACTTTATGTTGACTAATTATAGTGCTTTTGTTACTCTATATGATATATCTGCTTTTTATTTTTATCGTTTTAATCAGGTTCCTGATAAGATGCTTACTAGATTATATTTGCCTTCACAGGCTAACAAGAAGACTAGAAACAGGGCATACGACATCCTTGTTGAAATTGGTCATGCATTTGGTGATGAAGAAAAGGGGGGAAGAAAGGAAAACTTGCTTCAATTTTTTAACATGGTCTGTAGTCTATCTGGCTGTTGATTGCTGACATTCTAAATCATGTACTAAGTGCCAGTTTTCTGGCCAGGTTTTATATGTCCAGCCAGCTTCTGTTAACGTTGCCTTCTGTCTGGGGATATGGGTTCTGAAAATTGAGCAAGGCATAATAATGATTAGTACTTACTCTTTAGCTATGCTATTGGAGCAGGTAGCTGGAGGTTTGGCAGGTGAAACTCCTCATATGATCAGTGCTGCAGCGAAAGGCCTGGCTCGCTTGGCTTACGAGTTCACAGATCTTGTCTCAACTGCATACAATATTCTCCCTTCCACATTTCTACTTCTTCAGAGAAAGAACAGAGAAATAATTAAGGTAAGTTCGTCCTATGTTTGTGTGGATATTTATTTATTGTAATAGTGAGTGATTGGCTTCATGGAATCCGTTTACTTATGCAGGCAAATTTAGGTCTTCTGAAGGTACTGGTTGCCAAATCTCAAGTTGATTGGTTGCAGATGCACTTGGGAAGCATGGTGGAAGGCTTGTTGAAGTGGCAAGATAACACAAAAAATCATTTTAAATCAAAGGTTTCAAATTATCTCCTTTTTTCTTAAATTAAGTTGTGTCTTATGCTGCAAGGTTTTTGTTGCTCTTAAGTCATATGTTTTTCCTCTGTTCTATATTTTCTTGGAAGAAGCAGGCTTTCTTCTTTCTAAGGTGTGTAATTATTTCTGGAGTTCTTCTGAGCTGTGGAACCTAGAATCCTTTTCGTTAAAGTTGCTTGGTGTTATAGAGGATGAAGTCCCACCCTTACCAAGGTTTCATGTTCAGGGGAATGTTTTTACCTAACTAAAGAAGCTAACTATCATCAATTTGACTGTCGAAAAATGTTAATATGAACTATTGATACCAAACCATATGTTTTACGTTTCTTCCTTACGTAGATAGCTGCTCAATAAGAGATATGAGTGTAGAGATATAATCGGCCTGCAGCCGGTTTTTCCTTCTGCAGCCCTTTCAGTCCTTCAATTTTCCCTTTTTTTCCTTTTCTTTTTCTTTTCCCCAATTGAATCATTGAACGAGTTTGTCTCTGGCTGTCTATTTGACGGCTAGAGTCAGCATCATTGTTTGGTTTTTATCTGATTACTACAATACTGGGAAAATCTTGCCCCATCATGCTGTGGGTGAGCTGTTAACTGATATTACTGCAGGGATTAATTCTTCTGCTTACTATTTTTTGATAGGTTAAAGTCCTCCTGGAAATGCTAGTCAAGAAATGTGGCTTGGATGCTGTAAAGGCTGTAATGCCTGAAGAACACATGAAACTCCTTACTAACATAAGAAAGGTACTTTTATCATCTTCCCATGGAATTTTATCAAGTGTCCTCTGAAATTTTTGCTGAACTATTTCTCCATATAGATTAAGGAGCGAAAGGAGAGAAAGCGAGCAACGAATTCAGAGGAAAGCAGGTCTCATCTGTCCAAAGCCACCACATCCAGGTGTCTGTCTCTGTCTCCGTCTCTCAAATGCAAACAAATTCAGATTGGTGAATATTGCTGTTTACATTTTCTGCATGTCACTTCTGAATCGACTTTCTTGGATAAGAAGGCGTCCTATGACTGCATGGGATTGCTATGACTCTTCTGTTATAGTCTACAGCATTTTGCTGCTTTCTGAATGAATTATCTTGTGGATTGCGATACTTAAAGAGTGAGTAAGTAAATGTGTTTAGCTTGCTCTGTCTCTGTCTCTGTCTCTCTCTCAAAAGCAAGGGCAAAGGCATGTGTATGCATCCTATGTTCAGCTTTCCATTGAGTATCATCCTGCACTCTTGTTCAGACCTCTGCTATCTCTAGTGTGACTTGGAGAGGAATAAGATATTCCCATCAGGGCCTTCAAATAAAAAAAATCATCAAGGCTTATCTTTAAGGATATCCTAGTTCATTGCTTTTTCCCAATTAATTCTGGAAAGGATGCTTAGTTACTCTTAAGATATGCTGTCTCAAGCTGGACTAGTAAATGAATTATCATTATACATGCTGATTATATGCGTGCTTTTAACCATGTTCAAATTGGGAAGATTGAAGCAGCAGCAAGCAAGCTCAGATTGGCCTTATGTAGCCTGACAAATTTGCAAACAGAAACAGAGATGCAAGAGATGTCTAATGCAGATCTAAATCAGTAAAATTAAAGTAGTAAGAGATGTCTAATGCAGATCTAAATCAGTAAAATTAAAGTATTATCTACTGTCAGGAAAGAGTGTTATCAGTCAACTTTCCCCTCATTACGTTGTTTTACCATTTTGATCGGAGTTTTTAACTGTACTAATCCTCCTCTCTCTCTCTTCCTCTCTCTCCCTCATCAGGCTTAGCAGATGGAATCATACAAAGATATTTTCCGATTCTGGTGATGAAGACAGCACAGATGGTGAGACTGATTATATGGACAGTGAGACAAATATTGGCAGACGGAGCAGGGCTTCCTCATTGTTAAAGTCAAAGGCTACTTCATTACGGTGGGTACTTGATGCTGTACTCTTGCAAAAATTTTATGTGCATGTTTTAGGTAGGCGAGACATTTCTGCTCAAAATATTAGCAACTTGTGCATATTTGAGCCAGACGGAAGGTTGACCTCATTCATGCACATCTCGTTTCACTTATTTTTGTAAAGAGATTTCCGTTATCACTGTTGGACGAATTACTTTATTTATTTCTAAAAATAGGAACCATATGCCTCATTAATACGTCTCATTTCACTTGTATTGTTGAAGAGCTTTCTTTAGACTGTCTGATGAATTACGTAGCCAGCTACCATCCTACCACTGGACTCATACAAATGGTCAATTTGTCTAGGTCTAAGAGATCGCATAGATCTGCCAAAAGCCTGCCAGAAGACCTTTTGGACCAATTGGAGGACGAACCTCTTGATATGCTTGATCGGCAGAAAATGAGGTCAGCCCTTAGAGGATCCCAGCAAGGAAAACGGAAGGCAGAGTCTGATGATGACCTAGAGATAGACTCCGAAGGTCGTCTAGTAATCCATGAGGGAAAGGGGTCAAAGAAATCCTCGGCAGCCAACCCAGATTCAGATTCCAGGAGTGAAGCTGGTAGTTATCTTTCCGTGGACTCTTCAAGGAAAGCCCAGAAGCGTAGAAAGACGTCAGAATCAGGCTGGGCTTACACAGGCAATGAGTATGCTAGTAAGAAAGCTCGTGGAGACTTGAAGAGGAAGGACAAGCTTGAGCCCTATGCCTACTGGCCCCTCGATCGTAAGATGATGAGCCGGAGACCAGAGCATCGGGCAGCAGCAAGGAAGGGAATGACAAGTGTTGTGAAGATGACGAAAATGCTCGAAGGCAAGAGTGCCTCGAGTGCGCTCTCCCTTAAAAGCACTAAGTTAAAGAAGAGGGCAAATAAAGCCAGCAAAATGAAAGGCAAGTGAATAGAAACTGTGACCATGTCCAGCATATTGGATGCATTTGAGCGCTTGTGATTGTGTGAATTAGTGCGCAGAAAGTTGCGAGATACCTGGTGCTAGAATCATAGACCAATTGGTTTATGGTGCAATTTTGCTGTACATATAATTTAAATGAAGGTGCAATAGACTGAGCATTTTTTTAAGTACAGTTCTTAAACCACCTAAGGCCTGTTTGGTTTGGCATTTAGAAGGAACTTTGGGACTTTAAAGTCCCTTGTCCAAATGAAAACGCGTTTGGTTCGTTTTTTTGGGCGACTTTAGCAAGATACAATTGCATCTCCAAGTGGTTCTAGGGCCTTTAGGCAACGCAGCTTTGGAGGTACTTTGAAAAGTTGCATATTCGGAATGCAAATCCTTGGTACTGTTCGTCTTCTCCAAAACCATCGCACGGAGAAGCCGACGACTGTCGGCCAAGGGGTCACGCGCACCGGCGACCGCCGGCTAAGGGTCGCCCGACCTCGGCAACCGTCCGGAGGTTAGATCTGACCATCCGGCGGTCGGATCCGGCGGTCCGGTGGCCGGACCTCAAAAAAAAATATAAATATAATTTTTCTTTTTTAATTTAATAAAAGTCAATTACAAATACAAATATTACCAAATGGTATTTTGGCCAAAGTTGTTTTCCAATGCAAATTTTACCAAACGATATTTGCATTTTGGAAAACTCCCTTCACTCAAAGATATTTGCATTTTTGCAAATGCATTCCCCAAAAGCCAAATCAAACGGGCCTTAAGCATCCGTCAGCTGCATCCTGAACATATGATTTGCGCACGTTGTCCCTCTAATAAATTTGTTCTTCTTTATGTTCAAAATGCGAAAGACCCCACAACCCTACTGCAAACTCAAATGTGTTGCAGGCGGCCTGAGGGGCTGCATGGGATCTGGCCCCGTGGGCCAACCCAAGGATCAGCACGGCATGCTGGTCTGACCCATGTCCCAAGCCCTTACGGTCATGCCAGGGCCACTTGCCATTTCTACTCACATCATGGTCCGGTTTCCTAAATTTTAACATTTTTCACTTAGGATTTCTCACGGACTTTCTATGTAGCCAGACACATTCTGTTCATTTTCGCGCCGATTTCCATAGTTCCCCAAGAGCGCATATCCTCAAGCGTGGCATCATCCTTCCTGCTCACCAAGGGTTATCCCATTAACCACTGAGAAAAGCATTGAAAGAAGGGGGCGAGAAAAGCATTGGAAAAGAAGAAACAGAAACAGCACATGGAACCAAAGACCAAAATAGAAAAGAGAATCGCCGGAGGATAACTCGCAGAATTTGATCTCTATAATATTCTAGTCTTTCAATATATGTTCACACAAAAAGAGACAAGAAGTTAGCACGGTGTACCAAGTTGCATCATGCCTAGTGTGGCTACAGATGATTAGCAATAATTCACAATAACAATTTTGGCAAATGACTAGCAACATGTCTTGGCCTTGGATTCTTCTCCACTGTGCTGTCCGACAAATTTCCATTTGTATACGACAGCTATCTATAGAGTGCGAGGAGGTTACTTGTTACTGAGCATCCAGCATCCTAGGTGAACACTAACATCTTCACATTTGATAATGGCGACATCCATCTGAAGAACAACCGACAAAAGGAAGAAGACATTAGAGTTGGACCAATGTAGGGTCCCTGCTGTATCAGTTTCAATTTGTTTCCCCATGATATATGGACCCCTTATCAAGGGGCCAAAGAGACAAACATGAAGCGCTAAGAAGCATACCTTCGGCTTGATTATTGCATCGTAAAGGCCGCCAAGGACGATTCATTTGTACGGGGCAAATAGTATTGATGAATTGTGGCCACCAAATCCGAACGAGTTAGACAAAGCCACCTTAATGTCTAGTCTCTCTTTCTTTGGGCCAACCAGCATGCTTGGATCCTAATCGATTTTCACAGTTGATGCTCAATGTCCAAAAAATTAACATTGGAGACGAAAAGCATAATATAGGAAATGCGAAAGCATACCACTCCTTTATCTGGGTTTTCCAAATTAATATTTGGATGAACCCACCCGGTTCTTATTGCCTGCATTGAAAACGCATATCCAATGAAATTCTGGTCTGTCCAATAAGTCTCATCTTTAGCATGGAGAAATAGCGGGATTATATGCACATTCAATCTACTATAACGAGGACATTTAATCAGATCTGACAGCTCCAAGGAGGCACTTAATTCTCCTGTGGATTTTGCATAGCTCAGTTAAAGTGAAAAGGCTAATACCTGTACAACCGCCACAGCTTCCACAGCACCAGCTGCTCCAAGTAGGTGACCAATCATGGACTTAGTGGAATTCACTTTTAACTGCATAAAGAGGTAACCATAAAGGCACCAAAATTTGGTAAAGATACACCTCAACATAAATTAGCAAAGAATTTACATCTGCATTACCTCGCTGTTTTCGCGAAAACAATGGGCAAGAGCTTTGTACTCCTTGAGGTCTCCAGCTGGAGTAGATGTAGCATGGGCATTTATGTAATTTACATCTTCCCTAGACACTCCAGCCTGAGCTAAGGCCTTTTCAATACAGAGAGTCACGCCCACCCCTGCTTAGAGAACAGATCGTGGGTTCAAGTTGATTCCGTAACAAGAATAAGATGTGCACTGGAGCAAGTCGTATAAGTTTATGATCAGTGAATGTCAAGAAGATAAAAGATGGAACCTAAAAATCAGTACAAGTACTTCGTGATTTTACACTGAAAACCATGACCATGAAGGACACTACAGGGCTACAGCCCCTCGAATGGGTAGACCCCATAGCAAAATAGTAAATGAAAAAAAAAAAAAATTGACCAAAAACCCAAAGGAACACCTAAATCACACCAAAAATTTCTGAAGCTCATCAAAGGTTCTATTGGAGTGTGGTCTCTTAATCCCTCTTGTATAAAAAAAAGGGTGGGATAATATAATTAAATAGAAAGGCCTTCTTACTTTTTAATTTTTGTATCAAAACTTCCTAACTCCCACCGAAAAACAGGTCAGATTAACAAGGATAAGGTCCCACAATACGGAAAAGAATGTGTATGGCAAAGACAGAGGATGAAGAAAACAGCTAAAACCAACTAAAAAAGTTTTAGCGACTGTCAAGACTTCACTACCCAGACAGTGAGAATACAAAAGGAAAAATTACCATCAGGATGAGGTTCGGTCATGTGATAAGCATCAGACGTGAAGCTTCCACCAAGAAACTCTGCATAAATGTTTGCACCTCTTCTCTGCAAGGAAATACTAATATGTCAATCTTGAATCACCAACCAACCATGACCATGCTTAAGCATGGAGTGAACCCGCAACCAGTGCACCATGCACCTGGTGACTGCCTGAACCAGTGGTATTCACATGGGCCTAGCCACAGATTGGACGTTGACCAGGTGCAGCACCAGATGCACTGAGCAGCAACCCCCAAGATCATGAGTATAGATGAGAGAAACCAAATGTGTAGTTACCTTGGCATGATCTAATTCCTCCAAGAGCAGAACTCCAGCTCCTTCTCCCATGACAAATCCATCACGATTCTGTAAAGCCATGCTCACACTTTAATCGGATGATACATCTGCCTCCAGTTCATATTCACAAAATTATTAAATTACAGTCACAGGACTCATAATAGAGTGTTTCCCTCTCCACTAGTCTCTACCATAAGCCATATCATCAACTAAATTTCAGAAATGGGTATTCAATTTTTATGTTTCCTCAAATTGGTTAGGTTATTTTCAGACTAAAAAAACTTGTCATCGAGTGAAGAATTTAGCATTCAATACTTGAGTTTCTTCCAGCCTCCAAAAAAAATTACTTTATTGATTCTTTGAAAAAGTCTAGAAGATCTTTGTGGATGTTTCTAAATCCTTTGAATGAAAAAAGATGCAGAGGAAACAAAGCAAGTTGTGAGATGCTAATACAATGTCCCACGGTCTTGAAGCTTTGGCAGGATGGCTATTTCTCTGTGAAAGTGCTCGGCATGCCACAAAACCCCCTAGACCTGCAGCAACAATGACAATGTAAGAAGTTCTCTCACTGCAGCTTTTGATGGACTCAGGGAGGCACGCAACAAAGACGAGGAGGCAAATTCTACCAATAGGAATAACTGCTGCATCTGAGCCACCGCAAAGCATCACATCCTGCAAGATCCCACAATTCTCAGAAAGTTATGCAGCTTGAATCGCCAGGATAGCTATACTTATTTTAATGTTAACAAGTCTAAGCAAACACAAATAAAGCAGATTCATCACAAAGCGACTTTTGATTTAAAAAACTTACAGCTTCTCCTCTGATTATGTGGTTTGCAGCATTCAGGATACAAAAGTTGCTTGTAGCACAAGCAGTTGATATTGAGTAATTAGGGCCCATCCATCCCTTCAGTTTAATAAATTAAATATAATCAGAAAAATCAGCCAGAACAAAATGCATTTCAATAAGTTGGAGATTAAGCTAACCAGATCCATTGCAAGCATGGCTGAACCCATGTTAGTTGTTGCAAAAGGTATACAAAAGGGATTCATTTTCCTGTATGATATCCTTAAAGCTTCAATAGCATCATTGAAAACCTGTGCATTCAAAAGGTACCAAACATATGAATCAGATAGAGTCACATGGCCAGCTATAGTCTGATTGGGCTCTCAATAAAGCTCCCGATCAGAATGTGAACTGCTGCATCTGGAAAAATATCCTTTCCATTTTAATTAATGCATCTTTGAAATGCCAATCATAGTTTCAGACACAGTTCGGCAATGATGCCTAAGCTGCAAATAAGTGGACTATTTCCATTTTCCACCCTCTTCAAAATCTCAATGGCTGGAAGATGTAAATCTTAACTTCATAAAGGTTGACTAAAAGCATCAAGTTACCTTCATCCCACCCATTGCAGAGCCAATGAGAACCCCACATTTAGCTTTGTCCAGATTTTTCATAGCATCATCAGTCATTCCACCATCGTCTAAGGCTCTCTTGCCAGCAGTGAGCATGTAAAGCATGAATTTGTCCATCCTCTTAGAGAGTTTTGGAGCAATCCATCCATCAGTTGAGAAAGACTTGATCTCCCCAGCAATTCTCTGGTAAACATACATGGATATCATCAGGTGAAAACTAGACACAAGAAAAGTAGAAGGGGAAGGCAAGACCAACCGTTGGAAATTGAGCACAGTCAAATGTCTCTATCTCACTTATACCACTGACACCGTCCAGCAAATTATTGTAGAAGATGTTTGGATCATGGCCTAGGGGAGTTACCACACCCATCCCAGTCACTACTACCCGCCTTTGCTTCATTACAGGTTTCTTCATCGTTGAAACTTCTTGAACAGGTTGCAGGGCCACTGCCATGGTTTTACCTATATTTATGACCAATTTGTCACGAATAATGCACCTCCCAAATGTAGTAATGCAATTGCCAGCACTAGCATCTTTCAGCATTACTCATAAAGATACTGAAATGACTCTAGATAAAATCCATACATGTAAGCTACAGAAAGCAACTTAAATTACACAAAATCTCTTTAAGGGACATAAAAATAAGTGCATCGAGTCAACATGCGGCAAATCACTGCTCATTCTTTCTTCAGGAAGTCTGTTGAAGTCGTCTACATATTATGTTTCCTGCTAGCAAAGAGATGTGGTTCCAAATAGGAATCACTTTCTGAGCATGTTCACATTAGAGCACTGGCCAAGATCACGATTATTTCAATAGAGAGAAGATTGGCAGACTCAAATGACATAAGTCTGCCAAGTGAATAGCAAACAAAAGAATACGAACTTTGGCACAATGTCAAGTGACTAGGTTTTCCGCAATTATTGCTCTAACCAGGTAATGCTGCTGTATAAAGTTCAAATCAGAAGGTTAAATTGGAACGGCAAGTCAAATCGCCGAATTAAATTGGAATATCGTACTTAGATAAGATTATGTTTAAGAGCAATGCCGGATAACTAATCTTCTTCTATAGCATCTCAAAGTAGATACTGGTACCATGTGCTCCCATCCACTTCTTAAAAACTTCATTTTCAGTAGCTAAAGAGTCAGAGCAAGCATGAACAACTAGACGGGTTTCTTTTGATAAGAAAACCTAAATTTTTCAGACTAGATTTGTAATTAAATTCTCCATGCAAGAGTCGGAACTAGATACAAAAGACTGGATCCTAGCAGACAAATGTTTAAGATACTGCTCTAACCCGCATAAGAACAAGATTAACCGCATAGTCTGGCAAAGCGGATATACGCACTCTTGAGTGTTTCTAGATTACAAAAACCCAGATTCGCATCTCAAGTTTTTTTATCCCTCTCTACAGCCTAATCATGAAGCAGAATTAAGATCAGATTCGCATATTATGTCCTCATCATAAGGCAGATCAAATTCTCACCGAGCAAACGAACAAAGGAAGCCACATCGACATCCGATCAAGCGTCCACTTTCAAATGAAAGACAGCTTGAATAAGCCAAATGGGTGCTTACAAGACTAGCCCATAACAACTCACGAATGAATATAAAATTTAAAATCAAATGAAAACGCACCAAACACCGAAAACAAACCCAACCCAGAAGCCCATACACTATGAAGACCAAAGCAGAGACAAATGATACATTAGCTAATAACACGATAATCATTAAAGAACGTATTTTTAACATCAAAAAGAGAACTTTACCAGAGTAGCGAGCTCGATTTGTGCGCTTCTGCTTCCGATTTATGCCAACATTTCTCGATCCGAACATAGACGAGAGCCCATTACATCTGTAGTAATCACTACAAGGCTCAAAAGCCAAACACGAACTCATGAGACCTTGAATGCTGGATCCACAGAAAGACGATATCAATCCAGAAACGGGAGAAATGGTTGACTGGGCATTGCTCGTATCGCTACAACATTTCGAAAGGACCTTCCTTTTCAGCCTCTTGGAAAGTCTCCTGGAGCCCTGAAACGGGTTCGCTTTGAGCTCGTTCTCCCAGGAGACCGACGTGCAAGCCGCCACCAGCCATGTGCAGAGCGGAGAGGCCGCCATTGAAGCCGCCATCACGAGCTTAAGAAGAAGGAAAGAAAACGCAAAAAGGAGCGATCTTTTCCTCTCCAACGAAAAGGGTGATCGGAAAATAAATAATAAAAAACAGAAAGGGCGGAGTCTTCGAAGCTGGGGGCAGAGAGCGCGATGCACAGGGCTCAAAGTGAAGGACACGAACTCATGAGAGAGAGGAAGGAAGGCAGCATTGGGATGCTGACCTCACTCGCAGTGTGTCGTCTTAACTTCGCTTGCGGTTGTACCTGCGAAACGGCTCGACAGCCCAAGTTCTTGGGCAATCCGCGCAGCGTGGGTGGAACTGAGAACGCAAGCTCTCTCTCTCTCTCTCTCTCTCTCTATATTCCTGTTTGGTTTTCTGCTGCTGACTTGTCGGAGCAGACAAAGCCAACGAATGACGATGCCTACGTGCACCTAAACGTCGAGGAGATACGATGTTTTGGACAAGGAAGATGTGTGAAGAACGGAAGAAGCACGAGAATGGACTCCAGTATGGAGAGAGAGCGTATGCTTTTTGACCCCCGTCCGTAATTTATAAAATCTTAGACGCAACGATGATATCTTGGGGAGACGTAAAACACAGATGGGTAGTTCAGTATCTGCTGACTCTACCCTTTACCAGCAAGGACGTCGCCTGCCATGGAAAGACACCTTTGCCCCACCAATGTCCTCTGCCCCTGAGTAGGTATTTTAATTCTAGAAAATAGGGATCTGTTCCAATGAGTAAATTTCATGATTCAAGCGGAATTTGTACGAAATTTGAAACCATCCATCCCTATTTTTATCAAGGACGTCGCCTGCTATGGAAAGACACATTTGCCCCGGCAAGGTCGTTGGCCCCGCCTTGTAGGTATTTTCAGGAGCATCTTCCCCCGCCCCGTCCTAATGATCCGTCCGTGTGAATATGCTCCTGCTTTGAAATTCGCGGCCCAAACGCCCGACTTGTCGACATCGTTCGGGACAGGAGAAGGGACGAAAATGGCATCATTCCCCAAATTTGGTATCGAAGAGCCAGCACCTTGGGGAGATGGTTTTTATTTTTTTGTCGAGATTTCGGGACGCCATGCGACCGTCCATTCGGAAAAAAGATAGGCGATGGCGCAGAACTTCGATCGTGCTTAAGGATTTCCCCCCAAATGTAGTAGAATTTCAGTGGTCCACTACGTTTACTTTTTTTTTTTCCTTTTTTAAGTCCTAAAGCCAATGGTACCTCGGGGAAGATATATCTACTTGATGGAAAAAGAAAGCATAAATTCTCTGTCACTTTCAATGTCTTCATTAGTATTTCGATAAATTTCACCCCGTTGACAATAGATTGCAAAGATAATTTTATTCTCATGTAAGAATGACATCAATGGATAAACTATCAAATGGATATCTCGAGAGGTGGAGGATCTCATTAGAAAAAACGAAAATTGACCTTTGTAAGATTGGTCGATTGACTAAGAGATGGAATTAGATGTATAAATTGGGTCCATGACACATTCTCGGTATTATCGACCACAAGCAATCTTTGCCTGCCTAATTTTGGGGTCGTATCTTACCTATTCCATGATGCCAGCAGGAGTATTTTTGTGCGGGTATATTCTTGTGGTATAAGGAAGCTTGTTTTAGGTAAGTGAATATGAGAACTATATAATGTCCGACCAATCTCATGGACTGTTAAAGATGAGCCAAAGTACAAGTAAGTGGCTCCAACATTGAATTATTTGTCCTCGGCAGTGCCATTTGAAAGTTTACCTATTTAAAGTGGGTATCCTCGCCCTTGAAATGATTGTTACATCAATTGCAACCTTCTAGGTAGTTAATGAAATCTTTTTCTTTCTTGAACATGAACTTTAATGGTCTTTTTTTTTTCTTTTTTTCATGAAGTAATTGAAGATGTTTCCTGATTGAGTAGACGGTTCAATATCAATTCTATTGAAAGAGCCCGGGGCACCATAGCATGTCGGGAATAAAGGGGGACATACGAGACATAACCACTCCCATGGTCGGGTGCTAGACTGCCCTACCTTACAGTCGACACACAATTGAGGAGTCCGATCACGAATGCTAGTCCAAGAAGGCTAAGATGGCACCTCGCATATGGATAGCAAGAGGACGCTTATGCGGCCCGGTGAGGCCTTATGGGGTAGGAGCTCACCCATTAGAGAAAATCCGTACCCCACTTCAAGAGCACTTCTCTATAGACTGAATTCACTTTAAGGGTCTAGCCGGTAAAAAGGTAAAATCACGAGCTGCTTAGATGCACGGCGCAGAAGGCTCGTAATACCTCCTTTTCTCGATCCAGCATTTTCTTCGCTTCAATAGTGAATCACCTACCATAAAAAGGGGAAGGCCTGCACTCCCATTTGAGACTCCGAAGACCAGGCCGGCGGACTCAGGGAAGAAATTCATATCCTAGAAGAAAAGGATATGTTTGTCGTCGGATGTTTCGGAGCTTGCCTAGGAAATTTATCCGCTGTGCGGCTACGCCACCTGTAACCCTTTTCCCTTTGTCCAACGTAGTATCACATGCATTTTTATCGTCTGTTGTTTGGTCTCCTGCGTTTCGCATTCTTAGGCTACCAGCTGACAAAAAATACTTTTCCTCTCTACTCCTTACCTAATTCTCTTGCCCATGTTACATTCTTCAGAAACTTTAAATACTTGTCAATTACTAAAAATTCATACTACTATTTTGTCCGTCGTAATTCTAAGAATACGATCATAAGTTCTATTCGTATTGAGTCTAGCCGAATTTATTTTTATTATGTATTTATGAATGATGATATAGTTAGATGTTTTAAATCATTTCTCTCTACTTCATAACTATTTTATAAAGTCAACTTTATTGCATATGTAAATAATGATACAACCATATGAATGTATGTACATTGAGATTTCAAATAATTTCCTTTAATTTTTTGCTTTTTTTTTTCTGCAAAACTCTTAAATTTCTATTTAAAAAGAAAAATAGTCATTCTATTAGATTTACTGTATGTAATGCCCAAATGTCTAGTTTACTATACCATATAGATCTGTCAACGTGCACAGGTAAGGCAAAATCCAAGCCAACGTCACACACTTCGACATAATGATGAACATGCTGGTCTTCTTCTCTTAAATTTTCTTAAAATGGAGTTCATGTTCACCCATTACGGTTAAAGAAATCCTTTGAAGAACCCTTTTGTTAAGTCAACTATATATAGTGATTTTAAAAAAAAAATCCAAATGAATGGAGAAATATAGTAAATTCACATGTCACGAGACCACCAAACATACAAAAAAGCTAAGGATTGTGGAAGAAATAAGGATCCTTTTTGTCTCACTATTTAATCAATAAATCAACAATTAGAAGAGGAAAATATAGCTGGTATAGGTGGACCGGGCAGAGACAAGCTCTCAGGAATCCGAGAAGAGGTTTGGTTGGAAAGGTAGGGGCCTATTGAATCATTTATGACAACACAGATCGAAGGACCCTATTTACCCGGACGTACCTGCCCCAACTACTCGTGGAGCAGCAACTGCTTGTACGACCCCATGTCAATTGACGTTGAATACCTCTGTTTGCACTTAGCATTTCTAAAGTAGGAGATAAAGGATGATAGCAGTGACATTAGGCGGGGTTCCCACAAAGTAGCAAGATATCATTGAAGTAAATACAAGTATACCAAGTAGAGGAAAAGGGTAGAGTAGTGAGACATGTTTCATGTAAATCGGCTTGGCTCGCTTGTTAAAAGAGTTCGATACGTGTGCATTTAGTGAATTGTACCTTGTCGCGATGGGGAGATTAAAAGATTCCCACAGTTTTGGGCTCACTCTATTGAGAGCATGATACGTAGGGGAGGGGAATTTAGCAAGAAATGGGCATGATTACCAAACCAGGAAGTTTGAATTGGTGAAGGGAGTTAACTAAAACCATGTCATGAATGCCTATACAATTCTGAGAGGACAGAAACTACGTGGCGTTTGGAATTCCACAAACCATGTGGGGGGTGCCCTCGAGGGAACCATTCTTGAAGTCAAAGCTGGTATGCCAAACTCCATCTTCTCAACCATATTTCCTGATTTCAGTTTTCGGAAGCAATAAAAGAACGGCACTCAATTACATAATCCAGAGAATTGGTGAGCTTAAAGCTCAGCCCATCCAGAGAATTGGTGAACTTAAAGCTCACCTCAGGTTCTCAACCATTTCCTAATTCAAAGACCCAGATTTCTTGAGATAGAGTCTTTGACATTCCTTTTCTGTTGAGCTTAGCATATAAAGAGCAGCATGAAGAACAAGTAACACGAACAACACTGCAGCAGCCTTTCATGGCAGAACCTCAATTTCCTATCTGCTGTCCATCTTGATGGACATTCCTTTATAGAACAACAAGCATTCTTTTCGAATTAGAAAGTCCAAGTTCTGATAATTCACAACAGTAAAGTTCAATCTCTTTCTGGCACCAACCTCTTACCAAAGCAGAGGGTTCAGTTATCCATTGATAATAGAATTTTCTGTTATCTTTTTCTCAAATTTCTTTATTCAAAAATCAAGTCTTACCATGAAGCAAAATCTTGTGCAGTGCTACTAATAACACTGTTGCCATTGAGAAGCCTCAGCTGATCATATATAGAAACCAGTCTCTTGAAGAGTAATCCAATGCATACCCATATGAGAAATTGTATAATACCATAGTCGCCCTTAAGACTATGCATTTCATCATAACTAGATGAGACCATCAAAATTGTTCACACACCAGGATTTAGTCAATGTTCATCCTCACACGGTTAGATGGACCGATTTCATCATCTAAGTCCGAAAGTCTGTTGCAGAGGTCACACCAATATGAAGAAAGGAGAAAATGAAGTGTAGTGACAGCACGGCTAAGCTCCATGGCTGTACAATGGACGTAATGATGGCAACAATGAATGCATGAAGGCTAATAGATAGGGAATCTTCCTCTAGCACCGAAAAATGGGGTGGATATGTAATTACAAAAGAACAAATGAACAACCACCTGTACTTTTTGCTGATGTTGGCCCAGTTAGCCTTGAGGGTCCAAACAGGGAAACAAACACAGATGCACACAAGCGACACCAGGACAAGATAGACCAAATCACTATACATGAGCAGATCTACCATTAACAGATGGAGAGGGCCAAAAACACTATAGAGCATGCAATCCATACAAAAAGAATGAACATGAAAGACCTGGCAATAAACAAATCTCAAAACTCAAACTTGACCAACTAACAGTGCAGCAGTACAATTCATCGCGCCAGATTGATCTGAGGCAGAAATCGATCTGATACAAAATGACACCCGGCTATGCATCCTGCACAAAAAATAATATGTATCAACTCGGTTTATCCATACTCCCCTTTTCCACGGTACACAACAAATAATTTCGATTGCATTTCATGAAAGGGACCCAAAGGGGAAAGATACCATGGCCTCACCAAGGACAAATGATAGAAAAACAAGGAGTCAATTAGGCCCAACGTGTGGATATGACAAAAGCAATACAAGAATACATTTCTTGTATTTATGACATTTTTCATGTTAAGCCTAGTTGAAACCATTCATAAATCTAGCAGAGCATGTGATCACCGCATGTTGGCTAAAAGATGCAAAAAGGCAACTGCGCCTCTAGAATTTCCAGCTGTTGTTGCCCATCTTTGTAATCTTTGCCACACATTGCCACCAATTGCTATTCATGGAATTTTCCATGTTCAATTATCTGTATTTACAATCACTCTACAAGCCCAGCTATTAAAACTGGAAAAAAAAAAAGTCTGCCTTCATGTACCCTGTGGTATAAGTTCGATTTATACACCACAGATTATGTGGTGATAGTGACTATTGTGGAGGTGAAATTAGGGTCACATGGTGTTTCTCTGATGTAGCGAGGTTGGCTCCAATGAGCAATTGCTCCTGTTGTCCAGTCAAGTGGTTGCAATTGAATTCAGTTCTCCAACTCAGATTCCACCACCACTACATTCAACAGAAAAGAGTACCAAGGAACATTTGAAGCTCAGTCCATTTCTCAGTACACTCCAACAATTCTTTTCAGAAAGCTTTCTGTTCAATTCATAATGGATGTCTCAGTCAGGCATGACGATCCTTAATTGCATTTCAACCCCAAAATAAAAAATTGAAATGTTTGCTGCACCAACAGAGAGGGAAGTCTCCAAAGAAATGTAAGTGCAATTTGAAAACCTTGATTATTGAAACCCCACAGGAATGAAGAGATGCTAGAGTCTCTTGTTTAGTAAATAATCTACACAGATAAAAAATATAAATATTTAGGGTTAACACCTGAAAAACCTCAAACTGGTACACTTATGACAAATTTACCCAAAACTATTTTTTTTACCACCAAAAATCCCAAACTAGTATACCTTTAACAAATTTACCCCAAACTGGTATACTTATGACAAATTTACCCTATGTTAATTTTCGTTAAATTTTACTGTCAAATTATTAAGTCAAATGACACGTGACAATTGATTGGTATACCAATTTGAGATTTTACGCTCCATTTGTCACAGTTTACAATTTTTGTGATTTTTTTTTTTTTTTGTATTAATCCAATTTTGCGAAGAGTATATTTGTCACAAATTTACCAGTTTTGGGTTTTTTGTTGTCGAATAAATTAGTTTGGGGTAAATTTTTCATAAATGTACCAGTTTAGGGTTTTTTATGGTCAGTCGGGGTAAATTTGTTACAGGTGTACCAGTTTGGAGTTTTTCAGGGTATTAAACCTTATATTTAACCATAGGAACCTAGAGGGGTAAGCTGTAGTTACAGCACAAACCAGAAATACATTGTGGAACTCCTATCTTATCCATGAATAAGATGGACTCTTTTTGCAGGGCATTTGAGAGATATGATGGCCATGTAAGACTAGAAATAGGTTCATATAAAGCATAAACTTCCCAGGAAAACCATTTAAGGTCAATGCAGGCAGCAATTGTGACTTGGAGAAAAAAGTCAATAAGCCTAAGTGGGCTCATCGGATCCACAACTTTGAGAAATACAACTAATGCATTTGCCATGTCCATTATGTATTATATTCAGCAGCTCAAATACTCCGAGAAGAGCAGATATAAGAGGCACTTAATATCATTATATCACTGCTTCATTGGTTTAGCCGAAAGCCGCTTACCTCATTCTAAAGATTCTGATGGTTGAGATTGTTGTTCCTCGATCAAAGTTTGAAGTCTCTGCCATGACATGTATGAATCAAAATTGCGAGTAGGAATTTTAAAGTAGCTACGTATCAAACAGAAGACATACTAACTTTAACAGAACTTCCAACTTCATCGAGCTTTTGCAACAACAACTGCTCTCCTGAATATGGAGAAGAATCATACCGGATGGACATCGATGGGGACATCTGCAATAGGCACATTGTTTTGTCAGTGAGTTCACGTACATTTTTGACTACGGTTAGATGTCATTTGCTACTTCAAAAAAATTCCTCAACCAACTACATGTCCTTGACAGTGATACAATTGTAAACTTACATCGAGCTCCTAAAAAAATGATGAAATGAAGTCCTACTTCCTACATAAGCAACTGTAAAAACAGCTAAAAGTGGATTCAATGTACATAATGTGAATATTTTAACTTACCAAAGCTGACTGACCCAGTCTCAGGTTGGGTATGTCATCAATAGTTGAGACTTGTCTAGGAAAGGCTTCATTTCTCAAGCTTGAAAGACGTGTTAGAACAGCCTGTTCAAAGCATCAAGGATTTGGGTTACTAGAACTCACCGGAGTTGACATTAATCGCTGATAAATTATACTTAACTAAGAAGTATACCTTTCGGAAAGCGATAGGGTTCGCAATGCCTTGTATTTGAACGTCATCACTTGGTGGCCTTCTCACACCAACATTCTCTATTCTAAGAGAGTATACACCAAAAAGGGACTGCAGATAGCCTTAATAACAGCAAGCTTTTCAGGAACTGAGTTAATGGAGCTACTGGCATAATTAAAGATGACACGGGTGAACATCGTTTCCTTTTTCTCCTTTCCTTGTTTTGGTGTTATGAATGTGAATAAAATGCCATCTGGACTAGAAAAAAACCCGGCATAGCAAGTAGAAGATCCAGAAAGCACTAATGGGACTTTCAACTAAATAAACTGAGTCCTTGTTAGTGAAAACTAGAGCATAAGTTGGAACACAAGCTAAAGCATATAGAGCTCCTTAAACTATCTTAGCATTAAAATCTGGAATTTACTACAAGTGGATTTACCTTGTTCAATCACAACATCGGCGACTGAAGGCAAAAGCACATGCTTCTCCTTTTTTAACACTCCAAAACATGGAAATGGTACCGGTTTCGTAACCTACGCCAAAGCAAATATGGAACAAGCAAAACAGTGAGGAACATAAAAGGGTACTCACATTTCAAAGTCAAAAGCATCTTTTTTTCAAGTAATCCACAGGAAAAAAAATAAAAAAGTCCATATGGAACCTGCCCCTTTGGTTCCAGAGTGTATAATGCACAATTTTTGAGCTTAGAACTTAGAAGGTTAATATAACCGAAAGAGCACAAATGAACTTCCAAAACCATGTCACACACACCCAAGCATTAAAACAATGATATCTACAGAGAGGATGCACACTCAATTGAAAACTAGCCAATAATTATTTACCAACAGACGAAAACTCAAACTTGGATCGGATACTTACTTTGTACACGATGGAATCTGAGGTGAGATAGAGCTTCCTCGAACGGATGTCCTTCCGAAGTATGTATCTCCGAACAGGCAAGTAAAGCAACATGAACAAGCCAAAACCCCAAGCCAGAACCAAAAGCAACGAGTAAAGAACCCATTGAGCGGTCTGGTACTTGACAAAATTTTCTTCCATTTCCCGAAAGGTCGCCATGTACAGAACCGGGTCCTCCTCGCTCTCCACGATCTCGCCAGACCCACGGTCTCTCAAAAGACCCTTCTCCAAGCTATCGATTTCCCCCACCTCCTCCCCGGAACCCATCCCGGAATCACCAGACTGCTCCCGACACTACAAAATGAGCAACTGAATCAAGCTTAGCTCAGCAGCCACGAGATGCTTGATCCCAATTAGCACTCAATGCAATCACTCCACTGGCCCAATGGGCAAGTTTTCAGCTTTCACACACACAGGCGCGTTCCTAGAAAACCCAAATTTCTCCTAAACAACTACCGTCCGCCGTCCGTATTCAATAGATAAACCGAAACCGAGCGCATCGCGAAGAGCGCGCGTGATCGGAGGTCGGAGCAGGCGAGCGAAACCCTGACGGTAACATCGCATTCGCGTCGGCGCAGCGCGATCGGAGACGAGAGGAATCGGAGTAGTCGCGAGCTCACCGAGTTCGACGGAGACGGCCGGCGGCGCGAGGCGGCGATCGGAAACGGAGCGCGGGGGAGAGAGAAGGCGCTACTAGAAACGGCGGCGACTACGGAAGCTGTTTTTTTTTTTTTTTTTTTTTTTTTGGGGGGGGGGGGTGGGATCGTCTACAGCGACGCTCGGAGTGATTCCGTGCACTCCACAATCAGGTTCGTCGACTGACGATTGTCAAAAATAAAATATAAACGGCTCCACCTGTATAAAGTAATTCGTGTTCTTTTTTCCCAAAAAAATAAAAATAAAAAAAGATGATGATGAGACAAATCTAATGCGATTGACATTTTTGAGTGGAGAGAACATGCTTTATGTCGAGTCGTGTCACTGGACTGAAAATAAATATTTATAACTAGCTGAATGAGTCATTTCATTTTCTTTATATCGAAAAATTGACAATGATTCTTATCTTTGGACAATTCAATGTATCGAGTGATGATGTCTTTTCGGAGATGTCCGATGCAATTGGAACAATACAAGCAAGATTATCATGGTCCCTATAAAAGAATGGCATGCACAAATCTGAAAGTGATTTGATTTTCTTTTTTGACTTATCCAATTTGGCATGGTGCAAATCTCTTAGCCCAATATCGATTAGTTTTGTCTTTCTCTCTCTCACAATCAGTAACGATGGGCCGTGGGCCATGCCACTTGTTAATAATGGTCAACTTTTTTCCCTTCTTTTTGGTTTTGTGGACTTCTATGATCTTTCGCACATTTTTCCACCAGATCGCAAGTCAAAATAAAGCCATACTTGAGATAATATCTCCATTCAGCAAAAGAAAGAACACTATTGCACGCACGGACCACATTAATATCGATAATAGGATATGGATTTCACTCACACGTTGTGAAGGTATGTGTATATGTTGCACTTGATACGAAATCTAACATTGGTAATCGGCCGAGTTAGAAATAGACTCGTCAAACGAGTATGTTGAGTTGGATTTTTGTTAAATGGGTTGAAATTATTTGACCTAAATTGACCGATTTAACCTATATCGACCTATCTTTATGTAATATGATTTTAGCAATTCATACCCAACCCTACTCGAATCCAACATATGCTCATTTCAAATTGGACTTCAATCCCTTAACAATTCTGTGGACTAGCTTTCCAAGTAGGAAAGAAAGCTCAGATTGGGTCATGGGTTAGGACTTTGTGTGGCAAATGGGCAATGTGGAGACGTAGCTAAGTACCGTACTGATGGATAAAAAAAACTATGTGGACGGTTTTTAGGGAGGGGTTATGGACAAATGCAAAAGTGACGGTGAGACGAAGGGTAGTGGATCTTGCCCAAGTGACAAGCAATGTCCTCACTCTCATAAACCGATTTGCTTCCAAGGAGTACAACTATTAGCTTTCCATTTGTACCCCCTCTCTCTCTCTCTCTCTCTCCCCCTCCTCTACTATGTGTTTAAGGGGCCATAAGTTCAAGTTTCATCAAATCCTTACAAATTATGTATATTATCTACACGGTGGCTCCTCTTAGCTACATACACAATCTCAAATTGCACAACTCCACTTATGATCTCCAACACTTTTACAAAAGGAAACACGAAATAGGGGTTCTTGGGTCCCTCTTGGAAACGGTGGTTCCAGGAAAAGGTAGGGCTTCCTTGGTCTCGGCTTACTTATATTGGGAATGGTTGAGCAAAGGTCGTAATTGAGAGAAAACAAAAAGGTTTCTTGAAGCTTGAAAATAGAAATCAGAAACGGGAGCACTCAATTTGGTCAATTTGGCTCGCTGGAGACGACAATGGTGGCTGCCAGCAGTCGAACGAGAATCGATGATCATGATAGCATGCCGGCGAAGGTCTCACAGTAATTGACATATATTTTGCAGTCGGCATTTACTTTATATTTTGGAATGGCGGATTAAAATGAATATATGTACATATTAATAATTCTTATTTACACAGAATAAATGTCAATTTGCTTTTTAAAGATTGAGCTAACACGGGGGAAAACAGTTGCTTTCTATGCATGATGATCTAACTAGATTTTCAATTTGCTAACGAAATTGCCATTTGCTTTATATTTTGGAAATAAAGATATAATTTTTAAAATAAAATAAAATAAAATAAAAAAGATCTTGTCCTATACATCTTTAGACTTTTGAGATAGATCTACAAATAAAATTAATAATTTAAAAAATATATAATTTTTAACAAATATAAAATTGAAAATCAATAAAAGAAAAGAAAACGCATTGTGGTCTTCTTCCTTGGTTTTCAGTCAAAATCGTGTGGTGGCCTTCTTGCTTTCTTAAATGATAATTGATAACAAATGAACTCTTAGTTTCATTCTTTTCACTCAAATGGGTCAACCATAGCCCTAAACTCGTGTTCGAACATTGACTGACTCAAAATCTTGAAATTGGTTTTGAAGTCTTGAATTATTATAATCTTGGAACAAACGTCTAAGAGAAAAGGAATCAAATCAATGAATTTTATAATTTTTTAATAAAGGGTCAAAGTTTTTGATTTGACCAAAATGTCAACCCACAACAATTTTTTTTGGAAAATTAAAAATTAAAGCCTAACTATGCATGCAAGGATCAAATTGATGTCTTTTTATGATTTGGCAAATTTTATGAAATGTTGACATAGAGTTGACTTTTTAGGTTTGACCAAAAAGTTAGATTTGAAAATCAACCTTTGATTTATTGAGAAAAGGATTAGCCTCTATATACAAACGAGACTCTAATGACACTTAAATGACTCTTCTTAGTCGAGAAATGGGTCCTATCATGATCAAGAATCTAAAGTCTCGAGTTTTAACTTTGTTGGACCCATTGGCAAAAATTCAAATGTTAACACCACCTCTAACTGGAAGGCTATTGGGTGGCAAGTTTGTATAGTACTTTACATATAAAATGGCTAGATCGATATATATTCCAACACTATCTACATATCTACATGTGTTTTTGTCTAATATGGACAAGCATGAATAAAAAGTCGAGCTCGCTCGGGTCAACCCACTATCTAAGTTAGACTTTTATACACCGCATTTGTGTAAGAAATTCATCTAACTCTGGATGAACTTAAAGTATTGTTGACACCACAGTTTACCCCGAAAGCACCTGCTCATCATGAGGAATTTTAAATAAAACACCTTGTTTTGATATGCGGAATCAGTGGAAAGCAATCCTCGTTCAGGCTACTTAAGCTAAGCCTTGGTGGAATTATAGGAGCTAAACTCAAAGTCAATGGCTAGGAAGTTGATTAACACGTGTCAGGCTATGAGGATGATGCATTGAATTTGAAGATTAAGGAGGATCAGTACTGGAATTCGAACGAAAATAATTGCTACAAGAAATGTGCATAAAAATAGGGAACGGTTATTTACTTGAAGGGTAAGCTACACGAGCATCGTCGATAGGTCAGGGCCAGTTACTAAAGGATAAGGATGTCCAAGGGAAAAGAAACACGCGAAGATTGCAAAGAGTAGTGCCCAAATCAACTAATGAACATCGGCTCCCTATAAATACCACAATTTCTCCACTAAGAACCCCCCGCGCGAAAAACACAACAATCTTCTTCATTTTAGCTTTACTTTATCACATCTTTGTTGTAGTTTTCAGGAATCCTATCATTGATTAGATTTTGGCATGCATCTTCATTCGGTCCGGCATCGTTGATTAAATTCTGGTGTTGCTCCACAAAGTTCAGCATCGTTGATTAAATTTCGGCGTTGTACTTATATCCATAAATATTGATGTTGATTTGACTCCAACTTTACATAAAAAACAAACCATGACGTTGATTAAATTCCATCACAGTTTGGGTTTAGAGCATAGATCGTCTAACTATTTGTGTTCGATTATATCATTGATTAAATTCTAGTGTAATTAGCATTCAAAAGTTGTTCGTCTTCGAGTCATCTGGCTATAAGTTGTAGGGTTGTACATACAAGTTGAGAATAAAACTTCCTTTTGCTTTTGACATTCTTTGTTCAATCTCAACACAAAACCTAAGTTTCCAATAAGAAAATCAAAACGCAACGTTTGATGAAAGGTTATTCACGAGAATCGAAACCGGTGAAACATCTTTTTGGCATGCTTGGTAGGACAAGTGTGTTGAGTTGAGAGAGTGCTATGACACTGATCTGGAGTTGTATCAACTTGAACAGCTCCACTGACGATCAATTATTCATGGCTGAGAATAATATGCGAGCTGAATCATCATTAGCTCAGCTTCCTCAGAATGAAGTTGTGAATCAAGTTCAAGAGAAAGGTGCCGATGTCTCAAGGCAACGCGTCGAGGAGAGAAGGCAAGCAGGTTTCACACCAGTCATGCTTTCTACTATGAGGCGAACGATCAAAGAAACTCACAATGAGTTTACCAACTACATGGTTAGACGAATGACTGATATTGTTAAGCCTCTGATCATTAATACTTATCATGAGTGTGCTTAAGGACAACATGGGATTTCGGCTGGACTAGCTCAGACTCAATCAGGACACTGTTCCCAATTGGTATGTTCACGTATCATCAACTTCTCAAGTAACTATGAGTAATGTAGGACAACCTACATCAACAAGGCTCCCTCTTAGAATTTTGCAAAAGGGAGAAGTTTTTGTGATTGTGCAAGATAATAGGTCTGTTAATTCACACGTCCCTACCAATGTTGATCGAGATCCTGCAATATTAATTCTATCATTAGCTCAGCAAAATCCTTCACATGTGAACTCCATTAAGGTAGAATAGCCAAATCCGGCTCTAATACCTCAAACGAATGTGTTCCTAGTTACCATGGAGGTCCCAGGAGTTGTAATGTTCCTAGCCAGGGGGCAAGAACAAATATATTAGGAGAATAATCAGCAACAAGCCCCTTTGGTGGGAACTCGAAATGCTCAGCAGTAACTTCCAAATGTTCTACTTTAATTGTTGCCGAATATTCAGCCTCAATTATTGCAACAACCTCCCACTCTTCCTCAAGTGAATGTTCCTAATCCACAAATAAATTCGGTATTTGTGAACCAACCACAACCGCAACTCTATGCGCCTCATGAGTAGTACCATCAAGCTCCTCAACAGAATCCAAACTTGTTGCCGCAACCCAGCCACCTAGCACAGCAGGTTTCAGGGTTCTCTCATTTTGTCCCAATTCAAAATCAACCAATAATCGATGCGGCATTAAGAGGATGCGGGAATGATGTTATCCGCATGCCCAACATTTATAAGAAGTCATATTTGGACTGGATATATATTGTGACTTATCCAAGAGGTTTTAAGATGCCCGAGTTCGCACTATTTACTGGCGAGGAAGACCGGTTAACATTTGAGCATATTAATCGTTTTCTGGCACTGTGCAGGGATGCTTCTTATGCGGATCATTGGAAGTTGAGATTATTTCCTTTATCATTGTTCAAAACTACTTTTACTTGGTACATAGCATTGCCACCGAACTCGATAAATTCCTAGGAAGAAATGGAAAGATTATTTCATACTCAGTTCCAAAGGGCTATCCCAGATTTGTCAGTGGCTGACTTGTCGATCATGAAGCAACTAAATAGTGAATCGATTGATCAATTCATCTCTAGACTTAAGAGGGTTAGGAATAAGTGCTTGGTTCCTCTACATGAGAAGACCTTTACAGATCTTGCATTCAATGGCTTGAAATTTGATATCCGTGAAAGAATAGTTGGACAACCCTTCTCTGACTTATTTCAGCTATCCACTATAGCATCTAAACATGAAAGCTTGTTAAAAGAGAAAGATAAGAGGCATGGTAGGCGAGCTGAAGTTAATTGGGCCGACTCTATAGATATGGATGAGGATATACAGTAGTTGGATATAGCAGAAGTTGCTATTGCTAAAATGATCATAGACTAGCCATATGTCTATAAAGCATTAAAACTAGCCAGAGTAAAAGAAAAATACCTCATGCCTAAAGTTAAGGAACTTATCTACTACTCTTTTGATGCCAATAAGACCAAGGAAGTATTTGATTTATTATTGGTGGATGGTCAAATAAGATTAACCGAAGGGCAAAACATTCTAGCTAAAGAGGAGCTGGTAGGTAAAAAGTTTTGTAAGTGGCATCATTCATGGAGTTACAATACCAATGATTGCGTAGTTTTCAAAAGAAACATTCAAGACAAAATCAAACAAGGGAAAATAAAGTTCACCGATGACAAAAATAAAATTCCCATGGAGGTGGACGTAGATCCATTCCCTATCATGACCGGGATGATATTGTCTCGAGTAAGGGCTGTACCCAAGAGTTACCATCCGTTTCATTTTTGTTCAAGGTGTAATAGGGTGATTAAATAAGAATGATATAATCCTAAATATTGGTGCCGTCGATCTGGTCAAGGGATTGGTGACGGACCTTACTGGTCAAGCTTAAGCATCCAATATCAAAGAAAGCGAGGTCCAGAAGGGTCAGCTAATCCTATAAGACATTATATCTATTCAGAGAGGAGTGCTATCTTAGTAGATTCTGAAATCAATGGAGATCGTGATTCCTAGTTGTGTTCAGAATGCAGGCGCTGATTTGCTAGTAGACGTATTATTCTAAGAGGCATCGGGTACAACAAGATGTCCTGATTTCTAACAGAATATGCAATGAGAGCAATTTTGGCAGAAAAGAACCCATTATGTATCAAACAAAGCCTTCCAAGAAGTTCTATACTCATCGAGTAACTGAAAAGTCATTCAAAGGACGACACGAAGAGGGAGACTCTATTATTGGAACCTTGGGAGAACATAGTGGAAAATATGACTATTATATTAGTTATAATCCACCTCTTTCTTACTCCCAAGTGGTTAACCCATCGAGATGGGGAGCCGAATTCGATGATGGAGACATGGACTCGATGTCACGTGTTTACCATCAATGTGCTGTAAAGATACCTCATGATCCGCCTATTGGCAAATGGCATAGAGTTGAGAGAGCTCAACTCCTAAAGCATACCCCCAACATGTACACAAAAAAAGAGGATGCAAAGGAAGAAGAAAATGTATTTGTTGCAAAGCAGCTTGACCGAGTTCATATTACTCAAGTCAAACCCACAGTGATGATGACCCCTAAGGCAAAGAGGGTAAAGCCCAAAAATTTGATTTGGAGAAGAAAACCAGAAAATACTAATAGCTCTTCCGCTAGGACCGAAGGGTTGGTCGCTAAATCAACCACTCAATCACTAGAACGAAGGGGGAGTCGTATATCAAGGTCAATGTCGCCATTAAACATATATATGGTGCAGGCAAAACTTCCTAATGAATTCCACATGTTTCCATTTGACGCTAAGCCATGTGAAGAATTCTCACGGATGAAAAAGAGAGGCAAAGTTTTATTCTGATGCGAAAGAGGTAATGGAATTTGAAAAAAGCCCCAGCACAGAGCTCAAATCACTTGAGAGCATTAAATATTAATACCAAAATTAATAGTGAACCAACATCTCGAGTGCTGGTCGATAGAGGGTCTACCTTGAACCTCATTCTCTATTGTTTCTACAAGAAAATTGGACGAAAAGACAATGAAATTATCCTTTCGAATGTTCAACTCTTAGACTTTACAGGGGATATCTCGAACATTAAAGGAATATTTGTGGCCAATTTAACCGTAAGGTCCAAAACCTCCATAACTTGTTATTGTGTGGTCGACATTGATGGATCTTATAACCTATTATTGAGTAAAGACTGGATCCATGGCTACCAGTGTGTGCCGTCGACTTTTCATCAGATGTTAACATTTTGGAATGGAGATAAGGTTGAGTATGTCCGGGCTAATACCAAGTAGCGAGTAGCTTGGTCACAAGCGTCGATGGGTTGTGTAAGTAGACCCCATTGGTAGATCCAAATAGTATTGCGTTTTGCCGATTTGATTAAAAGGTAGTCGAGTGAGTCCCAAAGAATCAACTAGCGGAATAATTTGATAAGGTTGTCTATGGAGGGCCTTGCATTATCAAAAGAGCTCATTAAGAGGTATTTGGCGTATAGGACCAAATTAGCAAAATAAGACATCGAGGCCATTGAGGGTTTTCTAGAGTTCGAAGAGTCGCCTATCAAGGATAATGATAAGGTGATCGAGACTTAAGACCCATTAGAAAAAGCTAACTTTGGCACAAAGATGGATCGACATCCCATTTACTTAAGTACTTTGTTAGATAAAGGGTTTCAAAGCTCAACTGGTAGATTTGCTAAGGAAGTATATGGATTGCTTTGCTTGGGATTATCATGAAATGCCTGGATTGGGAAGAGATGTAGTAGAATATCGGTTACCCATTAAGAAAGGCTTTAGACAATATAAATAGCCTCCAAGACGATTCTGACGCAAAGGAAGTAATGCTTGGAAAGGCTTCCAAAAGATGGTGTTTATTTTTGAATCAAGAAGTGCCGATTACAATATCTTAGACGCCTTTTATAAGGAGGTCGTCATCTAGAAAATAACAAAATAACTTAATCTAATAACAAAATAAAGGAAAAGATATTGATAAAAAGGGGTAGTTATCAAAACACAACTAGAAAATCTGAAATCTAATAACAAAATAAGGAAAACGCGTGAATCAAATATTGTAACCCATTTGTAATCTCGAAGATCACGCAATAAATATTGTAACTCAAGATCACGCAATCCTCTTTGATTTGTGAGACCGCCCGCTCTTAAGACGCTTCAATGTTTCCATAAAGGCATTTGCATGTTGTTCTACATCAGATTCACACCCAAAGTTATGCAGAAGGTCAAAGAAGAAATTGAGAAATTGCTTGCAGCAGGCTTTATAAGGACAGCATGGTATGTCGAGTGATTGTCAAAAATTATCCTAGTAAAAAAGAAGAATGGGAAGCTCAGGGTGTGCATAGATTTTCGTGATTTGAATGCAACAACACCTAAGGATAAATATCATATGTCAATGGCTAATATGCTCATTAACTCAGCTTCTGGCAATGAGATCATATTGCTTATGGATGGCCATTTAGGGTATAATTAAATTTTCATAGCATAAGAGGATGTTCATAAAACTGCATTCAAATGCCCAAGAGTAATTGGAACTTTTGAATGGGTAGTTATGCCTTTTGGGTTAAAGAATACAGGCTTGACATACAAAAGGATCATGAATTTCATCTTTCACGACATGATTGGTAGGTTCATGGAAGTTTATATTGATGACATTATTGTCAAATCAAACCGGGTAAGTCATTTGACTTATTTAGAGTAAGCCTTTATGAGAATGCGAAAGTATAAATTGAAAATGAACCCTCTGAAGTGTGCTTTTGGAGTTACAGCTGGAAATTTCTTAGAATTTCTAGTCAATTAAAGAAGAATTGAAATAGATGAGAATAAAGCTAGAGCAATAATAGAGCTAACATCACTGACTACAAAAAAACAGCTTCAAATGATATTGGACAAGATAAATTTTTTGCGTCGATTTATTACTAACCTATCAGGAAGGGTCGAGATGTTCTCTCCATTGTTGAAACTCAAAAATCAAGAAGAGTTTGTATGGGAAGACAAGCATCAACGAGCGTTCAACCAAATAAAACAGTACCGCAACAACCCTCCAGTTTTGATGCTACTCAAGGCGGGTAGGCCGTTGAAACTGTACTTGTCGGCCACCAATACTATAATCGGATGTATGCTGGCATAGGAAAATGATGAGGGAAAAGAGCAAGTAGTCTATTATTTGAGTCGAATGCTGAATGATGCAGAGACAAGGTGCACAACCATTGAGAAGCTGTGTTTATCATTGTTTTATACTTATTCAAAATTACGACATTCTATGTTACCCACTACGGTACATGTGATATATAAAACAAACGTTATCATATACATGCTGACTCGAATTGCAAAAATGAGCATTCACTCTTTCAGAAATTAACCTAGTCTACTTCTAGCTTAAGGCTGTAAAGGGACAAGCAGTAGCAGATTCTATCGTTGAGTACCTAGGCATACAGGTTGAAGATAATATAGAAACGTGCGTCTGGATAGTTCATTGGACTTTATATTTTGATGGATCAAGTGTTGCTGGGATAGCAAGAGCAAGAATTTTAATAGTTTTTCCTAACAGGCACAGGTTCAGAATGATTTGTTAAACTTGACTTTAATTGTTCAAATAATCAAGCAGAGTATGAGGCACTAATTGTTGACCTAAAGATTATGACTGACATGAAGGCACAATTGATCAAAGTGATAGGTGACTTCCAGTTGGTAATAAAACAGCTATTTGGAGAATACCAATGCCTCAACGAGAATCATTTCGATGATTGTGAGTTGGTTCATGTAAAAAGAAATAAGAAAGCCGAAGCCAATGAGTTAGCTCATATGGCATCTGGTTACAAAATATCTAAAAAAATTGGCAAAATATATTATCACAGAGGTAAAGACGTTACCCTCAATTAACAATAGTCATATTGATTCAAGAGGCACAGGACTCGGGTAGTAAGACGGCGAGTCAAGATTGGAGGACTCCATTCATCAACTATTTGAAGACTCAAGTTGCCAATGACAAAGATTTTAAGAGAAAATCAATAAAGTATTTGTTGATTGACGATGATTTGTACTAAAAAAAACTGTTGATGGTCAATTACTGAGATGTTCGGGGACCACATGAATCCATGCTAATAATGGCCGAGGTACACGAAGGCATATGCGACGCACATTAAGCTGGGATCAAAATGAAATGATTATTACGTTGACATGGTTACTTTTGGCCAACTATTACTCAAGATTGTATCGACTATGCTAAAGGATGTGAAACATATAAAAAACATGGCCATGTCCAGCACGTGCCGGCCTGAGTAATGAAACCCATAATCAAACCCTGGCCATTTAGAGGTTGAGCAATGGATATAATTGGAAAGATATATCAAGCATCATCTAAAAAGCATAGTTTCCTATTAGTGGCCACCGACTACTTTACGAAATGGATTGAGGCTGCATCATATAAAAGTATTAGACAAAAGACGGTGAAAGACTTCATCGAGGAACATATTATCCATAGATTTGGTATTCTTTGAGTCAATAACTGCGGATCAAGGAATAGTGTTTACCGGACACGAGGTGTTGGATTTTACTAAGTCGAGCGGCATCAAGATAATTCATTCCACACCTTATTACGCTTAGGCCAGCGGTCAAGCCGAAGCTTCCAATAAGATAATTATTAATTTGATCAAAAAGCATTTGGAAGATAACCAAAGGGAATGGGATTCTTTATTGTCAACAGTCTTATGCCCTGTCGAACATCTAAGAGACCGTGATTGAAGTTAGTCCATATATGTTGACATATGGTCAGGAAGTTGTATTACCATTCGAGATTATTGTCCAATCATTAAGGGTGAAACTTCAAGGAGAACTAACGAAGGAGCAATACAATGAACTCGTGTATAGTAATATTGACGAATTGGGCGAAAGTAGGGCAAGCGCTCTAGAAAAGCTTATTCTTCAGAAGAACAGAATCCCGAAGGCTTATAATAAGCATGTGAAATAGAAAAGATTTGACATTGACGACGTAGTGTGGAAGACCATTTTGCCGACAAACATGGATAATGAAAGATTTGGCAAATGGTCGCCAACTTGGGAAGGACCATTCGTTATTACTGAGGTTTTTTGTGGAAATGTTTATCATTTGATGGAAATTGATGGTAAGGAGCTACCACGAGTGATAAATGGAAAATTTTTAAAGAAGTATTATCTAACAATGTGGGAAATGCGAGGAAATGAATAACGCACGAAAAAGGGAAACACTATTATATGAACAACATATTTATCCTAGCCAGAGGGTCTATTGTAGACCCAAATATCTTTTGAAGTCAAGGACATAGCGAGAGAGAGAGAGGATTCAAGGCATTGGTTCCCTTCTCTCGCCGGGGTGCTTACGTTCTCTAAGTTGTACATGGCTTTACATGTGGCTTGCTGCTCGTCTTCCAGACGGTCTAGGATGGTAATCTGCCATAAATAAGGTCGTTCATCTGATTGATGAGAACTTCGGTGCTTTTAAGTTGCGAGTCGAGCACCTTTCGAGTGTTCCTTTGCACCGCTATGTCATTTATAATCTTTTCTCTTTCCAATGGGTTGTGATTTTTCTCCAACTTCTCGACTAAGTTTATCTCCCTGGTAGTCAAGTAAGAGAAAAGACATTGGAGATCTAGAATGTCGAGTGAACTCCAAGCATTCACTAGTTCATCGTAAATCGCTTTTGCACACCCTATATCCTCCTACTTACATTCATAAGCATGCTGCACAGCCTCATAAGAATCAATCGTCGATTGGTTGCCTTTGAATGACTCAAGATCATAATCAAAGGCGACCATGAATTCCTCGAACTTCTGCTTAAAGGGATGGTCTTCAGGAAGGTTGGAAGGTCGGCAATCCCACATTAACTTCCAGATGGCCTTGATGATTTCCGGCTCTTTGCAGATCACGGCCAAGGACAGCATTAGATTGGAAAGTAGATCCTTCCAGCAGGCAAGGAATTTGTTGTTTGATGAAGAAGAGGCAGAGGAAGACGATTGACCTGCCATGTTTGAAATATGGAATAAAATAAGTAAAAGAGAAGGTTTGAATAGTACGTTTGATGAATGAACTCGCTTGGAATCCATCCATATATATATGTAGGGAGACAAAAGGAATACGAGGAGACATGATTTTGAAACTCTTCACTATGACAGATTTCTCAGGAAAGGATGATATCCATTGATCAATCGATGGGATTCTAAGGGTTGCAAATTTTGAATGCAGATATGAATAGGTGTATGGATCCGTGTTCGTTTTGAATGAACCCTTTGGCGTAGGCTTATCTCTAAGCAGTTCAAGATGCGAAATGTCGCTTGGTATTGCGAAGTTGGATATCGATCAATGTTTTTCCAAGTAAGGCGACCTCATGTATCTTTAAGCAACCTTGGATGTGAGAGGTGTTAATTAACCATTGAACGGGCCCAATATGCATACAAATCTCAAGCGGTCCAAGATATAAGAAACCCACATATCATTCATGCTTTATTATATTTACAAAAAGAGCTTAGCAGGGCTTATTCATTCAGACCCAGATGACACTTAAACCTCAAAATGAAATCAGCCAGACATCTCTCTATATTTTCATTTTCCTCGAAAGTTTGGTGATAAGTGAGGTGTTTTCCTTCTGGAATCGACCATGTTCGAGCTTAGAGTTCGTCCAGGTCCATAAGTTCATTTTCACATGCTTGGACCCTTGCTCCAAGGCTTGTTATCAACTATTGGCAGACAACGATTTCCTCTTCAAGTATGACCAGCGAAGTGATTACCCCTGGTGGGACGGTGTGAGCAGGGCCTTGCGTCGCGATCCTCGCCTTTTCAACGGCCACGTCATCTTTGTAGGCCGTTATCCATTCTGCCATTTTTGGGACGTCGACTATGGCTCGGCGCCATCCGTTGTGAATCTTGTGGGGGTATAGGTTGTAATCCATCCCATTTTTGACATCATCTTCCAACTTGCGGAAGGAAGATATGGTGCTCTGGTTCTTGATCGACGAATCTAATGCCTCTGCAAAGAAGCTGTAGAATTCGTCACAGTCCTCCCTGAAGCGGTGTGACGGAGGAAAATGGTCAGGCTCGCCATGGTAGATGAGCTTAATGAGCTCCCCAAGATTCTTACGGTTGTTGATAAAAAACGCAAGAGTCAACGCGAGCTTTGCAAGAAGCCTTTTCTAGTGATGTAGGAAGACTTCTCCAGAAGAAGCACTGCTAGAAAAGGAGGAAGAAGGGTTCGCCATAAGTGCTGGAGCGAAGAGAGTTTCGAGCAATTGTGGTTAATTCTCTCGACAACCAAGTTTTGAATGAGGATTATTAGCTCTCACTGGCTTATATATAAAGGAGAGAGGAAATCTCAAAAGTCGGAATTTATGGCATGAATGTACGAGATCACGTCCAAAGGAGTGCAAGTCTCGAATGATGTACAATTATTATAATACACTTCATACAAATGCAAGATAGCGATGAAGAACCGTCACCACCGGCTGTGGTGACTCCGCTGGATAAAGGCTCTGTTGATCCTTCTCCAAAGGTGAGGGGTTCGAAACTCAGTGGAGGCGCTTGGTGTCTTAAGTATGATGTCGGGGTGGTGGGTCCTCCGCTAGCGTTACCCCGTGTTTACCTCGCCAGCTGCCGGTTATATGGGAGTTCCCGGATCATAAAAAAAAAAAAAAATCTGTCGGTCGATGGTAATATCTATTTATTATCCTACACCCATTCCAATTTCATCAAGAGTACCAGATAGAAGAGTAAATTAGAGCAACTGTACAGCTCATCAAGATTGAATCCATGATCATCATGAGATACACTGCGGATACGATGGGAGTTGTTACTGAAGATCATAAATAGAGAATATTATGGCTATGAATAAGGGCCATAGCATACAAGTGTACTAGTGATGACGTCAGTGAAAATATACCAAAACACAATCCTACATCAATAGCCCTTACATTAAATAAAATGCCATTAAAGGGAGTACATTAAGAGGAAAGAACGACATGAGAAAAGGTAATATGCGGCATGTAATGTTACATGAAATGTTGCCTAAGCCCTGAAGCAAAGCTATGAAGCTTTAGCTCTTGATCACAATTAGCTTCGAAGAGCCTATCTTTCTTAGCAAGATCGCCAGAAAGAGCTTGAATCATGGATGCATATGCGGCTTCGAGCTTAGAGATTAATTGACATAGATTGACCAAAATTTCCGATGAGATGTTGGCGTTGCTGCGATAACTCTCAAGGAGCTCATAAGAGTGCACCAGCTCCTTTTCCTTCAAGGATAATGCCTCTTCCCGTTCCTCAACAGCCTTAACGGACTTCATGTTTGTCTTGTAAGCTGCCAAGACAAGGTCGAAAGAGGTACAAAATTCATTGATGGCAAATTCCAGGACATGGCACGATAAAGGGTAAGGTAAATTGGTCAAATATGCAAACAAATATTTGATTTCGTGCTCGACCTCGGGAGCGTCGCATATGACTTCATACCCTTCTTGCAACAAATTACATAGTCTCGCCCCTTTACTCCGGATATCATTATTGTCAATAGACGGGAGAGTCTTCTCTGCCAATGCGTTACTTGTTCCAACGGCGTAAATTCCGTTAATAGACAGTATACCTGAAGAGTGAGAGCTGTGCGAAGATTGTGGCTAGCTCATAAAGTCGTTGACGTATCCATCAGATAAAGCTAGACCTTCTATCGGCGTCAATGGTGCATCCTCTAAGGATTGGATAAAACCATTGGATATTGGGTAGCCTTTGACATCACTAAACCCGAGTAACATGGGAAAATAAAAACTCTGTATTCCTCCCACCATTGGTCAAAAGCTTCAGATCTAAATGGAGACCCGAAACAATTGAAGAATTTAAACTTTCTCAATACATGCCGAGTAATATCAGTGTAACACAGAACGACAGTCGATTCTTCAGTCAAAGCGGGAGGAAAATTCTTAAAGTAAACCACTGGTAAGGGCGTACCTTGATTTAATCATGGGGATTATAAACTTCAAAACTTGGAATGTATTACTCCCTGAAATGAAGAATAGACATGAGATCAGTTGGGACAAGAACACTCATCCAGAATGTAGACATGTCATTGGAGCCATGAGGAAAATCAACACCAAACCTGTGGAAGGAAAAATCTTCCAAGGAAAGCAAGTGGTTGAGGAAATATTCAAAGGTAGTAAACCCATAAGGGGTTGGAAGAAGTGTGCTACAAAACTTCCAAAGCCTAAATTCAACTTTAATTGATGCTGTGTGTGCCTCATACCAATGAATTGGGATAGTCTTGTTCTCAGAAAACAACTGAGGAAAATATATGCGCAACCACTCGTACATGATCCACAAGGGGCCAAAGAATGGTCTAGGGTGAGTGTTAAACAAAGAAGACTATGCGTCGGTAAGGCCCTTGTACAATACATTGAGAGCAATGCGGCCCAAATCAACATCAATGCCGTTTGAGAGAGCATATGCTATGTCAATGAAGTTAGAAGATATGGAGGCAGTCGGCAAACAAAAGATGTAGCGGCAAAGCCAATATAGTAAAAATGATGTATGCTCTTGAGAAGAAATAGGCCCAGTCGACCTTGCAAATCGTTCCATGAATTCATCAACTGGCAGATCAGTAAATGAACTTTCAAGAAAGTCTGGACAAGCGTTTACTTGTTGATTATAAGAATTCACAAGAGGAGATAGACCAAATGTCAAGCAAAGTAATCGTTATTGGACCAGTGGGTAGAAAGAAGCAGTTGGTCGACAGTGACCAAAAGTAACAAAGGCTACCAATAAGTCCGTATTCGACTGAGTCGATTGACACACAGCTAAAGGAAGATGTTTCTCCAATTCTAGTAGCTTCCCATACACTAACATCTCATGTTTCAATCTTTTGTACCACTTTGAAAAGCGCTTATCAAAAGGAGGGATACGAATTGAAGCAAAAATTGGGCGATGACCAGGCATATATACAAATTTGTGAGTGGTTAATTGGAAGAACTTCTTTATAATGACGAGAAAAGTGCTCAGTAAAAATGTGTGGAGGCAGCATCAACTTAAGATGAGGACCTAGAGTAACGCGACAACTATTTGGATAGTAATCCATGAATGAAAAGGACAATTGCCCCCGGGCCTTGTACATTTGAAGGCTCTCAAAGCGGTGTATGGCAGCATGAGCACCCATAATGAAGGAATAAATATTAGTCATGATAAGTAAAAGCGTTATGAACATCAATACACAGCAGCTGGGTATAAATTGGCCTAGCCAAGTAACTGTCTCCCTTGTTCGAAGGAAGTTCGTGTGAATGTGGGAACATGGGAGCAGGAACTTATTTGACATGGATGATGCGAGTTTCGCATAGTAGTGGGAGAGATTATATATATGAGAGAGAGAGAGAGAGAGAGAAGAAAAAGAATTTATCTATTAGATTGCTTCTTGGGATACAAAAAAAACCCGTTACATCATGTTGAAGGTGGAAGATTCTAGATTCAAGATCGTTCATATGAGAAATATGCACACTTTTGCGAAGTCTGTGTTACATTTCTCGATTCACCAACTCGAGATATTCTTTCTTCTTCAGCTCTTGCAATTCAAATAGTTCAGAGTTCTACTTTGCTTTAAGCTTCGTTTGTTGCTTAAGCTCAATTTCTCTTTGATGGCGAATATTTTCTAGTGCCTTCAAGAGTCGGGCTTCTTCTTCATTGAGCTTACTCATTCTTCCCGATGCCATCTCAAGGGATTTGTTGTGTTCCACCACATTCAGGCTCAGCTCTGCCATGGCATTATAAGGCTCTATATCGCTATTCTTAGAAGGAGTTAGCTTGTCTATCTCATCCAGATGATAGTGATATTTGGTAAATGTATCGTGGTAGTCCTTTGAGAGCTTATGGAATTTCCCTTTAAGTTCTCGAGGAAGGAATGCACTGATTTCACCATCACTAAGCTAGTTGCATAAGTCTTCAAGTTGGTGGAAAGTCTCTTGTTTCAACAAAATTCTGCAAATGCCTCCTGCTATGAGGTCTATGAACCTCGACAGTTCCAGTCTCAACTTGTCCTTAGTCAAAGGAATAGAAGCGTGACCAAGAGATAAATCATAGGGATTAATGTTTAAGAGCATCTTTGCCCTGTCCAATATCTTTGAACTGAAGAAGTTGTTGCCATTTGAAACTCATATTGAGGAGATTTGTCTACATGGATTCCAGTCTGAGAGGCTGACGAGGAAATTCCAGTAGTAGAAATGCCAAGATTGGGAAGCTCAGTAGCAACGACAATAGGAATTTCGGTGGCAGAGATGTTATGAGTTGGGCTAGAGAGCTCAATGACAAAATCAGTTGCAAAGGTACAATCGACTATTAAATAAGTCAGTTAGCAAAACTAGTTAATAAAAATTAGATGAGAAAATGCATACCAGGACTTGATAATGGAACATGAGCATGAGTAAATGTCGGAGTGATAAGGATTTCGACATGTTCAGTATTGCCAGTAGTGACATCTATCCCAATTACAGCGCAATCCGTGTTGCCTGTTATAATAGCAGGCTCAGCTGTTGTTTGCAAATAAGGGATCATTGCAAAATACACGATTAAAACAATCAAATATAACTTACAGTGGACAACTATTGCGAATGGATTTGGATCACCATGATCTGGAGGGGAATGGATAATAGGAATAGAGGGAACGATATCATTGATGACATCAAGAGGCTTTGATAAAGAAGTGGGCGCTTCTTCGACGATATTAATAGATCCTAATAAAGGAGGAAGCTCATTGTCGGTGGCATTAAAAGGTTTGGGAAGGAGAATAGGTACAGTGGGAGTCTCCTCTACTCTATCGTCGACGATGCTAGGAAGCCTTACCGATTAATGTGATTGTTGACACCTAAATTTTGACGACCCGTTTAGTCATTTATCGCATTAAAAAAATTAGGGGTTAATTTTATCCCTAAAAAAATAGTTAATTGCATAGCATATAGTTTTAGATGCATTTATTTTTAATTTGCATTTACGGTGAGCCGGTAACAAATGGGTTCGAATTGGTGGTTAAAGCTTTAAATTGACAGGGCCGGGCTAAGCCCACGAAGCGAGCAAATTGGCCCAAGCCCTTTTTTTAATTATCGAAAATTATCTCGTAGAAAATAAGAATTTAAAAATTTTCGAGATATGATGAGATTTTTCGGATAGGGCAAGTGGAAAAAACGATTATTGCAAATATTGTGTTTGCGAAAAAGAATCTTTGTGGATATCAATTTTGAAAGATCGGAAACCCTAATTCATTGCCTATAAATAGATTAAAACGCATAGGGTTCCAGGGAGGCCACACAATTCCATACACGGCCACAGCACAGCACACATAAAAAATCGGAGGCCGGCAATTCAGAATTTCAGAGTGCATAGAATACACGGCCATTGATAGAGACACACGAGAGAGAATAGGAAGGAATTGCAAAAGGGCTTCAATCGAGACAAACTTGCGGCGTGGCGAGAGGGATGGTGAACGTGAAGAAGCACGCCCACATCTCCCAAATCATAGCTGCAGGACCTTGCTTCCACGTTGCTTTAGTCTTTGTTTGACATTCCATCATCAGTCTCGGTTCCAAAATTGCCGCAGCGCCACCTGCAGCGATTTCTCAGCCCAACAAAGAACCCAGCAATCCGGCGCATTCCAATCCAGCACCGGTGTCATCTCCAATTCGCTGCAACTGCGGTTTAGCCACCGATTATTGTGCATGATTTCTTCCATCACCGAGAAACCGACTTATCCGAGTTGAGGGTTGAAGGCCACGAGTCCAAGAGTCAAAGAAAACTCACCACGTGATCTAAGATAGAGAATTGCAGAGGATAAAAGTCAACAAAGAGGGAAACCAAAGAGTGAAGTCAGAGAGGGGAAGCCGAACACAAAAGAAAAAAATTCACTTGAAGAGCACGTAGATTTGCTGAAGTTCTCTCCTGCACTCATCTCTTTCGTAGACTTTTCCATGGGAAAGATAAATAGAAAATAAAAGAGTTGGAGTGGAATGGAACGATGGATCCTTGACGTGCTCAACCGAGAAGCTTAGTGAAATAATTTCGTTCTCTTGATGTTTTTTTAGCAGGATTTTCTAGTCTCGCTTGCCACCCACGGGCACCTCGCTGATCCACCGCCAGGCACATCGACCGTGAATCATTCGCCACGAGCCATTGCTGGTCTCATCATCCGACGAGTCCAAATTCGGGAACGATATTACAAAGTAGGTAAAGATATTATCCAAATTTAATTTGGTAATTTCCTTACTTAATTCATTGATATTGCGATTAAATTCAAATCTTCGAATGATGCATCTTATCCAAAGTTCTCCCGAGTAGCATTTTAAATTAGGGATTAATCTCTAATTTCACACGGTTGACGGTCCGATTTTCGCGCCCGAAATCCGACTCGCAATCGCATGGAAAATCGCCAATCCGATCTCATGCTCGAGATTCGATTCGCGGTTTTATTTAAAATTGACCAATCCGATCCCATGCACGGGATATGATCCGTCAATTTATGGATATCGGTCTTATCTTGTTGGATGTGCTGTCGTATCGTTTGAGTTGATTTTGTTTTCGTAAAAAAAATCCAAAACAAGTTTAAATTAGGATTAGGTTTTTTTATTATTTTGCATATTTAGAATAGGAATTTTATTTTGAATCATGAAAAAGAAAACAAAAAAAGAAAGTGCATTCCTTTAGGATGTTAGTTTTTATTATTATTATTATTTGAATTGCATGTTTAATTTTGAATTTCATAAAAAATTAGGAATTAGGGCATTCTTTGCACGTCATGGTATATTAGAATAAATTGCATGTTTTATTTTAAGTTTAGATTGATTTTTGCATCTTAGGTTAGAGCTTGCTAGGTTAAGATAATATCTTAGTTTAAATTAGGATTTAGTCTGACCCGATCCTTAATATAAGCTAGATAGAATCTTAATCTAGATAGTTATGTTTTGCATTTTTCTTAATTTCGAATTTCATGAAAAAAAAAATTGTTTTAGAATAAATTTATTTCATTCCCTAGAATAGATTGCATTTTTTAGGATAAAAGTCATGTGCACGTCATATAGAATTACGTTCATGAAATGCACGTCATTTAGTGATTACTAGATTTATGTAATTAGAACTTCCTTGTCATTAGAGTTAGGTCATTTGATTAATTTAGATTGCACATTTAATTATTGCATTTCTTTAGAAATTACCTTTACTTAGGTCATATAGCTTAGGTCATATTGTCATATCATTTCGTGTTAGATTAGTAGCAGGCATTGCATAAAACATTTTTTTCATTAAACAAGAGAAAATTCTTAAAAAAGATTGAGTGATTGCGTGTTAATTAGAAATCATATCTAGGACCGTTGATGTGAATTCTAATCTAACATTGCAGATGCTTTCGTTGCTTTGAGGTAAGTCCTGCAATTTATTCATTACTTTATCCGAGTGTTAAATTGGTGGTTTGCGCACCTGAGTGATCACCTCACATGTTAGGAAAGTAAATTAAAATTAATTCAAGCTGCTTGCCAAACATTTTTTTCAAAATAAAAGAGAAAGGTACCGAAAGGGCGTTAGAGAAATCTAGCGTAACCAAGTCCCCGAACTCATAAATCTCTGGTTCGTAGGAGTAAAGTAAATCTCCCGTTACTTTACTTGGGTTTCTAATCGACCCACCAAAAAATAGATTAGTGGTGACTCCTGACTGAAAATCATTTGTATGTTAAGAACTTGAACCTAAGTCGCGAATTGGTATGGGCTTGGGAGAGCCCGAGTTAAGTCTAGGCTTAACAATCCATTAGCCAAACCCTAGGTGGTTCACACCCGAAAAATTGGTCGCGACAGTGATGCAATTGGAACATCGTCTGTAGAAGTCCTTTCCAAAGAGATAGAAGGTGGAGGAATATCAATTGCTAAAGACCTTCTTAAAGAAGCGAAAATAGAGGAAACAGAGATATTAGGAAGTACTTTAAGTCATTTCTTTGGCGAGGCGGAAGGAGCTTTCTTCTTTTTCTTCAGCAGTTGGACCAATGGTTCTTCATCTGAATTCGAAACATGTAGCCTCTTATAAATAAAAGACGCTAAGGTGAGATGAAAAGCTTATAAAGTTTAGACAAAGTACTTTCGTCTGACTTATCAGGAGGGTTGACCGTGGTACTCGCCCCCTCGAGCTTACTCGGACCAGACAAAAGTTTAAGAGGAAGATTAAGGTCACTCGGTTCGGGCATAAGATTATCAAGAGAAAAACGGCTATCGGGTGCAACTAGAATGATAGAAGAACCAAGATCAGCAGCCCAACGAACCTGCTTCAATTCTATCCTGCGCTAAATTCGATCGATTGCTGTTATCATACCCTCTTCGTAAGTGTTGGGGAGAACTCGGGTACAACAATTCGCCACAGCCAAACGCAATCCAGGATCAATTTCTCCACCGATACTAAATCAACTTAAAATCTCTTAACCCCCAGCAACAACCAGCAATGTATAGCCTCACAAAATGCAAATATAATGCCGAAATGATAAGTAGACAAAGCAAAAACGACACCAATGATTTAACGTGGAAAATCCAATGCGGGAAAAAACCACGGACCGCCGGAAAAACATCCGCTAATCACCAAGAATAGCAGGATACACAAAGTATTATTCTCTAGTCACACACTAGAGGCTCAACATCAACATTACAATCTCTTTTTCTCACCACATAAGTAGATAATCAAGTTTGGAGTAAGAAAACCTTAACCGCAACTGGAGAATTCGGAGACGGTTCTCGACGAACAAAAACCATCAACTCGTAGCCCTCGGTCTCACGAACAACATACTGAAATTTGAGCCGATTCCGTCAATGTTTGGCGTTCGAATCAAAGCCGCAAAGTTGCAGCCCTCTTCCTTTCTTCTCTTCTCCCTTGCTGCAGTTTCTTTTTCTCGTTTTCTCTCTCCTCTTTTTGGGACGCACCCTTCACGCACGACACTCCACTTCTTTTTGGTTTTGTTTTCTTTTTGTTTTCTTTTTTATTTAATGCTGGCTGGGCCCCACATGAAGGTGGACCCAGCTAACAAATCTCCACCTCCACCTCATGTGGGAAGGTTTGTCATGCCCGCTTTTCTTCTACAAGTGTCAAGCTTCATCACGGGCAAGGCTTTGGTCATCATGTCAAACTTATTGTTGTCGGTATGAACTTTCTCAAGTAGGAAGAGCTTCTCTTCTAGCTTTTCTTGAATCCAATGATACTTCATATCAACATGCTTCGACCTTGAATGAAACACCGGATTCTTACTAAGATGGATGGCACTCATGCTATCGCAATATAGAACAAACTTCTCTTGCTTCAAGCCCAACTCTTGTAGGAATTTTTGCATCCACAAAAGTTCTTTACCTCCTTCGGTAGTAGCAATATACTCCGCTTCAGTTGTAGACAAAGCGGTACATTTTTGCAATCTCGATTGCCATGAAACAGCTCCCCCTGCAAAGATTATTATAAAACCCGATGTGGACTTTCGAGAATCAACATCGCCGGCATAGTCCGCATCCGAGTAGCCACTCAACTCAGGCTTCGCATTTCCGTAACACAAGCAAAGTGTAGAAGTGCCTCTAAGATATCTCAGAATCCATTTAACAGCGATCCAATGCTCCTTACCTGGATTAGAGAGAGATCTACTCACAACACCAACTACATGAGCAATATCGGGTCTTGTACAAACCATGGCGTACATCAAACTGCCCACGGCCGATGCATAAGGAATATTCATCATCTCAACCTTCTCTTTCTCACTTGAAGGACACTCATTACTACTCAACTTAAAATGGCCTGCAAGTGGAGTACTCGCCGGTTTACATGTTCTCATATTGAATCTTTCAAGCACCTTTTCAATATACTTCTCTTGAGATAACCACAGTTTCTTATTCTTCCTGTTACGAGTAATTCTCATGCCTAAGATTTGCTTAGCCGGGCCTAGGTCTTTCATTGCAAAAGCTTTACTCAACTCATTTTTTAAGCTCTTGATTTTCTTGACATCATGCCCAACAATCAACATATCATCCACATAAAGTAGGAGAATAAGAAAATAATTATCTGAGAATCTTTTCATAAAAACACAAGAATCAGAGTTTGTCTTACCGTATCCTTGTTCTTCCATGAATGACTCAAACTTCATATACCATTGCCTAGGCGCTTGCTTGAGACCATATAAGCTTTTCCTCAATCTACATACAAGGTGCTCCTTGCCTTCAACTTCAAAACCCTCTGGTTGCTCCATATATATCTCTTCTTCTAGGTCTCCATAAAGAAAAGCCGTCTTTACATCAAGTTGTTCAATTTCTAAACTCAAACTGGCGGCCAACCCAAGAACAACTCGAATAGAAGACATCTTTACAACTGGTGAAAAAATCTCTTCAAAGTCTATGCCCTTCTTTTGACGAAAGCCCTTCACAACAAGTCTAGCCTTGTATCGTGGTCGCAAACTATTTTCTTCTATCTTCAACTTGTACACCCACTTATTTATGAGTGTTCTCTTACCCTTAGGCAACTTCACCAATTCAAATGTGTGGTTCTCATGCAAGGATTTAAGCTCCTCTTGCATAGCTTCATGCCACTCATTCTTTCGTTCACATGATATAGCCTCTTCATAAGTTTCTGGCTCTCCAGCATCAGTGAGTAACACATACTCATGCGGCAAATATTTTTGAGAAGGCCTACGCTCTCTTTCAGATCTTCTAACTTGAGGTAGGATAGATTGCTCTTGCTAAGCTATTTCACCTGTCTCAGCTGAAGAATCAACACTATGTGAGGACTCACCATCGTCATGACTTCCATGCACTTCTCCCCCATGATTTCTATCAACATTAGAAGGATTTGGGCTGAAACTAATTGAACGTAGAGTTGTATTCTTTGGTCTCTCCGCCTTGTCAATGTCTTCAATAGTTTGATACTCACAAAACACCACATCTCGGCTTCTAATGACTTTCTTTGCAACTGGATCCCATAACCTGTAGCCAAACTCTTCATGTCCATAACCTAAGAAGATACACTGTTTAGACTTGTTATCAAGTTTGGATCTTTCATCTCTTGGAACATGCACAAAAGCACGACAACCGAACACTTTTAGATGGCTGTAGGAAACATCTTTGCCACTCCAAACTCTTTGTGGAACATCCCCCTTAAGAGAAACCGATGGAGATAGATTTATCAAATCCACTGATGTTCTCATCGCTTCACCCCAAAATGACTTAGGCAACTTTGCACGAGAAAGCATACACCGAATCCGATCATTAATTGTCTGGTTCATTCTCTCTACCACTCCATTATGCTGTGGTGTTTTTGGAACAGTCTTCTCAAGCTTGATACCATAATCCCGCAATAGTGTTCAAATGGGCCTCTATATTCACCACCGTTGTCAGCCCGAACACATTTTAGCTTCTTCCCAGTTTCTCTCTCCACATTGACATGGAATTGCTTGAAAGCCGCAAGTACCTGATCTTTAGATTTCAAAGCAATAGCCCACACTTTTCTAGAACAGTCATCAATAAATGTTACAAAGTATAATGCACCTCCAAGAGTTCTAGCATCCATGCAACAAACATCAGTGTGAACTAAATCAAGTACATTTGATTTCGTGTGTGGAGAAGAACTATGAAATGAGAATCTATGTTGCTTACCTGTAAGACAATGAGTGCATTCCTTTAGATTTTTCTCCTTCAAAGGTAAAAGATTATTTCTAGCAAGAGTTTCAAGTCCTTTCTTGCTAAGATGACCCAGCCTCATATGCCATAAATCAACTGAGGAATCCTCCACTACATTTACCTCTTCTTTAATCAAATCAGCTTGCATGATGTAGAGAGAGCCTGTCTTCTTACAATTTGCCACTACCATGGAACCTTTAGTCAACTTCCATTTGCCATCAAAGAAGGAATTACAATAACCATCATCATCTAAGGCACCTGTAGAGATCAAGTGAAGTCGAATATCCGGAACATGTCTCACATTTTTCAAAAACAAATTACATCCGACATCGGTTTCCAAATAAACATCTCTCATGCCAATAACCTTAGAAACATCACTATTTCTCATCCTAATATAACCAAAGTCACCGCTGCGATAAGAAGCAAAGTAATCATGCCGTGAGGTGACATGAAAAGAAGCTGCAGAATCAACAACCCACGTAGAGTCTTGGCATGTAAGATTCACATATCCGTCGTCACATACGAACACAATATCGCCATCGGATGCGACCGCCGTTGTAGCTTGTTTCTCTTCTTTCTTTCGATCTCCATTTCTATCATGGGATCTATCTCTCTTTGGCAACCAATACTCTTTTGCATAATGTCCCATTTTTCCGCAATTATAACACTTCACACTCCTTCTCGGTCTTGATTTCGACCTTCCTCTTGACTTGCCTCGGGTATCATTTCTTTGAAACCTTCTTGATTGACTTCTCGCCCTGTTTTCTATAACAAGAGCATCCGATGTAGAAGCATAATTCAAGCCTTTTCTTCTTGTTTCTTCATTGAACAAGCTTTCTTTAACCATGCTCATAGAAAGCACACCAAATGGAGCCGAATTGTTTAATGCCACAACCAAGGTGTCCCAACTATTAGGAAGAGTACCAAGTAATAAGCATGCTTGCAATTCATCACCAAGATCAATCTCAAGATTTGTCAATTGATTTACAACATCTTGAAATTCACTCAAGTGTTCCGCCATATTACTCCCCTCCTTATATCTCAAATTTACAAGGCGTTTAACTAGAAGAGCTTTATTTTGTGGAGTTTTTCTCTCATAGAGATCTTGTAATTTCTTCCACAAAATGTCCGCCTTCGTTTCTTGAGCAACATGATGAAACACACTATCATCAATCCATTGTCGGATAAACCCAACCGTTTTCCGATTCATTCTCTCCCATTCTTTGTCTTCCTTATCTCCTTTGGCTTCATCACCTTCAATAGGATCAAATAAGTCTTTGCAATATAACACATCTTCCATCCGAGGCTTCCAAATAGAATTATTCGAGGCATTTAACTTAAACATGGTGTTGCTGGTTTCTTTCATTTAACACTAGAATTTCAACTTGGCTCTGATACCACTTGTTGGGGAGAACTTGGGTACAACAATTCGCCACGGCCAAACGCAATCCAAGATCAATTTCTCCCCCGATACTAAATCAACTTAAAATCTCTTAACCCCCAGCAACAACCAGCAATGTATAGCCTCACAAAATGCAAATATAATGCCGAAATGATAAGTAGACAAAGCAAAAACGACACCAATGATTTAACGTGGAAAACCCGATGTGGGAAAAACCACGGACCGCCGGAAAAACATCCGCTAATCACCAAGAATAGCAGGATACACAAAGTATTCTTCTCTAGTCACACACTAGAGGCTCAACATCAACATTACAATCTCTTTTTCTCACCACATAAGTAGATAATCAGGTTTGGAGTAAGAAAACCTTAACCGCAACTGGAGAATTCGGAGACGGTTCTCGACGAACAAAAACCATCAACTCGTAGCCCTCGGTCTCACGAACAACATACTGAAATTTGAGCCGATTCCGTCAATGTTTGGCGTTCGAATCAAAGCCGCAAAGTTGCAGCCCTCTTCCTTTCTTCTCTTCTCCCTTGCTGCAGTTTCTTTTTCTCGTTTTCTCTCTCCTCTTTTTGGGACGCACCCTTCACGCACGACACTTCACTTCTTTTTGGTTTTGTTTTCTTTTTGTTTTCTTTTTTATTTAATGCTGGCTGGGCCCCACATGAAGGTGGACCCAGCTAACAATAAGGTCCCTCGTGAGTAAAATTGACCATCGTGTTTTCCATTCAGGAAGTTGACCAGGACAATGTTGGAAGTCTCTTTGAAGATCCTGAGAATACCTAGCATACATGGTCTTGGTTATTTCGATGCAACAATAAAAGGCCTTCGATCTTCCAAGTCATATTTTCTCTTTCTTGGCAGTGAGAAATCCATAGGACAAGGAATGGGTATATGAATGGCTTGAAAGAAGCCAAATTGCCTTGCACAATAATGATGAGAATATACCTCAAAACCTGGATAAAATCATCCCTTTGTGGACAGCCATAATGGAAGATCTACTTGAGACGAGATATGAACCCAGACTTGAAAAAAGAAAAGTTATGCTGTCGGGATCAAAAAGGTAATAATGATCTTCATTCTCATAAGGAAAAAAGTCAATATTCCTATGGTGAACTTCCAGAATGGTTTAGAAGTATTGATGAAAGGAAGGAACGTCTAAGGGAATTTTCTTGGGCAAGCAATTCAAAACTCAATAGCCTAGAAGGGGCCTTATAGATATTATGCTTGGCAAAGGATAGTAAGGCAGGTTTCGAGAACCTAGATCAAAAAGGAATTCCAGGTATATTGACATCTAAGCTTGTAACATCCAGAAAGGGCCAGAAATAACGCTACTCTTCTTGGCCTTCATAACCAATGAGGCATGCGCTAGCCGATGGTACAAAGAAGCAAGAACTACTGGAACCAAAGCAACAGGCCTACCACGCGCAAGATTTGCAGCTATTTAAAGATAATCATTGTTCACCTTAATCATGGCACAACAAAAAACGTACCTTGATTACCAGTACAGTAAGAAAGTGATACGCTCTTTCTCATCAACAAGGCCAGTGTCCTTACAAAATCATTCGAGAAATTTGCTATGTGCAAGGACTCCACATGAGATGAGAAAGTCAATTTCTATTGGAGGTAATTGCTCTGCCGAACGACCAAGTATTTGAAAGTCCGCTATGGCGTACATGTCTTGCAAAGTGATGGTCATGGGTCCCCAAGGGAAAAGGAAACAGTTAACTGAGGGGGACCAGAAGCTTACTGCTGATCCCACGAGTCTACGGTTAACATCATATGAGGACATGCTAATCGCAGGTGTTTTCTCAATCCCAGCATTCATCCAAGCCAGTCGAGTTGAGTCATCACCCCTTAGTCGAAGATACCATTTGTGGAAATCCAATTCAAATGAGGGAAACCCACGAAATAGAGGAGAGGCTGAAGACCAGATGTCGCGGAAAGAGTTGTGTTGAAAAGCTAAGGTCTCGTGCTTGGTGGGAAAGCAAGCCTTGATTGGAGAAGGAATTCTATTATAATCTATAATGCTTGGACCCAAAAGAAAGTACCCTATCACGTCTTCAACTTCGCTCAATAGACTAAAACATCAATCTTTAGCAGACTCCCCTATTTGAAAAGCGATCCAATCACTGATGGAGTTTGAGGAGTCATATTCAAAAGTTTTTTTGGGCGCCGCAACAGATGATAGGGTATAGATAAAAAGGACCACGAAGAGGTAGGGTAAAACAAGAAGATGAAACGCAGTGATGAAAAACTTGAAAATGTATTGGTAGAAGAAGACTCCTTGGAAGGAGAAAATAGAAAAAGTTACGAGATTAAAAAAGATGTGTCGAGATAATACAGGGAATAAAAATCCATATGAGGAAGGATGTCAGAAGACAGAAAGGCATGATCGCCCTAGAAGGTTGTGTGGAAATAAGGTATTTCTTTAAAAGAAATATATTCAAATTTATTTATTTTAAAATGGGACATATGTTGACACCCAAGTTTACCCCAAAAGCATGTGCTGGTCATGAGGAATTTTAAATGAAACGCCCCGTTTTGATCTGCGGAGTCAGTGAAAAGCAGTCCTTGTGAAGGCTACTTAAACTAAGCCTCAACGGAATTATAGGAGCTAAACTCGAAGTCAATGGCTGGGAAGTTAATTAACATGTGTCAGGCTATGAGGATAATGCGCCAAATTTGAAGATTAAGGAGGATTAGCACTAGAATTCGAACGAAAATAACTGCTGCAAGAAATGCACATAAAAATTAGGGGCGGTTATTTACTTGAAGAGTAAGCTACATGAGCATCGTCGACAGGTCAGCAATTACTAAAGGATAAGGACGTCCAGGGGAAAAAAAAAAACACATGAAGATTGCAAAGAGTAGTGCCTAAGAAGGAATAACCTACTAAAGAACATCAACTCCCTATAAATACCATAGTTTCTTCACTGAGAACCCCCCACCCGAAAAACACAACAGTCTTCTTCATTTTATCTTTACTTTATCGCATCTTAGTTGTAGTTTTCATGATTCCCGCCGTTGATTAGATTCCAGCGTGCATCTTCATTCGATCTAGCATAATTGATTAAATTCCAGCGTTGCTCCATAATGTTCAATATTGTTGATTAGATTCTGACATTGTGCTTATATCCAGAAGTATTGTTGTTGATTTGATTCCAGCTTTACATTAAAAAAAAAAAAAAGTTGTGACATTGATTAAATTCCGTCATAGTTTGGGTTCAGAGCATAGACTGTCCAGCTATTTGTGTTTGATTACGTCATTGATTAAATTCTGGCTTAATTAGCATTCAAAAGTTGTTCGTCTTTGAATTATTTAGCCATAATTTGTTGGGGCTTTACATACAAGTTGAGAATAAAACTCTCTTTTACATTTGACATTCTCTATCAAAGCTCAATACAGAATCTAAGTCTCCAATAATAAAACCAAAATGCAGCATTTGGTGAAAAGTTATTCATGGAAATCAAAACCGGTGAAACAAGTATATAAGACTTAGGCCGCCTAAAAGTGGCATTATAACCTTCTAAAAATGTTCATGATAGCATTAGAAATGAGGTCTAATTCCTTTGAAAAAAAAAAACTATTAACTTTAGATTTAGTTCAAAATTTGCTCTAACTTTTTTGTTATTTAAAAAAATCCCCAACTTTTATTAGAGTCCCAAATCTATCCCCCACTAACATAACTGTCCAAGTCGCATTTAGTTATCTGATATGGCATCCACATGTATTGCCACATCAAACAACATAAAAGACAAGAAAAAGAAAAAGTTTTGCTAGCATAATAGTTTTTTGGCTATTATGGAATAACAGTATATTGTGACTTACAAACTTTTAAAGAAGTGGATCACAAAACAATTTGTTATTTTTATTTTTATTTTTTATTTATAATAGATTATTATTCTTACGGTATAGATATATTTATCAGTCACATTAGACTAAAAACTGTCACCCAGTCATTTCTCAAAAGAAAAATTGAGAGAGAGAGATCAAGAGAAAGGCGGTCGTGGCCACTCGAGCTTTGGGCATGACGAACATGGAGTCATCATGCTGAGCATCCATGTTTGTCGCTAGCCTAAAGCTCGATCGGCCATGGCCATGGTTGCCAAGAGCTTAGAGTTTAAGCGACCGTGGCTCTAGGTAACCATGGTTGCCTCTCTCTTTCTCACCCAGTTTTTATTTTTCTTTCTTAATTTTATTTTTCTCTTCTATTACATTGTTTGTTGTGGTAGTACAAACAGCGACTAAGATGGTTATATCAATAGGGATGGATTTGGGACTCTAATAAAAATTTAGAATTTTTTTGGATAAAAAAAGTTCGGAGGTAGATTTGAGATTGGATCCAAAAATCCAAGTTTTTTAGGGAGTGGGGTCTAGGAAATAAAGACAAATTCGGACTAGACTAATGCCTAAAAATGGGCATTGCACAAACCATGTGCATTTACAGCTATTAATTTTTGTGAGACATGTACGCGATAATGACCACGACCGATCTTGTTTATGGGCTGAAGTCCAAACTTGAGAATCTTCCGTAGAAATGGACCATGCACGTGGGACGGGGAAGACAATCGAGGAAGCATTAGCAATTTTGATCTAGCTTTGAGGTTAACATCGACAACTTTTTAGATGGAGTGGACCACATAACAATTTATAATTATTTGTTATTCATTTTTTTTGTTGTCAAAGACATATTGTTATTCTCACAGTGAATTAAAGACTATCACCCATTCATTTATCAAAAGAAAATTTTGAGATAGAGAGAAATAGTGAAAAAAGAGGGGAAAAAAAAAAAAAGCAAAGAGAAAGGCAGCCATGGCCACTCAAGCTTTGGGCAGATGACCATGGAGTCATCATGCCGAGCATCCATGTTTGTCACTAGCCTAAAGCTCGATCGGCCATGGCCATGTCTGCCAAGAGCTTAGAGCTTGAGCGGCCATGGTTGCCCTTCTCTCCGTTACTTAGTTTTTCTTTTTGTTTTTCCTTCTCAATTTTTCTTTCCTCTTCTGTTATATCATTCAATGTGATAGTACACATGTTGGAAAATTTGGCTTCGAATAGGGTAGAACAATGAAATCGGATCGAGTAAACAAATCGGACTTTGAGGCGAGATATCACTTTTTTTAATGATTTATTTGCCCCACAACATTGCTAATGGTCACCGGAAAAAATCCTCCAAGATACAACAAAGTTTCAATTGAGAATACTAGATAGCAATTCAAGTATTTCTCCAAGATCTCTTTAGGAAAAAATCGAAAGAATGGCTGCCCTTTTTTTTTTTTCAGAAGAAAGACTCAAAAAAATGATCACACACGGTTCTTCCGAAAATTGACAAGTATAAAACAGTCTTAAAAACACATGCAACTCTTCGTAAAAAATGAACAAACGTGTCTTCTTGAAAAATTGTTCGGATAAACAAATGCGTCCCTTCGAAAGAAGTCGAAAACCGAACGAACGCAACCCTTCGGGAAAAGTTGTCTTGAAAAGACACAAACAAAATTTTCAGAATAATAATTTTAATTTTTTTTTAAATTTCGAACTTTCATTTATATTTTATTTCCAAAAATTCTCAAAAACAAAAGACAACCTTTGATTAAAATTAATAACATAACAAAATAAAAATAAATAATAAAGGGATTAGTGCTAATTAAACCGCGGGCGCCAAATAATCACGCACCCGCATGCGGGTATGGTAGAGTCTAGCTCCACCCAATCATTCCTTTAAATATACAAAGGAAATATCACACTTTTAAATTGGTTTACTTATTCACACATTTCCCATATGGGACAAGGTAAAAGGCACTTATTTTTGTTTTAACAAACAAAAACTCCAACAACACATGGATGCTACACATGGATGCTATGTCACATAACTAACGGTGTCATAGACAGTTATGTTAATAGGAATAAATATGAGACTCTAATAAAAATTTAGAGAGTTTTTATTAAGAAAAAAAGTTGACAAGCAAATTTGAGACTATACCCACAGGTTTTTTAGAGAGTTGGGTCCGGGAAATAAAGACAAATTTAGACTAGACTAATGTCTGGAAATAGACAATTCTCGCACAGACTATGTGCATTCACAGCTATTGATTTTTATGAGACGCGCACGTGATAATGATTGCAACTGATCCTATTCCTAGGCTGAAGTCCAAGCTTAAGAATCTTCCCTAGAAATGGACCGTGCGCGTGGGACAGGGAAGACAATAGAGGAAGCATCAGCGGTTTTGATTTGGCCTTGAGTTTGATGTCGACGGCTTCTTAGAGTGAATCTTGAACAGGGAAAAGCTTGTTCTATGCTTTTCCTAGAAGGAGCCAGAACGAGTGCACGGGGATAAAACTACGACGACCCTAAGCTGAAAATCCTCAATTAGATCACTCACCAACTTTTATTCGATACATGGAATTTCCAGGTTTGAAAATCAGTCTATATTCCGATATTAGTCAAGAGTTTGACTTATAGAAAATTTTATTAAAATCAGGAAACATTATGGGCGCCATTTTTCAGAGGATGGGGAAAAGAAAGAAGGGAAGAAATGCTGACTGCCGACGGAACAAGCAAAATTAAAATTTAATTTGGAAACATAGACGTGCACGGATCTGGTCGGCCCATGTTTCTCCAGACGTGTTGATTTTCAAAAAAAGAATGAAAAACGTTGGAAATAGCTTCTTACTATTGACTGCGTTCGTTACAAAATCATTTTTAATAATGAGAAAGTTCATAAATGAGTAATCCCTAGGCTAATATTATCGAGTAAGACAATAGTCAAAATTGGGTGAGCAACTTAACATGAAAGAGATTATGTTCTCATCATATTAGTAAGTAATATGACTAGAACCTAATTAGACGAGTTTTTGTCTTAATAAAGATCTTTATATCCGATCTTGTGCTCAAATTGGAGAGCTTTCTCTCCCAAATTTCTTTCTTTGAAAACCATAACTCCCTTCATTTTTTATTTCGTTTGTCATGATTACATGGTAGATGATTAATAGCTAACAAATGGGCATGTGTGTGGATCATAGTTTTAATTTGCAAAATCAATAAGTAATAAGTGGAAACCATTTATGCTCGTGCCACCTATCAGTATTCTAGCCTTTTCCATGAAGACGATTCCATTTTTACCATTATTATGTTATGTATTCTAATCCACTTGGGTGCATAGAAAGACATTATAATTATAAAAATTATAGAATTGATTTTTTTGAACACTTAACTTTTCATGGATTCTATCGTTTAACAAATGATTCGCATAAAAGAGAGATATTTTTACCTTTTTTTTAGTAGAATACAATCAAAGAGCCTAACATAGTGTTAGAGTCTGTATTTATTTACTATATGTATATAGCTATTTAAGTTTCCTCCATTATCGAATTTCTATTCGGGAGGATGTGTGCTATGCTATATCTAAATTTCCATTTTCTATTCCATCTATTGAATGAAAAATTAAAGCACTACAATTTATTGATGGCATCATATATACACAAAAAGTTTGAGTTATAATCCTTTATTAATTTGATCTTTTTTACAGGTGTCTTCCAAATACTTGTTAAGCATAGTCATTACTTAAAAAAAATGTTTTGATTTGCAAAATATTGATTACAAAAAAATATTTTAAACTTTTTAAACATTGATCTCTTATAACGCCTACATAACATTATATTATAAATCAGGGGTGGTGACACTACAAAAGTTTTGAACTAGTCTTCATTAGTAATATGGAACTTGAATGTACTTCTTGTCCAATTTAGTACTCCAACTTTTAAAATGCTACTAGTGTTTATCTTTAGAGTAAGGGAAAGAATAATAACAACGTTTTTATGGTGGTTTGACCCTAATTAGAGTTGCGCAATATTTATCCATTGGAGTGATGTAGGGATTGTCGGATTCCCAAAAACGGATTCGACACTGAATCGAACCCCTAAAACGAATGCGGAAGACGAAGCCCGGGAAATTCACATGTATCACCGATCTTAAAGCACACCACGGAATCGAGCGTACCTTGTTAGCCACAGATTAAACACCGACACCGATAAGAGGAAGAGAAAACGATCCCGTTCGATCCGATGACGTTGATTTGGCCTTGAAGGGAAGAGGGCGTCGCCTTAAGCTTTTTGTTTTTTCTTTTGGAGTGAGAGAGGAGAGACGAACGTACGTTGAAAATGCCAAAAGGTATCTTCGTCTCTCTCTTCCCTCCCTTATATACGTTCCCTCAAAAATAGAAACGTACCCCTTCATCGTATCCCTCCATCCATGGGCCCTAATCCTGTGGGCCGGGCTTTCAGGCCCAACATGGGCGGACGGGCCAACTTAGGCCCATCACATAAAACTATAGTGATGAATTACCGTAGAGCAATGCCCTCGCCTATGATCGGCGACCCTTTACTAGCCCTCGATAAAAAAATAAAAATAAAAGTAACGTTAAGTAAAAAAAGAAAAGAAAAAAGAACAAAAATATCATAAAAATTTCACAAATATTATGAAAATGTCAACGTCAGTACCGTCCGTGCCACATAAAATGACCGGTGTCCATATTAACAATATCCATTCAAAACTAATTGAATTGACAAAATGTTAAAAAGTCTAGGACTAGATTAACATAATTAAAAGATTAATGACTAAATTGATATAATTGCAATAGGTTTCGAATTATTTTGGTAATTTCCCTCTACCACAACCACAAACTTGGACATCATCGAGCCAAACACTGCCACCCCACCCTCAATTACAACTCAACCTTCTCATATGAAGCTCAAGAGGTTGCTCTTTAATCTTTGAGGTCACGACCTCTATTGTACGAGGTGCGCAACCTTGAATCGTCAACACGGCCCTAAGGAAAAAAGGAGGAAAAAGAAATTATATCAAGTCAAACTAAAGAGAATGAAATGATCATTCCACTTATTATCTTTATCAGATCGAATCAAGTATACGGGCGAAAATCAAATAATGTATAACATTAAATCTAACACCAAAGTTGAGATAAGAAAAAATTCAAGCACCAAAATCGAAGGTCACGAAGGTTTTACGTTCGAGCATAGTAAAAAGCTTATGTTTTAATTGCGTCATGATTGCGAGGGGCCCCAAGGTTCTATTCGCTCTAGGGAGGCACGATTAGGAATGAATCGAAGGAGGCAAACGAAGTCGGCCCTCGAGTTGGCGAAGCTTCTGAAGACTGCGAGTGTCGTTTCAGAGAGAGCAACCGCGTCCGTTGGCGGCGAAAAGGCTTTGGGGGGCCAACCGCTCTCCATTTGACGTGCTGATGCGATTTGGGTGGGGGGCGGGGGGTTTGCTGATGGTGCTGATGACGCCACCCCCACTCTCTCCATGTCCCGCTTGAAAACGACTCGCCGTTGATCGTTCTCGGCTCAGAAGAACCATCCGTGGAGCTTCTTATGCTTAAAGGAGTCCAAAGGAAAGTGATTAAGAGAAAAAATTCAATGACCGACTTTTTCGAGAGTGTTCCTCCATGGACTGCTGTACTTATCAGCCCCCACGGGTCAATTGCAGTCGACATGCGTTGCTTCCCTGCCCTTTGCATTTGGTCTCACTTTGAGTTGATTTTTCTTTTTTGGGGGGTTGATAAAAATTGGTAAACCAATATCCGCTTGACGTATATTTGACATATTGGATATTTTGTTCGAATTATTAATTGTACATGTCGCGAGAACGATCGTCACATTAGAAATTTTAATGGATTCCATATTTTTAGAGAATATTGTCCGCAAAATCACTTAATTTTTGGGTATTTGACCAAAACTTGAAAAAAATATTTGTAAAGTAATTGTCTGATGGGGAAAATTATCTAAAAATTCATTATTTTTTAATTATTTTTTAATTTTTACATATTCTTTTTCTTCTTCTCGCCTGATTGCTAGCCCCAACAACGACTGGTGACCAGCGACCGACAACCGGCGACCAGCCAAAAGCAAGCTCGAGGTCTCACCAGATCAACAAGCTCGAGCTCTCACGTGACTTGCAACCAATCAAAGAAGAAAAAGTAAAGAATATATAAAATAAAAAGTAAATAAAATTTTGAATTTTTAAAAATAAAAATAATTTTAATTGGATTTTTTAAAAAAATAAAAAATTGAAAAAATATTTTTGTAAGAATAAACATTTCATTATTTAAGGACTTGAGCTCGAATGCCGAAGACATGCACACAACCTTTATGAATCCAAGCTTGAGGCCTAGGACTAAAGCTTGATTGTCGGGGACTGGAGCACAACCTTTATAGGCCCAAGCTCGAGTGCGGGAGCTAGGGCCTCGCTTGGGCCTATAAAGGCCTCGCTTGGGCGTCAGAGCATCAGTTACAACAGTCTGGAGCTTGACCACTAGAGACCTAATCCTGAACACTAGGACTCAAGAATCAATGTTGAGTTTCCGAACTTAAGCATAGAATTTCGAGTCCAAATGTCGTTACTTGGTCATATGTTGGAAATCGTTTTCCAATTCTTTGAAAAAGGAAATCATTTTCCTGAATTTCAGTTTTGGTGTGAAAACATTTTTTGTTGACTCATTTTCTTAAGCAAATCAAATGTTGGGAAATGAAAAAAAATGTTTGTCATGAAATAAACGGATCTTTTTTTTTTTTTTTATAACCGAGGACTCCACCATGGGCCCCCCATGCCCGAACGGCTCCTGAGGGCAGGCCTCTATACCTCGAGAGAGACTAACCCAACAAAAATAAACGGATCTTTAGTTACTTAATAAGCGCTTGAGGACAAGGACTTTCGAATGAACGGGGTAGTCTATGTAGTTGGGGGGGGGGGGGGGGGGGGGTGTACTTTCTTAAATAAGTACGCATGAGAGAGTCGCTCCTTAGCATATAAACCAATATCTAGTGTGGTCCATAGTAAAAGTGATCAGTTCGAAAGTAGGTTCCATCTAAAATTGAAAATCAAATCAAATTGACTCGCAAGGAATCAAAAATAAAATTAGTTCTCCATCTGTGGAAACAAGAATCGACTCTATCCACTCAAAACTTGATCAGCTAGTTCCGGTCCTATCTTGGGAATCCTGATGTTATTTTTTTATGGTTACTATTATAGAAAAAAAAAAATAGATCCATGAGGAACCGGGAACATATTGCTCAACCAATACTTTGTCTTCTTCTTCTCATTTTCCCTATGGTTTTGCTATATATATGCATGAAAATTTCATAAGGGGACTGGAGCAAGCTACCATGAGACAACAAATTTTCTTTCTAAAAAGATTATATTTGGAACTATTATATGACCAAGGTTCAATATTGAAATAATTTCAGAGATTTTTCCTGACTTTATTCGTGTCAACAAACAATTCGAAATGCCTCGACTTTGTTAGAATAGGTCCGAGTCAAATAGCAATGATTCAAAACACTTTTTTTTAAACACGGAAATCCAAGGACTCAATCGTACAGATATGTAAAATATAAGATTTCCAATCCTAGCGGGAAAGGGAGGGAAATGGATACTCAATTTCAAGTGAGTAAACAGAATTTCATACTTGATCTCATGGATACATATCGAATTATGTGGAAAGCCGTATTCGATGAAAGTCGTATGTATAGCTTGAAGGGAGATCTTTCTTTCATATCTTTTGAGATTCACCCTACAATATGGGTTCAAAAAGCCAAAATAAATTATTTTAGCCCTTATAAAAAGAAAACTAATTCTTGAATCCCTTTCATGCTCATGTCACGTCGAGGTACTGTAGAAGAAAAAAACTGCAAAATCCGATCCAATTTATCGTAATTAATTAGTTAACATGTTAGTTAACCATATTTTAAAACATGGAAAAAAGTCATTGGCTTATCAAATTATTTATCGAGCTATGAAAAAGATTCAACAAAAGATAGAAACAAATCCACTATATACATTTCAAATCATTTCCGCTGATTCAATCTAGTCAGTACGATTCCTTCTCAAGAATTAGATCGATTCCCATGAGACTCCCCCAAAACTTATCCACTCGGTTGGATTCATGATTGGACCAGGTTCAACGTCACTTGAGACCATATTAGGAAATCGTATTGAGTAGAGTACCTCAAGGAGAATACATACACCCGGACAAAAAGGCACGTCAACTAGGGGTAAGCATACTAGATTGCCCAAATCAAGAACAACTCGGATAGGACTAGACCGACTCTTTTATTTAAATATATATATTTTTTACTTTCTTAAAACTAGCAAGAAATCCTCAAATAGACTATTTTATTTCTTAAACACATATAAATTAAATTTAAACTAAAATCTTCATGGAGTAAAAAAGCGTCTTGATTGGAGACCTTTCTCATTGCAATTGAGATAGCAACCTTACATGTAGCCAAGAGACAATCAAAACCCTTCTTGTTATTCGCTACTTAAAGAGGAAGTCTACTTGTTAATTTCTTTTTCTACCCAATATGGGACAAAGGCTTCAGGAGCCACATCCTCATTCCTCTCTCTCTCTCTCTCTCTCTCTCTCTCTCTACAAGGCACTTTAAGCCTCCAAGAGTCTCATGTTAAGTAATTACTCATAGAGCATAAAAGAGATTGTCTATAAAACCCAAGCCATATCATTCATAACCTTTTTTACTAAGATTGAATGTGAAATATTTGAAGTGTGATTGAACCTCACACAAGTGGAGTTTGACTTTTTTGTACATTGGAACATGTGTTAACTCGCTCAAGAACTGAACGGGATCGATTAATCCGGAGCACAACAAAGATCCGTCGAATCGGATTGGATTCAATGGTTCAATCCGGTTCTTGATCCTAGGACCAAACAGTTCGCTCCCCGGTTCCTGATTCCATTCTGGAAAACCACAGCCGAGAAGCACCCTGATGTTTGTCGTCTTGCTACTCCCTCTCTCAAGAAAAAGATACGCTTTCGATATCGGCACGGGGAACATTAACCACACGTGGTCCCTCATTTTTTATTTATTCCTACTTGCGCGCTCTCTCGGACTCTCTCTCCGCGTAAACCCATATGATTCCTTCCGTCACCAGCCACATCACGCTCACCTTTTCCTGTCGATAAAAGACTTGGATAATAATTAAAAAAGAACGTGCCTTTTGACTCGCTCATTTCCACAATCTAATTCTTCAGTCCCTCCATCATCACATATATATATACGCCCACCAGCCGCAAAATCCCCCGACGCTCCTCACCCGAAAAATCACTCCCTCGACACCTCTTCACTCCCTCAGCTCGCTCATCGCTCACTATTGACTCATCGTCCGAATGGAGAACCCATAAAAGCATAAGGAAATCCGGAAACCCTTTTTCCCAGTTCGATCGCTTCGAGGTTTTATGTCGGAGATGGCTAGAGAGGCGGCGGCTGGGGCGAGCAAGAAGTCGGCGGATTCGGGGGATTCCAAGTACAAGGGGGTGCGGAAGCGGAAGTAGGGCAAGTGGGTGTCCAAGATCCGCCTCCCCAACAGCCGCGAGCGCATCTGGCTCGGCTCCTACGACTCTGCTGAGAAGGCTGCGTGCCTTCGACGCCGCCCAGTTCTGCCTTCACGGCCGCAACGCCCGCTTCAACTTCCCCGACGACCCCCTGGACATCGCCAGCGGCCGCGTGCTCAGACCCTTCGAGGAGAAATAGCAGTAACCGCGACCATAGCCCGGAGTACCGCCCCGCGGGGAGCGAGTTACGGGCTGACTCGGCTTCCCTGCCGATCTCGGATGGGACGGTCCAGAGGGACTGCGACCTGGGCAAGGACACGGACATGGACATGGACGGCCGGTATCTGGATCTCCCGAGGGGTAACGTGGGCTCGGGTAACTACGCGACAGATGTCGGGTTGTACCCGGGGCACGACCCGTTCACGACGAACGGGTTCGCTTCCAAGCATCAGCTAGCCGCGGTGACTGGAGTTCAACTATTAGCTTTCTGTTTATACCTCCTCCTCTCTCCCTCTCTCCCTCCCTCCCTGTCATAAGTTCACGTTCATCAGATCCTTACGAAATATGTATATTATCTACACCGTGGCTCCTCTTCGCCACGTGCACAATCTCAAATTGCACACCTCCACTTACGATCTCCATCTTGAAATGAGATTCCTAGATCCATCCCAAGTCGTCGCTCCCGTAATGTAAACACTTTTACAAAAGGAAACATGAAACGGGGGCTCTTGGGTCCCTCTTGGCAATGGTGGTTCCAGGCAAAGGTAGGGCTTACTTTGTCTTCGCCGGAGCACGGAATGGGCTTACTTATATTGGGAATGGTTGAGCAAAGGTCGTCATCGAGAAAAATAGTTTTTTGAAGCTTCAAAATAGAAATCAGAGACGGGAGCACTCGATTTGGCTTGCTGAACACGACAATGGTGGCTGCCGACGGTCCAACAAGGACACACAATAATGGAAGCACACTGCCGAAGGTCTGACAATAATTGACATATTTTGCAACTGGCATTTACTTTATATTTTGGAAATAAAAATTTATACGGAGGACTAAAATGACTATATGTACATAATAATAATTTTTATTACACATAATAAATGTCAATTTGGTTTTTAACGGTTGGGCCGAAATGGCGGGAAAACACTTGCTTCTATGCATGATGATCTAACTAGACTTTCAATTTGCTAATGAAATTGCCATTTGCTTTATATCTTGGAAATAAAAATCTATTTTTTAATAAATAAACTAGAAGATCTTGTCCTATATATCTTTACAATTTGAGATAGACCTACAAATAAAGTTAGTAAATTAAAATATACAATTTTTAATAAATGTAAAATTGAAAATTAATAAAAGAAAAGAAAACACATCGTGGTCTTCTTCCTTGGCTTTCAGTCAAAATCGTGTGGTGGCCTTCTTCCTTTCTTAAATGATAACAAACGGACTCTACTTTTATTATTTTTACTGAAATGGGTCAACTAAAGCCCCAAACTCGCGTTCAAACGTTCGCTGATCCATTTGAGCTCAAAATCTTGAAATTGGGTCTGAAATCTTGAATTATCATAATCCTTGATCACATATCTTAGAGAAAAGGAATCAAATCAATGAAATTTATAATTTTTTAATGAAGGGTCAAAGTTTTCGCTTAGACTAAAATGTCAACCCACGGTATTTTTTTTTATGAAAAATTAGAAATTAAAAGCCTAACTATGCATGTGAGGATCAAATTGATATATGTTTATGATTTTCACTAATTTTATGAAACATTAACCTAGAGTTGACTTTTCAGGTTTGACCAAAAAGTCTAACTTAAAAATCAACCTTTGATTTATTAAGAAAAGCCAAATATATATGGAGGAGAATGCTCTTAGCCTCCATAAATAAATGGGACTCTAATGCCACTTAAATGACTTTTTAGTCGAGAAATGGGCTATCTCGTGATTAGGAATGTCAATCTCGAGTTTTAATTTTATTGGATCGGTTGGCAAAAATTTAAATGTCAATGCTACCTCTAGCCATAAGGGTATCGTGTGGGCAAGTTTCAATAGTACTTTACACGTAAATTGGGTCGATCGATATATATTCTGACACTGTCCACATATCTTCATGTCTAAAATGGCTGAGCATGACCAAAAGTTCGAGCTCACTCGACTCAGCCCACTATCTAAGTTAGACTTGTAGAGACCGCATTTGAGCAAGAATTTCATATAACTCCAGATGAACTTAAAGTATATGAGAAGTAGGCTACCTAAAAGTGGCATTACGACCTTCCAAAAATGTTCATGATAGCATTAGAAATGTGGTCTAATTCCCTAAAGAAATCCTAAACTTTAGGTTCAGTCCAAAGTCTACTCTAAACTTTTTATTTTGTTTTTAAAAAATTTCCCAACTTTTTAGTCCTAAATCTATCCCCTATTAACATAACCGTCCAACTCGCCTTTAGTTATCCAATATGACATCTGGGTGTACCGCCACATCAGACAACATAAAAGAAAATAAAAGGAAAATAGTTTTATTAACATAATAGTCATTGGGCTCCTGTGAAAGTAATAACGTGTTGTGAGCCACTTATTCTTGAAATAGTGGCCCCCACAACAATTTATAATTATTTATTATTCATTTTTTTGTGATTTAGAATGAATTGTCATTCCCATAGTAGATTAAAGATTGTCACATAACCATTTCAAATGAAGAGAAAGTGGGTAAAAAAGAGAAAAAAAAAAAACAAACCCTAGAGAAAGGTGGCCATGGCCACTCAGGCTTTGGGCACAATGGCCATGTAGTCATCATGCTAAGCGTCCATGTTTGTCACTAGCCTAAAGCTCGATTGGCCATGGCCATGGCTGCCTAAAGCTTAGAGCTTGAGTGGCCGTGGCTCTAGGCAGCCATGGCTGCCCCTCTCTCCGTTACCTAGTTTTTCTTTTTCTTTTTCTTTCTCAATTTTTCTTTTTCTCTTCTATTATATTGTTTGATGTGATGGTACATGTGGACGATATGTTAGATAACTAACGGCGACATAGACGGTTATGTTAATAGAGAAAGATATGAGACTCCAATAAAATTTTAGGATTTTTTTTTTATATAAAAAGAGTTCGCAAGCAGATTTGAGACTGCACCCACAGGTTTTTTTTCAAAGAGTTGGGTTTGGGAAAATAAAGAGAAATTCAAACTAGACCGATGGCTGGAAATAGATAATTCTCGCACAGACCACGTGCATTCATAGCCATTGATTTTTATAAAACGCGTACGCGACAATGGTTGCGACCCGTACTATTCCTAGGCTCAAGTCCGAACTTGAGAATCTTCCCTAGAAATGGACCGTGCGCGTGGGACAGGGAAGACAATCAATGAAACATTAGCGGCTTTGATTTGGCCTTGAGTTTGATGGCGACGGCTTCCTAGAGTGAATCTGAACAGGGAAAAGGCTCCTTCTGTGCTTCCTAGAAGAAGCCAGAACGACTGCACGGGGGAAAAAGCCACGACGACCCTAAGCTGAAAATCCTCAATCAGATCACTCACCAACTCTTATTCAAAACATGGACTTTAAGGTTTGAAAATCAGTCTATATTCCGATATTAGTCTAGAGTTTTGACTGATTGAAAAATTTATTAAAATCAGGAAAATTTATGGGCGCCAATGGGAAAAGAATAAGAGGGGAAGGAATGCTGACTGTCGACGGAACAAGCAAAATTAAAATTTAGTCTGGAAACATAAACGTGCACGCGTCTGGTCGGGCCATGCTTCTCCAGTCGTGTTGATTTTCTGAAATAAAAAAAAAATGAAAAACGTTGGAAATTGCTTCCTGCTATTGACTAAAATACGTACGGAAGGAATTTCTCCTTCAAAGACCCCAAAACCGCCCACCACGCGTTGATCCTTCCATTTGGGCCTCCGGACATGACCTACAGTGGAAGTCAACCGTAATTTTTTTACTTTTGAGGTACTTGTTTAACAAAGAAAAATATAAAATTTGCGGTTTCACTTCGCTTTTATTACTTTTCCCCGTGTAATTTATGGACGGCAATATTTAGGAATAAGGAAAATTTTATCTTTAATCACACTTAATAAATGTTCGAGCGTTCGTTACAAAATCATTTTTAATAATGAGAAAGTTCATAAACGAGTGATCCCTAGGCTAATAAACCCAATTATATTTATTTATCGAGTAAGACACTAGTCAAAATTGGGTGAGCAACTTAACATGAAAAAGATAATGTTCCTTCATCTTAGTAAGCAATATGACTCCAACCTAATTAGTCAAGTTTTTGTCTTAATAAAGATCTTTATATCTAATCTTGTGCTCAAATTAGAGAGCTTTCTCTCCCAAATTTCTTTCTTTGAAAACCAAACTCCCTTCTTCTTCTTTTCCCATTTGATGCTTAAGAGCTAATAAATGGGTATGTGTGTGTGGACCATAGTTTTAATTTACAAAATCACTAAGTAATAAGTGGAAATCATTTTTGTTCATGCCACCTGTTAGTATTCTAGCTTTTTCCATGAAGACGATTCCATTTCTACCATTATTATGATATTATGTATTTTAATCCGAGTGGCTACATATAAAGACATTATAATTATAAACATTAAAAAGTTTAGGATTAAATTGACTAAATTAATATAATTATAATAGATTTTGAATATTTTGATGATTTTCCTCCGACATACCACAAACTTGGACATTGCTGAGCCAAACACTGCCACCACACCGTCAATTACAACTCAACCTCCTCATATGAAACTCGAGAGATTGCTCCTTAATCTTGAGGTCACAACCTCTATTATGTAAGATGCGCAACCTTGAATCGTCGACATGACCTCGAGGGAAAAAAGAGGAAAAAAAATTATATCACATCAAACTAAAGAGAATGACACGATCATTCCACTTATTATCTTTATCAGGTCGAATCAAGCGTACAGACGAAAGTCAAATAATGTAACACAGTGAATCTGACACGAAAGTTGAGATAAGAAAAATTCGAACATCAAAAATTGAAGGTCACGTTGGAGGTTTTACGTTTGAGCTTAGTAAAAAGCTTATGTTTTAATTGCGTCATGATTGCGAGGGGGGCCCTATGGCCCTATGAGCTCTGAGGAGGCACGATTAGGAAATCACTTCGAATTGAAGGAGGCAAACGAAGTCCGCACGGAGTTGGCGAAGCTTCTGAAGGCCGCGAGTGTCGTTTCAGAGAGAGCAACCGCGTCCGCTGGCGGTAAAAAGGCGGTGGGGACCAAGTGCTGCTTTCGCTTTTTTGGGCCCGCTCTCGATTTGACCTGCTGATGCAATTTATCTGCCCCCGGGTGGATCGGCGGGGGGGGGGGGGTACATGGATCGATTGCTGATGGTGCTGATGACGCCACCCCCAACTCTCTCCATCTCCCTCTGTCCCGCTTGAAAACGACTCGCCATTGATCGATTTCGGCTCAGAAGAAGCATCCGTGGAGCTTCTTATGGCTGAAACAGTCGAAAGGGAAGTGATAAAATAATCGACGACTTTTCTTGATAGTGTACTCGGTGGACTGTTGTACTTAACAGCGCCCACTGATCAATCGCAGTCGACATGGGGGGTGATAAAAATTGGTAAACAAGTGTCCGCTTGACGTATATTTGACATATTCAATAATTTTTTTATGAATTATTAATTGTATGTATAGCAAGAACAATTGTTGCATTTGAAATTACAATGAATTCTAGACTTAGAGTGCGTTAATTTGAGGAAAAGTGTTTTTTCGAAATTAGATTTTCGAACTTCCACCCGTTTGATTTATCGAAAATTATTTGTCAACTAAAAACACTTTGTGATTAACGAAATTATTTATGCATAAATTTAGGAAAGTGAATTTCTAAATTTAAGAAAATCACAATACTTTTGGGAATTAATTATCTTCAATTTTTAATTTTATTTAAAAACATTTTTTAATTTTTTTCTTTATTATTCTTTTTTCTTTTCTTTTTTATCTTTTCCTTCTTCCTCCTTTGTCAGGCCTTAGCAACCGGCCACAGGCGCGGGCTGGCCTCAAGTGAGGTCCAACTTGCTAGATCTTGATGAAGCTCGAGCTTGCTTAAGACTAATGAGGCTCCACCTTACCCAAGGCCGCCCGTGGGGAAAATTATCATCGTAAAGTAATTATAGTCGTTTGGTATTTGGCCAAAACTTGAAAAAGCCTCATAAAGTAATTATCGTTATTTGGTAAGGAAAAAATTTGATGGAAAAATTATCAAAAAATTATTTTTTTTTTTAAATTTTTTTATTTTTATATATTATTTTCTTTCATTTTTCTTCTTCTTTGGCCGATTGTTGGCTAAACTAGAGGTGATCCGTTTCCGATTCAGTTCGATTCCTAAGTGCAATCAAGAACTAGACCGAGGAGTCGGAAGGTCCTAGGATCGGGAATTGGACCAAATTAACCAGTCCAGTCCGGTCCACTGGAATCCACCACTTAGCAAATATATATATATATATATATGCTACGAGTTATTAATATTTTATGGTTTATTACTATTTTTAAGAAATTAAAAATATATATATTGAAAAAAACAGTTAGTTAGGTCCAGTTTCCCCGAAAACCTAAAACCGCACCAAAAATCACAAGTTCCATTTTTATGGAACTGGGAATCGACTAATACCTTCAAGAGCCGAACCAAACCGGCAGGTGGTTCCCGATTCCGTCGGTCTAATATGCTTACTCCTAACTAGGGCAATAGCTGATGATTGGCCATAGGTGAACTCGAGTCTTATTTGAGCTCGCTTGTTACCGATGATCAGACAAAGAAGAAGAACAAGAAAAGAAAAGAATATATAGAAGTAAAAATAATTAAAAAATCATTTTAAATATTTTTGTGAGAACATACGTTTTATTAACTAAGGACTCAATTCCAAACACTAAGAACCCGCGCATAGTCTTTGTGAACCTAGGACTCACGGCTGGGACTAGAGCTCGAGCATCGAGGATTCAAGCACGACATTTATGAACCTAAGCTCAAGTGTCGAAGCATTGGTTACAAGCACTTAGGGATCGAGCTCGGCCTCAGTGGACCCAAGACATGTGCGTTGGGGCCTAGGCCTAAGCATTGGGGTCCTAGGCCTGAGCACAAGGGTCCCAATCCCGACCGCTGAAGACTCGGTCCTAAACACATCGACCCAAGAATCAATGTTGAATTTTCAAGTCTAAGTGTAGAGTTTCGGATCGAAACATTATTACCTAGTCATATTTAGGACAACACTTTCCACTGCTTTTAAAGAGAAAATCATTTTTTGGAATTTAAGTTTTCATATGAAATCATTTTCCATTGACTTAAATTTCTTAAGTGAATCAAATGATGGAAAACGAGAAAAATATTCTTCTAAAAAATGTTTTCCACGAAACAAACAAATCATGAGTCACTTAACAAGCACCTGATTGGAAAGGAATCTTGAAAAGACGAGATTGTTTGTGCAGTGGTGGGTCCTTAAGAAAAATCGAAAATAAGTATGTACAAAAGAGTCGCTTCTTAGCATAAACCAACATTTAGTGTGGTCAATAGTAGAAGTGATTAATTTTAGAATAAGTTAGTTCCACCCTAAAACCGAAAATTAGATCATATAGGGTCAATTTCCCATCCGTGGAATTAAGAATCGATCTTGTCCACTTTGAAACCATATCGGTAGGTTCCAATCCTATATACTTATAGAGAATTGGAACATATGGCTCGATCAATACTTACTCTTCTTCTTTTTTCCTGTGATTCTGCTATATATACATATATTTATTCCAAGCTATTTCTGTTAATTCCGTCCAATTGATATGAACCTTTCTAGAAATCACGTCGACTCCCGCGTGATTCATCCAAAATTGACCCGTCTGGTCGGATTACTGAATGGACCAGGTTCAACATCACCTCAGACTGTATTGGAAAACCGGATCGAGTAGATTACCGCAGAGAGAATACGGACACCAGGTGAAAAAAAACACACGTCTTATTCACCCCCATCGCTTCCTCTGCTCCTTTGCCCCCACAACCGAGAAGCACCCGATTTTTGTCCTTTTGCTACTCTCTCTCCAACCCCCCTTCTCTCTCTCTCTCTCTCTCTCTCTCTACTTCCACGCACCCAATAAAGAAACACTTTCAATTTCAGCACGGGGAACACTAACCACACGTGGTCCCTCATTTTTCTTTAGTCCGCACCTTTCTTTATTCTTTCTTGTGTCCTCTTTCGACTCTCTCCCCGCGTGAACTCAAATCACTCCCTCCGTCACCAGCCACATCATACCGATAAAATACTCGGAAAATAATAAAAAAAACGCGCCTTTTGACTCGCTCGTTTGCACAGTCTAAATCCTCAGTCCCTCCACCATCACCTATATAAACCCGCACCAGCCGCAAAATCCCCACTCATCATCCGAAAATCCTTCCTCGAAAACTCATCACTCCCTCAGCTAGCTTCTCCACTCACTACTGATTCATCGTCCAAATCGAGAACCCATAAAACAAAGAAAAAGCAAGAGGAAATCCGGAAACCCCTTTTCCCAGTTCGATTGCTTCGAAGTTTATGTCGGAGATGGCTAGAGAGATGGTGGCGGCGGCAGGGGCGGGGGCAGGGGCGAGCGAGAAGCCGGCGGATTCGGGGGATTCCAAGTACAAGGGGGTGCGGAAGCGCAAGTGGGGGAAGTGGGTCTCCGAGATCCGCCTCCCCAACAGCCGCGAGCGCATCTGGCTCGGCTCCTACGACTCCGCCGAGAAGGCCGCGCGCGCCTTCGACGCCGCCCAGTTCTGCCTCCGCGGCCGCAACGCCCGCTTCAACTTCCCCGACGACCCCCCCGACATCGCCGGCGGCCGCTCCCTCACCCCCTCGGAGATCCAGGTCGCCGCCGCACGGTTCGCCAACTCGGCGGCGCCGGGCCCGTCGGCCGCGGCGGCCGCGTGCTCTGACCCTTCGAGGAGAAGTAGCAGTAACGGCGACCTCAGCTCGGAGTATCCTCCGGCGGGGAGCGAGTTGCGGGCCGAGTCGGCCTCCCCGTCGATGTCGGATGGAACCCAGATGGACTGCGACTTGAGCATGGACATGGACATGGACATGAACATGAACGAGCCGTTTCTGGATCTCATGAGGAGTAACATGGGCATGGGCTCGGGCAATTACGGGGCGGATTTCGGGTCGTACCCCGGGTACGACCCGTTCACGACGAACGACTTCTACGGTAACGTGGGGTTCGGCGACGAGAATTTCGATGGTCTTCCCGTCCAGGACTTCCTATGGAATTTCTAAAAGCGCGAAGCAAGCAAAGCGTCGAGAACGGGTCGGATTCTGGGCAAAGTTTTAGTCGCCGGAGTTTTGACAAGAATACAAACCCGGCGGGGATCGCGCTCGGGTCGACCGTCTTCCTTTTTTTATTTTTTAGGTCTTTTGAGCTGTCCAGTTTTTAACACGGTCATCTTCCGAAGCTCTTTTACCCTTTTGGAAGAGAAGGCCCAAATTCTTTCGCTGTAATTCTTGGACATTCTTTAATTAAATTGATTAGTTCAAGGAGAAGCGAACAAAAGGGCAAACGAAACCTAATTCTCGATTATTTTTCTCATGAATAAAATGATAAAATTTGGATATGGAAGTTCAGAGAAGTGAGTGAGTGAAGCTGAAGTTTGAATCTGAGCCGTCGATCGCTTTGCTACCAACCTTGGACCTTGTTTAAGACTTAACCCTGCCTCAACTTACACGTGCTCCTTTCTTCCTACCGTGTCCTTTCCTCCCCCTTTCGTCCCAGACCTGTACACGCGTGTCTGCGCGAACGACATCACGTGGACAAATTAGACACCAAGACCCTCCGGTCCGGTCTGACCTTCCTCAAAAATAGCGAAACATTAAGAAAGGGACAACGCGACCGCTCTCTCTTCGAACCTTCCCATCAACCGCGTCCCACGTGCGGCCGCAAGACACCGCCACGTGGCCACGCGGCGGGGGTATCCAGCAGCAGTAGACATCACGCGGTCCTTTCAGCCACCCACCTGTCACCTCTCCGCCGCTCTAGTACGGACACGCCGGCAAGTTGCGGCTGAACCGCCACGCGTCGAACGCCCACTAACTCCTCCTACTCCCTCCGGCTCCGTATAAAGCGTCGCGCGACGCCGCCCGCCGGAAGCTCGGGGTCGTTTTGCTTCGGGTTGACGTGGCGCGACGTGGCGGGGCGAAGGAGGCGAACGGCGGCTCCGAGGCGTCCGACGCCGTCTTGCTGCGAGCTCATCATCGCCATCGTTACAAGGGAGTAAGGATGCGGAAGTGGGGGAAGTGGGTGGCGGAGATACGGCAGCCCAACAGCCGGGACCGCATTTGGCTCGGCTCCTACGCCACCGCGGAGGAGGCGGCCAGGGCCTACGACGCCGCCGTGCTCTGCCTCCGGGGGCCGTCCGCCCTCCTCAACTTCCCCGAGGTGCCGCCTGAGATCCCCTCCTCAGCCACCGCCGCCGCCGGAGGAGGAGGGGTCTCGGCTTCCCAGGTCCAGATGGCTGCTGCTAGGCATGCTCATGGCCGTAGAGCAGCTTCGGCCGCGGAGACTTCTACGTGCTCCGGCGTGGAGCCTTGTGGCAGCAGCTCACCGGATGTTCTGCAGATTGCTGCAAATAGCGGCGGCGGCGGAGAGGATATTAGCAGGTTCGGGACGGACGGGTGTTACCTTGGGACGGAGCATGGAGTTCAGGTAATAGCTAATTGCCATTACCCATAATCAATATAATCTGTGATGGAGAACATATCAAAAGAACTTTCGGTGGCACGTAATTTTTTACACATATTCGACTTTCTTTTGTTAGTAAATGAATACAATGGGCAAATATAGTGGGATGATTCTCTAAGTATAAATAGGACATTAGCTGCTACTTCCAAAGCATCCAAACAAGAAACATTAGATTGTGACTTTTATGACCACTAGGAGAAAGGTACTAGTGTCGAATAAGAATCAATGATAATGCATCGATCACTATTATTTATTCAAGAGGTTGCAGAAAAATCAGTAGACGTATATTGATATATCGATCACTGTTACTTATCCAATAATTTATAAGTACATTCTGATGCATCGATCACTATAATTTTTTAATACGTATTTTGAAGGTGGTGATCACTTTGAACATATCAATGCTAAATATTTTTATTTTTATTTTTGTTTAATTTCCTTTTCAGGGAGATTTTTAACTCCCAGCAACTCTCTCTCGCTCCAAATCCTTGAGCTGGTAACAACAGAGGGGGCGGGTGCTAAATTTAATTGCTAACTCCTTAGAGGTCAACCTTTCGTTGTTCTTTGGATCATCAGATCAAGATGAAAATTACCTGTCTTTTATTGCAAAGTATGTGCTGAAATTGGCCAAGTTAATTCCTTTGAATTCGTCTTTTCGGTTTTCCTTATGGATTGACCTTTGTTTCTGATAATCGTAGAAATGCCTGAGTTTTTCTTCTCCTCTTTTTGCGGCACGAAGCGGTTGTGCAGTTTTGTTGTGTATGGAAATCCATTGAGAAAATTTAATTTCTTTTCTGTAAACTTAAAGAATCCAACACGGATCTTCAAATTAATCGTATCGAAAAGCCACGAAAAACATTTTCTTTTGCGTAACTTCTTTATCCTTATATGACCCCTTATACCTTAAAAAGAGCTCACTAAGCGTAAACATAATTCAAAAAAGTGCTTGGGCTGACAGCATATGTAGAACCGGTATATTATCCTCGATGGTCGCGGTGATTTTCTCTTAAATTAATCATTATGTTGCATGGTTCACTGGAGTTTTCTATAAAAGAGGGAAGAAACAACGAAACGAGCCGCACGAGAAGAGACTATAAGAAAAGAAAATATACCAAATCATTCATGAAAACCCTAACACTGAGAGACGGAGTCCTCCGACAAGCGTATTCCAACTTTGACGAAAACCCTAATATAGGAACTAAACTAATGATGGCATTTATTCCCCGAGAAGAAAAGACCGAAACTAAGGTGTCAGCAGGTGACCTCCACTGCCAGCCTCTTGGTAATGGATCCGCAAGTCGTCGAGCCAAAGGTATTTTCGGAGACGTCGACGGAACAGCTCTCCTTGCCGACACAAGCCTACAAGATTTCCCAAAAGTTAAGGTCAACGTTACAAAAGTTCAAAGGATCCAAGTGAGATATCGCGAAACGAAAGAAGAGTGAAAAGGGGAAAAAGGAAGGAAGAATTTTACGTTTTGGAGGATGGCCACCGCGTCGTTGCTCCCCTCACAGCTGCCCTTCGCGAAAGACCCGCACGAGCCCTGCGGGTCGCCGAAGCTGGCGAACTTGACGGCCGAGATGGGACGGCCCTGGCATGCGAGCTCAAGGGTCTTCTTCTCGTGGGCGTCGGCGCAGGCGGAGCCGACGGTGATCGTTTGGAAGTTCACCAGGGAGGGGTTGCCACCGAATTCCTCGAACAGCACCAGCGTGTTCACGTCCTCCTCCATGAAAGATCTTGGGACATGGTACCTGATCACAAGAGAAGAAAAAAACCCATGAAACTTACCATTTTCTCTATGGAACTAAACTTAAGGGAGCAAATACTTTCTCGGAGATGGGAATTTTCTTGCGTGTTTTTCTCACCATCTTTGAGTGGGGCGACCGCAGTTGGTGACGCACTTGGTGTTGTCGTAAGCGCCGCGGTAGTCGCAAGGGTCGGTGCTGCAGCCGTCTAGACTGGCGTCGTAGCTCGGCCAGTAGCGGCCGATGCTCTTGCCGTTGATCCATGCCTCACCCTTCCCCAATCCTTGCAAGTCCACCGCCACCGGGTCTGTCCCTAGCGGCGCTTTGAACGTGGTCTATACCCAAGACAATAGCAATCGTAAGTTAACTAATCAAACTTTGAAAATTCTATGTGCGTATTTGATTTTGATATTTGCTTTACCTTGTACCAAGTCAAGGACCTGTTGGTGGGAAGGTCCTTGCTTTGCCATTTAGAGGCCGACGCCGAGTCCAGGGCCGGGTCGATGCTGAAGAACTTGTGGTTGATGCCGTGCAGCCCGACCTTGTAGGACCACAGGTGACCCGACAAGTCCTTGATCACTCTCTCGTCGCCTTTCCTTCCCTCAATCTCCACCGGGCCAGGGACCCCGTTTTGAACTAGATCGAACATCGGACCGTAATTCTGTTTCCCATGGGGGATTGCAAATCATCAGAAATCAAAAGCACACGATGGAAGGATCTGAGTATTATATTGGGTTTACTAAAGATTAAATCGTTTCATGGACTATTGTATGTACCTGGAGTCCAATGGTTACGCTAAGCAAGGAGATCAGATTGTTTCCTGGATTCAACTTAACATTCTTCTCGAAAACGTAGTGGAAATCTCCATATAGCGCCCATTGAGAACCTAATGTTTCGTCAAATAGAAGAAAATAAGAGAGAAAATTCATCGATGGAAAAAAGGGGAAAACCGTGGTACGTTTTCTTTACCGAGGTAATTTCCGTTGACATAGGCATGAAGTATCTGGCCGGTGCAATTCACTCGGAGGGTCATGTTGTCGCTCCAAATCGGGTCGTCGTCTTTCAGGTTGACACTGTCACAAGCAAGAAATAACGACATTGCGATCGAGTCGAAACTATTGCTAATTGAATCAAAATTAGACCGACCAATTTACCTGGTCATGTACCACAGATAATCACTAGCACCATTAGCAGCATCTTTCTGGTCTACAAGTCGATGAGCAGCAACATGTCCCTTTCCGAGCGCGACCTGGTCGTCCGCGATCTCGGGCCTCCACGTCCAGCTCAAGGACTCGGGTTCGCTCTCGGCCTTGTTCGGCTCCTTCACCATCACTGAACTTTGCACATTCACCTGGAAATTTTTCCCAATTAAATTACATAAAATAAAAATGTAATTTCAATATCTCGAAGGCGATCAATTGATAAAAATTTACCAACCTTGGCGGTGTTGTAACCTTCATTCTGGCAGTCGGGGAGGATGCTGACCGACCATGTGGGGACCGTGAACTGCTTGCCTTGGAAGACGAAGGTGGCGTCGGAAGTTGAGTTCGTGTTCCCCAGGAAGCAAGTCGATTGCTCCGGCGTTGCGTAAACCGTGGCCTGTGATGCTTCGATGAATACGTAAATATTTTTTCAATAATTAATTTACTATACAAAGTAGGTGTTGATCTTACATAGACCGAGTTGCCGAGATCAACGTTGGTGATGTTGCCGGTGGTCAGGGTGCCCTCGACCGAGTGCAGCATATCATGCAGCTCCTTCAGATGACCCCATTTCGGCTGATTTAGATTGCCTAATGCAATTTATTTTTAATTTAAATATAAAAAGTTTAGTCAACAGTGATTAAATTTACTTCTTAACGCCACGAATATTTATAATTATAATTTACATTATTGACATTATTATGCTTACCGTATTCATCGAGAGGCGCATCGTAGTCGTAGGAGGTCGTGATGTATGGGCCCCCAGCTGTTCTACCGAAATTGGTACCGCCATGATACTTAAAATCGAGGAAGGGAAAAAAGAGAGGAAAATCAACAATTTAGGTAAATATCGGAGATATAAACGCAAAAGAAATATGGAAAATCGTCATTTGTTAGGATTTACCATGTAGTAATTTTGGAATGTGCCTCCGGTCTGGAAAAACCTAGCGACGGAGAACGCCAAGTCCTCCGCCGTCCTGTGTGGGTCCACCCCGCCCCAACTCTTGAACCTAAAATCGCATTCCAAAAGCATAAGACATCGATCGGGAATGTTATCTCGAATTAAAGAAAGAAATTGCGTAAATAAATAAATAAGTTAATTGAGACAAGCATACTCACCAGCCGGTCCAGTTTTCAGTCCACATTTTAGGGCTGTCGGGATTGTTTGGAGTGAATTGGTCGCAATACCAACCATTACACGTGTTAATCTGATCGAATAACCATAAATTATTAGGTAAGGGATAATTAAAGAGTACATTTTAGGATTTTTCGTGATACTAAATACAATTGAAAGGACATTGAGATCTAGTATTTAAACATGTTAAAGAACTAATTCAAGAAGAATCTCAAATAAAATATCGAACCCTTTATGATGGGATAAAGCCTTATCCTCTTTTTTTAAGTTTGAGATTGAGGAATAAAAACAAAATTAAATGTCAAGATGTTATTATCATCAAAATTAAACACATTAAATGACAAAATAATCAATACATTAAACCAGCTAATAAGTTTAATGATAGTAAATATTATAAGATAATGGCATATATTTCTTCTTCTTCTTCTTCTTTTTTGCAATTTAATCAAACCTGTTTTTGCAAATTTTAGGGAATGCTCTAGCATAGATTCGGGTTTCACAAATTAATCGAATAAATGATTCTTTCTAAGCCGAGCCAAGTCTTTATCATAGGGAAAATCAGTGCAGATATGGCAGCCATAAATATAGATCTAAAAGAAGATGAACTCTAAGAATAATTAATTTGCAAAAATAGCCAAATTTTCAAATAAAAATGTGAATTTTACCATGGGTTGTGGAGCGTCGCTTTGTTGGCACATAATCCACGGAACACCGATGTCTTGTGACACAGCCATGTTCGCACACCAATCGATATAAGCTTTCCCAGCATCTCCATAGGAAGACATCACATTACCGTACTCGTTTTCAATCTAATAAAATTTGAAAAAAGAAAAAAGATTTCATTGGCTTAATAATTTCATAATTTATAGGCAATATTGCTTATATCTACTTCAGAAAATGGAAAAATAAAATTCTTGCACCTGAGCAAGGATGATGGGACCTCCCTGTGATGCGAAAAGGCTCTCCTGCTTCGCCATGTTCACGATCAAAGTCGTGAAGTTTTTCATCTCGTTCTGAAATTAGAAAAGCAACATTATTTTTCATATTTGAATATAAGTATTACAAAAAACATTCATAGTGTGAAAAAGTAATAAATGAATAAATAAAACATAAACTGACCATGAAAACATCATTGGCTGTTCGCAACTTGACACCGGGCAGATTGTGCAACCATACGGGGAATCCTCTAAAACAAGAGTAATGCTCGATAAGATCATCAATATGTGAAAAACAAAAAAAAGAGATTAATACCATAAAAAATTTTAAACTATGTCCCGAACTTTTTTTATCACTAAAAAAATCATAAACAGCAATTTTTTTTTGTCATAAATAATATGTCACACATGTACAAATTTAGATTTTTTTTCCTAATACAAAAATTTAGAATTTGTTATAACACAAGTAAGCATAGTTTGAAGTCTCTTATGGTATTTGCCCAAAAAATTTATATGGACACTTGCGCCTCTCAAAAACCATGAGTGTAAATGCGTTTTTAGATTTACCCGTAATTCCATTCCGCGCATACGTAAGGTCCAATCCGGAGAACTGCGTAAAGACCCGCATCCTGCACGGTTTTCAGGAACCTTATGAGGTCCAAATTCCCGTTAAAATCGTACTGACGACGAGCCGGCTCGTGGACGTTCCAAAAGACGTATGTCTCGATCGCATCCAATCCGCCTTCTTTTGCTTTCTTGATCAGATCGGGCCACATCTACCGAAAAAAACACAAATAAAGCCATCCTTACATAGAGAAAGAAGAAGAAAACCTTTTGAATAATTAAACAAAAAAACTCGCCCGAACGGATGGAAAACGAGAATTACTTCGGCCGTCGACCGCGGGTAGTGAATGGAGCCGGACAACAAAACCCTCCTCTTGCCATCGATGGTGATGGCTCTGCCATCATGAGAGACTTCTACAGCGAGCGCAGATGAAAGGAAGAAGAAGAGAATAGCCGAAAGAGAGAGCACGACGTTGAGAGGAGCCATTTTCACCGAAAAGAATACTAGTTTGTTGAGAAATTCGTGCTTATATAGTAGTTATGACTTCTCATTTTTCGAAAAGCTTATCCAGTATATTGAATGGAGATATCAGGATGTAGAAGACCTTATCCGGTTCTTTATAGTTGACTGAATCTGGTTATCGTAGATTTCCTTAATTTACTTTTCTTTCCGAACCGAGGCAAACTTAAATTTGCATGGTATTTATTTCCAAAAGAAGGGGAAAAAAAAAGCAAAGAAAAATATCCAACTATTGGAATGACTTTATTGTTTTAGTGGATACACACATTAAGATTTAGAGACTTTAGCGCATTTTTTTCTATTCAAATTTATTGCTCAATTAGTATGAAATATAACAATCTAAACTAAGATGACACGCTCTAAATGGGGTAAAAGATGCCAGAGGAAAAGTCCTTCTGTCATGTTCTAAGTCTTTTCTAAAGTGTACAAAATAAGATATCGTATTGAAACGACATTTGGTGAAATCAAAATCATTTTTGGAATTCAAAAGTGTGATCTCAATCTCGTATTCTTGAAAAAGACTATTGACTTCATTTGTTCGAACTTAAGGGAGATTAATTATCCTGTTCGCTAATTCGAACTCAATCTTCTAATTTGAACATATCTTGTTTTAAGAAGTGTTAATTTGTTGATTGATGATCTTTTCTTTAGACAAATTAAGAGGGTAATCTTTAATTTTATTTAATAAAATGAAATAAATGGACACGAAAAAAAAAAAAAAAAAAAAACCTTAAACAATTTTTTCTTTCTAGTTTTGACCTCAAATTTCCACGCATTATTGTTCACGAAATATTCAATCTCTCTTAAGATAATTGCAAAATGAGGATCGTTTTACTAATGAAAAATAATGTAGTTGTCTCAACGAATTTCTCCACTCAAATAACAAATAAATAGAGAGATAGATACTTCATTTTATCTTTAGCAAACTGAGAGATGCGGTTAGAGTATCTGATTTCAATCCTTTTTTGCAGATTTTGTCTAGATATTCCAAAATTATAATCAAGTTGTTAAATGGATAGAGATATCGGGGGTTTAATTATCAAAAAGAAGTAGTCTGAAGCTCCCTTTATTTTGAGAAAAGTAAATGATTTACAATATATTTTCCTGAAATAGTGATACAATAGTCAATGAAAATCTTTATTCATTAAAAATGAAAAATTATGTCAAACATTTTCGTGGGTGATGAAAATATTTTTTGTTCATTCATTGTTGTAAGTGATAAAAGCAATCATTTAAAAAAAAAATTCCAAATCATTCATCTTCAAATAAACCAACAGAATCTTATTTAAATTGCTTATATCAGCTAATATATCTGAAATTTAACATATATGAATGTCAACAAGAGCTAACGGAAACATTGCTAACTTTTCTTGAAGAATTTCTCTTTGCATTATTTGATTTAGGAGCTTTAGGTGTAGCCATAAAAACTGGGAAAGTTTGGCAGCTAATTAAAGGTTCCTCATATGCTTCAAACTATATCAACATTCAACACCGGTGTGCTACCCATTAAAGAGAAAAAAATAGTCTGGTGAGAAATCTCTCAATCTGTATGCATGAAATAGCAAAAATATATTTTTATTAGAATTTGGAAATTATTATTTAGTAGATGTGGTTTAATAGCAATAAAAAAATAATTGTTGAGGTACTAAAACTTACACGAGTTTTGTTTATCTCAAAAACTTAGATGTTGGTTAGAACATGCGAAGTAAAAAACTATGAAGATGCGAGGGAATTAACATCATGAGTTCAATTCAATAAATTCTGTGAATTGTGAGAAGGTCAAGAGGTTATTGTCACGGAAATCGCCTTTCAATAAATACATAGAGCAATAACAAAAAAATAAAGAAAGAGGAAACTCCTAATATTACGATAATTATTGCCTTGTTGCCCATTTTACTGAAATAATTTGGATTCTAATGATAGCCTTAGGCTGCGTTTGACAGTCATGATAAAATTCGGGATAGGACATGACTAATCCTATCCTACATTTGGTGTTTCCTTAGGATAGGATAAATTCGAATATAAGGGGGATAGAGGTTAAATAAAATTATCCCATGGGGGAGATGGGATAAAAGTAGATAGGATTTCTAATGTTCATAACATGAAAGTTATCTTTCTCGAATAACAAGCTTATTAAATTAACAAAATTGAAATTATATTTCAATATAAATAATATTTGAATTCTAATTTAAGAAATTAAAAACAAAAAATAAAAATTTATCTTAAATTTAATCCTATTTTAATTTATATATTCAACTTTAATTCTATCTTATAATAACCATTCAATCTATAAATTACATATTTATATTTATTATATATTTTAGGTATTTTTGTATTTTAAGTATGTTAGCACAGTTTACTATTTGATAAAATTTTATTAAAAGATGATGAAATGGGAAAAAATAAATAACAAAGATAATAATTTTAAAAAGATGAAAAAAAAGGAATAGTGACGAGAGATTTTTACCATCTCCGTTTATGAACTTTTAGGTTCATTTATAATGATATGTTGTTTATATTAAAAAAAAAAAAAAAAAAAAATGTATATGATCTACCGACTTTAATACTTGAGATTCATCAAGATAGGATATAGAAAAATCCTAGGATTTCAAATCATATCTTATCCAAATATATCTTGGTTATAAATCCAGTTCGGATTTCTAATCGGGATAAGACTGGATAGGATAGGATATGAAATCTTGGGATTTTTTTATATTTTGTCCATTGTTTGGTAAATCGCAGTATTAAAGTTGAATATGTTTTCATCATATCATGTATATTTTTTTATATAAACGGTATATCATTATAAATGAACCTAAATTTTCATAAACGAAGATGGTGAAAATATCTCGTAACACTATTCCTTAATTTATTTTTATTTTATTTTTTCTCTTTTTTATATTATTTTCTTTTTTATTTCTTTTTCCCCTTTCATCATTCTTTAATAAAAGTTTATCAAATAGTAAAATGTACTAACATACCTAAAATACTCTTTACCAAAAAAAAAAAAACATACCTAAAATACAAAAATACCTAAAATATATAATAAATATAAATATTTAATTTATATATTGAATGTTTATTATAAGATAGAATTAAAATTGAATATATAAATTAAAATAGGATTAATTAAAAATGAATTTTCATTTTTTATTTTTAATTTCTTAAATTATAATTCAAATATTATTTATATTGAAATATAATTTCAATTTTATTAATTTAATAAGTTTGTTATTCGAGAGAAATAACTTTCCTAATATAGACATTAGAAATCCTATCTACCTTTATCTCACCTCCCCCATGGGATAATTTTATCATGTCTATATCTCCCTTATATCCGACTTTATCATGTCCTAAGCGAGTATCAAACGTAGAATAGGATAAATCATATTATATCCTGAATTTTATCCCGACTGTCAAATGCAGTAGGGTGCAAAATGATGGTAGAACCTTCACTTGTTCTTTTGGGCCGATGACGATGGGTCAAGAGTACCATTCTAGTAAAGCAAAATGCAAGGTCTTGATCTCCGTACATTAGGTTAAAATCTATACGTACAATTGTACGCCAAGCAAGGTCGCTTCTGAAAAAAATTATGCTATAAATATGTGCGTATGTTTGGACTTGTGGAAATCAATTTATATACGATGCCATTTATCCATAATTTCGTTCTACACAAACAAATGATTAAATATGCTAACATAATCAGAGGATATCTTTATATACGATGATATGCAATCATAGTGGATTCTGGTTATTTCAATCTATGTTATGCTGCTTTCTTTTATCATTTTTTTTGGACAAATTATAACTGAGTTATCATCTATATAACATGTTTATAATTGATTGGACAACTTTTACCCTAAAATCAAGTTTAGTAGTAATAAAACTTATAGTTTAAGTACTTAGATGGGGATTTAGTAACATTTTCTTTAAATTTTAACTTAAAAAAAATCTTAAATTACAAAAAGAAGAATTTTTTTTTTTAATAATCAGTTAATAAAACTCGTGCAGCCGGATGGTAAAAAAAAAAAGCATTACTTCGGCCATCGATTGTGGGTAGTGGATCGAGTCGGATAGCAAAAGCCTAGTGACGGCTCTACTATCTGACATTGCATGCAAATGCAAGGAAGAGGAAGAGAAATGCAAAAAGGGCAAGCATCCTTCAGCAACAGTCCAAAGAAACTGCTGCTAGGATTGAGGAGAAGAAATATCGTCTTGTGCAACTCTATATACGTTGTGTTCAATCTTTAGAGAAAAAAGCATGGCTTTATTGAGAAATTCGTGCTTATATACTAGTTTTAGTTTCTCATTTTTCGAAGAGCTTATCCGGTAAATTAAATAAAGATATCATGGATATACATTAGACGTTGAAAATCTTATATGTCTCTTCCTAGATAGATAAATATTTGATTTTATCCTTAGTCCATTGAGATATGCGATGAAAGTATCCGATTTCAATCCTTTTTTATGTAGATTTTGATTGGATATTCCAAAATTATAATAATGCAGTTAAATGGATAGAGATATTGGGGTTTAATTATTACTAAGAAGTAAGTATAATTAGGCTTCATTTGTTTCGAGAAAAAATGAATGATTTGAAATATATTTTCTTGGAAATGGTGGAAATAATTAGTTAATGAAAATATTTTTTCATTATCAATGATAAATTATGTCGCATTTTCGTGGATGATCAAAATATTTTTTGTTTATTCATTTTTGCAAGTGATAAAAGCAATTATCTTTTGGTAAATATTTTTAAAATTATTTGTCTTCCCAAAAAAAAAATTGAGTCTTATTTAAATTGTTTATATCAACTAATATATCTAATTTAAACATATATGAATGTTGATAAGAGCTAATGAAATATTAAAGGGTTAATACCATTAAAATGCCAAAACTTGCACATTATGACATCAATATCCCAAACTTTTGCCAATGTGATAATATGCTCTGGATAAAACTAAAATAGAGGCTATATATCACACTAGTATAAGTTCGGGATTTTCACACAAACAAAATTGAAATATCTGGGTCATAGTGGACATAATTTGGGATTTTCTTGTGATATTTGCCAAAATATCAATAACTTTTCTAGAAGAAGTGCTCTTTTCGCTATTTTATTTAGCAGCTTTAGGTGTAGCCATAAACTGGGAAATCTCTCAATCTGTAAACATGAAATAGAAATTATAGCAAGATATTTTATTAGATTATGGAAATTATTATTTAGTAGAAGTGGTTTTGCAGCAATAAAAAAAAAATCTCAAGGTAATAAAACTTACGCAAGTTTTTGTTTGGCTAAAAAACTTAGACGATGATTAGAACATGCGTTTCTCAAAAACCTCGCAACACGAAGATGTGACGAAATTAAGATTTTAAAAGAAAATCCTGTGAATTGCGAGAAGGTCAAGAGATAGAAATCTCCCTTAAATAAATGCAGAGAGCAACGAAAAAAGGAAACTCTAATATCACGGTAATTTAAATTATTGCTTCATTGCCCATTTTACAGAAATAATTGAATTTCAATGATTGGATTAGGGTATAAAATGATGATTTAACCTTGCTTGTTCTTCGCGCCGATGATGATGGGCCAAAAGACGATTCCAGCAAAGCAAAATGCAAGGTCTTAATTTCGACCCAAAAATAAAAATAAAAAATGCAAGGTCTTAGTTTAAAATCTATACACACACTTGTACGCAAAGAAAGGCGGCTTCTAAAAAAAATTATGCTATAAATATGTGTGTATGCACTTATGAAAATTAATTTATTCATGATACCATTTACCCATAATTTCATTATGCACAAACGAATGATGCAATACACAAAAATGCATCAAGACCGCGTCTTAAATTACTTTCAAGCTTCATAGTGGAAAGCATACAATCTCCATCAAACTTTATAATTTATAAACATCAATAAATATTTACTAAAAAAAAAATCACGAATACATAATGGTTGAGTAGAGAAGAAGAAAATCTTTCAAATAATTAATCAACAAAACTAGCGCGGACGAATGGTCGGAAAACAAGCATTAATTCAGTCATCCACCATGGGTGGTGGATCGAGCCACGCGAGAAAATTCTCTTTTTGCCGATGATGGCTCTACCGCCATGAGAGACTAAGAAAGAGAAATGAAGAAAGAGCATGATCTTCAAAATGCCATTGTTGAACGAAAAAAGCATGAGTTTGTTGAGAAATTTGTACTTATATACTAATAACAGTTTCTCATTTTTTTGAAAAACTTATTTGGTAAATTGAATGAAAATGTCACGGATATACATTAGTTGATGACCTTATGAGGATGACTGATTCCAGAAATCGTCTCATAGATTTCCATATTTTATTCATTTTCCAAACTTAAACTTGCAATGCATTTATTTTCAAAATAAGGAAAAAAGGAAAGAAAATATCCAACCCTTGCAATGACTTGTTTGTGTCAATGGGTACACAAATTAAGTTTTAGAGACTTTTATGTATTTTTTATTTAAAATTATTGCTCAATTATTATTAAATGAAACAAATTAACTAAGATAACCTGCCTTAAATGGGGTAAAGATAACTGTGCTTTGAATTTTAACGTGGAGGCTGACCGGTGCTGATGTAAATTCACCTTTAAACCAAAAACAAAAGCCAAGAAAACTAAAGTGTACAAAATAAAATATTATACTGAAACAACCTTTAGAATAATCGAACTAATTTCCAGAATTCAAAAGTGTGCAGATCGTGTTGTTGAAAAAGGCGATCCGCTTGCTTTTGTTAAAACTTAAGGGAGATTAATTATATGATTCACAATTCGAACTCAATCTTCTAATATGAACATATCTCATTTTAGGTAGTGTTAATTTGCCGATCGATGATCTTTTCGTTAGATTGGTTAGGAGGATAATCTTCAATTTCATTTAATAACTTGAAATAAATGGACACGAAAAAGAAAAGCTGAATCGAGTTTTCCTTTCTATTTTTGACCTCAAATTGCAATGCACTAGTCCTAGCAAAATAATCTCTCTTAAAATAATTGCAAAATGAAGGCCTTTTTAGTATTAAAAAAAAAGATTTAGTTGTCTGAACAAATTTCTCCACTCAAATAGCCAAATAGATAGACAGATAGATATTTGATTTTATCCTTAGCCCATCGAGATACCCGGTTAGAGTATCCGATTTCAATCCCTTTTTTGCAGATTTTGATTGGATATTCCAAAATCATAATCAGGCAGTTAAATGGACAGAGATTTTGGGGTTTCATTATTACTAACATGTAGACTTAGGCTCCATTTATTTCGCAAAAAATAAATGATTTGAAAAAAAAAAAAAAGTTAGGATGGTGGAAATAATTAATTAATTACAATTTTTTTCATTATCAATGACAAATTATGCCACACAATTTCATGGATGTTGAAAACATTTTTTATTCATTCACTTTTGTAAGTGATAGAAACAATCATTTTTAAAAAAAATATATTTTTATTTTTCAAATCATTCATTGAGAAACAAATGGAACTTTTTAATTTGATTATATCAATTAATATATCTGAAAATTTAACATATATGAATGTCAATGAGAGCTGACGGAAATATACTAAGTTTTCTAGAAGAATTTCTCTTTGCATTATTTTATTTAGGAGCTTTAGGTGTAGCCATAAAAACTGGGGAAATTTTTTTTTGCTGATTGAAGCTTCCTCGTTTGCTTCAAACTATACCAACATCGACGCCCACATCGTCCGCTACCGGGAAAAAAAAGAGAAAAATAGTCTGGTGAGAAAACTCTCAAACGCATGAAATGGAAATTACAGCGAGATATTTTATCAGATTATGGAAATTATTATTTAGTAGAGGTGGTTTTGCAGCAATAAAAAAATAATTCTTGAGGTAATAAAACTAACAGGTTTTTCTTTGGCTCAAAATCTTAGACGTCCATTAGAACATGCGGATTAAAAAATTATGAAGATGTGAAGAAATTAAGAACATGAGTTTGATTTAAAAAATTATGTGAATTGTGAGAAGGTCAAGAGGTTATTGTTACAGAGAGATCTACCTTCAATAAATGCAAAGAGCAATAAAAGAAAAAGGAAAATCTAACATCGCCTTAATTTAAAGTATTGCCTCGTTGCCCATTTTACAGAAATAATTGAATTTTAATGATTGGATTATGGTATAAAATGATGATAAATTCTTGCCTGTTCTTTGGGCCGATGATGATGGGCCGAAAGTACGATTCCAGTAGAGCAAAATGGAAGGTCTTAATCACCGTACATTAGGTTAAAATCTACACACAATTGTACGCAAAGAAAGGCCTCTTCCAAAAAAAAATATGCTATAAATATGGGTGAATGTTTGGACTTTTGGAAATTAATTTATCTATTTAGGATGATACCGTTTACACGTAATTTCATTTTGCATGAACGGATCATCTACTATTAAAAAAAAAACATAAAAATTTACGTCTTAAATTTACTTTCAAACTTACTGGTGGAAAGCATACAATCTTCATCAAAATTTAAAATTTACAAACATCAATAAAATTATAAAAAAATTAATAAAAGTAGTCGTTTACATATAAAATAAATTCCAAAAAAGGAGGCCATCAAAAGTATTTGCAATATAACAAAATGTGACATATAAAATAATACAAATTAATCGAAAAAGAAAGGAGGCCATCAAAAGTATTTGCAATATAACAAAATGCGACATATACTAAACCAATACAATTAAATTTAAAAATCATAAGAGCCCTCACCACGACCCCCGCCGGATGCGGGCGAGGGCCACGGCCCTCGCCCTCGCCCGGATTGGCGAGGGTCACGCGAGGGCCCACGGCCCCCGCCTAGATCCGGCGAGGGCGGCCCCTCACCTAGCCGGAGCCAAGGGACGCCGCCGGCGGGGGTCGCCTCGACGGGCGGCGACCCTTGGCCCGGCCGGGCGAGGGCCGCCGACCCTTGCTAGATGCGGGCGAGGGCTCACGAGCCCTCACCGCCCGGCTTGGCCGAGGTCGCCGGCCCCTAGCTAGGGCCCGGCAACCCCTGCGGGGCCTTCAGCCCGCCTCCCCGATTTTTTTTTCTTTTTAATTTTTTAAATTTTTTTAATATTAAAATTATTATTTTTAAATATTTTAACTAAATTTAATTTAATTAATTTTTATATTATTTTTTTATCACGTCAGCCTAAAACGACGCCGTTTTTGCATTATTTGGCCACGTCGGCATGCAAAACGGCATCGTTTTGCACTTTCGCTTCGCCGGAAAAATGCCCACGTATGCAATTTGGCCACTTAAGTGATCCGTTTTTCTTTGAATGTGGCACTTAAGTGTATTTTTAGTAAGTTATGGCACTTAAGTGTCCCTTTGTGCAAAGTTATGGTACTTGAGGTGTACTTTTCTCCAAATTAATCATAGCGGCATAAAACCCAAAAAAAGGACTTATGTGAAACTTCATTTAAATATACGCGATCAATCATAATCTCCTGGGAAAATTATAAAAATAGCATGACTTCTTGGTGGGCAACTTATACCAACTCAGTGGAATGTGTGTTGTATCCTTAGCCAACATCCAATCTTTTTAAAATTTATGAAAGCAATCCATGAAGATGGCAATGGTGGGCAACTTATACCAACTCAGTGGTATGTGTGTTGAATCCTTAGCCAACATCCAATCTTTGCGAAATTTATGAAAGCAATCCATGAAGATGGCAATGGTGATCTGATTTGCCATAATCTTGCTCACCTCATTGGATAAAGCAGAAATTGCCACTCCAGTGTGGCAACAACCCTCTCTCCTCCTTTCCAAGCATCCATGAATGCAAGGTTCGCAAACAAATATCACTTATTCGTGCTTTGAGATGGTGACCCCGTGTACCATGATATCCACTGATCATGTTCGTTGTGAAGATCATTCACTAGGTGAGACTTCATAATCTTGGACACTGGCTCGTCCCGGGTCAAGCACGTCTCTAACATGCTCTCCTCCCATTTCATGCACCGATTTTTTTACAAAATGAGTTTAAGGAAAGTACTGAAAATGAAAGAGAAAGAGAGAACACCTAAAATGTGGTGTATGTAACTATCAATAAACAATATTTATTTCTATTTTCAAATTTAAAACGAGAAAAAAGAAAGAATGAGCAAAATCTAAGCATATCTACATTAAAAGGGATGTACCCATGTGACAATCTCAAGGTTTAAGCATTATTGTTAGCTTTCAAAAGTTTTCTACTTCATCAATTTTAATTCTCAAAAACTTTACCAAGATTGATGTGGGCTCTAAATCGATAGACTTCCTAACAAGTTCAAATCATGAAGGGATTCCTTTGCTAATGCTATATTTTTCCAATGATGTTTCGGGGCACCAAAAGTTTGTCAATGCATGAATCATGCCATTGTAGATGTTGGACACATAGAAGAGAATCGACTCAGCCCATCTTTGGCGCCTCGTAATTCTTACCATCTTTTGATTCAATTTGTTCCGCCACTCTGAGAGCACACTTTTGGGAGAGGAAATAAGCTGAATATCAATCCTCCCCATTATTCCCAGACCAAGAGCAACGACTAACCTATTTGCCATGGACCAATACGAGATTAAAAACATGACAAAGTAAATAAATTGCATAGTAAAGAGTGTAGGAAACTCACTTAACCAATGAAGGATAACAAACACAGAGAGATGCGCAGGTAGATGTGAGGCTCAATGTTAGTTGAGGCAAGAGAGTAGGTCGGGCCATGTCTCACAGTTTCGCAATTGGGTTGGATTTGATCACCTCACGGACAAGGACAAACAGTCTCGACACCCAGAAAGAGAGTTTGTGGTCGAAAAGGGCAGCCCATAACTCCTTGATCATTTATAAGACATCTTTAATCGCAACTCTAATCAGAAGCAACAAACATTTGAGAGTTGTAAGTTTTTTATGAGACAAAAAAAAATTAGGATAAAATTAATATTGGACTTAAAGTCGGGAGTTTTTTTGGGTATCAGACTTATATATAGCAAATAAGATGAGTTCCTCAAGTGGGTTAGACCAAAAACACACCAAATAATTATCGACTTGGAGTCTTGCGCAATTTGTCAAATCACCCACAAGTTCGGCGATAAAGCAAGTCACCTTTTCACCACAATATAATACCATTTAATTCCCAGGAGAAAGAAAAAATATCAATACGCATCAACTTCACGACACCTCAGCTTGTTGGAATTTTTCCTTCGGAAACTGAACTCGTTTTTTGTTTTATTATTAATTTTCTTAGAAGGCAATAATAAAATATAATAAAAAGAAGAAGAAGAAGAAGAAAATAAAAATGTCGCCATCGCTTGGGGGGACTCGCTCAACCGGTTCACTTAAGGTTGGCTTACCCAATAAATAAAAGATCGACAACGCAATTGGATTATTTTAATTGTTTGGTGGGCCCGGTTTTGTGCCTTGTTGGGAGCACCCACCACAGCTCCCAATTTTGGAGGCATTTTCAAAATCTTTTTCTTATAAAAGAAAATTATAAATTTTCTGGCCACCTTTTCTTAAAAAATTTATTACATAGATTAGCTGGGAATTATTATTTTTCATTTTTTATGATTATTATTGTATAGACTGGTAGTGTCATCAAAATGGTCCTCACGCCTCAGTTGATGGATTACCACATATATTGCTCAATTGCACCCATTTGGGGACCAATTTTAGTGGTTATTTATTTCATAGAGCTTTTCTAAATATCTAGTATGAAAAAAAGAAAAATCTCCGAAAATACTCTGCTGATTATTCAAAAATAGGGAAGTTGGTGTTTTTGATTTTGTAGCCGAAAAAAAGAAGAGATCGTTTTCTATTTCCCGCCAGATTTATTATTATTATTTTTGGTGACCATGCCTCATCTTGCATGTATAAAAAAGGAGGAGATGGGCTATTTTATATATTCAATGGCTAAAAAAAATACATGTTAATATTTTTTGGACATTTCGGAACGGAAGCGTTTCTACTACTAGTCATTTTAAAGCAAAAGATGATGCGGCAAGTAGGAGAACAAGAAATGTACATATACCTGCAAAAGAAACCCACGTGAATTAAAGAAAATTATACTTATCCCACTTTAAATCCACTAATACTTTACTTTTACCACAAAAGAAGATTTTACTTAGTCTCATACCGTGTAAAGCACCTTACACGATTATTCGTATAGAATTCTGCATAACATTTTATAATTATGTCAGAACATTATTATGTTTTCTCAATCGATCAAAATCCTCAATCGTAATCCGTCATTATTCCTTTACAAAACATCATAATACGTTAATTATCGAAATCTGATCTAATTCAATAACTAACAACCCATCAAGAAATGGTAGCTTGGGATTGCAAAAGCAATATGAAGAAATATCTAAAAAGATTATGGTTATGACATCGGTAGAGCATCAAACCCTAGCTACGTAAATGGAAATGAGTTCAAAGTTTTTCAACTTTTGAATTCATGCGTTCCCTCATCACCAAAAAACAAAAAAAAAAAAACAATTGCCAAGAACAGATATATTTTCCCTTTCTAGCAAAAGCATGTAGAGATATTTCTTTTTCCTCCCAAAAACCCACCAAGAAGGAAAAGAGAGTGAGAGGAAATTACGAAGGCAGGCACCGCTTTCAATTGACAATTTGGGATGGGCAAAAATTGGAGAACTTTGCCTTCCTTCCTTTCCAAGAAAAAAGGGAAAAAGAAGACATCACTACAATTTGGGAGGGGCAAAAAATTGGAGGACTTTGCCTTCCTTCCTTCCCAAGCAAAAAGTGAAAAAGAAGACATCACTGAGGGAAAAGGGCACAAAATCTAACCCCCCCCAAGAAGCGGCAAAAAGATGATGGCACCCGGCAAGTGCAAATTTGCTCTTCTTGCCCTCAAATCACTTTCTCTTTAGCCAATTAGTGCACATCCACTCCTATCCCGGTTTTTGCTAATACCATGGGCTTTATTGGTAGCACGCGCTCTTTGATTTCTATAAAAATTGCGACGTTTCGAAATGTGACCTTTGTGTCTCTATTCCCACTCAACGCATTTTCGGGAAATCGACAATGGGAAAAGTGGCTCTCTCCCTCCTTGTCCTTCCGGACAATTTCACCATCATTTTCCTCGGCACCTATAAATTGTTTAGCCACGCGTTTTTGGCTAAAAGGAAAAAAGAAAATACGCGTGAAGCGTTATCCAATGCCCTTTTTCATTCGTACGCGCCGAAAACTACTTGTAATCTTATCGAAGAATTATGGGAAACGTTATGGCGAAGGAAATTCTGTATTTAATCTCCATTACGCAAATTTATTTACTTATTTATTTTGAAATGCTCGAAAAATCGACCAAAAGAAAAAGGTATTCAAATAAAAGGACTTTGCTAGAACAATAGTTTTTGGGTTATAATGAGAATAGCGGCTTATTGTGAAGCATAAATTTTTGAAAAAATAAACTTTATAATGATTTATAATTATTTCTTATTTAATTTTCTGTAGTCAAATTTTCACAGTATATTTAACACTATTACTCAATTATTTCTCCGAATAAAAAATGGGGTTGAAATTTGGCAAAAAGTTAAAAACCATCATCATCAAGGGAGGTAAAAAAAAAAAAGGACCCTCCATCAGCATAGCCAATGAGGGGGAAACGGCTTTTTGGGGTGGGCCCCACGATGATCCCACGCTTCCGGTCCAAAACGAAACCGTCGCTTTCGTCCCCCCGCGCTATGTTATTAGCGGCAGGATCAATCATTCCGGTCCTCGACCGGGCTCCGATCTCCGACACGTGTCCCCCCCGGCGCCAACGGCCCGCGATGAGCCCGGAATCTTTTCCCCGCGTGGGCCCACCCCCCGCGGAGAGCAAGCGGACGTGGCAGCGGGGGAGCCCCGGGGCCCACCCACTGTCGGGACGTCTTTTGGACGATATTAGAAAAAAAAAAAAAAAAAAAAAGAGGAGGAAAGGAGAAGAAATTGAATTGTTATTATTATCATTTAATTTTTTTATTTTTGGGGGAGGGGGTGGGGTCCACTGACAAAGCGACCTTTTTCCCGGTTTTAAAAGTAAATAATTGGGTGGAGGGGAATCTGAATTATGGAATAGAGAAAAAGAAAATGGAGGGGGGGGGGGGGGGGGGCAGATTTGATTTCAGATTTCAGATACCAAATGGGTTGGGGGGGCTTTTGGTCCAACCGCTCCATCATTAATAATGCCAAAAATCCCCTTTTATTTATTATTGTTGTTGTTATTATTATTATTTCTTTTTCAGCTAAACCACCATTGAATTATGAAGGTGAACACACTATCATGGAACCCCTCCAATATCTTTTTTTTTTAACATTTTTTTATTGGTGAATAATAAACAAGGGAAATTCAGAAAGCAATGGCGCAAAATCATTAACAAGGGGTCTCCAGTCTTTAGTACAGTCAATAAGCATACTTAATTTGGAACAGTCCTATTCCTAGAGCATTGATTATTGAAGTGAGAGGGGAGGGAGGGATGACCAGTGTATTGAAAACTATAAAGTTTCCTCCATTGATTATTCGATAAATGCCCCTCGAGACGTATTCATTGGGAAACAAGTGTGGCCCGTATCAGAATTCTACCCGAATTTGATTCATTGCATCCGCGCATTCTCTTTGATTACTTGCACGGGGCGAAAACTTAAATGCTTTAATGATCGTCACTGCATGTACCTAACAACAATCACGGCCATATTAGTCGAACGACTGATCAAGGGTTCCGACTACTCTATCATAAATGGAAAAAAATGTGAAAAAATAAAAATAAGGGCACAAGAATATTTTGCTGTTCAATAAAAGAAGAACGAAAAGATTGCTGCTCAGTCTCGACAAATCCCGATACCAATTATTTTTCACTGACTTTTTTGCAAATTGGTACTTTTGGAAAAAAAAAAAGAGAGGAAAAGAAAAGGAAAAGACGAAAGAGAGATTTGGGATTATTATAAGATGACTCGCCCCTCGTAAATTGCAGGGGGAGCTTTCGGCTCGCGAGTCACGACTCAGTGGACGATTTCAGGAGACGACTCGCGTCCCGACTCACTCCCTCTCTCTCTCTCTCTCCATTTCCGACCTCAAGCAAGGGAGGACCTTCCAATCGGAACCACCATGCTGGGCAAGCGGCCGCGATCGGTGATCGGGAAGCTGTCGGAGCTCCTCGTCTCCGGCAGCGCCGGGCTCCTGGAGTCCGCCGCCGCCGCGGCGTCCAGCCCGAGGAGCCCGCTGGACTTCAAGATTCAGTCGCCGCGGGGACCCAGGAGCTACGATCTCGGCGGGGTCGGGCTCGGGATCGTGGCGGCCCTCGAGAAGTCCGGGGACGCCAAGATCCTGCTGCTCCCCAGGAGCTGCGCCTGCGCCCCGGGCTCGGCCCGACCCGCCGGGCCCGACCCCCCAGCGGCGGCCGGCGGGGACCCGGATGACGACGACATGGAGGACTACACGTACGTGACGTTCCACGGGCCGGACCAGTCGTTCACGATGGTGTACTACGGGGAGGGCGAGTGCGGGAAGAGCGGCGGGGAGTCGATGAGGCGGGCGGGGAGCGTCGTCGGAGGAGATGGTCCAGTTTTTCCGGCTCTGGACTTCCTCAATTCTTGTCAGTTGTGCGGGAAGAAGCTGCAGGGCGAGGACGTATACATGTACAGGTATCAGCAGAATTCTTTCCTTTCTTCTTCGATCGGCAATCTTGAATTGGAGGGTCTACTCTTCCTTCTTCCTTTTTTTCCTGGTCATAGATTTTCATCATTACAGAGGTCAGCCATGGTCAATCTTGGCTTAGAAAGAGTCCCTCTGGGTTTGAAAGTTTGATCTGTTCTCTGTATTCTGAAAGAAAATTTAAAAGAAACGATCGGAGATTGGATCTTCAAGACAGATCCAATGCTACCCTTTTTTTCCTGCTGTTCGAATCAGTGCGGCATCTGTCGATCCGCGAATCGAGTTCTGCCGTTCGATTGACCTGTCTTGACATTTAGTCTTCGGCACCGTGGAATTTGCACGAACCGACAACATTGGAGCCCCCCACTCCTTCTTTCTCCTACTGTTGACTTCTTTTCCGACAAAAAATCCGGCTTTCAGAAAAACGTTTCCGAGAAAGAAAGATCGTCCACTCGAGTGTCGGCGAATGCCCTTTTCTTTTTTTGACTTTGTAAAGGCGAAATCATTCCGGCTGCTGACTAAAATCATTTCGTGTGTGGATGCATCGTGTGCAGAGGCGAGAAAGCATTTTGCAGCGTCGGGTGCCGGTCGATGCAGATCATGGTGGACGAGCGCAAAGAGCAGTGCAGATCGGAAGCTCCGAGAGTTGCCGTCCGGTCCGGGTCGCCGGAACAGATCTTCTCGACCAGCATTCTCGCGATATAGCTTACACATATATGAGAGTATAATCTAGCTTACTCTTGTTAAAGAAACAAAAGAAGGAAAAAAGGAAAAAAAAAAAAAAAAAAAAACCAAACAAATTTTGCTCGAATGAGAACTTTTAGAGGCCTATGTACGACGAGCCATGAGGGCAAGGCGTGTTATGCAGAGGAGATGAATCGGATGAAGCTGTATAACTTCTTACGATCATAATAACCAGAATGACGGTCTCTTCGTAATGTTTCTGCTGAATATCATATCTGTCGAACGATCCGATGATGGTATCGGTTGCGGCGAAAGCCGACGCTCGGGAAATAGGCTGCGGGTGCCTCGCCTCGGCTCCATGAGAGATCACTGTGCAGAGATGCTCTGAATGGCTATCGTCCGTGATCATGTCGACGATATCGAACCCTCAGAAGCAAGTATGACAGTCCCTGCCTCCCTCCGATCCGTCACTCCTCTTCATGTAGATCCTCTGCTTCTCAACTTTGATTATCTCTACGAAATTTCTTATCTTGATGAACATGAGGAATAATCCATATATATTTCTCTTTCACTTGTACATCCATAAACCAACTCATCCTCGATATAATGCCGAAAAAGTTCAGTAACATGTCCAATCGACTGGATCTGATCAACGTGCAATTCCTGCCACTCAAACTAAACAATTTATCACGCTCCGAATCTTTGGAGCAATTTGGCTTGCTTTCAGTTTCCATGGCGGTAGAGGATAGCCTGTTGTGGCAAGAATGGCACTACTCAATACTCATTTTCTTGATTACCAATACGATATATCCATACAATCGAGATGACCTTGAATGCCAAAACTGCGCTCTCATATTTCAACAAGGCTCTTTAGGACTCCAAACTCTTATCAGCGTTGGAGGTTTACCTGCAGATTACGTTGCTCCTCAATCTCTAGATACTATAGCAGCAACTCTTAACTAAAGGATGACATACAGATTAAAAATACCATTCTTTGCCTGGAGCTCAAGACGTTCTTATGGAAATTGTCAAAAACAATCAAACGCCATCGTGTGTTCAATATGAGGGTCGTATGAGTGTCCAAGGATAAGTTGCCATTAAGTTTCACTTGTGAGTTATGTTAGAAAAGTCACGCGTCAGAAAATTGGTATAGTGTAGAGTGTTTAATATATTCCAGTTGGCCAAAAACTCATTGACTTATGTTTTCAAGTAAAAATGGGTTAAATCAGACATATTGATGGACCGGAACTTAAGCTCCATCTGAACAATCTCCCTATGTGAAGGCTACGCACTCCCAACAAATCATTCAGAGCTTATGGTTAATCAGTAATCTACTCTCGATATCTATTGATATTTGGTGAATTTCTCATGAAATGAATCTCAGCAACTCAGTTTCCGACTAGCCTTTATGATTCGGTTTAATGGAAGAGACTGAGAGTAAAGGTGGGTGTTGTGGTGTAACAACGTGGTCAACACGTTCCCGATGGGAGCCTTGATGGTTTTGTCTGGAAAAAGAGACTAGGTATGAAGCTGGGCCCAATCTCTAGATAGCCTTCATAGTTCAGTTTGACAAAAAAGACCTAGAATGAAGGTGCGTGTTATGGTGTGTCAATCTGGTCACTTCACGGTTCGATTTAGAGAAAGAGACCAACGATGAGGGTTGGAGTTGGAGATTGAGAATTAAATAGAAACATGTTGATGCAAAAGATACGTGACTTAAGGTGGAGCAAACATATTACTAAGCTCCCACATGAGAGAGATATAGTTAAGATGTAAGTGTGAATTGTTGGAGAAAATTCAATGGAAAGAAGAATAGCAATCAAATTTCGAGGCGTGATAATATTCTCTTTAAGTAATTATTTACCTAATAACATAGTTAATGATTATTGGCAAAAATCCTTTATGATACTACAAAATTTCAATAAGAATACTAGATAGCAATTTTGTTATTTCTCCAAGAATTTTCAAAATTAACAATTAGAAAAAAGGTTGGACTTCTTGAAAAAAGTGAAAATGAAAGTTAAAAATATTAAACAAAAAACGTTGAAAACACGATGTCAAATAAATATGTTTGAATGAATACAACCTTTCAGAGGTTAAGAAGTTATATCCAAACAAGTGCGACCTTCCAAAGGTTATAAGAGCGCATAATAATCGTTAAGCAAAAATAATAAATTTAAAATTAAATAATTAAAAATAATCATAACTCTATTATGAACAATCATAATGTTTTAATATTATACATTAGTTGTTTTATAATTACAAATTCAAATTAAATAAATAAATAAATAATCATTGGTTAGTGATAAATCTGGTCTATGTGCATACTCACGTCTTTTTAATGTGGGATAAAATCTCTTTGTTTGTTTTACAAACATTCATCATGAAATGTGTTAGAAAAGTCCAATGTCAAAGAATTATTGTGATGTGAAGTTATTGATATATTCTAGTTCGCTCATGATTAAGTTTTTGAGTGAAGATGGTTTTAGTTGGATATATCGATTGTCTCCAATTTAGTTTCTCTCTAAGCAATCTCCCTAAGTGAAAATATAAGATTTCTACTACATGCTCCCAAGGATTACAGCATCTTTTTCCTTGCGAATTTCTTTAGATGAGAAATTGTATTTTGCAATTGATGCTATTAATAAAGGGCGGTAGTGCTGTTCAAAGAGATGGATGCGAAAAGAAACATATGTGGACATAAACGCAAACAATTTTCACCTATTGAGCTTCATTATCACTCTATGTTTAAAGAAATCTTAACCGTCAAATATGGAATTAAAAAATTCAATTTCCATTTGATCAATGATCATTTCTTCATAATGTCATAAATATTCTCCAATGATCATTTCTTCATAATGTCATATTTCTCCCAGATGATGAAGTTCAAAACTCCTATAAATCTTTTCCCAAGACCTTCAGAAGTTACACCTTGCTAGTATGTATTAGCATCCATACACAAAACTGCTAGTGGTCAGCCCTAGTCACCAAAACTCCGAGGAAATGTGTCATCTGAAATATTTCAACTTGTCGTATCTACATGACTTTTCAAGGATGTGTTCAATTGAAGGTATAGATAATATGGAGTTTTACAACTTAGACCATTTGGGAACAATCTAGGTTTCTTGTTCATCCATGTCTTCACAACTATACCATAGCCATTGAATTTCCTAGCTACTGCCCATACAATCATTACCGCCTTTTTTCCTTTTTCAAAAATATTATCTTAAGCATCTTGTAAAGGTTCTCGAACAGTTTGTCCTTATCATGTTTCTAAATTGTATAGACCTTTTGGGGAGTAGTTTTTGAGATAGTTATTTAAAATATCGAGAATTTAAGAGAAACCTATATGAAGAAAATCAAACTACTCCAAAGTTTTATTGGGCAGAACTCCATGGGATTGTTCCCATGCGTATAATGCCATATTATCCATTAGGCATATGATTAGCATAAGTGAAATCAGCCCAAATTAATAGATCAAGATTCATGAAACTTCGGATGGGAACAACCAGATTTTAGCTTTGATGAAGATCATAATATCGAGAAGTTGTAATAACTGAGGAGGAAAATTCCAAATAAGGACCCGAAGTTGACCAAATTTCTCAAATAAGGACTGGCCGAAGTGAACTTTGTGTCGATAAAGACCTAAAGTGGACCCATTGTCTCAAATAAGGACCCGAAGTGGTTGAATCAATTCCAAATAAGAACCTAAGCTTGCCAGCCAAATATTCGCTTGGAGTTGAATCAAGCATGTGACATTTCGACAACCGGAGTTTGGGCAATTTTGTCCAAAAAAAATATAGGAAAAATTAACAAATCCTAAAACTGAAAAAAAAAAAAAAAAAAAAAAAAAAAAAAAAAAAAAAAAAAAAAAAAAAAAAAAAAAAAAAAAACCTTGGTTTTCTACGGTCTCCCCATTCCTTGAACCCACCCTCTGCAAAGTCAAAGACCGAAGTTCTCTCCATTCCTTGTACCCATCCTTCGCAAAGTCGAAGACCCAAATTCTCCGCTGGTTGAGGCACGAATTCAAAAACAAGAAGAAAACCATATGCTTCTTTGTTTGTTTGCGGAGACCCAAATTCTCCACCAGTCGAGCAAGGTAAGGAGCGATGAGAATCGAGTCGCGATGATGACTGGCCAGCGATTTGGTTGAGGAGCAAATGGGGAGAAGAAAGAAGAAAACGTAAACATCTAAATGAATAACCTAAACTTAATTAATTTAGAATTTACCCTTTTTTTCCAATCACAAATTTCTAACAAAATTGCCCTTATTTTAATCGCCAAAAAATGTCTGCCAACGAACTAAGGTCCTCAATAGAGATTAACTTGATCACTTCGGATCTTTATTTGACACAAAATTCACTCCGGTCCTTATTTGAGAAAATAGATTCACTTCTGGGTCTTTATTTGGAATTTTCCCTAAGTGAGGGAATCTTAACTACTTTAGTGAAATTAAAGTTGTAAGCATTTTTGGGAAAAGTTACTTAAAAAATCCTAAACGTATTATACGGAAAAATTATCAAAACAGTCCTAAACCTATTGCAATTTTTCCAATTTAGTCATAAACCATTTTTCTTGCCAATTTAGTTCTAATTTTTCACAATTGTGCCAATTCAATTTGTCCAACCAATTTTGATCGGGCTCACCCTCACCAAACATTGGCGACGAAGAGCCTCGCCTAGCGACAGTGAGACCGCCCTCGCCATGGCTGGGCGAGGCCCCGCCTGCGTCTAGCTTGGGCGAGCCTCGCCAACCATGAGCAAGTCATGACCTCACCATGGCTCGGCGAAGTCGAGCCTCATCGGATCTTGCGAGGTCAAGCATTACCATGGCCGGCAAGGGCAAGCCTCCCAACCTAGCTAGCGGCCAAGGCGAGGTTGCCCAACCACGGCTAGGCTTCCCTAAGGCCGGTAAGGTCCCTCACTGCCCTTGCTTTTGGTTGGTGGCCGAAGGCAACTAGCTAGAGGAAGGAGAAGGAAGTGAAGAAAAAAGAAATTGAAAAAAAAAATATTATCAAAAAATTGTTCACGTCAACGTTGGCCGGATGATCAACGTCCACATCAGCACTTGCTGGTGAAAATTGGCTAAATAGATTAAATTGATATAATTGTAAAAAGTTTAAGACTAAATTGGCAAAAAAAAAAAAAAAGGTTTAGAACTAACTTAAAAAATTGCAATAGATTTAAAACTATTTTAGTAATTTTTCCCTTATTAAACGGATGTCAATTTAATTCTTAATTTTTTAATTTGGTCAATATAGTTCTAAACTTTTTGATAATTTGTCAATATAATTATTCTAATCAATTTTAACCGAGAATCGTTAACGTAAACACCAGCCTTCTATGTGATTCACCCAGACAATTTTTGTAATTAAAAAAATTATAAATTTAAAATAAAAATAAAATAAAAATTTATTGTGATTGGCGGGGGTCGCAATGTTCGCCTTAACCATCACTAGCCGCAAGCAATCGCCCTTACCATTATTGGCCACAATCGAGGGCCATGAACCTTGCCCAAGGGTTCATCTACTACAAAAGGCTTTGACTAGGCGCTAACCCTTACTAGCCACAATGAAAAAGAAAAGGAAAAAAAAAAAGTAAATATTTTGAAATATATATATATAAATTCAGAATAATTTTGAAAATTTTGCAAAATTTATCTAGTGTCAGCGTCAGTTGTGCTATGTAAAATAACTGGCATAACATGTCACCAATTTCGGGTAAAATCAAATTGACAAATCATCAAAATATTTAAAATTAAATAGTCATTCGTACAATGCACGAATGATAATATTTTGTTCCAAAAATAGAATTTTTTATTTCTATTTGCTAGACGAGTATATGAGTAAAAATACATGTTTTATAATGACACAAAATTTATATTTTCACAATAATTCATTTGTAATTCGTTCAATAACAACACAAACTTTCTTCCTCTTAAGCAATGGTGGCAAACAACAATTGTGGACAGCGAATGGCAAGTGGTAGACGACAGCCGGGACTGACAAGCGATGACCTATAGTGATAGGCAACAATGAATAGGCGACCGTCCAATAGCAAGGGCAAGCGATAAAAATAATTTCTATTTCTCATTTCTTTTTTAAAAATAGAAAAGTTAAAAATTTTTACTTCTCATTTCTATTACAAACCTATACTTAGAGTAAAAATTTATTCTAAAAATAGATTCTCATTTCTATTACAAACCTATACTTAGAGTAAAAATTTATTTTAAAAATAAAAAAAAATGAAATTAACAAATTTCTATTCTAAACCTATTTTTGAAAACAGAAAAATAATTCCAACTATAAATAGAATAGTTATCATACGCATCCTAAATTTATTTCTTTGATAATTATCCCGACTTTTTTGTATGATAGTCTATATGGAACCTCTTCAATTTTCAGTCAGTTTAAAAACTCTGTAATATTCCTTGCCAATCGACGATGGTATAGCCATGAAGAACGTTTGTATTGCTCTTAAACTCAACTAAATAAAAGCAAGGCGACACTCGAATAAAACCCAGAGTCTGGAAAAGGAAAAATCATCCAGCGTTATGTTAAGATAGCTCAAATGTTTTTCTAAACCCTTCTCTTGTAAACCCGATGATAGTTGGAAATATAATTTCTCGAAGAGCCCAAAAGACAGACTACCGGCATTCAGAAACTATCAGGCAGTCTCATTTAAATGGCCGAGAGAAAGGATTACAAACCTACTTCCGCTTCTTATCTCAAACCACCACGGACACGCAAAGTGCCAGTAATTCACGCACGCTTCAAGTAGCAACAATTCACCAGTGCGAAGCACAACAGTTCAGAGTCATCTCCATTTTCATACCACAGGCATTCAATTTATCTTTTGAAACCCGACCAGCATGGGATTTTCACGACTTCATTCACATAACAAATAAATGGCACGCAAAGGTACAGGCGACTAGCCACTTCAGATTTCATACTAAAAGGGGATCAGAATCACTCAATAATGATCATATCTTTTGCTTCTACCTCCCTCCATGTGGCCAGAGCAGCAGCATCTTGCACCTCCTCAGAGGATGCTGAATTATTTTCCCTTAGTCTTGCCAGGAGACATGAAATTCTATATAATATAAATAGCGAAACCCCATAACTATCAAATAGGCAAATCATGTTAAGAGTTCTACAATAGAGAATAGGAAAGCACACCGTTATGCATACAAACTGCATCCCCGCAACAGTACAATAAGCCAGTCCGACATGAGGATCCAGCTCTTTGAGGCTTATTCCTCCTCCCTACATGGTAACAGAAAGGGAAAAGAAGAAAAGAAGACCACCTCACCATAATTACTGATAGTACATGAGCTGCTGAGTAGTCGCTACATTCTGGTATCCACCGTCGTAAATTGCTTGACTAGTTCCAGCGGCGCCCATTCCCATGGCTGCCTGCTTGAGCATGTGCTGTGCTTGAGGATGCATGAGGCCTTGCATACTAGCCATTTTGCTCAATGCTAGCTGCCTTTCGTAGGCAGCAAGCTCTGCAGCTGAGAAACCAGGCATTTGTACAGCCATAGGTGGCGGAAGAGGGGTGGAACTCGTTCCTGGAGGTGTAGGTTTGCTACCCCACGAACACTGCAAAAATACGACCATAGTATATCATGATTCCATATCAATGTGAAGACACTGCATGGGCATTGTATTACTACCAAGCAACAAATCATCCAATGTTTTCGAACAAAGCAAAACAGGAAAAAAAAAAAAATCATCCAATGCACTAGCAAACACCAACTTGCACATTCCTTTAACCTATTTTAACATAAATGCAGTGGCAACACTTAACAGGCACTTAAAGACTCCCACTGAAGATGATTCCAGGACCTTCCCCCCCCCCCCCCCCAAAAAAAAAAAAAAAGCACAAAAAAAAATAATAAGTAAATAAAAATTTAAATATATATATTTAAAAAAAAAAAAAAAAAAAAAGTAGAAACAAGGAGGACGTCTCCTACAGAAGAAAAAAAAAAAACTAATTGCAGCCAAAAAAGGTTACTTGCTTTGTTCAATCAGTCCCCTACCACTAAACAGAGGCTTACGGAAAATGCATTCGAACTCTATCACGACATCCATTATATTACCATCCACCAAAGCCCAGACCTCTGTCCAAGTTATTTCACTCCATAAACATTTTACCAAAAGCTTCATGAGTGCTAAAAAACAAATGCCCACAAACATTTCCCCAGGCTCTTAAGTGAGGTAAAATAATTCCACTTTAACAAATTTTGCCTATTTTTAACACGCCATTTCCATCTAGATGCTTAAAATTCAGGACATGGTGAATAAAACAAGCCAATCACGTGTAGATAATCGAACTTCCAACCACATTATATCACCTATAGCTTGCCACAAAAAAGACTCCATAACAATGTACCTTAATTGGTTTACCACAGAGAAGCCGAGCATTGCCCATCTGAATAGCCAGCGCTGCTTCACCATGTGTACTGTATCTAACAAAACCAAAACCTTTATCACGTTGCACCCGAACATCCTCTATGACTCCAGCACCGAGGGAATGGAAATGTCGATGCAGCTCAGCAGAAGTAACCTGTAAAATACTAGCAGCAGTTTAGGTATCTAAATAAAAGGAATCAATCCATACAAGCCAGTTATTAGCAAGAACAGAAGAAGACAAGCGGGTGTGACGGTCAATGAAAGGCAGACAACGAAGACATAAGCCTGCAAAGTTTAAATTTACTGCCAAGCTATTATTCAGTCACTGATCAAAGAAAGAAACCATGGCAATACCTTGCTATTTATTAAAAAGTAAGTACATTTTCCGAAATGCTTAACATCATGTACAGAAAAAGTACCAATAAACATGGTTACAAAATATAGGGACAAGCAAATTCTTGCCTCTGGTGCAAGATTGCCAACATAGACGGTCGTGTATTGGGGATTGTTCTCTGGAGCATCATCACTAGTCCTCTCTTGACCATCATCTGCAATGAAGACAAGACGTCAATAGGTATAACAAGCATGCACTGCCAATTATATCCATATTCATTAGATAGGTATCGCTTCAGATTTATGGTATGTCAAATAAACAAGATTTATTTAAGTCCAACATCCATACTAACTGCACCTGATGTTCCACTTGTTAGCTCCACTACACTTTTGGCATCTGAACTCTGCTTATCCTCACCAGAATTAGCACCTTTGGTTGCCCAGTTGCATCGGATCTGTCGACTTCCAAGCCACTTCCCTGAAGATTAAAGACAAGTTGCGGGTTCATGCAACGCAAACAAATGGTAATGTTACACTATCATGAAAGTTTTAGAAGCTTGTTCAGTCAGTCGACTTGAAACAAGGGAAAGATGATGAGATTCGACCACCTTTGCAATCAACCCTAAGTAAAAGGAAGCTATTAACACTAAGCAGTACAAGCAAACCTCCAATAAAGTCACTGCAACAAGCTTTAAAATTATAAGCTTTTGCTTTCAACAAGTAGATGGATTTCAAACATACACAGAAGCATCAACACACTTGGCTTTTCATTGTCGAGCAATCTCCTTGTTTACTCGTTATCAAGCCAATCATTCCCATTCCAATCAATTTTAAAATGATGAAAGAAGACAAAACAGCACTCATCATATGCTGGAGTTCAGTCTTGATTCCCCATCCCATGTGAAAATTTCCCAAAAACACTCTGCATTCACAAAACTGTATCTGCCTTGTTAAGCTTCGTCGCTTTTGCTTGCATATGTTAGCTAAGCTTAGACCCTAGACAGGTGGATATGACTGCATGAGTTATGAGGAATATATCTCGCACATAATTAAATACAAATATGCAATCTCAACAGTAGTACATATACCCCGTGACATAGATGAAGACATACCATTCATATCATTTATTGCAGTCTGGGCGTCCTGCTTAAAGAAGAAATTCACCATCAGTACGTAGGAAATGATTAATGCAACCAGAAACAAAAAGAGAAGTACTTTAATCAAACTGCTCCAGCACCTGCTGATTTCGGAATGAAACAAAACCAAAACCCCTTGAACGTCCAGTCTTCTGATCCCACATGACCCTAGCATCTCTGTGTCAATACATAGATCAAATTAGTTCAATCATGATCATAAGATCATTGCGGCACAACTGTTCAGAAGTTAATTAAGGAAAAGGAGAATGGAGCCTACGAGCAAGTAGAATAAACAGAGAAACACGCAAATAATGTGGCGTCTGTAACCTCTGGGCTTAGATCACCAACAAAAATATTAAAATGCCCTGCATCGAAGAGCCAAAAAGGTCCAAAACCATTATCTAGAAGTGTGACCAAAAAGCAGCAAAAGCCGTGTTTGCAAAATGAGCAGCAAATGAGTATTTCGTATTTATGTCAACAAACCTGATGTGTCCTCCCTCTGGCTACTAGCATATGCCCAGTTAACCTTGATAGGTTGACCAAACCTGTGAAAAAGGTGTCAGGATCCATACAATGTAAAGGTCAAGCAGTATAGTGCAACCTTTTCAACTTACAAGTGCCTTCCATTGAGAGTCACAATAGAAAGGGCAGCAGATCTCCGGTCATAGTAGTCCACAAATCCATAGGACGACTGTATAAACCAGACGTTTTATAAGCAAAGGAAATCAAAACCGGAATAACAATGACCGTTTAACTGTATGGAAAGAATTTATACAAATAATAAGAAGTCATCTACTATGAAATGGACTGTACCCAAAGCAATGGTTACAAAAGACAATTGAAGTTTCTATAGAGTTGAAAAGATCCTAAATCAAATCTCAGAAATGCGAAAATTGACCTTCTCTTTCCGGATGAGTTTGCATCCTTCAATGGAACCAGTACTAGAGAAAACCTCTTGAAGAAGAAGGTCTGTAACCTGGGGGTGAATGTTTCCCACATACCTGAATTTCATCACAAACAGCAATGAGCGTTAAAATCAAGATCACATGAAAAGCCCACTATATTATGCTGGTGAGATCCACTGAACTGACAAAATTACTGCCAATAAAACCATAGTTTTTATAGATATGACCCATTAGATTGTAGTGGGAACAATTTGCAGTACGCAAATTAAGCTGAATGCCGATGCTGCTCTCCCTGGAATCGATAGTTCGCTCTTGGAAAACAACAAATTTGGCCGATCATTTTCCTCACCAAAGGTGTGAAAGGAAAAGGGATAGCTACAGGCATTAAAAAACAAGACCAAAACGAAAAGAAGAAATAAAACAAACTAAAAAGAGAAAAAGAGGAAGGAAAATTTCTATACAGCACTCACACACTTCGGCATGTACTTGAATCAAAGCCAGGAGGCAGATTCCCACTCAAGATAGGCTCTATCTGCAAAATTAAAAATGTAAAAAAACAAGAAGGAAAAAAGTACCCAAAAAATTCTAAAAAAGATCTAGACTCCCAGACTTTAAAGTGCAAAATGCCCCCGAAGAAATCATATGTACGATGAATGCTTGCACTCTTCACTTTCTCTACCGTTTATGGTAATAAATTGCACTGAAATCCTCACATTTCTCATCGCAGATTCATTTCCTTACTCCCCGTTTAGTTTATACATAAAAGAAACGGAATCAACTGCCCCAACATTAACGAAATCAACTTGAATTCAAATGATCACCCCTCAGAAAACAATCCATGCCCTCACTCATTAATCAATATCAACGAATTAGAAATGAAATGCTATACATATCTAAACTCAGCAGAGCTGACATTTACATAATCAACGAACCAAGCCGCGAAAAAAACAAGCATTCCATCGAATTCTCAGAGCAACATGACCTCGATCGGTACTAAATGCACAGCCATCGCCATAAAAAAAACCACGAGGATATAGGTTTCCGACGACATCATTTTCACGACTCCTAAGCTAAAGCATTCCACGACATCGACGAGACCACACGCCAAGAACCGAGGTCGAAATCAAACAAGAGACGCGACATCGCAGGGCCGAATCGAGCAGGGGGGAAAAAGCGGAGCCGGAGGGGGGGGCGAGATTGAGGAGGAGGAGAAGAAGAAGAGGGAACCTGGGGGGCGGCGAGGAGGCCGGGGTGAGGGTAAAGGGACTGCTGCATCATCGCCTGCTGCCTCAGCCTCTGCTGCTGCTGCTGCTGCTGCTGCATCGTCTTCCTCCGGCTCGAGCTACGCCCTCGGATTTAGGGCTCGAGGTCGAAGAAGAAGAAGAAGAAGAAGAAGAAGAAACGAAGAACGAAGAAAATCGCGAAGGAAAAAAAGAAGAGAAAACGAAGATGAGAAGAGAGATGAAACCCTCGGAGGAGAGGTCGCGGATGGAGATGAGATTACAGGGCGACGCGGAGAAGGAGAAGGAGGGAGAGAGAGTGAAGAGAGAGAGAGAGGTGTGGAGTCTCCGTCTCGCGGATCTTATCAGACCTTTCATTCCCATTAAGTTCTGTTAAAATTATTTTAAAAAAAAGAAGAAAAAACAATAATAATAATTTCATAAGAGAGAGAGAGAGAGAGAGAGAGAGAAAATAAAAATAAGGAAAAAGAGAGAGAGAGAAAGTTCGAGCTCACCCGGAAATTTCTAATGGCTTCTGCCGTAATTTCGAAAATCGAATGGTTGCCCTTGCGTAAGATGAACCATCGAGTTAATTCTTTGGATTTATCTTTCTTTTTGGGACCGTCGATGAAATTCTGGGTCTGTTTATTTCGTGAAATATAAATAGGTTGGAAAAAGAATGTCCGAATTACTTATATTATTTGAAAAAAATGAGTTGAAGCATTAAATATGTCCGGATGAATTGCTATTATTTAAAATAATGAGAAAAAACAGTCCCGACTCGCCAGTTTTTCATGAAACGAAAATTAGAGAAATATTCAAAAAAAATTATGAAATGATGATAGCATATTGGCCAGGCTGCTGAAGGGTGAGGCAGCCGCAGCCCAAGCCCAAGCCCAAGCCCAAAATTTCGCCGATGCCCGAGTTTGGAGAAGCTGGGCTTCTGCCCGAGAGTGGGCCCTGTCCCAATTTGATGGACCGTACGAGGGCTCAGCCCCAAGCCCAATCCTTGAAATACAGGGCCTTAGCCTTAAGCCCAATCCTTGCACGTACGAGGTCGGCCCAGAAACAAAGCCTTTGCCAAGTATATAATCACTTCATTGGAATTGATCCATTATCAGATTCGTTGTCCGACGGCGGTGTCAGGTGGATTTGGCCGAATCCGATATCAGAGGGACTTGATTAGAGAACTTGTAAAAGTAGAGAAAGGTTTCATCAGATGAATTGAAAGTGAAAGAATCTGATGAGAAAAGGTGTTGCGTGAGAGGCAATTCGCGGCTTATCTTCTTATTAGAGGCAATCCTCGTTCCCATCACTATTGCTACTATGATAGGTCCAGTTTTGCCCATCGCAATGAATTTCTATTTAAGAAAGAACCAAAATTAATCGAGGTGGACCTAATTATGTTTACATCATGTCTAAGTTAGGGCATGTCGGTAAATTGTTCTCATGTGATTTAGGGCTCCAAAAATCATTACTCATGTCCCATCATATTACCATACCGTTTTGGATTGAATCACAAGAGTGTCTCGTAAGTGGGCTAAATAGTCCAAAAAGGAAACAAATTTTGGTTTTGTGTTGCTTTTGAGGCTTCTACATTTAGATTACGCTGGGTAGTCCAAGTTTGAGTTCATATAAGATAACAAATGGTCCTATTTTGTGTTTGACAATATCCTTATCCTAATTAACCCGGATAGAAGGCTAGATAAGAAATCCAGGATAGGGGTGGGATAAATCTAGATTGAATAAAAAAAAAAAAACTCACTTAACCAAAACAAGATAAACAAGTTGCTCCACCCCCCCAAAAAAAAAGAAAAGTTTTTCTTTTAACGATGGAGGGATCCATGCATTGTCAGCCACCGCACAAGGACCACCGCCACGACAGTTGTGACTTCCAATCATCACGTGATTGCTATCACCTTCTATCATCGCCGATCGTGTTCCAACAATTGAGGGTAAAACGTAGTCTAAAGTTGATTTGGTCCATGCTTCACTGCTCCTGCTATTGTTGCTATGTGCTTGTCTGTGCTTTACTTCTTCTTCCATCTAAGTGGGGGAAGAAAATGACCCTTGAGTTAAGAGTCTTCTGACGCAACATTTTACTCCATGAAGGAAATGACTCTTGGCAATCACAAAATATTTGGGTGCAAATCACTTTGGAAACTTGTGAATCAGCGAGTACCTTCACTGGAAAAGAGTGAATAATTCATCCTCGCCCAGCCTCTAGAGTTAGTTTAACCAACTAGCAACCCTAATCGATTCCGTCAAGCTCTACCTCTCCATCTCTGCGACGTAAACAATGGGTTGTGACTCTTGCGTGATTGTTGCATAGACAATGGCAACCATGAGGAAGACGATCAAGAGGGCGATGGACAAGATGGCAGACTCAGGGCACTACGAGGAACATCAAGATGGAGGCCGAAGCAGCTGGACACAACATAGTATTATGAAAGATTTTCAACTCTATCCTAGACTACACCAAACGTATAATGAAATTTTCTACAATCCGCAAAAATTTCAGATATATTATAATTCTATTTTATCATATCTTATCTCATCCCATCTCAACTCGAATCCAAACAACCAAACGTAACTTTGGGATTTGATGTGGTATTGAACTAAGTAATTCTGGAAATCGGAAAAATTATTTGGCTTGAAATTGCTCTCTTGTAAAGTAGCGTCCTGATCATATTATAGTAATCGAAATGGTGAGTTGTATGTCACCCTCCATGATATTCAAGGACAAGGAAGAAGACATGACTTAGAAGTTGGATTAATCTAAAATTTCATGGTTTAATCCTAAAAAACCAATTGAAGGTTCTTTCATGTGGGAAAAACAACTTTTTTAAGTTCCAACTATGTTGACTTTGGCTCGTCCGGTGTCGTGCAAGACATAAAAAGGTTAGGTCGGTTTTACTTAGACATGTGAACTTGCAATTTTCTTGCCTCGTGGACCGACCCGACTTTGCACCTAATAAAGATAGCACTTATTTATCATTTCCCAACAATAAACCCATTTTTTTAGTACATGTCGATCGTTTGAGATCGCAAAAATCAAGATTGAGTTTCGAGGGTTCTTATCACGTGAACCACATAACTTGAAGGGAGCTGGTGTAGGTTCCGAAGTCTCCCTCCACACTAAACGAAACCAATTCTTTCGAAAAAAGCCGCATGCTCAAAATTTAAGCTCAACATGCCTATCTCGTTCCCTAGCACTACAAAATCCTCGATCGATCGATTGTCACCTGTCAATGGAATTCATAGGACACCATGCATCAAACGTGCAATCATTCTCCATACTTATCGAGCACGCAGTAAAAGGGGTGTGCAAAAAAATCAAGAACTGCCCGGAACCAGTTCGATTCTCGTTTCTAGGTTTGGAACTGGCCACCTGCCTATTCGGATTGGATCGATAATATATAACTATATTTTTAATTTTTTAAGGAAAATTTTCAACCAAAAAAATTTAAGAAAAATAAAAATGCTAAAATCCCTATTCCAAAGCTTGGCACCCATTAATTGTGCACCGTCTCATCTCTTACTCACCTTGTCTGAATCGTCTCTTTATCTCTCACTCTCAACCTCAACGCTCATCGAATCACGGTCTGCTGGAAAATATTGTACTAAGTACGTGAGACTTGGTAGGACCGTTCCATGGAACCAGTCTGATGGTATCACCATCGTTGCTTTCCGACCTCCTCTTTCCACGAAAATGACAAGAGGAGCTAGACAAGACCAATCCGGGATTCCCTCGGGCAAGATCCTTTTGCTCCTTAGTCCTTATGAGCCAACCACGTCTCTAAGCCCCACTCGCCCTCCACCGCAAGAACGGGTCAAACACCCCCACCTGATTTCATAGCTTGAAGAAAAGAAGAAGGGAGGAGAAGGCGAAGAAAATGGGATTTGGACGAAGTGGGTCCTCGAAATTCTCGACGTGAAAGCTAAAATTTACTTGATACAAAGGGGGCAATGTTGTAATTATGAGTTAATGGATCAACGGAAATGAGCAAAACGAGATACGTTGTTTTTATCTATATATCTCATTAATTCATATATGTCTCAAGTTCATGTATTCTTTAAATTCGAGTTGAGTTAATTTATTATTCATACATCTTCTACATTCTTGTATCTTCTGAATTCTCGTATTTATTTAAATCATAGTTAATGTTCGACTTCTGTACATGAATATTAAAACTCTAAAAAAGAAACGAAAACACCTACCTATCAAATATCCTCTCTTTGAGTTTCTGTAAGTGTACCGATTTCAAGAAGTGTTTGACAGAGTTCTACTCATATAGTATTGATACCAACAAGTTCAAGGTGTTGTATATTAGGAAGCGAAGTTCGTGAAGCTATTGAGCACCATTGACAATTGTCTTAAGGAGATTCGATTAACCATATCTCACATCCAATTACTATTTCTTTTTATTATTGCTTTCTCGAATTTATTATTTCTGGTCACCACAAACAGTGTTATTAATTCATCTCCCAATACTTTTCTTCTTCTTCTTCTATTCATCTCCATATTATTTCAATGGGGAATAGATGGGGGCAGGAATCTTAGACCTCGAGAGGGAACAATTTCACCCCTAATCATAACAAAAGAGGAATCAAAACGAGCCGTCTCGATAATAGAATAATCGGGCGGCGCCCGCCCCCACCACCACGTTCGAACGAACACGGCACGTGAAATGCCGAGGACGTACGCTCGTTTGTGCGTGACCATGAAGAAACGAAATCGACCCCCCGGAGGAAGGTTGGTTGGGCTTCATTTTTCTAAAGAGAGAAAAGTCCCAGAGACGTGAACAATGTGAACGAAATCGGGACTTTAATGCTCGCTGCCATGATCGATTATTTTTAATTAGAAAAGGCGGGGGGGGGGGCAAAGCCACGATCGATCCTCGCCATTCGTGCGAACGTTTTTGAGGGTAGGGAGAGAGAGAGAGGCCCACGAGGCCACCTAACCTCACGACCCTATCGCGTGCCGTGGACCGAAGCCGACGGGGTGTCGGCCACTCGCCGAGCTTTTCGTACTATTTAATGTTAGATTTCACCACAGAGCCGCCGGTACCGCGTGTTCAAACTTCAAAGACGCGTGCTCTAAAACGCCATCGGATTAATTAAGGCTTTGCTTGAATTTTCGTTAAAACGGAATGGGCAAATTAGGAAGGCACGCCTAGATCGAATATCGCCTTTCCAATGTACTGCCCATGATTATGTTCTTCCCGAATCGGAATGGGCAAAAATAGCTTCTTCTTTATCTCGCCCTTTGACTATATCGAGCGGAGCTGGAAACGGGAGGGGCAGAGAATCTTAAAACCTTGCCTAACGAAATGCCTCCCACTCGAGACGAGCACGGATTCGTACTCGGAACGAGAGACCCACGTTTCGCTGAATAATTCGATTCGTGATGGGAGAGATTACATCCGAAAGATCAAACGGAGAGAGTCATGACAGTGCAAAAAAATAGCGACAAGAGTTAAGGTTCTAGCGACAGGGCCTCTATGCAGCTTGAGCCCCGGAGGGACAGATTTTTTTACTAAGCAGGAAGAGGCGAGAAGCACGCCGCCTAGACCCCCGGCGGAGGACCGGGGGGGAAGGCTAGGCAGCTTGCTAATGTTTCGATCCATCTATATCTATAAGATAAGAATCCCCAAAAAAAAGAGAGAAATTTATGTATTAATCACTTCTGCTGGTGCCGCAACTACTGCCTGGGTTGAGCAGCTAAGCCGAGCCATTGCTTGGTTTCTGCCGGCTTTGGGGGAGGAGTTGCTGTTGACCCCGGGCTGGCCGTCACATACGGTGCTTTTGCTGTTAGCCTGTAGAAATTCACCAACAAGATCAGTTGTCTGAGTGAATAGAACGTCAACCTAAGGAAGGTTAGACGCCTTTCGCTTAGCTGCAGAAGACCAGAGCCCCGAATGAATTAACAGAAGTTCTTGCTTTAATTCTTACCGATCTTTTCTTTTCTCCAAGAACCGGTGCAGAGAAGCCCTCCTAGCAATTGGTAAATCTGCAAACCAGAATAGATATGGACTAGGTGAGAATCATGGCAAAGGCACAGTCATAACTTTGAACGTACAGATCTGCAATCCACTAAAGACCTAGTCAGAAAATTTACCACAAGCAAGAGGCTCGGTGAGGCGACCGCCGTGCTCCTGGATCGGATTCGCACCAAGAGCAGGAACAGGAACAGGACTCGAAGAAACTACACCCCCAGATTCAACTGGACATTTGGCATAGTTGGGAGCGAAAGCTGGCTTTGACTTTGCCAAGTTAGGCGCTGCGGCTGCATGCTGGCTCAGAGAACTCGCCTTGCTAGCTGCAACCATGACTTCCTTCGCCTTTTCCGCCGGGAAATCATTCAACACAATCACTTGCCCAGCATAAAATATGGTCATCTGTGCAGTTTCGGGTTCCTTCTTATTCGAACTGCAAAATTTATCAAGAAACTCCAGTCAATCGACGAACGATCTTTTCGCAGCAGCCCTCCTAGTCGAACTCTACCATGAGAATCTTACTAAAGCGAAGCTTCACCGGTAGCAATTAAGAAGCTCCCAGCTTTAGAAGTTGATTAAGCATCACGCCATCAAGAACAGTTTAACTTTCTCTAACATCTATCATCCGTAAGAAGCACAACCTCCTAAACCTACCCTTCCAGTAAAACCGGCGTTCAACAAAATTCCCGAATTTCGAAAGAACAGGGAAGGAAAAGAGAGCCCACCTGGAATTGTTCATCTTCGAGACGTCCTCCTTTGTGGAACCAAAACCAGCTTGCTGAGGGAACAAATCCATGAACTTAACATTCCGAGCTTCGGCGGAGCCGCCTTCGCAAACCGGGAACAAATTCATGGTGGTCGCCGCGTGGCGGGACATCCCGGGCGCACCTGCATCGTTCCGATACATCAGCCGGCGACCAAGAAATCTTTTCTCCTCCTCACTCAACAAAAAAAGACGAACGATTTCTAAGACCTCAAGCGGCATGCGCTCCTATCGTGGCCATGAGATGAGATCTACAATCGGATCTAGTCTCCTAAAGATGAGAAATTCTCGCGACAGAATCTCGAAAAGAAAACTCTCCACGAAGCAGGAATAAAGAACAGTTCAAATCTAGAATGGTCCGAGGAGAAATTTAATGCGCACGTTCCTCTGACCGCAGAGCAATCGAATTGACCGCACGAAGATGTCCGGAAATCGCACGAGATTATTGCGGATCTAGCCTCGACCCTCGCGAGCATTTGCATTGACAGCCTATCTACGCTGATCAAAACCGTATCTTTTTTCCAGTATCCTACCTCAACTACGCAAGAGAAACGCAATGGAAACCGGACAAATTCCCTCGCGACGCCTCAAGAACCGCCGGAGGAGGAGGGAAAAAGGTGAAAAACGGAAACGCGCGAGGCGATGACCGAAAAAACTTTCCTAATCGATAGCATCCCGCAACAGGTCGAGAAAGAACAAAAAAAAAAAATGAAAACCAGTGCCGGAAGAGGAAAAACGCCGCCCGGACGCGGCGGCGTCGAGCGAGCGAGAAGGGGAACCCTACCGGTGGCGTCGGCGGCGGCGGCGGGGGAGATGCCGAGGTTGAGGTCGCCGAAGGAGCCCTTCTTCTCCTTCAGGTACTGGCTCAGCAGGCTGCAGGTGTGGGAGAAGGTGGACTTCTCGAGCGGCCTCGCCGGGGGGCTCCTGCCGCCGGCGGCGAAGGAGCCGGACTCCGAATGCTCCGACGAGATCGACATGCTCCCGTCCGGCCGGCAACTAGAGAATCAGCAGCTCGCCGGGAACAGAGGCGGCGATGCGGCGGCGGAAGGCGGAGGAGGCGGAGGAGATTCTGGAGAGGTCCGGGGAGTCTTTGAGCGCATGTGACATTTGAAGAAGAGGCCTTTGGCGTGAAAGCACGGGGCGTATTTAACCACGATAGTCAATACACGAAAATCAATTTTTTTTCCTTTTTTCCTTTTTTTTAAAATGAAATTCGGATCGACGGTCAGGATCGCGTGCTGGGGGGGGTGTCGAGATGAAGCACGAGGAATATGTGGGGGCACTTCTTCTTTTTTTTTTTGCTTTTTGAATTTTTTATTTGTTATTTTTATGGTGAACAGGTTCGTTGCAGCTTCCCAATGTCGTGGTTGTTTTACCAGATTTGTTTATGTCTGGGGCGCCTTTTTCAAGCACGTGCCGTTTTGCGATTCCCTCCTCTCTGTCCTGCCTGGCTTAACGACTTCCATCTTGACGGAAGAGTCTCTCCCCCAACCCCCCTCCTTGCATAATTCCAACGGTGCCCCTGCATTTAGATTTATTTGGCGAAATATAAATAATTTGAAAAAATATTTTCCCACAAAAATTGTGGCTTATATTTTTTGTAATAATTTTTCAATAAAAATATAATAATTTATGTCTAGGAAATTCCGTGAACAAAGAAAAAATCTTCCATTCGTTAGTTTTTTTTTTTATAAATGATAAAAAATAAATCATTCATTTTTCGTGAAATAATTTAAAATAATCAATCAATAAAATATTTCTTTATTTTTGACGGTAATTTATGTCTAAATAATTTCGCCAACAATGGAAATATTTGTTATTCGTTTTTGTAAACGATGCAAGTTATCGTTTTTAGAAAAATATTCTCTAAATCATTTGTATTCTGTGAAACAAATAAACCTATTATACTCTTCTTACTTCACCATCAAAATTCGAAATATCGTCCCAACGTAAAAAATTACAAAATTTACATGCCAATACTCGAATGATGTGTGAATTTTAGGAGCGTCAGATTTAATGCAAAAAAAAAAAAAATTGGTGAAAGTGCGTGAGCTGAAACATTTGATTAAGTAAAAAGCACAAGATGGAAAGTCTATCTTGACTTGCCCAATTTTTTATTATTATTTTTGTCATTAAGCTATCGAACTCATTAATTTGTGTAGGCACTTTGTTTCCATTTTTTTTTTTTTTTTGAAGGGGAATTTTTCCTATCATTGATGTGACCTAGCAAGCATGATCATCCTTGGGGAAAGTTGCGACCCTCTTGGTTGCGACGTCGTGGGAAAAAAGATCTAAAGGTTATGTCATGAGTGCCGATTTGAATTGTACATTTTGATCAAGATTTCAATGAGAAGATTTGATTGAACTAATTGATGCAATTTGTTTCATTAAAAAATGGGGTTTCGCCATAGAGTTTGATTTTGGTTTTTTTATTTTATAGAAATTAGTCATGTGTTGATATTGGATGGGAAATTATTTGGAATTTGTAAATGATGAATTTTGGAATTAAAGATCCTCTTCAAGTGATCTAAGCATATGGAATACCCTGATATCACAAAAAGAATTCACTCACGGCACCTATAGTCCACCTGCTCTTGACATTGGACTCGAAGATCTTGAACAACACCACACGGAAGAACGACTTACATGACATAACTCTAATGATTTGGACCGTGACTACAACTTCCAAGATGGAAGATAAGCTTGTAGCAAAATGATTGTAGCATAGGTAAATGTAGTAGTACTATAGCAATAAGCTAGGTAAATCACCATTCATAATCATTGTTCATCTCTCCTAGAATAATTCACAATTGGGATTCCCAAAGCCTATGTTTGTTTCAAGACCCATGGGTATGGTCTTTGTTTTTTTGTGACATTTTGAAGCCTATAAAAGGCAAGGAGGATGTAATATTTTAGGTAGAATCTCTTGAAGTAAAGTGTATGCTTGTGAAAATTTCCTCATGTCTTTTAAATACCTCTTATTCTCCAGCCTGATAAGATCTTATGAGAAATACAGCTTGGCTACTTAAAAATGTTATTATCCTGTCATCCTTGGGTGTCTCCATGCTCTAAACTAAATTTATGAGTAGTTCACAACTAAAAGACAATCTCCGAAATGCTTGAACAAGAGGTTTACCTAATGTGAGATAGCATATCTTCTACAATTGACCTAGTTCTCTCTAGTTCTAAGCATAGATCCCTTCATTGCTAAAGGCACAAGGAAAAGGAAAAATTAATAATAAATAATTAATACAAATGTCTTGGAAAAGTGCATATTTACACATTTATTATGAATATCTATGATCCGCTACCTACAACCACTAATTGTAGAATTTTGAGATTTTTGGCATGCTTTTTATATGCCGATAATCGTTATCAATAAGAAGTTATAACTTTCGTGATTATCAAGAGGCAAACCTTCACTTGGCATCGATGCCTCTATTCGACATCCTCAATCAATGCATTCTTCTTTCTCGTGTTCAAACTTAGCAACATTCGCAGCAATTGATCATCCATGAGCTCCATTGCTTGACCAAGACGTTCATCGATTACTCCTTATTGCTGTTGATGACTCTTCAGCACAGTTATCGATTTTTCTAGAATCCCTTGAGTTCATCGATCCACGCCATTCCCTAACTAACCAATCAAGCCTCATTAATTATCGATTATAAAAAAGTTGGTTATTTTCTTCCCTAAACACGACTCGAATAAAATTGACTCCAACCATGCTCCAGTAGTTCGAACATGGGTTGATGATTACTTGCGAATTAGCTCACTCGATTTAAAGTAGAGTATGAGCTTGAGCTACTTGAGTACGAAATAAAGTCAAATTCGAGCATGCCCATACTCGACTCAATAAAGCTAATCAAACTTCCATTATTTTACCAAAATATATTTAATAGCCGTATAAACATTAACAATGCACGCATATATAAAGGGGAGTGGGGAGATATTTTGTGCTTGCTAAGCTCTAGCTTGTTTTTCCGCTATATTACAATTTAGTCGATTCGAGTCGAGATGAGATATCATGAACTCCTTTTATTTGAATATCGAACATGCGAATCGGGTCGAGCTCGAGCTATGTTCCGGGTCGGCTCAGCTCAATTACGATCTCACCCCCACGTCGCCGTTACGAGTTTAATAGGTGGCTTGCTGAATATTTTATCGCTGATTAGGGGGGGGGAGAGGGGCAGCATAGTAAAAGTAAAATGACGTGGGGGCCCCACTGACTTGACGCCGTCGGTCCGCCGTGGCGGTGAGATAGTACGACAAGTCGTCGCCAGCCCGCTTGTGGAATTTTCATTTAATCGAGAGAAAAAAAAAAAAAAAAGCGCGGTTGCCGGTGGGACGTTTCCCTCGCCAACCAGAGGCCGACACGTGTGGCGTCCAACTTGCAATTGATTACCCGAGAGGAGGGTCGCTCGGTGCCCAGATTCCAGGCTCGTTATAAACGTGTCGATCTCTCTCTCTCTCATTAATTTAGTCATTTCCGATGCCCATTTTGCCAAAAGCAATTAAAAAATTGGGAGCTCGGGACGTAATTATTGCCCTACTGGGACCAAAAAAACAACGGGTTCGAATCAAGTTGCGCCCATGGAAATGTCCATTTTCGGATGCTTTCAAAAGGCCGTACAGGTTCATGCACAGGAAGCACTGGCAAATAACTAATAATTCGAATGAACTGTGGATATATAATAATTAAAAAGATAAATATAAATGCCATTTCGAACTTGTCGTGAACCCCAAAAGAATTTTATTTGGGTAGGGACGTCGAAAACTTGCTTCGCATTTTCTTTGGCTTCGAAATATGTTTTGGCGGAGTGGATGTGGATTGGGAGTCCAAAAAGCTGAGCGAACAAAGGAACAATTGCCCGAATTTATCGAACACTTTGATATTTCCTTTCCCCGCACTTCTCTCCTGTCCGAACACTTGCGTCGTTGACTGAAGCTTGTCATTTGTCACTTAGATGATGTAGCTATGTACCTAAATTACCAATAAAAAAAGATAAAGAAGAAAGAGATCAGGACGTGAAATATATATTCAAAAGATAGGAAAATAAAAGCCCAAATCAAATGGGCACAAAAGGATCACGGGGACCATTTTGAATTTTTCCTTTAGATATATAATAATCTAAATTTCAAACCATTTATAAAACAGCATAAGAAATTAAGGGAAAATGGCGTGAAATGAAAGTGCAAATTAGGAGCATATAGTTCACCCAAAACCCATACCAAAACCATCAAGAAAATTTCTCAATAAAACTGAAAATACAAGTCTGATTTAAAACGAGAAAGATGTGCATTTTCTTTGACAATATTTATAATTTCTTTTTCAGTGGTGGAGGCGATCATCATTGGATGAAATTCTAATTTCAATACTTCCAAGCCACAAAAAGAAGCTAAAAAATAAAAGCAACGGAAGCATGAAGATCCATTGATCGTACGGTTCATAAAGAAATATTGATAAATAGAACGGGTGGAAACATTTGCTCGAGAAGAAAAGAAAGAAATAACGATAAAAAAAGAAAAGAAAAGAAAAGGAGGGGGTGGGGGAGCGATGGACTAAAAAAGTAAAAACCCATTTTTGCAAAACCAACTGCAGATTCGACTGAAAATATAGTAAATCATCACGGCCAAGAACATGCGGACAATAATGACATTAATAATAATTATAATAATAAGAAGAAAATCATTTTTTATTATTGTCGTCATTATTCATTTTTTGGGGTGACAGGAACATGTGCGCGGAGGCCACCCCCGCGGATTACTTCTGCTTAAAGAAAAATCTCGTTCCGGTGGGGCCCACCGGGCTGCCCACGTTTTTTTTCTTTTTTTTTTCCTTCCTTCCTTCCCTAATTTCCTTTTTTAATTTCGATTTTTTGATTTTCTTTTTTTTTTTCTCGTGAAGTGGATTTTATCAATTACGCCACGTGATGTTCCCGATTCCCTCGAGCCACATGGGTGCCCCCCTCCCCTTCCGCGTGGGTTTTTTTTTATTTTTTATTTTTTTAATACAGTGGAGGAGCACCCACGTGGCTTACCGTGAGCGGGCCCCGACCCCACCTTCTTTTTAATTGATGATATTAATTTGATAAGCGCAATTTTTTTCAATATTTTGTCCTTTTTGTTTTATTAATTTTTAAAATTAATACCAAGAATAACCTCAAATCAATACACATCTAATGAATTTATCCATAATTAATTTGTTGATCACTAAAAATCTCAAAATGATATCGCTGTGATAAATTTATCTTAAATAATTTTTTCACCATATAAACTCATAAATTGATATATTTGTGATAAATTTATTATCTGTTAATTTTCTTTAAATTAGATTAATGTAAAAAATCACAAATTGATATATTTATGACAAACGGGGGTTAAAACCCTAAATTGGGACACTCATCAATTGTCATGTATTATTTAATTCAGCAATTTGACAGTAAAATTTAACGAAAATTAACCGAAGATAAAATTGTCATAAGTGTATCGGTTTAGGATTATTTATCGTACTAATATTTTTTCTTTTGCGATATAATTGTTGGGGCAAATGGAAACTTAGTTTCTCCAATTACTTATCTTATGTAGAGGCGGTAGTTATCTTCCCTGAATAGACACATAGCGTTCTTTCTTTTGCAAAGAATAGACGGTCGATTGGGTTAATGCGTCCTCTAAATTGTGATGGAAGATTCATAATTGATAAACATTGAGTTCTTTTCATACGTCGATGGCTTCTCTTCATCATAGAGTAATAAAAACGACTTAGTTTGGTATGCTAGTACTAATCGAGGGTGCGTCGAAAGTGATAAACTTTGAGTAATTAGGTACTAAACAAATGCCACGATGCTGTCTATGCTAGTATTCATCACGAGGATGTGGCCCCCTCTTCTTTTAAATGGATGATATTGATTTGGCAAGCTCATTTATTTATTTATTTTTCATGTTTTGACCTTTTGGTTTTAATTTTTTTTTTTAATTTGAAATTCAATCCCCCGAATCACTTCTTTTACGCAGAGTCGATAGTTATCTTCCCTATATAAGTGTGATCGTTTTTTCCTTTCAAGAAGAATACACGATGACGGAAGATTCACAGTTGACAATCATCGAGTACTTTTCACTCGTCAATGGCTTTTCTTCATCGTGGAGCGATAAGATCGACGGCATAATTTGGTATGCTAGTATTCATCACGTGGGTGCATCGAAAGCGATAGGCTTTCCCTAATTAGATACTTGATAAATGCCATGATGTTGTCTATGCTAATATTCATCACAAGGGTGTGGCCCCCTCCCCTTTTTAAGGGTATTTATTTATTTATTTAATATTTTTTGACCTTTTGGTTTTCTTATTATTGTTTTTTTGAGATATAACTGTAATGGTAGATAGAATTTCAATTTCCTGAATCACCATGTAGAGTTCCCTATATAAGCGCAATAATTCTTCCATTTGAGAAGAGTAGATAGTGACGAAAGATTTACAGTCGATAAGCATCATGTACTTTTCGCTCGTCGATGGAATTTCTTCATCATAGAGAGATAAGATTGACAACATAGGTTGGTATGCCGGTATCTATCACGAGGGTGCGTTGGAAGTGACAAACTTCCTTCAATTAGGTGACTTAACGAATGCCCTGAGATGCTGTCGATGGTGGAAATGAGGTCACTTTTCTTGTCGGCCATCTTGGTCCGTTCATTTTGTCCAAAAAAAAAAAAAAAAAAAAAAAAATCTTGGTCCGTTCACGATGATTTGTTTTTCCCATTTCGAAAGCTCAGATAGGTCGATGGCATGTTCCCAAAAGAGGGGTAAGGTCAAAGACAATATGCAGGATTGGCCTTAATGATTAGACTTTAATTCTTGGCCTTCAACCAAAAACTCTGAAGAAAAAGAAAAGAAAGAAAAATGCGACATCGCATCAAAAGTGAGTTTATTTCATAAAAAATTAATGATTTAAAAAATATTTTCATAAAATTTATAATTTAAAAAAATATTTTGATTATACATGAAAATGTTTGAACATAAAATGTTGTAGATAATGAAAATATTTCTTATTGGTGAATTATTTTAAATGATACAAGCAATCGTGTTTAGGAATTTTTTTTTCAAATCATTTATTTTTATATACCTCATAATCATTACTGATTATGATAACTTTCTAGGCATGTGATACGGTTATTAGAGCACTAGATCTGTACTTTTGGGTAGGCACGAGCAACACAAACCGATCAAATGGGGAACCACTTGGTTTGGATCGGTCGGTTCTAAAGGGAATTGGTCTAGTTCAATGTTCCAATGGAACCGGTGATTTTTGGTCCAGTCCACAATTCTAATGGAATTGATCGACTGGACAAATGATTTTTTTATTTCTCATGTAATTTTTTTTTCTTCCCTTCTCACGTGTCCTTATCTCCCGTCTCCTCTCTCTATTGATTTCAATGGGGGTATTATTCATAAATCAATCGGTTCCATTGGATTGGTTAGGAATTGGACTAGACCAGTTATCTAATCCCATGACTAGGCGGTTTGGTCCTCGATTTCAAAAGCTAGGAACTGAGCCGGTTTTTGATTCTTGAGTAGGACCGGACTAGACCGAGCACTGATTGCCCCTACTTTTGGGAGCATCTTGAGAAATATGTGAGCTAGTCGAAGCTCAAATCTCAATTGTCTTTTTTTTTTTTTTTTCCATTGTCACGCAATTTCCTGCTCTCTCGCACGAATTTAGTTCCTACTTTAAGGGTGTGTTTAATCGAGTAAATAATTTTCCACGAACCAAATTTTGAATTTTGACGTGTTTGGTTTCTATAAATTATCAATTTACGAAAAACCATTTACGCTAAAAAAATATGCTTCACATAAAATTAGAAAAACAAATTCTCTTACCTAAAAAGTAGGAAATGATTTTTTGTGAAAGTACTCTGCTTTATCACGAATTTTTCCTCCAAAACAAACACAACATTAAAATTCACGAAGAGCCGCGACTCGCGCCGGCATCATGAGAAAGCCCTCGACTTCGATTGCGAAGCAGTGGCCAGAGAGACTCCTTGCTAGCAAGGCCTGTTGTAGCTTTCGCGCAATTTTGCCGTCCGAGGACGATAACGATCAGACGATGATGCCCACGATGTCATCAATTCGTTGCATTAATGTAAAAGTTCGATATTTTCTATTCGCCGAAGGGCCGATCCGAAAGGTCAAAACGAAAGTGACAGCACCCGCCACGTCCGGCTCCTGAGGAAGAGTCCGGTCCGAAACGGGTGCCGTTCGGCCCGTGCTATGTGTCTCTAGGGTTCTGTACTATTTCAAGTGGACTCCCTATTTTGACCAAAAAACAAGGAAAAAAAAAAAGTAGGCTCCCCCTCACATGGAACATGTGAAGGCACTATCTTCCAACGAAGGATCGTCGGGGACCGCCACCAGCGATTCCTTTTGGGATAGGGACCGATTCGATCGTAATATCAGTGGGGGTGGTCCCAAGAACCCTGTTTTGGACACTATTCGCGTTCGTAATGTCGGGCTTGTTAAGATACACGCGTGAGAGTGAGTTGTGTTAGAAAAATATAATATCAAAAAATTGATATGGTGTAGAGTGCTTTTTAAGTGAATGTGTATTTAACTGAATATACCTTTTGATGATTTCACTAAGTGAATGTATCGGGCAAGTGGGCATTGTGGTATAGCAACGCGGACTCATGTGTAGTTGAAGTTGATGCAGAAGGATATACGCCTGAATTAAGGGGCGCAAACATCACACGTGAGGGGGCGGTAACGCTCCGTACATCTTGAGTATTTCTACTGTAGAGATACCCGGGGTTTGCTTTTATTTTCTATTATGGGTATATAGGCGTTGAAAGAAAGCTTGGAATGCTATTTTGGGACAAGGCATAGCAATCGGCAACAGTGATTCTACCACTCGATCCAATTTAGCTATGCTAATGGAACACGAAAAGTTTTCAGATGATATGGACCCCCAAGAGATGAGCGAGAACTTCCAATTGCTTAGGGGTCGCACTTTGTTTTGTATTCTTCTGGATCCTTGCACATGGAAAGGGAGTCGGTAGGATATGAGGACCTCTGCCCGGAAACACGAAGATTCCATTTCTTTTCCAGAAAACATTTGGCGCTGGGCGCTATCCCCAATGGAATCCAGCTCAAGCCGTGAAGAAGGGCCACTCGGCCCGAGATCTCACATGCATTTGGACTACTTAGTAGCTTCATGCAAGAACAGAAGAGGAAAGCTCATATACAGGCCCTTCGCCCGCCCTAGCCAAGCCTTCTCTTCTTATAACTGACTAATCCTAAGACAAAGGGTCGAGAAACTCAACGCCACTATTCCACTATTCTTGAACAACTTGGAGCCGGGCCTTCGTTTCGCACTATTACGGATACGAAAATAATGGAAAAAATTGGATTGTCTTGTAGGACTAGGAGCTCTACTAGGCTTGACCGTGGTAAATTGACTTATTAAAGAAAGAATGACGTAGGTAGACTAACTAGAAGTAGTAGGAGTTCCCGTCGAAGGGCAAATGATTCATTTAGGAAAGATCAGATGCGGATAAAAGTCTGTTTGAAAGGGGGGAAACTCGAAATTTCATAGAAGAAGAATCGGGTCGACATAAAAACTTTTTCGGTAAAAATAGTCTAATGAGAAAGCAAGTCGAAAAGCAAATGAAAAAGATGGCGAGAGACGTGAGTGCTTTGACTGTATCCGAGAAGGGGAAAACCGAACCGTGCGTTCGAATAAAGAGGGGTCGATTTTCTTCTTTTTGCTCGAAACCCCTTAAGCATGTACATTTTCCCGATTGCGAGACACTTGTCAAACTCGTGGATTAGATAACACGCGAGCCAAGTTGCCCGAGCAGGACCACATCCGGCCGATAATCACGGACGTCCCGTGATACAGTCCATCACTCAATTGTTAAAAAGGTGAAAGATTGTGTACTTGTTTCAAATTGGACTTGTCAGAATCCGATCCATCCGATGGGCAATAAACGCCCTCAGCAATCTTTATGCAGATCGACCCAAAATAGGAAATTGTCAGAGCAATAATTTATTTCGCAGCATAAGAATCGACTATGGTGGAGAGCCACAGCATATCCCGAACGCAATGATTAATCGATGCTCCTGAAGAAGGCGCATGAGTGGAAAACGTGCCGACTTGGAAGAATTCGCCTATTTGTCGACGGTAGAAAATTGCAGTGAAGTCAACGAGCTTGGGTTTTTCTGCAGGATGCCGTGATTGACGTGTTCATCTGGGAAGTTTCGTTCACATCAACCTCGTTGACTTGCTTTTAGTAAGGGGAGCGAGGGAGAAACGGGAAAAGGGGAAAACGAAAATCGTGGGTTGCTTCGTTTCAGGACTTTGTATTTGTCAGGGGCAAGAAAGGATTTGAGAAAGCATCATAAAGATCACGGTGTGGTCTTGAGTTATGACTTGTAAGGGTTGGAGACGGAAGAAATGAGCAAGGACACTCTTGATTCAATGCGAGAAAATTTGACCCTAGTAAATTTAACTTATTAAGATCGAATCAAGTCTAGTCAAGGTTCGGCATTCAGCTACTTATAAAAAAAAATCGAATTGACTTGAGCTTGAATAGCAAACCACGACTCTCGATCCGACTCAAGCTTCAATAGGAGTCGGTATCCGCGTGTTGGAGAGCAACCAAATTCATGGAAACTCCTCATGGGTAGAGAGATTAGAGACACCACATGCTGCCAGAAACTAAAGGATGGCCGAAATTTCGGGTTTCGACATAAAATGGACCAAACGGGAATACACAATTCGATGGAAATTTCCACAAAATGGGGGAAAGAAATTCGGCCATTGCTCTAGGCACCCAGAAGGGCAAAATTGAGTTACATGTATTTATGGTTCCTCAAATGTGAGATAAAGACATCGGACACAGCTTCGGACAGGAATGAAAACTGGAGAATTAATATAAACCATGGTTCGATTCTGACTTCCGGTGACCTAAAAGCTACCTTCCATATATACAAGTACAACCCCGTCTAGTATGAAAAGTTGGAAAAACGATGAGTCAAAGGGGTAAGAAATGAAGAAAAATGGAAGATGAACAAGTATCGTCACTCCAACCCTTCCCGACAAGATACTTGTATCTCCGGCCAAGAGAAACGAGACACTTGGAGATCGGGTAATGAAACTCACAGACCTCTGAGATGGAAAACCCGGTGCCGAGAAATCACCTTAAATATCGTAATCGATGTCTGTGATGTTCTGCGAGGCTGAGCGCTTAACAAGGTTCTCTTGCTCATCATAAAGGTCGAGATTTTCGCAAGGGGCAGGGAAGATGGATCCAATTACACGACCTTGGACAAATGCACACTGAAATATATGCTTCTTCTTGTATGTCAGCCCAACAGACATGTCCCGGAAGGTCACGTTTCTGACAGGGATTTCTTCACTTCCATGGATGCGAACTGGCACACGGACTCCTTGGCCATGGACCCCAATGAAGCTTATGTGCTGAAGAATAGGGAAGGCCTTCCGGTCATAGCCGTCATCAGGGTGCTCATTGTAGTCTGTCTTGATAACGATTCCAACCCGCACATTTTCAAATGTGATGTTTCTGTAAGTTATATCTTTAACATAACCGCCCCTTCCTGGTGCAGTCTTAATCCGGACCGCACGCCTGGAATCCCACACGAGGAGGTTTTCTACAGTGACATTTGATACTCCACCAGACATCTCACTGCCTATGGATATGCCCGCGCTGTTACATAAAGAAATTATTATTGGTGTCCTACATAATATGCTGACTCACCAACACTAACAAATGGACAAAGAAAACTGAAAGGACAAATTCTGGCATTCTATCTGAAAACAGCTTCTTCAGATGCATACTACGTTGAACTTACTAATATGCACAATTCAGCAAGATCCATTCGAACTCTGCATTCTAAGTAGTGCTAAACAAGAGCAGATTTTGCAAGTTGTAGATAACAGAATGTGACATTCCATTTAACTAAGTTAAAAAACCATAGCTTGAAGATTATAGACATTCTTCAGATAATATGCTGTTCTAAGCATAGACTGGATACCACTCAAGGTGATGAAATATGAGAATGAAAACAGCAAATCACTATGGAATTCCCAAGCATGTCAAGTCAAAATTTCTGGATGTCCTGTGCAGTGAAAATGAGCTACCTGACCATAGAGCGGACAACAAGGTTTCTGATGAGGATGTTTGTTGATGGTCGTTTATAAGAAATTCCATACTGATCCCATCCACTCTTTATTGCAATCGCGTCGTCTCCAACACTTATGTAACAATCCTCAATTACCATATCCTCGCATGAATCTACCATGAAAGAAATAATTGTTAGCCTGTTATCCTGATGTACTTGATGAAAAGAACAGGGAAAAAACAACCTTATCATAAAAAACTAAGCTTTCCTTACCCCCTGTATTGGGACATATGGACAATTGTATGCACCGCACTTGCTTCAGAAGCAACAAATAGAAGAAAATACTGATGTAGAAAAGCTCCTCTACTAAAATTCATCTAGCTGTTTGCCAAGACAACTGACCAGGGGTTGCTAGGCTAGGATGCTAGGAAATTGCACCAAGGTACGATAATTAAGGGCATAATACATTTAGTTTTATATTACCAAGCAATTAAGTTTACTTTACTGCAAATGAAAATGCAACAAGACAATCATGATTCGACCATCCCAGACTCCTTTTAAAACTACCTTGCAATGAAATGACTCCACCAGCAATTAATGTTATATCCCTGAAAATGACATTCTCTGGAATAATCAGTTGATGTCGCTAACTCAGCCCTGGCATCTTTAACCCAAAGAAAGTACAGAACAGAAATGCCTCTGGAACAGGCACTGTCCACCAACTACTCAAATAGCTCTGCAATGTCTCTTCAACTTGTGCCTTGTTACCTTCTGCCATGGCTATGTTTAAGAAGATATTAAAAAACTTAACTTCTCCAATTGCAGGAATATGACCTTTTACAACAATCACAGTTGATAACACTAACTGTGATCGATTATTTGAACCTTTTCACATCATTGCATTTGATACCATACCAAGTTTTCCGTAACATCTATTTGCTCAAAGTCTTTTTTATAACCTTTTCCGCAGTTTTCTATAGATCTTTCCCCACCCTTTTTAAGATGAATTTCCACCCTAAAATCACATCTTCAGACTGTCATTCTAGTTGCGCACAATATCTCAACCGAACTTTCATCTTATCAACAATTGAGATACCCAGTTTTCCTCTGAACTGCATTTTCTCGAGGGCCCACACTCTTCTTACTCATTTTGTGCACGTATTGGTGTTTGACCACCCATCCAATGCTTCTCCTATGAAATTTCCACTTAAAACTTTAATGGCAAGGGATATGGCCTTTTATCCTAGAAAAATAATCCGACAGAAAAGAATAAACTTAATTTGCATCTATTACTACTGCACGAACATCAGTAATCTTACCGAAAGAATCAGAACATATTCAGACCAAGAAGAAGCCAAGAAATGCAGGAAAGGAAAACAATAGCCTCATAAGCCAATGGACAGATCAACGGAGCTCAAAGAAAGAGGCTAATGAAAAAAAGACTCACCAGGATCTATTCCATCAGTGTTTGGGGCCTCAAATATGGGAGCCAATATAGTGACATTCTTAATCGTCACATTTTTGCAATCATATGGATGAAGTGTCCAAAAAGGAGAATCCCGCAAAGTGATATTAGAGATAACTATGTGACTTGACCACATGATCTGAACTAGTGGGCCCCTCGTGTGGTTAAGAAGCTTTTGGCGGTATTTCTTCCACCATGATTGACCCTGTCCATTTATGGTGCCATTATGTCCTGTTTATCAGGGAAAAAAAAAATTAGAAAGGCAGATTAAATCTGAGTTTTGAATAAAGACAACTAAAAATTCTTCAGGTCTAACATTGCTCAATTAGATTCAAATTGAGAAATTATCAATCTCATAACTGAGCCATGTTACTAACTGGTTAGCTTGAAGCACTTGAATTGGTGATTCACATTGGTTGAACATGTAGGCACACGTTTGTGCTCTCAACCTCTCTATCTGAGACAATGTGCTCTACTTTTACGAGTCATCGATTCATTTCAATGAAGATACACCGATGAGAACTGTGAAGCAACTACCTATACAAGGAGAAACACCAACCTGTTATAACAATATCTTTGAGGTTTTGACCATGAATCAAACTTCCATATCGAGGTCCAGGATGCTCTCTACCATAACCGTAAGAAGGGAGTGGAGGCATCAACGGCCAGTACTTCTGATCCTGTAAGCAGACAAAAAGGAAAATATACAAGAGAGTTTGATTAAATTTAGCAGATCCACGAATAGTAAAGAAAAACTCAACCGGTAGTATTGATATTTTTCCAACACATACTCTTTTGTCTTCTAGATTAAAAAGGCATCCTATAGGAACAAAGCCCCCTCCAAAAACACCTCAAATACAGGCAACTAATTTGATACTTCCGCCTGTCCTCTATCCAGAATGTAGAAATGCGTGCAAATTCCGAACATACACAGCCAAAGTAGTGCTAGCCATGATAAGGCACGCATGGACAGCACTCATCAGCCTATTAGGTATCTTTGAAAAACAAATGAGAATTAAGACCATCTATAGAACCATCACAATTGTTCCCTGCTTTTAATGAACATAAAGGTCATGGCGTGATGTCGATCAATGACAGAAGAAGTAGTCTGCATACTACTGCCAAGACATTCGACCATCACCAATCCAAGTACTATACATCATCATACCATTCTAGAAACATGCTTCTGCATTTTTTTGGTAGACTTAGTTCATAAGAGGCTTGATCCGCTGACCGATCTGGAGATCAATACAGACTCCTACAGCATTTACAAAAGATCCAACCACGAGCTGCCTTTCTTCTTTTGGACAAACAAATTCCCCTAAGAAGGGCGGCAGCACATGTCACCTACACTCTGAAACCATCCTGCTCGTTTCCCTTATAGAACCTACAGTCCTCCTGCTGATTATCCCATTCTAATCTCAACAACATCCCCACCCTCTACTTCTGCTGAAACAGCCAATCCAGATCAAACAAAAAAGAACTAATTTTTAAACTAGTTTCATGCTTGCTCGCTAGAATTAGTCAACCAAAGCTACTTGGGAAACAGAGCATCAAACTGCTTGCGAAATTCACTAAAATAGAATCACCAACCTCAATGGCGAGTATAACCGCTCCTTCAGCGAGGAACAGCGTCATGTGGCTCGTCAGGTTGAACGGCGCCGTCAGCCACCGCCCGGGGGGCACGTTGAGCTGGCCGCCGCCTCTCTTCCCCAGCTTCGAGATCGCCCTGACCGCCCTCTCGAACGCCTCCGTGTTCACCGTCACCCCGTCCCCCACCCCTCCGAAGTCCGTCAGGTTGAACGCCACCGGCCGGAGCCTCGGCACCGCCCGCCCCGCCTCCCACTCCGGCGACCGCCACCGGAATATCGAGAACCCCCGCCGCCGCCGGCCGCCCCGACGACGGCGCCGCGCTGCCACAGGAACACGGTGGCGAGGGCGGCGATCCACAGCACGGAGAGGAGCGTCTTGTGCGAGGAGACGAAGGCCGGCGCCGCCCCCCAGCGCCGGAGATCGAGGCGGTGGTGGCCGAATCTGGCGAGGCCTAGGGTTTCCACCATGGGTACCGTGATCGGTGCGGCGGAAAAACTTTCAATCCGACTCCGAAAAGCGAGCCCGGATCGGAGCGAGGAATCGAGCGAGCTCTAGCATGGGGGAGATCGGGGGAGATATTGTCGTCGTCGTTGTTGATGAAGGCGTTTTCGGTTGATCAATCGGGGTCAGGTGGGATTTGTCGTTTGATTTCTCGAGGAGGAGGGAAAGATGAAGCAGATGATGGAGTGCATTCGAAGTGAAGGAGACTTCTCGTGCGTTTGTTTTTTTTTTTTTTTTTAAAGAGATTGGTGTGCTCGATTCCTGATTTTGGAACAACCACTCCCTTTTCGATTCGACAGTCTCGATTTGATCCTTTCCAGCGTTTTTACACCACCAAATTTTCAGCGGATTTGGTACGTTTCAATTTGACGAGATTTAGAATTTGTTAACTTTAAATGAGACATGCATATATGGAGTAGGAATTGCCATGAGTTTTTGAGTCGAGTTGCATGCTATTGCAAAAACAATGATGATGTAATGTTAGGAATGCGTTGATCTTGTAAAAGTCGACAAGGATGGGGATTATAAATTAGTGATACATGTGAATGGTTCAGGTCTAATTAAAGAACTACGACATGTGGATCTGCTGGCGTTCTTTTTTGTGTCCACCCAGCATTTACTAGGGGCAGCATGGAACCGGTGAAGAAAAAATAGGTTGGATGCTTTATGGGTAATTAATAAATGTGTTCGACAGTGACGCCAGAAGATTATAATAGGAATCTTTTCATGTTAGGGCGGAGTAGATGCGTGGTTGGAAAAATGACCGAATGTGTAATGTATTTGCTTCTTTTGTGATCGCATGATCGATTAGAGAGTTTATACTATCTTTTTCCTTATAAAGAGCTAGAAACATCCACAGGACGAAGCTTTCTTTTATGGGGTAGAAATGGATCGGTTAAAAACGGATCAAATCGAATTAGCACCTATTATTTATGTGGCAATTTGCTTGAGCAACCGATTTTTTCCCCCTACGTTTCCTCCCTCCATTTTCGGGGTGATTTTTTTTTGGGACAATACGGATTGGGGAAGTCACTTGTAAACTGCTGTCGTTGAGTCTCTCTCTCTCTCTCTCTCTCTCTCTCTCTCTCGTACCGATGCAAAAGTAAGTAGCAGGACACGAGTTTGGTGAAGCTGGTGAGGGGTTACGATCGTTTGGGGTCATGGAAGAAGCCCGTGGATCGGCCTTATCTACCTAAACCTAAGACAGAGACGTGTTCTTCTTGTTGGGATTTGATGAAATATGCAAGAAAGAGAGAGAGATGATCTGTTGAGTTCGGTTGAAGCGTACCTTCGGATGTACCAAGCTAACTACTCTTATATACTCACCAGATCCTTTCGGGCGTTCAAGTACAACTGAAAATTGGGCATGGTTGGGCCCGGACTCGACCGGGTTAGGAAAAATGTCCAAGCCCTCCTGGATGATGGGCGGGCGGGCGGGCGGGCGGCGAGCCCGGCCGCTACATCTATTTTCGAAGTTTATGCTGGGGCACCGCATGTATTTGTACAGATAGCAACTACATGCAGGGTTGCTCGAGCTGAAGTGAGAATTTTATCGGTCTGGGTGCAATATTTCGAAAAATTTTGGATTATCGGATTGCCTGAATATTCATTTTGAATACCGAACTAAACTTACAGCGGTATAGGCATCGAAAGAAACATAAAAGTTGTCACTTTCTTTTTTTTTTAAAGATAAATTAGTGACAGAGCACGTCAGTATATAAGGGGATACTGGTTTTGTGATTGATGCGATCGGGAAAACAACAGATCTACCATGCGCAAGAAATGGAGCAACAGAGACAACAGAAATCTCACCTACTGTCCGTTGACGTTTTATAGACAAATGAAACGAGGAAAGTCAATGGGGGCGATCCTCTTCAAGCCAGGAAGAAATGCGATGACGAGCGACGGATCGTCAAATGATGCCCGCCAGGGATTGGCTGAGCATTTTCATCAGGAAAATGTTGGCACAAATGTTCGAATTGAGGAAATATGGAAGGTAAAATATACTGGTAAAGAAAATAAGTAGAGATTCTTGCAGTAGCACTGTTAGTATGCTTAAATAAGAAACACATGAAATATACCCTGATCAGAATTTCATATACAAATGCAACGTAAAAAATCAGGAGTATGATTTTATTCTAAGAGGTTCTTCGTGATTATATTGGGGACGGTTTTTTTTGGGTTGGGCCCGCCCGTTGATCAAGTTTAATCATGATACATAGATGGGAAAATTGCACCAAAAGTCCCGAATCTTGTGTATCAAATGTAGGCAAATCCTAAATCTTTCAATTAATTCAATCAAGTCCTAAATGTACTTCGAAAAAGTGCAATGAAGTCCTTTCGATGAGAATTACTTGAAATTTCTTTCGCGTCATTTAAAAAATCTTTATGTGGCATTCTTAATTTACGCTTTTCAACAAAATCTGATGACTTAATTGCATATTTCGATGAAATGTTAAGGACTTAACTAAACCAATCGGAATGTTTAGGATTCATACCGCTTTTTGATAGAGATGTAGGAGGTTTAGGACTGGTGGCGTAATTCTCCCTAATACAAATGTTATGACGAATGTCCTGATAAGTTCTCATCAGAGTATCCATCTCTTATCATCAGATGAAGCAGCCTTCCGATCTCACGTACCAGATAACCATCGAAGCGCATACCTCCGTCGACTCACATCAATCAAGCACAGAACGAAGAACTTTGCATAAATTTTGCATGCTCCGAATGACTTCATCACATCGTTTTTCCATCTGCGCGTTTTTATGTTTCTCCGCCGACAGTTTCATCTTAAATGAGATTGCAGCACCGCTGCACTCACGAGCTGGTGTCGAACTAGTCTTGTCCTAGCAGCTGCTGCTGCTGTCGCTGGTTTATTGTATTGTATTATTAGAGGCCGAGAGGGGGATGACAAAATTTCGAAGCTGTTGTAAGTTCAGCCCGCGGTGCCCAAAAACCCTAGAATTGTTCGAGTGCTCATACGTTGCGACCGAAAAAATGAGGAAAGAAACCTTTGAAAACATTACGATGGACCCAAAAAGCGGATCGAAAGTTAGAGGTCGAAAGTGCAGCACGCAAAGGTCATACAGCGTTGAACGGAGAAAAGAAAGATGCAAGAAACATCTCATAACTCGACACTCTCCCTCATGTGAAGGCCGATACGATCCAGAGGCTTTGGAAATCCGATTTCCTGAAACGAAAGGGAGGCTAGTATGAACGGAGCAGAAGAGTAATGCGAGGGATCGGGTTCGATTCCCGCTCGAAAAAGCCAAGTGCATCAGTTTTCAACTCGCCTGAGAGCAACCCCAATCTACTGGGATCGTGCATGAAGATATACATAGCTCGCTCGTAACACGCTTGTCGTGGTTATCTCCTATGGTGGTGGTGGGCTTTGAGTCCTGAAACCTTGTGAACCCTGCCACGTTAATGGAGGCTCTTGCTCCGATTGACCTGGTCAAACCGATTTCGTTAAACCAAAACGACAATCTCGCTTCTCGCCTTCATTCCCCTTTTCTCCATCTTCCCGCACAGGGGGGCCTCTCTCTCTTTCTCTCTATACTTAGAATGTCTCATGAAAGCTTGCCAGCTCCATCGCGAGCCCTCCAAGCCACCACCACACCAACATGACAAACTCTTCCGATGCCAAATTAAAGAAAACTCTCCTGAGCAGCAGCAGCAGCAGCAGCGGCAGCCCCGCCGAGCCCTCCCGCACCTGCCACCCCCTCTCGTCGCCGAGCAGCAGTTTATTTCCAACCGGCATAGGACGACGAGAACCCCCCTTGCCCCGCCCCCACCCCGCCCTGCTTGGCAATGGCCGCCGCTGTTCGCTGCCGCATCCTGCTGTCCTCCCTCCTAGTCCTCGCCATGGCCTACCCGTCTGATTGCGTCACCGAGGACGAGGCCCTCCTTGAGCTCAAAAGCTCGATAACCGACAACGGGGCGTTGGACTCCTGGGTCCCTAGCACGCCTCCTTGTAAAGGGTGGGTCGGCGTGATTTGTTTCAATGGAATCATCACAGGCCTCCACCTCTCCGACAGGGGGCTCACGGGAAAGGTCAACGTGGAGTCCCTGGAGACGATCCGTGGCCTCAGGACTATCAGCCTCGTGAACAACTCCTTCTCGGGCCCGATCCCCGAGTTCAGCCGCCTGGGCGCCCTCAAGTCGCTCCTCCTGGTGGGCAACGAGTTCTCGGGGGAGATACCGCGGGACTTCTTCTCGCGCATGTTGTCGTTGAAGAAGGTCTGGCTCTCGAACAACAACTTCTCGGGGCTGATCCCCTTATCCTTGAAAGAGCTTCCCAATCTCATGGAGCTCCACCTGGAATATAATCAGTTCTCAGGAAACATCCCGGATTTCAGAAATGAGAAGCTCACTTCGCTGGACGTGTCGCACAACAAGTTAGAAGGCCCAATCCCAGCTAGTTTGTTGAAATTCGGGGCGAGTTCTTTCAGGGGGAATGAGGGGCTATGCGGGAAGCCTCTGGACAGGATATGCTCGGACCCGGAGAAACCTACTGCCGAGCCTGTGCCTGGGGGGGAATCGCTAGCGGCGAGCCCCAACACCGAACCAAAGAGTTCCGTAGACTCCTGGGTAATCTTTGGGACGGTGGGCGCGTTGCTGGTTGTTGGAATGTTATTCTCTTACGTATATTCTAGCCGGCGCAGAGACAATGACTTCAGCGTCCTGGGAAAAGAGGTTGTCCACGACGCAGTTGAAGTGCACGTGTCAAGCTCAAAACATAGTAGCCGGACAGCGTCGAGCAAGAAAAGCAGCGTCTCGAAGAGAGGGTCGCACAAGGGCAAGGACATGGGGGACCTAGTGCTGCTCAACGAGGACAAGGGCCCGTTCGGGCTGTCGGATTTGATGAAGGCGGCCGCAGAGGTACTAGGAAATGGCGGCTTGGGTTCAGCCTATAAGGCTGTCATGTCCAACGGCTTATCTGTTGTGGTGAAGAGGATGAGAGAGATGAATAGGTTAGGGAAGGAGGGATTTGATGCCGAGATGAGGCGGTTCGGGAGGTTACGACACGAGAACATCTTGACGCCGTTGGGTTATCATTACCGGAAAGAGGAGAAGCTTTTGGTTTCAGAATACGTCCCCAAAGGCAGCTTGTTGTACATCTTACACGGTAGGGGGTCGTTGCTGATATTCAGTAGCTCATCACATTAATTCGATGCTTTCGGCATTTTAAATTTTCTGGAAAGAAGCAAAAAAAGGCTGTGCGGCATTCGCCTTGATTCGATGCCAAACATGACAGTCCTCGAAGGCATTCGTAATCTTAGCCCATGCAAACAATCGATGTATTATGATACGTTTCTTCAATATAGCCTGCGCTGCTCTTATATGCGTACATATCTCTGATCAGTAAAAGCATTTCTTTTCAGGTGATCGCGGCATTTGTCATGCTGAGCTCAATTGGCCTACCCGTTTGAAGATCATACGCGGAATTGCTCGTGGCTTAGGCTTCCTTCAATCAGAGTTTGCATCGCATGATCTACCCCACGGGAATCTCAAGTCGAGCAACGTTCTCTTAGGCGAGGATTACGAGCCGTTGCTCAGTGACTACGCATTCCATCCTCTAATAAACCCTCCTCAGGCTGTGCAGGCGATGTTCGCCTACAAAGCCCCAGAGTCCCTACAAAGCCAGCAAGTCTCCCCGAAATGTGACGTCTACTGTCTCGGGATCGTCATTCTCGAAATAGTGACGGGAAAGTTCCCTTCTCAATACCTCAGCAATGGGAAGGGCGGGACGGACGTCGTGCAATGGGTGCATTCTGCGATTTCCCAGAAAAGAGAAGAGGAAGTGATCGATCCGGAGATCCTGAGCTCTGCCAACGCCATGCCTCAGATGCTGCAGCTACTCCATATCGGAGCGTCTTGCACCGAGAGCAATCCCGAGCACCGAATCGACTTGAGGGAAGCGATTAGGAACATAGAAGAGGTGAAAGGTTGAGGCGCACGCTTACGTCCCAGCCTGAACGGAGCTGTCTCTAGGCGACAACATAGAATAGTTCATATTAGTGTCACAACCTTTTGTCGTCATTTTTGGTGATCTCAAAAAAAAATAAAAAATGAAATGATGAGCTCTCTTAGCAAATGGTCTGATCAGCATTTTGAAATCTCTGGACGATTGAGGTCTATGAATTCGAAAGCTTCGGCATGAATTTCTTTGGTACCATTCACAATGACTCGCTTAAAGCATAATGAAAAACAAAAAATGCAGGCTTCGAGGCTGAGGACCTCAGGCATGGTTTTGGCTTTCGAAAAGAGGTCACTTTCTCTCAGTCAAGTTGTCTAGTGTCTAATCATTTCCATCAAGATTGGGTTGTTTGGTGTCGGTCTTGGTCCGGGTTCAGGGATGAAACTTTGTTAGCAGTGTCGATCTAAGTTTCCTTGCCGATTCTTATGGCTGGTGGATTGGTGTTGAGCATTTAATCTGGAGACTGAAGTTATGTACAGGCCCTTAATTCCAAGTATATGAACAGCAGTTTGGAGACGATCGGTGCTACTGTTTTCATTTGTACAGTTCATTGATCTTTTCTTTCTGTTGCTTTGGCCGAGTCGGATAGTTTCGGTGTGTATGGTAAGAAGAATTATGCATAAATCACCGCAATACTCCATTAGAACATCAGTTTTTTTGCTGCTATTACCATATTGTTCAGACTTGCACAGACCATGTCTCCAATGCATAATTTCTCCTTGTCCTGGATGAAGGAGGATGCACTCTATCATGCAACAGTTCGGAGATGATCGATGTCATCGGTCTCCATGCAACGAATCGTTTCATTCATGGAGGATCTCGGCATCATGTTAATAGCCGGAACTCCCGCATGCTCTCATGAAATGCTTGATTCTGATCATCTTGATTCTCACCATATTCACTGAACAAGCTCTTCACGTTATGGAAATGAACGAACGCAAGCACCTAGAATAGGCCATGCACAGAACGAATTCATACAGGACGCACGGCTCTACAATCTTTAAGCTGGACCCGAGTACTGATCCTCATCAAGCAACCCTGATTTGTCAGTCACGCAGCCTCTGTTCATGGGCTCAGCGCCCGCCAAAAGGGCTGAGCTCGTCCATCGCAAGCGCTGTGGTTACAACACACGGCTTGTGCTCAGGGAAACGGGGACTCTGAGTAGTATTCGCACCCGCCGAGCGCCATACCACAGGTTTGACATGACGAGTCTAAATCTATACAGAAAGTTCATTTCATGTAGGCAAAACGTTATTCGTTACTTCTTGGGTAGAATCACAGGGTGCTCTCCAGCCGTTTGATTCTTCTCTCTTCAGTGTCTTGGTTGGAACAGAGAGGTTTATATGTCAAGAAGAGAGTAGAGATTGCCAAGTGTCTGTGTTCATCATATATATATATATATATCAAAATATATTTCATGTTCTAGTAGAGAAAAGTAGGTCAAATCTAATACCTTTACGAGCCTATCAATATATTCAATTGGATCCGCCTTCACTCAAAAGCTTAAATTAATGAGTAATGAGCTAACTAGAATATTTTAACTACTTCATATCACATCAATCTTCTGATATGAGACTTCTCTAACACAATACACTCACATGTATATCCTAACATTGGATTGCCAAATTTGACAACTTGTGAGGGGAGATCAACAACTATAGCGAGAAGGAGAGTCAATATTGGCGACTATTGCAATAGAGTGGGGGGTCGACAGGCGGCATTAGGCAATGGTTTCTGGCGACCATTGCCTTGGGATGGGACCTCATCGAGTTTTGTTATAAAGAGGAAAGAGAAAGTAATAAATGTGAGCACTTATTGTTACTTGTGCTTAGTCCATTTCACAGCGAGCCAACTAGCCAGATGAGAGAAAAAGGATAACTTCTGGTTTTAATATTTTATATTATGTCAAAGGACATATGTCGGCTTTTGAGTTGAGTTAACAAAGCTTAAGCATGACATGTGGGCTGGTGACGTGGCAATTTCAAATCACTGAATATTTTCTTTGGGTAAAGAAAAGATGGGGAGCTTAAGGAAGGGAAAGTTTGAAATTAAAGATTTGCAAAGGAGGCAATTTAGTCTTTCAATTTGTTATGAGTTAGAAAACTTATATTTAAAGAAACATAGTTATAAAATTGACTATAGTAAAATATTTTATGAACCTTACACATGAAAAATTTAAGAGAAAATTCCAAATAAAGGCACGAAGTGCCATCATTTTCCTAAATAAGGGCTTGAAGTGGTCATATCAGTCTCAAAAGAAAGAACTACAGTGGATATGGTTGTTTCAAATAAAGGTTTAGTCTCGTCGGCCCAAAAAATCCTAGCCGAGCGAGGATAATTTTTTCCAAACACAATTTAAATTTAATTTTAAATTAAATTGGATAAAAATTCAAAAAATTATTAAAAAAAACAAAAATATTGGCTGCGGCCCCATCATTGGTCGGGCAGTGGTGTGATGGTCGGCGGGGTCTCTAGCATCTGGGTGAGGGCTGGCGACCCCCGTTGACCATATGTGAGAGTTAGGGATGATCAGTTCTAAGGTGAGTAGGCTCCAGAATTGGAGCATGGAACCTAACCTATTATAATTTAATTGGTTCCTAGTTTTTGGACCTTAGAACTTACCTTGTTTGCTTGAAACTAATTATGGAACTTACTTTGTTTTTCTAATCTTACCTCGTTTTTCTGGTCCAATTTCAAGGTCTATCTGAGAAGCTTTTTAATTTTTTATTCCTTTTTTTAGTTTTTTTTTTTTTTTTTAAATTATAGCAAGACTATATGAGACTACGAGCAATGGAATGATAAAAGATGAATAACAAAAACCATAATTCACCAAATGCAACAATCCATAAGATGAATACGGAAAATGTTCAAACACGTAACATAAAACATAAGTTATAAAGCTCCATTACCCATTCATCTGTAAAAATTTAGGGGAAAATGAAAGATTGATGAGGAGTTTTGAGGAAGGACAAAGGATGAAGGAATGCTGAAGTTAGAATTTAAAGGAAAAAGAAATTAAGATTTTAGCTTTTTAGCTTATAAAAATGGTATCGAAACTGATTCCAAAATAAGGTGGTTTGGTCTAGTTCTCGGCTGGATATTCACTCAGAACCTATTCCCAAATAGGTTACAACAAGTTTCGATAGGCTATGAAGCACCGACACTCTTCAAGAGCCTTCGTATCGTGTCGGACACTTCGACACGTGTCCGACACTCTCGAATACTCTCGGACACTCGGTCAACACGTGTCAGAAAATCCAACACCTAGTCAACTTTCTCGACACTCTCTGACACTCGAGTTGGAATTCTAACATACGAGTTTCCGACATGTGATTCCAATATTGAGGTTAATTTTAAAAATTCAATAAATTAGAGATCAAAATATATATATATATATATCTCAAAAAATAAAACACAATAATAAAAATAATAAATGGAGAAAGAATAAAAATCTAGTCTTCTCTTCTCTCTTGACTCCCACTTTCCATGATACATAATTCATCCCTTAAGTTTTTTTTCTCATCTTCCAACATATCTAACATGCGAGTCTAGAATATGGATCGCTTGCTTTCTCTCCAAGTTTTATGAATTATTGAAATAGATTTGAATTTGTCAAATTGAAATAATGAATGATATTAATAAATTGCGTATTAATGTTTTTAGTGCATATTTATTCTAGGATTTTTTAATTATATTTATTTATGAATTTGATTCAAATTAATTTGATTGAAATGATCATAAAAATGATAATTTATTGTGTATATATAAAAATATATATCTAATATACAACGTGTCCCAACGTGTCGGAATTCTCTGTTTTTTTAGAAACGATGTGTCGGCGTATTATGTCGTGTATCTCGTGTCGGTGTTGGTGTTACTTAGCTGATAGGAACTTACTTTTTTCGAGCAGTTTAATCTGCTTCCTAGGTAAAATAGGTTTGGTTGCGTACCCCTAACGTGGGTTGTGGGAGGGAGCCCTCCATGTTTGTTGTTGTTATTGTCGTTGTTCTTTTTTTTTAAACACTTTTTAATTTTTTTGAGTTTTTTAAAAGAAAAAACTGAAAAAAAGAAAGAAAAGGAAAAAATTAAAAAAATTAAAAGATGAAATTACCTTTCACCAAATAGTAAGTTCAAATCATTCTTTGAAACTTATATGTTCATTTCAGGTTTTTATTTAAAATAATTTCGCTTCAGGTTTTTATTTGAGAAAATGAAAGTATTTCGGATCTTTATTTGAAATAATGTTCATTTCTAAATTTTATTTGTAAAAATGAGGATATTTCATACGCTTATTTGGAAATTTCCTAAGGGTATGTTTATTTCGCGGAATACATTTTTTAGGGAAAATATTTTCTTTATTTTTTGGCTTTTGGTTTGCTTAGGAAAATGAATCAACGGAAAGCATTTTCCTAGTCAACATAAAATGTTTTCCTACCAAAACTTAAATTTAAGAAAATGATTTCCCTATTAAAAGAACAAAAAAATGTTTTCCGAATCTATCAAAACTTAAATGTGGTGCTTGATTTGCAAACAATTTTTCTTATAAAATTATATTTTTAGAAAATTTGAATTTGATTTTTTTTTAAATCCAAAATTTATATTTTTTCTTCTTTTTCTTTTCTTCCTTTTTCTTTTTCTCCACCCATCGTTGGCCACGGGGATGGTCGACAAGGTTTAGCCTTGCCAAATCGGGCAAGCTCATAGCCTCCGAGACGAGGCTTGAGTTCGTTCGGGGCCGGTGAGCCTCAATCCTAGCCAGATCGGGTGAGTTCGTGGCCTTTGGTGGCGAGTTTTGAGGCTTGCGAGATTGGGTGAGCTTGTAGCCTTTGGTAGGGCTCAAGCCTCGCAGCCAGAGGTCGACAAGCCAAGAATCTCCCCAAATCGGGCAAGCTTGTGGCCTTGCGTAGCGAGGCTCAAGCTCATGGCGAGGCTCAAGTGGTAAGCCGCAGCCTTTGGCGGCAAGTCTCAAGCCTCGCCAAATCAGTTAGCCCGGCTTGCGACAATGGCTCAAGTTTACCCCTCTAAGCCAACTAGGGACGAATTGCCAAAGGAAGGAAAGGGGATGGCGCGAGGAAGTAGAGGAGTGAAGGAGAAGAAGAAGGGAAAGAGGAAAGGAAGAAGAAAAAAAAGAAAAAAAAAGTAATAAAAATAAAAATAATTAGAAATTCTAAGTTTTTTAAAATAAAAATTAAAAAAATTAAAATCCATTTCTTTAAAACGAGCATTCATAAAGTGGTCCCAGCGGTCTAATGGGTATAATGTCTTCGACGTACAGATCTGATTTAGTCGGTGCTTGAAACAATTTTGTCTTCTCCATATTACTATATCTCTAGAGTCAATGGACCAGAGTTAACCAGCACATTAGCAGGGTTGGGTTTGACCTGCTCCTTTAGTTTAGGGCTATAGAGTTTACTTGCTTCAGGCAAATATTCGATTTCATAGAGATAATCAACTTTTATTCGTGAACCTGTTTCTGGATCTCTACTTTATGGAAACAATATTATCTCGGGTGCCATTATTCCTACTTCTGCAGGACGCGGAAAAGCATCTTTCTATAGAATCGCCATCCCCGGTCTCACCTGCGGCAACCCTTCTCCGACCGTTTCAACTTTGTTTAGGGCTATCATCTTTCTATCCTTCCCTTTGGTCCCTTACTGCAACATCCCCGCCTTGGAGGCATGATATGAATCCCAATTTGATTCATATGATTTGAGTTTCCATTATTGAACTTATATTCTATGCCAGGATTGATGGTTCATTTCCGAATTCGCTTGCGACAAGTCCTAGCATTAGTATGAGTTCGTTGACCGCGTAAGGGCGATCCATCTTGATGACGAATTCCTTTTTTTTTTGGCTGAGAGAGTGTGAAATCATTTTCTAATGAAATCCAAACAATGGAAAACATTTTAGTCACCAAACGAAAGAAAACAGATTAGATTAATAGAAAATGCTTTTTTGGAAGTATTTTTCTTTATTATTGAATTTTTCGTGAAACAGATGTACCTAAAAATTCAATGCCAATGGTCAAATTTAGTGGGACCCATCTTTTATAGTTCACGTCTATTATGTATATTTTATCCATATAAAAATTGATGGATTATTGGATGAAAAAGCGAGGTTTCTTTTCGTTATTTTCGTAAATAATTTTCATATTAACAAAAATTGTATTGTGGACGTAAATAATTATGCCGACTCAGTCGCGGAAAATTACTCGTGGCAGGTGCTCCCGACACGTGGCGCCAGGTTAAGTCGTCTACGTGGCAGAGAAAAATGCGGTTTGATCGCTTCAAAAATGGGACCAAGAGAAGGGGGCGGAAAATGATATAACGGACGGCGCTCGGAGAAAATCCCGTCCTCTTCCGCACCGCGAAACCGGCGAAGCGATGTACCGAGCGGCGGCGAGGGCGGCGGCGGCGCTCCTCCGCGGGGCGGGGGACGCCGCCATCCGCCGCAATGCGCGCGTTCCATCGCCCCTCGTTCGGGCCGGCATAGGCGGCCGCCCTCGCTTCTTCTCCACTTCGGTGGACGCCCGCCAATCGCCGCCGGATCAGAGCCCTAACAAACACCAGAGCCACCAGCACGCGAGTCCGGAAACTCCGTATTACGTGGACTCCACCGGACCGTCGTCGTCGTCGGCGGCGGAGGCCGCGGCGGCATCGGCGTCGTCGTCGTCTTCGAGTAGGCCCGCGTCGTCGGCGGCCGAGGAAGCTCGGCGCCGCCAGAGGAGCAGTCCGTTGGGGGATTATCGGGAGGAGCAGCGCCGCGTGCTTCAGGCCTCTCTCCGACACGTGGTGAGCGGATTCACCGCTCTTTCGTTTCCTCTATCAGTACTTGTCGTTGAATCGCATGCTTTGCGATTTGTTCTGTTGTCCCAGTGATTAGCAACGTCAAAATGTTGTTTCTTGATTTCTCAACGTGGGTAATGTTCGATTCGATTGTGCCGCATATGAAACTCGAAGATGCAGTATGACTACTGGTTCCCTCCTGTCCCTGATAGTAGGGTAGCAGCAGGAAGCTGAATGAGGCACCTTTTTGCATCTTTTGTCTTGAATTAGCATGAAACTTATAGCTTATACTATTTCGTATTGGATTTTCTATCATCATTCAAACATCCCTTGAGGTACAGATGCTTTGAATTTTGTGTAGTGTGCCGAATTTGTTGTAATTGTTCCTTGTCTATGTTCCTGCAGAAAACGTTGGGATGGTCTGAAGCAGCCATGATTGCTGGGGCGAGGGATGTTGGTCTGTCGCCTTCAATAGTTGGATCTTTCCCAAGAAAAGGAGCTGCATTGGTCGAGGTATTGTGATTCCGTCAATTTAAAGAGTGATTCATTGCTATCTATTTGACCTTGAATGTAGAATGACCCTGTTGGGTCATGTTGTTAGCATAGTGCAGGGTCTAGCACTGGTAGTGAACTTGCTATGCCAATATGTGTGATGCCACATTATTTTTGATAGCACCTCCGTGCTGTTCTTTTTTGGAAAGCGGTTGATCATACAAGTCATGTCAATTATGTGGGCAATTAGGAGTCAAAATGCTTTTTGTTTGCATATTCCAGGACAAAAGGAAATGTAGGGAAAGGAAAGTTCTACATGGATTGTAGGTGTTCAATATCATTCATTGTTAACCTTCTCTTAGTTATTTTTCCTAAACATTTGCTTATGGTGGACTACCGGGTTTGCATACTAGTCATATATATATATATATATATATATAATAATCTTTTCTTGTGAGTATCCTCTTTGTGAATAAAACCAGTCCTTTTCATGAATGATCACAAAGGACCTATTTTGATATGCACGTTTTAAATATAGTATACTTAGTAGGATGTGTAGGTTTTCTGTCCATAATGAAGCAATTAGTGCTTTGGGTTTAATGCTGATTTGCCTGGCTTTGCCTTGCCAGTATTTCATGGATGATTGCTTGCAAAGGCTTATTGACAGCATTGACTCCGGAGATGAATTAAATCGGTTGATTCCTAGTGAGAGGATTTCTAGAGTCATTAGGATTCGCCTAGAAATGCAAATTCCTTATATATCAAAATGGGCTGAAGCTCTTGCCATTCAGGTAATATTGTATCGTCTTTCTTCTTACCTATGGTGGTAAAGTTGCATTTGTTTACCCCAATCTTGAGCATTTTCTGACAGGCACAGCCATTGAATGCTCCAACTAGTCTTAAGCAGCGGGCAATGTTGGTAGATGAGATATGCCATGCTGCTGGGGATGACTCCTCTGATATTGATTGGTATGTAAAGCGCTCTGTTGTTGGAGGAATATATTCAACTTCTGAGGTGTATATGCTGACTGATAGCTCCCCAGGTCAGTATGGAATACCCCTGCTTAGATGTCCGCTCCTGTTATCTTAATTTCTTTTGTGGAACATACATCCATGGTCCTTATTTCATATCCAAAAGTTAGTCAATTCATGAGTATAGGAAACTTATGAATATTGGCGTCTGCGATAATTAGTGTGAGCAACAAGTCTGATTTAGCTTTTGTCATGCAAAACCTGCAAGATTGCTGTGGATAGTCGATGATCATTGGACCCTAATTTTGCTCATGAGTCCATTGAAGAAATACCCTGGCTTCTGATGCATGCCTTTGGTCATAATGGATTATGTTTTACATATACAGTGATTGTTCTGTTCCATGTGGAAATCCTATTCAATGGTTTCTTTTTTGGGGCAGAGTTTCGTGACACATGGGCGTTTGTGGACAATCGAGTGAAAGATGTTTTTGACTTGAAAAAATCCTTCCAAGAGGTAATACTCCGGGACATTAAAAGATGTCCTCCATTTTCAACCTCTTGTCGCAATTATTGCCATATGGTACATTCTTATAGTCTTTCAATTTGTGGACAATAAGAGACTCTGACGGAGAAGGTGACATTCTCAGGTGACACATTTGGCAGAGACTGTCGGTGCGGGAGTGGGAAGTTCCTTGCAAGGATTTGTTAGGGGAGTTATGCAGAGATGATATTCTGCATGGCTCGAACAAATTCCTTCTTATGCTGAGAGCCCGAGAACTAGTGGTTGGCCTGGTCTGTATTGTCCGCATGCCCATCTCCTTGAGGCCATCTTCACCATTTCAGCATGGAAGCCATCCTTGGAGAATATGCAGGTCGCATATATGGAGTTTTTTGACTGCTCAAATTTGTTCTTTTTATGCTTTTTGCTTGTCCACCCTTTTCCTTCACTTTGCTAAGAGTCGCAACGACGGTGTTACGATTATTTAAAGCTTTTGGGCTTCGTTGAGTAGGCGAAATCACAGGCTTGTTGGACACTGATGCATCAATAAGGCCACTTATGGGCAATGATTAGAGTTATTGGTAATAGGAGCCTGTTTGGTATATACTCTCAGACCTAGACTCCTGCGAGCATTAGGGAATGACGATGAAAGACAGCCTTAAACACGAACCAACCTCAATTTGCTATCAAAATATACCCGTTTATATATATTTGATAAAACAATAAATGGGTTACAAATTTAGAGTTTCTATATTCCACAACAAATATATATATCTCAGAATTTAGCTAAACTTAACGATTATCATTAAACAAATATGCAATTGTTCTAAATCATATCTGAAATTCAATGACCAAATATTTCTTGTATATAGCGCTTTGTTTTACTTGCCACCAATTGAAGATTTTGGAAAAGATATAAGATGAATGATATGCGTAATCATAATCTAGTGATTAGTAAAAATCTCTTTTAAGCAGATCGAGCATGAGCTATGCATTTGTTAATTTTTTTTGCTCAAATTCAGTATATACATACTAGATCAAAATGAGTTATATCATTTCAACATAATCGTATACATGATATTCATTCAATCAATATTATCAAAACAAACATTAATGGTCTAATCTATCGGTCAATCTCATGCTCAATATTCAACTATGGTCACGCGTAATGCCCCGCCATGTAGACTATCAAGATTACTACTTGCTAGGTTTACCTATATTAGCTAGTGGCTCAGCCTAGAAATATATCTTGAAGATAAAGTGCATACCCCTTAATGGATTCTAAACATGCTTGATGATCGTAAACTACTAACTCATCCTTCAATAGCCATGAATCTAACCTAGAATCCATCTCATAAATTAGAATACATTTCACAAATTAAAGCATCTATCCTTTGGCAATTCAATTCAACAACCAAAATTCATTTCATAAATAAATTCATAAATAGGTACTTATAACCTTGCACAATCCCTTTCACAAAGTATTAATAGATGTCTTTGTCTGATGACAATTTTGCACATAAGCATATAAACTAAGGATAACAAGGGAGGACCAAGATTTCAACAATAAGAAACCTCTTATGTTGCTCTAAAAGCAAACTGCATTCTACCTTCAAACACATGACATGCGCTAAGTAGAATTACCGAAAGGTTTACCTTCTCTCTTTGCATGAGTGGCATTGTAGCGTAATAATGTTTGTTTACAGTTTTGTTGTTGTTGTTTTTATTTTTGTTTTGATCATCAACAGTCATTCGATATAATCAATAATATGAATAGTCATTTTTTTTATTCACACACATGGCATGTGCTAACTAGAATTACCAAAATATTGACCTCCTCTCTTTGCATGAGTGACATTGTCGTGTACTAATTTTTTTTTTTTTACCTTTAAATTTTGTTGTCGTCGTTTTTATTTTTATTTTTATCATCAGCACTCATTAGATATAACCACTAATATAAATAGTTATGTCTTTTTTATTTTTTATTTCGCATACATGGCATGTGGTAATGAGAATTGCCGAAATATCTACCTGTTCTCTTTGCATGAGTGGCATGTAGTGTACTGATGCTTTTTAACCTTTAAATTTTGTGGTCGTTGGTTTTTTCTTGGGCACTATTTCCTCCATTTAATGCGAATTCATGCGCAAAAGCCCAGTCACAGCACAAACCCAATTTGAACAGGTTCACAGCCCATGAAATTATTCTGAAAAAATTCTCAAATTCATTCCCACTCCTATACAAACCGGTTAACCCTTTTTTCACCCTATTTTTTTTCATAAGAAGGTGAATTATAATTTTCGGGAGCAAATTTATTATCAAAGCAAAAGAATGTCTAAAAACCATGACAAAGCTAATCATGTAAAGAGTATCTTTGAAAGAAAATATCGCACCATGCATACAACAAGAAAGATAAAAAAAATAAAATAAAAATGACACTCCCTTGACAATTGACGTTGTGTAATTCCTTTATACAATTTTAGGATATTAATCGTGTCTAAGCAAACAAAAACGAATATAGTATAATTTTGCTAAATTTCCAATTTCGATTATGCGCATTTGAGTTTTTCGTACATGGCGAGCGTTAAAAATATTAGAATAGTTAGTTAATTTTGCATATCTGTCGAAATTATGAATTTATCTTCTTCGATTATGCATATAATTATGATTAATTATATTTCACATTATATTGATCTTTATTACTTTAAATAATCGTCCAACGAAACCCAGCTCAGAAGAACCGAAATGCCTCGAACTCATAAGTTCTTTCTTCCTTTCTGTTGTTATATAGAGAGGATGGGGTCTCCGTCTTGCTCTCAGATCATTTCAAGATTGAATCTTGATGGCCACCCACAAGGCGGGTACTATGTGCAGACCTCGAGAGACGACTCCATTGTCCTCTCCATGTCTCACCGCCCCTCTCGATGTAATCTTCTTGAAAACCCAACTTTTCTTCTCCTTTCCTTTTTTTACTGCGGTTTTTGTGGGGGATTGGGATTTTTTGTGCTTGAATTTTCTGTGTTTCCAGTCTTGGAGATCGCTGGTGATGATTTCAAGTCTTGGGTTTCGGTTTCTTGGAAAATCTTTAATGTTATTATCTCGTGATCTGTCCATGGGGTTCATCCCAAGTGAGGCTGCTTTTGGCTCTTGAATTTTAGATTTAGATGCTGAAGTTTATGGTTTGGCTCAGTCAGGACCCTCTGTACTATAGGGAAGAAAGCATAAACTTCTATACTTCAGAGGGGAAAAAAAACACAAAGTTCGGGAAAGTAATTGGGCATTGGCAAGAGGTGACTGTAGGGGTGGGCATGTTGGACTGCTCAGACCGGGAACCGCCTGGACTGGACCGGACCGACCGGTTTGGCCCGATAGCGGAGGGATCGGTTTGGTACCAGGTTCCATAAAAATGGAATCGGCGATTGTCGGTCCGATTCCCAGTTCGAGGGGAGAACCGGACCGGACCGGACCAACTTTTTAAATTTCTTAAAAATAGCAATAAACCCTAAAAATAGTAATAACTTTCGTATTTTTATTTTTTATTTTTTAATTTTTTTGGCTAAGCAATCGGTTTCATGGAACCGGACCGGTCCTAGACCATCCGGTCCGGTTCCTAGTCCCTCCGGTCCGGTTCCTAGTCCCGAAAATTAAGAACCGGTATTCCCAATCCGGCTCCCCGTTCCTAGGGGGAACTAGACCGGACCGGGAACCAATCACCCTTAGCTAACTGGACTACTCCATCTAAAAGGTTTCAGAGTTAGTTGTTATTAAGATATGGGTTTGCTAACGAAATTTTGAAGTGCTTTCTCGGCATTCTCACATTGTGAGTTAGATTTTTATATCTGCTTCTGCAAACACTATTTAGCCTTGAAGGGCTCAATTCAATGGAGGTTGCTCCTGCAGTGCCTATGGCAGAGTCGTGAGTAACGGTGCAACCATCGGCATTGCTTTCCTGCCATTTGGGGGGGCTCCTATTGGCCCGGAATTGTAGAAAGATCACCAAATTTGGACCCTTTTCTCAGATAGAAAATAATGGAGAGAGATTAATGCTGAGAAGAAAAATAGCTCAGCATCTCTAACTCTAAATCATCTGGGTCTGCTTAGGTTGTCATCAAATGAGTGATTGATAAGTGAGTTTTTTTTTTTTTTGGTAAGGTGATAAGCGAGTTTTTGATCACTTGTTATATGTTGTTTGCCCATGTATCCAGATCAATCTTTTATTTGAGTGACTCATGAGTACCTGCAGACAAAGTTGATGGTTCTGTGAGCTCATTCGTTTACTCCTTGCTGCCATCAGGGAGTGTGACACACCTCCATCGGCTACTATGTTCAGAAACCTTGCACTTTTACCTTGGAGAACCTCTGACCGTAGGATCCTTCCACAGGCTACGTTCAACGAAAATTACAATCTTCCCATCAGTTAGATTGTGGACGGATAAAATAAACCTTTCATTTTACAACTCCATTGTTTAGAAATGTGTGGACTCTTTGGGCATTCTGTTGCCCGAGTTTAGGGAGAAACTTGCCTAGACCATGTTCCATGGACCATGCGTAATCTCACCCGTGTAGCCTCACAGTTGAGGTCAATGGGATCAACGGCTCAGCTGGACTTAGTTCATGTGTAGACACCAAGTCTCAGCCACGAGTGTTACAGAGAATGACTTAGTGCCTTTAGAGTTTGCAATTTCTTGCAGAAGCTTAATCTGTGGTAAATTCGATGTGGTGCCTATTTAGCTGCTCAGTAGTTATCCTGGAGCAAGTGTACGGTAGGTGGGAGACTTATATTGGAGACATGAAATGACAATGAGCATGTTTGAATTCCAAAATATCCAAGAAAGGTCGCATATCTTCTTTTTGCACCCTCTGAGGGCCGTATTGGCTGATGCTTTTCACTTTCTTCCAAGGATGATGAAATGAGACCTAGTTTAGGTAGAATAATGCATGAAACTTCCAAAGTGATTTAGTTTACTCTTGTTGGGCCCTTGAATGTTGCTCACTTGTTTGATATCCAATTGAAGTTTTGTCACGTGGTTTCCTTTTTTGTTCTTTGTAAGTATCACTTGCATTAATCTTCTTGAGATAGCAGGTATGACACCCGATTCATGTGCTGAATCTCTGTTGTTACCCACCGAACATTGTCAGATATAAACATATAGCGCTTCGATTATAATTTACGCTGCAAAGCAATACTTTTGCTTGTGTGGATTGTGCTGTCCTGATAATTATACGCGGGCTGATAAGATGGTCATACTGTTGGATTTGTTTGAACTCATCCTTTTCTTGAAGGACATACCTTTTTCCTTCCCCTGTTTTCACAGGTATTCAAGCTATATGAAGACGGAAATTTCAAGCTAACGAGTGTTGGATCTGATCTACTGGGGGAAGACCAGCAATGGTCATACTGTTGGATTTGTTTGAACTCATCCTTTTCTTGAAGGACATACCTTTTTCCTTCCCCTGTTTTCACAGGTATTCAAGCTATATGAAGACGGAAATTTCAAGCTAACGAGTGTTGGATCTGATCTACTGGGGGAAGACCAGCAACCGCAGTGCATGGTGCCTCCATACGTTTGGTTTAGTCTATTTCCAACAAATGACTCCACCATTTCCACAGATGGGGCTGTGAAAGTTCACAAAGCCGAGCCGAGGGACGCGGAGAACCACCACTCTTTTCTTGGGGCTACCTGCGGCCCTGCCTTTCAGATTGAGGATACTGAGGTGGCAAAGCGGGCTGAGTTCGTTTCGTGATTCCCACACCTCAAGCCTCTCATCTCCTTGCTCACCTTGCCCGACTAACGTTTGACTTCTCCATGGTGCATCAAGCACTTGAAAAACTATAAGGTGGGTACATCATTGCTTGTTGTTGCCAAAGGGGGGTGCGTCATGAAAAGTGCAGCATTGGCTGTGAACTTTGGGTTAGGAAGGTTAATCAACTCTTCCGCTAGCATATATAGTGAACTGTCTTTACGTAGTGAAAGTACGAGAATTTTTCATGCTACGAATACATGTTTTTGCCTCCTTGACACCCTGAATTTATTACGTAGGCAGAAATTTATGTTTTAGGTCTTGTTTCTTGTGGACTAATAATTTGGTGTCTTGAACATGCTTACAAAAAGGATTTGAACATGACACGGATGGTTCTTAAATTTTTGACACGCTGAACAATGTGGTCTATGAATTTTAGCCTAATGTACATTGTTATCTCTGTACATATTCAAACTAATCATTGGACTATGTAAAAATATTCAATATTGTTCCTGAATTTATATTAATGGAAGGATAACGTCTATTATTAATGTTATTTTCATATAGTTTAGGAATTAGTTTGAATATTTACCAAGAGTTTAGGGTCCATATAGCATAAATTAAAATTTTAGGGATGGCATTACATATAGGGCTAGAGTGTATGGACCGCATTGAATAAATTAAAAATTTGGTAATCACATTGTACATTGGGCCAACGTTTATGGACTATTTATGTTCTTATCCCTCCAAATTTTGAGTGAGCTAGATGAAGAACTTAGTCATACTTCCGATCGAAATTGAGTGTGTTATACCAATCTCATGTTTAACATACCCTTGTGAAACTTAGAATAATTAACTTTAGAGTGTCTTACATTGCAACTGCATTCCTATTCTATAGATATCCATCATCAAATGTCTTGTTTCACCCCATATTTAGAGTTATTCCTTCTAAGGTAGTTCTTTTGTCTTCTTCGTTTTTAAAAAAGGGCTAAAGTCTATTACAAAGTTTTAAATCTATCATCTTTAATTTATCAACTAATAAAACATGAAGGAACTCTTTAGGATGTAACGGAGAAAATCTAGTGTCCAAGGGTTTATGAATTGCAAGATTAGCAAGACAGTCAGCACGACGATTTTATTCAACTATAGAGTCTCGTCCCTACCTATCATTCCCTTAGTTGGTATGATGATAGGCAAATGACATTTCAATTCCCTAAAAAGCATCTTAACTTCTGTCTGAATATCCTGAATTTTCAAACGACCAAAAAAATCCACGGTTGGTGGACGAAAATTCTCATCGCGAGTTGCTTGAATCGAACTCCCGGAAGTGAAGCATCAATAATCATTGCAGATTGAAATGCGAAGCGGATGAGTCCAAATTACAAAGGGCTGGAGCCCTTCCTCTCTCTCTTTTCTCCTGAAACGTGAAGAAAATTAGTCCCAACAGAATTAATTTTCAAGTAAACGCTTATACTTAGGTAGCGCCAATTGACAATGTCACGATTAGGTAGCATCGATCGGCAATATCACGACTCGATTATGTCTAATATTCGTGGATTAGGAGTTCTAGTTTATTTTTATGTTCATCAAGGAAGATGATGTCAATTTTCAATGGAGGATGATGAGTATCATTTCCATCATCTGACTAAAAAGAAGGGACGATAGTGGGATAAGTGCCAAAAAAGTCCTAAACCTTTTGTCTTTGTGCCGATTTAGTTCTAAACCTTTTTTTGGTACCGATTTAGTCCTACACCTTTTTACATTGTGCCAATTCAGTCATTTTCAGCCAATTTTGGCTGGATTTTGTTGATTGGACGCCGGCCGGCTGACGTGGCTGACGGTCTTGACGTGACAACTTTTCATAATATTTTAATATTTTAGATTTTTTTTTCTTTTTTTTTTTCTTTTTCCTTTTTTCTTCCCTCTTCTTCCTCCAGCCAGGCGCCGGACCTCGGCGACCGGCCAGAGGCAACGGCCGGCAAGGTCGATCTCGACCTCGCCGGCCACCTCACCAATGGCCGCGAGGGCGACCTCACACTAGTCGGCGAGGCTCGCCCATGGCTGGCGAGGGCGAGCCCCGCCCCTCGGTGCGAGGCCGCCTCTCTCCGCTCTGTTCCCGATCCCAATCTTGCCCTAGAAATTTCCTCTCTCTGCTCGTTGTCGTTGTCTCTAGGGTTTTACGGGAGCTCGGGGTGTACTCGATCGCGCGGCTTCGGCCTCGGATTTTCGCTTGGTTTCCCCGCGGCGGCGATCCGTTGGGCGAGGCTCGACCCTCGCCAAATCCGGCGAGGGCGAGCCTCGCCGCCCAGGCCTCGAGGGCGGCCTCGCGGCCATTGGCGAGGTGGTTGACCTCGCCAGCCGTCGCCTCTGGCCGGTCGCCAAGGTTCGGCGACCAGCTGGAGGAAGAAGAGGGAAGAAAAAAAGAAAAAAATAAAAAAGAAAAAAGAAAAAAAAAAGAGAAAAAAAGAGAAAAAAGAGAAAATATTAAAAGTTGTCCACATTAGTGCTGATCAGGCCACGTCAGCCGGCCGACGTCTAGTCAGCAAAATCCAGCTAAAATTGGCCAGAGATGACTGAATTGGCACAACGTAAAAATGTTTAGGACTAAATCGGTACAAAGATAAAAGGTTTAAGACTTTTTTGGCACTTTTCCCGGACGATAGCAAGTCCTTGACTTTTTATCTTTTGTGATTGAAAAAATTCTCCTCTCTATCAGTAAAATTCAATTTTGTTCTTCTTAAGCCAGAATAAAAATTACCACCGTTGCAGCGTAGAGGGTAGAGCTTGTGTTCTCCACCGAGGAGAACCAAGTTCGAAGCCCCTGCGAAGCAGGGAGGTTGAAGCGCTGTGTGGTGACTTGCCCGGGGTGCGTGGGTGGTGGTTTCCTGCGTGCCTCCCCAGGGTTTACTCTCCGGCTGCCGGCCGTGCGGGGGTTCCCTGGGTCACCAAAAAAAAAAAAAAAAAAAGGGGAGAAAGAGAGATTAAACTTTTACACGTCTTGCAATTACATTGTTATATATATATTTCTCATAATTCGATGATCAACTTTACACGCTTTCATCACTCCACTGATTATCAGAGTAAAAAATGACAGGGTATCTTACAAAATAAACAAAGACATATCAGTATCCCAGGTGCAATGCACTTGCTCGCTCGGTAGGTGTCTGACGATCTTCTTCCTCCGCCCTCTCCATCGCATTCATTTCTACATCTCCGACCTTAGCGAGTCTAGTTCTTGCATTGGCGAGGAAGAATCGAAAAACGACAAAGGGGATCTTGCAAATTAAATAAAGACGTATCGAAAAATGTAGCTACTGAAGATTATTGTAAAATTTAACTACAACGAGCTCATGCAAATCTCAGGTGCAAAGCACCTGGTCGCTCGGTAGGTGTCCGACGACCTTTTCTGTATCTTTGACTTTTTTAGCGAGTCTAGTTCTTGCATTGGCGAGGAAGAACTGAAAAGCTTCAAAGTCATAAATTCTTTCTTCATTTTTCTGTTGTCGTTATACAGAGGATGGGGTCTCCGACTTGCTCTCAGATCATTTCAAGATTGAATCTTCAAGGCCACCCAGATGGCGGGTACTACATGGAGACCTTTCGAGACTCCTCCATCGTCCTCTCGAAATCTCACCTCCCCTCTCGATGTAATCTTCTTGAAAACCCAACTTTTCTTCTCCTTTTTTCTCTTCCCCTTTATTTCTTTCCGACTGTTCGAGTTTCAGTGGCGTTTGACTGCGGTTTTGTGGGGGAATGGGACTCTCTGTGCTTGAATTTTACCTTGTTTCCAGTCGTGGAGATGGCGACTCTTTGACTCTGCTCGGACTGCGTTATTTTTTTCTTTTTCCTGACCATTTGCTGCGGCTGTTGATTCGAAATTTTGGGTTTCGTTTTTTCTTGGAAATCTTTAATGCTATAGTCTTGTAATCCGTTCATGGGGTTCATCGCAAGAGAAGCTGCTTTTGGCTGCTTAGAGATTAGATTTAGATGCTGAAGTTTATAGTTTGGCTGAGTCAGGACCCTGTATATGGTAAGGAAGAAAGCATGAACTTCTATACTTCAGAAGAATTAAAAAGCAAAAAAAAAAAAAAAAAAAAAAAAAGAAAAAAAGTTCCTGAATGTAATGGGGCATTTGCATGATCTAACTGGACTACTCCATCTAAAAGGTTTCAGAGTTAGTTGTTATTAAGATATGGGTTTGCTAATGAAATTTTGAAGTGATTTCTCAGCATTCTCAAATTGTGAGTTAGATTTTTATATCTACTTCTGCAAACACTGGTTGGCCTTCAACTTGTACATGATGAATCGTTCTATATGAGGCTCAATTCCATGGAGGTTGCTCCTGCAGTGCCCATGGCAGAGCCGTGAGGCCTGACCATTGGCATTGCTTTCCCGCCATTTGGGGGGGCTCCTATTGGCCTAGAAATGTGGAAAGATTGCCAAATAAGGGTTGCTCCTCCTAACCTTTCGTCAGATAATAGATAATGGAAAGAAGTTTTGCTGAGAAGAAAAATAACTCTGCTTCTGTAACTTTAAATCATCTGAGTCTGCTGAGATTGTCATCGGATAAGTGATTGATAGGTGAATTTTTTATCTATTGTTATATGTTATTCGCCCATATCCGGATCAATCTTTTATATGTGCGACTCATGAATACCTGCAGACAAAGTCGATCGTCCTGTGAGCACATCCATTTACTTCTTGCTGCCTTCCGGGAGTGTGACGCTCCTCCATCGGATACCGTGTGCAGAAACATTTCACTTTTACCTTGGAGAGCCTCTGACGGTAGGATCCTTCCCTGGTTTATGTTGAATGGAATTACAATCTTCCCGTCACTTAGATTGTAGATGGATATAACTTAAACCTTTCATTTTACAACTGCTTTATTAGACACGTGTGGACTCTTTGGGCAATGTGTTGCCTGAGTTTAGGGAGAAACTTGCCTAGACCATGTTCCAAGGACCATGTGTAATCTCATCCATTAATTGTGTGGCCCCACACATGAGGCTTATGGATCAACGGCTCAGCTGGACTCAGTTCATGTGGAGCCGTGTCCGACCAAGTCTCACCTGCAAGTGGTACTGAGAATTACTTAGTGCTTCAGAGTTTACAATTTCTTGCGGAAGCTTAGTCTGTGGTAAATTCGATGTGGCGCCTAATTAACTGTTCAGTAGTTGTCAGAAGGTTCTTCAGGTAATTTCTGGAGCAGGTGTGTGGTAGGATGGGAGACTTGTATTAGAGATGTGAAATAAAAATGACCATGTTCGAATTCCAAAATATCCATAAAAGGTCTGAGGGCTGTATTTGTTAATGCTTTACATTTTTCTTGTGAGGATGATGATATGAGACCTGTACATGAAACACAACTGGTTTCCAAGTGATTTAGCTTACACTTGTTGGGTGCTTGAATATTGCCCACTTGTTTGGTATCTAATTAAAGTTTGTCACATGGTTTCTTTCTTTGCTCTTTTTCAAGTATCACTGGCATTACTCTTCTTGAGAATAGCAGGGATGACACTCAGGCAATAGGATGGTCATACTATTGGAGGCGTTTTAGCTCATCCTTTTCTTGAAGGACATACCTTTTTTCTACCCCTGTTTTTACAGGTATTCGAGCTATACGAAGATGGAAATATCAAGCTAACCTGTGTTGGACCTGATCTACTCGGGGAAGACCAGCAACCACAGTACACAGTGCCTCCATATGTTTGGTTTTGTTCATTTCCAACAAATGACTACACCATTTCCACAGATGGACCCTTGAAAGTTCACAGAGCCGAACCAAGGGATGCAGAGAACCACTACTCTCTTATGGGGGTTACTTGCGCCCCTGCCTTTCAGTTTGAGGATGCTGAGGTGGGAAAACGGGCTGAGTTAGTTTTGCAATTCCCACACCTCGAACCTCTCATCTGCTTACTCACCTTGCCTGACTAAGGGTTGACTGCTCCATAGTGCATCTAGCACTTGAAAAACTGTTAAGGTGGGAACATCCTTGCTTGTTATTGCCTAATGAGAGTGCATCATTAAAGGTGCGGCATTGGCTATGAGCTTTGTGTTAGGAAGGTTAAATAACTCTTTGGCTAGCATGTATTGTGAACTAACATTAAATAATCAAAGTCAGAGATGTTTTTATGCTATAACTTCATGTTTTTACTTTCTCGACACCCATGAATTCACAGAGGCAGAAATTTATGTTCTAGTTGTTGCTTTTAGACTATTTTGGCCCTGAACATGCTAACAAAAAGGACTAGGATATATGAGCATAGACATATCAGCTTTTGTTCAGGATTACACTGTCTCAAGGTGAGATCTTTACTTGTTCATTCTCAAACTCATGAAATTACCACCCCTATTATGCTTCCCAAAGCACATCACAGGCCAATACCGAGTTGCATTAATTCTCAGATTCTGTAATTGGGTTGAGTCTGGATATAACAATGACCAATTTTCCCTTTAATTTTTTTTTAATTGTTTTATGTATGCTTATGTTGTGAAGGAATCACATGCTTAGTCAGGAAGACTTTGCTGCTTTAGCTCAAACATCAGCCAAAAAAGCTGGAAATTCACTATTATGGCAGTTTATGATGGTAACAAAGTATTTCAAGAAACACTATTAAGGCATTAACTTGCTCTTTTCTACATTTGATTATTGTAATTCCTCGGTTTCTTCCTTCGAGAAATCCATATGCAGTTCGGAGTTGGCAAGACTGTGTGTGATGGTGATGATGTTGTTTGAATGATGGAGTGATCTGATGTTTGATCCTGCCATTCACATTCATACCCAGTTCTTGAATTCCTGTGATATGGCCGAAATCTTCACATCTTTCCTAACTTTCATGGGATTATTCTCTCTAGTCTCCAAAGGAAGTGGCATCTTGCTCCTCACTACCACAAGCACAAGTCAGAAAGATTAACCCTGTAAATCACAGTACCTCAGGCATCAGTAAACGCTACCAGAGTGAAACGAGTTCATAAAACTATAGTGATTATTTCTACACTGTAACTTCATAGAGAATTCCAAACCGAATAAGTTTTGCCAGGACTATCTCATAGTATAGCCAGCGCCAATGAGAAAATGAAGTTTTTCCTGTGAGGTGCTAATAATCATGGTGTGCAAATTTAAATTATAGCAAGCTGGGATCATTTCTCTTTCCACATTAAAAGATACACATTTCTCACCTTGAACTGTTTTGATATCGTGCTTGCCAAACTTCAGGTTGCTATATCTCCAGAACGATATCTGCACAATGATACAGGATGATGAAATGAATTGCCGGCTCATCGCACATATTTTGTGCACATACAATCACGAATTTTGCTGTATGAAAAAGTAGACATTGCACGGGAACTTACATTCGGAATCAGTTCTGTCCCATTTACTTTTGGCGGTCTCCTCGTTCACCTCTTCTTGATCAGACGATGATTTGGGCATTGGCCTTTGTTCCAGATATCTCTTCGCAGATGATGCTTGGCTTGAGCTTTGGGGGTATATTTTCTTGTGCAGTATTGCCTTCAAAATCTGAACATTGACATTCAAATGGAAGTTGTAATTGACCGCGTTACTTCAAAAGCCGCAAGAAACACGATCACTAATAGATGCACACGACTTCGATCCACACAACGCGAAACAATGGCTCGCTAGCATGTCATCGCATTATAAGCGCGACCGTAAGCATGTGGGAGATTAGAAGCTCGACGTACGTACCTTCTCCATTCTAGTCTCGGGGAGAGGGTCTTTGAAGTTGGGAACCGGCGAGAGCTCATGGTCAAACCCGCTTTTGCATGCAAACATCTTCTTCATAAGCAAAGACAATGACCTCTTTCCAATCCGATTCCTCTTTGCACCATTCAAGACCGCAGTATCTTTCCCTGACTTGCGAGAAACAACCGCCCCGTTTGTCTCCTGGAAATTGTCATCTTTTGTGTTTGGCTCATGAGCAATTAGTTCGGCGATTTCTCTCGCGTCAGTGATGATCTCCGAGCTCATAGGGCAACTGGTGGTCCGGTACAAGCCGAAGCTGCCGCCATTGCCTGTCGCTCTGGACGAGGGATTATGCTGTTGGGGCTGCGTGTTCAAGAACGAATTCAATTCTTGCTGAAGTTTCCACACTTCTTCAATGGTGAGGTCTTGAGGTAATTGGTCTTGGGATGGAGATGGAGTGTGATCTTGTTGATCCTGCCTTGCTTGATCTTTGTTCAGATCGCCATTTCCGAACGTCCCGATCGTGAGCAATCCGTTTGGCCAGTCGCTGAATTCCTCTTTGAAAGGTTCTTGCGGGGTATGAAAACCTAAATGTTTGTATAGATTTAGTTGGCATAAGATCTCGTCGACACTCACATATCTCAATATTAGCATGTTTTTCATATATGCAGATCAAAGTACATATAACTTATGGAAATAACAGCACATGTGCATAGTAGATATTTAGACCTACTCCTAAACAAGAGTACGTTGAGATGCACTCATATTTGAAGTTGGATTAGCACTAAGTAAAGAGACAGAAGAACAAGGTGGGAAATTGTTAATTACTAAATGGAAATGCAATGAGGTACTTACAGTCGGGTGAAATGGCATTGGACGTTGGTCTTTTGCCCCCACTGAGCTTTCTTTGCACCCAAATGAACAACTGCAAATCATAACACGACGACAGACATGCATAATCAAAACACACCCTTTTCAAATCTTGTTATCACGTTACAATATGAAACCAAGAGTCAAGAAAAACGCAACTATAGTTTCTTGATTATTACCTTCATTTTGGCCTTTGCAATAGCGCGCACAGAGAGAGAGAGAGAGAGAGCTGAACAGATCTTATGTGGCAGTGGAAGCTGAGAATTCTAAAGCTTAAATAGAGGCAAAATTTGAGAAGTTCCATAGCCTAGCTGGTACAGTTGCTAGTGGTACAAGTTCCCACACAAGGCTTCCCCCACCCCTCTCTCTCTCTATATATATATATATATATATATATATATATATATATATGTATATATATGTATATATAGGCATGTACTGATTTGTTTATTCTATACCATTCCTTGTATAAATTAAGTTCATATTTTGCACCATACTTTGTGTCAACCAAGTGCCCTCAAATATATCCAAACCGGCTGATCTTGCTCTAGTCTAGGGTAGAACTACAAAGGCACAATTGATGAAACAATAGTAATGTTAATTTGATAGCACATGAGTGTGGTGATTGTTGTAAAATAAAATGAAAGCTAATGGATCTTACGATTCAAATTTAATGTGAGAAGAATAAACTACCAAAGCAGTTAATGATAAATGATAAAGAACTCAACAATGTGGTGATTATTGTAAAATAAGTTAACTTGACAGCACATGAGTGTTGTGATTTTTGTAGGATAAAGTGAAAGTTAATTAATATTGCAATTCAAATTTATGTGAGAAGAAGAAACTACCAAATAAGTTAACAATATATGATAAATAACTCAAGAGATTTACAATTTGGGTACACCTTAAGCCAAAGATTTTCAAGCCATTCTTTAACTCCGCAGGATTATAAGCGAATCCATAATCCTAGTTTTTGTTCTCCAACGTAATCGGGCTTCTCCCAAGTGGATGTGCCTTTTTAATTAAACGCGGTCAAGTTCGAGACAAAATTAACGTTGGTAGACTTGATAATAATCAAATTGTACACGGCCACGTCATGGTGTATTGTGGAGAGGCATATCGGAACGGACAAGATAATATTATATGTATCTGCACATGCCCAATCTCTTCAATATTGTGGAACATCTCTAACAAATTATGGACTGTTTCTCATTTTCCATTTCAGCCAAAATATATATGGAAAATCATCATATAATACATGCAAAACCCAACGGGCAGCTCTATCTTGATACATCTTATATATGTGTGCAGAAATGTCTTTCATATTTTATCCAAACTTTGAGCTAAGCTAGATGAAGAACTTGGTCTCACTTCCAGTCAAAATTGAGTGCACTACATCAATCTGACGTAGCACGTAGAATAATTACTTTTCGAGTTTCTTAAACGTCCCGTTTCACCTCATTCTAAGAGTTTCCCCTTTTAAGGCAGCTCTTCTAATAATATGCCACGATCGTTGATATGAGAAAGGCAAAGCCTCAACCCTGGCTATCAATGAAATTTTGTGAGGGGTTTTTCTCGGTCGTTTGAAAAGGGAGAGTTTTGCTGTCCCCAGGTGGAAATTTGCAGATCTACAAATGTAATGTTAGCATACTCTCAATATCTTATCGCGCAAGTCTAATTTCTCGACAAGCGATCGGATCGATCCGGTGCAACGAGCATGACATCCACCGAAGACAATATAAAATTTGGTCATAGTCACATATGAAATGGAACAAGGGGTCCCAATGCTTGTGGCCATTATCTCCTGCTACCCGAGCCGATGGAACGCCGCTACCATGGCGATCCAAATGCAATACAGATTGCAATACATGAATAGCAAATTCAAGAGGATTCAGTTAAACAAGCTTTCATGTATTCGAATCGGTTATCGAAATGATTGAGAAAGATTAATGGGTTTTCCTTTCTATCGAATCGATGTGTGGACAAAGTACAAACATAATGAGATGCGCACGGCGAGTCTCCAAATTTAGTAGCCAGATCTTGGGAAATTCTTGATCTTTGACTAGTTATAAGTGAATCATATCTTGGCGGTAATAAGGTGCAAGAACCCTTGGAAACACGAGCAAGTATTAATTATTCTTTGCAAATCCCTGGTTTTCGGATGATATTTTCGTCAGATGTCAAATGAAATCTTAAGAACTAACTGGATCAATGTGATATATTGTTCTAAATTTGTCGAGAGAAGATCTTCCCAGATACTTGAGAATCTGTAGGAGTCCAGACTTAGACTGTGGTCAAAAGGAAGTTGACCAAGTAATTCTTGATGCACGAAGCAAACACATGCATTAAAAGAAAGAAACTAGTATCGATATGATTGAATTTCTATGATTTGGGGATTGAAGAGTTCTTTTTTTTTGCCCTTTGGACAAAAGGGATTGAAGAGTTAACTTGGTCTAATTTTCCCCAAATAAAACCAGAATATTAATTAAATACAAGATATATATTTAAACTCCTTTGAGTAAATTGTAATTATAGTTTCATTATGCTTAGATTCCATCTAATTCTCATGCATATTACTTAGGGTCTAATCATTTCGGTTAGGATCCTCCCGATTCAGGATATAAAGATACGCTTAATTTAATCACTCCATATACGACTACTCCTCTTATTTGACAAATGCACCATGATTGTTGGTCCATAATATATTATTTTTCTGTGTATGTATTACGGACATGTGATGTTTATTATCCCCTCTATAATTTACAAACTAATTTAGAATTTTCTCATTATCTTCCGTCCAATCAGAGAGACGGCATGCTTCTCTCTTTCTTCATGGGACGCCACCATGGCACGTGAAGCTGTCCGTTCGCCACGCTTCATGCCCATGCACAAGTGGCGTCCACCCATGCCAATAAAAAAAAAATTATAAGTCGTCCCCAAAAAATCGAAATTTGAAAAAAATATGGTAAATTAAATAAACTTAAGAAAAGAAAATAGGAAAGATACGAATTAGAGTTTTTCTGGGGGGTTTGGGGCAGGTGTCAACATACAAGCTTCCCAATGTCAGAGATAGAATGTTGTCCGACCAACACGTGTCTCAAAATGCTCGGTCGGTGGTTTTAAAATTTTCTAATTGTTGCTATCTAGGTGTTTATAATTTCTCTATCTTCACCTTGTTTTGTGTGCACCAGCCCCTCGTTGGGCTTATTTCCACTGTTCGATTGGAATAAAAAATAGGCAGCAAAAAGAAAAAAAAGAAGAAGAAAAAATCATGGTAATGATAACATTTGAAAAAAATTGAAATTGATATACTAAATTAATACGCTGAAATGACGTAATAGTCTAGTGTTTTAATTTACAGTATATGACATCAACTAATGTACTAACTTCCACCAATTTTAATATATCTAGTGTTACTACAGTAAACTAAAATTACCTTCCTAAATCTCACCATGCAATTTTTGCTTTTGGGTCTAAAGTGAAAGAGGGCGAGATTATTTCCTTTCCTCGTTCGCGCAAGCCTAATCCTTGATAGGATCGTTTCATGTAAAGTTGTGTTGCATTTATATCGATCACATCATTACCTTCCCTTCTTCTTTGTGAAATTTCGATTTTCACAAGCCAACTATGTCGACATTGTCATCCTTAGAGCAAAGACATTGCAGCTCACACATTTGAGCTACGTGAGCCTTGAGTGCAAAACACCGTAGATGCCTTGCGACTTTCACGTGACAAACACGAAAGATTATTCATAGGCTGAGAAGCCCTTAAAAGGATGAATCGAGCGACAAAACTTTTTATGTGCTTTTTTTTTTTTTTTCAACGCATCACTTCATAATCTTTATTTCAAGCTCTTTCACGTTTCATGAGGGACTCGAAATAAATCGGTCGACAAAAGTCCGGTTAAAGAAAGATATCCGCCTTTTGGAGATGAATCCGTGTCGCTATATGGGATTTTGGAAGTTCAAAGTAACCAAATGTATCCTCATCACAAAGCTTTAAAATTATTGAGGAATGAACTTCCAATCACATAGCGAGCATGAGAAATCTCTCAAGTATGCCTTCAGGTTCGATTAGGTTTCATGAACTTCAAGATGCACATGAGGCTGGTCCGACATTGTTTCGTTCCTGCCAATGCAGTGAGGAGGAATGCACTCGGACTGTGCAATCAAAGTGGTCCAAAAAGGTCTATTTCTTCTCCATGGTTTGGTGCATATGCCTCAAGGGTGGTCCAAGATTTCTTGAGCATAGCAGGGCTCGAGGATCTAGGGTTTTCTACATAGGAGGAAATAGTAACCTATAGTCTATCCTCGGATTTGTAACATCTATTTGTGGAAGATGCGCATCCGTGGTTTCCAAAAATACTGCCGAGGGGGCTCAACATTCCTTCCATGCGGATCTTGTTTTGAGAATGGAAAAGTTTGACTTAGAGTTGAATATGTCAAGAGACTACGGCTAAGCTATGGTGGTAGATAAGGGTTTGATGCATGATGTATAGAGTTAAGAAAGATTGATTTGAAAAGATATTTACGGTTGCGCTATAGAGTTGTTACAAGGTGCTTGATAATCATATCATGACCGAATTACTTCCTGAGAGCTTTTAATAAATTACTTCACCTTAATATCACGATGGGCGTGTTATGCTAGTTGCAGTGATGCTTTAATCCCACTAGCAGAAGTGCTGAATTCAAATTCTTGTCTCCTATAATGTTTTGGATTCGCTTGATAATAAGGGTGTTAGTCTCTTGTCCTCTCATGAAATTTATCTCTCATAATCTATGCAAATTAAGATGTCATAGACTATTCACGGTTATTAAGAAATGTGAACGCGTTACAACAATAATATAGGTACAACAATACGAAGTACAATCTCAAAATGGCGTTTCTACATACAATTTTTGCCTGACAATTACAATTTCAAATGGATGTTTTAGTCTTAGCAAGGTGATTGGTAAATATCCTATAATTGCAGCACTAGAGCCTCACTAAGTACTCTTTTCCACTGTTTACTTTCATTCTAAAAATCGAAAAAAGAAAAAATAATGTGAGAAAAATGATATGTAATTTTCAATATCAAAATCTCTATAGCTCTAATGGTTTTGAGCTGTCAGATTTAAAAATTGGAAAAATCAAACAGAAAAGCCTCTCCAGATACACCCAAAAGTGCACAATGATATCTGGTGTGAATCCAATTCTCCTAACAGATGTAGGGTTGAGGACTAATACTTCATAAAACTTTGCAAAACCAAAAAAATAAAATAAAAAATTGAAAGAAAAATTATCATTGTAATAGAAACTTAATTTGACGCAAACTACAATAATCTTACCTTAAAATTTAACTTGAAATCAGGTAAATAAAGATCTATAAGGCCTTAATTTAGATATTATGCATGCAGTAACAGTAGCGAAAACTAAAATCACACAGCATACTCTAACGTAGACAATGAGAAGCAGCAAAAGCCATGACATATTGAAAATATTACAATAATTTGAGCTGTAAAAATGTGCTTCTCATCATAAACAACAAGCTGTGAGAACTACTCTTTCCTAGTATTCTTGTCAAAAACTTCAAAGGGTTTGGGAAACTATGCCAAAAAGGATGAAAAAGAAAAAATAAAAAAGAGACTCTTCCCCACACACATTTCGATGGATAGAATTTCACTATTATTCCTAGAAATTCTCGAGGCGATTTCATTGAGAGGCGCGAGCGGATGGAGTGCAAAGGGGAAGAGGGTCTCCACTCAAGAAAGCAGAGCAAACTCCAATACGATGAAAAATTCAAAGTTATTATTGCCATGGCCAGACAAAGAAACACATAAACTGTCGAACTCTCCAATAGAAGTCCTTGGTTTTACTATTTGGAAGGACAAAAGCACATGCACATGCTTTCGAAGATTAAGGTTGGTCTCCACTAAAAATGTCAATCCCCAAGCAGACCTTCCCCAAAGTGGAAAGCCTCCCATGTTCCTATGAATGAAAAAAAATAAAAAGATAAAACGAAAAGAAAATCAGCATATGCTTTCACCAATTCCAAGTCCTAGCTAAGTCAGGCTTTGCTAAGAGCATTCTTTTATTATTATTATTATTATTTTTTTGGGTACTTTGATAGTACTGTTTTATACCAGTACTAGAAGCAAAAGTATTATGTCCCATATTTGTTTGTTACAAGATGGTACTCATCTGTAATTTTAAAATTGGCACCACTTGGCCATAGTTTCCTACGGTGGGAGTATTTGCTGCCGAATCCACCACTACAAACCCCAATGTATAGTTTCCAAATGAAAAAGGGAAAAGGAGGGAGAAAAAAAGGGAGATCGCATTGAGATGGTTGATAAAATTGTATGAACAATTAAGGCGGGATGTGACGTGATGTTCGTTACTGGCGACATCTAGACAGCAACCGACTGGCTGACAAAGGTCCTCGAACAATAGATCCGATGCGCGACAAGACGATCTTGTGTGAAGCGAAATTCTTCTTCTTCTTCTTCTTCTTTTTTTTTTTTTTTTTTTTTGTGTGAGGACCACTTAATTTGATTGATGATAGCGATGAGAAAAAGAATTCCAATTGACGAAGATCTGTATGGACCACATGGTTTGATATAGAAAAGATATCATCCAACAAGGGTTGTTACTACACAAATAGACGGAAATTTTTAAATAATGAGGTCATTTTTTCATTAGGTTGAAGCACATATCTAAATTTAATAAGAGTATTTTTCGATTGTATGACCTTTGATTCAAGTATGCTGTTTAGCAGGCTAAATTTTTCTAATATCCAGTGTCTTTTTGAAATCCACCATTGCATCACTGGTAATTTTCAAAAATGAAATAATTTGACTAGTATTGCACAAGGGGTTACAAACAGATCTGTGTCACCATTTAATAAAACCGTTCCGGTTTTTTTCTTTTTTCTGTGTATAATCAGGGACAAAATTATCTGAAAAATAAAATGCACTGGGTATTATCTAGCAAAAAGAAGTATGAGGCTTATTCAAAACTCTTCCAATAATCTCTACCTTTGCTTATAATCCTTGATAGAAGATTACATAAGGAGAAACAAAGCAGGGCAAGAATGAAGATCTTTCTCTATACATTGCTAAAGCAAATATGGTACACAAAGTGAGTCAAAGAGTCACCTGTTAGCCTCGGTACCAAATGTACTATAATATGGTACATACGCTATGTGTATTACCCAAAAAAATAAACAAATTTCAGATCACAATCAGCACATTACGAGATACAGAAGATGGGTTATCGAGATTTTCCTTCATCCATCGTTCCCTGAACAGCATATTGAGCAGCACTCGAAGCAGCCAAAACAAGCTAAGGCAGTACATAGCTGAGTTATCACCATCACGAATTGGTCATTTAGCCGCGAGCAGCACTGGATGCAGCACATGCAACAGCAATGGTTGCATATCGTCCCACAACAGTTTGACGCTGCCTTCACTAAGATTTCTGCAGCTTCGGGCAATTTCACTTGTTCAGCCCCTGGAGGAATGTTGTCGATGGTTGCAGTCAAGTCGCCGAAGCCGATGCAAAGGCTTCTCAGCATTATCTGCTTATAGACTTTGGGGTCAGGCATCTTCCTCGGTGCCTGTTTTAAGCAACTCTTATAGTTAATTTCATTGGTTCTAATTGCAGTCACCAACAAAAGAAGCAGGCATGAAAGACCGCTGACTTCAGCCAATTTCTTTTATAACCAAAATGGGATTCAAATAGTGACAATATTCATGTAAATTCGGATGAGATATACAAAATTAAAAGTTTTTATATGCACTTGGAGCTGCTGGAATCACTGCAGGTAAAGTAACGATTGCCAAAGATTCACTTTGTTCTTTCCTCTTGGGATTTCCTTATCATGTGTCATATGATCACTACAGGAAAAGTGACGATTGCCAGAGATTCACTTCGTTCTTTCCTCATGGGATTTCCTTACCATGTGGCATATGTTTCAATCTTGGTTTTGTTTTTGTAGTAACTGTTTACCACAATTAAGAGAACATCAACTCCATAATTGAGTTATATCCAACATCCAAAAGATTCAAGTCTCCACCCTCCAAGTCCATAATAATATCATGTCAGTCAAATCCAAACAGTCTAAGTTGCCAAGTTGAACTGGTCATCAGCCCAACTGAGGTCAACACAGGTCCAACTGAGATTAAATTACTCAAAGTTGAACAAATAGATAGCTAGAAGTGAACCTTGTTCTCTTAGGACAGGCTGGTCGGTTACTTTTTGGAAACTGTGCCTTCCTAGGTATGGATATTTTTGCTTGATATTAACCATTAAAGTGGCCAAATGTCCAAATCACAGGCATATCTGAAATGCTTTAATGTGCTTCAGTTAGAAGAAAAGCACTGGTAACGTTACTAACAAACACAAATGATTGTGTAATTAGACAGGAAAGTCAGAAGGGCTGTACAAAAGCCACATGGTAATAGCCCACATAAATAAGCCTGCGCAACGTCCAACTCCCTTGAGATTAAGTTAAGACAGCAACAGCTTTGCAATGACTGGAGGCAGATGTGTACCTTATCTGAACCAGCTGATTCCGTGGCTTTTGTTGCCTCATCAGCCTCTATTAAGATCATACGAGTGAATTCTGAAGCAATACCACTCTGTATGCTCAGTTTTGCAACCTGTAGAAGTAAGTAGCAATTACAAAAGATGAAGAAAGATATGGTGGAAGCTGAGGCATTGAGGCGTCGCCATGCTCCAAATGGAAAAGGCAAATTTCCTCTTAACTTGATATTGAAGGAGAAAATATCATCAAATCAAGGAAATCTAAGGTCAAATACAAATTCTCCAGTCCAGTTATAAACCAACACACTGCTTCAATGAGTAATGAGTGGAGATAAAGCTGTACCTTCTCCTCGAGCTGTTTGTCTTCCGAGAACCATGCCTTAGCTGTGAAATGGTCGATCTGTTGCTTTGCAAATAACTGATGCAGAGAAGAGGGTCAAAAAGGATTTGCCCCTACCATATTCCAGGCGCAGAACTAACTGAAGTTACAAAACTGAAACAGAACGATAAGTGCGGTATGTACCCTGTCAAGTAATATGTCCTTTGCCTTAAGAATCTTTAAGTCTATCACATGAGTGCTCCAATCTGCTGAGATACCCTTTACTTGAAGATGGTCAGGAAAGTTTCCATTATATCTCCCAAAAACAGCCAATGGGGATATAAGTGATAAGTCTGGTAGTCGGGATGGACACATCTACAGATATATATAGTAAATAGGAAAGAGGTCACTTTTTCGGCAATGTGGTCTTAAAACAGGTGCAGGTATATATGATTCTCGCAGAAAAGAAAAAGACCAACTACGATCATCATTAAAAGGAGAAAGGACAAAGAAACTTCCCGTCTATCCAGAAACCTATTTCCTGTTTTCATTTTACTTTTGAGGTGGATTGAGGAAAGTCATACTATGAAATAATCAATTTTGGAAACATGTTGGATGCAACCAAGAAAATAGAGAGAGAATGTACAAAACTTAGTGGTCAACTCATTGTACATCTGTTTGGCATGAATAGAAGAGAAAAAAAGAAAAAGATCTCCCTGTATTATCTGCAGAGAGCAGAGTAAATGGCATGCCCATTGTTCCAAAGATTTCTGAGCTATTTAATGATACATCAATGTTCATGCAAATGTACCTCAACTTCAAGATCATCTAACAGGTCAATTACTATATCTGCAAGGACAATTGATGTCGCTTTGGCAAACAAGCTCTCCATCCGAAGCTCAACTGAACCTGAGAGCACAAATTAATAATTTAAAAAACCATCAGATCAACTAAATCAGCAATATCTTTTCCACTCTTAGATCTACAATCATACTTTTCAGGAAAAAAAGAAAAAGAAAAAAAGCAGCAGTTCTATGGTCCTCATCACTGGCAATTAAGTATAAATCCTCTATTAAGTATTATTTGAATGCACTGCTGACATAACTAAAATATGCTCGTAAGCAGCCAGATGGTTTTATTTGCCTGACCTACATCATATGCAGCATCATACTGTCCTCTGCCTATGATGGCAAGCATCTGTAGGAAATGGTGATTACAGTATGTTCCTGAAAATTACCACAGAAAAGGTCAAACTCCATAGTGAGAGATACAAAACAGATTATCCACAACAGATCAAAGTCCATGGAAAACACATTCAACACACTGACTTATCACAAAATAAAAACCAATGAAGCTGAAATTTAACTATTCTTTGTGAGATATCAGAAGCTGAGAATGTCACTGCCCAGAAAGTAGTGCACATGATCGTGCTGCCAGACACATAGAAAATAACGAACCATTACCTATACCAAAAGTAAAGATGCGTGGACATAATGATCCTCCTTTCTTTATTCGACTCTTCATTACATCACAAATGTGTTTCTCATCTTCAACAGTTCCATCTGTAACCAGGAGGATGGTAGGTATCGAACCTTGACAGTCTGACAGGATGTCTAGTGCCTGCAAGAAGTGGAGATTAGCAAGACTGAGAAGCATCTAAAGCTAAGCAATTACAAATTACAGGGAGGACCAAGCATACTATCTGTGAGAATTAGGTATGATGTGAATATCTGCCGTTTATCACGTAGGAAAGGGAAGAGTGTGAAACAATGCGAAAATAAAAGAGACATATTTAATCTCATTTATTCAGATGATAGCAAATAAACTGCAAACCATAAATGGTGAAAAGAGATATCCCATCTATTGTTGGCAAAACTATAAATGCATGTCACTCAGCTGTGGTCATTTTCCTTTCAAACTAAAAGTTGGAACTCTGAGAATATCTATTTTCCCCATGAAACGGTCAAAGAAAAAAAAAACAAATTCAAGAGATGAAATCGTAACTCTCTGGGAATATCTATTATCCCCATGAAATGGTTGAAGAAACCAAAAAATACAAATTCATGAGATGAAATCATGACTGGAATGATCTTCTAAAACATAAATGGCACGTACCCCATCAAAAGTAGAGAAAAGGAATACAAAATAAAAACAGAACACAATTCATGCCAATAAAAATTGTTGAAAACCAAGGGCAAGACTCTCTATCTGAGCAGCTCATCTCATATTTATTATGATGCAGCGACAGAATTCTGTGTAGCACTTTCCTTCATTGAGATAAAATGCCAGAAGCCTCATCTAGATTAATTGGGCCACTACATATCATATTATCAACCCCAGGAAAGGACATCATAGTTTGTCTTTTACAGGGCATTGAGTACTGCATAACTTTGCAAGGTGAAAAAGATATCCACTTTGTAGTATCAGAATATGGAAGATGAAAGTACTTTATTCAGAGGCTGCAAGATGTTGGTACCACCGTCAGCAATAAAGTTTTTATCGACCCATTCAATGGCCGCTTCAATTGCTTCACTGGTAGCTAACACCATGGACGTGGAGTGTTGGTAAACCTCACTATTAAAAGCTAGGATACTAAATGAATCCTCGGGGTCAAGCTTGCGCAGCGCTGTTGATAAGGCACTTTTAGCATCCACAAGTAGTTTGCCCTTCATGCTTCCACTAATATCAACAACAAATACTACATCCTTTCTGAACACCTGTCAAACTGAATAGGATGAGGCAACTATGACAGGAAGCACAATATTAACTGAATGGTGCCAGAAGTGAATTAGCACTAGACTAACCTTCCTATTCTGTTGGTTTCCTGGAAGAAGGTATAAACAGAACATTTCTCTTTGATCAAAATCATGCATGGATGGAGACTGCAAGAGTACACTCCCAAGCATAGTAGCTGGGGAGACCTATAAGACAGAAAATCAGAAATATGCATTTTGTTGATGAAACATAACTTCCACAAGGAAGACTACAAGTCTGCAGTGTGCCTGAACACTTTCTCCTGTACAATCTAAAGGAAGAGAAGGAAGGAGGGGAGAAGGATCTTGCAGCTTACTGTGTATGAAAAATTCAGGTCAGTCTTTGACCATGTGAGAACTTCTGACTCATACAGGAAAGCCAACTTCCCTACATGACGTTTCACTTCCTGAAAATTAAATAATAATTAAAAAAAAAAAGAGAAAGTAAAAAGGATCATGTACTCTTTTCTCCTGTTAAATGAGACAGAACCATACAATACTCGATCATGGGCACCTTCAACGGATGGCTGGTCGTTTTGCACAAAACTTCACTTCCAGTGCCAGAGTCCACATTCACTTGTATCTTTTCTTTCTTCGAGATTTTCTTCCCAGCAGGAGTAACATACTCGGGGAAACTAAATGGCACGCTCAAGGTGAACTGACCATTACAATATGATAATTTCTGAGACCAACAGACCTTGACTGATATGTTCGAACCCCCATCCACCTGAAAGCAAATAACTTATAGATATCTAGGATAAATAATAAAAGAAGGAATATATGAAAGCAAAGAGATACGCAGAGTATGTAACTCCATAGAAGAAGTAACAGCTGCATAGTTTCTTTACCCGTGGTATTCTTAAGGTAAATATATGGGGTTTAAGGTAGCCCCCGTCTTCAGCTCTTGCTGCTTTGTCTATATCTTTCTTGTCTTCCACAGCAACAAGTTGTGTGACATACGATCTTTTAGAAACTTTTACCTCAAGACCTAAAACTGATCCCTGTTAGCCAAATAGTATTGCTTGAGAAGAGATAATGTGCAAGTGGGATGTGATAGACAAAATTCACTCAATCTGATCACTTCATAAAATTACACTGTATTAATTCTCCAATCATACCTTTGTTTATTACATATTGAAGAGAAACAGAAATTTCAGGAATAATTAGTTCCCACAGGATGAGCATGGTATATCAATCATTCCCATGTTTTGGGTTCAAAAGGTCAGAAAGTACAAAAAACAAAAAAAAATTATGACAACATGTGGTCTTCCAAGCATTTACTCCCTTTTTCCCGTTGGATGGCCATTAATAATCATGTTAACATTCTAGGTGTCCTGACATTAATTGAATTTTGGCAAACAGCAATCGTTCACTGAACATGGTCTAATAAGGTTTCATATCGCCCTTTAAACACGTTAACATAGCATATCACAATCTATAGCTGCAAAAGAAACTCACACTCTTACCACTTTAAAAATATCTTCCCTTATTAAAGTGAAGACAACCATTATCAGAAGCACATAAATATGATACAACTCACTCTAAAAGCAACAATTATCTATTTCCAGCTTTCAGACTCATCAGCCAACAGGATCTTCACACTATCATCATACTCATAATTGTCCAACCGAAGATAAACATCGTCATTAGCATCATCCCAATGTTTTTCCCATTCGAGTGTCGTCAACCAGTGATTTTCTTTTTTCTTTTTGGGTTTCTGTGTCATGATCAAGTTGTACCATAGTCAAATTTTCATGTATTGAACTATGTCCACTTCCCTGATGTTTGACAACTCCTCCTGCCGTGATCCTAAAAGATTGCACAAAGCAAGACTAACCATTGGATGTAAGTCACGCTTGGTAAGTCCAACAGAAAATACGTTATGACACCCTGCTCACGTGCAAGCTGGATTAGGAATGACAAGTACAATTTGACGAGCAGAGGCCGCAATAAAGTTATAGATGAAAGGAGACCACATGTAGATGAAAAAACACGCGATCTAGGTAACTACTGTTTTACCAACTCGACAAATCAGAACTAGCAACCGCCATCCACGCCCCTAGTCCAGTCAACGAGGCCAACTATGCAAGGACATGAACAAGAACAAGAACTAAGAGTGGCGCTACATCGTTTTCTCGTGGCCCCGATCAAGTACACTATTTTCCTCACAGCCTAATCCTCGACATTACGCTTTGGACAAACTCAGACTCAGGACTGAACTCATGATCCGCAGGTGCAAAGCTTCGATGAGCAGCTTACCAACTCGTCTAGGTCCTAAAACAAAGTTCGTCGAACGAGAAATCCGAAGGCGTACCCAACCTCGAGTGGAACACGTCAGATTAAGCCATCAACGCACCTGCTCGCCCATGGGGATCGCGACGCGGCAGTCGCAGCACTTGCTGCCCATGACGCAATGGACCCGCCAGGAGCCGCTGACCCGGACGACGGCCGCGTCGAGCTGGCAGTCCGCCTCCACCTCGATCCCGTTCATCTGGAGCGGGATCAGCGCGGGCGGGTCGCACCGGCCGTGCACGTGCGGCTGGTAGCTCGGGATGTCCGGGTTGTCCACGACCGTGGGGTCGGGGATCACGGCGTACACCATGGGCGACGCCGGGAGGAGGAGGAGCGCCGCCGCCGACGCCGGCGCCCTCTCCATCGGCGCCGGCGACCGGGGGCGGTGACCGCCCGGTCCTTCCCGAAGTAGAGGCGCTTGGAGAGGCGGAGGCCGTCGTCCACCGCCTTCGCGAAATCGTCGGCCATCGGGGCGGGAGATCGCGGTCGGGCGATCGGGGGAATGCGGGATCGGCGATTGGCGAGAAGCGATGGGATGGATTCGGAGAGGGATTTGATCGTTGACGGTTGCGATTTTACTGAGATTTGGAGTTGAAAAGGATGGGGGAAAAGGAAAAGGAGGGGTTGGGCGTCGGGAAATGGAGCGAAAGGGACGCGTGATGTTACCGTTACACACCAGAGGCTTTATCTCTCGATTGGGGTGTGCGTCGTCCAGCTTTTGAACGACCGTGAGTTCTGCGCCAATCAGGGCTCGACAGCTAGGCCCCCTGCCGGCTTCGCTAAGAAACGAATCATCTCCCTTTGGCAAATGGAACCACGAGCCATTTGCTAAGAATCGATTCCGAAACATTAGAACGGGGAATCACCAATCGAGATTATGGAATCGATCGAAATGTTCTCGATAAATTCATTTATGGGTGTTTTGGACCATTGAATGGTGCGATTCCAATTCAAATTAACATAATTAATTTTTTGGAAGCCACGGACCATCTCAATGCTTGGACCACAAACCATCTCAACACTCATGGTGAACAATCCTTCAGCCTATCAAGTCCTTTCGAGTTTGAAGAAGATTGGACCAGAGATGCCTCTAGCACTCGAGTTATTCGTCTTGTTATGACAGACACCCCTAAGAGGTTCTCATGTTTTCCATATGGCCCATAGAATCAAATTCGCTAATGGTGCCCCTAAAGTTAGAATTGAACTCACTTTGGTTATCTCTAAGCTCAAATACGTCAAGCTCGAGAGTAGATAGATTATTTACATAAAAATTTTAAAAAATTATATATACATACCAATTTAGTCCGAGTAGGCGAGTGGATAGTTCCACAACTAAAATTGCAAACTAGATCGATTATCACCGATTCTAGTAAATTGGAATCGAAAATTGGATTAATCTCCATGGGAACGACTTATTCTGAGCTGCTCATCTGGTTTTTGGTGGTTTCCAGTTCTTTTGCATACCCTTAATATTTTTTAGGAGTAACCTACCAAAATGGATTTTTATATAAGTTATTCATATTCAATAAATGTGTTTAGAATTGTAAAGCCTAAAATAATATGGGTTTACTATTTGCTTAGACCAAACTCTTACTCTCTCGCCTTCACTCGATCTTGTGCTCTCACTTTAGTTCGGGCACAAATTCTCCAAAATTTGATTAAATTTGTAATTGTTATTTACTTTCGAGATATAATATAGATGCAATGATCATAGTGCCATGTACTTTATATTTGACTTGGGATCGGCATAGAAAAGATTTCTTGACCACGGCTTTTGAGTTGCAAGTGAATTGGGGGTAGTTATGATTAAACCCAAACATTTTATAATGGGTGGCAAACCTTTACCACATCGTCTAGAATAAATCGTTGGAGCTACTCATCCTTTCCCACCTTTTTATTGATTAAAAAAGACTTAAGTTCACGAACGATCCTCCATCGAAATTTCAGATCTCATGTTTGCTTTTCGACCGTTATCGGAATCCACACATGGCACGTACAATAAACAACCATGAGAATGACTTCTCAGGAGACATGAAGGTCCCCATCCTCAGCTGTCGTGTTCATTGTCCGTCGTTAAGGACCATAAGGTCGCCTCGCTCGCTGGACGAAGCGGACTGCAGAACGGGAAGATATCAACATCCACGTCATTGCTGGCGCGAGTCACGTACAAACTATCGGATCGGACCAACCTCTCGTCAGCTGATTCTTCATTTCATCCGATGTCCCTTTGACTTGATACCTCACTGATTAGGTAGACGATCGATGCCTCGCCTACAATATTCCCTGAGTGCCACGCTCCTTTTTCAATTTGTGAAAAATTAGTGGGGATTAAGTAATTTTATTAAATTAAGATTTCTTAATTAATAGGTACAAAGTACAATAATTGAGAACGTCCAATATCAGATTTTATTTTAGACATCACATTTGATTGGCCTCGTCGACAACTTTGCCAATGTCCAGTCCATCAACATCGCTAGAATTTGTAACGCAGAGAGAGCTTATTTGGGCGTCTTCCGATCAATTAAGAATAAAGTCAAAATCAGCCTGAATTTCACTACAACAATCATATCAGGATATGTTCGACCAAAAGGAACAAAAAAAAAAAAAAAAACACATTAGGATATCAAAGAAGTATTCCTTTTTTTTTTAAAGTTACGTTTCGTTCATGTTTACAAAAATACTAAAGAGATAATGTGGTCCCAACTTCAAATTAAGACAAATCCCAAACGGTTCAAAATGGAACGAGTTCCAAATAACAAAATGAATTATCAGAATAAAATTATGGATCATGTATCAAAAGAGTAGATTTGTGACTTCTTTAAACCAAAATTGACAGTTGATCATTGAATCTATCTTTAATAATGAATACAGACCAAAATCTCTATCTATCATAATGGCTTTTCCTTTCGGAGGTGTGTGCTTAGGTACAGTGTCTCCAACACCATTATCATTCAGAATAAAAGGATTGAATAAACACGGCTCTAATGCTTGTGAAAGCAAAATCTTCACAAAACTCTTTCTATCCCCTTTGAAATTGGACTTGTACACAAATGAAACTTGAGGGAAGTGAAACCCCAAAATTATACATAAAAAAAAAACCCCCCTAAATCTAGACTAGATCGGGATAAAAATATCCTCAAAATGGGGGAGAGAAATTTCTAAATCTAAACTAGATTGGAAAAGAAAAGCTCCCATAACAAAGGAAAGCAAGAGGAAGAAAACAAAGAACCGAATAACCAAAGAAAAAGGGTGGGGAGGGAGAGATATAGCTCAAACTCAGAAATTAAAGAAGAAAGCTACGTGAAGATAAAAGAATCCTAAGGAAGGACAGAAAAGGGTCATATGAGTTAATCGGATAAATTTTACTTTGGTGTTTTCGGTTTTCTTTTTTTCACTTTGATCTACGCCGGCATGTTCTCTAGTTCTAGCACTGGAAGATATAATAATAGGAGATGTGTCCTTGTAGCTTGAGTGGTCAAACTTTTTAATACCTTGTTATTACTAGTCTTTTCACGATTAATCTGTTTTTAATAATTAGGGAAAAATTAGGAAGAATCGAAACTGGTTTAGTTTGGTTCTAGGTTTTATCGATGAGTCTCTAAAATTATTTTATATAAAAAAATAGATAAATAAGAGTTAAATGAGTTAATTTGAGCCCAACAAATTTTGAACCGACCCAAATTTTTACCTAATTTATATGTTTGAAAAGTTTATCAAACACGCAAGGCATCTTTGTACGAGACCCCCTAAAGTACAGCATGGTCAAAAAGTACATTTTTTATATATTGCTGGAAAAAAAATCAAAGGAGGGATTTCCTGCCCGGTGGAACCATGTTATCATTTAGAAGAGGAAAACCATTCTGCATGGTTACAAAAAGATAAAGATTCTAGATCACTGTAAGATTGTCCACCGTGAAGCCTTAAATGTGAACTAAATAAATTTTTACTGGTAAAGACACTCTTTTTCCATTTAAATAACTGAAATATCCCCCCCCCACCCACCCTTTCTCTCTCCCCAATCTATTGTTCTTTTATTTTATCAGGCTATCCAACAAAACTACTTTTGTATCTACCAGCTCTCTTATCGTTTTTAAGAATTTATTGTTTCAATCAAATTCTCCATCACACCCAATTCTATATCATCTTATCTTGCATACTGTTATTACCTTGCCTAGAGAAGTTGTTAAAATTACTTTATGGTTTCATATTTTCAATCACTAAAGTCATATTAAAGATTAGAAATTTCTGTTCAAAATGATTACAACCACTTTTGGATATACAATTATTCCTTATTTTGAAACTTATGGGAGAGCGGGTAGAAATAAAAACAACTTTATCAGTTAAGCTGAAAAAAAATAGAATCAATAAATTGGGAAGAGGGAGAAGGATATTTTGATCGGTTAATTAAAAAAAAAAGAGGGTCTTAGCCAAAACGAGGTACAAATTGCGTTGTTACACATGAGAAGCTCTCGATGAGGTGTACGGAGTCCAGCTTTTCGACAACGGTGAGTTCCGTGCCAATGTGCACTCGACGGCTAAGGAACGAATCATACTCCCTTTCGCAAATAGACACTGGCTGCCCCACACGTTCATTTCTTAGGGGCGATCAGATTCTGGGTAGGCAGCAGCTTTCACCGTTGCTGGGAATATTTCAACTGGTTTCATGGAACCAATGACTCACGGTTCTAATTTTCAAGGAGTGATCGGATTCTAGATAGGCAACTCTCATAATTGAAATTGAGAATCGCTTGTTTATTCCATGAAACTAGTCGAAATATCCCCAACGAATTCATTTCTAGGTCTTTTGAACCATTGACAGCTGCACCTCCAATCTAGACTCACATTATTAGCTTTCTAAAGGCATCATCACTCGCCTCACCTCATTGCAATTCCTTTGGACCACAAAAAATCTAAACATCTATGGTAACAATTCTTTGGCCTATCAACTCTTTTCAGGTTTGAAGAAGGTTGGACTAGAAATGTCTCTAGCACCCAAGCTATTCGCCTAGTCATGGGAAACACCCATATGAGAAGTTCCCATGTTTTTCATCTAGCCCATAGAATTGAAGTCCTTAAAAAAGCCCTCAGAGTTGGAATTGAACTCACTTTGGTTATTTCCAAGCTCAAATATATCAAACTCAAGAGTACATATCATCATTAAAAAAAAAATTATATATGTACTGATCCGATTCGGATGAGTAGTTCACACTTGAAACCGGGAATTAGACCGGTACTCCCTGATTCTAGTAAATTAGAATCAAAAGCCAGATTGGTCCCCATAGGAACCATTGATTTTGGAAATGGATTCTGGAAATTTTAGTATTTTTGCACACCCCTAATAATTTCCTAGAGTAGCTTGCCAAAAAAGTTTATAGAACAATTTCTTAATTCATATTTAGTAGGTTGAGTTGTTATATGAGTTATTTATATTTAGTAAATGAGTCTAAAATGTAAAGCTCAAAATAATATGAGTTTACTATTTACTTTAATCCAACTATTGCTCTCTCGTGCACTCACTTCAATTCGGGCACGAGTTTTCCAAAACTTGATTTAATATGAAATTGTTATTTATTTTCAAGATATTTACAGCATCGCGTACTTTATATTTTAACTTGAGATCGACATAGAAAAGATTTTTTGACCTTGACCGTAACTTTTGAGTTGTAAGTGAATTGGAGTAGTTACGATTAAATCCGAAGATTCCATTATCTTTCATAGTAAAACACTCAGCCAAAACTCCGGATTCGCATGTTTACAGTCACTAGTCATATTATCTAATCATGGACTCAGCATCATCTTTCCCGTTTGGCTTTGTTCTGATCGTGACGGGTGATAAACCCTTGCGCCGACGTCCAGAATAAGTCATGAGTGCTCCCCATTCTTTCCCACCTTTTTCTCGATTAAAAAACCTCAGACTGACCGGATCGGACCGACCTCTCCTCAGCACGTTCTTCATTACATGACTCGGATGTCCCTTTGACGTGATGCCTCACCGACCCGATAGATGATCGATCCCTCGCCTACGATATTCCTAGAGTGCCGCACACCTTTTTCAAGTTGTGAAAAATTAGTGGGGGATTAAGTAATTTAAATAAATTGAGATTTCACAATTAATGGGTACAAGGACACTAAATGAGAATGTCCAACATCAGATTTTATTGTAGACGTCATATTTGATTGGCCTCATCAATAACTTAGCCAATGTCCAACCAATGAACACTGCTAGAATATGTAACATTTCATTCATTTCCAAAGAAATACCAGAGAGATATAATGCAGTCCAACTGCAAATTAAAGATAAATCGAAGACAGATTCAAAATAGAATAAGCTCTAGATTGAGTGCAGATTTGTAACTTTTTTAAGTCAAAATTGGCGGCTGATTACCAAATCCGTCTTCAATAATCAGCGTATATCGAGATATACATATATTACATTGGCTTTTCCTTTTGACAATGCACACCTAGATGCACCTTCACTAACACTATAGTCGTTCAGAGTAAAAAGGTTGAAAGATCACAGATCTAATGACCATGAGAGCGAAACCTTCATGAAACTCTTCCAGTCCCCCTCAAAATTAAACTTGTACACCAACAAAATCTGAGGGAAGCAAGACCTCAAAATTATACACGTAGAAATCCTAAATCCTAGACTATATTTGGATAGAAACCTCTCCGAATGGGAGATAGGAACTTTTAAATCTAGACTAGATCAAAAGAGAAAATCTTCCCCAACAGAGGAAAGTAAGAAGAATAAAATAAAGAATCAAAACGGTCAAAGAAAAAGGAAAGGAAGGGAGAGATGCAGCTCAAATCCTTCTCTCCATGAAGGTTGAAAAAGAAAAATGTGTGAAGATAGAGAGAGAGGAGAGAGAAGGCTCATCTGAGTTAATCGGATAGACTTTACGTTGATGTTTTCGGTGATTTTTTTCACATTAATCGATTGCGCATGGTCTCTAGGTCTAGCACCGGGAGAAATAAAAGAAGATGTGTCCCAGTAGCTCCATTGGTCAAACTTTTTAGTGCCTTGTCGTTGCTAATTTTTTCGTGATCAATTTGCTTTTAATACTTACAGGAAAAATTGCTAAGAGTCAGATTCGGTTTCGTTTGGTATGAGTTGGTCCGCGGGTATGATCAAGTATAGGAGTCTCTAAAATTATATTATATGAAAAACGGGTCAATAAGAGTTAAATGGGAATTTAGGTCGTACAAATTTTGAATTCATCCAACTTTTACTTACGTCTCGTTTGGTTCAACTTTGGGGAAATGGCTTTTCATTTCCCCAAGTATTTTTAGAGGAATGGGCATTTGATGAAGGCAAATGTGTTTGGATACTCTGATTTTGGTGTATTTTGCAAAGTAGCTTTGAGGTTAAAAGAAAGAGGAAAAAACGAAAAAGGATAAAGGAGGAGGAGATGCTGAAGCAGAGGGGAACGATCGTGAGACAGCCGGAGCTGGTGGTTGTGGTGGAGGAGGCGGCCGGTGGCGGTGGTGGTGGGGAGGCGGCGGGTCACGCAACCCACGCACCGTCGTCGCCTAGGTCGCGCAGCCTCGGGTGACGTCGCCGGGGCCGTGCGACCCACGCACGGCCATCGCCCGGGTCGCGGCCTCGGCGATGCACCGCCCGGGTCGCGTGACCCTCCATCGAGTGGTGGCCTCGCCGAGGGCCACCATAATTAGGCACAATTTAGCACTCTCATTGAGGGCCACCATAGCCGAACGAGGGTCGACGACCCTCATCCAGATTTGTGTGGAGGGTCATCGGGCCCTCGATTGCCATTGGCAAGAGTTGCTTGCCTTGGCCCAGACCTCGGCGACCCTTGCCGGCCCTGGCCGACCCACACCAGCCCTTTTCGGGGATAGGGTGGCAGTGGCATCAAGGGCCTACCGCCCTTGCCCACAACTTCATTTTTTTCCTCTCTTTTGTTTTTTGAAATACTTTTTTACTTTGTTTAATTAATATTTTAGTTAAATAAATTAGAATTTAAGCCACGTAGCTGCCACGTAGGAGAGGGAAAACATTTAAAAAAAAAGTTAGATCAGCATTTTTCGTTAGTCTAAATTGACGTAGATAATTGAAGAATTCAATTGTATCAATTTGACAATTTTTATGATTTTATTATACTTTTGTGACAAGTTTTGAAACTTTCCACTATATATATCCCTTTTTTTTTTTTTATATACAATTGGAAAAGTTCAAATGAGAGATTTCTTGCCCAATGGAACGACGTCTTCACTTAGAGGATGAAAAATCCTTCTACATAGTTACAAAATAAAGATCCTAGATCAATTTAAGATTATCCACTGTGTAGCCTTAAATGTAACTAAGTAATTTTTCACTCTTATTTTGGTAAAGACACTCTTTTTCCATTTAAATAACCGAAATACCATCCCATCTTTCTCTCTCTTTTCTCGATAAAATATTTATTGTTTTTATTTTATTTTATCAAGCTATCCAACAAAACTACTTTTATTTATAATATCTCTCTCATCGATTTCACAAATTATTCTCTCAGTCAAATGCTCCGTCACTATCATCTTGTCCTGCTTATTATTATAAGTTTGCCTTGAGAAGTTGTTAATTTGAATTTATAATCTTGTATATTTAATCATAAAAGTCACATAGAAGATTATAAATTTCCGTTCATGAATCATGACGGCTACGACCGCTCATCAAAGCACAATTATTCCTTCTTCTTTTTTTGTCAAATAATTTGAGATAATTTGAAACTTACAAGAGAGAGGGGATAGAAATAACGGCAGTTTTATTGGCGAGGCTGATAAAAAAATAGAATCAATAAATTGGAGAGATAGAGGTGAATATATTATGCGGACTGAACATGAATATTAATGTAAGAATTCGATCTAAATTACTCTAATTAAAGAAAATAATTTTATATTCCTTTTATGTAATATCCATGGATAATCATCATGAATATGTAACATTCTATCTAACATGAAAATTACGTATTGGAGATACTATTGGAGATTCGATATTATTTTGACTGTTCTAATTATATATGGTTTGATTCAATTATGGAAGATAAAAAATACAGGTTATAAAGTAAGAAAATGTTATCTTGTATATTTTTTCCTCTTTTTTGTTCCTCCATTATAAATGGACATTGACACAGTGACACGCCATAACAATCCTTCTCCATTATGTTCATTTTTTGTCATTACATTTTTTATATGTATCAAATAAGACAAATGGTGCATTTATTTCACGGAAACTCATGGTTTAAGAAATGTTTTTTGAAGAATGATTGTTTATATTGCTTGCAAAAATAAATCATTGCAATATATTTTCATCACTCACGAAGATGGTCAAGCATAGATTATGGTTCCCAACGAAAGTATATTCTGTTGGCTGATTTTTTTAAGCAGCAAATCCTATTATTTTTCGAAAAATATTTTTAAGATTTTGACTGTTTCATAAAATTCCTTAACAAAAAAAAAAAAAAAAATGCCAATGTGGAAGGAGTCAAGCAAAGACCGACATGGATCGTGCACTGACTACCTGACGCCTCGAATTGCGTCTCAATTGATTAAACAGATACCAAACGGCGGCCACTAATCTCAAAAGAGCATCTGACCAAAAAAAAATAACATCTCAAAAGTGCAAGCGAAACGACAAAAAAGAGAGGGCTGCCAGCCGCCTCCTTCCTCTCTATCGCAGCAGAGCCTACGCTTTGAGGAATCGAAGGCAAAGCTCGGATTTTTCGAGCCGAGATCGCTCTCCGAGTTCCTCGGCATCGGTCCCGGACGCCGCCGCCGCCGCCGCGCCGAGAATCTCGCCGGTGGTCCTCTCGTCGGTTCCCGGGTGGCGGTCGAATGGCGCTCGATTCGAGCTCCTCCAATGGCGGCGGCGCGGACGCTTCTCTGCAGTCCATCTGCTACGAGCGCGGTTCCCTCCGGCTGCTCGACCAGGTGGGTTGTTTTCCCAGTTCGATTCTTGGGTCGAGGATCGATTTGGGGATGTGCCTCCCTCCCCTGTGCTCGGCCTTTTTTCCCTTTTCTCTCGTGCTTCCAGTTGCAGTGGAAAAGCTTTGAGTCTCACTGTTTTCTTCCGGCTTTGACAGAGAAAGCTTCCCCTGGAGACGGTCTACCTGGATATAAAAGACGCTACCGATGGATGGTATCTTTTCTTGAGCCAAATCTTGAAATTCTGTTGATGACGGGGAGCGGTTTTTGCGCTTCTTGAAATGGTCTTTATTTCCAAGTTCACCCCGGTGTCCTTTAGCTGCTGCTTATTATCGTAAATGACCTCAAGTCTAGTGTGTACCCTTCGTTGGGATAAGGGTTTCGATGTGGTTTCTTCATTTATATGGATTTAGAATTTTCTGTGTTAAATTAGTTCGGTTGTGTGGGATGTGGATGCGATGGCAGTGAAAGGATTTGTGAGAAGAGCTTGTCTTTCTTTCTGTGCTCAGGCATGCGATAAAGGATATGGTGGTCCGCGGGGCCCCGGCTATTGCTATTGCGGCTGCGCTTTCTTTGGCGGTGGAAGTGTCTCGTTTGGATGCTTTTAGCGGGACGGCTGCTGATGCGGCCTCTTTCCTCATTGGGAAGTTGGATTATCTTGTTTCAAGGTATTGTGGTGGCGGATGATGAGGTCCTGTCCACTGTTTATGAAACAACATGTTTGTGAGTCTTGATTGAAACTTTTGAGATGTTATATTTTAGTAATTGTGCAAATGCGTGACCATACTTGAATTGATATAGCCATGGTTAAGCTGCTTTAATGTCATGGAACATAACAGCCACTGTTGAACTTTTGCTGTCGATGAACTGACCTCTTGTGCTCCTTCAGTCGGCCAACAGCCGTGAATCTGTCCGATGCTGCAACGAAACTGAAGGAAGTTATCTGTGATGCTGCTGCAACAGCTTCGGAAGCCAAAAGTATTTTTCAGGTAATAATTGCTACTCTGCTTTATTTCAAGTATCAAGGAAACACTAATTCAGCATATCTTTCAGCCAAGTTTCTATTGTGGTGCATATCAAGGATAAAAGACATCTATAAAACAAATGACATGCTGCTCAGGGCAAAAAGAAAATAATCCATTTTTCTTTTCTTGAACTCGTTAATCAGTGAGAAATTTTCTTTCGTCCTACCAATTTCTAGAGAAATTTCCTTTCAATGTTACGTAGGCTTATACAGAAGCTGCTGAAGTCATGCTAAAAGATGATGTTGCTTCAAACAAAGCAATTGGTAGCTATGGAGCCTCATTCCTTAAGCTAAATCAGAAAAAGTCCAAAGGACTCTCTGTGTTGACCCATTGCAATACTGGCAGGTACTTTAAGTTGATTGTAGGTGTCCCACTCTTTCCCTTGGTCACTGTAACACAGCATCCTTATCTCTCTCTGTTTCTCTCTCTCAGTCTTGCTACAGCTGGATATGGTACAGCCTTAGGCGTAATCCGTGCACTTCATACTGAAGGGGCGTTGGAAAGGGCTTATTGCACAGAAACACGCCCATTCAACCAAGTAAACATTTATCTCTTGATTGTTTGTATCCACATTCTTTACGTATTCTGCATGCTATCGGTGATCATTGGGATTGGTGGATTGTTGGGATGTAGTTGTAGGTTGTTCATATACTATATAGATGCACTCAAGCAAATTACTCCATGCTTAGTGTTTGTTTAGGGTTTGTGTTGCTTAGGGCGCATTTGGTAACACTTCTGTTTCTGGGAATAATTTCTAAGTATTTTAAGCCGTTTGGTAACTGTCTAAAATATCAATTCTCGGAATAGAATTGCATTCGGTACTGTGCTTAAAATTTCTACTCCAAATCATTTTCTTTTAATTTTTGAATAATTTTATTACTTTTTTCCCTTTTTTTCCTTTCTTTCTCTTCTTCTTCTTTATCTTCAATTCACCAGTCGCCGGGCTTGGGATGACCAGCAACCGGTCAGACGAGGGTCAGCGACCTCATCGGAGTGTCACCGGCCCTCGGCAAGGCCGTGCCTCGTCGGCCAAGCCTTGCCGGCAGCTGGGCGAGGCTCGGCCGAGCCTCAGGGCTGGTTAAGCCTCGTCGGTGGCTGGGGGAGGCCCGCCTCGCCGGTGGCTGGGCTCGCCTTTGGCAAGCTTGCCGGACCTCGCCCTAGCTTGGTGAGCCTTCGGTGATCTCGCCAGACTGGTTGTCGGAGATCGGCGGCGGTGGGCGACGGACGATGGCGGACGGCAACGGCGGTGGCAGCAGATGAAGAAGAAGAAAGATGGAAGAACAAGAAAAAAGAAAAGAAAAGAGAGAAAATGGGGGCCTTGATTCTAGAATTGTCCCCGGAAACAAATAATCAACTATTTTTTTCTCATCGATTTTGTTCCAAATTTACTTCCGGGAACAAAAAAATAGAAATTTGTTCCTGAAAATAAAAATTTTATCAAACGGATTTTTATTCCAAATTTACTCTCGGAACAAAAGAACATAAATTATCATTGTTTGGCAAGTTGGCAAACAGCCCCTTAGTGTGTAGGGTCATATGCCATTTGCAGTTTTAATGATATGTATGATGGCGAAAATAGACTGTCAATACAGTTGCTTACTGTACAGAGGATTCGTGCAGTCATGACAATAACTAAATATCCTATTGTGACTTGGAAAACTTACAATTACTTTCTTATGAGCTTGAATTGCTCATCAAAAATCTGTTCTCATGCATGCAGGCAGGTATTTACATTGCATTAGATGCTGAGAATAATAATGATCAATTTGAATTCTAGATTATAGTTCAGAATTAGTATGTCCTTATCAAATTGTGTTATTTTCACTTATGACAGAAAAATCCATGCTCCTTTCTTCCCCCCCTTCTTTGTCCATCGTTTGGTACTTTTTTTTGCTTTTGGAAATTTGAGGAAAGGACTTCCAGGACAATGACAATAGGAAACATGAAATATTGATGATGAAGTTATCTTTGAGTATACTGTATGAAAGGGACACCATTGAAAGTGGTAAAGTGGAGTTCAGGTGCACTGGGGGTAGTAACTTGTTTGAGAAGTAATGAAGAATGCATTGTTGTTCCAAGCAATGGGAAACCTGGGTCTGGCTTACGACTGCCCTAACAAACTTTGATATTGTATCAGTAGATTGTGATGATGAAAATTGGGCTATAATTTTTGGTTTGTTTGTGATTACTATCATTTGTGTAAGCAAATGTCTTTGACACCTGTTCCAGGGTTCTCGGCTTACAGCTTTTGAATTGGTACATGAGAGGATACTGGCTACCCTTATTGCAGACAGTGCTGCAGCAGCACTAATGAAGGAAGGAACGGTGGATGCTGTCATTGTTGGAGCAGATCGTGTAGCTGCAAATGGTAGCTTGAAGCATTTAATTGATATTAATTCTCTTTCCTCATTTTTTTCTTATTCGAGCTGCGCCAAGGAAGCATGTTAATGAACTTAATATCTCTTTGCAGGCGATACGGCTAACAAGATTGGAACTTACAGTCTTGCCTTGTGTGCATGGCATCATAATATTCCCTTTTATGTGGCTGCTCCTCTGACTTCTGTCGATCTATCTCTTTCTTCGGGTCAAGATATTGTTATTGAAGAACGATCCGCGAAAGAATTGCTGAACTCACGCGGAGGCCTCGGGGAGCAAGTTGCTGCATCTGGCATATCTGTCTGGAATCCTGCCTTCGACGTCACACCTGCAAATCTTATAGCTGGTATCATAACCGAGAAGGTACCCTCGCTCAAGTACAAGCTAATTGATAGTATAATTATGTATTGGCATAGGATATTTTGCTAACTTCCTGTTTATGCATGTATTTAACCAGGGTGTTGTCACCAAGAAGGGCAGTGATGCTTTTGACATGAAAGCATTCGCACTTCAGCTAGATGGTAAGAGCTGAGAGTTGGGGTGTGACGGGAACTAGGAGAAAGAGTATGGTCGTGTGCTCATCTTAGCTGTAACTCAAAGTTCACTTAGATATTGAATAAATTGCCGGGGCGGCCTGTTATATGTGATCTGATCTGACTTTCTGAAATGAAAGTGATTAGCAGAAGCTGCAATTATTAGCACAGAAAGAGGTTATGGTTGAAGCCCCAGGATTTGACGAAGAGTTTCTTGAATTTGATTATATCATGAACGGTTTTGCTTTATTTGATGGGCATTCCCAACAAATGGGATGTCTTGGACGTCATCGTCCAATTGTTGTCTCTATCTTGGGACTGCCAGCCCACATTAGTCATTAATTAAATCACGTGGGTCGCAGATCTTACAACTTGTGTGAAGTGGGTTAATATGGGCTATCTCGTGATCTTTGACGTTGTTGCACATTAGCCCTCAAGACTTTGACATCATTACATGATAGCCTTCGAATTTCGAAAAGTTTGCAGATCACTCCTTTCTAATAGTGATTTAGGTTGCCGTCGCTTGTTTTCTAATCATTATTCAACAACTTGTTATGCAACTTTCCAAAATTTGAGCGCTATAATGCAATGGTGTCAAAGTTCAAGGAGTTTCGAGCAATCGTAATAAAATTTTGAACAAAGTAATTTGTAATTTTAAATTTTCAAGCGATAATTTTTTTTTTTTTTTACTTCAATTTTGTCAAAGAGGCTCCACGACACTCATTACGTAATCAAATAATAGAAAAATTTGTATCTTTCGACCCATCGAGACTGCGAGCCTGCATGATATGGTTCGCTTTAAAGCATTTCTAATTGTCACATCTGAAGTTTTCTTCCTAAAACAAAAGTTATATTTTAATTTAAGAAGGAAAGATAAAACTAAGAATTGACTTGAATTGCTCATCTACATATCTAATCAAAACCATCGATTGTCTGCCTTTTTTCATTTCCAATTTAGCCTTCATATACTTAGGACAAATATGATAACCATCATGGTTCTCTATTTTTTTTTAATTTCCGAGAACAAATTTGAAAAAGAAATTTGTTTGGTAATGCAATTTCATTTTTTTACTTTTGGAACAAATTTTTACTTTAAAAGTAGGGTTGGAATAGAAATTAAAAGTTAAATTTTTTAGCTATTTTATTTTTGAAACAAAAGTGAGAAGTGAAAACTTTTCTTATCGTTCACTTTCATCATTGCCCGCTTGCCCCTCGCGAGATTATAGATTTTGGTTGTCGGATGTTGGACATCAGTTGTTGCCTGTCGCTGTCGCTGGATACTGGATGTCAATCACTGGCTGTCGTATGTCAAACGCTAGATGCTTGTCGCTGGATGCTCGTCGCTTGATGCTTGACGCCAATCGTCAGATGCCTGTTGTTGGCCGCGACCAACCGCTTGCCGATCGCTCGTCGCTTGATGCTTGACGCCAATCGTCGATGCCCGTTATTGGCCGCCGACCAACCGCTTGCCAATCGCTTGTTGCCGATGCACGGTTGTCGGACACCGATTGTCGATCGTCGACCGCCACATGCTAAACATCGTCCATCAATTATCGATTGCCGGCCTCCCCGCCTATTGGTCGCCTCCCACCACCATTCGGGAGAGAGAAAATTCGTTTGATAGAAATTTTATATTGTTATAAAATGTGTATTTTTTTTTCTCAAAACCTTGTCTATGGAATATAAATAGAAAAATTAATTTCTACCTATAAATTAATTTTTAAAACAGAATTATTATCATTTATATCTTTAGTAGTCTGATTTTAAAGAGGAAAAAATATGTAGAATTGACAAAGGAAAAGGACAAGAAAAGTAAAAGAAGGAAGTTTCTACCTATTTTCTAGGAAGAAGCCACCCATGGGAAAGTTCCTTAATTGTTCTTATCGCGCAATTGCTACCTTTGCTCTTTCTATTCTTCGGGGGAAAGTTTAGAATGCTTCTCTTATTTTCTTCTTTCCAAATTTAAGTAAATGTTCATTCAGCAAAATATATCTTTTTCTTTTGCCTTCTAGGAGGAAAGAAACTAGTGTCGGATATTCCATCCAATTAAAGTTATACATCAAATTACAATTCATTATCTTTTGCAACAAAAATGGAAGCTAATTATGCAAGCGCCCAGCCCATTCACGGAAATTAACTGTTGTTCATATTGAAAGGAGCCTCTGCGTTTCGTGAAGTCGTAATTCGTTCTAAGGAAAGTATCCTAATTCCACAAGAAAAGAATTTTCCAACGTAAAAATTTGTAAGGTAAAAAATGAATTATTATTTTTTTCATTAATTAAATGGTTAATATCATAAAAAAACCATAAACTAGTACACATATATTAAATTTACCCCAAACCAATTTTTAGGTCAGTAAAAATCTCAAACTAGTACAATTATGAGAAATTTATCATATAATAAATTTTTAAATTACGTAAAATCATAAATTAGTACATTCGCGACATATTTATCTTCTATTAGTTTTTGTCAAATTTTACTATTTTATGGCACATAATAATAACTCAATTGATATGATAATCCCATATTGAAATTTATATTAATTTGAGATAAACTTATTATTAATATATTAAATTAAGAATTTTAATGAAATTTATCATAAGAAATAAATGTGTTAGCTTGGGATTTTCGTCCTATCAGAAGCGAGACCATTGCACCTTTACCTCACCAACCAGCTCTCGAAGCCTCAAACCAGAGCGTCAAAACACACGACCAAACGACGGGGCAAGTTCACGACTCCAAGGAAGCTAGGAACCGATTCTAGCGCCATTCGCGACGGCAATTCTCGATTCTACGTCGTACCCAATCCGCCGCCCGCCTTGTCCGACGCGGCTTCGCCTCTCGCTCCTGCGTCGATCGGCCCGTCCCTTCGCGCGAGACGACACCCGCTCGAAGAACCGGCCAAGCCGCCACCCCCGACCGGACAAATCTCGAGAAACTACCCAGAAGCTGCGCGGCCCCCCCCCAGGTACCTCTCGCTCTTCAGGCGCCGACACGATCTCGGGAAATTTCCCTCTGTCCCCGCTCGTCGCCCTTCATCTGGTGTGTTTTGGCCGATCGAGTTTCCAATTCGATCGTTCCGCGTTCTGGGGTTTCAATTCCGTTGAGACCCTCGATTGGTCTTCGTCTTCGGGAGAGTTTGGGTGCCGCAAAATCGTAGCTTGGGGCTTTTCTGTTTAGTGGGTCTTTTTTGCGGGGTGGGGGTGGGGGGCTGAAGGGCGAAGGAGTATGGTGGAGCCCGGGCGATATGGCTTCGCCGGAAACCCTAAATTCCGCGGGGTCTTCAATGGGATTTGCGCCGTGGTCTTGTTATACATGTTCTATACGCAAGATGAATTCTTTAGGAGGGGTTCCTATTTGGGGGATTCGCCTTCGGTCCTGCCTTCTGGGTGGCGCTCGAGGGGTTTTGGTGATCGGGTCGATCAGTTCAAGGTGATACACCGGAGGGTTGCTGAAGTTAATGCTACCGGGTTGAATGGGACGGTGAGTGTGGACGAGTCCGTCGGTGATGATTTGACTGCGAAGAATCCTAAACTGTGCGCCGGTTTGTATGAGCACAAAGGTTATAAGAGCAAGTGCGAGTATCTGATCGCCAATCCTGAGTGTAACGCCGGTGGGTTCTTCCATTACATTTCGTTCTTCTACTGTGATTGCGAGAAATTCACGGGTGTGGGGTATGCCGTGCTGGCACTGTGGCTGGTCGCTCTGTTTTACTTGTTGGGCAACACTGCAGCAGATTACTTCTGTTGTAGTTTAGAGAAGCTTTCTAGTCTTCTGAAGTTGCCACCCACGGTTGCAGGGGTTTCTCTGCTTCCGCTTGGTAATGGGGCTCCTGATGTGTTTGCCAGCATTGCTGCATTTATGGGGAAAGATGCAGGGGTGGTGGGTCTCAATAGCGTGTTGGGTGGTGCTGTTTTTGTTACTTGTGTTGTCGTGGGGGCTGTTTCTTTCTCTGTGGCAGAGCAGAGGGTCCAGATTGATAGGAGGTGTTTTATCAGAGATGTATCCTTCTTCCTCTTCACTTTGATTTGCCTTAGTATTATTTTGATTGTTGGCGAGGTCAGTGTTGGGGGTGCTATTGCATTTGTTTCCATATATGGGCTCTATGCCTTTGCAGTTGCCGCCAATGAGATGCTGAGGAAACAATCCAGGAAATTAAGGCTAGATTCTGTTACGCCTTTACTTCCTGTCAGAGGAAGTATCTTTTCTCAAGGAAGCGAGGAAGACGAATCTATTTATGCCTCACTGATTGAGTCAAACTCTGATGGCAATGTACCTCATCTGCAAAGCGAGTTGCCGCACTGGATGTGGGCTTCGAATGTTGCGATTTATTCAAACGAGGCTGTCAAAGTCAATCCGGATAGCCCAAAGCAGTTGTGGGGTTGGAATGATGATGAAATGGCCAATGGTAATTCTTCCTTCACTTGGTCGAAATTATTTTCTCTATTGGAGATGCCGCTGACACTACCAAGGCGGCTGACAATCCCTATAGTCGAGGAAGAAAGATGGTCAAAGACATATGCCGTTGCCAGTGCTTCATTAGCACCTATTCTTTTGGCATTTTTGTGGAACACCCAAGACGATGTTGGAAATCTGAGCAGAGAAATCGCATATGCTATTGGCATATGTGCTGGGGGCGTACTTGGTGTTTTTGCATATGTGTACACCAGAGCTGATCAACCACCAAGCAAGTTCTTATTTCCTTGGATCTTTGGGGGATTCTTCATGAGTATAATCTGGTTCTACATTGTCGCAAACGAGCTTGTTTCTTTGCTGGTAGCTCTGGGTGTTATTTTTGGCATAAATCCTTCTATCCTTGGTTTGACAGTTTTGGCCTGGGGAAACTCTATGGGTGATCTGATGTCAAATGTAGCATTGGCAATGAATGGTGGAGATGGTGTGCAGATTGCAATGTCGGGTTGTTATGCTGGGCCTATGTTTAACACTCTTGCTGGTCTGGGAGTTTCACTGTTTCTTGGAGCCTGGTCTAGTAGACCTGCATCATTCGTAGTCCCCCAGGATAGCAGTCTATTTTACACGATGGGGTTTCTGATGAGCGGAATTCTTTGGTCACTCATCGTCTTGCCCCGACATGACATGCGACCGAACAAGATGTTGGGGATCGGCCTTATGTCAATTTATCTGGTCTTTCTGGTTTCAAGGTTAAGCACATCTATCGGTCTGGTCTCATTGAATGGTCTTAGTTGACGGTCAAGGCATGAGGCACGGGAACACTGGTCAGAATAATGTGTTTTAAAATATGGATGCCCCTTTCTCTCCACAGACACTGCTTTGTGCCTGCTGCCTGGATCATGTAGCTCATTTTAGTGTTGCACATTGAAAAAGTTACATAAGAATAGTTGAGCTGTAAGCTGGGCCTTAAGAATGTATCTATTCGATGTACAGTACTGAATAATCTTTGTAAGAGTCCATCATCTCCAAATGCTGCTGCTTTTTTCATATTGAAGGTCGACATAGGATACTTGTGAGATTGGCTTGTGACATGCTATCTGTGCTTCTGACACCATCATTGTTATTTCTCATTTTCAGAAGAACGTATAAACTGTCAGATTGCAAATGAATGAACGAATAAATGAGACAAGGTATCAGATCATAGATATGTTTTGTGTTTTGGATTGGAATGGTTGCTTTTTGGCTAGTGATTGGAGAAACTAGCCAGCACATTACTGGACCTAGATGTAGCTACATACAGGATAAGAGTGAGAAATGTGGCTCGGTTATATGGAAATTCTTTCTTCCTCGTTCTCGTACTGCATATTTCCTCTCTTTGTTCTGGTTGGCACCACACATCATACACAGAAGAATGTCACAATCAATAACGAAAGCAGAGAGGTCGCCAATTTGGAGCAAGCGTATTGCACCATAACCCATATCCCTATGCAATTACCAATTCGTGTAAAATGGATCTGCAATGAGTTAAGTTTGCAATCGAAGCAGCAATTGATGGTATTCATATGACTGTATGAGTTCAAGTTTGTCTTTTTGCTGTCAGTTCGACGAATGAAGGCATCATCATGCTATGTTTTATGTTATCATGTTTTTTTGTGTGATGCACACTGATTGAGAAGACAAGAATTGCATTCTGCATCTTTACAGAGAGAGGGAGAGAGAGAGAGAGAGAGAGAGAGAGAGAGAGAAGCAACGCATGCTCGGTTTAGTTCGAACTCTAGAGCAAAATAACAGATGACCCCACTTCCCTTTATTGAATCACCATCACAATTGTACACATTCTTCTTCAGCCAATTTACAGCATGTACAACTGCTTTTCTCCCCAAACGTAAACCTTCCACAAGTTCACGGTTCTCCCCACAGGAACCCGACTGGACTCCTCACGTGATGCTGCCGGTTCCTCGATGTGATTGACCCACCGTGAGCCTCGTCCGTCCTGTTGCTTGCCACAAACGTCACGCTGTACCTCTGCTTCTCCCCCACCTTCCCAAACACCAGCCTCCTTGGCCTCACCCTCACCACAACTGTGCTTGGCGCCTCCACCACCACCTTGTACACCGACCCGGCGTCCCCCACATTGGTCACCTCGCGCATGTACTAGACCACATTCTTGTTGGGCCCAAACATGACTGAGAATGACGGATAGTTGAGCTGTCCCGGGTCGGACAGTTTCGTCGAGCAGGTCACGTTTGTCTGCCTCACAGCCCTTTGGACTTGCTCGATCGTGTAGTTGAGGGAGCAGACGAAGGCAATGTGGTCGTCAGTGACGAGATCGTAGACAAGGCCTGGCGAGAGGGCCTTCCTCGGGTCGATGTGGCCTGCTCCGAGGGCCCATGGGGTGGATGGGGTTCCATCGAGTGCATTCATGATGGGGTTCCGGGTGTCGTCGTGGATGTAGGCGGTGGTCATGAGCGCCGATTTGATTGCGCCTGTGCTTCAATTTGGGTGTGCAGCTTTGAGCAGCAAGGCGACGCCACTGACGTGTGGGCAAGACATGGAAGTACCTGAGAATGGAGCCGTTAGAAAAGATTTAGACTTCTGGAGAGCGCACACCAAAGGCTTGATTGTTTGCTCAACAGAGGAAGGACGAGAGAAATGTGTCCTGTCAATGAACCTGTGAGGATATTGAACTGGACCCTCCTTTTGTCAATATCCAATTCCGTGGGGGCTCACTTCGTCGGGCCAAGCGGCCAGGATGTTGACGCCTGGGCCAATCACGTCAGGTTTCAAGATCTGCATGGACGGATAGTATGGACCTCTTGAGCTGAACCCAGCCACCACTGGTGTTGGCCTGACATCGACCTCTGGTGTGCCGGTAATGACCAGGGCCGTAGGGTTCCGATCGGTCTTGGCATATTCCTTGATTGCGTTAGCTGCCTTTGCACCGACGTGAACGGTTGGTATCAGGTGGCAGTCTGGCAGCAACTCGTCGCCGCTGTACTCCACTGTGTTCACCAGTATCATTCCCACTCCGCCGGCATCACGCGCCACTGCACCCTTCTCCGGCCAGGAACTTTTCCCTCTGTAACAGACGACCACCTTCCCGCGCACCACACTGGGGTCAAGTGAGCCCGGCATGCACAAGTTGCTTGGTATGCTTGCGTTTCCCGTGTTTTGAACCAGGCCAACCAGCTTGCTCCCCATTCCTGGGCCACCATACAACGATGCTACAGTGAACCGCATCTTGTTGCCAAGCAATGCATAGGCCAAGAAGTTGCGGTCCAGGGTAGACGCTCCTACAGTCATGATCCATGGGGCTCCGTTCGAGAGCATGACTGGTTGAGGACCCTCGTTTCTGGCGGAGGCAGAAACGAAAATACCCTTCTCCATCTCTGAGAAGGCTCCAATAGCGACGGCGGCAACCTAGTATGTCAGGTCAGTTAAACCAAGGGAGAGAGAGACAGCACCTCGACGCCATCCCTTATGGCCTGGTCCATGGCGGCAAGTATGTCGGAGCTCATGCAGCCCGATTTCCAGCATACTTTATAGCTGGCCACCCGGGCCTGGGGAGCCATGCCCCGAGCAACGCCTCTTGCACTGCTGAGCCAGCTGGCATTGGCCAGTGGGGAGCCTGCGGTGGTGCTCGACGTGTGAGTCCCATGTCCATCATGGTCCCGAGGGGTTTGCACCTCTGTCATGTTACCACCTGCACAGTGAATGTTACCACATTAATATCCATATGAATTCGTCAAGTACTCGATGCATTTTTGCCTGCCATTTCTTTTAAGGTCCTTCGGTTCACAAGGTTACCTATAGCCTTTTCATAGCCTTTAGAGAAAAAAATAAGCGCCGATGAGCTTCTTGTTGCACAGGGAAGGATCGAAATCCGGTCCCCTCACGCATTCACCCTTCCACTCGGCCGGAACCTCCGGGAACCTCGAGTCGTCAAAGCTCTTTGACTCGGGCCAAACCCCCATGCCGAGAAGACCGATGATTGCTTCGTGAAATGGTTGATCAGCCTCCATCGAATGGTTACCCGTGCCTGGCCACAGCCCGAATTCATCTTCCACTTTCAAGAAGCCCGGCGTCTGCATCGTGTGGAGATGGTACGTGACGTCCTCATAGACCCCGAGCACTGCATCCGATGACTGGAGGGCCTCCGCTTGATCTGGCTCGAGGGACGCGGCGTAGCCATTGAAGGCATCGCTGTAGATGTAAAGGAGATCGACAGCACCAGAGGCGAGGGATTGGAGGTTCGGTCGCTGTACCAATCCCGGCTGGTGTTGAATGTCACGGGGGTGCTTTGTTCTCTCATCTGAACAATGTTGGTCTTCTTGGCCGTTGCCCGAGGGAAGGCGAGGAGAAAAAGAGCTAAGAACGTTAACCGGGCTACGGGAGAAGCCATGGCCGGACGATCTCCGGTTGCTCAGAAACCCGAAAGAGGACTAACTCTTGACGACAATGTGAGTTCCAGTCTTTATAGTCAAAGATTCTTCTTGCGTTGCTAATGTTAGTGTGTATTGTGTTGAAGATACTGTTGCACTTAATCGATCCTCATTGGCTCATCAACTGGAAACTAGAATATTGTATATTTTGGGAATCTGTTTCTTTTTATTTCATATATCTTTAGAATATTAACCACAAGTATTATATATAGGGCTGCGATTGTATAATGTTACAAGTGAGAAAGCAATATACATCTTATTCGCAAATTCTCAGCTTCTTTCCATCATTTAATATTTTAACATTGTATCAGAGCAGCTTTTCTCAATCTAACTTCCGCGTCACTCTAAAGACTAACTTATTCTTTTTTTTTCTTCACACACAGAACGTGTGAAGCATATTTTTTTGCTTAGAACCGATCAACAAAGGGAGAAATCAGGGATGTCCGGTGAATCAGAAGTTGCTTCCAACAATCAAGGTTTGGAGGACTTACCTTCGGATCCTTGACAATTTTTGCAGGAAGAAAACCAAACTGATGAATAGTACTACGTACAACCTAATGAAGAAGGCTCGGGCCCAATTCGACCCAATTCAGGCCCTCCTTAGCCCAATTCAGGGTAATTATTCCCAGGATCCTATGTTCAGTGAATTCCCGTTCAAGTCCAACCAGTTTAGAATGCTATGGGCTCTATGGAAAACAACGGGCCAGGGGGAGGGCAACCTTCCAACCCAGGACAAGGACCGGGTTGGTCCTTTCCGAATCAAGCTAATCTAGGTCCATTGAGTTTTCCATACCCGAATTATGGACCCGGCTACTTTCGCTTTGCAGGTCTCACCAGCGACTGACTAGAGCCAAGGGATCCCCAACGGACCTAAACTCCGGTTGATTTCACAGCAAATTTTAGTGCCGGAAAATTACTCTCTTTGGTCACGGGAGCTCTAGCGAGTGTTGATTATGAAAGATAAGGAGGGCTTCATTGACAACATCATTCCCGCATGACACTAGAGGAAGTGCAACCAGCTTGTCCAAGTGTAGGTTGAGAACTGTCTCAATCCTGAAGTAGCCGTTGGCCTCCATCCGATGGAAGATGCACAAACGTCTTGGGAAAACATTAAGGAGATGTATGGAAAGCTTGATAGAGCATAATTTTTTTTTCCCATAACCCAAGCCTTAACTGAATTAGAACAAGGAAGTCTTTCAGTTTCTACGATTTTCAATCGATTATCAACCTTGTGGAATGAACTAAAAATGGCTGAAGAAAAATTATGGGGGCCCAAAGAAACCCCGGTCCAATACCACACAATCAGAGAAAGGGAAAAGGTAATACGCTTCTTGTTAATCCTAAATGAGAACTACTTACCATTTTGTAGCCAACTTTTCGTCATGGAACCTATCCCTTCCCTCGGTCGAATCTACTAACTCGCAATGCAAGAGGAGTCACAACAGCTGGCCTTTTTCAGAATACCTCAAGGTCGGGGATCGAGTCATCCTCATGGCCAAAGCAACACCAAACCAATGCTTGCTCACAGCAAGATCTAGCCATGGAAGCTTCAAGAACTCAGGAGGCAGCCAGGGTTGACAAACCCTAGATCTGGAGGAAAAAGAAGACATTTGTTCTTCTCAATTGAACAGACGAGATTTAATGGGCTCACCAATGGCTCAGGACACTCCCGAGCTTTAATTGGGATGAATTTTTCAAGATCTGATCGTAGGATTCGATGGCCCCTATGAGATCGAGTGATCGGATGGCTCAAGATATCCCGTGCGATCGGATGGCTTAGGACTTATTCTCGCAACCTCCAAATTGAATGGTGGACACCAAGCCACCTCAACACCCACGTGGAGAGGATCAAATAGCCATTTTTTTTTCCAACAAGTCCAAAAATTCCAACAAGGGAAAGGTAATTTCTATGACTATTGCAAACGTCCTTACCATACTTGAGAAAATTATTCGAAATTACATGAAAAATTGGGGAAATGAGAAAAGAAAGAGCAAGACATTTCGGTCACGACACATGCCAAGGCACATCGGCCGGTCAATAAGGATCAATTTCAGCAAATTAAGAGGGCTTTAAGCCAACGAGGGACACATGATAAAATGGCAAGCTATGCAGGTACTCCTCATTATCCAAATATCATTTCACAGAAGGCATGTATTATTGATTCAGGTACTAGTGATCATATAGTCTGTGATGAGTGTTTATTTTCCAATATTCATAAATACTCTTCACATACCTCAGTGCGTCTTCCAAATGGAAGCGACACTTCCGTCACCAAAGTTGGGAAATTACAACTCAATTCCTCCATTACTCTAAAAAATGTCTTATTCATACCCGAATTCCAATTCAATCTTACTTATGTTTCTAAACTCTGTAAAGATAACTCTTGTTGGGTCTACTTCGATTCTAACATTTGTTTCTTTTAAGTCATTTCGACTGGAAAACTGATGGGTTTGAGTAACATTCACAAGGGACCTTATTTTTAGGTTGATATTCCCAAAGATTACAATATTTCACATTTTCCCTTTGATAAAGACACCTTATATAATGCAAATATTGATTAAAAAAAACTTTTTTTTTATCTCATCGGCATCCTTTCCTCACCCCAAGTGTCATATTTGTCCTCTAGCTAAACAGCAATGATTACCTTTTTCGCAAAGCACATCACATGTTAATGCGCTTCTCTCTCTTCTTTATATGGACATATGGGGACCATATCACGCTCCGCATAGGGGTGTCCAAAAACTCGACCCGACCCAAACACTACTTAAACACGAACCGAACATGAGACAAATTAAGTACATGTTTCGGGTCTTAATATTATTCGGGTAATGATTATAAAATAAGTAGATAAATATGTTTTGGGTTGGGTTAGGGTTGGAACATTGTTCCGCCCTGAAACACGTTATTTACCCCCAACAATGAAACAAATAGATTCTCTCATCCAAAGCCAAACACATCAGACCCTCATCGACTCCAACTTCTCCTCTCGATGAGGCAACGATCATGCCTTCTCCTTCTCGTCAACTTCGCCGCCGCCCTCTTCTTTGCTCCTCATATTCTAGGGTTTTGCTTCGCAGTAGGATCTTCGAAGGAGCTTCCGTCACCTGAGTTCACGACCATTGGTTTGGCATCTACGGCCACCGCTGTGCTCCACCCATACCGACCCTTGTCTCCCTTGAAAGATTTTCTTCTCTCAAGGTGTGAACTCTCTCTTTGTCTATCTGGTTTGGCCATTGGGACTTTGAGAATAGTGCTCAAATTTAGAGGTTCGCTATTCAAGGGAGTGGTTGAGGCTTCCGACCAGTCAAACCTCTTTGTACGAGTTGTCTTGGTAATTAATTGCCGCAATATTGGGGAGGTCTAGCAATTACATTCCATACTCACATGAGGAAGCTAGCGAGGGTGCCAAGGATGTGGTGCGATTAGGCATTGGGGGTAAGAAGAGGAGGAGGATGCAAATTTAGCATGGAGAGAAGGGGAAGAGATTGAGGGGATCATCTGGTGGTCTGTTTCTATCTTAATTCTGATGGACAACGATGGGACGACTGATTCAAAAGTGAGATTCATGCTCACATGCTCCGCTAGTTAAGAAATGAAATTCGAATTCTAACATCACCCACTCACCGATTTCTTTGACCCCTTGTGCTCCCGCTTGAAATGGAAGAGAGAGAATGTTGGAGGCGAGGAATCTGGTGAAGGATCTTTGAGTTGGGTCTTCATTGCTTCCGATGGCCATATCTTCAGAGTCCAAGTAATTGGACCCCTTTTAACATTAATCCATTCTTGTTGTCGATTGATCGGTTTATTCAGTGGTTGATTCTTGGTGGGAATGGTGCATGTGCATTCTGGTGATTCGAGGTTTTGAGTTGCTATTGTTCGTCTGATTTTGGATGTTCGGTGTCTACACACGGAGGAAATGAGATGAGACTAATTTGAGCTTTTCTGCATGTTCAACGAAGTATGTTTAGTTGTCCTATTATATTTATCAGCTTGCGATTCCTGTTAGGCGCAGAGATTTGCTAAGTTATTCTCTTCTACCAGTTTGCTATGGTGTAATGAGATAATTATAGCAGCTTTTGATTAGATTTTGTGTCAATGGTGATAAATTTTCCTTATGTTATCTGAGCAATCGTAGAGCATGAATAGTAGGATTATAAGGACTTATGAGCCTATTACAGGTTTAGGTTGATTGTCTAGGTAGCGTGGAAATTGACTGCAGAGTTGTCGGAACTAATGTGTATTGACTTCAGGTTAAACGGGAAGATTACCTTGATTGATGAGGTTCTACTTTCATAGCTATTTCTTTCCTGTTCTCGGATCTTGAAGCACCTTGAGGGGTGATGAGAAGTGGAAAGATGAACAATCTCTTATGAACCATTTGTTTGTACCTATGATTTAAAGTGGCATTTTCTCAATGAGTATGTGGAAATTCCTTCTCATAAGATTCTCTAAGGATGTCCTCACTCATCCTAGTTAGCTAATAACATAGTGAAATGAAATGGTGAGTCTGCCTAGTCATCATATTGATTTTTTTTCCCTTTTACTTTATCACCTGCAACATCTAAGGTATCCATCAAAATTGATGTTTGATATTTAAGTTCATGAATTTTGTGCTCTTTGCACGTTTTTGTTTCAGTTTTCTGTTTTTCTTTCATGTTGATTCTATTGTTGGGTCTTTTAAGATTTTTTGAGCTGATATTATTGGGGGCAAAAGGAGAAAAATTGTGTTGAATCAGAGATAAAAATTAACCATGATTTCACACACTCATTGATGAGATTTTCCATTATGTCATTATTCTGTAATTGTAGCAATTTCTCTAACATGTAATTAAGTTGTATGCTTGAATGCTTCATACTCCAATGGTACTATTTTTTTTTATGCCTTCCTAATGTTGATTAAGGGTCTGGCTTACTATAAATTATTGAAATAATAATTTGCAAGCTCTAAGTGTTATAAATAGAAGGATTGCTAGATGCCTTCAGCGGGTGGTTCTAATGTCACAAATAGAAGGAAGAGATCTACAATGTGAGAACATTTTAAAAAGATTCCTAGTCAATAAAAGGCTGAATGTTTATATTGTAGAACCCTTATTGGTTGTGCTAGTGGTCAATGAACTAGCTCAATGCATTATCATCTAGCTAGATGTAAGGAATATCCATATGCAGACGTTGGAAAAATGTAAAGAAGTGCCTCGGTCAAGTTGTTTGGGGTGGTAGTTCATCAGGTCCTTGGAAATTTGATCAGGATGCTAACAGAAAAAAAAAATTAGTGATTATGTTTATTCTTAGTGAGTTGCCTTTTAAGTTGGTAGAGCATGAGGGATTTCGTCTGTTGACACCTAAATTTTGCCCAAAAATCATTTCCGAAAAAATGGGAACTTGTTTTTCCACAAAAATATTTCATGTCAAATTCTTGCATATAGTTTATCTAGGTGTTTAGTATAGTTTTCTTTTTTAAATGGAAGATGTTTTTCCTTAAAAAAAAAAAATAAAAAATAAAAAAATTGGGGCCAATGATCTAAATGTGACTAGCCAAAGCCAGGAGGTAAGATTGGAATTAAAATGGCAAATTGGGGCCAAAACGCAGTTTCCAAAAGTTGAGGGACCAATTTGCAAATTTTGTAAAATTTCACCCGAGCCCTTAAATCATCATCTTAGCCCCCAATTGAGTTGAAATTAAACTTGTGTAAGGTCTAATTAATCGAATTGGGCAAAAAGGACCAAATTACATTGAATTAAGCATTTTCGGGCAAGAAAATGGCCAACTTTGAGGGACTCTCTTGCAAAATTGGGTGAACACAATTGCGAAAAATGATGAAGATCTTAAACTACTATATATGAGCTTGCTAATTGATCAAAAATCGCAGCCAAATTGATGGATTAAAGCACCCAAACCAGCTACCAAAACTTAGTCCACGAGTTGGTCTCAATTCGGAGTTGCTGAGTAAGCAACTTGGTGGCCCCACCATATCCTCCTTAGCTGCCCAACCGACCTTATCTTTGCACGTGATTGAAGACCATAATGAGTAGTGCCAGTGGACGGAAATTTGCCAGGGATAAGCTGTTGAAAGCACGGGAAAGTCGCATCAAAACCCGCACACTCAATAGCTGCAGAAGTTGGAAAATTGGCTAGGTCGAAAGTGGGTAAACTAGCTCAGTTGGCAGACTTGGTAGGGGGGCAAAAAGTCGACCAAGAGATTGATGAATTTGGTAGATAAGATCTATGAAGCATGCTATTTTGAGGGATAAGAGGGAGAAGACAAGAGACACGAGGAGGAGCTCACGATCGTGCCCAAGAAACACCCTCGAAGCAACTCCAAAAAGCAAAACCCGAAACTCCATCAACCCTTAGAGAGAGAAGTGAATTTTTCACAGACTTGGAGCCAAAATTAGCCAAAACCTTCAACTAGAGAGTGAAATTTCATTCAAAGATATTTCCAACCATAGGTCATACGTCCAAAATGAAGATCGGGAAGACCTCCTAAAGCCCCCCGAAAAGATACCCTCCTGGCGGGCCAAGGGAGTTCTAAGATTTTTTCTAAGTGTTGAGCCCGGTTGGTCACGAGCGAGAAAAAACGAGTATTTTGGAGAAAATTTAGAGACAAAAGAGGAAAGAAATGAATTACAAGCCAAACTAGAATATATATAGTTTGGGTTGGTTTTAATTTGGCCAACAAAAGAGGCTCTGAAGCCTAATTTTGGAGGTCAACGAAAACCTTCGTTGTCAGCATTTTCTTCTGCAGATCTCACTTTCGGTTTGAAGGAGCCATTTCCACGTGTTCCCCCGGAGGATAATTTCTCGTTTCCTCGACCAAGAGTCACTTGAAAACAAAACTAGGAAGCAAGGTAAGCATCCTAGATGTATTTTTGTTTGAGTTCAAACATGTTTTGATCACGAAAATCAAGAGGAAAACTAGTCTGGAGAACTGATTTTCGAGGTTGAAATTTTTCTAAGTGTTTAAAGCCTCTTCAATACCCCTACATGCTTGACTTGTTACTCCACTTTGAATGCTTTTTTTGTTGTTGTGACTTTGATGAATGTTATATTGGAGTACAAATAATGTATAGGACAACCCGATTTAGTCTTTAAATCTCCTTGTGAACCATGAAACCATCTACAACATGAGCCAAAAAACCAAGCCCAGTCCACATTGAGACATGGTTGGCCAGCGTAAATCATGCATGTATGCTTCTTGGAGAGCTCATTTTGATGTGTCCGGTTGATCGTTTTCGGTGATGTTTGTTGCATTTGAAAGTACATGATACCTATTTTCATCTGGATGGAGTAATATTTCGTATAGATGTTGTATATGATGGTTGTCGAGGCTTCAATCTGGGCGTATGACATGGCTGTTTGACTTGGGTTCAACACCAGATTTGCAAAATGGCTCCAACCCGCATATTGGAGGCCGTTTTCAGTTCGGTTCTTGCGTGTTCTAGGCTGAGATTTCTAGCTAAACCTGTTCTTTGCATGTAATAGTATATCCTTGATACTTTTCTTTCACATGAGATTGCTTATGGGTCGAGATTGAAGGCCGCAAACATGGCCCGAAGAAGCTGGTTTGGGGTGATTTGACGCACGCCAAGTGTTCAACGAAATGCGCAAACCAAGTTTCGATCTTAAAATGGTCGATTTGAGCTCGGTTATTGTGATATTCATGTGCTGTGTTGTTCAATGTTAGCATATATCGGTTTAGGAAATTATTATTTTTATTTAAAAAAAATATAAAAAAAATCCAAAAATCCAAAAATTTCAAAAAAAAAAAAAAAATAGAAAAGTGATAGATGGTATCAAATTAAGGCAAAAATGGCATCTATAAAATTTTCCTAATTTTAAAAGGTCATTTTCCTAATTTAATGCTATTTTGGTATTTTATGATCATTTTTGTAAATAATCTATTTTGTATAGATTAAAATTATCTAGAGTAATTTCATGCATATTTAAATTTCCATTTCGCTCACGGGGGTCCTGTCCCGGGGTGTGATAACAAGGCCATGTAATATTATTTGCCCGACTTGTATCGGGTTTTCATTTTCCGCATTTATTTTCAAGTTATTTCAACTTCTTGGATGTTTACTTATGCACCGCTTTTCATTAATTTGAGTGTAAATTTATTTTTCTAGATTATGTTAGGATTAGTCTAGATATTAAAAAAAAACCTACAAAAACATTTGCATGGACACTTAGTGGTTTCATAAAGATTATAATTGGTAATCAAGATTGTGTGGCCATTTAGATAAACAACCTTCCAAGTTAGTGGTACCGCAAGGGCGCTAATAGAAACATTGGCGTAAACAAGTCCCCGTTCCTAGAAATCTCTGGTTGCGTAGGAATCGAGACAACACTCCCATGTCTTGATTGGTTTCTAGCCGACCCCAATAGGCTAGTGGCGACTCCTAGAAATACATAGGTTGTTAAGAACTAAAAAAACAAAATCCAACGTTGCGCGAGGTATGGGCTTGGGAGAGCCCGCGCCTAATTTAGGGCCATTGGCCCGCCTCTTTGGGCAAATACCCCTAAACCCTCTTCCTTTTCCCCCCGGACGGAAAAAAAGAGGTCGCGACATCGTCTATTCGTGAATAAAATCCATCCAAAATTCTTAATCCCGTCACGCAATACATTGATGCATGATTGTTATGATTTATACATGGATGAAAGAAGTAAATGGAAGAAATATTTTTCCGAGACATCTCCTAGAGTATGTCTAACAATTGACACATGGGTATCTTGTCAAAATTAAGTTATATGTGTTTGACTGCTCATTTTGTTGATACTGATTGGAAATTGCAGAAGAAGATATTAAATTTGTGTCAGATCTCAGGTCATTTTTGCTGAGATAATAGGAAAAACAATTGCGAAATGTTTGACTGATTGGGGGATCCATAGTATTTTTTCTATCACTGCAGATAATGCTAGCTCGAATGACTTGGGAGTTCAATACCTAAAAAAGATACTTAACTCTTGGAACTCTCTGTTACTGAGAGGTCAGTTACTCTATGTGAGGTGTTATACCCATATGCATCTTGTCAAAATTAAGCCGTATGTTATGTGAGATCTTTCCCTAGCAAGCTAAGAAAGTTCAAAGGTTTTGTTGAGTTAGAAAATATTGAGTCGAAGATTCTTGTATGTTTGGATGTGCAAACTCGTTGGAACTCAACATATATGATGTTGGAATCAACTTTGAAGTTTGAAAGAGCTTTTAACAATATAGAACTTCGGAATAGTAAATATGCCCCAGAGCTTTCTAAGGGGAAATAGTTGTCTACTAGTGAGGATTGGAATTATGCACGTCACTTTTTTTCCTTTTCTAAAGTTGCTCTTTGATGCAACTATAAAAGTTTCAGGTTCTTCTTATGTCACTAGCAATAATATGGAGAAGGACGTGTACGAGATTTATATGATGATTGAGAGATATTGTGGAAATGAGGACCAAAGCTTGTGAGAAATGGCTTAAAGAATGAAAACGAAATTCCGTAAGTATTTTGGCAACGCGAACAACATAAGTCCCACTTTATTCATTGCTTGCGTACTTGACCTATGACATAAGTGGGACTATGTGAAGTGGATGATTAGTAATGTTTATAAGGAAATGAAGCAGAAACTTTAAAAGAAAAAGTAAAAACATCTCTGGCATTATTGTTTGAGCAATATCGCATGGGTGTATGCCCTCAAAGCAACTTGATGCTAAAGAGCACAAGAATGGTAAGCATGTCAAGGTCCCCAGTGGTTGGTGCTGATATTATTAGGGGTGAGCGCGGTTCCCGGTTCCTTTTTCCTCAGAACCGGAACTGGTTAGGGCTCCAAAGTCCAGAAGAAGCCCTAAATCTCTCGACGTCGGTTTAGTGTTCACAATTTCCCTTCATTCACAATTTCACACTTTCACTGACGCCGCTCGCCCTTGACACCATCGCCGGACGCCACTCACCCTCATCGGACGCCGTTGGACGCTAGTCGCCGACGCCGCTCGACGCCAGTCAAATCTCTGAGTCTCTCCCGTTCTCCGCCTCTGCCCGTCGCCGATGCCGCTCACCCTCGATGCCACCGTTAGACACCGTCGCCCTCGCTGAACGCCGTTGGACACCAGTCGCCGATGCTGCTCGCCCTAACCCTCTCCGCTCAACGCCAGTCACTGCTGATGTACCTCCGAGTCTCACCCGTTCTTTGCCTCTGCCCGTTGCCGACACCGCCATCGGATGTTGCTTGCCCCCGCGGCGAGAACCTGGTCTTCGAGGTCGGCGGCATCAATGCCAAGTATCCCTCCAAGAACTTTGACGAGGCCCCGGCCTACGAAGGAGGGAAGCGAGGTTCTTCTTGAGGTTAGTGTTTCGATTCTTGCTTTTAATCTGGTAATTTTTTGGTGGGATTGATGATGCGCCACTTTGTTTGTTGGTTCGAATTGGATGGGTTAGAGGTTGTTCGTTCACTGTGATCTGATTGCTCCGATTGTTGGCCACTTGGTATTAGCCATTCTATATTGACCCGGTTTACTCATCAGTAATGGAGAGAAGACGGAGACGCTCAAAAATGGAATATTGCTAGTAAATTATACATCGTAATATGACAATTCTAATGGGTTTCAAAGGGTTTCAAATTCTTACCATTGGACTGTCAGTAACTTCTAGTGTCGGTGAATGATTTATTTGTGTTGGTTCGATGAGAAGTAGGTCTCTTTGATTTGATCTGCATAGGCTTCTTGTGGAAGAGCTCGTTGTTGTTTTGAATCATCAGGCTACGTATACATCTTCTGTTCTTTCTCTTTTCCAGTCGAATGCGACAATGCAATGGTTTCGACATATTCGTAAAAAAAAAAAATCATCTTAGATTGCATTATTTGTTTCTGTGGATCACTAATGGCATGTTGAGGTTGTTGAGTTTCTTTAAATGGAGTTCATGATTAATTGCTGGAGAAAACTATTCGGCAGTTTCAGTTTCCAAGTTAAAGTTACTGGTTTCTTGTTTAAAAAAAAAAACTTCCTTGATTTGCTGGTATGAAGAGAGTCTGATTTCTATGCTAGATATTCTTGTTCTAGTGGTGTTTCATTTTTAATTTGCTCTTTATTTTGAAATTTGTAATTATATTATATTATTGTTGTGTAGTGTGAAGTTAATGTCTCAAAATAACACGTCAATGGAGATGGAGGGACGTGAGGAGGCGACTCCGATCACGTAATTAGAGTTTTCTGGCGATGAAATTGAAGAAGAGGCACCCCCTACCATGAGTGCCACAAATAAGGTACCTAGTTCTCATCTTCTTCATGATAAGAAATATACATCCGAGTACTGAAATCATTATTCGAGAATCAATGATAAAGATAGAAAAACATATCAAGTGAAGTGCATTCATTATGGGTCCGTGCTTAAGTACCATGTTGCTAACAATACTTCTGTAATGAGGAAGCACTTGACCACATGCAAGAGGTTTCCCCGTAATGTAGATAGGAGGCAGAAATTCTTTGCACCACGTAATGTTGACATGGCTGGCAAGGCAGGAGGAGATTCTAGTACTGATAGCATCTTATCAACATGGTCGTTTAATCAAGAACGATGTAGGCAAATGCTTGCTTGGTTCATCATCCTTGATGAGCAACCTTTTTTCTTGGTTGAGCGTGTTGGATTTCGTGAATTTGTTACTGAGTTACAACCTCTCTTCAAACATTTATCATGTTTCACAGTGGCAAAAGATTGCATGAAGTTGTATTTATGTGAAAGAACTTCTTTGTAGAATTATTTTGGAAAGATTAATTATAGGATCGCACTCACAACTGATACATGGAGTTCCAATCAAAATCTGAATTATTTGTGTCTCACCACATATTTATTGATGAAAATTGGAAGTTGCATAAAAGAATCATCAACTTTGTGGTGATGCATAGTCACGGGGGTAGGAAGATTGGGAAAATGGTGGAGAAATGCATTCAGGAATATGGAAGAGAAAAAAATGTGTCCACAATTACCGTGGATAATGCTAGCTCGAATGATGTTGCAATTGGCTATCTGAGCGAAAAACTTTAGAAAGAAAGGTTGTTGATATTAGATGGTAGTGTTTTGTACATGAGGTGTACAACTCACACATTAAATTTGATTGTGAGAGATGGTTTGAATACGGTACGTGACTCCTTGCACGTATCCGAAATGTGGTTAGGTATATAAGGAGTACTCTCACGAGAGCCAAAGCATTTCAATCTTGCATTGAGAGAAAACATATCACTTATAAGGATTCGGTAGTTCTTGACGTTGCCACTAGATGGAACTCTACTTACCTCATGTTAGACACCGCCATAAAGTTCAGAAAAACTTTCGAAATGATGGAAGGAGATGATCTATTTTTTGCGAGTGAGCTTAATCATGAAACTCCTAGTCATGATTATTGGGAAAATACTATTATTCTTTCGGAATTTCTAAAAGTATTATATGATGCCACCAATCGAGTGTCGGAGAGTTCATATGTTACTTCAAATGATTATTTTGAAGAGATAGCTCTTTTGTATAGATATTTGAAAAAATAAGTTGATGCTTCGGATCCTAAGCTTCAAGCTATGGGTGTGAAAATGAAAGAAAAATTTGACAAATATTATGGAAGCTTGGATAAAGTGAATATGATTGTGTTGATTGCGGTTGTGTTAGATCCTAGAACCAAGTTGAATTATGTGAGTTTCTTGTATGGATAAATTTATGATGATGAATCGAAAATTAAAGAGATGCATTACAAGATGAATGATACATTGGAGCGTTTGCATGAATTTTATTAGCAATCTTCTCTTATTTCAAGTGATTGAAATTTCGGTGGCCATAGTTTGGGTGCAACTAGTAGTGGTTCCAATGCCGATACGGGTGGTAATAACGGAATAAAGAAATATGACGCCTAAGCTTGGAAGAAAATGTTTTTATACTCGAATGAATAATGGTGCGATGACAACAAGTCCGAGCTTGATGAGTATATTCAAGAAAAAAATAAAAAGGTTCTTGATCTTAACCTTTTGATATGGTGGAAGACTACTGGCTCAAAATATAAGATCATTTATTTGATGGCTCGAGATATTTTGTCCATTCCCATAACTACTATTGCTTCATATTCAACTTTTAGTACATCGGGTCGTGTGCTTGATGACTTTCGAAATTCTTTAACTCCCAAAGTAGTGGAAGCTTTGATTTGCACTCAAGATTGGTTGAGAGTCGTTCGTGTACCGATTGATGTTGAAAAGTGCATTCAGAACGCATAAAAAATTGAGTTAGGTAAGTAATGTTTATACCTTTATATATTGTAATTCTTTTTGTATACCTAATAAGTGAATATTTTATTTAATTTTTTTTTTAGATATGGATGGTCTTAATGTGGAGATTATCGTCGATAAATAGAGTTGGTGTTTCAATCTCCGATATGTACTAGAGGAGGCCTCACCTTGGTGGCTGCTGAGTAGAGGCTGGAACTTTTTGGCCACAACAAGCTTGAAGAGAAGAATGAACTTTTTTGTAATATGTTGATACTTAGGGGAACCGTACATATTTCTGACTTTGAATGCTAGTTAATGTTGTGGATGGATTTGTATCATTAACTATCTCTCTTCTTTTTGCAAAATGTACTTGCTCTGTCACTACATTATTGTCCTAGGATTTCCATAAAATGACTAGAATTCTGACAACAGTTAAAGCATTGTCCACATGTTGAATTTCACTGTTGCGGTTTTTTGTGGTGTTGAATGAAGAAAAGTTTTGCGTAATGCATCAAAATTATGATTTTGTAATGCCAGATAATTAGGGGATTGACTATAATATGCTAGACTAGAAGAAAATGGACATTCTTATCTGTTTTAAAGAACTTTATTCCCCAATCCCATCTCTTGGCCATGAGATGGGAGAGAAGGAAAATTAAATGGTATTCGACGCCATAGCAGTTAGCTTGCCTTTTTCTTCAGGTAAAATAGATTTTGATCAAGAGCTAGCTAAGAGAACTTTTAATTTCCTCTGAAGCCAAAGGAGTCTGGCTTGTTATGTATTCTTGTGTTTGTCTTGATCAAAAATAGTTCATTGGATGAAGGTCCTCATACTATAATTGCAGCTCCTTGCGGACCAAAATATCCAGTTTTCTAAGTTTTCCAATCTTGCAAGAGTTGCCTATAGCTTTTGTTATATTCAAAACCAGATGGGGTGCTACCCTTGCTGCACAATCTCAACAACATTCACATCCACTCTTATGGACCACTGAAGTAGCTCCAGAACCAAGAGATGTATCATGGAAGAATCTGGCAATTCCAAATAGAGTTTTGCCAGTTTACAAAATTGGAGTCATTCTTGCAGTGACACTCCTTACTATTTTCTTTGTTATTCCAGTGACTGTTGTTCAAGGAATAGCCAGATTTGAGAAGCTTAAGAAGTGGTTTCCTCCGGCCATGGCCGTGTAATTGATGTAAGGTTCTTATCTTCATCAATCTCTTACAATATTTGAGTTTGTCAAGCACTCGAATAGTTTCATTAGTGATTATTGTGCAAGAAAATCTGAAAGAGAGTAGGGTATGCTTTCTAGTTGCTGGTTGAGGGGATGGCATTGTGGTTTGCTAAATGTTTTTTTTTTTTTTTGTAACCCAAGGAACCCTGTAAGCCGATAGCCGACGAGCAAACCTTGGGGGAGCGATTGCAGGACCCACCACCATAGTACTCTAGGTAAGAATCCCTAACGACGCCTCTGGATTCGAACTTCTCCCCTTCGTGAGAGGGAGAGAGCCCGAGCCAACTGCGTCGCTGCGAGCGGTGGTTTGCTAAATGTTTAACCATCATGATGCGGCAAATTTACTTATTATTGAATATTTCCATATGTGCAAGCCGAAATTGCAACAAACATGGTTGTGGACTATTGATGCTGCCATTATACCGTAGCAATAGCTCATGTATAAAATAAAGTTCGATCTTTCATCTCGTAAAGACAACTGTCTTTCATTCCCAATTGATGATTTCCCCAGTTTTCTATTCCTATTCCTGTTCCTTTGTAATTTTTTGATTAGATGGTGAGGGTTAGTATAGTACTGCGATATGTTAGCCCAGATGAGGGACTGCACTTGGCCTGCTAACTTGCAAGAGGTTACGTAATGCACCATCTGCTTGGTTGATAAGCATGCTGCTTCCAGGTCTCCGAGCTCTCTGTTGCACGCTAGACAGGATCTAAAGACCATGGTCTTCTAAACTCAAGATATTAATTGAGTTCAAATTGCCATGTTAATGAAGTATATGACTGTTAATTCTCGTGAATGTACAGATTAGGCATGGTCTTTTGCAATATTCCTAAGACCAGTACATGGAGTTGCTTGACATCATTATTGTGATTTGCTTTGTCAAATGTACAGCTTTTCCATGTGATACATACTTGGTCATCCTTCTGATGAACTGAATTCGTTTGTAGACCAAGCTTGAGTTCCATCGTGACTGGACATCTGCCAAGTGTCATCCTTAATGGATTTATATACGTCATTCCCTTTGCAATGCTTGGAATGGCTAAACTAGCAGGTTATGTATCAAGGAGCAAGGAAGAGTTGAAAGCTTGTGACATGGTTTTCTACTTTCTAGTGGGAAATGTTTTCTTTTTGAGCTTGTTGTCTGGATCTTTACTTGACGAAATAGGAGAATCAGTTACCCATCCAAAGAACATCCCCGGTCATCTTGCTAGGGTTGTTTCTGCTCAAGTAAGGATAGCTCAACTGACTCATGCCTCTTCTTTTGTGTTTCCCTGAAGTTAGATTTCTTTTTACTGGCTAATACCAGATAAAGAATGACGGAAAAACTGAAAATACTATAAAGCAAGCTACACTATTTCCTGTGTGCACACATACATCCACTCTGTCATCATGTACTATTTGAAACATTGCACAACGTTTTGAAATTTAATATGAATAAGTATAAAAAAAATCGTAGAAGTCAAAATGGTCAAAGGAACCTACATGGAAGTAACATTACCTTGTGAAATAAATCTGGGATTAAAGTTACACTGCATCTTCTCTGATTTACTAGTTGATTTGCCTAATCTGCATGGGTGTAGGTATTTTCTTTTGTCTCCTGGCATCTGTTCTATGGATGATGCGCACAGCTAAATATTTTCCTTCTCTTTCAGGGAGATTATTTCATTACATACATATTGACAAATGGGCTGTCGGGTTTTTCATTGGAGATTCTTCAGCCTGGATTACTTCAGTAGGATTTAATTAAGTCACTCACCTATAGGCGCGGGAAGGAGAAAGAACCATATCTTTATTCTCTACCTTATTTTAGAGTTATCCATGTGGTCTCATTGGCGATGTTAATTGGAATGGTGTATGCGCTAGTTGCAGCGTTGTTACTGCCATTTCTCATTTGCTACTTTTGCTTGGGATATGTTGTGTATATAAACCGGGTTAGTTTTCTAAGCATCCTTGTGTCCAATAATAGTTCATTATGGATAAATTGTTTCTCCACCATCACCCATAATGTTTATTCAAGCATGGGGATTCCTTGATTGCAGCAATAAGAAAGTATAATGTACTGTAAGTAATATTGTGAAGAGACTGGACTAAGTCTAAGCAAGCTTCATGTATATTTAGGTAGTTTTCTCAAGAGTTTGTTCCTCCGAAATTCATTGTCAAAATTAATGCTCAAATCTAGCTAGGCTTTCTGTGTTTAGAGTGGGTAGAATAAGAATAAACTGGTAGAGCTTTTGCTTGCTTTTACTTATGACCAGATAGGAGATTGGAGTTGGAACTGTCAATTGTTTGAAAAGAACTTTTCAAATCTGAAAATGAAAAAAAAAAAAAAACCTGTTGGAATCTGGAATCGACCCTGGAACCTGTGACAGGGTAGGTTTCAGGTTCTTGATTCTGACGAGTAGGTTCTAGGTTCCAAAAAATGAGGAACATGTATCCGATGGTAGGTTCCAGGTTCCAGACGGAACTGAACTGGAACCGAGAACCGCTCATCCCTAGATATTATGACTAAAATGTATTTTAGCCAAATTGGACAACAATATTTGGATGAAAAATCTAAACTGAACAAGTACTTGGAAGAAGCATGTGAACGTTATAACTCTGAATTTGATATATTAAGTTGGTGGAAATGAAATTTATCGAGATATCCTATACTTCCTACCATTGCTTGAGATATCTTGGCCGTGCCCATTTCGACTGTAGCATCGGAGGTGACATTTAGCATAGGAGGTCGTGTGCTCGATGTGTTTCATAGTTCTTTGACCCCAACCATGGCGAAGGCTCTTATATGTGCTCAAGATTGGTTAAGATCCGTGCCACTTTTACGTTCGATTGAGGATGACTTAGAAGACCTTGAAATCTTTGAGTCGGGTGAAAAAAATATGATTGTAAAATATTTATACATTTCTTTATTTTAATGCATATGTTAGTTCTCATTTTCATTGTGAATTTATTGTAGAGTTGCCAAATATGACCACTGAGTCAAACTCGATATTGACTTCTCTCGATGATTGATGTATTAGAGGTTAGTATTTTATAATATGCAACTTGTGTAAGTCCTATTTTGCACTCCTAACAATATCTTTTGGTTTTAAGATTTTTCAATTTTGTGCTAAATTAAAATACAAGCATTGCTGGCTTCCTTGCTCGCCAAACACATAGATTCTTCGATTTCTGAAGGACCCTTGATGGCTCCTTTTGACTGCAAATGGATATGGCACTGTCATAGGCTTAACCTCATTTGTTGTAGAAAATAGAACACTAACAAACTTTCTAGTCTAAGGACATGAGTACTAATTCTTCTTACCAAATTTGTTGCATTGGAATTTATATTTGCTTGTTTGAGAGCATATCCAATGTTTGTATGCTTCATTCTTGTTTGGAATTATACCGCTTTCTTTGATAGAAACCATTGTCCCTGAAAATATCTACATTATGGTTGTAGCGTGCGAATTTAATAAAGTTCTTATCTTGGGCTTTTGTCTCCTCGTATTCAAATAGCAGTTTGCCAGGAATTTCCACCTCTTTGGTAGGTATCCAGCAGTTTCTCAAGAGTTAGAAAGCCAATTTGCTTTCTTCCCAAATAGTGTCTCGCCATTTGGAATGCTACTCCCCATGTTAGACCTTTTTTTTTCTACAATTTGTTAATTTGGGATGATGCCTCAGATGTTATTCCTACTGCATCTTTATCTATTCCAATGTATATGTCTACGATTTATGGTGGATTGCTCGCCTATGGGTAATTTCTTTTTCAATTTCTACTTACGGTAAAAGTTCCTAAAGCCTTAAGGCTGAAGGCACTATCTTTCAGATTTGTTGTTCTTCAAAAGTTAAATGGTCTTTTACTTCAAAAAAATTATACCAGAGAAAAGGGAGGTGGAAAAAAAAAAGAGAAAAAGAATAAGAGGAAAACTCGGAAACCCGACCTGACTCGAATTTCGATGCGGGTCTAATGTGTTTAGGGTCATGTCGGGTCATAGTATGTGACCCTTTATGATTCGGGTCGGGTCAGGTAACATCAAAACCCGAACCATTGACACCCCTAACTCCGCATTGTGATGGGTCTCATTTTTTTCTTACCATTGTGGATGATCAAACACGAGACACTTGGGTATTTCTAATGCAATCAAAGGCCAAGTTCTTTCCCATCTTCGAAAATTTCTCACTCTTATCCAAATCAGTTCCATCGATCTGTCCAACAAGTTTGAACTGATAATGCTCGAGAATTCTTCAATCATTGATGTTCTTCACTATTCAATGCACATGACATTCTTTATGAGAGTTCTTGCATATATACCCCCTAACAAAACGGTGCTGTTGAAATTTTCACACAGCATGAAGGTTTTATTAAATGCTATAAGGTAAGACTTGTGGCCAAGGGTTTCACACGGCATGAAGGTTTTGATTACACTGAAACATTTTCACTAATAGCAAAGGAAGTCACTATTCGTTCCTTTCTATTTCGCTCTTTGTGATTGGTCCCTTCATCAAATGAACATTCATAATGCCTTTCTCCATGGAGATTTAGAAGAGGAAATCTACATGGATCTTCCACTAGGTTTATGCAGACAATGGGAGAATCGAGTGTGTTATCTCCATAGATCCTTATACGGACTTAAGTAGGCTTCTCATCAATGGTATGCCAAATTCACCTCTGCACTTATAATTGCAAAATTCTAGCAATCCAAACACGACTATGCTCTTTTCACTTGGAATCAAGGTACATCTTCGATTTACTCGCTTATATACATTGATGATAGACTCATCATGGGAACTAATGAAAAGGCCATTGAGAAGTTTAAAAGGTACCTGCACTCCGCCTTTGAATTAAGGATTTGGGTCCTCCTAAATATTTCCTTGGAAGAGAGATTGCACGATCAAGCAAGGGAATTTGTCTCAGTCAATGCAAATTTATCCTAAAGATCATATTAGAAGCAAGACTATCGAGATCCAAACCAGCAGTTATTCCAATAAAACAAAATGTTAAGTTGAAAATAGCTGAGTATGACAAAGGATTATCACCCTTGAATAAGGATCCTTTGCTCAAAGACCATTCTATTTATCAAAAACTCATTTGAAAGCTCATTTATCTAATCATGACCAGACTCGACATATGCTATGCCATGCAAATTCTTAACCAATTCATGCATAATCCAAAATAGTCCCACATGTATGCTGCATTGAAAGTGATAAATACTTGTAGGGATACCCAAGTTTGGGAATATTACTGTCTCGGACAACAATTTGAGAATGACGGCGTATAGTGATACGGATTATGCTACTTGTCTTATGAGTAGAAAATTTATCATAGGGTTCTATAACAAATTGGGAGATTCATTACTCTCTAGGAAGATAAAGGAACAATTGACTGTTTCATTATCGTTAGCTAAAGCGGAATATCGGGTAAAGGCAAAGACTAGTTGTGAAATATTCTAGATAGGAGAATTACTCCAAGATCTTGGCGTATGGATAAAAAGAACCAACCATTATATTTTGTGACAATGATGCTATACTTAAATTTGCAGTGAATCCGATTTTTGTTTTTTGGAAGAACGAAATACATAGAAATTGATTGTCATTTTATCAGAGACAAGATTCAAGATGAAGTAATCAAGACAAGAGGAATAAGAACGACAGAGCAGTGCACAAACATCTTCACTAAATCTCTATGTCAGAGGCAATATGCATATTTATTAAGCAATCTAGGCATTCCTGATGTGTATAGACTGCCGGCTTGAGGGGAAGTGTTGAAGATATTGTTGTACTTGATTGATCCTAATTGGTTCATCAATTGAAAACTAGAATATTGTACTTGGGCATTCTATATATGTATTATACATAGGCCATGATTATATAATGTTACAAGTGAGAAAGCAATATACATCTTATTCCCAAATTCTCGGCTTCTCTCCATCCTTTGATATTTTGACATATTGGTTGGTTCTCTGGCCTCCGTGTTTGCAATTTGTAGTCTCTATCCCCAGTGATGGCTAAGTTCCTAAATCTAGTCTAGGTCCATGCAGGACTGAATCTGGCATATTTAAGAGTGGATTAACTCCTGTTTAACTTCTTGGGGGCAGTAAAGAAGGTGCCATACAGGCTATTCAGTTTCCCAATCTCGGTTAAAAGAACGATGAATTTATTGAACTTTGCTGTTCCGTAGATATAGCATACAACGTATTATTATCTCGTGGCCTTTCCATGCGACGTTATCAGGTAAAAACCAGGTTCTGAGTAATCCTAATTACTACAGAGTGTGGTGCATGCATCAGTGGCATTTAGTATGGTTCCTTCCATGAGGGACTTTCAATCATATTCTGTGTAATCACGACGGCCACTTAACTTTTCTTCCATGCATGTTATATGTACCGGTACTCCAACATCGGGGCGGTCGATGGACGGGCTGCCGCGCCGAACAAACTGTGCCCATGTCGGTCCATCAGTTGAGAACTACCAAGAGAGCGGGAATATTACGTATGAACATCCAGCCTTTGAGGGAGATCGCTTGCCCAAGCCTGTCATATTTCACATTGTAATTAGTTTCTTACTTAGTATATTGTAATTGATTGACGCTGTTGTCTCTTGATACTCTCTTCTTGACGAGAGAATGGTCTCAGAAGCTTCACATCCAGAGTTCATTTTCTTCTGGATGTTTTACAAATTCAATCTACTACGTTACTTTTACAGTCACACTAATACAAATCTCATACTGTCCGTCAACCTTCGACTCGCCAATGTCGCTGCCTATCCTGAGTCCATCGACCACGGATAACTCACCGCCACTTTCTCTTCCAAACAACCCTTCACATTGCAGTCCGCGTTGCTCTAGCTGATGCAAGGCCGAAGGAGAGCCCGAGGCACTCGAACATCAGCCAGCCCCTCATCCGATTTGGGTCCATGCGTACGCGACTGGGCTGCGAACTTCATTTTGAGCATTGCTCCAGACAATGCTACCGAAATCTGACCTAGCCGTCTGATTCATGCCTTTCTTGGACGCGAAGGTCACCGTGTAACTCCTCTTGTCCCCGACCTTGGCGAACACCAACTTCGGGGGCTTCACCATAACCTCCACAGCCGGTGGCCCCATCACTGTCACCGCGTAAACTGATCCTGCAGCCCCGACGTTGGTCAGTTGGCGCGTGTATCTCACGACCCTCTTGCTCCCGAACAAGACCGAGAAGGACGGATAGTTCAGCTGACCGGGGTCTGCGATTTTACGTGAGCACGTGACATTGGGGCGCTTGGCCACCGCTCTTACTTGATCGATGGTGTAGTCCAACGAGCAGAGGAAGGCGACATAGTTGTCAGTTGAGATATCGTACACCAGGCCGGGGGAAAGGGCTTTCTCGGGGTCGACGTGTCCCGAGCCGTGTGCCCAAGGGGTGGAATAAGTGCCTCCAGCAGCATCACGGAGAGAAGAATTGGTGTTGTCGTGCGTGTAGGCGGTGGTCATGAGTGCAGACTTGATTGCACTCGGGCTCCAATTCGGGTGCGCGGCTTTGAGGAGTGCCGCGAGGCCGCTGATGTGCGGGCACGACATGGATGTGCCTGCAGTGAAAGACCCACATGAGAAACTTGGATCAGACTCACAGCAAGCAAAATCATCAACCATGAACACTTTGGATCATCTACATAATTCACTTCCCTGGTTTAATTAGCCCAAATGGTAATCTTGAAATGTTGTTTACACATGATTATGATTACTGCCACACTCTGCTACTCAGCCTAAAAACCTGTACTGTTCTGCCACTCAGCCTAAAGAACCTGGGCATATCTATTTAGATGGAGGAATTTTCTGCATCAAGGCTATCAACAATCCCACAGTCACATACCACATTATAGTAATGCTGGCTAATGATCTCTAAGGAAAAGCAAGAAAGGCATCTCTGCATTTCTCAGTAGGACCTCCATTAAAGGTGAAGAAGCTATATAATCAGAGACCAGTGATAGCGACTACACCAGTCCCACTCTCTCTCTCTCTCTTTTTCTGCTTTCGATCACGTGCAGAGGAAAGGCAAAAGCCACAGTCTCTTGCTAATGCTCTCCAGCTAACCAATCGAAAGTGGAAAAGTTCTCCTGTCCATGCTTGTAATGATGTAATGTACATGAAGGGCTCCAGAAGCAGCAATTAATGCATTGGATACTAGACCTTGCTAAGCTGCTAAATTAGCGCGCTAACAATGAATATTAGTGCTCACTTTGCATGCACTAACTACAGAGGTCCACAACCTAACTAGCCCAATTTGATTATTGGACTTGATGGTTGTTGAATCTTACACATTGCACAGATTTAACTACAATTACAGACAGGAAAAAAGAAACAGCTTCGGATCTTCAGATTATGTATCGCAGGTGAACCCGCCTACCCTATACTATGCAGAGAAGTCATACGAAAAGAAAAAAACCTCCTTGACAGGAGATGTTAATCAAGTTACAAATTTGTGTGCGTCATTTGAATTTCTATTCCTACCAAGCATCAATTAGAAGTCCTAAGCATATCACTAGAAGTTCATGGGCAATAAATACTACACCTGACATGATGTTGAACTGGGTCTTCCTCGTATCTTTCTCCAGCCCGGTTGGCCCGACCGCCCCCGACCAGGCCGCCAGTATGTTGACCCCCGGGCCGATCACGTCAGGCTTCAGTATCTGCGGCGTCACCAGATTGGGCCCTCTCGAGCTGAATGCCGCCACCACCGGAGACGGCTGCACGCCCAACACGGTCCCTCTAAAGCCGATCATGGCGGTCGGATTCGGGTTGCTGCTTGCGTACTCCCTGATCAGATCCCCCACCTTCCTCCCTACGGCCACGGCAGGCAACAGGTGACTGTCCGCCACCAATTCCTCGCCGCTCGCAGGGGTGTTCGCGAGTATCATCCCAACCCCACCCGCAGCACGTACGACCGAGCCCTTCTCAACGCGTGCGTTGGTTCCCCTATCGCACACCACCACCTTTCCCCGCACCAAGTCCGGCTGAAGTGAACCGGGCAGGCACAAATTGCCCGAGCCATCGGACCCCTTGTCATAAACCAGACCGACCAGTTTATTCCCCATTCCAGGTCCGCTGTAAAGCGACACGCCGGTGAACCGGTTCTTGTTGCCAAGAACAGCGTAAGCAGGGAAATCCCGGTCCAGAGTGCCGGCGCCGACGGTCATGATCCACGGGGCCACGTTGGCGAGCGTAGCCCGTGCCGGCCCAGCGTTGCCGGCGGAGCAGGAGACGAAGATGCCTCTCTCCACGGCAGCGAACGAACCGATGGCAATGGTGTCGCGGTAGTAGGGCGCGGACCCGCCGCCGAGGGACAGGGAGAGGACGTCGACGCCGTCCAGTATGGCCCGGTCCATGCCGGCGAGGATGTCCGACCCGAAGCAGCCGGTCCTCCAGCAGACCTTGTAGGAGGCCACCCTGGCCCGCGTGGCCATCCCACGCGCCGTCCCGCTGGCGTAGCCGAGGAGGCTGGCGTTCGCCACGCGCGACCCCGCGGCCGTGCTTGCGGTGTGGGTCCCGTGCCCGTCCTGGTCCCGGGGCGAGTCCGTTTCTTTCGGGTCCTTCAAGAAACTGCCACCTACATAGACGAAAAAGTGCAAAAGTTAAGCAAGATTTGATTTTGACACCGACCCATCCTTTGGAATCGCGCTTTGACCAATGGGGAAAAGTAAGTGGTAAATCAACTAAATCTCGTAAGTACCCGAGGCCATGTGATAGCCTTTGGAGAAAGAGCGAGCCCCGATGAGCTTCTTGTTGCAGAGTCTCGGGTCGAAGTCGGGGCCCGACTCGCACTCGCCGCGCCACCGGGCGGGGACGTCGGGCATGCCCGAGTCGTCGAAGCTCCTGGACTCGGGCCAGACGCCCGTGTCGAGGACTCCGATGACGACGTCCGCGGAACTGGGGTCCGGGTTCGGATCGCGGGCGCTGAGCTCGGCAGAGAGGCCGAGGAACTCCGGGGTGCGGGTGGTGTGGAGGGAGTAGACGGCGTCCTCGTAGACTCCGAGGACGGAGGGGGAGCGGCGGAGGGAGGCGGCCTGGGAGGGGTCGAGGGAGGCGGCGAAGCCGGGGTAGGCGGCGGAGTAGGAGTAGAGGAGGGTGGGGGAGGAGGGGGAAGAGGAGGAGGATGGGAGAGAGAGGAGGCGGGAGAGGTACCAGTCGTGGTGGGTGGGGAAGAGGGAGGGCTTCTCATGGTGGCTCATGTGGACGATGTAGGTCCTTCTGGCGGCGGCGGCAGCGGCGGCGGCCGCGAAAGAGAGCGTGAGGAGGCATTGGAGAGAGGCGAGGAAGAGGAGGGACTGGGCCACGGTGGCCATGGCAGTTTTCAGAGAGAGAGTGAGATAGAAAACTTCCGCAAGTTCGTAAACGTAGGGCGCTGGTTTTATAAGATGCCCGTGACACTGTAGGAACTAGGAAGTGAGCGTGCGTGGGAGGACAAAATGCTGGATGCATCCCACGTATGTGGGCTGAAATTACATGTACCGTTCGATGAGACGGGCACGTATAGATCCGTATGATCTAACAGCAGATGTGAACTGGACTCACGCGATTGAAAATGTCCCCAAATACCTTCTTATCTTAGAGAGAGAGATTGAGTTTAGCTGGTAAGCACTCTTTGTATGTCAATCCCGATTAAAAGCTTGTGACATATTGACGAATTAATTGAAATTAGTGCGCCATTAGTATTTGGCGTTTGGCATATCGGTCACTTGGATTCTTTTACCACCTCCTTAAAAGACGTCCAATCACCGACCAAAAAAAAAAGAAAAAAAAAAAGACGTCCAATCAAATTCTAAGCTCATCATAAAGGAGTTTCCAATGCCATGTGTCTGCCATGTGGCCTTTCCTCATTGCTAAGTCGCCATGTACATGACAGCCACATGGGATTGCCTAGGTATGTCATCCTTTGATAGCGAGTTCATAAGAATAGCCATGGACTACCAACCCACTAATAAGTTTGGGAGATCTTACCTAGTTATAGCTCAAATCAAACCAGTTATAACTACTCTTTTAATTAAACAAATTTCAATATCTTAACTTCCATGAAGTTAATCTGTTAAAAAGACCGGTACTATATAAAATCTCTTACTTTTAGTAGTAAACTATCATCACAAGAATAGGACAAGTCATCTTCATCTAATGGGTGGTCATAACATGCTGTGTCACGACACTCTCCCATACAAAATTAACCTGTTCGTTCTATCTTGTTCTTATGACAGAAATGCCATGGCTAGATTCCACAGATTTTAAATGGACCGCAAGAAAGAACAATGAACAACAAATGGAGTCCACGCATCAAAATATTTCTCCCTAAACAATCGCAATCCAGATTATTTTCCTAATCACTGAGCTTAGGCACAACGAAAAACCACAAAAAACCTTGACACTAAGGTAAAACGACAAATGCGAAAGGGTGGTGTCCAAAGCCCAAGCACTGAAGCAACAATAAAGAGCAAAATAATGCCTAAGCTCGAACAAGAATTTCAATCAACCTTGTCATCAAGTGCACATGTTGTATGGAAAATCCAGACAAAGTCAGTACTTTTCCTGATATATTATAACATTCTTCGTGAATTACAATGCCCTCGTTATTATTTTTTTAAATGCCAAAATAATGCTAAAAAAATCAAATATATATAAATGCTAAAAAATTTAAATATATTTTGGGCTTTTAAAAATTATTTATATATTTGATTTTTTTTACCATTATTGTTAAAATTTATATTTAAAAAGTTGCATACATTATTTTTTTCAATTTTAAACAAATAAAAATTAAGAAATTCTGATGAAGGGTTTGGTCTTTTTAAAAAAAATTATATATATATGTATTTGATTTCCTAACATTATTTTCAAATTTATATTTAAAAAGTCGAATACATTATTTTTTCAAATTTTAAAAATTAAAAATTAAAAATTTCGACGAAGTCTTTGGTCTTTTTAAAAAAAATTATTTATTAATTTGATTTTTTAGTATTATTGTCAAAATTTATATTTAAAAAATTGCATACATTATTTTTTTCAATTTTAAACAATTAAAAATTTAAAAATTTTGATGAAGGGTTTTGTCTTTAATATATATATATATATATATATATGTATTTGATTTTTTTAGCATTATTTTCAATTTTATATTTAAAAAGTTGCATACATTATTTTTTCAATTTTAAACAAATAAAAATTAAAAATTTTGACTATGGATTTGGTCTTCTTCTTTTTTTTAATTATATATATGTGTTTGATTTTTTTAGCATTATTGTGAAAATTTATATTTAAAAAGTTGCATACATCATTTTTTCAATTTTAAACAAATAAAAATTAAAAAATTCCGATGAAGGGTTTGGTCTTTTAAAAAAAAAAGTTATACTTCAATGAAAACCTCTACAAGAAAGAATAATGTGACATATTATTGAAGGATATCAATTTGGTCCTAAACTTTTTTAATTTTACCAATTTAGTTATGATTATTTGCTTGAAATTTCAATCTAATCATTTTGGTCAAGTATTGACCGGCGTTGACATGTGGGTCCAGTCATCACTTGAGCGATTTCTGGAGAAAATTAGCAGAAGATATTATATTAGAATTTCGCACAAAAATTTAGAGCTAAATTGATAAAATCGGAAAGTTTATAACTGAATCAATATATGTACAGACAATTTCCATTGTACTTAGATAGATGTGTATATATATAGAATAGAATAGAAGGTACCCACAATGCAAAGTCGTGTCATAGGAGTGTGTTGTCATTGTAGCTTGTGAACTTGGGGACGAGAGATGGGTTTTGTAACCTACTGCTGCTGTGTAATGTGAGCTCTGTCTCTGTCCTGTTCGTTTCACACGCAAACGCAGGCACAAGATGACACAGAGAACACAGCTGTAGAGATGAATAATGTCCCGGATAATGGAGGGCCCTCCATTGAAGAGAACAGAACCCCCACCCTCTTTATCCTCACAGAATCTTTTTTCTTCATATTTTTCTGACCAAATTAGGGTTTCATCTCATTAGATGGTTGTCAGCTTCTCCCATTGATTCTGGTGCTGATGCATGTGTGCTTATTTGCAAAGGACCGCGTCGGCGATGTTCATCATTCATCAGTTAGATCCCTCGGTCGAGCCTAGGCCCAAAGTGGACGTAAAGATCGAGGAATTTGAGTCTAGGCGAAATTTTAGGAAATGCAAAATCTCATTTGCTTGTAGCTGGATGCAAATGTACGCCTCGAGTACATGTAATGAGCGCTGAGCATGGTCTTTCTAATGTGCACCTTTTCTTCTCCTTCTTTTTCTTTTTTGTGTTTCTCTCCCGGTATTCTGGAAATTCTATTATTTCCCATCGTGCCCTCAGTGCCACCTAACCTAACCAATGGAAACATCTTTTTTTTTTTCTTTTTTCTTTAATGTATCAATCATTTCTTGCATTTCAATTCCACCCACGTCGCATCACACTACTTTTGCCGGTTGCAAATTAGACAATTTTTAATCATTTGCTCAAAGGCTGTGCGCATTGTAGGCTTGCTTTCCCAATTTCAAACCCCGAAAAAAGAAAAGAAATCGTCTTATTTTCGGTTGCGCGCACTTGCCTAGCCACTCGAGTTTGGTAAGCATTGCGTGGCTCTCTTTTTGTCCTCTCAAGATCATCTCGAAAATGATCGTTGAAAGTAATATAATACTCAAGACTTCAATAAAATTTAGGAGGCCTACCCAGCATGAATCAAACATACAAGTACTTCTTCGAATTTCAATGGACCAGCGTGATAATTGTTTACATCTATGGATTAGTTCGCCGAGGGTTTCACGCGAGACGATCGAGAAAATCGTACAATGAATATACGCCTGACAAAGACTCTTACATGACTGTATGGAGATTAGACTTCCACTTTAATTTCTGCCGGTCCTTTGCTAAGAAACTTTGCAATTTCATTGGAAGGTGTAGTACTGGTATCCACTTTTGTAGCCAAATCATATGAGACAACAATAAGCTAAAGCGTCATACCATGTGGGGTTTCTTCTCCACTCCTCTTTTTCTCAACCAAAAATCATGATGGTCATGTCGATCGAGCTATTTCTAGGCCATGCCCACGGAGACATATGTAGCCCATAGGAAATAATATTTGGACTTGTTCGAAATTTCGAGTATTGTTGTCCTTAGTCATATGATCTTTCTTCTACGTATTGTTTCAATCGGATGATATCCAAATCGTGTAATTTTTATGTATCTAGTTAAGTCAGAATACACTCATCAAAACTTGAAAGCTCCATTAGGATCAATTTTGGCTAACTCCGAAGGAATCTGCATTGAAAAACTAATGTGCATTCCTTTTTGGTTACGACATGCAATTTTTATTAGCATCTCTATGATAATGCATAGTACTTGATGTGAAAAGGAAAGTGAAGAGAGGATGATTGAACCGAGATTTCTCGATCATCCTGCCCTTAAGAATGATTACCAATTGACATATATCTTTGAAGTGATGCTCATTATAAACTCACGGGGCACTCGAGGGGTACATTGTCGATTAGACATAAAGAATTGTCATCGCAAGAAGCAAACGACGCGACGTTAACCAACCTCATGTTAATAAGCCTCCGATCGGCGTGCAAGTGCTGATTAGACATAAAGATCAATCAGAAATAGCGTACGCTCAATTCTTAAACTTTTTTATCAGTCTAGTAACTTTATTTGAGAGAGGAAGGTGCCAAAATCACAATCGCCCTGGGGAAAATCCCAAGTGGGCAATCTTCATTGACCTTGTCACGTCAAACTTAGATTATGCGCAAGCGAAAGAAGAAATGGAAAAATCTCCCTCGCCCTCTTTCCTGCTCTTGTTATCAGTCTGCTCATTGATGAACATTGATCGATATGTGCTTTGGGAATGATTATGTAGACAAAATCATTTTTAGTGACTATAGGAAAAGGAAAAATTATTATTTTTGGTGGGTCGCATAAGAGCACATGCGAGCTTTGTCCTGCCCAGTATGTGCTCTGTGCGAAATGATTCTTGCAGCAACATGGGAAAAAAAAATCTACAAAAGATCCAGGAAGGATCTCATTATGATTATTAAACAGATGGTGTCAAGCCGTACTTTGTAATGGAGACATCTTGATGGACATGGTAGGTGGGTTTGACGGATCAGCAATCGCAATCGATTCGGAATTCGATAGATGGGAATTAGCAATCGTTTATTGTCCGGATCTTCATACAATAATGTTCTCTCGATTCACATGCGTGTTCGTTGGTAGGATGCAACTGCAATATTCCTCTGATCATGCGCGACCAAGAGGAGGACGCTCTTCAATCCAAAAAGTTAGGCGATCTGAACTTGACTTTGATTATCAATCGCGTCTTGCATATGCCAGCAAAGGAGGGGTTTGATGATCAAGTAAGTTGTGAACTTATATAGAATGTATGAACGTTGCATATTACGTCATCAATTGACATGATATATTGCTATAAACGTTGACTTCATTAGCGTTGTGGTTATATAACAACGTGAGTTGTTAATAACCGGTCCTATATATCACATCGGCTTACAATGTAATAGAAAATAATGTCCCACGTGATGTAGGGTCCTCTAGAGAGGAGAGAGCGCCACTATGTTTATCCTCACAGAAAAAAAATATTTTTTCTTTATTTATTTTGAGAAAATCAACATTTCATTTGAAATATATTGTCACGCTGGTTGTTGTAATGATGCATCTAAGCTTATTTTGATTGAAAGTTCAGTGCTCGCCAGTCTCACCTCGTTTGTGGGAATGTCATGCTTGTTTGGCTCTTGCACTACTACTTGTTTGATACTATGTGTTCGATTTTGAGCCTCATGAGAGGAGATTTTAATGTTAATGCTATCATAAAAGATTTGGAAATAAACTAGGACTTGATCTCGAGATCCGAGAATATTTTCACATTAAAAATAAATTTATATTGTAAAGATGGGGGAGTATGATATCATTGACCTCCTTCTTGTGTGCTCGGATTAGTACATATTACTCCTTTAGACATCTTTTTTCTTTTCGAAATTATTGAACTTTTAAGAACGAGTCCCCGATGCATATCAATCGTCAATTACATCCAAATATCGTTCTCGTCTATTAGTTGAGCCTTACACGTGAAATACATGATTGTGAGTACAATCTCTATCAAACATACAATGGTGGAAAGCAACATAAGAGTTCAAACTCGACGTATAACCACTGATCATGGCCTTTGTAAGGTGCACCTTTTGTATATTGCGCATGGTGCTCTGGGGGCATTCCAACCTAACCAATGGAGTCATGCTTTTTAATTCATCTATTATTTCTCGCATTTCGATTCCACCCACGTCTCATCACTCCACTTTCGCAGGTTCCAATGGAACATTAATATTTATCATTAAAAAGAAAGAAAGAAGAGAAACCGGGGCCTTTGTGTGGCATTATCAGTTTCATGCTAAATTCTGAGAAATACTAATTACAATGCGTGGGGTGCATCATGTACTGGTGGCAGGTTCTTCCCATGAGGGACTTGGATTTGCATTCTGTAATCGGGACGGCGATGGCGACATAGCTTCTCTTCGATGCCTGCAATTTGCGCCCGGTATTCCGATGTTGAGGCAGTCGATGGAAAGGCATCTGCAGGCTTGTCCGGCCGGAAAACCAAGCCTATCATATTACTCATCGGAATCACTTTCTTAGTGCTGTAGCTGATTGACCCTATTGTCTCTTGATACTCTCTTCTTGACGAGAGTATGGTCCCAGAAGCCTCAAATGCAGAGTTCATTGCTTCCGGATGTCTTACAAATTCGATCTGCTACACTGCTCTTACAGTCGCACAAATACAAATCTCTCCGGCCCTTACCCTTCCGCTTGCCAACGTCGCCACCACTTCTTCACCAACACGTTTGCTTCAAGCCGATCAACCCTTTGCATTGCCCATTGACGATGCTGGGGCCGAAGCAAAGCCCGAAGCAGCCTCGAACATCAACTAATCCCTTCATTCGATTTGGGTCCATATATTACGCGACCATGCTCCAAACTTCATGTTGAGCGTTACTCCAGAAAATGCAGCTGAAATCCGAACTAGATGTGGGACGTGTGCCTTTCTTGGACACGAAGGTCTCTGTGATGGCCTAGGCGGTGGTGCGAGGGGAAAGGGATGGCAGTGCATCCGTGCCATGGTCCCTGGACGTGTGCAAGGAGGTGGTGCATCTCTTGTCCCATATCGCCAAGGGAGGGAATCCTAGACTAGGTTATAAGATTCTCGGTTCTCTATTTGTACAGTCTCCATGTACCTCCTTTTGTCCCAGACATTAGTGAACACTAACTTTGCAGTCCTCGCCATCACCTTGACAGCTGATGGCCCCATTGCCGTCACCGCATGAACTGACCGTGTGGCCCCGACATTGGTCGGTTGGCACCTGTATCTCGTTGCCCTCTTGCTCCCGAACAAGACCAAGAAGGACCGATAGTTGAGCTGGCTGTGGTCCGCGACTTTAGGCGAGCGCGTGATGTTGGGGTACTTGGCCACAGCTCTAACTTGATCGATGGTCTAGTGCGATGACCGGAGGAAGGCGACGTACTCTTTGGTACCACACACATTCCCTCTTTGTTCTGGCCGGTACCACACATCCTGGACAGAAGAGTGTCACGGCCAATACGGAAAGCACAAATCATTTGGGCATAACACTCTCAACTTTGATATCTTAAAGTTGCATTATTACACTCAACTTTGGTATCTTAAAGTCGAGGTGGCCGATTCAAAGCAAGCATCTAGCACCATACCCTATTTTACTATGCAATGGCCGATTCAAGTAAAATGGATCCGCACAGCATTTGATGGTATTCATATGACAGTATGATTTCAAGTTCTTTTTCTTCTTTGCTACTGTGAATTTGAGGGATGAAGGCATGATCATGCTGTGTTTTATGATATCATGTTCTTTTGTGTGATGCAGACACTGGTTGAGAAGACAAGAATTGCATTCTGCATCCTCAGAGAGAGAGAGAGAGAGAGAGAGAGAGGTAACGCATGCTGGTTTTAATTCGAAATCTAGAATTGCATTTCTCCACTAATGTGGAATCACCATCACAATTGTACAAATTCCTCTGTTTCAACCCAATTTACAGCATCTACATACAACTGCTTTTCTTCCCCGGCCATAAAACCTTCTACAAAGTTGACGGTTCTCCCCACAAGAACGCGACTGGACTCCTCACGCGCTGCTGCCGGTTCTTCCACGTGATCGACCCGCCGTGGGCCTCGTCGGTCTTGTTCCGCGCCACGAACGTCACAGTGTACCTCTGCTTCTCCCCCACCTTCCCGAACACCAGCCTCCTCGGCTTCACACTCACCGCGACCGTGCTTGGCGCCTGCACCGCCACCCTGTACACCGACCCGGCCTCCCCCACGTTCGTCACCTCGCGCGAGTATCGGACCACCTTCTTGTTGGGCCCGAATACGACCGAGAATGACGGGTAGTTGAGCTGCCCCGGGTCGGAGAGTTTCGTCGAGCAGGTCACGTTCGTCCGCCGCACGACGCTCTGGACTTGCTTGATCGTGTAGTTGAGGGAGCAGACGAAGGCGATGTAGTCGTCGGCGGTGAGGTCGTAGACGAGGCCCGGCGAGAGGGCCTTCCTCGGGTTGATGTGGCCCGCTCCAAGGGCCCACGGGGAGGTTGGGGTTCCGTCGGCTGCATCGGTGAAGGGCTTCCGGGTGTTGTCATGGACATAGGCGGTGGTTATGAGAGCCGACTTGATTGCGCTTGTGCTCCAGGTTGGGTGGGCGGCTTTGAACAGCGCGGCGACGCCACTGACGTGTGGGCAAGACATGGATGTACCTAAAAATGGAGCCGTTAGAAAATATTTTGGCTTCTGGAGAGCGAACACCACGTGCTTGATTGTTTACTCAGCAAAGGAAGGACGAGAGAAGGGTGCAATGTCAATGAACCTGAGATGATATTGAAGTGGACACTCCTTCTGTCAATAGGCAATTCCGTGGGGCTCACATAATCCGGCCAAGAGGCCAGGATGTTGACACCTGGGCCAATCACGTCAGGCTTCAAGATCTGCACGGACTGGAAGTATGGCCCTCTTGAGCTGAACGCGGCCACCACCGGCGTCGGCCTGACATTGACCTGCTGTGCACTGGTAATGACCAGGGCGGTAGGGTTTCGATCTGTCTTGGCGTATGCCCTGATCACTTTACCTGCCTTTGCACCGAGTTGAACGGTTGGTATCAGGTGGCAGTCTGCCAGCAACTCCTCACCACCGTCCTCGGCTGTGTTCACCAGTATCATTCCCACTCCCCCGGCATCACGCACCACCGCGCCCTTGTCCACACGGGAATTTATCCCTCTGTCGCAGAGCACCACCTTCCCTCGCACCACCCTGCGGTCAAGTGAGCCTGGCAAGCACAAACTGCTTTCATTTCCCATGTTGTAGACCAGGCCAACCAGCTTGTTCCCCATTCCTGGGCCACCATACAACGATTCTCCAGAGAACCGCATCTTGTTGCCGAGCAATGCATGGGCCGGGAAGTTGCGGTCCAGGGTAGACGCTCCTACAGTCATGATCCACGGGGCTCCATTCGAGAGCGTGCCTAGTTCAGGACCTGTGTTGCCGGCGGAGGCAGAGACGAATATACCCTTCTCCATTGCTGAGAATGCCCCAATAGCAACGCTGGTTTCGTAGTACGCAAAGTCAATTCCACCGAGGGAGATAGAGATCACGTCGACGCCATCCTTTATGGCCTGATCCATGGCAGCGAGTATGTCAGAGCTTGTGCAGCCATTTTCCCAGCATACTTTATAGCTGGCCACCCGGGCATGGGGAGCCATGCCCCGTGCAACGCCTCTTGCATAGCCGAGCAAGCTGGCATTGGCCACTGGGGAGCCTGCAGCGGTGCTCGACGTGTGAGTCCCGTGTCCATTGTGGTCCCGGGGGGTTTGTACCTCTGTCATGTTACCCTCTGCACAATGAACATCACCACATTAATATCCATATAAATTCGTCAAGTACTCGAAGCATTTTTGCCGACAATTTCTTTTAAGGTACTTCGGCTCACAAGATTACCTAAAGCCTCGGTATAACCTTTGGCATAAAAATAAGCGCCAATGAGCTTCTTGTTGCACAGCGAAGGATCGAAATCCGGTCCCTTCACGCACTTTCCCTTCCACCGGGCTGGAACCTCTGGGAACCCTGAGTCGTCGAAGCTCTTCGACTCGGGAAAAACCCCTGTATCAAGAAGACCGATGATTACTTCAGGAAATGGTTGATCAGTCTCCTTGGCAGGGTTCCCCGTGCCAGGCCACAGCCCGAATTCATCTTCCACTTTCAAGAAGCTTGGTGTCCGGGTCGTGTGGAGATGGTACATGACGTCTTCATAGACCCCGAGCACCGTGTCCGATGACCGGAGGGCCTCTGCTTGATGCGGCTCGAGGGACACGGCGTAGCCATGGAAGGCCTCGCTGTATACGTAAAGGAGATCGGCGGCACCAGAGGCAAGAGACTGAAGGTTGGCTCTGTACCAATCCCCGCTGGTGTTGAATGTCCCGGGGACGATTTGCTCTTTCATTTGAACAATGTAGGTCTTCTTGGCCATCGAACAAGGGAAGGCGAGAAGAGAAAGAGCTAAGAACGTCGACCAAGCAGCGGAAGAAGCCATGGCTGGACGATCTCCCGTTGCTTGGAAACCCGAAATAGGATTGATTCCTCACAACCTTGTAAGTTCCGATGTTCTGATCTTCATGGTCAAAGATTATTCTTGCGTTGCTGTTATTAGTGTGTATTGGTTGGTTCTCCGACCTCCGTCTTTTGCGTTTCTAATTCTAGTCCGGATCCACGCAGGAATGAATCTGGTATATTTAGAGCAAGTGAATCTAAATTCTAAATATGGATTAACTTAGTAATTTATTTGAAATGAAAAATCTTGGGCGACTCAGCTACTTGGAGGTTGCATGTGATGCTTCTGATTATTATCTCTCACAAGCAAAATATGCCATTGATCTTATTTCTCGGGCTGGGCTCACCGATAACAGGATTGCTCTACTCCCATTGAGTTGAATGCAAAATTCAATGACAAGGATGAAACTCTTCTTTCAAATTCTACACTTTGGTAGTCTTATATATCTCACTGCTACATGTCCTAACATTGCTTATGCTGTTCATATTGTTAATTAGTACATGACCGCATCTCATATGACTCATTTTGCTGCGGTTCTTCGAATTATTTGCTACGTCAAGTTTACGTTGTTCCATGGTCTTGATTTTTTTGCTCATTCTACCTTGGAGTTGACAGCTTTTTTTTATAATGATTGGGCTGGTGACCCTTGCAATCATCGCTCCACTATGGGCTATTATGTCTTTTTGGACAACTCATTTATCTCAAGGCGTAGCAAGAAACAGACCACTATCGCTCGTTCTAGTACAAAAGCAAAATATCAAGCTCTTGATGATACAACATTGAAGTTATGGTTATGATGGGTACTAGAAGATATAAGAGTGCGTCATCATAGCGGAAAAGTCATTCATTGTGACAATCGAAGCATTGTTCGACTTATCTCTACTTCATTCACTGAACAAATTGCGGATGTTTTCACCAAGACACAATCACTAGAGCCTTTTTTAGATTTATTTTCCAAACTCAAGTTGACTTCTTTCAAAAGAGGTTATAAAGCAGGCCAGAGGGCTTCTCTCAAGCAATGTGAGACAGCTAAGATCCCTTTAGCATGCACCCAGATCCACCTTAACCTGGCTCTGATGACAATCTGGGGGTCTCAGCGTAAAGAAACATCTTGAGAGGTGAGGGGGACTGCAACGATTATAAAGCAGGCCAGAGGGCTTCTCCCAAGTGATGTGAGACAACTAAGATCCCTTTAGCATGCACCAAGTTTGAAGTAGATGTTAGAGATATATTTAGGATATTTTGTGATTATGTATATTTTCCTTGATTTAGTATTATTTGTTTATTTAGATAATTGTTATGTAAAGCCTATATATAGGCATGTGTACTATTTGTTAGTCAATGAACAGAATATTATTTCTCTCTTTATTCACAAATCTCAACTATCTCAATAGATGGATCATCAAATTTCTCACATTGGTTCTTGTAATGATGCTTATGACTTTATTTTGATTGAAAGTTTTAGTGCTCACAAGTCGTACCTTGTTTGTGAAAATGTCATGCTTGTTTGTCTCTTGCACCACTACTCGTTTGATACAATGTATTTGATTTGGAGCCTCATGAGAGGAGATTTTAATGTTAATGTTATCATATAAGACTTGGAATTGAACTTGGACTTGATTCCAAGGTTTATCCAATTGAGAATACTTTTGTGTTTAAAAAAAAAAAGAAGAAGAAATTATCTTATAAATATGGGGAGTGTGATATCATTAATCTCCTTTTCTTATGCTCGGATTTGTGCAAATTACCCCTTTAGACACCCTTTTTCTTTTCGAAATGATTAAACTTTCAAGAAACGAATCCCCGATGCATATTCATCATCAGGGTGCGTTTGGGAAGACTTTTGGGGAAAGTCTTTAGGAAAATGCAAACACCTTTGAGTTAAAGGTGTTTTCCAAAATGCAACTGTGTTTGGTAAATTGTACTTTGCAAGCCCTTTGTGAAGCACTTTCAACAAAATGGTGTTTGAGGAATTATATTTACAAAGCATCTTTGTGGTAAAAAAAAAAATGACGTGCGGACTCCTAGAGTGCCATAGCTTTGCACAAAGGGACACTTAAGTGTCATAACTTACGAAATGTACACTTAAGTGCTCAAATCGGAGTAAAATGGATCACTTGAGTGCCAATTCGGCCAAAGTCCGGCCAAACCAAAAGTGGCATTTTTCCAGCGAAGCACGCCCAAAACGGTGCCGTTTTGCATGCTGACGTGGCCAAATAATGCAAAAACGGCATCGTTTTGGGCTGACGTGGTAAAAAAATAATAAAAAAATAATTAAATTTAGTTAAAATATTAAAAAATAATAATTTTAAAATTAAATTTAGTTAAAATATTAAAAAAAAAAAGGAAAGGGGGAGGCGGCCCTCGGCCGCCGCCGCTGGAAGGGCGACGACGGCGGGGGAGGGTCGGCCGGGGTCGCCGGACCACCGGCCAAGGGCCGCGACCCCGGCCGATCGGCGGCGAGGGCTCGCAAACCCTCGCCCGATATGGGGCAAGGGTCGGCGGCCCTCGCCCGGCCGGGGCAAGGGCCGCCGCTCTTCGGGGTCGCCCTAGCGGCGGCGGCCCTTGGCCTAGCCGGGCAAGGGTCGCCGACCCTCGTCGGATCGGGCGAGGGCCGCAGGCCCGGCCACCGGCCACGATCCGGGGAGGGTCGCGGCCCTCGCCCGGATCCGGCGAGGGCTCGTGAGCCCTCGCCGCCGGGCCGGGGGTCGCCGGCCCCAGGCCAAGGCTCGGCGACCCCGGCCGACCTTCCCCCCGCCGTCGCCGCCGTCGCCAGCCCTTCCCGACAACGGCGGGCGAGGGCCGATCCTCGGCCCGCCTCCCCTCCTTTCCTTTTTTTTTTTTTAAATATTTTAACTAAATTTAATTTTAAATTAAATTTAATTATTTTATTTTTATTTTTTTTACCACGTCGCCCAAACAACGCCGTTTTTGCATTATTGGCCACATCAGCGTGCAAAACGGCATCATTTTGGGCGTGCTTCGCCGGAAAAATGCCACGTCGGTGTTTTGGCCAAACTTTGGCCGGAGTGGCACTCAAGTGATCCGTTTTTCTTTGAATGTGGTACTTAAGTGTACCTTTCGTAAGTTATGGCACTTAAGTGTCCCTTTGTGCAAAGTTATGGCACTTGAAGCGTTCTTTTGCCAAAAAAAAAAAAATTATCAAAAGAAAAATTAAAAAAATTGACCGGCAAGGGCGCGGTCGCCGGCGACCTTTGGCGACCCCGGATCCGGGGCTGCGAGGCCCGGTGACCTCGGATCTGAGTCGTGGCGGCGTCGCGCAACCTCTCGCGACCTCCGGCGACCTCGGATCCGGGGGCGGCGAGGTCGCGTGACGCCGCCTCGACCTCCTAGTGACCTAGATCCGGGGCATCGAGGTCATAGGAGGACCTCGCCGCCTCGGATCCGGGTCGCGGCGAGGTCGCGGAGGTCGCGTGATGCCGCCGCGACCCGCATCCGAGGGCGGCGAGGTCGCGCGACCCGTTGGGGGGGGGGGGGGGGCAAGGTCCTCCCGCGACCTTGCCGCCCGGATCCGGGTCCCGGCGACCCGGACCTCGCCGCAACCCACCCCCGGGCGTCGGTCGCGCCACCCACGACGACGGACGGTCGTCCGGGCGATGGTTGCCGGCAATTGCTTGCCCTTCGCCGGCGACCAGTCGCGGAAGAAGAAGAAGCTCGCGCGGAAGAAGAAGAAGCTCGCGGAAGAAGACGATGAATAGTAAGGGCGAAACCAGACAAACGAAAAACAATGAGGGTAATTTGGGAAGAAAAATTTTTTTTAGTCCCTCAAGCTCAGCATTTTCGGTAAGCTGAAAGCCCAAGGCAGCCCCCAGGCTGCCTTGGGCTTTCAGCCTTGTGAAGCTGGCATTTGGGGAATGCAAACCCAAAAACAAATGCCAAACATACTTGTATTTGCCCAAGGGACTTTGGACCCCCAAAGGGCTTTGGGAAGTGGTTTCCAAACGCACCCTCAATCACATCCGAATATCATTATGGTCTATTAGTCGAGCCTTACACGTGAAGCACCTGATTGTGAATTTAATCTCTATCAAACATACAATGGTGGAAAGCAACATAAGAGTTATGTAATATTTGACTTTTTAACTAAGTGGTGGGACCCACTTTGATATTAAAAAAAAAAAGAGGAAAAAAGGGTTGGAAAAGTCAAAATAAAAGCAGAAGGAGGGGGCTCGGCTAAGTAAGAAGCCGAGAGCTCCCTCAACCGAGAGAGAGAGAGAAAGAGCGAAAGAGAAAGGAAAAGAAAGAAGAAGAAGGAAGAAGAGGAAAGAGCTCCGGCACGTAAACACCGTGGACGCCTCGCCATGCCGACTCGGCTCTGCAACGCAATGCCCAGTAAGTGCTCAAACCCTTCGTTCGTTCAATCGAATTATTTTTTGGGTTTAGGGCTCAAATTCCAAAATTTTGGGAAAATCCCACGGCGAAGTTCGATTTTTGAGTCGTTGAGCCGCGTATTTTTATAAAAATGATAGTTTAGGATGTTGTAGAGCCATAGGATTTTACGAATTTTGATTTGAGCTTACGGTTTGCCCGAAACAAAATTTTGAAATTTCCCGCGTGCTATGAACAGTGCGCGTCCAGCATATTCAGACCTACATTTTGTCGGTTTTCGGCTTGATTTTGGGATAGTCAAGTTGGAATTCTAGTAGTATGTTCAAACGGTTTTCTATTAACTATAAGTACGTTTAGAATGGGGTTTGGTGGAGAAAGTTATAGTGTGACCAAGTTTTGCGCTGAAGCTTTGCATTGCAAACGGTTTCAATAATTGCTTTGAATATGTGATTTATAGGTGCATAGGAATCAGTTTCATTAACATTTAGGCGTAGTATAGCCATTTCGTAGTTGAGATAATGTGTTATGCAATTTTAACATTGTTTCTCACTTATTTGATAGGATCGCGAGATAAATTGTTCGAATAACATTTGTTATTTGGTTTTGGAGTATCCGCAGGTAAGTGGTATTAATATCTTCTTTGGTTTTGTAATACCCATGTATGGAGGTAGGAGTAACTCCACATCTACATGTATATGGAAGTGAGAATACATTTGATGTATAAAACTGGATGGAGTGTTTGGTACTTTTGAATTATTGTAGGATGGTTCGATAAACCTTTCTTAAAGGGCTATGCATACTATTTTGTACATTTAAGATATAAAATGGGTTCTTTGATGATTTGAGAAAACGTTTAATGAGAAAGACATTTCGAAATGTTATTAATTTATGATATAGATTTTGAATTGATTTTGAGGAGAGAATTGATTTGTGAAAAGCTATGTTTTGGTTTGTGAATCCAATTGTGAAATGAATTGGTAAAAGACTAAGTGCTACACAATAACGTATATTCATAAGAGCCAACTTTAGGGCCTTATAGTCAAGGGTTAGGTGCTACACGGTGACTCAAATTGCATGGAAGCCACCTCTATAGCCTTGTACTATTGATATACGTTAGTCAAGGATTAAGTATTACACGATAACGTAATTTCGTAGAAGCCACCTCTAGAGCCTTGTATTATTGATATATGTTGGTTAAGGGTTAAATGTTACATGATAATGTAATTTCGTGGAAGTCACCTCTAAGGCTTTGTAGTCAAGGATTATGTGCTACACGATAATGTATTTTTATGAGAGCCACCTCCAAAGCCTTGTACTATTGCTATGTATGGATTAAGGGCTAAGTGCTACACGATAATGCGATCTCATGAAAGCCATCTCTAAGGCCTTGAGATGTGACGTGGTACGAGTTTGAAAAATGGAATGAAACATTGACATGAGATATGACGAGTTTGATTATTGAACTGAACAAGTAATACTTGTTTTGATATTATGGATGAACAGAAAATTGCACTATTAATGTAGCAAGGTTGAAAAAAATATATAACTCGTTTTATTCTTGTAAGTTATTATATTGGTTTAGCATAAATGAGTCATGCCTTTGATTTTTATATATGTAAGGTGGAGGTTGATATGCTTAGAAGATTTATACTACTCAATGACCTGTGATTACTCACCATTCTCTTTCCCAATCTTTTCAGGTTCTTCGTTTAATGACGATAGTGCGAGAGTGCTAACAATGGGGCCTTTTGGGGGCGAATTTTTGGGTATAGTTTGATTCTACATCCTTCGGGTGAAAGGACGATCATGTCATACCCATTCCTAGTTGAATTTGGGGTGTGACATCATTTGGTATCAGAGCTTATGTTTTAATATGTTTGGGTGTAAATTTTATGGGACGTTGTAAGGTTGCGCGTTAGCCTATGACGCATTAATCTTTTATTAGGTGCTAGAACATGTTCTTTGTTTTAGGTTCAAGTGATCATCGATTTCGCCTTGAGAGCAGAAGAGTCATAGTGATTCGGAAGATTTCGAGTTTGTTGGCATCTCTACAGAATCCGTAGAGGAAAATCTGGATTCTTCCTTCCTCGGAAGTTTGCGTTGGTTGTCATGTGCTTCGGCTTTCAAGCCTTTGACGATATGGATTTAAGGAGCTTTTTATTTTCTAAGATACGGAACAAAGTCGAAATTTGGTGGATATTGAGATAATCGAGTATAAGTATTGCTTATTAACACTTGGATACGTTATTTAAAGTTTTTCTTCGTGGCAAGCGACTAGAGTGGTGAGGAAGCTGTTTGTTGGAGAACACAGATAAATCTAGTACAACAAAAAGATATGAGTTGCACTCTGTTTTAGAAAGCAGCTTCATAGTTCATTGATGCTGGCGGCCTGCTTGAATACAAGCTCTCTGATGATAATAGGGAAGCAGGTTTCATACTGAACAAAAAGAACTCACATCCATAGTAGGGGGCATGATATAATGCGTTTGAAACTTCTTGGTGGTCATTATAAAAGCAGTCAGTGATTATAAGTAGTTCTTGCAATTCAAAGATTTGGACCGGGAGAAAAAGAAAATATTTATTCAGATTACTTGGGGATGTAAAAAGAGAAAAGGTGTCCGTCCATCTATGACCCAGTTGTTGGGGATGATGTTCATATATCCATTAGCGACATAGTTCCAGCAAATAGTCTTTTTATAGTAAGATGCAGCCTTCTAATTGACGAGTCGAGCTTGTCAGGTGAGAGTGAATAAATCAATGTTTATGAGGAGAAGCCTTTTCTTCTTTTTGGAACTCAAGTGCAAGATGGTTCGAGAAAATGCTGGTGACGTTGATGTAAGAAATGAGTGGGGAAAGTTGATGGAAACATTGGGTGAGGGTGGAGATAATGAGACACCGCTACAGGCAGAGCTAATAGGGCCGCCACAGTAACTGGTAAGACTGGTCTGGGTTTTGCGGTGATCACCTTCATGGTGCGACAATATGATCCTTGGAGTATAAAGCATTAAAACATGAATCCACTAGCTAGTCTTCTACAGATGCTTTGACACTTTGTTGATTATTTTGTCATTGTAGTCACTATAATAGGCGTTGCTGTACAGGATGGACTACCTTTGGCAGTGACACTGAGCCTATGAAGAATCTAATGAATTACTAAACACTGCGAGACGCCTCTCAGCTTGCGAGACGCGGTTCTGCTAGCTGCACATGCAGTAATAAGATTGGAACATTGACCATAAACCACATGATTGTTGATAAGATATGGTTAACTAGTAAAGCTACAGACATGAAGGGAGTTAAGGGTAAAGATACCTGGAAATTAGAAACGTGTGAAGTTTTAGCCATCCTTTGGTAGGCAATACTTCTCAATACAAGTTCCGAAGTTGTCGAGGATAAAGATGGCAAGCAATCATGGAACACCAACAAAATCAGCACTCCTGGAGTTTGGATTGCTTTTGGGTGGTGATTTTGCAGACCACTGCTAGGAGAATTGATGACTTTGTAAAAAAATAAATAAATTGGGTTGTAATATATATATATATATATATATATATATATATATATATATTTGATGGACATTCTGGGGATTGCAACGACAAGATGGAGATAGAGAGAAAAAGAGACATGCTGAACGATGTTCCTGTTGCTTCATATAGCTTGACGGATGAACCAAGACCAGGTGTCATTGAAGAACAGTCAAGATTATCATATGAAGAAATAGAAAAAGGGCGACAGAGTTACGGGTATAAGGAGTTGGAGAAGCATGAGGGTGTGTTGATCTTTTTAAACCAATTTTGGATCAATTTAGTGACACATAAGTTAGGATTTTAATGATTGCTACTACTATTTCTTTTGTTTTGGCTTGATCGGATGGTGAGGAAGGTGGAGAGATGCAAACAACTGCATCTATGGAGCCCCTTGTGATTTTCTTGATCTCGAATATGAATGCCATTGTTGGAATTTGTCAAGAGAACAATGCAGAGAAAGCACTAGAAGCATTGAAAGAGATCGCAACCATTATTAAATGAGGAAAGGAAGATATCAAATTTGCTTGCAAAGGAACTCGCGTCAGGGGACGGTATATAAAGATATTGTCGATATGCAGGTGTTGAGTATTATAAGCTCAACCTTTGGGGTTGATCAATGATCGTTTATCGGAGAGAGCGAGCTGGTTAGCAAGACTACTAAAGTAGTTCCGGTGATTTCAAAATTCAGGAAATGAAGTGTATGGTTTTACTAGGACAAATGTTGTGAATGAAAATTATATTTGCTTGGTTACACAAACAAGAATTACCACAAAATTAGTAAGGTGCACTCACAAATCCATCAAGCATCACACTTGAGGAAGATGACCACAAAATCTCACAAATCCATGAAGCATCACACTTAAGGAGGATACCCTTTAAAGAACCAGCTAAATGAGTTTGGAGAGGTTTTAAGATCAACCGTTGGAGTGATCGATGTACTCGTGTGGTTTATTAATGTGAAATTCCTTCTTACGTGGGAATACATTGGTGGATGGCCTAAAAATTTCAAGTTCTCTATCAAGAAGTGCTCGGATTACTTTGAGACAACAATTGCCTTGGTAGAGGCTCCAATTCCTGAAGATTTGACAGTTGTTATTACAATATGTTTGGCACTTGACACGTGGAAAATGGCACCAAAAGTGCTTTTGTTAGAAAATTGCTTAGTGTCAAGACTCTTGGCTATACAACAGTAAAAGAAAAAGTTAGTCTAATTCGAGAACTTCTCAAAATGGCTCAAAGTTGTTTGAAAAGTTATACAGATCTTAAAAGGCACAAGTTAAAATTTAGTGTGCGGGATCACATATTCTTAAAAATTTCTCCTACAAAAAACGTAATGAGATTTGACACACGTGAAAAGTTGAGTCCAAGATTCGTAGGATCATTCTTGATTTTAGAGAAGATTGATGAAGTCACTTACAAATTAGCTTTGCCATCAGGGCTATCAGGTGTTCATAATGTGTTTCATGTCTCTTTGTTATGGAAATTTGTGTCAAATCCTGATCGCATATTAGATTTTACACCATTGAAGTTAAGAGAAAAACTTCACGCATGAGGAGCAGCCTATTCGCATTATTGATAAGAAGGATCAAGTGCTACGACGATGAACTATTCCTTATGTGAAGATACAATGGCAAAATCCCAACGAGAGAGAGACCACTTGGGAACTTGAGGAGGAGACAAAACGCAAATATCCTCATTTGTTTGATAATTAAGATAGGATCAAATTTCGAGGGTGAAATTTCTTGTAAGGAGGGTATAATGTAATATTTGACTTCTCAACTAAGTGGTGGAACCCACTTTTGTTGTAAAACGAAAAAAAAAAAAAGGTTGGAAAAGTCAAAATAAAAGCAGAAGGAGGGGGCTCGGCTAAATAAGAAGCCAAGAGCTCCCCCGACCATAAGAGAGAGAGAAGAAGAAAAAGAAGAAGGAAGAAGAACAGGAAAGGGGTTTGGCAAATACATGCCACGGATGCCTCACCAAGTCGACTCGGCTCCGTAACGCAATGTCCGATAAGTGTTCAAGTCCCTCGTTCATCCAATCAAAATATTTTATGAGTTTGGAGCTCAAATTCTGAATTTTGGGAAAATCGAACAACGAAATCCGATTTTTGAGTCATTGAGCTGCGTGTTTTTATAGATATGATAGTTTAGGATATTGAGGAGCCATAGGATTTTACGAATCTTGATTTGAGCTTACAATTTGCCCGAAACAAAATTTCGAAGTTTTCCACATGCGATGAACAGTGCACGTCTAGCATATTCGGGACCATATTTTGTCAGTTTTCGGCTTGACTTTGGGATGGTCAAGTAGGAATTCTTGAAGTATGTTTGAAGAGCTTTCTATTGACTATTAGTATGTTTAAAACAGGATTCGGTGGAGAAATTTACAGGGTGACCAAGTTTTGCGCCCAAGCTCCGCATTGCGAACCACTTGAATAATTATTTTGAGTATGCGATTTATTAATTGATATGAGTCGTTTTGTTAATATTTAGGCAATATAACAATTTCATAGTTGAGGTAACGTGTTACTCAATTTTAACATTATTTCTCACTTATTTGATAGGATCGCGAGATAAACCTGTTCGAATAATGTTCATTATTTGGTTTTGGGGCATCCCCATGTGAGTGGTACTAATATTTTCCTTGGTTTTGTAATACCCATGTATATAGGTAAGAGTAACTCGACATATACATAAATATATGGAAGTGTGAACACATTTATTGTATAAAACCGAATGGAGTATTTGGTAATTTTGAATTATTGTAGGATGGTTCGGTAAACCTTTCTTGAAGGGTTATGCATACTATTTCGTACATTTAAGATATGAAATGGGTTCTTTGATGATTTGAGAAATGTTTAATGAGAAAGATATTTCTAAATGTTATTGATTAATGATACGGATTCTGAATTCGTTTTGGGGACAAAATTGATTTATATTTTGGCTTGTGAAGCCAATTGTGAAATTAGTTGGTAAATGACTAAGTATTACACGATAACATATCTTTGTGGGAACTACCTTTAAGACCTTGTATTCAAGGGCTAAGTACTCCATGGCGACTTAAGTTGCGTGGGAGCTAGCCTTGTACAATTGATATACGTTAGTTAAGGATTAAGTATTACATGATAACGTAATTTCGTGACTCCCACCTTTGGAGCCATGTATCATTGATATGAGTCAGTTAAAGATTAAGTGTTACACGATAGCATAATTTCGTAGGAGTCACCTCTAGATCCTGGTACTATTAATATATATATATATACACACACACACACGATGATGCGATCTCATAAGAGACACCTCTACAGTCTTAAGATGTGATGTGATATGAGTTTGAAAAATGGAATGAAACATTGACATGAGACATTATGAGTTTGATCATTGAACTAAACTAGCAATACTTGTTTTGATATTATGGATGAAGGGGAAATTTTGCTATTAATGCAGTAAGGTTGAAAAAAAAAATATAACTCATTTTATTCTTGTAAGTTATTATATTTTGGTTTAGCATAAATAAGTCATGCCTTTGAGTTTTAAATATGTAAGGTGGAGGTCGATATGCTTAGAAGATTTATACTACTTATTGAGCTGTAATTACTCATCCTCTCTTTTCCAATCTTTTTAGGTTGTTTAGTTAATAATGATAGTGCGAGAGTGCTAACAATGGAGCCTTTTGGACGTGGATTTTTGGGTATAGTTTGCGTTCTTTAGGTGAAAAAACAGCCGTATCATACCACTTTATACTAGGATTCGGGATGTGACAAGTTCAAACTCTACATTTAACCGCTGATCACGGCCTTTGTGATGTGCACCTTTTTCCGATATTGCCCATGGTGCTCTAGTGCCTTCCATCCTTTTTAATTCATCTATCCTATCTTGCATTTCGATTCCACCCACGTCGCATCACTCTACTTTCGCAGGTTTTAATGGAACACTCATATTTATCAATTTTTTTATAAAATGAGAGAAATGGGGGCCTTTGTGTGGCATTATCAGTTTAATGCTGGATTCTGAGTAGTACTAATTACAATGTGTGTGGTGCATCATGTATTGGTGGCAGGTTCTTCCCATGAGGGACTTGGATTTGCATTCTGTAATCAGGACGGCTACGACCGCGACATGGCTTCTCTTCCATGCCTGCAATACGCGCCCGGTATTCCGATGCAGAGGTGGTCAATGGAAGGGCATCTGCCGGGCTTGCCTGGCCGGAAAACCAAGTCTGTCATATCTCACATTGTAATTACTTTGTTAGTGCTGTAGTTGATTGACACTGTTGTCTCTTGATTTTCTCTTCTTGACGAGAGGCATGGTCCCAGGAGCCTCACATCCAGAATTCATTTCTTCACGTATGTCTTACGAATTCGATCTGCTGCACTACTTTTACAGTCGCACAAATACAAATCTCTCCGTCCCTTACCTTCCGCTTGCCAACGTCGCTGCCACTTCACCACCATGTTTGCTTCCGTCCAATCGACCCTTTGCATTGCCCATCGACAATGTTGTTGCCGATGCAAGTGCCGAAGCAAAGCCCAAAGCAACCTTGAACATTAACTGAGCCCCTAATTCGATTTGGGTCCATACATTATGCGACCGGCTCTGAACTTCATGTCGAGCGTTGCTCCATACAATGGTGCCGAAGTCCGAGCTAGATGCGTGACGTGTACCTTTCTTGGACACGAAGGTCTCCATGTACCTCCTCTTGTCCCATACATTAGAGAATGCTAACTTCGCGGGCCTCACCATCACCTTCACAGCTGATGGCCCCATCACCGTCACCGCATAAACTGACTGTGCAGCCCTGACATTTGTCAGTTCGCGCCTGTATCTCACGACCCTCTTGCTCCCAAACAAGACCAAGGACGGATAGTTGAGCTGGCTGTGGTCCGCGACTTTAGGCGAGCACATGACGTTGGGGTGCTTGGCCACAGCTCTAACTTGATCGATGGTGTAGTCCGATGAGCAGAGGAAGGCGACAGTCATTTGTCGAAATATCGTAACCAGGCCAAGGGAGAGGGCTTTCTGGAAGTCGACCTATCCCGCACCATGCGCCAATGGGGTGGAATACGTGCCACCGGCAGCATCGAGGAGAGGGGAACTGGCATTATCGTGTGTGTAGGTGGTGGTCATGAACGCGGACCTTCTCGTGCTTGGGCTCCATTTCAGATGTGCGGCTTTGAGGAGAGCCGTGAAGCTTCTAATGCGTGGGGATGACATGGATGTGCCTGTACTGATAGACCAACATGAGAAGCTTGGATCAGAGCAAGCACATCATCAACCACGAACACTTTTAAGTGGATGAGTAGGACTACTTCATCTGCATAATTCACTTCCTTCACCCCCCCCTCCGGCGGTTTAATTAGCTCAAACGGCAATCTTGTAATCTTGTTTTACGCATAATTATGTTAGTGTCGCCCTCTGCCACTCAACCTCAGGACCTGGTTATATCTCATCAGATGAAGGACTCAAAACTAACTCCACATCAAAAGGCAATAAAAAATCGACTAACCAGCACAATGCTGGACCTAAATGAAAGCTACATACAGGATAAGAGTGAGGAATGTCGCACGATTGAATGAAGGTCACTCTTTTTCCATTCTTTCATGCATATTTCCTCTTTGTTCCGGCCAGTACCTCACATCCTGGACAGAAGAATGTCACGGTCAATACCAAAAGCAGATCATTTGGGCGTAACAGAACGTTGATATCTTAAAGTTGCATTATTACACTCTTAACTTTGATATCTGAAAGTTAAGGTCACTGATTCAAAGCGAGCATCTTGCACCATACCCTATGTTGCTATGTAATGGCCGATTCAAGTAAAATGGATCTGCATAGCATTTGATGGTATTCATATGACTGTATGATTTCCAAGTTATTTTTCTTTTTTGCTACTGTCAATTTGAGGCATGAAGGCATGATGGTGCTATGTTTTAAGTTATCATCTTCTTTTGTGTGATGCAGACACTGATTGGGAAGACAAGAATTGCATTCTGCATCCTCAGAGATAGAGAGCGAGAGAGAGAGAGAGAGAGAGAGAGAGAGCAACGCATGCTGGGTCTAACTCGAAATCTAGAATTGCATTTCTCCACTAATGTGGAATCACCATCACAATTGTACACATTCCTCTGTTTCAACCCAATTTACAGCATCTACATACAACTGCTTTTCTTCCCCGCCCATAAAACCTTCTACAAAGTTCACGATTCTCCCCACAAGAACGCGACCGGGCTCCTCACGCGATGCTGCCGGTTCTTCCACGTGATCGACCCGCCGTGGGCCTCGTCGGTCTTGTTCCGCGCCACGAAGGTCACAGTGTACCTCTGCTTCTCCCCCACCCTCCCGAACACCAGCCTCCTCGGCTTCACCCTCACCGCGACCGTGCTTGGCGCCTGCACCGCCACCCTGTAAACCGACCCTGCCTCCCCCACGTTCGTCACCTCGCGCGAGTACCGGACCACCTTCTTGTTGGGCCCCAATACGACCGAGAATGACGGGTAGTTGAGCTGCCCCGGATCGGAGAGTGTCGTCGAGCAGGTCACGTTCGTCCGCCGCACGACGCTCTGGACTTGCTTGATCGTGTAGTTGAGGGAGCAGACGAAGGCGATGTAGTCGTCGGCGGTGAGGTCGTAGACGAGGCCCGGCGAGAGGGCCTTCCTCGGGTTGATGTGGCCCGCTCCGAGGGCCCACGGGGAGGTTGGGGTTCCGTCGGCTGCGTCGGTGATGGGCTTCCGGGTGTTGTCGTGGACGTAGGCGGTGGTCATGAGCGCCGACTTGATTGCGCTTGTGCTCCAGGTTGGGCGGGCTGCTTTGAACAGTGCGGCGACGCCACTGACGTGTGGGCAAGACATGGATGTACCTGAAAATGGAGCCGTTAGAGAAAATTTTGGCTTCTGAAGAGCGCAAACCACGTGCTTGATTGTTTGCTCAACAGAGGAAGGACGAGAGAAGTGGGCAATGTCAATGAACCTGAGATGATATTGAATTGGACACTCCTTTTGTCAATAGGCAATTCCGTGGGGCTCACATAATCCGGCCAAGAGGCCAGGATATTGACACCTGGGCCAATCACGTCAGGTTTCAAGATCTGCACGGACTGGAAGTATGGCCCTCTTGAGCTGAACGCGGCCACCACCGGCGTCGGCCTGACATTGACCTGCTGTGCGCTGGTAATGACCAGGGCAGTAGGGTTCCGATCGATCTTGGCATATTCTCTGATCACATTACCTGCCTTTGCACCGAGGTGAACAGTTGGAATCAGGTGGCAGTCTGCCAGCAACTCCTCGCCGTCCTCCGCTGTGTTCACCAGTATCATTGCCACTCCCCCGGCATCACGCACCACCGAACCCTTCTCGACCCGGGAATTTATCCCTCTGTCGCAGAGCACCACCTTCCCTCGCACCACCCTGCGGTCAAGTGAGCCTGGCAAGCACAAACTGCTTTCATTTCCCATGTTGTAGACCAGGCCAACCAGCTTGTTCCCCATTCCTGGGCCACCATACAACGATTCTCCAGCGAACCGCATCTTGTTGCCGAGCAATGCATGGGCCGGGAAGTTGCGGTCCAGGGTAGACGCTCCTACGGTCATGATCCACGGGGCTCCATTCGAGAGAGTGCCTAGCTGAGGGCCTTCGTTTCCAGCGGAGGCAGAGACGAAGATACCCTTCTCCATTGCTGTGAACGCTCCGATACCAATGGTGGTCTCGTAGTATGCCCCGTCACCTCCACCAAGGGAGAGAGAGATCACGTCGACGCCGTCCTTTATGGCCTGGTCCATGGCGGCGAGTATGTCAGAGCTTGTGCAGCCATTTTCCCAGCATACTTTATAGCTGGCCACCCGGGCATGGGGAGCCATGCCCTGTGCGACGCCTCTTGCATTGCCGAGCAAGCTGGCATTGGCCACTGGGGAGCCTGCAGCGGTGCTCGACGTGTGAGTCCCGTGTCCATTGTGGTCCCGGGGGGTTTGTACCTCTGTCATGTTACCCTCTGCACAATGAACGTTACCACATTAATATCCACTAAAATTCGTCAAGTACTCGATACAGTTTTGCCTACAATTTCTTTGAGGTCCTTCGGTTCACAAGATTACCTAAAGCCTCGATATAGCCTTTGGCGTAAAAATAAGCGCCGATGAGCTTCTTGTTGCACAGCGAAGGATCGAAATCCGGTCCCTTCACACACTTTCCCTTCCACCGGGCCGGAACCTCCGGGAACCCCAAGTCGTCAAAGCTCTTCGACTCGGGAAAAACCCCTGTATCAAGAAGGCCGATGATAACTTCAGGAAATGTTTGATCAGTCTCCTTGGCAGGGTTCCCCGTGCCGGGCCACAGCCCAAATTCATCTTCCACTTTCAAGAAGCTTGGCGTCCGGGTTGTGTGGAGATGGTACATGACGTCCTCATAGACCCCAAGCACCGCGTCCGATGACCGGAGGGCCTCTGCTTGATTTGGCTCGAGGGACGCAGCGTAGCCATGGAAGGCCTCGCTGTAGACGTAGAGTATATCGGCGGCACCAGAGGCGAGAGACTGGAGGTTGGCGCTGTACCAATCCTGGCTGGTGTTGAATGACCCGGGGACGCTTTGCTCTGTCATTTGAACAATGTAGGTCTTCTTGGCCATTGCGCAAGGGAAGGCAAGAAGAGAAAGAGCTAAGAACGGCAACCAAGCAGCGGAAGAAGCCATGGCTGGACGATCTCCCGTTGCCTGGAAACCCGAAAGAGGATTGATTCCTCACAACCTTGTAAATTCTGATCTTTATAGTCGAAGATTCTTCTTGCGTTGCTATTGTTAGTCTGTATCGGTTGGTTCTCCGGCCTCCGTGTTTTGCGTTTCTAAATCTGGTCCAGATCCATGCAGGAATGAATCTGGTATATTTGGAGCAAGTGAATCTAAATTCTAAATATGGATTAACTTCTGTTTTAGCTATCTGGTGCAATGAACGAGGGCCATACAGGCTGTTCAGCTTCTCAATCTCAGTTTGAATTGAAGTGATCTTTGCCGCTCCGTGGAAGTAGCATGTAACATGTTATTATCTTGTGGCCACCTTTCTATGTGACGCATTATCAGGTAATTACTATTTGTGGTGCATGCATCTGTGGCACTTTTTGGTTCTGAGGTTCTTCTATTCACATTCTGTAATCACGAAGACCGCTTAACTTCTCTTCCATGCATGTGACATGCGCCGGTATTCCGACGTCGAGGTGGTTGATGAAAGGGCATTTGCTGGGCTTGTCAGGCCGAAAGTCGCAGAGAAGCTTTGTCCGACCCCATCAATGCTTTTGTCTCAATGGATGGTGTCATACTATAATTGTAGCGTAGACATCTTGGTGGACATGGTCATTGAGATTAATGGATTAACAATCGGAATTTCTTGGTTCAATAGTTAGGAATAGCAATCTCCATCGTCCGTGGATGTAACTTCATACAACGATGATTCGATTAACACGCGTGTACGTTCGTAGGCTACCGAAAGGAGGACGCTCTTCGATCTCAAGTTAGGCAATCTGAGCTCGAATTTGATTATTGATCGTGTCTTGTAGGGGAAGATGACAGCATTATGAGGGGGGATGCCGATGAGGTTAAGTGTGGACGTGCATATAATGTATGAGCGTCACATACCATGTCATTAGTTGACATTATATATTTTTATGAATTTCAACTTACTAGCTATACATTTGTATGGATAACGATCTATGAGTTGTTAATTGCTAGTCCTATGTATCAAACCGAATCACAATGTAGTGAATACCGTAACTACATATGTAATATCAGAACCTTTTGTGGTGATGTTTATTGGGAAAAAATGGAATTTCCCCGTATATTTCAACGAGCAATTCATGAACAAATATAATATCTATTAGGAGTGATTGGTTCCAAGATGAACGCTTCTCACTCTAAGCTTAGTTGACTTGCTGAGAGGCGAGGCGAGGCGACTGACGGACCAAGAGGTGAGAGAGTTGAGACAGCTGGGATTTCTTTCTTTTTCGAGACCAATCGTGCGTGAGAAGGTGCAGGACTAAGGTGAGGAGTCCAAGGACCGACGAGTAAAAGAACTGAGTTGAGAGGGTAAGGATTTCTTTTACTAAAAGGCATGAAAGAGCTAAAATTTATGTACCAGGTCGGTTCGAATGGTTCCGCGGGACTGTTTTACACCTAGAACTGGAACAATACTCACTGATTTCAATGAATTGGAATCGAAAACTTGACCGATTTTAATGGGAACTACTTAGAATCGTCAATTTAGTCCAATTCTGGGCGGTCCATGTGATTTTCGATTTTTTTTGCACATTCCTAATATCCATGTAACATTATTTACATGCAGAAGTGGCGTCGTTTCTCGTTCTCAACGAGAAATATCGGAAGCGCAATTTGCGTTATCCCTTTCGGGGTTAAGAGAGCGTGGTGAAGGTTTATGTGTTGATAATCGTTAAAAGGTGACGGAGGCCCAAGGAGAGTCGCTTTGGCCGAGTGGTTAAGGCGTGTGCCTGCTAAGTACATGGGGTTTCCCCGCGAGAGTTCGAATCTCTCAGGCGACGACGCTTTTATTTTTCACTCTTTTGTCTTTGTTTTCCCCCTCGTTTTTTTCAGGTGGTACCTAGCTTCTCCATCTCTCTCTCGGATGTGGAGCTATGGAGTCCAGCTCAGAACGAATCCATGGAAGCGAAGAGCCTGAAAAATGGATGTCCTTTTGCTAAGAAGTACTGAGACTTCATTGGTCGTGGTCCAGTTAGTCGCAATAGACATAGCTCGGTCCAATCGGCCCAACGATTCGTCCGTTCGTCGCCATTTGTTTAGTTTCCCATATCAAAAATCACTTAAAACTTAATCAAAGGTAACGTGATATTGACTCAACTTTCCCCAAAATCATCTAAGAATGACCAGATTGAAGAGCGAAAAATCGAGTGGCTTCGCTTCACATCCGAAAGTCGACTTGTTTGGACCACGGACGTAATTCAAATCTACTCCCCCGTGACGGTACCTCCGAATCCAGGCTTGACCTCAGAATCAACGCTCCTCATCTCAAGTTCCCACCTAAATGCATCGCGACAGGAGGAGAGCGAGACATAAGGATTAAAGGTCAAACCTTCCAAGAAAAGTTGATTCAATCATCAACAATATTTTGTCTTCAGGCTTCCCTAGCGAAACACTTGGCTAAAGCGGGTCATTTGCCTAACCAGATCAAATCCCCGTTTCACAAAGCTAAAAAGTTTTCCTAAATCTTATTAATGAGTAAGACCCAGCTGCTGAATGGCTCAAAAGGGCAGCAGCCTTATGGACGAAATATCTGAATGGGGTGAATATGGGATCTGGCCCAAAGCGCAATGCCTGAATACTGAGGTGTACTTTGTCTCCGGGATTCGTCACCAAAGGATCACAGGGATAGGACTGAATCTCAGTTAAAAATAAATAAATAAGACTAGAGCTAAAAGAAAGCGTTGAATCTTAGCATTGCAAGGATTACTTCAAAATGAACACACTAGATTATGTTACAGCAGGTGTAACCAGTTTGCGGCACCAAATACTCAATTAACTTGATTCAAAGATGATAGAGCAGATGAGAACAAGAAATGCTGTTCCAACTTCAACTGCACAATACTGTGGTGGTAAGATAAGTTGAAAGGCACTAGAAGAAATTCAGTGGCCGTACTTCTGAAATTCCCACTCACTGTTATCTGTAGACATGAAGCACAAACAAGAACAATTTGATTTCACAAAAAGGAGTGGATAAATGAAAGAGAAATAGAGAGGCTTGGGCTTAGAGTCTGACCTAGTGGACATACTTGACGAGTCTTCAACCAACGACTGATGCAGTGAAAGTGAAATGCATGGTTGCACACTCCTATAAGATCAAAAGCACATTATTTTGTACTTTTAAAGCCAAGCATACTAGGTGCAGGAGACAAAATGTGACAATATGAACCCACGCTTCATCATGGCACAATTAAGATAACATGTGAACATAAACTAAGAAACAGAGCCATAAACCCAAGAAATATAAGCGTATGTCAAAGACCAACAGCATTTCTGGCTAAACTTCAGATGCCATTCAACGACTTTGCAAATTTTTTTCTTGCAAAAAGATGACCGCCCTTCTTTACAAAGCAAGAGCTCGACCAACTACATCTATTACAAAAGAAAAAGGACAAAGCAAAAAACCATACACTAAGCCGTGAAATTGCAAAAATGATTTCACCCATTAAAAGACTAGCAATATTGACGCAAACCTTAGCAACTGACATTAAAACAGCTTAAAAATGTGTTCATAAAACTGGGACTAAGCTACCAATGAGCTTGAGTGACTTCTACTCTTGAAGTCAAGGCATTGAATAGGTTGTTCATGGAAAGGAGTAAATTTAAACTATATATATGTATATATGTTCTCTATCATTAAAAAATAATCAATGAGATATTTTCATCAATTTATCACTATTAAATAAGATTGTAAGAATAAGACAAATCAAAGAAGTGGTCCTACTTTGAACATTTTGAAGATTCTGAGCTAAACAAATGCATGATAAGAAGACAACACTAGCTAGAACTCCCAAGATAAGTTAATCCTTAGATAGACACAATCGCAGGGACAAATAACCAACTTCAATTTCTTCTGGAAACAGATGATTCTTCATCTCCATCTCGCATTCCGTGAATAGCCACCCAGACCTAACCCACAACCTAAAGTAGCTAAGTGGTGAAGTTTATATGACTGATGAACAAAACATCACACAAGTTAACTAGAAATATAGTTCCAGGGTCTATTTCAAAACTACTTGGAATGCACATGTAAAAATAGACTCGACAGGTTAACATGTTTGCAAGTCAAATGATTAGGAGATGTGCTCTAAACTCCCCCAGCAAAATTCTCACTTATAAGTGAAAAATGGGCTTGACTATCATCACTAAAATCTACAAATTAATGAGCCAGGTATTCAGAACGCACTAAGACTTAATAATGACAGAGAACTTAAGATGAGAAGTCACATGTTCATAGACCAGAGCGCATACAGAAACCTTTGAGGACTCTCATAATTTTGGTCTCGGATAAAAAAGTCTCTCTATACTTGGTATGAATCTATGTGAAAACAAGGCACTCATATAAATCTATATGAAAACAAAACTACTCTTCTGTTCTTCATGAAGATGATAAAGCATATCAAGGAGCCTCCATCATATAAAGTGAAAAGAACATTTGTATAATGCGAAAGGGAGATTTATACACTTAGATTACTCATTATGCAAAGAAACAAACAGGCTACTTCAATCAATTGAAAGAAACCAATAATTTGTGAAGAAGCCATGAAAACTCCATCATCAAGAAGCCTCCTACAGTAGAAAGACACATAGAGACCCGAACACTAGAAAAGAAGAGAGACAGGGTAATAGTGTGGGATAGGGATCACAAGAGGAGAGGAAGAGCACATTTGACAGATTAACCCTTCATAATGATCGAAGCCTCGAGGAGATGATCGAAAGTGCAATCTCAATGCACTTTAAAAAAAAAAATTCCCAGAATTGTCCCCTAAAGTTTACCAGCTTTGACCATCAAAATGTAATCCTCAATTTTTCACACTACTTTGACCGCTAAGCGATAAGAATCCACCTTACTCCTATGGGTACTCTATTTTGCTGATGCTGAGTATAGCGCAAGCAGACTTGTTCATGCATCTGTTCGACTAGAAAGGACCCCTCTAACCCCTCGATTTAAAACAGGAACTCTTTTCAAGTCAAGATTTTTCAAAATGAGAATGTGTCTCTCCTATAAATTGCTCACTGAAATTTGATAAACGTCCGCATTATGAGTCAAACAAATCAACTTCTAGGAAGAGAGAGGAAAAGCACTCCATGGACACTATCAAGCCCAATTAGAACCCCCTTCCACCATCAGCACACGCAACAGGCTACGAGTGAAAAACAATACAGCACGACAAAACATATAAAAACTCTGACAAGCCGATCCGATCGACGCAATTGGGCCCTTCTATGTATAATCGATGTACAGGAATCATAGAACAGGGAACAACACGGCAGTTTCATTGGATTCTTACCCCAAGCAACCGTGCACTCCTCGCTAGTGGCGCTGGCTTGGTTCGCTTGGCACTCGATGCCTGCTCAAAAAATCTTCAGTACAGGCCATCCAAAATCCAAATCGCCACAAACGAAATCAACGAAAAACCAACATCCACAAATCGAGGTAAAAAAAATAAAAATAAAAAAAAAAAAGAAACGAGCAGGTTAGCAACTGACAAAGATCCATGATGTGGTTCCGGCAAATCGCGCAGTTGTCCACCACGATATCTGCAAAAGGAGAAACGCCACATCACATCACGACGCCATCCGACCACAAGAGGACGGTCCAAAGAAAAGCCGCGGGCGCTCGGAGCGCTCGAGGCCTCGCGGCAGGATCATCATCGGCTCGGATTAGGGTTTTCTTTTCGCTTTCTTTCCACGGAAACTTACCCCAGGCCCAGAGGGCGACGGCGTTCCACTTCTTGATCTCGAACCGCTTCGGCTTCTTCGACGACGAGGAGGAGGCGGAGGCGCCGCTGCTCGAGCCCTCGCCGGCGGGGACCATGGGGACGTCGGAATCGAGAGTCGCCATCGCCGATCGAGAACTCCGACGCGAAGAGAGAGAGAGAGAGGGCTTCGCTTTTCTTTTTCTTTTTCCTTGTTACTGTGCCGTTCTGGAAGCTTCGACGGAAGTCCGCCAACTTATTCGCGTTTTTTACCTTTTCTTCCCCCTTTTTTAAAATTTTCTTCTCCTTTTTTTTTTTTTTTTTTTGGGGCGAAACTTCTCTCCCTATTTCAGTCGTTAATTTTTTGGTATTAAATTGGAAGTGCACTCGTTAGATGCGAGTGACTAAGAAAAATTTAGTGTGTAATGGTATCATTGGCACGACGCAATTAATTTTTTAGGTAAAGAAAAAGCAAATTGGACTCGCCTTTCTGAATACGGCTTGTAGTAAAAAGCAGGAAAATGGTATAGATTAATCTTTACATTCCAGCTCGACGTGCAATGTCATCCAGAGTTATATCGATATGATATTCTTTTTATTTAAAAAAATTATTTTTATTAAGAATATTTAACGACGATATTAACTTGTGCGTAGGTTTCTCATGCTTATATTAATATAAATATAGCTTGTAGTAAAAGCAAGGGAAAATGGTATAGATTAATCCTTAGATTCTCGCTCGACGTGCAATGTCGTTTAGAGTTATATCGATATGATATTCTTTTTATTTTAAAAATAATTATTTTCATTAAGAATATTTAACGACGATATTAATTTATGCGTAGGTTTCTCATGCTTATATTAATATAAATATTGTCCATGATTTTTTTTAAATAAAAGTTTTGAGTCTTTTGTATCTCACATTTTCTTAATTCAATTTAGTCAAATCTATAAACTAGGAAATTAAAATAATAGGAACATCAACTTGCTACAAATGTAAAGACCAAAAAGGTAATAAAAAAGAACAAGTAACAGAAAGATAGCCATATTTTTGTTGATTTAGGAAATTAAATAAATGAGAAAATGTTCTAAAATCCGGATGGTAGTGTAATCATGAAAATTTTTTATTGTATTATGAAAAGTTGAGGGACTAGATTTTTGCTTGGGTCAAACAGAAATTATACTAAATAAATTGAAAGTTTGAAGACTAAATCGAATGTTTGGAAGTAATTTGAAGACCACATTAGACGAATTCACTATTAACAAGGCACATCAGACTAGGGGAAATATGGCTTCAAAGTGGGCGGTTCCCTACCTAGAATTATAACTAATGCACAAGCTTGGGAATTTAGAAGCTCGATGGAAGTTTGCAAATTTATTTGGGTTTTTCCCTTTTGATCCACCTTTTTTTAATTTGTTTTTCTCCCTTTTTTTTATTAATTTTCGAAAGAAAACAAATTGGGGCAACGCATTTATGAAAGCAATTGAACTGCTTGGTCAAATGACTCCTGTATAGTTGTAAAAACTATGTCCACATTAGGATTATTGATATTCATGTCAAAGATTTCCAGCTAAAATTTACTAAAAAGATTCAATTCATAAATTGTCAAAAGGTTCAAAATTAAATTGACCAAACTAAAAAGGCTTAAAACTAAATTAGTATAAGAAGTACAATAAACGTTAGATTTTTCTATAATTTCTCCTATGATCCTAAAGACCTCAGTAGCAACATTGGTATGGAGTGATGTACAAGTTCTTTTCACTCGACTCTGTACATTACACTTGTATTAAAGAATCAACTAATCAGTCTGTTCATTCAAAAAATGGGGAACAAAATGAGCCTTGCTCACTGAAAATAGGGCAACCCTCCTAAAGGCCCAAAAAAAAAAAGAAAGAAAGAAGAAGAAGACGACGACGACGAAGAACCTTACAATTCAAGCCTACAATCAACTCTATGTCATCCAATACCATCTTGAACATAACCTTGTGATTATTTACACTGCCCCTTGAACAGTCAATCATATTCTTCTCATCCTTTCTGGTGCAATGGTGAACCAAATCCATGTCTAGGGCTTCTGTGTCCCAAAGCAGTGTCTGAGTGAATCACAGACTTGGGAGATGGACTTCTGTGATGCCTTTGAGCATGATGACGATGACCGCGGTCTCTCTTCGCTTGCCTCGGCTTGTCACTCTCCCTCGCCTCTCTCTTTTTGCTCAGATCATCATCAGGAGGAAATGTGAACACGAACGTGCCCATCGGGAGGTCGTTGAAGTCCTGGAGCGGCTCAAGCGTCTCCACCACGGTCCCCATCGTGGGCCTCTGCTTTGGCCGGTGGCTGAGGCACTGGTACGCCACTTCGGCCGCCTTCCTCGCCCCGGCCTCTGAGTACTGCCCCTCGAGCCTCGGGTCCATTATCCGGCCTACCTTCCTGGGGTCTCTCAGCATCGGTCTGGCCCACTCGGCCAGCTTCTGCTCCCGGACAGGCCTGGTTTTGTCCACGGATTTCCTCCCCGTCAGGAGCTCCAGCAGGACTACTCCGAAACTATACACATCGCTCATCGCGGTCAGATGACCTGAAGTCAAATTGAGAAGAGATGATTTTAGGAAACTCAAGGATGTAAGTGACGCGTTAATTTCAAAGGACTTATTAGACTTTGCTTTTCAATCGAGCACTTGTTCTTACCGGTCATGAGGTATTCTGGAGCTGCATAGCCCTGAGTGCCCATGACCCGGGTTGAAACGTGAGTGTCGTCTCCTTCAGGCCCATCTTTCGCGAGTCCAAAGTCTGAGAGCTTCGCAGTATAATCCTGTAAACAGACCGAAGATTGAGGATACATTAGCCCAAGACGTTACAGATCCTAATCATCGAAGTTTCAGTTTTCAGGGCAAGCATAGTCACTGCTTGTGCTGATACACAAAAGAAATGCTCACCGAGTCTAGTAAGATGTTTGAGGCTTTGAAGTCTCGGTATATGACCGGTTTCTCTGCTTCATGCAGGAAGGCCAGGCCCTTTGCTGCTCCCAGAGCAATTTTCATTCTCGCTGACCACGGCAATGAAACCGAATATCCTGCAAGCAAAAAGCAAAGTTAACCGGGTTATAATCGGATGTTGCTTGTGGGAGAAGCTAACTAATGGGCAATATGATCGTCAGAAGCAAATGTGTACAGGTAATTGAAAGCTAGAACAGAGTGCATACTTCTGAATAGTTGATTTTCTAAACTGCCGCGAGGCATGTATTCATATACTAGGAGCCGGTGTTCATCTTCGCAGCAATAACCGATCAGCTTCACCAGATGAGGATGCCTCAATTGTCCGAGAAATATCACTTCTGTCTGCCAAAGAGAAATTCCAAAAAATTGGTTCTGATCCAAACACATGATGAGAAGGAAAAGTTCTAACAGCATTTAGTCATCAGATTGTGAATTCAAGACAATAAGCTCAGCTTACCAACCACTCTTTATGACCCTGCAAGCCATCCAAATCCAGGAGCTTGACAGCCACAGGCTGGACCTTCAAGCCAGGCCTAAGCTTGTCGTCGATGAAGCCCTTGTGAACAGGCCCGAACCCCCCTTCACCAATAAAGTTGCTTGACGAGAAGCTCTGGGTGATCAGCTTGAGCTCCTGCAGGGTGAAAACATGGAGGTTCGACCCTGCAAGAGATATGGAAAGGTCTTCCGAGAGCGTCAAGCTCGGGTTGCTCAAATCCGACAAAGAAAGCCTTTGGAAGGAACTCTGCTTGGACACCACTTTCTTGGGCTGGCTGGGCTCGGTTCCTTTCCCGCCACAGAACGGCACAACATAGCTCCACAAATTCTTCTTGACCACCATCGACAACGCAGATAAAATCGCTTCACTTCTGAGATTCTAAAATCACAGGACCGTTTCTTTCGCCGTCAACTAGGAAATTAGGGAAAAGTTCCAGCTGCAATCAAGCCAGAAAGTTGCAGATGGAAAAATGGCTGGTGATGCCCTTTAAAGGGAGATGATTTAGAGACTATTTATTCAAATCCCCAACCGCCCTCAAATTCAGATAGGCCTGCAACTTCCTCACAAAACACCATTTGAATTTTCTTAATCTATCTTCTTTCTTTTCTAGTATTTTTTTTCCCTCTTTTCACATTATATATATTCCTTGTATCTTCCTAAAACAGCGGGCAATAACAGTAGTGTTTGGAAACAGCCCCTCCGTTGACCATTTCGTATATTGTAAAGCGATGAGTCCCGAGTCTCTCTCGATGAATGTTCCACACGCGGGACAATAACACGGATACCCCTCTTTGACTTTTGCACAACTGGCAACAACCTCGATTGAAAAAAGAAAATAGCTTTCAAATTGATTAGGCTCGTGTGATTCTGGTTTCATACTCATAAAGCTCTAGGTGATGGGAGCCGCAGAAGAGGAATTCAAGACTGCTGAGTGGATAGGTAAACGTGTGTTTCTCAATGCAATTAAGTAGTTTACTTTCTCCTCTGAGCAATGATTGATCAGCTTTACGTGATTCGGTAAACAAAAGGAAGCTCTGAAAACTGAAGAAGAGTTGATTTCCTGGTTTCTTCTTCAACTGGTGCACTTATGTGAATAGATCCAACTAGTCCCAGCCACAAGTTAGGACCAAGATAAGATGATTTATTCGGCTATTTCGCACGCAAACGGCAAGGCGAAACGAAGTATATTGCACCTAATTTAATACACATACAATAATAGAGTTGCGATAAAGTACTTTGCTTATTTTCGTGTAAACATGAGGTATGGTCAGAACCCACTTGTCAAAACACATTGTTTTCTCTGGTTTTGTCTGTATAATTCCTGTCTGGGTTAGGTTGCTTTACATTGTCCCTCTCCTGTTCCTGGATTCTAGAAGCTTATCTGCGACATGGATAGATAATAGTCACGTTCCGGTTCGGAACAAGTCGAACGCAACCAAGACTTTTGTTATATACTCAGTCTTCCGAAATCTAATCAAACCGAAAGTTGGGTGCCGAGTCTTTGCTCTCTGCAGGTCTGATTGGTGATGACAGTTGCTAAAAAGTTGAAGTTGACCTCGGGAGATTAAAGAACAGACCACTTGGTAGCGGTTGAGGTATCATCCACTCACTTTCATGATAAGCTCGGTCAGTTCCTGTTTGTTCTTCAGGAAACCAATAAAGATATGGAAAAACACAAGGAAGACATTGATGAAAATGAGCAGATCATCCGCTGCAGAAACTTGGGTTTGTCTTCTTTCGTTTAATCAATTGTTTTTCTTGGGTGCTGGCCTCGAAGGAGTGGTGTGCACTCAAATGTGGATTGATCAACAATTGGAAGAAAAAACCAAGAATTGAAAAGGATTAAAAAATAATAATTTTGATTGGGAGTGATTTGGTCAAGGCGAAAGTAGGTGGCAGACCGTAATCCGTGGCGTCAGCCTTCAAAAAGTCAAAGATCAGTGTTTTGATTTTGCAATTTTGTCAAAGGATTGGAAGCTTTTACTTAGTTCTTCTCAAGGAGGAAGACATTCATCTCTAAAATAGCAAAATTGCACGTACACAAATGGTCCCTAAACTTTGACTAGATATGCAAAATCGTCCCTTAAACTTTTGATTTATTTATATGATCCATGAACTTTTAGTAAATGCTAAATTTAGTCTGTAAATTATATGAAAACGTCAATGTTATCCTTCCTTTAATTTAAGTAAATAGAATTTGCTGATTTGGTTTTCAATCTAGTACTATTGAATGGTGGACAAAAAAAATAACATCATACGTGAATTTTCCACGTAATTATTTTAATCTATTTAACTTGAAAAAAATGATTATCTATGTTACTTGATGATGTGGATTATTATATCATTATCTAAGTTGAATATCTTACATGGAAAATTCTCATGTAATTTTTTTTTTGTCTATTGTTCAAACTTGCTGAATGGGAAGCTAAATCAACAAACTCCTTTTAAATTAAATTAATGAAATGATAAGATTAGATATCTTCATATAATTTAGGGACTAGATTAAACATTTATTAAAAGTTCATATATCATATTGAATAGATTATTCATCTAAATTATATCATTTGGAATTTTGAAATATATGATGTTTTTGTGTTTCCCCTTAAAAAGGTTCTAGAATACTTTAAGTTGAGATTATGAAAATAAAATTAGTTTATGATCATGAGAGGGATCTTATGCTTGCGAATGTTGCTTTCGCCGAATAAATCTTTGGCTTTTTCCTTATAATCCCTACAAGTGTTTAAAATAAAATAACAAATAAAAAACGCAACAAAGCACCCTTTTAGAGACATTCTAGAAGCTCCATTCAATAGAAAAGGATACTATTGTGCTCCAGTCTGTTCCAATCACAAAATAATAATAATAATTTTTTTTTTTTTATAATCGGAATGAAAAAGTTCCCCTCAATAGCTGTTCATCAACACACAAAATTAAATAAAAATAGGGCTATGTATTTAATGTCTTGATTTTGTAGCCATGACCAAGTTTGTATTGTGGGACAAGGCCAGCTAAGGCAAAAGGCCAAGATGAGACTTTTGTCTGCGTCTGCCAAGGCAGACCCCATTTTGCAACTTGCATTTCAGGGGACAGCTCAATTTGCTAAAAATTCCTAACAAATTTTGACTGGAGAATCAAATTATCTATCAATTAAAACACTACTTAGCTTACTACTCTATAGCTGAATAAATTATTGAAACACGACTTCTAAAATTATTAAAAAGAATTCAATCTATCATCAATAATTAAAACCGAAGCAAATATTGCGCACATTATAAAAGCGAAGCTATCGAATTGAAATTCAAAAGAATTCTGTAATGCATTGTATATTCTAGAATAGGTGTCCCATTCTTCTATCATTTCCCGAGAGTCGATGACTATTCATAACTTTTACCTTGACACCAATAAATTTAGAGATTATTATATCATATCAATAACTAACCTTTTTCTTAATAATTTCAATTATAATATTGTTTTCATTATTTACTGAAAACTCTCTTAAAAAACAAACTTTGACTTAGTCGGAAGATCACAAAAAAGCTACAATTTGAAAAATGGAAGAGGAAGATAATATACTGCATTAAAGATAACTAATATTTGGTACATCTATATAGTTTTATTTCCCGATTTTCATTCTCCAAAAATGTTGCTAATTAGATCTTTTAGAATTTGCGCATGATCATCTAGTTCTAATGGTCAAAAGAGGGTGACCAAATGCTACGAACGTTCCTTGCAACCACCTCACCTAAACTTATGGAATTTCACCGACCCACCAAATAGTCAATTTTCTCATTCAAAAACAATGCTAACCATGTCACCCATTGACCACGTTTTTTCGTCTTCTTTAAGGATAGCCATCACGGCACTTTGACCCTTTTATTTTCTTCCTAAGTTCAATAGATTAGGGGCGGCCGGGGTAGAAACTAGAGAATTTTATAGAAGGTGTCATCACGGCTGACATACGGAACGCGGTGATGTGCAAAGGCGAAGAACATTAGTAGGAGAGCAAGCTTCATGCGGGCATGGGAGGCTTGGTTTCGTAATCGTCTTGCTGAAAAGTATAATCTTGTGCACTAAGCAAACAACCATGCAACAATCTATCATTAAAAATGTGGCGGTTAAGTTTAAATGTTTAAATTATTTTAATGTAACAAATTTTTCCACGTGCGATCATCGTGCCATGCTTCAATGGAGCACGTTGTTCTCTCTCGCACACGCGCAATTAATTCAAACGCGTGAGGAAATGTCACTATGGCCGCCATTAAAATGACATGATGTCACCTTTTGCTTTATGGCAACTTTGATCCCCAAAACGTGTCCAACAATGAAGACATAGACGGGGATTGTATAAGCTCGTGCGGATACCAAATCAGCTGTCCCTATTCGTGTATCTATCTTCCGTTTTCGTACCGTCTCTCACACGCCATTGCGTGCAATGGAAATGAACTAAGTCGACTCATTTGTAGCTCCACAAGCATGAGAACTCGAGAAACACACGGAGTCATCGAACGAGGTCGCATCTGTACCGCTAGACACGAGAACACCATTGTCTTGTTCGAGTCGTGGATCAATAGCACGTGGCTCGTTCATTCATGCCCGAGACACGGTCTCGTCTTACTAGAGGGACTCATAGATTTGTCAATTCCCAACTAACTCGGTCACCGATTCATCCTTCATGGCCGCTTAGCTCGAAAACGACCCATGCGCTCGGCCATAATGCCTGCGTGAGGGGAGCCACGCGATGCATCCGTCTTTATCTAGAGGCGCTCTTTTTGATCGGCCGAGACCTATTTCAGGGATTATTGAACATTACTATGACTCATTCTTAACTCATTTTTGTGCCTGTGACATGGATCATGCATCGCCGATAATCGCCCAAACAAGATCGAGCCATCTTTCCAATTTATTTCGAACCTTACCGGACCATATTATTGTTTTTCTCAAACCCAATTCATCCCTGCCCCTCTCTCCCTCTCTTGGCACAACCCCATGAACAGCTACGTCCCTCGCCTTGCTTGATTACCACGGCGACAGCGACCACCACCGCCCTTGCTGGCGCCAAGGATGGGGGCGTGCGTATATCGCTCTCCTCTCTCTCTGGTCGTCTCTCTCTCTCTCTCTCTCTCTCTCACGTCACCCTTTCATCTCTCATCTTCGTCAAAGGCCGAGCTCAGCAGCGTGAATTGTCGACGTCAAGCCCGGCGCAGCATGACGACAGGGTGAGCGGAGATGGGCTATTGGATATCTGGACAACGATGATGGACACGATGACAAACCGGGGGCGGCGCTCGAGTGGTTTTGTGGGCGACGGAAGGCGGCTGCAGGTTGAGGTGCGTAGGAGATGGAAAGAGGCTGTGCTTGAATTCGTGCGGGATTGAATCCGATGCGGTGAACGCTCAAAATGAGATGGACAGACAACACGATCTCGTTATGAGGGACAAAGAAATGCATACATAAATGGAGACAGTCGATCTGCATCCAGCATATGGACATGCACGCTAGCGAAAAGCTCCAATCATATTAACTTTCATTAAAACTTGTGTTCGGAGATAAGAAAATTTTTGTCAAAATACATGAATCTCTTGCTAAATGACGTCGCAATATTTTACGATGTAAACCCACTTTAGATAAGCTTAAAAACAGAAAGCTAGACGCAGTTGGCTTCTTCTTCTTTTTTTCCTCAACTAGAGTGTTGATCAAGCAACATAAACCTTCTTTTATTTTATTTTTTACCATCTTCCCTCCTCAGCAAATGCGTCCTTCTCGAAGGAAAATTCCACATTTTATATATTGTCGTGCGATTGTACGGCCCGTTATCAACCGGAACGGGCTAGATTTCTAATGGGCTCATACGTTGGTTTTGTCATCTTAGGCCCCGTCTGAATCTTGGACCGAGTCGATGATGACAACTCGTCTTGTTCTTTGTGATTTTGGGAGGAATTTCTTTTGTCGTGAATCCATGGCAAAGCATCGCGAGTAGGAATCATCATCTATCACTTCACCATTCTCATTCAGGCCCTTTGAAGTTTTAAATTCCTAGATTTTCTCGAAATTATCATGTGCTGCTTTTTGCGAGACCCCACACTTTTTTCGCCTAAGAGACGGGTCAGCTTCTATTACATAGGATCGAATGGAATCTTAACTCCTTTCACATGAACTGCAGGATCAAGTGATCTCCCATTAGATTTCAATGGGTTCATCCTAAACCATACAAGTCATTTTCCACTTGCCTAGCAAATTATTACGAAGAAAGCCTATCGAATCGATAAAATCTTGAGTCCATCAAACCCTCAACTTAACTCACGAACAAGGTCAAATGCAAGCCTAATCCCAATGAAAGGCTCAGGCCAAGCGCAACACCATCAGTCGTATCCGATGATGTTGAAAATCGAATCCATACCTAGAGCTCTTAGAATAAACGCAAGAGCATCCTATTCCCCATCAGCTCTCTTGATCTCACATTCATCAAATGGTTCACAAAGTGATAAGGTCGTGTGTTTTTATTTGTAGATTCTTGTTATAGGAGCAATATCGCCATCAATCAAGACAAGACAAGGCGTCTCTCTCTGTCAATTTTCTTGGGCTGAAAAATATCTCTTCTCTACGATCGATCTCATGCTTCTTGTTGTTTTCTAAATAATAATTCAAGTGGTCGAATAATACGACACGTACAAGGTAGAATAATCTGGTCATGTACGCTCCACTAACATATGACAAAAAGGGGTTGTACAGGTTGAACAGACTCTTTTGGTGATCATTTTGAATGACCATGGATGGCAATTTAGGAAAAAAAAATGAATATCTAATTCGATTGGGGAATTGAGCGGGATCGAGATGCACTTTTTGAGTAGATTATCCATGCTAAACACTTCAATTTGGCTCCAATTGACCATGTCACAAAAAAATCTCCAATAAACTTGTACTATGTTTGTCTCTAATTAGTATATCCCTATGCTACTTTTACATCGAAATTGTGGTAAATTTGAGATTTTTATAGGGTAACTACGACACAGATGAACTGAGTTAAAATGAATGTAGTACTGATATATCAGTTTAAAAAATGTGGCACAAGTCTACCAATTTAAAAGTTTTTATGACGCAAAAATTAATTTGACATAAATGTGATATGAATATACCAACTTAAGTTTTTTGTGATTTTATCATTTAAAAAAAAAATCAAGATGAATCATTTGAATAACTATTGCACCATTACATTTATGGTGTCCTTTTTTTTTTTTTTCTAAATTAGTCAGCACATTTCTCGATAAGGTCGACAAGACCTATAAACTCAGGATTTCGAATTGCGCTAAATGCTTGATTTCATCGTTTCCTAATATTCCTTTTGTTGCATCTCCTTAATGAACATATCCCAAGCCGTTCATCATCAAAATGGGGAAAAGTTGAAGCTTTCCATCTCCATGACTTTTCTACGACTTTTCGTGTAGGATCTCAATTTTATCACCAAATCCAGATTTTTTGGCCAAAAAAATCTCCAATTCTAGATTCTTGGACCAATCAAGAAAGAGAGAATCTTTCTTAAGCGAAGTTTTATGGACCACACGACGTGAGCTGGCCTTTGTCTTGGTGTGACTAAATTCAATATACTCGAATTGAATAGAAGGGGTGAAGCCAATTGTGTGAGCTTGATTTCTCACATAATATATTCATCACGTGCGATGCCTAACTTTAATTTAATATAGTATTTCTTCTCGCGTGTAACCTAACTTAATCACATATCAAAAATAAATTCTAAGCTCATTCGAGTTTAAACTTTGCATAAATCCCATCCTTTTCATAAAAATCAAAGTAAACATCAATAACGTGTTTCTTACTATAGTGAATGTATGAATAGAACTAAGATTTTACGAGAACCCAATTAATTATATTAGATATGCCAACCCATTCAAATCACGCATTTCCAAGCTGGACTTGCAACTCGGAGCAAGCTCCAAAAAGGAGGGGTCTTGCTAATGACTCTATTTGGGCATTTGTTAAATTATGCCTAAGGAGGAAATATGCAATTTTTGAAGCAACGGCTGTGCGAATTATGAGTGCAATCGGCATTTATACACTGTTTCCTCGTTTAGTTGTTTGATAAGTGCCTCGAAAGCCCTTTTAAACAAAATTCGTTATGAAAAAAGAACTCAATCTCCCATAATTGACGTACTCATATTGAAAAAATATTCAATTGAAGATCGAATTTTAGTCAATTGAATTCGAATAGCTAACAAATAACTTGATTGTTTGCTCATTAGCCTTAGAGAACTATTTAATCGACTCATTTCACTCTCGAGAGCACCATTACAAGCAAGGAATCTATAATTTCTTGAGAGATGAATCACACGATTGAAAATTGTTGTGGGGATGTATATTTTTTAGTAATCATACAAATTATTTTATATGTGTCTTAATATTCTACTCAGACTCTGTTTATTTCACGAAAAATAAATGATTTAGAAAATACTTTTCCAAAAATGATCGTTTATACCGTTTGTAAAAATGAAAAAGCGAAAAATATTCTCATTATTTACAAAAATATTAAAATATAAATTATTATCGATAATATAAATATTTTTATTAGCTACTTATTTTAAGTGAGCAACACATCCAAACAGATAGTGACTCCACGTCATCACACACGTCAGGTCCGTGGAAAAATAAAGAAGGGAAGAAATCAAAAACGAATTAATAGTCACCTGCCCCTCACCTTCATTTTCGGTTCGAAAGACAAGACCCAATTGGGGTCCCCCACGTGGCGATCCTCGGTTGGGCCCTGCCCGGTCGGTATCTTCTCGGCTTCTCTGCAGACTTCGTGGTTAAAAGAGATTCCATCCTGCCTGCATTTTCCTCGTTCGCTTGTCCGATCTCCGACCCACATTTCTTGGAACCTAGAGAGAGAGAGAGAGAATGGCTCGCGCGAGGCTCCTGTGCTCCGCCGTCCTCCTCCTCGTCGCCGTCGCCGTCTCCGCCGCGGCGTCGAGCTTCGAGGAGTCCAACCCCATCCGGCTCTTCCCCGACGGCGGCCTCCTCCGCGACCTCGAGTCCTCCATCGTCCAGATCGTCGGCCGCACCCGCCACGCCGTCTCCTTCGCCCGCTTCGCCAACAGGTGAGACAACGACGACCCGCTCGACGATCGCTCATCTGGGTGTGCTCTCCGCCTGTCGATTCGCCTGTTTCTCTGCTAAAGCTTTGACCTTTTTTCCGATTTTTTTTTTTTCGTCGTTCTTGGTGGTGGTTGGTGTTTTGTGGTTTAGGTATGGGAAGAGGTACGAGACCGCGGAGGAGATCAAGCTGCGGTTCGAGATCTTCAGGGAGAGTCTCAAGTTGATCCGATCCACCAACAAGAAGGGCTTGCCCTACACCCTCGGTGTCAATAGTATGTGTGGAAATTCTCCGTTTCGATTTCTTGCTTTTAGAACTGACGATCAATTTTATCATAGTCGTTCGATTAGAGATGGTGTTTTAGCTGTTGTTGCTGCTGTTATCGTTGACTTTGATTTGTGCTTGATGGGTTTGACAGAGTTTGCTGATTGGACCTGGGAGGAGTTCAGGAGGCACAGACTGGGAGCTGCTCAAAACTGCTCTGCCACCACCAACGGCAACCACAAGCTCACCGACGAAGCTCTTCCTGGGATGGTATTTTTCGCGATGATGACTCGAAGAAGCTTTCCACTTATATCATCCTTCGTTCGATGGGATAGAACAACTTAAATTAGACTAGCAGCTGTGCTACTTTTTGCTATGTGGTGTCTTCCGTATCGACTGGCGTGTTCTCTGCTAAATTACAGTAGAACAATTATTCAGCTGCTACTCACAGCCTTGCCTTGGCATCATATTTTCGTTTCCTTCCAATAATTTAATACACGATTCAGTTATAGCACCAAAAATCCATTAGCTCCATCCATGATGCCGACTGAACTTTTTCGTTCTCTTGTTTGCCAAATGAAAATGCTTGCTGAAACGATCATTCCCCAGCTCAAGGTTTCAACGCTTCCCATGAGACCTAGGAATAGATTGCTGATTGCTGTAGAATCTATTAGCTAATCATTGAAGATTAAGACCTATGTCAGTATTAGATATTCATTTTCTTCCAATCCTTCATATGTGCAGAAAGACTGGAGAGAAGAGGGCATTGTAAGCCCAATTAAAGATCAGGGGCACTGTGGATCTTGCTGGACTTTCAGGTTTTTCTTTATTTCCTTTTTAGATTTATATTTGTCTCTCCGTAGTATATGACACGGTTATAGCTCTGGAACTCATTGAAATGTCATTATGCTAGACTGCTGGTGACCTCTAATTTGAACTTTTGCAGTACCACTGGAGCTCTTGAGGCTGCTTATCACCAAGCATTCGGGAAACAAATCTCTCTGTCTGAGCAGCAGCTCGTGGACTGCGCTGGGCCTTTCAACAACTTTGGATGTAGTGGTGGACTGCCATCCCAAGCCTTCGAGTACATCAAGTACAATGGTGGCCTTGATACCGAGAAAGCATATCCTTATACCGCACAGGATGGTACCTGCAAATTCTTGGCTGATAATGTTGGTGTCCAAGTGCTCGACTCTGTTAACATCACCTTGGTAAGTTTTGTGGACTATCTGTACAGTTAGCGAAAATTTAAGGAAAAAGAAAAGAAATTGCATAAAGATAGATTCAAATTGCTGATCTGTTTATATTTGCATACATGGTGGATTCAGGGTGCTGAGGATGAACTACAGCATGCAGTTGCCAAGGTCCGGCCAGTGAGTGTGGCATTCCAGGTCGTGAAAGACTTCAGATTGTACAAGTCGGGTGTCTACACGAGCGATACATGCGGTAGCACTTCCATGGTGAGCATTTGCTAATATAATGAAAGGAGCACTATCGCCATCTCGATCATGTTTGAAGGATGCTAGTGTGTAGGAATTAGAGAGCCTTCTATATGTCGATAAAACTCAACCATGACATTTACTTGAGTACCTATCTTGTCGAGAATGAGTTTTGCATGCAAGGCGATGTTCATGCTCTCATCTAATGTAAACCAAATGTCCTATATTAGGATGTGAACCATGCTGTTCTCGCTGTTGGTTATGGAGTTGAAAATGGTGTTCCGTTCTGGCTCATCAAGAATTCCTGGGGAGCAGACTGGGGCGACCACGGATACTTCAAGATGGAGATGGGAAAGAACATGTGTGGTAAGTCCCCTCCTCTATAAAATTCTTTGATTTTAGTAGTATTAACCAAAATATACAGCGCTGGAATGACTGCGCTTTTGAAATTCTCGCAGTCTTTCAGTTCATGTCCATTCATTCTTTGATTAATTTCCTAGTAAGTTACCCCGTGCTCATCTAATGTTCTTAAATTGCAGGAGTCGCTACTTGTGCATCATACCCTGTTGTGGCCTAGATTGTTTCCAGAGGATCAATGGGTTCGTGTGCCAGGTAATTCGAGATATATATATATATTTCGCATGAAGAATTGCTCCGCCCTGATTGGAGTGCTATAATGTTAGCACAAAAGGGTTTAGCTTAGTGGAAAAAATAATCATCAGGACAGCTGCAACTCCGTATGGTTATTGTTATGAGAACAAAGACCTTGTAAATATCTTTCTATGTTTGTGTGGCATGGAACGCTCTCTTTGCAAGAATAACGCACCAAATTCCCACCAACGCTATGTTTCTGGGAAAGGAAGAAACGTATTGCTTACATTCATTATGAACCCGACTTTCAGCAAATCAAATTCTCGGCAAAGCTACACCTTCCCTAGTGAATGAACTAGTTCTGCAATTTTGTCAAAAGGATTCTCCTAGATAAAAAACTTGTTAACGAAAGTCAGTCTCCCTGAGTTGTTTTGCATTTAACGTGTATAAGACTGCTAAACTCGACGGAAAAGTCCCTCGACTCGTCGTCAAATGATCAAAGACAAACCATTGATTAAAGCCGTTAAATGGATTTATATAGCCGATACTAAACAGCACAGATCTACTCAATAGATTTCACGATCCCAAAATTTTCTCAAATCTTGATATAAATTAATGGAATGTCATGTCATTTGGACTTCAAAAATGCTCTTGCAGAATTTGAGAGGATTATAAATTATATTTACAATCCATATTCTCAATTCATGGTCTATATCGATGATGTTCTTATTTATTCTTCAAGTATTGATCACCATTTCAAACAAATATCTATTTTCATAAAAATTGTCGGAAGGAATGGATTGGTGGTTTTCCCTACCTAAGTATCCCCTTTTCAAATGAAAATCAGATTTCTTGCCAATGAATTATTAGTCCAATCGAAATATCTATAATATTCACGGATTCCAAATGAAATCAAAGACAAAACCCAATTATAAAAATTGTTAATAAGTCTCAATTGTGTCCTGGATTTCTTCTCAAAGATTAACGTCATTTGTAAACTTTTATATCAAGGATTACAAAAAAAAAAAAAAAAAAAAAAAAAAACCCCTCCCAAATGGTAATCTATTCACACAAATATTATTAAACAGTTCAAAGAACACATCAAAGAGACTCCATGTCTTCATCTGGCAGACCCATCTGCATTTAAAAGAATAAAAACGGATGCTTTAGACGTATGATGCGAAGGTATTCTCAAACAAATTAAAAACAATAAAGACAGACAAAAAAAATAACATATTATCCAAAAAAAAAAACGCTCCCCTAAATATTGGAATTGTACCCAAGTATATACTTCTGCATTGCACTATAATTGCGAACGTAATAAATAGAAGGAAATTTTAAGATGTCACACTAGTGTTGATGTCGAAGCTTGATGTCGAAACAGTAAGCTTCTTCTTCATTTTTCCATCTTCCTCCCAATCAAATGTGTCCTTGACGAAAATTTCACCCATTATCCACCGGAACGGGCTAGACTTCTAGCGGGCTCATGTCTCTAACTACGTTGATTTTATCATCTTAGGGCCTGTGTGAATCATGGACAAAAGTCGATGATAATATTGGTCTTGCTCTTTAAAATTTGGGAGGAACTACTTTGTTGGGATTGATAGCGAAGTTTTTTTTTTTTTTTTTCTCCCCTTTTTGGTCGGGAAGAAAATTTTCATTTCACATTAGAGAGGTACATAATTTCAAGACAAAGATGTAATCTCACAAAGCAAGTGAATTTGAAAAGCAATTCAACTTAGTACAGCTTGTAGAGACTCGCTTATTCCACAAAGAGGTGTCTATTATAGCATCAAAGCACAACTAGCGGCCGGTTACCGAATCTCACATTATTATCAGTGATGAGCACATACCGATAAATCCCTCTATAGTAGCTACGGCTTTGCTAAAAGGCGGTACGCGCCTAGGTTCGGTGTCCCTAGCACCATCACCATATAAAGACAACAACAGTACCACAAGGTAGAAAGACCGCTGAAAACTCAAAAATCCAAAATCTATATCTAAATCAGAATAGAAGAACACCCAAATCTAGATTTATCTCTAAATCTAGCAAGAAAAGTCACAAAAGAGATATCGATTGATTTCAAAATCATTTTTAAATAAGCCGATTGCTGAAGGCGGCAACAAAGGGGCGTCGAAGACTTGTCGAGTACTCAACTATCTAGAAGCAAGCACCCGAAGTCGAAGTGAGCAAGCAAATCTAGATAGAGCACATTCTTCCGAGGTACTCGCACTTCGATCTTCAGAGCTCACTTCCATGGAGGATGTTGATTGCATCGTCCATGAAATCAACAAAGAAATCTACGAGAGAGAGAGAGAGAGGTCCCTCAGGGGAAATCCTAAGAGAGACAATTGAGTGGAATTCTAACTGATAGAAAAGGTTCACGAGTAGAATGATCATCGATCACTTTACCAATTCATGTAAGCCCTCGAAGTTTCTAATTTTGTAGGAAAATTACCAAAAAAGTCATCATATTGCACTTGTATCAATTCAATTCTAAACATTTGGACGATTTGCCAATACATCCTTTTGGCCAATATATACTGGAAAACGCTAACGCGGCAATGTAATCAATATTAGCTATTCTATGTGGTGTATTGATGCTAACATTAACAATTTTTTTTTTTTTAATTTCTAGATCCTTTTTCTTCCTTTTTTTTATTTTTTATTTTATAAATAAACTCTTTGCTATTGTCCGGTCTCAAGCAATGGCAACAAGGGTTGGGCGAGGGTTGGCAAGGGATGACCTTACCTGGGAGGGCCACCCTCACCAAGCCCTCACAAGGCCGTTGTGACGTCTTAGAATGTCACATGCAACACGTATCCTTTCCGTTTATACTTATAATTATAATTACGCATGTGAAAGCACAAAACTTTTTTCACAACATCCCTTACTAGAAAATCGAACAAGTTCAGTAATATACATGTCTTCAACTTTATACAAATACCGGTAGTTTAATCACAACAAAATGCATAGTCTTGAGAAATGTCAGATGACATAACAACACTACTCTTATACTAAATCAAAAGCGAGTCTAAACATTAAACAAGCCACCATCTAACTCAAGAATCGGTGACCTCAATCATCATGTCATCCTCTCCATCGACATGTTTAGGGGACCATGATACAAATCTGAAAAAATAAATAAATAGGTGAGCCGAAGTCCAGTAAACAAAATTTCTAAGTCTAAGGTAGGAGATCAACTGACCACTTAACCTGATGCCAACCAACAACATGAGTTCAAGCAATACAAAATAAACATGTATGACAAGTGTGGAAATAAATGCATTATCTTTCTATTAATGATATGTTGATGGAAAAAAAAAATAACATGGCATAAGATCAATCATTTGAAAGCAAGTAAATGTCAAATTATTTTATGATGCTCCAGTATCATCAATGTCTCACCACTATACACATCAAATATCTATTCTTTACTCAAGAGCAATATTACATAACGATAACCATTTAGATGTAAGCAGATGGAATAATATTTTATGGTGCATGGTTACCACTAATGAGACAACATGCAAATGTACGCATACAAATGATCAAGACTTATCAAGAAAGATGAATAAATATCGTTGTTTTAAAGTCATTAGATCTACAAGTAGGAGGGTTTGTATGTTCCAATAAAAATGCTTCAAGTGACCCTCAATAAGTAGTTAGGGTGCAAATGGCCTAATAAGATTGGCAACAAGAAAATATCTTTAGAGAGCTCCTTCTTGGCCGAGTAAAAGAATGAGTCACGAGGGCATTAAATGACTAAGGTTAAAATTGGTGATGTAAGGTATGACCTCAAAGCTAAATTAGGCTCAATGTCACTGAGAGAATGTGGCTAAAGATGATTGGTGGAAAAAATGGAGAGAGAAGGAGAGCTACTTCTTGGCCAAGTAAAAATGAGTAGATAAGATTTAGGCTTATTGAGAGCATTAATTGGTTAAGGTTAAAAAAGATGATGTACTAAATGATATAACTACTAAGCTAGGTTCAATGTCTTTAGGAACATGTGGGTTAATATCATTAGTAGAAAATCAGGAGAGATATGTGCAATTTAGAGAATGGCTAACGGCTCAACTATGGGCTTCTAAACTAGATAAGTTACTGAAATGTTATTAAATCAATGCATAAACAGGGAAACGGTGTTTAGTCAAAACATTAATAAATCAGAAAATATTATGAATCCACTAATATTATTAGTGAATTGTGGACCTAAGCAGGTCCTTCAAAGGTTCAAGGGGAAGGAACAGACAGGAGATTCGACGTGGGGTGGGAGACCTCGCAATGTCACCCCCGTATTTCCTCTCTATCGGAAAGACAAAGATAGACAATGGATTAGAAGCCTCATGATGGTTGTTGACACCTAAATTTTGACGATCCAGTCATTTATTTATTGTATAAAAATTATGGGTTAATTTTATCCCTGAAAAAATAATTAATTGCATAGCATAACATATAATTTTAGATGCATTTATTTATTATTATTGCATTTGCATTGGACCGGTAACGAATGGGTTTGAATTTATAGTTCCGAGCTTTAAATTGTCAGGCTGGACTAAGTCCACGAAGGGAGCAAATTGGCCCAAGCCCGTTTTTTTAATGATCGAAAATTATCTCGTGAAAAATAGAGATTTTAATTTTTTCCGGGATATGTTGGAGATTTTTCTATATCTTCGGATAGGGCAAGTGTGACGAAAAATATTGCGAGCTCATCTTTGTAGGATTTGAAATTGAATCGTATAAAAAATAAATATTGTGTTTGGAAAAGAAATCTTTGTGGATATTGATTTGAAAAAATTAAAACCCTAATCTATGGTCTATGAAAAAGATTGTTCGCATAGGAGGCCACACATTAAACATACAGCCATAAAAAGAGAACTCACGTTCTCCCCAGGGGGTCGGCAAGTCATTATATCGAAGCCACACAATTGATATACGCGGCCACATTGAGTCAAAAAATCCCCAATTCAAAGCACGCATAGAGAGAGATACACGTTAGAAAGAGAGGAAAAGCGTGAAGGAAAGGAGTTCACAACATGAAAGAGTTTTGTTGCTGGGTTTCCACGATCGACACGTAGAAAGGTCAAGGAAGAAAGAGAGGGTAGCCAGAAGAAAAAGGAGGGAGGTTCGCTCATTGAAAATCGTGAGCGTGGGGTTCTCTTCTGGCTCTCCCTTGGGGCCTCACGATTAGAGAGATCCGCAGCAAAAGAAAGGAGGAAAGAAGGCCAAAGTATCACAACGATCTGCTTGGTGGCGCTTCATCGTCTCGCTTGGTCCTCCTGCATGCATGCCAACGTAGAGTCGACCTTGATTCCCCGACGACCCGTTTGCTGCTTTGATCCGTGCCGCGTGCGATGAGCTGCTGACCCGATCGCTGACCAGCCCGACGCCTCCAACATGTCGCTGCCTCCCCTCTTCTGTTGATCTCCAGCGGAGCCTTTGACGAGTCGAACATACCCACTCGGATCCGAACCACACCAGCAGCCCCGCAGATTTTCGACGAAGCTACTGCTTTCCCTCGACACCGATCCAGCCACGTTTCTGTTTTGTAAGTTCATTGAGGGAATCTTTGGCCAAAGCACGGCCCTGCGTCATACGGGGGACCCGAGAACTAAGAGCAAAAAGATGAATTAAGTGGAGACCGATTCTTCATCTCTATCTGATATTTATATTCTACTATGTCTTGACTTTCTTCCCGAGAATCCATTTACGTTGGCCACATGCAGAACACCCTCGAAGAAGAAATAATAAAAGAGAGTCCGGAGTCCTTACCCTCAGCGAGTTCTGAACTAATCGAAGCTTTCCGATGAACACCACACACACGTCGGTCATCCGTTGAGCGGATTCCGATGAGTTCAAATTTAGCAATATTATTTGCGAAATTAGGTAATTATCTTATATTTGATTTGGATATTTTATTGCCTAATACATGCTTTTCAATATCTTACGTGCATATTTGAATTATCGGCGTGTTCCCAATTATGATTTATTGCCCAATCCGCAACCACACGCCAATTTTTTATTCCATCTATAAGGCTTTAGATGGAATGATTATTCACGCGGGAATAAAATTGATATCTTGATCTTTAAGGCTTAATATCAATTTATCGATTTTATTAGCGAAATAATCAAGTTGATTAGATATCGTTTCCATATTCGAACGATGGATAATATCTTTGATGACCATGAATGATTTGGTGCTTATCTTTTAATTGCTGTATTTATCCCAAAAATACAAAAAAAATTGCATTTGCATATCATGTAGATTAGAATTGATTTCCTAGATAAAATTGCATGATATAATAGTTAGAATTTTTTTTTTAAAAAAAATGCATATTTAGATGGTATCTAGGTTAGATAATGTCTTTTGAATTAAATTGCATGATGAGATAATTTTCTAAGTTAAGATAGGATTCAGATTAGTCTATTCCTAACTTAAAATAGATAATATATCACTTTACTTAGATTTTTATTTTTAGCAATTTTAATTACGAATTTTTATAAAAAAATACAAAAAAAATCATGCGCATGTCGTATAGAATTAGGTTCATGAAATGCATGTCATTTAGTGATTGTCGCTAGGTCCATTTAATTAGAAATTGCCCGTCATTAGATTATGTCATTTAATAAATGTAGAGTGACATATAGCTTGCATATTAAATTGCATGTTGCATGTCATTTTAGTTAAAAAAATTTGTACATCATTGCATTGCGTTGCATGTGGTTTCTAGGCTTCATTTAAATAAGAGAAAATCTTGAAAAATAAGTGATTGCGTGTTAATTAGAAATCATATTTAGGACTGGCAATATGGGTCAAAACCCATATTATGACCCATTTTTAGTTAAATGGGTCATATATGGGTCAAGTGAAAGTTAAATATGGGTCGAAATGGGTAAAGTGAATGTTAAATATGGGTCGATGTGAATTATGATATAACATTGCAAGGAAACCCATTTTAAAGTTAAACCCTTGCTTAAAAAATCGTTATAATTATTTTTCATATTTCAATTTTTTTTTCTTTTTCCTTTTCTTTTTTCTTTCTTTTTCTTCATTCCTTACGGGCGGCCGGGGGCCGGCCGGCGGCGCCGCGACAGCCTCGCTATGAGATAAGTCCTGTAATTTATTCATTGCTTTCTTGGGTGTTAAATTGATAGTTTGTGCACTCGCATGATCACCTCACACGTTAGGGAAGTGAATTAAAATTAATTCAAGCTGCCTGCAAAATATTTTTTTTGAAATAAAAGAGAAAGGTACTGAAAGGGCATTAGAAAAGTCTAGTGTAACCAAGTCCTCGTACCCAAAGTCTCTGGTTCGTAGAAATAAAATAATTCTCTCATTATTTTACTTAGGTGTCTAATCGACCTACCGTAAACTGATTAGTGACGACTCCCTTTTGCATGCTAAATATTTGAACCTAAGTCGCAAATTGGTATGGGCTTGGGAGAGCCTAAGCTAAGTTAGACTTAGGGTGTGCATGGTAACGCTTCTTGGCTAGGGAACCATTTCTTTTCAGAAATCGTTCTTTTCTATTTATACTCCGGGGAACAATTTCTGAGTAAAATAAAGTATTTGGTAACTACACAAAATTTCTACTCTTGAAATAGAAAAAGAATATAAATGCGTTTGGTACGAAACAATTTCTTTTTTGTATTTATTCATTTTTTATTCTTGCTCACGGATCGCCGATTGCTAATCGCTGACCGCCGGCCGTTGCGGTCGGCGGTGGCCGATGGGCTGTGCGGCGGCGGTCGGCGGTGACGTCAGTGGTCGGCGGTCGTGCAGTGGCGACGACGAGCGGAGGCGGTGGCGGACGATGGCGACCGGCGGCCGACGAGCCACGGTCGGTGGTGGCTCCGGGTAGTTGGAGGTGGCCGTGGTAAGAGGGAGGAACAAAAGAAAAATAAAAATGAAAATTAGCTTATTTCTAGAAATTATTCCTGGAAACAAGAAACTACTTTTTTTTTGGTTATTATTTTTGTTCCAAATCTATTCCCGGGCTATTTTTTTATTCTGGGGAATAGAAAAATAAGTTGGCGTTACCAAACGGAATTCTGTTCTTTTTTTGTTTCGAGGAATAAAAGAACAGAAATCGAGAGGAATAGAAATGTTACCATGTAGGCGCTTAGTAGTCCATTAATCTAATTTTAGATGTTGCACTCGAAATTTGGTTGTGACAATGGTAAATGTAGACACCACGTTGGAATGAAAGTCTCGGCTACCGCCGAGTAGACAGGTATAGTAGCCTTCAAGGATCGGGGTGAGTGAGAGTGGGTGAAAGGCCCACTGTAAAGTTAGCATGCCTTACGGCACTGTACTCACGTTGAGGTTAAAAAAGATGATGTACTAAATGATACAAATACTAAGCTAGGTTCAATGTCTTTAGGAACATGTGGGTTAATATCATTAGTAGAAAATCAGGAGAGATATGTGCAATTTAGAGAATGGCTAACGGCTCAACTATGGGCTTCTAAACTAGATAAGTCACCGAAATGTTTATTAAACCAATGCATAAACAGGAAACCAGTGTTTAGTCAAAACATTAATAAATCAAAAAATATTTTGAATCCACTAATAATTTAGTGAACAATACGAATGCTAAGAAAATTTCAATTTGATAAATTTAAAACTTGAAAAATCACCAAATATGTTACTTGGAGCATATCAATTCCTGTTTACAATCATATTGTTGGGATATAATAACGACATGATCTTACAATTTACGTCAACGTGAAATCACCGGAAAAATTAACGAGAAAAATAAGGACACCATAAATTTACGTGGTTCGATCCGAATATCTGTGCACTACATCTACTTTAGGGAGGCAAAAAATAATCCACTATAATCGAAGTATCAGAGTTTACAATCGCTTAAACACTTAAGTATTTCCCACACCTAGATTTAATCCAAAACCCAAAGTGTTTATAAATAAACAACGCTATATGTATGGCTTCACGTATCTCTACGAGCTTCAGCGGCAACTTTTCCGAAGAGAGAGCAAAGACCTGCAAAAATTATGCTTTTATACGTGGGTGTGCCCAAGGTCAAAAGTTTGACCTTGGGCCCACCAATTTCCAATCTTCACGTGCAGGAGGGACTTCACGCGCAGAGAGGTTTCGGCCAAGCTTCTTTCCTCTTTTGAATTCGCGTGAAGGTTGTGTGTGTGTGGGCTTGGGCCCACGTAACAAACTTTCGACTTCTACAGGTTCCGCAAAATAGAAGAAGAAACTTTGCTCAGCTTTTTTTTTTTTTTTCCTTATATTTTCTCTTTTGTGCAACTTCAAGAGTCTAGCGAATCGCATTTTGTAAACACTCAAACTCGAGACATAATTTAATAATTCTCCACCTTGGCTCGATGTTTGAAGCCAAGTTATAGTACTCATCATTCATGCTGCTCTCCCAACGCCCCGATGGGCGCTCACTCTTCATAGACGCCAATAGAGCTCAAGTAAAACTTGAGCTTCACCAAAGGAACAAATTTAGTCATCATGTCTGCCGGGTTATCTGCTGTAGCAATCTTTTTGACAATAACAATACCCTTAGCTAAGACATCTCGGATGAAATCGTACCTGATGTTGATATGCTTCGTTCGCTTGTGATAAATTGAATTATATCCACACTTTTCTGTTCTAAACCAAAGTCCGAGAGCAAACTCTGTAACCATATCGTCTCCTTCGCTACAAAGGTTAGTGCCATGTACTCTGTCTCAGTCGAAGACAAGGCAATGTGATCCTGTAAGGACGCTTTCCAAATTAACTGCACCACCCGCTAGCATAAACACGTACCCTGCTAAAGATCTGCAATAATCCAAGTCACCGGCGTGATCCGAATCCACAAAACCAGTGGTCTCACTACCATTATTGTCCCTCCGGTATACTATACTCACATCTGTTGTCCCTTTCAAATATCTGAGGATCCACTTCACAGCTTCCCAATTAGCTTTACCAGGACGCTTCATATAGCGATTAACCACGCTCACAACTTGTGAAATATCATGCCTAATGCACACCATAGCATACATAATACTACTCTCGGCACTAGAATAAGGAACACGGGACATATGCTCCTCCTCCTCCTTAGTTTGCGGTGATAATTTATTTGAAAGTTTAAAATGCCTCGCTAAAGGTGTACTTACAGATTTTGCTGACTACATATTAAAACGTGCTACAATCTTCTCAATGTATTTCTTTTGAGATATACGTAAAACTTCTGCAGTCCTGTCACACAAAATCTCCATACCCAAAATTTTCTTTGTAGCACCTAAATCTTTCATCTCAAAATCAGCATTTAACTGCATCTTCAACACATCAATATCAAACATATTCTTAGCTGCTATCAGCATATCATCAACATATAAAAGTAGATAAATTAAAGAACCATTCTCTAATCTCCTATAGTAAACACAGCTATCCATCTGACTTTTCAAGTAGTCTTGAGTAGCCATGAAAGCATTAAAACGTTTATACCACCGCCTAGGAGATTGTTTCAGCCTAAACAAAGATTTCTTTAACAAGCAAACATGATCTTCCTTACTCGGAATAGCAAATCCCTCTGGTTGCCTCATGTAAATCTGCTCCTCCAACTCACCGTGAAGAAACGCAGTTTTCACATCTAGCCGCTCTAACTCGAGATCCTGTGAAGCAACTAAGGTAAGTAAAACACAACTAGAAGTATGTCTTACCATAGGAGAGAACACCTCATTGTAGTCAATACCCCTCACACTGTGTATACCCCTTCGCCACAAGTCTCGCCTTATACCTCGCTGCCTCGACACCGGGAATGCCCTTCTTGCGTTTGAAGACCCATTTACTTCCGACAATCTTTTGGCTTTTGGGTACTTTGACCATCTCCCATGTCTGATTTCGATGGAGTGATTCCATCTCTTCACTTATAGTCCCTAGCCACTGCGACAACTCCGAACTAGCCATCGCCTTAGAGTAAGACGAAGGCTCATCTGTCTCCACATCATCACCTATAGTCAATGCATAATCAATATATGTATAACCATAACGCACCGGTGATTTAATGTGCCTTCTCTCGTCTATCTCGCGGCTATAGTCTCTGCGGTTTTGCTGGTTGTTCACTATCACCGACTTCGGGAATTGCGGCTTCATCTGCAGCCTCAACTTCGTTACCTTTGAGGTCTCCGGAGTCTCCACCGAAGCTCCACCTCACTAATGACACCATGATATGTCTTCTCTGCTGGTTGTGTCTCAGAACTCCTCCGTTGAAGCATTGCAGTCTCGTCGAAGATCACATCTCTGCCGATTAGAAAACCGGGTGATCTGGGATCAGTGCACCACAACCGGTAGCCTTTCACCCCATGTGCATAACCCAGAAATAAGCACTTCTTCGCCCTCAGCTCAAGCTTACCATCACTCGCATGAGCATACGCGGGACATCCGAATATACGTAATCCGGAATAATCAACAGGTTTCCCTGACCATACTTCCTCAGGAGTATTCCACTCGATAGCAGATGATGGAGATCGATTAACCAGGTAACATGCCATGTTTACTGCTTCGGCCCAAAATTCCTTGTCAAGTCCTGCATACGAAAGCATGCATCGAGCTCGCTCAAAGCAAAGTTCTGTTCTTCCGTTCTGCCATGCCATTCTGCTGTGGTGTCCCAGGTACTGTACGGTGTCTCACAATACATTTTTCCTCGCAGAACTCGGTAAAATCTTTACCACAGAACTCCATGCCATTATTGGTTCTCAGACACTTGATTTGTTTATCTGACTGCTTCTCAATCAATGCCTTAAATTTCTTAAACCGATCAAACACATCATATTTGTGCTTTAGAAAGTAAACCTATACCTTCCTCGAATAATCGTCGATAAATGTCAGCATATATCGGGCACCTCCTTTCGAAGGAACCGAAGACGGGCCCCAGACATCTGAATGAATATATTCAACTGGTCGTTTGGTTGAATGAATAGCTATAGTAAACTTAACTCGGTGCTGCTTCCCATAGATGCAGTGCTCACATAAGTCTAGCTTCCCTGTCTTCTGACCCTTCAACAACCCCCTTTCACTCAGCATCGTCATACATGCCTCACTCATGTGCCCTAAACGCATATGTCATAATTGAGTCAAGTTACAGTCTGACTCACCTGATGAAACTGCAGCGGTTCCGGTCACGGTCTCTCCCAGTAGATGATAGAGAGTATTCACTTTCTTCCCTTTCATCACTGTCATGGCACCTCGAGAGATTTTCAGTACTCCACCTTCAGCGGTGTACTTACACCCGATGTCATCGAGTGTCCCCAGAGAAATAAGGTTCTTCTTGAGCTCTAGTACATGCCTCACATCTGTCAATGTGCGCACCACCCCATCGTGCATCCGAATCCGAATTGTCCCTATCCCCACAGCCTTACAGACTGCATTATTCCCCAAAAGAATTGTACCACAATTTGCAGCTTGGTAAGTAGTAAACCAGTTCTTATGAGGTGTCATATGATAAGAACACCCCGAATCTAGCACCCATTCGTCTCCTGACGAAGTAGCAGTCACACATAAGACAGCTTCTGCATCACTATTGCTCCCCTCGGCAACGTTTGCCGCACTGCTTGTAGCATTCTGCTTATCAACTTTATTCCTCCGCTTAGGACAGTTTCTCCTGATGTGCCCCTCCTCGTGATACTCAAAGCACTTCACACGTCCCTTGGACTTTCTAGGGCGTGATTTCGATTTGCTTTCACCTCTGCTGCTACTAGGCCCTCGATGTTGTTCTCTACCTCGAACCGTCGCTGCTTGTCTTTGCTCCTTGCGCCGCACCGTCATCTCGCAACTTTCTCTCGCCACTCCTTAGAGAATAAGGTGGACTTTACCTCTTCTGAGGTAATTGTAGTACGCCCATGCAACAGTGAATCAGTAAAGTGCTCCCATGACTTTGGTAAAGAGGCTAACAACATCATGCCCTACTCTTCATCATCAAGTATCTTACCGACGTTCTTCAAATCCAACATGAGTTTATTAAATTCATCTAGGTGGGTTCTGATAGACGTACCTTCAGTATATCTAAATTGGAACATCTTCTTTAGCATGTACAAGCGATTGTTCAAACATTTCTTCACATAGAGTGCTTGAAGTTTTGCCCATAATACCGTGGCATCCTTCTTCTCAGCAACCTCTAGTAAGACCTCATCCGTCAAATTTAATAGGATTATACTCTTTGCTTTTTCCATTAGCTCTACCCTCTTTGAGGCTTTCATTATAATCGGCAACTCATCTTCACCATCCAGTGCCTTGGCCAAACCTTGTATTGTCAATAAAGCTCGCATGTTGATACTCCATAATACAAAGTTGTTGCTCCCGTTAAACTTCTCAATTTCAGATTTCCTCTCAGACATAATTGCAGTAACAGAATTTCCAGATAATAATTAGACAAGCAAAAGGTCCAAATCACAATCAAGAAATCCAACCCCAAGCTCTGATATTAATTTTTGGGATATAATATGCGGAAACGACAGAATCTTGCAATTTATGTCAACGCGAAATCACCGGAGAAATCAACGAGAAAAATAAGGACACCAGAAATTTCCATGGTTCGGTCCGAGTATCGGTACCTACATCTGCGGAGAGAGCCAGCAGCAAATAATCCACTATAATCGAAGTATCAAAGTTTACAATCGCTCAAACACTCAAGTGTTTCCCACACCTAGATTTAACCAAAACCTAAAGTGTTTATAAATAAACAACTCACTTGGAGATAAACTCATGGCACAAGATTACCGCGCGTTCAAGCTCAAAATAAAACGCTCTATGTATGGCTTCACGTATCTCTACGAGCTTCGCGCGATTACTCTTTCTCTCGTACAGGACGTGCGGCTTTTTATTTCTTCCACGGCTTCAGCGGCAACTTTTCCGAAGAGAGAGCAAAGACCTGCAAAAATTATGCTTTTATACGTGGGTGTGCCCAAGGTCAAAAGTTTGACCTTGGGCTCACCAATTTCCAATCTTCACGTGCAGGAGGGACTTCACGCGCAGAGAAGTTTCGGCCAAGCTTCTTTCCTCTTTTGAATCCACGTGAAGGTTGCGTGTTTGTGGGCTTGGGCCCACGTAACAAACTTTCGACTTCTACAGGTTCCGCAAAATAGAAGAATGAACATTGCTCAGTTTTTTTTTTCTTTATATTTTCTCTTTTGTGCAACTTCAAGAGTCTAGCGAATCGCGTTTTGTAAACGCTCAAACTCGAGACATAATTTAACAAATATTGTGGTGAATAAATTACCATCATTTTATATTATCTCGTACATGTCAACATCTGTTAATTTACTTTTAACAAATTGAACTCAGAGCAATTACGGTCTTGAAAAAATCGTCCTAGTACCTTCCACACTCCACAAAACTGATGGCCTTCATCCATATCCGAAATTCTAAACTAAATAATACTTAACTTTATATACTAAATTTTTTCGAAAAAGACGGAAATTCCAAATGTCACAACCGCCCTCACCCAGCCCTCACGAGGCCACCCTCATTGGCCAAAAGCGAAGGACGGCCTCGCTTGGGCAAGGGTCATCCTCACCAGCTAAACATGAGGCCAACCTTTGCGAAATTTGGGCATGAGTCACTAGGCCCTCGTGGCGGTAATAATGAGAAAAAGACTAGAAAAAATAAATTCAAAAAAATAAAAAAATTGTAATAATTGTCTAAGTTTGAGCCGACGGTGCTACATAGGATGGCCGATATCTATTTCAGTGACTTCTAGTCAAAATTAGCTGATAAACTATATTGACAAATTATCAAAAGGTTTATGACTAAATTGACCGAATTATGATATTTAGGACTGAACTGGTACGAGTGCAATAGGCTTAAGATTTTTTTGAGTAATTTCCCCTCAATTTTGTATCTTTCAAAATTATTTGATACTGCGTCTTGTGAGGCTTACCGGGACCTTACTTGTTTCACCTAAAAAGTAGGTTTTTCCTCTTGTTTAACTCTGTGCTCATGAACTGTGGTGTTAGGAATTTTTGGGGTTTATCTTAGCCCGCACATGTCATTTTCCTACGCCTAACAAATTAAATTGTCGTTTTTATTTCTGTTATGGAGAGGCCTATTTAAAATCTAGGACAACACTCAATTTATCTCATGAATATGGTAAGATGCCATCAAGATCCAAATGAACGATCCAAACGCGACATTATTTGTATTTGATAACATGGAATATTTGATGACGTGGACTACGAAGATAGCCTTCATATGGTATTCAATAGAGGGACACACATCGGGGGCTCACGAAGTGATAATGCTAGCGTTTATGCAAAGATTCTTCACGTAGGAAGCATTATTTCCGATGATAAAGACAAGGTGTCTCCCTCTTTAGCCAGCCAAAAGAAGGTTTCGGTCGACCCATCCCAACGTTAAACTTCCAGGAAACCACACTGATGGGGACAACATCATCTCATTCGTTGAATGTTATCCTCACTCGTCGTTAATAATAGTGGAATGGTGCCGCACGCACCAAGCGGCGTGATTCGGTCGTGGGCACTGAATATGTGACATGACACGGGTAAAGAGACAGATCAGTCTTGGTTGACGATGACTCGGCCACTTCGTTGGACCAACATGCGCACCTACACTCCCCAGTGAGTGACCACAACGATTTTAGAAAAAGAGCAGTTAAATCTAATTCGATCTGAAATAAAGTAGTGTTTAGATTTATTATTATCTTTAACGGGATTCCTTCTATTTATTTCGCGGCTTCTAGATGAATGTGTCGGAGCCGTTCAAAGTCAAAAAATGGGAAAATATTAAGATTCCCTGTCTCCATGAAATTTCTTGTAGGACCATCTCAAGAGAGCTCAATTCCATCTGCAACTCTATATTTTTGACTGATTCTTAGATTCCCTGGGCCAAGAAAACGAAAGAGAAAATGATCCTTTTGCAAAGACTTGGAATTCACAACATGCGCTGACCTCCTCTTGTTGTAATGAAGTTCAATATGATGGGATCGAAGATTCAGGCGAGGTCGATTGCTCGAACTTGATTTCCGACATAATATTCTCGGCATAATACTGAGCTCGAGCTCGATTCAATATGGCATTTTTTTTTTCTTGCGTGTAGCTCCACTCAATCATGTAAGAGTGAATTCTAAGCTAATGCGAGACTAGGCTTTGGATTACTTTCCTGTCGAACTCGTAGAAACCATCTCGTGAAGACGTGTCTTGCATGCATGCGTATGGCCTTCAAGATTTTTCCCCATGGACGATCTTGGACTTCAATTTTTATACGTCGTGACACGTTGGACAATACAATCTGTCAGAAGGAGATTGACTCCGCGTCATCGCCCTCCAAACGCTTTGGAAAATACAAGCACAGAAGAGAAAAAATCGCCTGTCCTTTTCCTTTCGTTCGGACTGTGAGACACAGATCCAATCGGGTTTACACACGTGATGAGCCCTAATCGGGCCATTGCCTGCTCGGTGTCTTTCTTAACTTACTGTCGCTTCTACGTAAGTATAAAGATCCCCGTCCATCTCCGCTCAGTTCACTCAGTTCCATCTCCGAACGCCCACACAGTTCGTGGAAACCACAGGGAGAGAGAGAGAGAGAGAGAGAGAGAGAGAAGAGAGAATGGCTGGTGCTAGATTTTTGTGTTCCTTCCTCCTCGTGACCGCTTGCTCCACCGCAGCAGCTGGCTTCGAGGGCGCCGACCTCGAGTCCTCCATCCTCCAAACCGTCGGCGACACCCGTCCCGCCCTCTCCTTCGTAGACTTTGCCCGCAGGTTAGATATCAACACCCCACTTAGGAAAAATTAATGCAAACAATAGAGTTGTGGATGTTAGACAATGAAGAGTACATAAACCTATAAATTTGATTAGATGATTGTCTGAGTTAAACTATCGGATATGTATAATCAATGACATCAATTTTAGTTTGGACAAGAGATCCGAAAAATGCGAGAGTCAATAAATAGAGAATTAGCTGACGTCGGCGTGACTGTGCAAGCTATCCGATAGAAGGCTGTTGTCGCAATAGGAGAGTGCTATCAAGAAAAAGCCTATTTTGATATTAAACAATAAAAAATACATGATCCTAATTACATGCATGACCTTATTGAAAATCAAGAAGTATTCTGGTTGTCTCTAACACTCATCTGGGTGTGTTCTTGATTTGTAAATTCGCCTTTGTTAACTATAAAAGATTGTTGACCTTTTCGATTGTTGTCGTTTATCCGCGTTGTTGGTGTTTGGTTTAGGCACGGGAAGACGTACAAGACAGCGGAGGAGATCAACTTGAGGTTCGATAATTACAGGGAGAATCTCAAGCTCATTCGATCCACCAACCAGAAGGGCTTGCCTTACACTCTCGCTGTTAATCGTACGTGGCAGTTCTTGACATTTTCTCCTTTCCTATTTCTTGTTTTAGACCTGAAGATCAATTCGGTCATAGTCGTTCCGACTTGTTTCATAACCCGAAGCCGAAGAGATGGTATATTTTAGCTGTTGCTGCTGTCGTCGTTGAGTTTGATTTGTGCTTGATGGGTGGACAGAGTATGCTGACTGGAGCTGGGAGGAGTTCAAGACGCACAGACTGGGAGCTGCTCAAAGCTGCTCTGCCACCACCAAGGGCAGCCACAAGCTCACCGACGATGTTCTTCCCGAAACGGTATTTTTCACGGCGATGCCTCAATCGGAAGCTTTCCGCTCGTATCATCCTTCGTTCAATGAGATAAAACTACTTTGATTTAGACTAGCAGCTGTACTGCTTTTAGCTGGTGTGGTGTCTTCTGTATCGATTGGCAATTTTCCCTGCCAAATTATAGCAAAATAGTTACTCAGTTGCCACTAGCTGTCCGCGTCTGCATCATAGTTTCGGGTGCGTTTGTTTTATAAAAAATTGCTTTTCGATAAAATATTTTCTAGAAATACAGTTAGTTTTTCTTTGTTTGGTGATATATAATCAATAATGTTTTTTGTTGTTCGGATATTATTGGAAAATGATTTCAATCTCACAACTTTATTTCATGCCAAAAAAAAAAAAATCCAACTTTTAAATTTTAAAAATTCGACTTTTCAATTATTTTATTTCTCTTTTTTATTTTTCTTTTTAAAAATTAGAATTTTTAATTTTCTTTTTTCTCATTTATTTTTCTTTTCTTACCTTCTCTTTTTCTCCCTTCCTTTGCCACTACCGGCCGATGACGGCCATAGCTCCACCTCGCCGGGACCGGGCGAGCCGCGAGTTTGCCGGTCTAAACGAGCACGGCTAGCCCAAACCTGGCGAGCTTGGGCTCACTTGGTTCGGCTAAGTTGCGAGTAGACCGACCTTGATAGAGCTTAGGTTGGTGAGCTCAAGTTCTCCTCTCGAGCTCAGCTTGGGCTCGCCTAGATCGGGCCGAGCCTTGAGCTCGCAGGCCTTGGCTGAGCTCGGCTCGCCTAGTTCGACCGAGCTGCGAGCTCACTAGTCTTGGCCAAGTTCGAGCTCGGCCAAGCTCAAGCTCACCTGGATCAGCCAAGCCTCAAGTTCGCCAGCCCATGTCTTGGCTAGTTGCCAACAATAAAGGAAGAAGGGGAAGAAGGAGGAAAAAGAGAAAAAGAAAAAGGAAATAAATAATCATAAAAAATTAGAAATAATTATAAATTAGATTTTTTAAAAAGATTACTTTGCTAAATATAAAATTTTCATCAAGCAAGGGCTCTAAGATTTGGAAATTTTGAAAAAGTTTTCTAGTTCTTTCAAAGGGGATATCATTTTTTTTTTTAAATTTAAATTTTGATAGGAAAACATTTTCCGTTGACTAGGAAAATATTTTCCGTTGGTTCATTTTTCAAAGTGAACCAAACGCCAACAAATGGGGTTCTACAAAACAAACACTTTCTTCGTTTTCTTTCAAACATTCATATATAATTGAGTTATAACGACAAAAATCCATTAGCTCCATTCATGACGACTGAACTTTCTTGTCCTCGCTTTTACTGATTGAAAGTGCTTGCTGAAACAACTTATTCTTTCTCTCCCCATCTCAAGGTTTTGGCACTTTTCATGAGATCTAGGGCTAGATTGCTGATTACTGTAGAATTTACTAGCCGATCATTGAAGTGTGAGACCTATGTCAATATTAGACCTTTATTGTCTTCCAATCCTTCATATTTACAGAAAGACTGGAGAGAAAAGGGCATTGTAAGCCCGGTTAAAGATCAAGGCGGCTGTGGATCTTGCTGGAGTTTCAGGTTTTTTTTTCTTCTCCTTCTCTTCTCTTAGATTTATATTTGTTACTCTCCCTAGTACGTGACGAGATTATTAACTTGGCAACTTATTGAGATGTCATGATGCTGGAGTGCCAGTGACCTCTAATTTGCACTTTTGCAGCGCCACTGGAGCTCTCGAGGCTGCTTATCATCAAGCATACGGGAAAGGAATTTCTCTGTCTGAGCAGCAGCTCGTGGACTGCGCTACAGCTTTCAACAACCAAGGATGCAATGGTGGGTTGCCGTCCCAAGCTTTCGAGTACATCAAGTACAACGGTGGCCTTGAGACCGAGGAAGCTTATCCTTATACTGGACGGGATGGTACCTGCAAATTCTCGGCCGGCAATGTCGCTGTTCAAGTTGTCGACTCTGTTAACATCTCTATGGTAAGTTTCATGGGCAATCTGTAGAGTTAGCCAAAAGAAAAGGAGGAAAAAAAAGGTCCAGAAATTGCATAGAGATAGCTTCAAATTGCCTATATGTTTATATTTGCAATGCATGGTGGATTCAGGGTGCTGAGGATGAACTTAAGCATGCAGTTGGCATGGTCCGGCCAGTCAGTGTGGCATTCCAGGTCGCAGATGGCTTCCAGCACTACAAGACGGGTGTCTACACCAGCGATAGGTGTGGTAGCACTTCCATGGTGAGCATTTTCAAATAAAATGAAAGGAACACTATGTCCATCTCAATCATGTTTGAAGGATGCTGGTGCGTAGGATTCATGAAGCTTTCTAAACATCTGTTGGAATTAATTAGGGATTCCTCTAGGATAATTTCCATTGTTAGAAATAGTTTAATAATTTTGTCCATATCTCTTAAGATAGCACATTTATTGCACGAATATCGCAAGGAAATGACACATATATTGTGCGTTATCTCCATTTGATTGTGCATATTTTAATTAAGATAAAGCCTAAAAATAAGTTGTTGTATTCTTCATTAATATATATGGGTTAAGAATAGCAAAACTACCATAACCTTGGTACGGCGCTCACTTGAGCGCCACAAATTTGAAAAATTGAGTACTTGAATGCCATCGGTGATTTACCTCTTCGGAAATCCACTAGCCATCTTGCATGACTTCGCCGACACTGATATGGACACTAAACATCTGCTGGAGATAATTAGAGATTTCTCTAGTATAATTTCCATTGTTGGAGAAATTTTAATAATTTTATTCATTATTTATATATCTCAAGATATTGCGCGAATACTGCAGCCAAATGGTGCGTACATTGCACGTCTATCTCCCTTTGATTGTGCATATTTTGATTGAGATATTATTTTAGAATAGTTATCTAATAAAGCCTATAAATAATTTGTTTCACTTTTCATTAATATATATCGAAATACACGCAAATTCCACATTTCTATTTTCCACATTGTTATTCTTAATTACATCGATAAATCTCTACCGCGACATTTAATTTGAGCATCTATCTCGTCAAGATCCATATAATTTGATTCCTTACTGTTAATGAAGTTTTGCATGAAAGGCGATACTCATGCTCGTGCCTAATGAAAACTGAATGTATTGTATCAGGATGTGAACCATGCTGTTGTCGCTGTCGGTTATGGAGTTGAAAACGGTGTTCCATACTGGCTTATCAAGAATTCCTGGGGAGAGAGCTGGGGCGACAAAGGATACTTCAAGATGGAGATGGGGAAGAACATGTGTGGTAAGTTCCCCCTTTTGGTTTTGGTAGAACTACTAGAACAAAACGGTGCTAGGATAACTATGCTTTTGAAATTCTCGCTGTTGTTTTAGTCCATGTCCATTCCTTTTATGCTTGACTTTCTACTAAGTTACTCCGTCCTCGTCTATCTGTCGATCTTAAATTGCAGGTGTCGCTACTTGTGCATCATACCCTGTTGTGGCCTAGATTGTTTTTAGAGAACCTAATGGTCTCGTGCGCCAAGTGATTCGAGATATATTTGCTTCACCTCAAGGTTGAGTACTGTAATGTAGCATAGAAGGGTTTATGCTTTAGCGTACAAAAATAATCTTCGGGACAATTGTAATTCCATATGGTTACTGTTATGTCAACGAAGACCTTATAAATTCCAATCTATGTTTGCGTGGCATGAAACCCTATCGTTGCAAGAATAACGCATTGCTGCAAAGGAAAATATGATTCTTCCACTATTAAAACAGCATGGGATTGAAGGGGCAAAATTTCACTCGAACTGAACGCTTTCGCTTATTTGCTCAGTAGAGATTGAATGCACGGTCTTACACGCATGCTAACACTCACCATGCGATGTTTAGATAGCCTAGGAGATGTGATACTATCTTAATTGCACCAGAAGAGACAGTAGCCAACATCTTTTATTCGCAGGGCAAATTACACATGCAAAGATAAGCAAAAGTTCATAGTTCGATTCATATCCTCATTCCTTAACATGCTAATTCGAATTACATCGTATTGTGCGCATGTTGCACAACAGCAATTCTTTTTCCTTTTCTTTTCGGTCGTCCGTTATAGTAATTGCTTGTCCTATTGGTGCCTGAAACACTACAAGGCTCTCAAATTGCAATCGTCACGGTTCTCTTTTTCTTGCATTTGTCATTTCCCATGAGCTCGATCGACTAGAGTTCAACTCCGGAGAGAGAAGCTCATGATATATGCCTCATTCTTTCTCCAGAGAAACAAGAATAGTACCAAAGATTTTCCAATTTAATATGTTCATAGAGTGATTAATAACAGGGCATGCAAATGCGGGGATAATCATTTAAAAAGTCTCAAACCTATTGTACATGATTCAATTCAATTCTAAATTTTTCAATTTGATCAATTTAGTTTCAAACATTTTGATGATTTGCCAATACAATCATTTTAACCAATTTAAACTGGCAATCTCCGAAGTAGATGCCAACCTTCCTACATGATACAACCGTTAAGGTAGTTGGCGCTAACATAGACAAATTTTATAAATTTTTCTACATTTTTTTTCTATTTTTTTCCCTTTTTGTCTTTTTTTTTTAATTTCCTTTTTATTTTCAATTTTCCTCTATTGATCGGGCCAAGGCAATGGTTGACAAAGATCGTCGACCACAAGCGATGGCTAGAATGCCCTCGTCAACCCTCCCGGGCCTTTTTCCGAACACAGTCTAGGTTAAAAAAGTACTAAAAAAGTCCTAAACTTATTGTATTGTTATCAATATAATTATAAACATTTCAATTAGACTAATTTAGTCATAAAATATCACATTAATACCAATTGAGTCTATCTTGCCAATTTAGATCATAAATTGCTCACGTCCTACGTTGCACGGATGACACCGAGTGGACTTTTTATAATTTTTTAATAATTTTTTGAATTTATTTATTTCTTTTTCCTCTTTTTTTTTTCAATTTTTTTTTTTAAAAAAAAATCTACATTAGTGTTATTCGTGTCACATCGAACGGCCGGCGTTCATGTCAACAATTTCTTACCTAAATTAATCGAATGACCTCAATTGATATCAATGTGAAAATGTTTAAAATTTTGGTCCAATTAAAACTCTTTTTTTTTTTTAAAATAAATTGAAAAATTTCTACATTATTGTTATTCGTGTCACATCGAACGGCCGGTGTTCATGTCAACAATTTCTTACCTAAATTAATCGAATGAATTCAATTGATATCAATGTGAAAATGTTTAAAATTTTGGTCCAATTAAAATTTTTTAAAATGAATTAATACTAATGCAATAGGTTTAAAACTTTTTTTCATATTTTTATGATTAATTCAATTGATATCAATGTGAAAATGTTTAGGACTTTGCTCCAATTTAAAAATTTAAAAATAAACTAATATTAATGTAATAGGTTTAGAACTTTTTTTTATACTTTTCTCGTAACCAAGAGACGAATATTTTCTCCAAAATTAGACCCGAAGAGATTGGAATTTAACAACCTAGAGTAAGCCTTGTTCCTTCAGAAACCGGCGACCGATACTCGATAAGCCCGTAAAGTGGGGACCCTCGAAGATCTTTTCTTGTGCAGGACAGAACAAAAAAGCCCTCTTCTTGGCTCGCAGAGAATAGTTTTTTCTAGTGTCTCTACGTGAAAAGGAAGATTAGCAACCAGCAATGGATCGAGGGCCGGCAAGGGCATCACGGCCTTCGCCTGTGGCCAGCCACCTCCGCCAGCCATTCCCGAGCCCCAATTACTAACGGAGATTAGCTAACATTCATATCCTTACAGAAATTGACTTATGGCAAAATATTGGGTTAAAGTCCGTACATGAATATCCTTCGTGATATCTTCCCATTCAACAATAGGTAAGGGTGTAATGGCCCTGTTGGTGCGTGCAAACCTCAAAAGCTCTCAAATCGTGATCTTCATAGCTCTCTTTTCATCTGTTATGTCATATTCCACTCGATCGATCGATCAAAATAAATTACAGCGCGGGAGTAGAGAGAAAGAGACTGGTGAAATATGCCTCATTCTTTTACCCCAGGAAAAAGAATTGTACCAAACCTTTGCTAATTTAATAACTTCCTAGAGTGATATAAAATGTAGTCAACAAAAGAATATAAGGGTGTGTTTGTTTCACTGAAAGTATTTTACCGGAAAGTGTTTTCCGGATTTTCAGCCGTTTGGTCCTCTAAAAAAGATTTGGTTAACGGAAAATACTTTCTGGTCAACACATATATTATGTATTATTTCAAGAAAACGAATTCCTCCGTCACAGAAGGTGAAAACACTTTCCCTTTTCATCTTTTCTCCTTTTCCATATTTTTCACCTCCAGATCTAGGAAATCTCTCCTTCTCTCCCTTGCTCGATCCGTTGCTCAAGCAGCACGACACCGAGGCGAGATCGCAGGAGCTAGGGCTCCGGCAACTATCGCTTCCCCACTAGAGCCGGGCGTAGCGAATCCTCCACCAGCGTCATCGCCGCGCCCATCGCTTCGGGCCAGCGGGCGATCATCGTCACACGGTGGCGAGCCGCACGACGACCTCAGCTCCTCCGCTGCCTCCTCCTCGCCCCGGCCGCGCGGCGTTGCTCCAACCATCCTCCGCTTCGCTGCTCGGGCGAGGACCTTGGTGGCGGCGGGGACGGAGCGGCAGCGGCTAGGTTGGCTCGAGCTCGGGTCCTCACGCCAACCATCGGCACCTCCATCACTGCCACCTCCGGACCGCGATATTGGAGTCGTTGGAGCATCGGACGTTGATCGCGACCGCCGCCCCGGCTGCACCACCCTACCCCTCCCCGGCGGGCGCCGGGCGCCGCGAGGTCTCCTCTATCCAAGCCCATCGGGCTGCTGCGATCCAGCCGGCGGAAACCCTAGGCCCGACGAGACGGCGATCGGAGCTCTGGATTGATGGGTCGATGGGGGCGATACGGATTGGGCGATTGTCGCTGGAAGAGAGAGAGAGAGAGAGAGAGTTTTGTCCAATGCGGAGGGAGAGAGCTTTTTGCAGGAAATGAGAAAAGGACAGATGGTGATGTTTTCCTCCTTTCTACATTTTCTTTCTTTTTGCTTCCTTTACTTCTCAAATCAATATAATTATTATAAATTTATTATAAATTAAAAGTTAAATTTATCACAAAGAACCTCTAAACTAGTACATTTATAACGAATTTATCTTTCATTAATTTTTGTCAAATTAAAGTAACATGAACTCAATTAATTAATTTGAAAGTAAGAGGCACACTATTGTCAATTATTAGGTCAAATGTCATTCAATCATTTTTCAAATGCGATCCAAACACCAGAAAATACTTTCATTCCCGTATCATCAACAAAGGAAAACTAACCATTTTCCTGGAAAATGGTTTCCCGGAAAACATTTTCCAAAAGCGTTATGTTTTTCGTGAAACAAACACACCCTAAATTGTTGGATCCTTTCCCTTCTAGCTTACGATGAAACATAACCCAAAAATCGATCCCTTCACTAGACCTTGCTAAAATTTCTCCTCCTTTGCATATTAATGGGAGGCCTACAAATTATTTTGGATGATAAAAAACAGCGGATATTTACATTTAAAATGAGCAGAGGATTTAAGGATCTGGAAAGCTAATGACCCATTAAGGCCTTGCAATAGCAGCTGCGTTTCATTTTTCCTGAGGGCATTGTTCATGACTGATCATCTCACTCTTTAGTGATGCATAAGCCAGAGACTTTCGACTTGGATGCTAGAAGTCTCCATTTTGGACTTCTGATCCATGGGGACATCTAGATAGCTATCAAAATCTCTCTACTATACATGAAACAACTGTCTCCAGCTCTCTGCATAATTGAGCTGTGATGCCAGGTATTACCTCCCGGGTCCTGATGTTGCTGTACTGGATGTGCATAAGCTCTTCACAACATCAAAACACTTTTCATGCCCCCGGACAGATTGAGCTACCTCCCAGCCTGAGAACCAACAAAGATGAAAACAAAGTCGGTAAGCACGTCCACTCTAAAAAACTGATGGACATTATTCTGCAAACCCTACTGTGCATTTCATTCTTCGTAAAAACAAGTGTGCAATCATCGACACAATAAGTATAGACATTATTTTCCAGACAAAGAAAAACATCAGCACCTTTATACTGATAAACATCCTCAAAAATAATAAGATAAAAACGACTCTCCGAGCTTGGTCAGCAGTTCGCTAATTGAATCATCCACACTATCAAAATCACAAGGATCATTAATCCAGCAAGAGGTGATGGCACCAGTTGCTTATCGCCAATTTATGTGAAGACTTTGGCAAGATCAATGATGTGATGGAGCAACTGACCGTTGAATGCTAAGTAAAAGAGAAAAAATAGTAAGATTGCAATGAGGTGGGTTCAACCAAGCAAGGAATGAGATCGTGTGCACCATGGTTTTAAGAGCATGGAATGTGAAACTAAACACGTGTCCAAATCTTTAATCAGGACAGCACATGAATGGAGGCAAGCAGGACAGATAGTAGCGTCCATTGTCATGCATCCATTAATGCAAATAAGAAACCGCAATATCCTCTAACTGTAGCACCAGCAAAGCAGAGTAATCATAATGACGACAACGGCAATGATGAACATTCGTTAGCTTTCGCAAATAGCACAACAAGAATTATTATATTACTAATTTTAAATAACAAGTTCGCCAGATTACTTACAGCTTCATAACTGATTCGTGCTTTTGAAGGCCTTCGCTCGACCCGGTTCTAACCCGACGGGCGTCTCTGCTCGTGTCTTCGTGGTGCTGACGATGGCAGATGAGACCTCATCGGGCAGACAGATGGCAACAACGGTGGCGACGACGGGCTTGATGGCAGCAGCAAGCTGCTTAGCGGGGACGACGTCATGGTGCAGCAGCGGCATACGAAGAGCCGCTCGGCCAACCGGGACTATGGTGCAAGAGGCGGTGGCTAGGGTTTTGGGGCGACGCTGGCAGGGACGACGGCTCGGCTCGAGGGTTCAACAGCTCGGCGTAGGGACGGCATTGTGGCTGAGTAGCGGCGGTGAGATGAGCAGCAGTGGCCCAGCGCAATAGGGGGTCATGGCTAGTTGTCGAGGATAGAGCAAGCGGCGTCGTGGCTTAGGCGGTGGATCGCGGATGGCAGTGACTTGGGCTTTCCGTGACAGTGTCGGAGGCTGAACGGTGGCGGCGGCTGGCCTAGTGCTGCGACGGAGCTTGACCCCGTAGACCCTCCTCCCTTAGATCTGGGTCTCCGGACCTCCCCGGATCTCGCTCAAGCCCTCCTCTGCCCACGAGCTCCTTCGATCTCCCTCCTCTCTTCGGCTGACCTCAGATCTCCGGCTGCTCACCCTCAAGCCTCCCCTGAAGTCTCTCGGGGAGGTTCTCGAAGCTCATTGCCGGTGATCCCTCTTGGCGTGTCTTTGGCCTTCGTCGGGGACCCTATTTATAGGCAAGGGGAAGGCCGGTCGACGGAGCTTCAGCCGCCGGTCCTCACACGCAGACCGGCCACAGGTGCGGCCAAACCGGCGTCTCCTCAGCTACCCACTTGCGTGTCCCGTCTTCTGCCAATATACTCTTCTTCTCTCTACGGTAGGTCGTCCTCGGTGTGCGTCGCCGGCCACTGCGCGTGAGGTACAGAGGCGAAGGGGAGAAGAGCAGAGGAAGAAGAAGAAGGAAGGAGGGGCTAGGCCAAGGGAAAAAGGAGTGGGCCTGGGGGCCCGTGCGGGGAGTGAGAAAAAAGGTGGGCCGGGCGCAAAGGCCCAGCCTCAACGGGCTGTTTTTATTTATTTATTATCATTATTATTTTTTTAGGTAAATTATCCAAAAAAAAGTAAAAAAAAAAAAGGGGGAAATAAAGATTAATGGATGCAAATAAAAACTAAGCCTTAATTGATGCAAAATATTTTTGTTAGGGTCAAATTGATCCCTAATTTTTTATGCAATTTAATTTAAAATGCCTAACCAAAATTTAGGTGTCAATAGTTGCCCATCTTTGAATGTGAGTTCGCAAAGCTTGTATTCAAAGACGAACTGATACCTAAATTTTGTCCATACACATGCAGTAGATTATATCTTATTTGGGACCAAGTGTCTTATGCAGGAAAAAGAGCAATATAACATTATACATACTAAGACAAATAAGAAATACCTGTAGTTACTTATTGGGAATGAATGAGATAGGGCGCAAACCCTGAGTTTGGCAAGTATTAGGGTACCATCTTACCTGATGATGTAAGGAAATTGCTTTTCTAGGACCTAAACCATTCTTCGATCGCCTGTTAGAGCAATAAATTGTTTGTCTAGGACCCGAACATTTCTTCAGTCGCCTTGACGGGAAATTGCCTTTCCAGGACTCAAACCATTCTTCGATCACCTGTTAAAGCAATAAGTTGTTTACCCGACCTTTCTCGGGGAATGCGCCGACCTTTCTCAGGGCATCTGTTTGTTGGGTGCCCGATCTTTATCAAGGACATCGGTTGATTACCCGACCTTTCTTAGGCATCTATTTGTTTGGTGCCTGATCTTTATCAAAGACACCGGTTGATTATCCAACCTTTCTCGGGGGATGTGCTGACCTTTGTCAGGGCATCTGTTTGTTTGGTGTCTGATCTTTATCGAGGACACCGGTTGATTACCCGACCTTTCTCGGGAGATGCGCTTTTCTCAGGGCATCTATTTGTTTAGTGTCTGATCTTTATCAAGGACACCAGTTGATTACACGACCTTTCTCGGGGGATGCGTCAACCTTTCTTAAGGCATCTGTTTGTTGGGTACCTGATCCTTATCAAGGACATCGGTTGGTTACCCAACTTTTCTCGGGAGATGCACCGACCTTTCTCAGGACATCGGTTTGTTGAGGGATACCTAGACATTCGCGGGCTTTGAAAGAGCACTTGGATGATCATAAGTACGGACCCTGGGATATCCATAAATGTCTCTCACCTCTTGGTACATGGAACATTGAGGACGTACCTCGGATATTCGTGAAAGTCTCTCACCTCCTGGTAATTGGAATATCGAGGACGCGCATTGAATATTCGTGAAGGTCTCCCACCTCCTTGTAGTTGGAATATCGAGGACGCGCCTCGGATATTCATGAAGGTCTCCCATCTCCTGGTAGTTGGAATATCGAGACACACCTCGAATATTTGTGAAGGTCTCCCATCTCCTGGTAGTTGGAATATCGAGGACATATCTGTGATATTCGTGAAGGTCTCTCACCTCCTAGTATAGGGAACATCAGGACGTGACTCGAATATTCGTGAAGGTCTCTCACCTCCTGGTAGTTGGAATATCAAGGACATGCCTCAAATGTTCGTGAAGGTCTCCCACCTCTTGGTAGTTGGAATATCGAGGAAGTGCGTCGAATATTCGTGAAGGTATCCCATCTTCGATAGTTGGAATATCAAGGACGCACCTCGAATATTTGTGAAGGTCTCCCAAGGACGCGCCTCGGATATTCGTGAATGTCTCCCATCTCCTGGTAGTTGGAATATCGAGGACGCACCTCGGATATTCGTGAAGGTCTCTCACCTCCTAGTAGTTGGGAATTTCGAGGATGCGCCTCGGATATTCGTGAATGTCTCTCACCTCTTGGTAAATGGTGAATATCGAGGACGTGCCTTGGCTATTCGTGAAAGTCTCTCACCTCCTGGTAAAAGGTGAATATTGAGTACGTGCCTCGGTTATTCGTGAATGTCTCTCACCTCCTGGTAACATAAATTTGAATGTAGCACAAGGCTTACCCGGACAGCCGCAGGCACTCAAATAGCCGGAACACCTAGGTAGCCACAGGTGTACAAAGTAGTGGAATACTTGGGATAATCACAAGTATTTAATGATACGATCTGGGACCACTTAGGCAGGTCCATACGTCATGATGATAAGAGAGCATACCTGGATGGTGGCAGGTACTTGAAGACAACGGGATACTTGATCAGTCGCCAATACCCATACTATGGGGACAACTCGAACATGTTGAGTGTCGGTAAGAGGGAGCACCCGAATAGTGGCGGGTACTCGAAAACAAAGGGATACCTGGACAGTCGCAAGCATCCAAACTCTGAAGACAACTTGAACCGATCGAGTGTCGATAAAAGGGAGTACTCGGACAGTGGTAGGTACTCAAAGATAAAAGATAAGGGTAGAGATATGCTCACCGGATAATATCTTTAATCTCTGAAAATATGTCTACTACTTGCACAATATGCACACATGATTGTACATACTTGTAAATTCATGAATTCAAGTGTGATTCATACATGATAATTTTGTCAGTTTTGCATCATCTAAGTTCCACTGGGGAAAATTTGGAAAGACAACCTTAGTTTAGAATGTAGATGTCTTGAACATGCCAGATGAGGGATTTTCAATCTAAAAGAACTTTCCGCTCATTCTCATGGAAAAGATTGTTTTATCTTGATTATTGATGCAGGATTTATAAGGACCACACTATCTCACTGTCATCATGTCAGCAGGGGTTCGAGTATTCTCGCAAGCGGTATGACTTTACCTATATGAGAGGCCTTTGTCAAGACCGTAATGTAGGCTTGGTCAACGGCTTATCAAAGGGGACCATCAAGGCCAAGGCTTATGAGAGAAATGCCGCGCGATCATCTCCGGGTTTACAAGTCAAGAACCCTGCGAAAAGAGATAGAATAATTCTGCTCGTACTTCTTCGAGCGATGCTTGCAAACATATGAAATCTCAGTTAATTGAAGTGCCCTAGTCTGAAGAGACTTTTACGATGGGACGTAATGTAGGCTTGACTTATGTGTAAAAGGATGAGAGTTGGTGATCGTCTTGGCATTGTCACCGGTCTTTCTTTTCACAGCCAAGAATTTTCCCAATGGAGGTTCTATTAATTGAACCATAATAGCCACTTTGTTTAGGAGTACCAATGGTTGAAATTGACTTTTTGACTGAGAGCATTAGCCTTGCTTTTACTAGGCACATTGCTTTTTCATGCCCTTAGTTCTTTTAATTCCAATTTTCTCATCTATGGGCATTAACATTGCTTTTACCAGGCACATTGCTTTTTTATGCCCCTAGTTTTTTTTTTTTTTTGAGGAATTGGCCTAGGCAAGTTCAAGCAAAACACTGCTATTAGACTCTTGCGGTTTTCCTTTTTTGGTCAGCGCTCTCACGCTGCTTGACTGGCAATACTTCTTGCTTTGTCTCGATGTGAGGGCAGAATTACATACTCATTTGGGTTGTACAATGAATACAGGTGCATAGAGAAAGAATTGATCTTCGTCATTCTAGGGCATTTAAATTATCGTAAGTGTTCAATATGCAATAAAGACACCCGAAGATTAATGCAAGTGCGAGTAAGAAAATTTCTATCCCCTTTCTCACCTTGTGATGCCGCCTCACCTCGGATCTGCCCTAGTGTAGGGTGGTTCTTGATAGGGGTATGAAAGAAATTTCACAAGTGTATGGGGCTCAAAGGGGATAAGCAATGGATAACCTGTAGCGTTTAGGGTAGAGAAATAAAATGCCTCTCACTGTTTTGGTTATCATACCATTCGCAAGAGAACTCTTTACTCTGCAAATATGGAATTTTCTGCACTCATCTCACAAGTGTATGGATAGGGGACTGTGTGTAGGATATGGCTTGCCTTTCATCTACCTGAAGCGCCTCATCCAACATGCTCGATCAATCTTATATTCTTCATTCAGCTATCTATTTTGATAATCCTCAGTGGAATTAGTGATTTAGACAGGTAAAATCATCATGCGAAATCCATTTGGAAAAGGCATGCAACATTTTAAATACGAGAGATTTTGTACAAATAATTGAATTTACTCAAAAGTATTCTTTTAACAACTTTTGAGAATTATATTTACAAGTATGTTAAATTTTGAACATCAAAGGGGTTATTCACAAATGGGTGTCCACGGCCTATCCTTAATCAATAGGGATATGACACATGGATGATCAACCAGGGGTTGGGAATTTGATTGGGCATCTCTACTTTTGCCCCTGCAGAAGAGAAAATGCAAAAATGAGTTGATTAGTAGGGCCAAAATCAAATGTGAGTTGAAGCCTGAAGGATTTTTGTCATTTACTTCGGCAATTCACGGGACGTCATTTTGTTTGGGAGAGCTTATCAGAGTCTGACATGTCTCTCATTGATTTGTTATTCGTAGCTTTGACGATCAAGTGATCCTGTAACAAACAAGAGGGAACGTGTTAGTCACGAACTCACTCAGGAGTTGAACAACTGGGAGCGATACAACATTACCCTTCCTTGGTTTATTAATGATTGAATAGACCTAAAGTACGAGAAGGACACGAAGTCCTACATCTTTCGTTTTGTTAGGTCAATTATTCTCTCGTTTTTGCAGTTGCAGGAGAAGGAAAAACTTCTTATTAGTTTCTACACGTGGCAACTAATTGCCGTTTTCGAGGATCGAACCCTAGTCGCGTTTGGACCACTTCAATCCCCATACCACCAAGCTACAACACCGGTAGTGTTCATGGAGCACTTATTTTTCCATTTAATCGAACTGGCTCCCGGACGACACGTCCTTTCACACCAAGTTGGGTGAATTTGATATAGGTGACTTCCATATATTTGTTTGACCAGTATCGATTTACTCAAATTAACTTATTGAGTTTGTTGCCTGAATTCCAATGCTTCCCGTCAAGTAGAGGAACTATGTCAAAACAATGTCAGAGAGGGAGAATATTGGAAACGATACCAAATTACTATCCCTCGGAGTTTGTATTTGATAATTCCTAGAGATATTCGAATGTCAATGACGGCCTTTTTGTCTTGACACAGTTCAATGTCTCTTTTGATTGGCCTTCCTCATTTGTGGCCATGTGTGTACAATTGATGGTTATTGGTTCATCTTCAACGTCTTCCTTCTGTGGAATTTTTCTTCTCTCTTTGACTATATGATCATTAGCAGCATTGGGCAAAGTCATGTACCTCAAGCTTCCATGGAACTCGAGATGGACAATCAAAATTTCAAGTTTTCTGATGGCAATCATTTCATCTGGAACAAGAAGTGAGGTTTCTAGGTTCCAAAGTCATCACCATGTGCTTCTTGACTTGTCGAAGCTGGAAATCTCATTAATGAAATCGCAACGTCTAGTTGCTTGGGCATGTGGTGCGAGGAAGATATTGCTTAGACTTGAGATAGAGTTGTGCAGATGCGAGGTAGAGTGTATAGAGTTCTAGGACCGTCTCGCAAAATGGGAAAGTTGAGAGTAGTATGGTAGAGGTTACCCTGCCCTAAGCTACCATGGTATGCATGCTTCGAGTTTAACCGTATGCTTGTGCTTATTACGTCCTATCTTTCGCCTCCTATAAATAGAAGAGAGAGAACGTCATTTCCATAATTATGTTCAAGGAATAAAACTTACCCTTTTTGAAAAGGGATGATCTTTTATGTTTGCCCCTGCTTTCTTGAAAGAGTGTTTTAGAATCTGACAAGTTCACATGATGTGCCAATTTCAAATGCCCCTTGTCACGTTAAGTCAAAGGGGATGGGGATGATATTCTAAGACACGAAGTAAATAATTTAGAAAAATAAATAGGATTAAATTTAACATCTTGCTTTGACAAAAGCTTTTGGTAGTGAAATATATTTTTTGTTTTTCAAAAGTATATATTTGGGGGGGGAGGAGGAAGCATGAGGAAGCCCAGCCCTCAGTATTCTCCTTGAATGATAGTTTCTTTTCATGGTTGGCTAGCATCACCGAGTTGGTTTGGAATACCGCCTCATGCTCTCAAATTATTTTCAAATTATTTAGTACTAGGTGGATTTACATTTTGGAAGAGTGATTTCAAAATTCAATTCCTCAAGTGGAAATGATGTCAAAACAAACCAGAATTAAGAAAGATGGTCAAGTTCCCACGTAGGGGAATATGCAATGAAATTAAAAATGGTTCTTCTCGAGCGGGCTTGCACCCCTCTCCCCCGATGGTCCTTCATCAATGGTGCCCATGAAGAAATCACCAGTCACGCCTTCTTATGCTCCCAGGTTCGTGGATTTTAGATCATCCATACCCCCCATCCGCAATGAAATTAAAAATGATGATGGTTATAAAAATCATCCATTCCGTCAAGGACAATGATGAATTCAAATTCATTTTTCTTTTGATTATGCAGAATGGTACTTTACGGGGGATTGAGTAGTTAACATAGTATTCGAATTTACTACTCGGTTGCCCAAGGTGTCCATGATTGCATTTCCTCCATTCATCTCCTTAGAGTGTTTAGGGAACATGGTATGAGTGCTCGGTACCACGAGGAGGTCATATTTTCCATAACATAGCCATGGAGAGCGGAACGTCAATAATCCAGCATCCAAAAGATCCTGGACCTCATCTTTTAAGACAGTATAGTCATCTAGCGAGTGCCCCAACTCCCTTGAATGGTAGTCACAATCCTTGGCTGGATCATGATCCGGGAAGTACTCGGGGGCAAGGCGTCTCAGCTTCTTAGAGATCATTCCTTGCTCTAGGAGGATGGGGAAAATAGTGACCATCGATTTAGGAAGTGGCGAATATGCTCTCATGTTGCTTGATGACTGAAGTAGCCGAGTTCCTTATCAGGTTGTCTCGGTAAGGTCTTCTTCATTCATTTCAGTTGCCGACTCCTCATTGTGATGAGAGAGGAATGCATAGGCAGCTTGAGTGAAATTCTCCGTCAAGTTGTATACTGCTTCGTGCAGTTCATTAACTTGACGCTGAAGCTAGCTGAACGAAAAGTTATCACATGTTTCTTCTGGTTGTTCCTCCTCAATGACACCTATAAAAATGTCTCCAAACATAGTGGTCACGTCATCTGGCCCTTCTTTCTTTGTAAGTGTCGGCTAAATTATGCTATCATGACCCATGCCCAAGTAAATGGGAAACTTCGAGCTTTCGTCGCTAAATTTTTTTGGAACGTCAATCATTTCTTCCTCTTTATGAGTCATCTTTGCAAGGCTTGGGAAGATTTTCTCAAGGCGGGGGTATAACAGGCCGGCCTTCTTTTTTGCCTTTTAGTCCTAGCATTGTTCTTTTCCTTTGTAATATCCTAAACCGATGATGTGGGGTCTCCTCAGGGCTTTGATAGGCTCCCGGATGCCTTGGCTTCCCTTATCGAGCCCTTGACCTGGGGTAAAACCGTATCCAGCCATGATTTTCCCTACCATGATTGCAGAGCTTGTCATTTCGGGGACGAGGGGTGGAGTCCCTCGAGTCCCGTGTTTAGCAGACATAAGTTCGAACAATTGATAGCTGGATTCATTTTTGCCACCAGGTTCAACATAAGGGATGGCCATCTCGTGGTAGATGTGGTGGTCTTCTTCTTCGCGGACCGTGACCAGTTTCCCTTCAACCACGAACTTTACATTTTGGTGGAGGCTTGAGGGTATTGCTCTAGCGACGTGGATCCATAGGCGGCCTAAGAGGAAATTGAATACAGTGGGGATATCCACTACTTGGAACAAAATTTTGAATATGGTGGGACCTATTTGAATACAATCTCAATTTCACCCATTGTTTCATTCTTCGTCCCATTGAATGCTCGAACGAAAGTCTTGGCTACCTGGATTCGCGACGTCTTTATTTTAAGACGATAGAGTGTCGCTAGTGGACATATGTTAATAGCGGATCCATTGTGTTGACACCTAATTTTGACCATGCTTTGCTTACTTACATTAAGCATTCCATAGCATTGAATGTAGGTAATAATAACATTTAGGATTAAACTTACCTTTTAGAAAATAAAAAATAGAGGATAATAAATAACATATAAAATAAAACATTTGGAGGGAGATTTTGGAAATTTTTGCATAATGAAGTATTTTTCTTATTAAAAATATATCCTCATTTCAAAATTCAAAAAAATTGGTTGTTGTTTGATTTTGGAGCCATTTTTCTTGTTGAGTTGTTGAGTGAATATTTCACTCGCAAAACAAACTTGATTTTTTTTTGCTCTATAAATGGAGAGTCCGAGGCTTCGATAAGGGGGGCTTTCTCGGGGGTGTGTTTCTCTTCATCGAAGAAAAAAAGAGAAAAGCCAAAAAGGTGAAAACAGACAAAAATGGGCTTCGGTTCTTGAGGGAAAAAGAAGAAAAGTCAAAAGAAAAAGTGTGCAGAAGAAGAGAGAGTGACGTGCAAGTAGACAGGTGAGGTAGGAGAGAGAGAGAGAGAGAGAGAGAGAGAGAGACAAAAAAAAAAAGACTCATGTTCATCGTCTCGTTCGAGGCTTCCCACGTCATTCCGCCTACCGTCCTTGGCTGCGCCGGTCGCCGTCGCCGCCGTTCACCACTCCCTCTTACCCGAAGCCACCACCGTCACGCGGCTCGATGCCGCCGGCGCCGCGCGACCCAACGCCCGCCTCCGTGACGCCGTCGCCCCAAGCTCCGGCATGCCTCGCCCGCAACCCGTGCCAACCGAGCCGTTTGCGGCTTGTGACGTCTCGGCCTCGGCCTACGCGTCCGCTCGGAGCCTGGTGCCGCCTCGCCTCAGCCAGCCCCTGCTCGACGATCGCTGCTGTCTCGATCTCACCGCCCGAGTGTCCAACGCCAACAGCCGCCAGCCCCACGACGCATGTAGCACCGCGCCTCTGTCACCGGCCGGCGACCTCCCCGCGACGCTTGCGGTGCCCTCGCCCCGTTCCGCTCGTCGCCTCCGCTTGCCCATTCGTGCCCGAAGTCAATAGCTCGTCTCCGCGCGCGCGTCTCCGCCATCGCTGCTCTGCTACACTCGACACCAAAAGTCGCCGCCCCTGCCTGCGATGTTGCTCCTCCTTTGCTCCGCCCAGCAGTGACCCCCAACGTCACTGCTCACCACCCTTGCTGCCTTGCCAACCAAGCCCTCCGCCCGAGCGATGAGCCGTTACCCCGATCGAGCCTCGCTTCCTCGGCTGCGCCATCGCCCTCGCCCGAGCGATCCCCTGTTTTGTTGCAAGTCTACCTTAGCCGGACCTCGCCTGATCTCGCCGAAGCTCTGGCCACCAGGACCCATCACCCTCGGTGAACCACCATCGCAAGCAACCACTTGTGCCGGCGCCACCCCTTGAGAAAGCCGTACCCTGGAATAGGTAAAAATTTTAGGCTAAATTTAGTTCGAGTATTCGGACTCATAGTTTTTTATTCTAACTTGATTCTCTTTGATTTATTTTTATCATTATCCGATTAGGAATTTTGTCATATTAAGTCATAATAATAAAAAATATTGAGCCGCGAGACGTCGGGTTAGATTTTTTTTATTATTTCCACTTTTCATGGCAAATTCATGGATTGCTTTGCATCATTGATTCTCATTAAAATAATATGTCGTTGATATACATTGGTGGATTTTCAATAGGACATATATTTTGGTGTGTTATCATTATTTGCTCATCACATATCATGCATTATAGGTATTTAGGTCCATACACATTTCATGTTTAAAGCAACGCATTTTTTAAGATTCATATAGAATTAGGATAACTTTCCTTTAATAAAACCAAAACTAAAAAAAAGAACAAAAAATGATATTTAGGTCATATAGATTTCATAATATGTATACCACATGTTGCATTTTAGTTAGTGAATCATAGTTTAATGTTTTCAGTATTCCCATCATGTAGTGTTTTTTTAATAAAAAAAAAAAGCCAAAGATTAGCATTGCTTCATTATGTTGCTTTCTTTTTAATAAGAATTATTAAGTCATTCAAAAAAAACACAAAGGTAACTTACTTGGTTAGTTAATAGGTTAGTTCATAATTAATCCCATTTTATGTCATCATTATTTAGTGTAGGTTGCATATATGTATTAAAAAAAGAATCATTAAAAAAAATCATAAAAAGAATATGCATATAGAATTACCATGTCATCCATCCCATATCATGTAGCACATGCATATTTAGGATCATGTAAATTAGGTTGCATACATATTGTGATGGTTCAAGTTAGGTCATGTGAATTGCATCTCACATGTCATTAAAGTAAAAATCATGCATATTAAATTTAAATTAAGATTGCATATAATTAATATTAAAAAAAAAACTTAAGTGTCATGTCATTTAGAAATCATGTTTAGGGAATGCATTTTTATTAGCATTTTTGTAGGTTTTTTTAAGAGAGTAGACCCTAATAAGGTTGTAGTTTACAATTTCTTACAATCTATAACTTCGGTTTATTGAATGTTATTTTTTTTTTTATTGTGCACCCGCATGACCACCCTTTGCATGTTAGTAGCTTAGGTTAAAATTAATCAAGACTGCGTGCAAAATATTTTTGAAATTAAAATGAAAAGGTACCGAAAGGGCATTAGATTAATCTAGCGTAACCATGTCCCCGGACCTATTGAATCTCTAGTTCGCAAAAGTAAAGTATTCTCCCATACTTTACTTGGGTTTCTAATCAACCCTAATTGGTTAGTGACGGCTCCAAATTGAGTATAATTGCATGTTCAAATGGATTAATTTCTTAGTATCAAGTCGCGATTGGTAGGACTTGGGAGGGTCCGTGCCAAGTCTTCGGACTTAGTAATCCATTAGTCCTCTTTGAATAATTCACCCTCGGGAAGGTCACGACAGCTTGGCGACTCCGCTGGGTACATAGTTAAAACTCATAATGGACATAGGCCTGTTTCTTTTTTTTCTTTTTTTTAAATATTTTGTTTGGCAGCATGGAAACAAGGTATGCTCCTAACATGAAGTGTTAAATGTTTTTACAGAAAGGAGGTATAAGGGGAGTACTGCTTGCTGACTCTTTGTTTTGTAGGAAGGTGTTGGGATTGAATGTTTTTCTTATATATTGAAGTGTTGCTTGCATTATGAATTGTTGTGCATGATTTTCAAATTGTCTTTGCACTACACATTGCACACACAACCTACCGTCGAACCTAGACCGCATTTAAGAATTCTAGGATGATGTTGAGAAATGAACCAACCTTGAACACAAGACTGCGATGTAGAGGTTGCCTTTCTCAACCCCGAAAATTTTTCTTGGTGTCAAAATTTTATCCTTGTTCGCGAAACTGCGTGACCATGGGATTTCCTTTTGATTGAGCCAGAGCCAAGAGGACCCGACATTTGTACGCGAGACTGCGACTAGTCGGCCCATCCTTTTGGCTCTAACTTGCTAAGCCTTGTAGTTTAGGTGTTAAGCCTCACGTCTCATGCGTCTGCCTATGTGGTTGCCATTTTCCTTTGTGAAGTAAGTGTTCTTACATTATAGTATGCAATCTATTTACTTTATCGCACTTTTTTTTTGGGTCCATGACAAAAGGTCGATCGTTGGTCTTAATCTATATATAAGGGGGAGATCCGATGTTCAATTCGTTCCAACTCCCAAAATTGAACATCTTGAAGAAACGATGGAAAGGAATGAGGTTCATATCTCTGAGTTGGTTCGACAAAACAAAAAGCTTTGAAAGACTGTGATCTCCCAATTGTATATGGGAAAGAGTCGCTAGATTTAGGAGTTTAATTCCAGCTTTAGGGTGTTATTTCAATTTCTTAGATTGATTTAATTTCCTAGGGAGTTATTTTAATGTCTTAAGTTGATGTCTTTGGAATTTGATTTCACTTAATAAAATAAACGATCGACCGTTGTCATGGACCAATCTCATTTGTTATGATGCTTACTGTATTTTTTTTTTTTTTTTACATGGAATAGGTAACAACACAGCTCACCTAAGATCGCCAATCCGTACTCGTTCTAGAGCAACAATGGCCGACGACACCGAACAAATGCGTGTTGTTGAACAAACTCGTATCGATGCCCTCGAATCGGAAATGAAGTAAGTCTTGAATGTTCTTGAGCAGCTCTCTAAACAAATCGATTCTCTCCAAGCAAACACCGCCCTACCAACTCCGTAAGTTGAAGTGGTGTTACCACAACGTGCTCCCCTAACTGATCCGAGAGATAAAGGCAAGAATGTATCCGTAAGTGGGCCATCAACCTCTGACAACCCCTCTAGGGTTAAAATTACCGACGCGCCTCAAATTGTTGTTCATGATGAGGTACAAGTGATACCTTCAGCTGTACCGAAAACTGAGCAAGAAAAACGCTTGGCAAAAATCGAGGAGAAACTTAAGTAGCTGCAAGGTGCATTTAGCCAAGACCCAACTGATATGTCCCATTATGCAAAGATCAAGATACCAAAGAAGTTCAAAATGCCAGACTTTGAAAAGTATGATGGCACCTCTTGCCCAAAGATCCATCTACAGACTTATGTGGTTAGGATGACCCAATATGTTGATAACATACCCCTGATGATTCAACAATTTCAAGCAAGCCTGACAAGACCGGCACTACAGTGGTACATTATGAAGAAAATTAATCTCCTAGAGACTTGGGAGGATTTGACGGATGCCTTCTTCAAGCAATATAAGTATAATATTGATGTCACTCCATCTCGAGAAGATTTACTTCGCACTGAGAAGAAGAGGACGGAATCTTTCAAGGCATATGTCACGAGATGGAGGACCGTAGCTGCTCAAATTACTCCGGAGCCGACAGAAAAGGAGCTGATGGATTTGTTCATGAAGACACTCCCGCCTGAATATCGAAATCGGATGCTGGGATCGACTGCCGAGTCGTTCAATCAGCTAATCCCTATTGACAAGCGAATTGAAGTAGCATTGCGAGATGGATGGGCATCTGATCAAACCAGCTCGTATAGGAGAATCTCAACCAAGAAGGATAATAAACCTGTAGTGGAAGTTAGTGCAGCTTATGTTCAACCACCTCGCCCTACTCCGAACACCCAACAAGGAGGAGCACGACCATTCTTTGGCCAACAGAAAAACTCTTCTAGACGTCAATTTACGCCACTTCCTAAGCCCTTGTCCAAGATCTTGCGGACCCTTCAGAAGAAAGGCTTACTCGCTAAGGAGCCTAAGCGATCTAATCCCAAGCGTTTCCCCAACTATGATCCGTCCAAGACATGTGCTTATCATATGGGGGAGGTAGGGCATTCTATTGATGATTGCTATACGCTGCGACACAAAATCCAAAATCTTTTGGATGCCAAGTTAGTCTCATTCCGCGATGCACAACCAAACATCCAGAATAACCCACTTCCTGACCACCCAGAAGCTGTGAATGCCATTTTCAGTTTTGATGCCGGTAGAAAGAAGAGCTTGAAAGTGCATGTAGACGATGTTTATAATGGCTTAGTTCGAGCTGGATATTATTCAGATGCAGAAGAGCCCTCCATGTTTCAGAATATGCAAAGAGTTAAGACCATGTCCAAGAAGGGGATGATTGTTTACGCAAATCATACCAGCATAGTTTCGACTATCACTCCAATCATTATTGATTTGGAGGATGAGTTTTCTGATTTTGAGGATGAGTTTACTGGCTTGAATATTGAAGCTAACGATTCCCTAGCTCTTGACATGCCACCGTTGGAAGATGCGTCAAATGAAGATGGTTTAATCATTAACGATGTGCCACCATCAGATGATGAAGAATTGATTCTCGATGTTACGCAACCCTATGCATACACGAATGATAAGGCGGTACCATGGTGTTATAATGCGGAGATAGATGTGGTCACTCGATCGAGACGCATTTACGCTCAGGCCAACTCACAACCTGTCAAGCCAGTCACTGATGAGGAGGCTAAAGAATTCTTAGCTGTGATTAAGGCAAGTGAGTATAACGTAGTGGACCAACTTCATAAAATGCCGGCACAAGTCTCCATATTAGAGTTGCTTTTGACATCAGAGAAACATCAAAAGGCCTTGATGAAAGTCCTTAACGAAGTACATGTCCCAGAGTCCATTGAACCTGAGAAGTTGGGGGAATTCGTGGGGGCCATTTTGTTAAACGACTAGATTGCTTTCTCAGATGACGAAATCCCAGATGAAGGAAGAGGACACGGCAAAGCCTTTTATATCTCAGCCAAGTGTTGAAATACCTTGGTGTCTCGTGTACTCATTGATAATGGATCGGCTTTAAACATATGCCCTCTAGCAACTTTAAAGTGTCTTGGGTATGATTTGGGGAAATTTCGCGCAGCTAAAACCTCTGTTCGAGCATTTGACGGAACCAAAAAAGAAGCAATTGGGAAAGTTGATTTAGAGTTGCAAATAGGACCAGTGCTATTTAATGCGGTTTTCCAGGTCCTGGACATATCTACAGCATTCAACTTTTTGTTAGGTCGTCCATGGATTCATGCAGCAGGGGCAGTTCCTTCAAGTCTTCACCAGAAAGTGAAGTTCGTGACGGAAGGGAAGCTTATTATAGTCCGAGGAGAAGATGAGTTCAAGATTTATCACGAAACAGCTATCCCTTATGTTGAACCAGATTGTAAAGAAGAATCTAGTTTTCAAGCATTTGAGTTGGTTTCGACCATTCACGTTTCTCAAGGCATTACCCTACCCACTCCAAAATTATCAAAGTCAGCGATCATGGTAGGCAAGATCATGGTCGGGAGTGGCTTTGCCCCAGGTAACGGTTTAGGCCGACATGGTCAGGGCACTCGCCAACCAATTGAGGCCAGGTGGAATTCATATACGATTGGATTGGGCTATCATGGTAGAGGTGGACGATCCTGTAGAGGAAGAGGACGAGGACGAACTGGTTTCACTGTACCCCATAGTAGGTCCACATTCCCTGGGCCTGCGAAGATGATGCATGAGGAAGAAAGGGCAATCGATACCTGTGTTCAATACTCCAAGCCTCCAGGTGCTGACATTAATGTTATTCCTGTCGGATGGGGAGAGGTAGACAAGCCAGTTGCAAACACCATTCGATCCATTGGAAAAGACGACGCACTCGAAGGAATCGCTGAATTGTTCGAAGAGAATTTAGTGTTTGCCATCAATGAAGCTCGAGAGTAGGAGAATTTTAATTATTCGCACATTCCTCTCGCACGGGAGTTTTTATTACTTTCCGTATTTGCATTTTCATTTCTAGGATTTCTCTCATTTCAATAATGTAATTTGCTTTTCATCCAATAAAATACATGGAGATTTTCATATTTTAAGGGCATGTTGAAGTACACCAAACTAGCCCTGTGATGAAATCCTACCAAAAGAAAACGGCAAGGAGCTAATTCTGAAGGCTGGGCTTCTTCATGTTCCCTTTAAAAAATTTTCAAAATAAAATAATTTTCCAGCATGCATCTAATTTACCTTGTTTGTTTCTTTTAATTATCTTCTCTATGTTTTAGGTACTTTAATCTTAGCAGAAATGGATGGACGGGAATTCATGAATCCTATAAATTCTGATGTTGTAAAGAAATACTATCCATGAATAAAAAGGGCTCGTAAAAGCCTTTCCCTCGCGCAAAGTTGATCATATCTCTAGTTTATAATGATGCATGTTTTATAATTGCAGGGGCAAAGAACGGATATGAACGACGATGTCCTCTATCTTTGTAAGGAACTTCTATGAGCTCCCTTACAAAGAGGGGGCAAGACATGGACACCTAATAGCTTTGACTTTATGATCCGAGGTGCAAGAATAGAACATGACCTTTTCATCATAGAATGCTTTCACATGATATTGAGCAATTCACCAATTCCACTTGAAATTTGTCAAAATGGATGATTCAGTGAAGGATGTCGAGTTACTTGAACATGCTAAATGAGGCGTGAAAGGCAAACCTTATCCCACACACAGTCCCTTGTCTATACATTGTGAGGTGAGTATGGAAACGTCTTGTGTTTCAAGGTGAAGAGTTTTCTTGCAAAAAGTACGACAACTAAAATGACGAGGGGCAATTCATTTCTCTACAATTGAACCCTTGTTTAACCCTTCTTTGAGCCTAAATACTTGAAGAATTTCTTTCATATTACCCCTGTCAAGGACCACCCCACATCGGGGCAAATGGAGGTAAGTCGACATTGAGGGAGAGGGAAATGTATAGAAATTTTCTTGCTCTCACTTGCATCAATCTTCAAGCCTGCTATTACATTGAATTCATGTGGTAATTTAAGTGACTTAAGATGATGGAGAGCATTTTTTTTCTCTATCCTATATAGTTATATTATTTGCATAGCCCACTTGAGCTTATAATTTCATTTCTTTAAACCCAATTGGTGATCATCCTCCACACTGGGGCAAGGCAAAAGGCAGATTAAGACCCTTGAAAGTTCGAGTGTCATTCAAAGTGTAATTCCTTAACGCATGCATTGTGCACAAGAATTGAAATCAAAATAGAATTAAGGGGCATGAAAAAGCAGTGTGTCTGGTAAAAGCAAGGCCAATGCCCATGAAAAAGAAGTGAAGAAAAAAAATGCATGAAAACTATGGGCATGAAAAAGCGGTGTGCTTGGTAAAAGCAAGACCAATGCCCATAGAAAAAAAAAAGTCAAGAGAGGTGACTATCAATTATAAAAGGTTCCATCCCTCATGGAGCAGCATTCAAAGAACACAAATACCGAGCTTTTACGGTTAGTGGAGCACATTCCAAGACAATCCTTGGTGAAAAAGAAAATTGGTGGCACTGCCAAGATGATCATCAGCTTTGACCCTAAACACATTTTGAGCCTAATGATCCTTTCGTTTCTCAACCCATGAACCCAGCCTACGTTACGTCCCTTACAAAGTCTATTCAGATTATGGCACTTGAATTAACATGGGAATTCATATGTTTATAAGCATCGCTCGAAGAAGTGCGGGCAAGATTATTTCTTTCCCATTTTGCAGGGTTCTTGACTTGTAAACCCGAGATGATTACAAAATTGTTCTTTCAATTCCCTTGACCTAAAGAATCCTTTTGTTAAGTCGTTGACCAAGCCCACATTACAGTCCTTGTCAAAGACCTCTCTGATTGGTAAGGTCGTATCGCTTGCAAGAAAATTCAAACTCTTGTCGACAAGATGATGATAAGATTGAGTGATATATTCCTGCATCAATGATCGAGACAAATAACCCCTCCTAAATGAGAGCGAGTGAAAAAGCCATTTCACACCAAAAGTGTCTCATTTAGCATGTTCAAGAGATTCACGCTATAAGTGAAAATTGTCTTTCCCGATGGAAGTTTGATAAAGCCATCATGCATGGGCCTTCATTGAATTTTTCCTCAAAGACCAAAAGATTTGTTTTTGAAACCTTGAGTTTGTTCAGTCATCTTTGAATACTTGATGAGAATTCCAAGTACCCATTTATAAAATATTTTCAAATGTGTAGTGTGAATTCCAGATATTTGAATCTTTAAACGCTTGATGTGACTACCAAGTGTTTGTCTTTTCGAACATCTAATGTGATTTCAAGATGTTTGGTAAATATTTTTAAATATCTGACATAAAAATCAATTTTTTTGAAATTTCAAGTACTTGATGAAATTTCCAAGTGCTTGGGATTTGATGAGAGTTCCAGATCCCTGAAGACTTTATTTCAAAAAAAAAAAATCTTTGAGCCTTTCAATTATTTGAAAGGAGTTCCAAATGTTTGTCAGGTCTTATAGGAATCATTTCACACCTAATAATACTCTTCTAAATCTCTAGATAAGTACAACAGGTATGTTTTCTTCTTTGCATTTACATTTCATTGGGCGTAAACACATTGAGATCTATGTTCCTGACCAAATCATTGCATTTACATTGCATTCTTTATTGCATGACCTTGCATTTCGAAATGGATTAAACTCATTCGGGTCCATTTCTTTTATATAAAAAAAATCATTGCAATAAACATTTGCATATTCATTTTGCATTCATCTTGCATGGTTTAAATTTAGGTGTCATTTATCTTTGAAGGAAACCTCTACGAGCTTCCCTTCAAAGAGGGACAACTGTTAACACCTAATTTTGACAATGCTACTTACTTACATTAAGCATTCCATAGCATCGCATGTAGATAATAATAACATTTAGGATTAAACTTACCTTTTAGAAAATAAAAAATAGAGGATAATAAATAACATATAAAATAAAACATTTGGAGGGAGATTTTGGAAATTTTTTAATAATGAAGTATTTTTCTTGTTGAAAATATATCCTCATTTCAAAATTCAAAAAAAATTAGTTGTTGTTTGATTTTGGAGTCATTTTTCTTGTTGAGTTGTTGAGTGAATATTTCACTTGCAAAACAAACTTGATTTTTTTTGCTCTATAAATGGAGAGTCCGAGGCTTCGATAAGGGGGGCTTCTCGGGGGTGTGTTTCTCTTCATCGAAGAAAAAAAGAGAAAAGCCAAAAAGGTGAAGACAGATAAAAATGGGCTTCGGTTCTTGAGGGAAAAAGAAGAAAAGTCAAAAGAAAAAGTGTACAGAAGAAGAGAGAGCGACGTGCGAGTAGACAGTGAGGTAGGAGAGAGAGAGAGAGAGCGAGACCAAAAAAAAAAAAAGACTCCTGTTCATCATCTCCTTCGAGGCTTCCCACGTCGTTCCGCCTACCAACCTTGGCTACGCCGGTCGCTGTGCCGCCGTTTACCACTCCATCTCGCCGAAGCCACCACCATCGCGCGGATCGACGCCGCGACCGCGCGACCCAACGCCAGCCTCCGTGACGCCCGACACCGTTGCCCCAAGCTCCGTCGTTCCTCGCCCGCAACCCGCGCCGACCAAGCCGTCTGCGGCTTGTGATGCCTCGCCTCCGCCTACTCGTCCGCTCGGAGCTGGTGTCGCCGCACCTCGGCCAGCCCCGCCCGACGACCACCGCTGTCCCGATCTCATCGCCCTAGTGTCGACGCCAATAGCCGCCAGCCCCACGACGCCCGTAGCACCGCGCCCGTCACCGCCGCTCGACCTCCCCACGACGCTTGCGGCGCCCTCGCCCCGTTCCGCTCGTCGCCTCCGCCTGCCCATTCGTGCCCGAAGTCAACAGCTCCGTCTCCACTACTGCGCGTCTCCGCCACCGCTGCTCTACTACGCCCAACGCCAAAAGTCGCCACCCCTGCCTGCGACGTTGCTCCTCCTCTACTCCGCCCAGCAGTGACCCCCAACGTTATTGCTCACCACCCCTGCTGCCTTGCCAACCGAGCCCTCCGCTTGAGCGACAAGCCATTACCCTTTATCCGAGCCTGCTGTTGTCCTCGCTGCACCATCAGCTACTGCCCGAGCGATCCCCTGTTTTGTTGCAGGTCTACCTTAGCCGGACCTCGCCTGATCTCGCCGGAGCTCCGGCCACCAGGACCCATCACCCTCGGTGAACCACCATCGTAGGCAACCACTTGTGCCAGCGCCACCCCTCGAGAAAGCCGTACCCTGGAATAGGTAAAAATTTTAGGCTAAATTTAGTTCGAGTATTCGGACTCATAGTTTTTTATTCTAACTTGATTTGCTCTGATTTATTTTTATCATTATCCGATTAGGAAATTTGTCATATTAAGTCATAATAATAAAAAATATTGAGCCGCGAGACATCGGGTTAGATTTTTTATTATTTCAACTTTTCATGGCAAATTCATGAATTTCTTTGCATCATTGATTCTCATTAAAATAATATGTCGTTGATATACATTGGTGGATTTTCAATAGGACATATATTTTGATGCGTTATCATTATTTGCTCATCACATATCATGCATTATAGGTATTTAGGTCCATACACATTTCATGTTTAAAGCAATGCATTTTTTAAGATTCATATAGAATTAGGATAATTTTCCTTTAATAAAACCAAAACTAAAAAAAAAGAACAAAAAATGTTCATTAGGTCATATAGATTTCATAATATGTATACCACCTGTTGCATTTTAGTTAGTGAATCATAGTTTAATGTTTTTAGTATTCCCATCATGTAGTTTTTTTTTAATAAAAAAAAAGCCAAAGATTAGCATTGCTTCATTATGTTGCTTTCTTTTTAATAAGAATTATTAAGTCATTTAAAAAAAAGAAAACACAAAGGTAACTTAGTTGGTTAGTTAATAGGTTAGTTCATAATTAATCCCATTTTATGTCATCATTATTTAGTGTAGGTTGCATATATGTATTAAAAAAGAATCATTAAAAAAATCATAAAGAGAACATGCATATAGAATTACCATGTCATCCATCTCATATCATATAGCACATGCATATTTAGGATTATGTAAATTAGATTGCACACATATTGTGATGGTTCAAGTTAGGTCATGTGAATTACATCTCACATGTCATTAAAGTAAAAATCATGCATATTAAATTTAAATTAAGATTGCATATACTTAATATTAAAAAAAAAACTTAAGTGTCATGTCATTTAGAAATCATGTTTAAGGAATGCATTTTTATTAGCATTTTTGTAGGTTTTTTTTAGAGAGTAGACCCTAATAAGGTTGTAGTTTACAATTTCTTACAATCTATCACTTCGATTTATTGAATGTTATTTTTTTTTATTGTGCACCCGCATGACCACCCTTTGCATGTTAGTAGCTTAGGTTAAAATTAATCAAGACTGCGTGCAAAATATTTTTGAAATTAAAATGAAAAGGTACCGAAAGGGCATTAGATTAATCTAGCGTAACCATGTCCCCGGACCTATTGAATCTCTAGTTCGCAAAAGTAAAGTATTCTCCCATACTTTACTTGGGTTTCTAATCAACCCCAATTGGTTAGTGGCGGCTCCAAATTGAGTATAATTGCATGTTTAAATGGATTAAATTCTTAGTATCAAGTCACGATTGGTAGGACTTGGGAGGGTCCGTGCCAAGTCTTCGGACTTAGTAATCCATTAGTCCTCTTTGAATAATTCCTTCTTGGGAAGGTCGCGACACATTGTCAATCAGTACTCGAGCGACATGGAAGGTGTTGCACTCGATTGATATTTAGAGACCCTTGATGTGTCCTCTACCCTTTTCGGGGATCTCTTCATCGAAAAATATCATTTGATCTTTTAGAAGGATGGTGTCGACAAACTCCTTGAGTTTGTCATGCTCAATCGTTTCAAGGACATGTACTTTACTTAATACTTTCATCAGGGATTTTTGGTGCTTGATAGACGTTTGAAGTAATTCCAGCAGAGAGATTTGTGCTGGTAATTTCCATAATTGTTCCACCACATTGTATTTACTGGCTTTGATTACAACCAAAAACTCCTTGGCTTCTTCATCGGTGATGGGCTTGGCGGGCTATGTATTGGCTTGAGCATAGGTCTAGCCAAACCTCATGACTAAGCCAACATCGAGATCATAGGACCAAGGAACTGCATTGCTGCTTTCATATTTATAAGGTTGGGGGATCTCAATAACTATATGTGCCTCTGCCGTCGACGTTTGGGTTATAGCTCCTTTTCCCTCAAAGATGCCTTCAAGCGGGGTGGGATATATCTTTTCCTTTCCCATGTTTAGCGCAGCAAACTTTTCATCCCAATCGATGACGACTTGTGATATAGTAAAGACTACGCCAGTGTGGCCGGCATATACAATTATTCCAGCCTCCATCATTCTTGATACCCTTTCTTTCATTGTTACTAAGGGTGGTACTTCATTGCCTGAATAATACCCAGCCTTTACCAGCCCTCGATAGATGTCAACAATGTGTGCTTTGACATTTTTGATTCGGCTAGCTTCATAACTGAATACCGCATTTATCTTGTTGGTGTGATCAGGGAGCAAATTGCTTTGGACATTTGGTTCGGTGCTTTGGAATAAAAAAGCTTTAGTGTCCAATAGATTATGGATTCGATTCTTAAGGGCGAAGCACTCATCAGTCAAGTGCCCTACTTCACCCATGTGGTAGTCGCATTTCTTTGACTGATCGTAATTGGAAAAAATTTCGGCATTGGGTCGTTTTGGCTCAATCGAAAGGAGGTTCTTCTTTCGGAGGATTGCCAGTACCTGCGATGGAGATCTAGGAAGCGGAGTAAATTGTCTCCTATCGCCATAACGTTGGGACGGCTGACAGCTGGTGATCTGTTGTTGTCCTACACTTATCTGAATTGTCAAAGGATGATTGGTATTTGCGATGTAGGTTGTGTTGACATGTACTAGGGGTTCTTTATCTTTCTTCATGTTGAGCCTCATGCTCGCAGGTGCAGGTTTAGTGAACCAACCATCTCTCAACCCTATCTCGATCTGCTCACTGGAATGAGTTGATTAAACGATTCGGCGATTGTGGGTACCATTCGATTGCGGTACTCATATAGGAGGGTCTTGATAAATATCTTTCTCAATTCGAAATCGGTTGGTTCAGGACTGATTTGGGCGGCTAGATTCCTCCATCTAATGGCATATTTTTTGAATGATTCATACTTTTTCTTCTTGGTACACTCAAGATCCTCACGAGAAGGGGTAATGTTCATTATGAACTTGTATTGCTTGAGGAATGCCTCATTCACTTCGCTCCACGTTTCGAGGAGGTTCATGTTCTTCGTGATGTACCACCTTAGGGCAAGGCCTACTAGACTTGATTGGAACAACTGGATCATTAATGGTGCATTATTAACGTATTAGGTCATTCAAACCAAGTACATTTGTAAATGAGCCCTCAGGCAAGTCGTGCCATCATACTTCTCAAACTCAGGCATTTTTAATTTTTCAGGTATTTTGACATTTGAATAGACGGAGAGGTCTGTCGAAGTAGGATCTTGGAGGCCTTACAGTTGTTTCGGCCTCTCTTCAAGCTTCTTGAGGCGTTTGTCATGCTCAATTTTAGACAAACTGTTAGGCCTAGCTTTTTCAATCATGATTTGGTGCAGAGCATCCTCTAATTCAGGCATGTTATCGTCGGTATCTCTTCCTTGATCACCCCTAGTGGATGATTGTAGTAACAATACCTCGATTGAGGCCGAAGCAGGAACAAGTTTGCCTTGGATGGAGTCTGTCTACTTTGAGAGTTGTTGTAGCACATTAAAGACTTGCTTCATTTCGCTTTCCACAACCGCAACATGACTTGGTACATTCTCTTCGGCCATTCTTGCTATTGCTTTTGAGCGAGTTTGGATCGGCGAACATTGACATTCCGTGATTACCTAGTCATGAATAAACAAGCATGTGTAAACACAAGGCATACATAAGGAGTCAGTCCATGATGATGACCTAATCCTACTCTTTTTGTTTATTCGTGAAAATTTTGTAATCCTAAGCATGGATTGAAAAAAAGGCATGTGACATGTTAGCATGGACTAAAAAGATATTCAATTTGAAAGACGACAAAAGCATGAATTGAAAACAAATTTTCAAAAAAAACTTATATCCTTTTTTTTTAAACAACAAGAAATTTCTTGCGGAAAAGAAATTTATAACATGCTTGAGGAAATAAAAGCACCAACTAAAAGTAATTTCTTTTGCAAAAGTTTTTTTTTCTTTTTTTTTTCAAAAAAAATTTATGACAATTACTTCCAAATTTAAATGACCGTAGTATTAAATCCTAAATTAATCATGGACCGCTCAATACATATAGGAAGGTAAGTAAATTGCAAAGTGCATGGATAAAAAAAACTTACTTCATGAGAAAATTGATGACAATCACACAGACATGCGCATGATATGCGCGGCTCGATGTCTAACTGAGATTGTCTAGGGAAATTAAGAGGGTGTCTGCCCATCATAATCTCGCATTGGGAGAAGCCCGCTGACCTGCTTTATAACCGTTGCGGCCACCCTCACCTCTCCATACGTCTTTTGAGGCTGAGACCCCTAGATTGGTATCAAAGCCAGGTTAAGGTGGATCCGGGTGCATGCTAAAAAGATCCTAGTTGTCCCACACCGCTTGAGAGAAGCCCGTTGACTTGCTTCATAACCGCTGCAGCCACCCTCACCTCTCAACACATCTTTTGAGGCTGAGACCCCCTCTTAACCTCGGCTCTACCTAAATAAATTCGGGGAAAAGAAATGCAACCTCTACATCGCAGTCTTGCGTTCAAAGTCATATATTTCTTAACACCATCCTAAATATCCTATGGCGGCCTAGGTCCGGCGGCCGGGTTATGTGTGCCATGTGTAATGCTTAAAACATTAAAACATGCATAATAGTTTATAATCCAAAACATTTTATTTAAAAAAAAAAAAAATCTCTAAGTTATTAACCTGCATGAAAAGGAAAAAAAAAAATCAAAGTCAGTAAAGCGTTTAAACGAGATAAAACAGCCTAAGTATTCAAAAACTGTCCCCAACAGAGTCGCTAAGTTGTTGCGACCTCTTTTTTTGGCGCTCGATCGCGCGGGCACCTACGGAGGCTAATGGTTTGGCTAGGTCTATTAGGCTTAGCCTGGACTCTCCCAAGCCTATCAATTCACGACTTAATGGTTTGACATTTTAACCTATAAATTAATTTTAAAAGGAGTCGCCACTAATCAATTTGCGGTTGGTCGATTAGAAACCCAAGCAAAATATTGGGAGAAATATTCACTCCTACGCAACCAGAGAAATTAGAATATACTAGTTAATCTCTAATGCCCTTCCCATACCTAATCTTATTTAAACCCCAAGACTTTTTGGATTTTTGAGAGATTTTTCATGCATTTGTGGAGGAAAAAACACACTTTTTAGTCTTTTTTTATTAAAAAAACATTTTTTTGGATTATTTATCCCTTTTTTGAAAATATAAATTATTTTTTGGTTTTTTATATTTTTGGGAAAACATAGAATATTTTTGGGTTTTTCTGATTTTTTTAAATAAATTATTTTATTTTTACTTTTTATTAAAATATTATTTTTTAATTGTAATAATATTATATTATATAAAAACGACCCGGGTCAGATCCTCGGGTTGGGACCGACCCGGATCACCAGTAGTTGGCCCAAGGAGCCCCGAAGCGCGGGCCCAGCCCGAAAATACCCTCTCTTTTTGGTATTTTAATCAAGGCCCACCTATTCCTAAGCCCGCGTGAGACCAACCCAATCAACTCGAATCCGCGGAAACCCAGCCCGAAGAGCAACCTAAGCCTGACCCGCTTCGAGAACCAGACCCTACTCGGTTTCGAGGCCTTCGCTCGACCCGGTTTTGACCCAACGAGCACCTCTCTTCTTGCTCGCGTCTTCACCGCGCCGGGTGAGGGCGGGCCGAGACGTCACCAAGCAGACAGACGGCAATGGCAGCGGCGACGACAGGTTTGATGGCAGCAGCAAGCTACTCGGTGGGGACAACGTCACGGTGCAGCAGCAACAAACGAAGAGCCACTCGGCCAACCGGACTAGGTGCGGGAGGCAACGGCTAGGGTTTTAGGGCGATGCCGGGGTGGATGACGGCTCGGCTTGAGGGTGCAACAGCTCGGCGTAGGTAGGGGTGTGCAAAAGAATCGGGACCCGCTTGAACCGCCCGGAACCGATGGTTCTTGAGGGAATCGGTCCGATTCCCGATTCCAATATATGGGAACCGATGGGTATGATCCAGTTCCCGGTTCCATGGGTGGATCCGCCCACCCGGACCAGACCGATTATATGATAATAATATATCAATTTTTAATATTAAAATGAATTTTGAAATTACTAATTAGCAAACCTAAATTTTAGGGCTCCATCTCCTCTCACGGTTTCCATGTTTTTTTATAAGAATTTAGTAAAGTGTGTAAGTTGCCTTTCAGCAACTCAACAAATGGCTCATTCAAAAGATACTTCTGGAACTCACATAGGACACTGTGTTCAAGAATATGTGGAGTACGGGTGGAATTGTTTCTACATAATGAATTCGCTAAAGCAAAGGTTGTAAGAGATTGAGCACTGTTGGGGGATAAAGGAAAAGATGATCTACATGTGACAATCATTCAGAACCTTGAATTTAAAGAATATTTTAGATTTCAACTGAAATGATTCAAAAAAAGAAAAAAAAAACATATTTCTCTTCTTTGATAGTGTTTTCCATAAAATAAAGAAAAATGGTACCCTTAATTAAGCCGATTCAATTTAAAAAAAAATATATATTACTTGATATGAAGAGTACTCACAGCGAAATTTGGAAAACAATATTATTATTAGTGAGACCGATTCCATGGATCCACCCGGGAACTAAACCGAATCGACGGTTCGGTTCTCGAATGGATCCATGCAACTAACGGGTGGTTCCCAGTTCTAGGCCGGGAACCGCCCACCCGGACCATGCACACCCCTAGGCGTAGGGACGACGTCGTGGCTGAGCATTGGCCCAATGCGACAGGGGGTCGCGGCTGGTTGTCAGGGATAGAGCGGCGACGTCAACGAGAGCGAGTGGCGTCGTGGCTCGGGCGGTGGATCGCGAAAGGCAATGACTTGGGCTTACCGTGACGCCGTCGAAGGCTGAACGACGGCGGCAACTGGCCTGGTGCTGCAATGGAGCTTGACCCCGCGAACCCTCCTCCCTCAGATCTGGGTCTTCGGACCTCCGCCCTCCCCAAATCTCGCTCAAGCCCTCCTCCGCCCATGAGCTCCTTCGATCTCCCTCCTCTCTTCGACCGACCTCAAATCTTCGGCCGCTTGCCCTCAAGCCTCCCTTAAAGTCTCTCGGAGGAGGTTCTCGAAGCTTGCTACCGGTGATCCCTCTAAGCGTGTCTTTGGCCTTTGTTGGGGGCCTATTTATAGGCGAGGAAAAGGCCGGTCGACGGAGCTTCGGCCGCCGGTCCTCACACGCCGACCGGCCCTGGGTGCGGCCGAACCGGCATCTCCTCAACCGCCCACTTGCGTGTCCCGTCTGCTGCCAATCTACTCTTCCTCTCTCTACGGTAGGTCATCCTCGGCGCACGTCGCCGGCCACTGCGCGTGAGGCACAGAGGCGAAGGGGAGAAGAACAAAGGAAGAATAAGAACGAAGGAGGGGCTAGGCCAAGGGAAAAAGGAGTGGGCATGGGGGCCCGCGCGGGGAGGGAGAAAAAAGGGGGGCTGGGCGCAAAGGCCCAGCCCCAACGGGCTGTTTTTTTATATTATTATTATCATTATTATTATTTTTAGGTAAATTATCCGAAAAAAGTAAAAAAAAAAAGTAAAAAAAAAAAAAAAGGAAAATAAAGATTAATGGATGCAAAAAAAAAAAAAAAAAAACTAAGCCCTAATTGATGCAAAATATTTTTGTTATAGTCAAATTGATCCCTAATTTTCTATGTAATTTACTTTAAAATACCTAATCAAAATTTAGGTGTCAACAATGTTTCCCTCTTGGCCAATCAAAATTAGCTTTCGGTCGACCCATCTCAACGTTAAACTTCCAAGAAACCTCACTAATGGGAACATCATCTCATTCGTTGAATGTTATCCTCACTCGTCGTTAATAATGCAAGTAGTGGAATTACTGCCGCACGCACGAAGCGGCGTGATTCGGTCGTGGGCACTGAATACGTGACATGACAAAGGTAAAGAGACAGATCAGTCTTGATTGATGATGACCCGGTCACTTCGTAGGGCCAACATGCGCACTTACACTCCCCAGTGAGTGACCACAATGATTTTAGAAAAAAAAAGCAGTTAAATCTAATTCGATCTGAAATAAAGTAGGGTTTATATTTATTATTATCTTTAACCGGATTCCTTCTATCTATTTTGCGTCTTCTAGATGAATGTGTCGGAGCCGTTCAAAGTCAAAAAATGGAAAAATATAAGGATTTCCTGTCTCCATGACTTTTCTTGTAGGCCCATCTCAAGAGAGCTCAGTTCCATCTGCAACTCGAGATTTTTGACCGATTCTTACCTCATCGTTTCGCGAAAAGTAATTTTTGAAAAAATATTTTTCGAATTTTTCGACGTTCGTTTCACAGAAAATATTTTTCATGAAAGAAAAAAAAAATCTTTTAAATTAAGGAAAAGTATTTTCTATTTTTGAAAAGTGAAAAACATTTTCCTCACTTGATCTCTCTTATCTCACACCTCTACAAATTCTCACTTCTGACTCCCCGTTCTTTTTCTTCTTTTCTTTTTTTATTTGAATTATTTTTTAATTTTATTTTTCTTTTTTAATTCAAAATATTTTTAATTTCCTTTTTTCTTTTCTATTTCTTTTTCTTTCCTTTTCTTTGTTTCCTATCTTCTTATTTCTTGGTTAGTCGTTGGCCATTGCCAGGCGAACCTCGAGCTCGTCGATCTCAAGCTCGCGCTCTGCACTATTGCTTATCATTTTCTTTGTTTATTTTACCCTGCAGTTGTACATTGCTCAAGCAAAGAACTCTACATGCTTTGTTTCTTTTTTCTTTTGTTTATTAGAACACAAAAGACACATGGGGAGAACATGCCACTCAACTGGAAGATTCTCATGAGAGCTATATATGCTTTGCTTCTTTTCTCTTTTGTTTTTTTTTTTTTTAATCCATACAAACATTTTTTAGAGTAGATGAGCATTTGTCAAAGATATGAAGTAAATTTGCCCGGATTTAAGGTAAGTTCATATTTGATGGATTTATAAGTCGGTAAGTGATGCATGCCTAAGTGATGAAGTCTTAGGAAATATTTTCTTTACCAAACACCGAAAAATATTTTCCAAAATATTTTCAGATCTTAACCGAACACCAGAAAAATATTGTTATTTTCTTGAAAAATGAGTTTTGGAAAAATATTTTCCTGAAATGACCCATTTTCCGTGAAACAAACGGATCCTTAGATTCCCTGGGCCAAGAAAACGCAAGAGAAAATGATCCTTTTGCGAAGACTTGGACTTCGCGACATGAGGTGACCTCCTCTTGTTGTAATCAAGTTCGATAATATGGGATCAAAGAATCGGGCGATGTCTACTGCTCCAACTTGATTTCCAACGTAAGATTCACGGCACAATAGTGAGCTCGAGCTCGATTCGATATGGCATTTTCTCTTTTCTCGCATGTAGCTCCACTCAATCATGTAAGAGTGAATTCTAAGCTAATGTGAGACTAGGCTTTGGATATCTTTCCTGTCGAACTGGTAGAAACTATCTCGTGAAGATGTGTATCCTGCTGGAATCATTGTATAAAGTATCTTGCATGCATGGGTCACGGTCCGTGAATCCTCCTATACTTGTGACACTTGTGAGTGGTGCTTGGGGTTATCGAGTGAAGAGTGAGGATGTAGAGGAGACAAATACAACCAGTCCGTGGGAATGGCGTCGGGACAATTGGTGCTAGGAGTTCTAGGATGGAAAGATTATATCACTTAGGAGCTTTGAAGGCGGGGTTGGCCTCCCGTGCACAAACTGGTCGGGAGCTGATGCCGCTCTCCTGACGAGGCCATGGCAAGCTGAAACCAGTTGTTGAGCCTAAAGAGATCCACTATCTCACTCGATGGATTAAATTGCCGAGCGAAGCTGGGCGTGGTACGATCTCTTATAGATAAGCTATTCATCGTATTGTTCGCTGGAACAGCTATAAAAGGAAGGCTGGCTTGGCGAATTTTGCTCATCAAGCGCCACATAGGTCGTTCAGCGGCCAAGGAAACTATCGGCCCATGAAAGATGCGTATGGCCTTCAAGATTTTTCCCCTTGGACGATCTTGGACTTCAATTTTTTTATGTCGTGACACGTTGGACAATACAATCTGTCAGAAGGTGATTGATTCCATGTCATCGCCCTCCATACGCATAGGAAAAAACAAGCAACAGAAGAGAAAAATCGCCTGTTCTTTTCCTTTCGCTCGCACACGTGAGAGACAGACCCAATCGGGTTTGCACACGTGATGAGGCCTAGTTGGGCCATTGCCTGCTCGGTGTCTTTCTTGACTTACTGTCGCTTCTACGCAAGTATAAAGATCCCCGTCCATCTCCGCTCAGTTCGCTCAGTTCCATCTCCGAACGCCCACACAGTTCGTGGAAACCACTGGGGGGAGAGAGAGAGAATGGCTGGTGCTAGATTTCTGTGTTCCTTCCTCCTCCTCGTGACCGCTTGCTCCGCCGCAGCAGCTGGCTTCGAGGGTGCCGACCTCGAGTCCTCCATCCTCCAAGCCGTCGGCAACACCCGTCCCGCCCTCTCCTTCGTAGACTTTGCCGGCAGGTTAGATATCAACACCCCACTTATAGAGTTGTGGATGTTAGACAATGAAGAGAAGAGTACATGAACCTATGAATTTTATTAGATGGTTATCTAAATTAAAATATCGGATATATACAATCAATGACATCAATTTTAGTTTGAACAAGTGATCTGAAAATTGCAAGAGTGGATAAAGAGAGAATTAGCTAACGTCAACGTGACTGTGTTGAGGCTACTATGCAAGCTACCCGATAGGAGGCTGTCGTCGCAATAGGACAGTGCTGTCAAGAAAAGGCCTATTTTGATGTTAAACAGTGAAAGATACATGATCCTAATTACATGCACGACCTTATTGAAAATCAAGAAATATTCTTGTTGTCTCTAACACTCATCTCGGTGTGTTCTTGGCTTGTAAATTCGCCTTTGTTATTCATAAAATATTGTTGACCTTTTCGATTGTTGTCGTTTATCCGCGTTGTTGATTTTTGGTTTAGGTACGGGAAGACGTACAAGACAGCGGAGGAGATCAAGTTGAGGTTCGATAATTACAGGGAGAATCTTAAGCTCATTCGATCCACCAACCAGAAGGGCTTGCCTTACACTCTCGCTGTTAATCGTACGTGGCAGTTCTTGACATTTTCTCCTTTTCTATTTCTTGTTTTAGACCTGAAGATCAATTCGGTCATGGTCGTATCGACTTGTTTCGTAACCCGAAGCCGAAGAGATGGTATATTTTAGCTGTTGCTGCTGTCGTCGTTGAGTTTGATTTGTGCTTGATGGGTGGACAGAGTATGCTGACTGGAGCTGGGAGGAATTCAAGACGCACAGACTGGGAGCTGCTCAAAGATGCTCTGCCACCACCAAGGGCAGCCACAAGCTCACCGACAATGTTCTTCCCAAAACGGTATTTTTCACAGCGATACCTCAATCGGAAGCTTTCCGCTCGTATCATCCTTCGGTCAATGAGATAAAACTACTTGATTTAGACTAGCAGCTGTACTGCTTTTAGCTGTGTGGAGTCTTCTGTATCGACTGGCAATTTTCTCTGCTAAATTACAGTAAAATAGTTACTCAGCTACCGCTAGCTGCCTTGCATCCGCATCATATTTTTGGGTGCGTGTGTTTTACGAAAAAACTCAATAATATACGGTTAATTTTTCTTTATTTAGTGATATACAATCAAGAATGTTTTCTATTGTTTGGATATTATTGGAAAATGATTTTAATCTCACAACTTTATTTCATGCCAAAGAAATTCAAACTTGTAAATTTTTAAAATTCGAATTTTTAATTATTTTATTTTCCTTTTTTAAAAATTGAATTTTTAATTTTTTTTCTCATTTATTTTTCTTTTCTTTCCTTCTCTTTTTTTCCCTTCCTCCGCCCCTACCAGCTAACAACGGCCATATCTTTGCCTCACCAAGACTGGGCAAGCCGCGAGTTTGTCGGTCACGACGGAGCACGGCTCGCCCGACCCAGGCGAGCTAGGGTTCGCCTGGTTCAGCTAAGCTGCGAGCACACTAACCTCGACGAAGCTTAGGTTGGCGAGCTTAGGCTCGCTTGGATTGGCCAAGGCGTGAGCTCACCGGCCTCAACGAAGCTCGGGCTCGCCTAGATCAACCGAGCCTCGAGGTCACCAACCTTAGCTGAGCTCGAGCTCACTTGGTTCAACCGAGTCGCGAGTTTGCCAGTCTTGGCCAAACTCAAGCTCACCTGGATCGACCAAGCCTCAAGCTCGCTAGCCTGTCTTGGCTAGTTGCTGACAATGGAGGAAGAAGGGGGAAGAAGGAGGAAGAAAAAGAGAAAATAAATAATAAATAATCAATTTTTTTTTAGAAATTATAATAAATTTAGATTATTATTTTTTAATTATTTTTATAAAAATAAATTTTTCATTAACCAAGGGGTCTAAGATTAGGAAAACATTTTGGAAAATATTTTCCGATTTTTTCAAAGGAAAATCATTTTCTTGAATTTAAATTTTGGTAGGAAAATATTTTTCGTTGACTAGGAAAATATTTTTCTGTTAGTTCATTTTCCTAAGTGAACCAAACGCCAGAAAATGGGGTTCCGAGAAACAAACACACTCTTCGTTTTCTTTGAAACATTCATATATAATTGAGTTATAACGACAAAAATCCATTAGCTCCATGCATGACGACTGAACTTTCTTGTCCTCGCTTTTACTGATTGAAAGTGCTTGCTAAAACAACTTATTCTCTCTCTTCCATCTCAAGGTTTTCGCCATTTTATGAGATCTAGGACTAGATTGCTTATTACTGTAGAATCTACTAGCTGATCATTGAAGTGCGAGACCTGTGTCAATATTAGATCTTTTTTTTCTTCCAATCATTCATATTTGCAGAAAGATTGGAGAAAAGAGGGCATTGTAAGCCCAGTTAAAGATCAACGCGGCTGTGGATCTTGCTGGAGTTTCAGGTTTTTCTTTGTTCTCCTTCTCTTCTCTTAGATTTATATTTGTTACTCACATTAGTACGTAACACACTTATTAACTTGGCAACTTATTGGGATGTCATTATGCTAGACTGCTAGTGACCTCTAATTTGCACTTTTGCAGGGCCACTGGAGCTCTCGAGGCTGCTTATCACCAAGCACACGGCAAAGGAATCTCTCTGTCTGAGCAGCAGCTCATGGACTGCGCTACGTCTTTCAACAACTTTGGATGCGGTGGCGGGTTGCCGTCGCAAGCCTTCGAGTACATCAAGTACAACGGCGGCCTTGAGACCGAGGAAGCTTATCCTTATACTGCACGAAGTGGTACCTGCAAATTCTCGGCTCGCAGGGTCGCTGTCCGAGTTGTCGACTCTGTCAACATCTCTATGGTAAGTTTCAGGGGCAATCTGTAGAGTTAGCCAAAAGAAATGGAGAAGAAAAGAAAAAAAAGCTCCGGAAATTTCATAAAGATAGCTTCAAATTGTCTATATGTTTATATTTGCAATGCATGGTGGATTCAGGGTGCTGAGGATGAACTTAAGCATGCAGTTGGCATGGTCCGGCCAGTCAGTGTGGCATTCCAGGCCACGGATGTCTTCCAGCTCTACGAGTCGGGTGTCTTCACCAGCATACATGTGGTAGCACTTCCATGGTGAGCGTTTCCAAATAAAATAAAAGGAACACTATCTCCATCTCAATCATGTTCAAAGGATGCCAGTGCGTAGGATTCATGAAGTTTTCTAAACATCTGTTGGAATTAATTAAGGATTTCTCTAAGATAATTTCCATTGTTAGAAATATTTTAATTATTCTGTCCATATCTCTCAAGATAGCACGGATATTGCACAAATATCGCAGGCAAATAACACATATATTATATTCTTCATTGATATATACATCGAAATATGGGTTAAGAATAGCACAACTACCATAACCTTGGTACGGTGTTCACTTGAATGCCACAAACTTGAAAATTTAATAATTAAATGCCATCAACGATTTATCTTGTCGGAAAATCTGCCAGTCATCTTGCATAGCTTCACCGACACTGACATGGACACCAAACATCTACTGAAGATAATTAGAGATTTCTCCAAGATAATTTCCATCATTAGAGAAATTTTAATAATTTTGTTGATTATTTATCTCTCTCAAGATATTGCGCGAATACCGCAGGCAAATGACACGTGACGTATATCTCCCTTTGATTGTACATATTTTGATTGAGATATTATTTTAAAATAATTATCTAATAAAGCCTATAAATAATTTGTTTCACTCTTCATTAATATATATAGAAATACACGCAAATTCCATATTTCTATTTTTCGCATTATTATTCTTAATTATATCGATAAATCTCAACTGTGACATTTAATTTGAGCATCTATCTTGTCAGGATCCATATAATTTGATTCCTTACTGCAAATGAAGTTTTGCATGAAAGGCAATACTCATGCTCGTGCCTAATGAAAACTGAATGTATTGTATCAGGATGTGAACCATGCTGTTCTCGCTGTCGGTTATGGAGTTGAAAACGGTGTTCCATATTGGCTTATCAAGAATTCCTGGGGAGAGAGCTGGGGCGACAAAGGATACTTCAAGATGAAGATGGGGAAGAACATGTGTGGTACGTTCCCCCTTTTGGTTTTGGTAGAACTACTAGAACAAATCGGTGCTAGGATAACTATGCTTTTGAAATTCTCGCAGTTGTTTTAGTCGATGTCCATTCCTTCTATGCTTGACTTTCTACTAAGTTACTCCGTCCTCGTCTATCTATCGACCTTAAATTGCAGGTGTTGCTACTTGTGCATCATACCCTATTGTGGCCTAGATTGTTTTTAGAGAACCTATGGACTCGTGCGCCAAGTGATTCAAGACATATTTGCTCCACCTCAAGGTTGAGTAATGTAATGTTGCATAGAAGGGTTTATGCTTTAGCGTACAAAAATAATCTTCGGGACAATTGTAATTCCATATGGTTACTGTTATGTCGACGAAGACCTTATAAATTCCAATCTATGTTTGCATGGCATGAAACCCTATCGTTGCAAGAATAAGGCATTGCTGCAAAGGAAAATATGATTCTTCCGCCATTAAAAGGCATGAGATTGAAGGGGCAAAATTTCACTCGAACTGAACGCTTTCGCTTATTTACTCAGTAGAGATTGAATGCACGGTCTTACACACATGCTGACACTCACCATGCGATGTTTAGATAGCCTAGGAGAGGTGATACTATCTTTGATTGCACCGGAAGAGAGTAGCCAACATCTTTTATTCGCAGGGCAAATTACACATGCAAAGATAAGCAAAAGTTCATAGTTCGATTAGCCGCCATTCATATCCTCATTCCTTAACATGCTAATTCGAATTACATCGTATTGTGCACATGTTGCACAACAGTAATTCTTTTTCCTTTTCTTTTTTGGTCGTCCGTTACAGTAATTGACTTGTCCTATTGGTGCCTGGAAACACTGTAAGGCTCTCACATTGCAATCGTCACGGTCCTCTTTTTCTTGCATTTGTCATTTCCCATGAGCTCGATCGATTGGAGTTACAGGTCCGGAGAGATAAGCTCATGATATATGCCTCATTCTTTCTCCAGAGAAACAAGAATAGTACCAAAGATTTTCCAATTTAATATGTTCATAGAGTGATTAATAACAGAGCATGCAAATGTGGGGGATAATTGTTTAAAACGTCTTAAATCTATTGTACAAGACTCAATTCAATTTTAAACTTTTCAATTTAATCAATTTAGCCTCAAACATATTGATGATTTGCCAATATAGTCAATTTGATCAATGAAGTAGATGACAGCCTTCCTACATGATACAACTGTTAAGATAGTTAGCGCTAATGTGGACGAATTTTATAAATTTTTCTACATTTTTCCCTTTTTGTCTTTGTTTATTTCCTCTCTTTTTTTTTTTTTCTATTTCCCTCTGTCAATCTAGCCTAGGCGATGGTTGACAAAGATCGTCGGCCACAAGCGAGGGTTGGAATGCCCTTGTCAACCCTCCTAGGCCCTTGCCGAACACAGTGAAGGTGAAAAAGTATCAAAAAAGCCCTAAACTTATTGAATTTGTACAATATAATTCAAAACATTTCAATTAGACTAATTTAGTCGTAAATATCTTCACATTTATACCAATTGAATCGATCCTACCAATTTAGATTGAAAATTGCTCACGTGGACACCCGTCCTACGTTGCACGGATGACACTGAGTGGACTTTTTATAATTTTTTAATAATTTTTTGAATTTCTTTATTTCTTTTTTGTTTCTTATATTCTCAAAAAAATTAAAAAAAAATGTCTACATTAGTGTCATTCGTGTCATGTCAAACGGATAGCATTCACGTTAGCAACTTCTTACCTAAATGATCGAATGAACTCAATTGATATCGATATGAAAATGTTTAAAATTTTGGTCCAATTAAAAAAATTAAAATGAATTAATATTAACACAATAGGCGTGGAACTTTTTTTGATACTTTTCTAATAAACGCAATTGATATCAATGTCAAAATGTTTAAGACTTTGGGCCAATTAAAAAAAATTAAAATGAGCTAATATTAATGCAATAGGTTTAAAAAAAATTTGGTACTTTTCCCATACCCAAGAGATGAATATTTTCTCCAAAATTAGACCCAAAAGAGCTCGGCGTTTAACAAACTGCAGTACGCCTCGTTCCTTCCTTCCGAAACCGGCGACCGTTACTCGATAAGCCCGAAAAGTGTGGACCCTCGAAGATCTTTTCTTGTGCAGAACAGAACCCAAAAACCCTCTTCTTGGCTCGCGGAGAAAGGTCTTTTCTTGTGTCTTTACGTGAAAAGGAAGATTGGCAACCAGCAATGGATCGTGTGCCCCTCCGACGAGGGCCGGCAAGGGCGTCACAGCCCTCGCCTGTGACCAGCCACCTCTGCCAGCCATTCCAGGGCCCCAACTACTAACGGAGATTAGCTAACATTCATATCCTTACAGAAATTGACTTATGGCAAATTATCGAGTTAAAGTCCGTACATGAATATTCTTCGTGATATCTTCTCCCATTCAACAATGGGTAAGGGTGTAATGGTCCTGTTGGTGCATGCAAACCTCGAAAGCCCTCAAATCGCGATCTTCATAGTTCTCTTTTCATCTGTTATATCATATTCCACTCGATCGATCAATCAAAATAAATTACAGCTCGGGAGCAAAGAGAGAGAGACTGGTGAAATATGCCTCATTCTTTTACCCAGGAAAAAGAATTGTACCAAACCTTTGCTAATTTAACAACTTCCTAGAGTGATATAAAATGTAGTCAACAAAAGAATATAAATTGTTGGATCCTTTCCCTTCTAGCTTACGATGAAACATAACCCAAAAATCGATCCCTTCGCTAGACCTTGCTAAAATTTCTCCTCCTTTGCATATTAATGGGAGGCCGACAAATTATTTTGGATGATAAAAAACAGCGGATATTTACATCTAAAATGAGCAGAGGATTGAAGGATCTGGAAAGCTAATGACCCATTAAGGCCTTGCAATAGCAGCTGCGTTTCATTTTTCCTGAGGGCATTGTTCATTACTGATCATCTCACTCTTTAGTGATGCATAAGCCAGAGACTTTCGACTTGGATGCTAGAAGTCTACATTTTGGACTTCTAATCCATGAGGACATCTAGATAGCTATCAAAATCTCTCTACTATACACGAAACAACTGTCTCCAGCCCTCTGCCTAATTGAGCTGTGATGCCAGGTATTACCTCCCGAGTCCTGATGTTGCTGTACTGGATGTGCATAAGCTCTTCACAACATCAAAACACTTTTCATGCCCCAGGACAGATTGAGCTACCTCCCAGCCTGAGAACCAACAAAGATGAAAACAAAGTCGGTAAGTACGTCCACTCTAAAAAACTGATGGACATTATTCTGCAAATCCTACTGTGCATTTCATTCTTCATAAAAACAAGTGTGCAATCATCGACACAATAAGTATAGACATTATTTTTCAGACAAAGAAAAACATCAGCACCTTAATACTGATAAACATCCCCAAAAATAAAAATAAAAAAACGACTCTCCAAGCTTAGTCAGCAGTTCGCTAATTGAATCATCCACACTATCAAAATCACAAGGATCATTAATCCAGCAGGAGGTGATGGCACCAGTTGCTTATTGCCAATTTATGTGAAGACTTTGGCAAGATCAATGATGTGATGGAGCAACTGACCGTTGAATGCTAAGTAAAAGAGAAAAAATAGTAAGATTGCAATGAGGTGGGTTCAACCAAGCAAGGAATGAGATCGTGTGCACCATGATTTTAAGAGCATGGAAAGTGAAACTAAACACGTGTCCAAATCTTTAATCAGGACAGCACATGATTGGAGGCAAACAGGACAGATAGTAGCATCCATTAATGCAAATAAGAAACCGCAATATCCTCTAACTGTAGCACCAGCAAAGCAGAATAATCATAATGACGAGGACGACAATGATGAACATTCGGTAGCTTTCGCAAATAGCACAACAAGAATTATTATATTACTAATTTCAAATAACAAGTCGGCCAGATTACTTATAGCTTCATAACTGATTCGTGCAAGAAGCTATACACCTACGAGGATGTATGATGGTGGAAAGACATCACTCAATCACTCGAGCCGCATAAAATTGAAGCCGAGCACATGGCAACCTTCCATCAAACAGCCACAAGAATGTCTGCATTCATTGTAGCAGGAACAGCCCTATTCAAAGAGGATAGACCCAAATTCAGGCCCTCCAAGGCAGTTTGCCTTATGTGAAAGGCTTCATTAGCCATCCCAGCCTTTAAAAGGCAAGAGACAAAAGAATTAACTGTGATGCCGTCAGGAGCACAACCAACCGACAGCATCTTATTGTAAATTCTCATTGCTTCCATCATTCTCCCCTTCATACAACGCCCAATGATGAGAATTGTAAATGTCAATTTATCAGGTCTGCATCCCTTCTCCTCCATCTCCGCCAATATTATATTTGCCTTGTCGAATATCAGAGTCGCACAGCTCTGATAACACTCTCACAAGAGAAGCTCTTTAAGAAAGGAGATGAATATACTACTTGCTGAAAATACTTTTCACTCTCTATTATGAAACGATTACAAGACTCGTTTATATATAGGCTTAAAACACGACTCTTGACATTCCTTGGATATATGAAAAGACATGTCTAAATAAATAGTAATAAAGACACTAAATAGTAAAAAGGACACTTTAATATGTGTGTCGAAAAGACTTCTCTCGGAAACTGAACAATCTTTCGACCAAAACACGAAGAGTCACGAGAGATAGGCGGTGATATCTTCAATACTCCCCCTCACCGACTACTCTCTCTAAGGATAGTCCTCGCGACTATACCAAGCTCTCACCGACTACTCTCTCTAAGGATAGTCCTCGCGACCATACCAAGCTGAGCTCGAAACTCTTCGAACTTTGCAACTCCAAGACCTTTGGTGAAGATATCAGCAACTTGATCACCTGTCTTGATGTACTTCATCTTGATCTCGCCCTCCAACACTTTCTCTCGTAGAAAGTGATAGTGGACTTCCACATGCTTAGCCCTAGCATGGAAAACTGGATTCTCTCGCTGCTTATAGTGGATAGATTATCACAATACAATATTGTCGAATAACCTATTGACTGATGAAGATCATCCAATAACTACACTAGCCACGTGCTCTCCTGAGCTGCCATTGCTGCTGCTCTGTATTCAGCTTCTGTTGTAGACAAAGACACAGTCGGCTGTCTTTTACTGCACCAGGATACTACTGCTGATCCAAGATTAAACGAGTATCCGGTAGTTGATCGTCGTGTCTGTTGATCTCCAGCATAATCGGCATCACAATGACCGACCACTCACTCGATGATCCCTTTTTATACAAAAGCCCAAAATCAAAAGTCTTCTTTACATACCTCAGGATACGTTTGGCTGCATCCAAGTGAGGCTTCCTTGGCTTCTCCATGAATCGACTCACTACTCCCACTGCAAAAGAGATGTCAGGCCGAGTTATGGTAAGGTAAATTAGACTACCTACTAGTTGCCTATACATGGTCGAATCTTCTAGCTCTCGACCTTCTTCAGCACATAGCTTTGTGTTCCCATCCAATGGAGTAGATATAGGTTTGCAATCAAGTATTCCGAATTTTTTTAAGAGATCTCGTGCATACTTTTGTTGACATAGGAATAATCCTTCCTCTGTCCTATCAATCTCAAGCCCTAGAAAGTGTTTTAGTTCTCCAAGCTCCTTCATCTGGAACCGCACAGAGAGGTTGGCTCTAATTCGACATATCTCATTTTCATCATTTCCAGTAATGATGAGATCATCCACATAAACCAGCATAGCTGCAACCTTTCCATCTTCTGCCTTCACAAACAGGCTCGAGTCTGCTGGAGCTACATTATAATTGTTCTTCAACAAGAATTCTGCAATCTGTCCATACCACGCTCTCGGGGCTTGCTTCAAGCCATACAATGCTTTCTTTAGCTTGCAAACATATTCTGGATGAATTTTGCTCTTGAAGTCATTCGGTTGCTCCATGTATATCTCTCGCTCGAGTTCTCCATGCAAGAAAGCATTCTTCACATCCATCTACCACACATTCCACGACTTGCTTGCTGCAAGTGCTAACAAAACTCGAATAGTGGTAACCTTTGCCACCGGGCTAAAGGTCTCTTCATAATCGACCCCATATTTTTGTGAAAATCCTCGAGCCACTAGACGTGCTTTATACCTCTCAATTGACCCGTCTGGTCGAGTTTTAAGTTTATAAACCCATTTGCAAGAAATAGGACGTACCTCTTCAAGTTTTGGTACAAAGTCCCATGTCTCATTCTTCTTTAGTGCGGTGATTTCTTCTTCCATGGCCTTCCTCCATTCCGTACTCTTCAAGGCTTCTTCATATGTCGAAGGCTCGACCATGCCAACATCTTCAGTCAATGCTGCATTGGCATACTTAGGGTTCGGCTTCCTTTGCCTCGTCGATCTCCGAAGTTGAGGCTCCTCCTCTTCAAGTTCTTCGACCTGACTTGGTCGAAGTTCTTCTGTCGACCTTGGATGCTCACCAGATGAACTTGTCGATCTTGGTGATTGTGCTTCAACATCTATTTCAACAGGCTGATTCTCATCGAATTCTTTTAGCCTTTCTTCGACCTCTTCGTCGAAATGATGTGAATTTGACAATTCGACAGCTTGAGATGACCACCAAGACGACATTTCGTCGAACACCGCATTCCTTGAAGTATAGCACCTCCCTATTGTAGGGTCACAGCACTTCCACCCTTTCGTTGATCATCATATCCCACGAATATGCAGCGGACTGCCTTCTTCTTGAATTTGTTGCGAAGATGATCAGGCACAAATGCATAACATACATATCCGAAAACTCTAAAGTGACTTACCACAGGCTTACGATTCCATAGCTTCTCGTATGGTGACATAAAACCAAGCCTTGCTTGTGGTAGCCTATTAGTCACGTGAGCCGCCGTCTTCATACATTCAGCCCAAAACCTCGGTGGAACATTCTTCGCGTGCAACATGCTCCTACACTTCTCAGCTAGATGTCGATTCTTTCTTTCGGCAATACCGTTCTGTTGCGGCGTATATGGACAAGTATACTGTCGACGTATCTTGTACTCTTGCAAATACTTCGTAAATTCGTAGGAAGTGTACTCTCCCTTATTATCGGTGCGTAGGCAATGAATTTTTCTACGTACTTCACTTTCCCCTTCTCCTTAAACACCTTAAATTTAATAAACGCCTCGAGATATTTCCTTCATGAAATCAACCTAGACATACCGGAGAAGTCGTCGATGAAAGTGATCATATACTTCAATCCGCTAATCGATTGATGCTTCACCGGACCAAACACATCCGAGTGAATGAGCTCGAGAGGCATCCGAGCTTTGAATGACGATTCCTCATACGAGAGTTGATGTGCCTTCCCGTACTGGCACCCGGCGCAAACCACATTTTCTTGCACTTCCAATTGGGGAAGACCACTCAGCATGTTCTTTTGCATCATCACCTTCAACTTGTGATAACTTACATGCCCAAGCCGCGCATGCCATAAATTAGGTGTATCATTCCTTCGGGTTTTTGTTTACGTATGCCGTTTGAGCAAACATCACGTAAACGGACTCCAGCCGACGTCCCTCCATGATTGGTCGACTAGTGGGCTTCAAACTTCGGTACACCTTAACATCTCGTGGACCGAACACCACATAATTACCCGAGTCTGTGAGCTGGGACACAGACAATAAATTCTTCTTCATTCCCGGCACGTGATACACACTTTTCAATTCAACTTGCTGTGAATTGAACCGAGGAGTTATCATCGTCTCGCCGATATGAGTAATCGGCAACCTCGAGCCGTCTGCAGTGATAACGACACGTCCTCCGATATAATTATGCATGTTCGATAGTTTGCCTTAATCTCCAGTCATATGACTTGAACACCCTGAATCAACAATCCAGTCATAATCATAATTAATCGACTTTTCACTTATAGAGATTAATGCATCGCATCTCGATTGTGGAAGAGGCAGTGTCTGACACCACTATTACAACAAACGTTTGGAAATCTCATTCCTTATTTTCATCGAAATCATTCCTCTTCGATGATGCTACGACATTTCCTTCAACTTTCTTCGCTCGATAATCTCCGGCAAAGTGGCACTCCTTGCGGCAGACGTAACATCGTCCACTACGTCTTTTGCCATCGCGTCGCCCGGCTCCCCTTGGTCGAAGGCTCGACTCTCCTGGACGCTTTTGCCATCCTTCACAAGCTGGTTGATTTTGCCATTCGACATGGCTTTTCCTGGACTTGCCATCTTTATTGTCAGCACCGGTTCACCTCTTGCCCTTGAACCCTCTTTTATCACTGAAGAGGGCACTTTCTTCTTCCTTAATCGAAACCTTAGACATTTGACTATCTAAAGTCTTTTGGTTAGCCAGAATATTCTTTAGATCGATCAACGTCGGTTGAGTTGCCCACCCACGAGTAGTTGTGATAATACCGTTATATTCCGTCTTTAAACCGTTAAATAATAATTCTTCTCATTCTTGTTTCTGAGATGGCATTAGCGGGATCCAGCTTTGAAATTTCGTCACAAATAGATTTAACTTTGGAGAAATATTGACTCACCGTCATATTTTGTTGTGACATCGACAGCAGCTCGTTCTCCAGCCTTTGTAGCTTGGCATCATTCAACCTTGCGAATAATGCTGCCAAGTTATCCCACACCTCCGTGGGAGTCTGTGCACTCCTAATGTACGGCAATAAATCATCTTCGACAGTTACAGCAAGAGCGTAAAGAGCTTTACCCGCTTTGATCTTCCATCTCCTCTGTTCATCATCGCCTCCGGGTGCCATGGTGTTGCTGCCGCCAACAATATCCCACAAATCCTGACCCATCAAATAAAACAGCATCCGGACACTCCAATTATTGTAATTGGAGTTGTTGAGCTTCTCAATGCCATTCGTCGAATTTGAAATATCCGCCATCTGACTTGAAATAATGCCCAAGACTACTCCAAGAAACCTTGATCCTCAACCAATATGACATCCCGATTTTTCCAATTCTATTTTCAGTAAAATTTAGATGGGCATTTCATCTTTGCACATATTGTTCTTTTTCCTTGAGTTGGCCACTCATGTGAAAACTAATTTATCGGGTGAAGCCGGTAAGAGATTATAATGCATTAGACTCGAGAATTTGACCAAGAAACGACCTTTCGACCGAGCTAATCTGCAAGGGTCATTATGGCACGCTTAAAAATCGATTAGAAACCGGAGATAGGTTGACTCGATAGAAGCGAGTGATCAAGTGTGGGTGATTCCACCAGATTGCACCTTTGTTCTTGTCGGTCGGCCTTTGGGTCGGCTTTTCTGTCGATTGGGTCCCCTATGTCCGTAACTGAAACCTTGAGATTTCCACGACAACCGAGAGTCGCCAATGTGTCAAAGATGTACATTGTGGCTTGATTTGATCAACCACAGGTCAATTGCACGAAAATTTCTATAAAGCTACCCGGTAGGTTAGGACGCGCTAATATCGTGCCAGAGTGAAATTAACCGTGAAATTGAAAGTGAATTCAGCAATTGGAAGTCCTGGGGTGTCACATATCTTATGAGGAACATGGATTAATTTTATGGATTTTAATTGGACTCAATTTGAAGAGAATTGATTGGAATTGAAGGAATTGTTGTACAAGATTTTATGCCCCGGCGGAAAATGAAATTGGACCTATTGAAGATAGTTGTGGAGGATTTGAATTTTAGTGGAAGATGACATCACCCTATGTCATGGTGGTTGGCCAAGATTGAAGAAGAATTGGACAAGTGGAGGGTGGAGATGGCTTCTTGGAAAGGAACACCCATCAACATCATCTTCAACCTTGAGAAGAGAGAGAGGAGAGAGAGAGAAAGAGGGAAAGGGGAAGTGTGCGATCCGGCCAGCCAAAGCCAGCCGACGCCGCCCCCGCCGGCCGCCGTCCGTCAGGCCGTCGCCGCCGCGGCCGCCGCCCGCCCGCACACCGTCCACGCTGCCGTCGCCGTTCTCCCGAGCCCCGCGCGCCCCTCCGCCGCCGCTGCCGTCGCCGCCGGGGTTGCCGGAGGACCGCCGCTCCCTCCCGCTCGAGCCGCCGCCGCCCGCCTCCGCCGGTTTCTCGCCCGAACCGCCGCCGGATCCCCTCCGTTCAGCCTTGGACGGTGGCCGGACTTCAGCCTAGATCTAGGACTTCAAGGCCCGCTTTGGGTGTCTTCCCGCCTCCTTTGGTGTCGCCCGAGAAGGTTTGTCGTCGGGCTTGCCATCCTCTTCGCCGGGGACTCGTCGGAAAGCGATTCCGGTGAGTTTAACTCACTAAATCTTGATTAGAGGATTAATGATGCCCTAAGTGTGCTTAGCCTAAGTTAAGTGAGTTTAGGTGGTTAGATTAGTTTATTTTTTAATTGTGGATTAGATTAAGGGGTGTGATTAGATTAGAATGTGTTAATTAAAGATAATTGAGTGGTTATATTATTTTAATCCTTGATGGGACATAAAAGGGTTTATTTTTTATTTAATTAAATACTTCGAAATTCTGGAATTTTTTTATAATATATTATATTCCGAAAAAAAAAAATTTAAAAAAATTATTTTTGACCTCAATTGCTTAGAATTTCGTGCCGATCGCTCATTTGTGCATTTAGAATTTGAATTTGATGAATGGATGTGGCAAATCGACTATTTAATATGATAAATAGGGATTTTACTCATAAAAACCCAAGAGTCGGGTTTTGATGCAAAAATTGGATGTTAAGGATTAATGTTGTGATTGGAGTATATGAATGAAATGTGGAGTGTCCGGAGGTCAGTTTTGATTGTCGTGTGCTGGTTGAACGACTCGGTCGCAGTAGTGGCTAAGCCAACTGGACCTATATTCCTTTAGAATCGCCGTCAACTTAGTGATGAGACTCGGGTCACGGAGAGGCTAGGCCAACCGAACCCGATTCTAAACTTAGTGACGAGGCTCGGGTCGCATGAGGCTAGGCCGATTTGGACCTATGCTCCTTCGGGAATGCCGTCGACGTAGAGACGAAGCCGCGCTCCAAGGGGGAGGCGATGCCCGGCAATTAATGTCGGTAGATAGCTGAATTTCGAGTAGGCTATGCCCTTGTGTTGCGGTGATTAATAATTGGAATGTGTGCTGAGTGCGATCGTGATTTATATTAAAGTGTTGGTATTCCAATTGTTTTAAATTCTCATGATCGCCTGAGATTTTGTGGTATAAATTGTGCTAACCTGCAAGGAGGAATTAAGACGAGGTAAGTCTTACGTGTGAGGTGGCTAGGCCACCCGGTGTATTTTCTTTCTAATAGGGGTTTAGGGGGTTGAACTTGCTGAAACAATGTCTCACCCGTTGTGGGCCAAAATTTCGGGACCGTAGATGGCGTAACCCCGGAGCGTTATGGTCTTCCCGTGCATAGTACGACGCGTGTCTCGGTTGCCCGATCCCGAGGGCCATTGGATCTATGAGCTGGTTAGGACCACGGTCTAGGTCTAGGAGGGCTTGGCTGTTGGGGTACCTCATAGATATAAGGCTTGGTTTCGTTTTGGGCCCAATGGTTTCGGGATTGGTCCACTTAGTAGTTTTGATATTCCATCTGCGCCGTCATGGAAGCCATCCTAGGAGAAGGAGTAGATGACCCTCCCGATGGTAGGTGGAGGACCCCTCGTCTCCGGAGGCTGCTCATTCGAAGTGGGATCGAAGAGCGAGTCCGACTAGTAGTCTTAGGATCGCTTCTTCTTTTTGGTGAACTAATCCCTTTTTGTAAGCTGACCATGTTGGAATCAACCAATCTATCACCGCAGTCCTTGACTGTACACTAGCATGAACAATGGTCCTTGACCACCGTCTTCACGAACTACACTCCGGAAGACTTGACTCACGGTCCCTGACAACCGTGCTCTCGGTCTCAGATAATCGTGCTCTGATACCAATTGTTGAATATCATAGTCGCACAGCTCTGATAACACTCTCACAAGATAAGCTCTTTAAGAAAGGAGATGAATATACTACTTGCTAAAAATACCTTTCACTCTCTATTATTAAACGATTACAAAACTCGTTTATATATAGGCTTAAAACACGACTCTTGACATTCCTTGGATATATGAAAAGACATGTCTAAATAAATAGTAATAAAGACACTAAATAGTAATAAGGACACTTTAATATGTGTGTCGAAAAGACTTCTCTCGGAAACTAAACAGTCTTTCGACCAAAACACGAAAAGTCACGAGAGATAGGCGGTGATATCTTCAATATGCCTTATCTTCATTACCACTTTGCAAAACCCATCCATTACTGGATTGTAAATAAATGGTTTAGGGACAATATCCGTCCACCTCAACTGTCTTAAACATTCACGAGCATCGTGCAACCTATTATCCTTACATAATGCGTTGATAAGTACTGAAAAGGTATAAGCATTGGGTGATATGTTCCTAGCAGACATCAGCCGCCAAAGCTTCAAGCCCTCATTCACCTGCCCCACTCGACAATGCCCATCAATTAAGGAAGTAAAGGTAACAATATCAGGGTAGCAACCAACAGAGAGCATCTTGTCATACACGGTTCAGTTATAGCACCAAAAATCCATTAGCTTCATCCATGATGTCGACTGGACTTTTTTGTTCACTTGTTTGCCAAATGAAAATGCTTGCTGAAACGATCATTCCCCAGCTCAGGGTTTCAACGCTTCCCATGAGACCTAGGAATAGGTTGCTGATTGCTGTAGAACCTATTAGCTAATCATTGAAGATTAAGACCTATGTCAGTATTAGATATTCATTTTCTTCCAATCCTTCATATGTGCAGAAAGACTGGAGAGAAAAGGGCATTGTAAGCCCAATTAAAGATCAGGGGCACTGTGGATCTTGCTGGACTTTCAGGTTTTTCCTTATTTCCTTTTTAGATTTATATTTGTCTCTCCGTAGTATATGACACAGTTATAGCTCTGGAACTCATTGAAATGTCATTATGCTAGACTGCTGGTGACCTCTAATTTGAACTTTTGCAGTACCACTGGAGCTCTTGACGCTGCTTATCACCAAGCATTCGGGAAACAAATCTCTCTGTCTGAGCAGCAGCTCGTGGACTGCGCTGGGGCTTTCAACAACTTTGGATGTAGTGGTGGACTGCCATCCCAAGCCTTCGAGTACATCAAATACAATGGTGGCCTTGATACCGAGGAAGCATATCCTTATGCCGCAGAGGATGGTACCTGCAAATTCTCGGCTGATAATGATGGTGTCCAAGTGCTTGACTCTGTTAACATCACCTTGGTAAGTTTTGTGGACTATCTATAGAGTTAGTGAAAAGAAAAGGAAAAAGAAAAGAAATTGCATAAAGATAGATTCAAATTGCTGATCTGTTTAAATTTGCATACATGGTGGATTCAGGGTGCTGAGGATGAACTAAAGCATGCAGTTGCCGTGGTCCGGCCAGTGAGTGTAGCATTCCAGGTCGTCAGAGAGTTCAGATTCTACAGGTCGGGTGTCTACACAAGCGATACATGGGGTAGCACTTCCATGGTGAGCATTTGCTAATATAATGAAAGGAGCACTATCTCCATCTCGATCATGTTTGAAGGATGCTAGTGTGCAGGAATTAGAGAGCCTTCTATATGTTGATAAATCTCAACCATGACATTTACTTGAGTACCTATCTTGTCGAGAATCATATAATTCGATTGCACACTGTTAATAAGTTTTGCATGCAAGGCAGTGTTCATGCTCTCGTCTAATGTAAACAAAATGTCCTATATTAGGATGTGAACCATGCTGTTCTCGCTGTTGGTTCTGAGTTGAAGATGGTGTTCCGTTCTGGCTCATCAAGAATTCCTGGGGAGCAGACTGGGGCGACCGCGGATACTTCAAGATGGAGATGGGGAAGAACATGTGTGGTAAGTCCCCTCCTCTATAAAATTATTTGATTTTAGTAGTATTAACCAAAATATACAGCGCTGGAATGACTACGCTTTTGAAATTCTCGCAGTCTTCTTTCAGTTCATGTCCATTCATTCTTTGATTAATTTCCTAGTAAGGTACTCCGTGCTCATCTAATGTTCTTAAATTGCAGGAGTCGCTACTTGTGCATCATACCCTGTTGTGGCCTAGATTGTTTCCAGAGGATCAATGGGTTCGTGTGCCAGGTAATTCGAGATATATATATTTCGCATGAAGAATTGCTCCGCCCTGAGTTGGAGTGCTATAATGTTAGCACAAAAGGGTTTAGCTTAGTGCAAAAAATAATCTTCAGGACAGCTGCAACTCCGTATGGTTATTGTTATATGAACAAAGACCTTGTAAATACCTTTCTATGTTTGTGTGGCATGGAACGCTCTCTTTGCAAGAATTACGCATGAAATTCCCACCAAAGCTGTGTTTCTGGGAAAGGAAGAAACGTATTGCTTACATTCATTATGAACCCGACTTTCGGCAAATCAAATTCTCGGCAAAGCTACACCTTCTCGAGTGAATGAACTAGTTCTGCAATTTTTCAAAAGGATTCTCCTAGATAAAAAACTCGTTAACAAAAGTCAGTCTCCCTGAGTTGTTTTGCATTCAACGTGTATACGACTGCTAAACTCGACGGAAAAGTCCCTCGACTCGTCGTCAAATCATCAAAGACAAACCATTGATTAAAGCCCTTAAATGGAGTTATATATCCGATACTAAACAGAAAAGATCTACTCAGTAGATTTCACGATCCCAAAATTTTCTCAAATTTTGATATAAATTAATGGAATGTCATGTCATTTGGACTTCAAAAATGCTCTTACAGAATTTAAGAGGATTATAAATTATATTTTCAACCCATATTCTCAATTCATGGTCTATATTGATGATGTTCTTATTTATTCTTCAAGTATTGATCACCATCTCAAACACGTATCTATTTTCATAAAAATAGTTAGAAAGAATGGATTGGTGATTTCCCATACCTCTTTTTCAAACGAAAATCAGATTTCTTGCCAATAATTATTATTCTAATCGAGATATTCACGGATTCCAAATGAAAACAAAGACAAAACCCAACTACAAAAATTGTTGTCGAATGTCTTGGATTTCTTCTCAAATCTCATTTATGTCCTGGATTTATTATTAAAACAGTTCAAAGAACACATCAAAAAGACTCTCAAATATTGGAATGGTACCAAACAACCATATATTATCAAAAAAAAAAATCGTAAATATTGCCTATCTTTGGCTTGTCACTGATGTTTAGCTTAAGTATTTAACATGAAATCATACTTCTACATTGCACTATAATGGCCAACGTAATAAATAGAAGGAAAATTTAGGATGTCACACTAGTGTTGATCTCGAAACACTAAGCTTCTTCTTCATTTTTCCGTCTTCCTCCCCCATCAAATGTGTCCTTGACGAATATTTCGCCTTTTTGTTTGCTCTTGTGCGATTGTTCGGCCCGTTATCCACCGGAACGGGCCAGATTTCGAGCGGGCTCATGTCTCTAACTACGTTGATTTTATCATCTTAGGGCCTGTTTGAATCATGGACAAAAGCCGATGATGATATTGATCTTACTCTTTGTAATTTGGGAGGAACTACTTTGTCGGGATTGATAGCAAAGTTTTCTTTTCTTTTCTTTTCTTTTGGGAGAAGTACATTATCAGTGCCATAAGTTGTGTACGGCGCTCACTTTGGTGGCAAAAGTTTCCGTCGGATCACTTAAGTGCCAAATCGGAGGAAAAACGATCACTTTGGTGCCACCGGCGAAAGATTCCGGCCAAAATGATTACGTGACTTTTTTTTTTTTTTAAATCGACAATGCCTTTAAAAGACGTCGTTTTCGGTCCTCCTTAAAAAAAAACGACGTCGTTTTGCCGTCCTACATGGATGGCCTCACAAAAACGACGCCGTTTAACTCATTTGGGGATTGAAATTAGGGTTTCGACTTGGCCGTCATCGGGGTCAGGGTCGGGGTCGGGGTCGAGGTCGGAGCTGCGGCCTCCGAGTGGCCATCGTTGGGGTCGGGGTCGGGGTCGGAGCCGCGGCCGCCGAGTGGCCATCATCAAGGTCGGGGTCGGGGTCGGGGTCGAGCCGCGGCCACCGAGTGGCCATCGTCGGGGTTGGGGTCGGGGTCGGAGCCGCGGCCGCGGAGCGCAGGGGCCGTCGAGGACGGTGATTGGCCGTAGATTTATGGTTTTGAATTGGGAAAGACACCAAACGGCGTCGTTTTAGTGTTAGGATGCTGACTGTGCTCTCCGGCGAGCCACATCAGCTTCAAAAATTAATAAAAAAGTGCCACGTCGGATTTCCGACCAACCGGATTGGAGTTGGCACCAAAGTGAGCGATTTTCAAACTTTTTGGCACTTAAGTAATTCAACATAAACTTTTGGCACCAAAGTGAGTGTTGTACACAACTTATGGCACTTATAGTGTACTTATCCCCTTTTTTTTAATAGTCAAGAAGAAAATTTTCATTTCATATCAAAGAGATACATAATTTCAAGACAAAGATGCAATCTCGCAAAGCAAGTAAATCTGAAAAGCAAATCAACTTAGTACAACTTGTAGAGACTAGCTCATTCCACAAAAAGGGATCTATCATAACATCAAAGCACAACCAGTGGCCGATTACCGAATCTCACATTATTATCGGTGATGAGCAAATACCAAGAAATCCCTTTATAGTAGCTACGGCTTTGCAAAAAGGCGGTATGCGCCTAGGTTCAGCGTCCCTAGCACCATCACCATATAAAGACCACAACAATACCAAAAGGTAGAAAGACCACTGAAAACTTAAAAATAAGCCAATTGCCGAAGGCAGCAACAAATGAGCCTTGGAGACTTGTGGAGTACTCGACTATCTGGAAGCCAGATAGAGCACATTCTTCTGAGGCACTCGCACTTCGATCTTCAGAGCTAACTTCCATGGAGGATGTCGACTGCATCGTCCATGAAATCAACAAAGAAATCTGAGAGAGAGAGAGAGGTCCCTCAGGGGAAATCCTAAGAGAGACACTCGAGTGGAATTCTAACTGATAGAAAAGGTTCACGAGTAGGAATGATCATCGATCACTTTACCAAACCATGTAAGCCCTTGAAGTTTCTAATTTTGTGGGAAAATTATCAAAAAAAGTTATCCAATTGCACTTGCATCAATTCAATTTTAAACATTCTAACGATTCGCTAGTACATCCTTTGGGTCAATATTTACTGGAAAACACTAACGTGGCGATCCAATCAATATTAGATGTTCTATGTGGCTGTTCTATGTGGTGTATGAGTGCTAACAGTAACAATTTTTTTAAAAATTTCTAGGTCAGTTTTTTTTCCTTTGTCTATTTTTCTTCTTTACTTTCTACCGGTGTCCTGTTTCAAGCAATGGCAACAAGGGTTGGGCTAGGGTCGGCAAGGGATGACCTTACCCGAGGAGGGCCACCCTAACCAAGCCCTCACAAGGCCGTTGTGACGTCTCAGAATGTCACATGCGACACGTATCCTTTCCGTTTATACTTATAATTATAATTACGCATGTGGAAGCACAAAACTTTTTTTCACAACATCCCTTACTAGAAAATCAAACAAGTTCAGTAATATACATGTCTTCAACTTTATATAAATACCGGTAGTTTAATCACAACAAAATGCATAGTCTTGGGAAATATCAGGTGACCTAACACCACTACTCTTATACTAAACCAAAAGCGAGTCTAAACATTAACCAAGCCACCATCTAACTCAAGAATTGATGGCCTCAAGCATCATATCGTCCTCTCCATCGACATGTTTAGGGGACCACGATACAAATCTGAAAAAAAAATAATAATAAGGGCAGAGCCGAAGTCCAGCAAACAAAATCTCTTAGTTTAAGGTAGGAGATCAACTTACCACTAAACCCGGCACCAACCAACAACATGAGTTCAAGCAATACAAAATAAACATGTATGACAAGTGTGGAAATAATGCATTATCTTTCTATAAATGAATGATGATGGAAACAAAAAAAATAACATGGCATAAGATCAATCATTCAAAAGCAAGTAAATGACATATTATTTTATGATGCACCGGTATCACCAATGTCTCACCACTATACACATCGAAGATCTATTCTTTATTCGAGACCAATCTTACAGAACAGTAACCATTCAGATGCAAGCAGATGGAATAATATTTTATGATGCGTGGTTACCACTAATGAGACAACATACGAATGTACGCATACGCATGATCAAGACTTATTAAGAAAGATGAATAATGATCGTTGTTTTAAAATCATTAGACCTACAAGTAGGAGGGTTTGTATGTTCCAATCGAAATGCTTCAAGTGACCCTCAATAAGTAGTTAGGGTGCAAATGGCCTAATAAGATTGGCTACAAGAAAATATCTTTAGAGATCTCCTTCTTGGCTGGGTAAAAGAATGAGTCACGAGGGCATCAAATGACTAAGGTTAAAAGAGGTGATGTAAGGTATGACCTCAAACTAAATTAGGCTCAATGTCACTAAGAGAATGTGGCTAAAGATGATTGGTGGAAAAATGGAGAGAGAAGGAGAACTACTTCTTGGCCAATTAAAAATGAATAGATAAGAGTTAGGATTATCAAGAGCATTAATTGGTTAATGTTAAAAAAGATGATGTACTAAATGATATGAATACTAAGCTAGGTTCAATGTCTTTAGGAACATGTGGGTTAATATCATTAGTAGAAATTGAGGAGAGATATGTGCAATTTAGAGAATGGCTAACGGCTCAACTATGGGCTTCTAAACTAGAAAAGTTACCGAAATGTTTATTAAATGAGTGCATAAACAGGGAAACCAGTGTTTAGTCAAAACATTAGTGAACAATACGAATGCCAAGAAAATTTCAATTCGATAAATTTAAAACTTGAAAAATCACCAAATATGTTACTCGGAGCTTATCAATTCCCGTTTACAATAATATGGTGGTGAATAAATTACCATCAATTTATATTATCAAGTACATGTCAACATCTATCAATTTACTTTTAACAAATCGACCTCCGAGCAATTACGGTCTCGAAAAAATCGTCCTAGTACCTTCCACACCCCACAAGATCGATGGCCTTCATCCATATCCGAAATTCTAAACTAAATAATACTTAACTTTATATCCTAAATTTTATCAACAAAGATGGAAAATTCTAAATGTCACAATCGCCCTCTCCCAGCCCTCATGAGGCCACCCTCATTGGCCAAAAGCGAAGGACGGCCTCACTCAAGCAAGGGTCGTCCTTGCTAGCCAAACATGAGGCCAAATGCGAGGCCGACCTTTACCAATTCTGGGCGAGGGTCACTAGGCCCTCGGTGGCCGTAATAATGAGAAAAAGACTAGAAAAAATAAATTCAAAAAAAATAATAATAAATTGTAAAAATTGTCTAAGTTTGAGCCGGCGGTGCTACATGGGATAGCCGTTTTTTGCTTCAACGATTTCTAGTTAAAATTAACTGATAACCTATATTGATAAATTATCAAAAATTTTAGGACTAAATTGACCAAATCATGAGATTTAGGACTAAATTAGTATGAGTGCAATAGGCTTATGTTTTATCTATCTTTCGAAATTATATGATACTGTGTCTTGTGAGGCTTAGCGGGACCTTATTTGTTTCACCTAAAAAGGTAGGTTTTTCCTCTTGTTTAACTCTGTGCTCATGAACTGTGGTGTTAGGAATTTTTGGGGTTTATCTTAGCCCGCACATGTCATTTTCCTTCGCCTAATAAATTAAATTGTCGTTTTTTTATTTCTGTTATGGAGAAGCCTATTTAAAATCTAGGATAACGCTCAATTTATCTCATGAATATGGTATGATGCCATCAAGATCCAAATGAACGATCCAAACGCGACATTATTTGTATTTGATAACATGGAATATTTGATGACGTGGACTACGAAGATAGCCTTCATATGGTATTCAATAGAGGAACACACATCGGGGGCTCGCGAAGTGATAATGCTTGTGTTTATGTAAAGATTCTTCCCGTTGGGAGCATTATTTCCGATGATAAAGACAAGGTGTCTCCCTCTTTGGCCAGCCAAAAGTAGGTTTCGGTCGACCCATCCCAACGTTAAACTTCCAGGAAACCTCACTAATGGGGACAACATCATCTCATTCAGACAACATCATCTCATTCATTGAATGTTATCCTCACTCGTCGTTAATAATGCAAGTAGTGGAATAGTGCCGCACGCACGAAGCGGCGTGATTCGGTCGTGGGCACTGAATATGTGACATGACAAGGGTAAAGAGACAGCTCAGTCTTGGTTGACGATGACTCGACCACTTCGTTGGACCAACATGCGCACCTACACTCCCCAGTGAGTGACCACAACGATTTTAGAAAAAGAGCAGTAAAATCAAATTTGATCTGAAATAAAGTAGTGTTAGATTTATTATTATCTTTAACCGGATTCCTTCTATTTATTTCGCGGCTTCTAGATGAATGTGTCGGAGCCTTTCAAAGTCAAAAAATGGGAAAATATAAAGATTCCCTGTCTCCATGAATTTTCTTGTAGGACCATCTCAAGAGAGCTCAATTCCATCTGCAACTCTAGATTTTTGACCGATTCTTAGATTCCCTGGGCCAAGAAAACGAAGGAGAAAATGATCCTACTGCGAAGACTTGGACTTCACGACATGAGTTGACCTCCTATTGTTGTAATCAAGTTCGATACGATGGGATCGAAGAATCGGGCGAGGCACAATACTGAGCTCGAGCTCGATTCGATATGACATTTTCTTTTCTTGCGTGTAGCTCCACTCAATCATGTGATAGTGAATTCCGAGATTATGTGAGACTAGGCTTTGGATTACTTTCCTGTCGAACTCGTAGAAACCATCTCGTGAAGACGTGTATCTTGTCGTAATCCTTGCATAAAGTATCTTGCATGCATGCATATGGCCTTCAAGATTTTTCCCCATGGACGATCTTGGACTTCAAATTTTTTATGTTGTGGCACGTTGGACAATACAATATGTCAGGAGGTGATTGATTCCATGTCATCACCCTCCATACGCATTGGAAAAAACAAGCAACAAAAGAGAAAAAATCGCCTGTTCTTTTCCTTTCGTTCGGACTGTGAGACACAGACCCAATCGGGTTTACACACGTGATGAGCCCTAATCGGGCCATTGCCTGCTCGGTGTCTTTCTTGACTTACTGTCGCTTCTACGTAAGTATAAAGATCCCCGTCCATCTCCGCTCAGTTCACTCAGTTCCATCTCCGAACGCCCACACAGTTCGTGGAAACCACAGGGAGAGAGAGAGAGAGAGAGAGAGAGAGAGAGAGAGAGAGAGAATGGCTGGTGCTAGATTTCTGTGTTCCTTCCTCCTCGTTGTGACCGCTTGCTCCACCGCAGCATCTGGCTTCGAGGGCGCCGACCTTGAGTCCTTCATCCTCCAAACCGTCGGCCACACCCGTCCTTCCTTCTCCTTCGTAGACTTCGCCCGTGGGTTAGATATCAACACCCCACTTAGAAAAGAATAATGCAAAAAATAGAGTTGTGGATGTTAGACAATGAAGAGTACATGAACCTATAAATTTTATTAGATGATTGTCTAAGTTAAAATATCGGATATGTACAATCAATGACATCAATTTTAGTTTGGACAAGAGATCCGAAAAATGCGAGAGTCGATAAATAGAGAATTAGCTTACGTCAGCGTGACTATGCAAGCTATTTGAATAGAAGGCTGTTGTCGCAATAGGAGAGTGCTATCAAGAAAAAGCCTATTTTGATATTAAACAATAAAAAATACATGATACTAATTACATGCATGACCTTATTGAAAATCAAGAAGTATTCTTGTTGTCTCTAACACTCATCTGGGTTCTTGATTTGTAAATACGCCTTTGTTATCTATAAAAGATTGTTGACCTTTTCGATTGTTGTCGTTTATCCGCGTTGTTGGTGTTTGGTTTAGGCACGGGAAGACGTACCAGACAGCGGAGGAGATCAAGTTGAGGTTCGATAATTACAAGGAGAATCTCAAGCTCATTCGATCCACCAACCAGAAGGGCTTGCCTTACACTCTCGCTGTTAATCGTTACGTGGCAGTTCTTGACATTTTCTCCTTTACTATTTCTTGTTTTAGACCTGAAGATCAATTCGGTCATAGTCGTTTCGACTTGTTTCATAACCGGAAGCCGAAGAGATGGTATATTTTAGCTGTTGCTGCTGTCGTCGTTGAGTTTGATTTGTGCTTGATGGGTGGACAGAGTATGCTGACTGGAGCTGGGAGGAGTTCAAGACGCACAGACTGGGAGCTGCTCAAAGCTGCTCTGCCACCATCAAGGGCAGCCACAAGCTCACCGACGATGTTCTTCCCGAAACGGTATTTTTCACGGCGATGCCTCAATCGGAAGCTTTCCGCTCGTATCATCCTTCGTTCAATGAGATAAAACTACTTTGATTTAGACTAGCAGCTGTACTGCTTTTAGCTGTGTGGTGTCTTCTGTATCGACTGGCAATTTTCTCTGCCAAATTTCAGCAAAATAGTTACTCAGCTGCCACTAGCTGCCTTGCGTCCGCATCGTATTTTCGGGTGCGTTTGTTTTGCAAAGAAAACTCAATAATATAAGAAATTATTTTCTAATAAAATATTTTTAGGAATACAGTTTGTTTTTCTTTATTTGATGATATATAATCAAGCATGTTTTTTGTTGTTTGGATATTACTGAAAAATGATTTCAATCTCATAACTTTATTTCATGCCAAAAAAAAAAAAAAAAAAAAAAACAACGAACTTCTAAATTTTGAAAATTCGAATTTTTAATGATTTTATTTCTCTCTTTTTTATTTTTCTTTTTAAAAATTTGGAATTTTTAATTTTCTTTTTTCTCATTTATTTTTCTTTTCTTCTCTTCTCTTTTCTCCCTTCCTTTGCCACTACCAGCCAACAACAGCCATAGCTCCACCTCGCGGGGACCGGGCAAGCCGCGAGTTTTGCTGGTCTCGATGGAGCACAGCTCGCCCAAACTTGGTGAGCTTGGGCTCATCTAGTTCGGCTAAGTTACGAGCATGCTGACCTCAATGGAGCTTAGGTTGGCGAGCTCAAGCTTGCTTGGATTGGCCAAGCCGCGAGCTCACCAATCTTGGCCCAGCTCAGGCTCAGCCAACCTCAGGCTCACCTGGATTGACTGTGCCTCGAGTTCGCCAACCCATGTCTTGGCTAGTTGCTGACAGCAGAGGAAGAAGGGGGAAGAAGGAGGAAGAAAAGAAAAAGAAAATAAATAATTATAATAATAATTTTTAGAAATAATTATAAATTATATTTTTTTTAAAAATTATTTTCGTAAAAATCAAATTTTCATTAACCAAGGGCTCTAAGATTAGGAAAACATTTTGGAAAAAATTTTCCGATTCTTTCAAAGGAGAAATAGTTTTTTTGAATTTAAATTTTGGTAGGAAAACATTTTTTATTGATTAAGAAAATATTTTCCATTGGTTCATTTTTCTAAGCAAACCAAACACCAAAAAAAGGGTTCTGTGAAACAAACACTCTTCGTTTTCTTTGAAACATTAATATAATTGAGTTATAACGACAAAAATCCATTAGCTCCATCCATGACGAATGAACTTTCTTGTCCTCGCTTTTACTGATTGAAAGTGCTTGCTGCAACAACTTATTCTTTCTCTCTCCATCTCAAGGTTTTGGCACTTTTCATGAGATCTAGGGCTAGATTGCTGATTACTGTAGAATCTACTAGCTGATCATTGAAGTGTGAGACCTTTGTCAATATTAGATCTTTATTTTCTTCCAATCCTTCATATTTACAGAAAGACTGGAGAGAAAAGGGCATTGTAAGCCCGGTTAAAGATCAAGGCGGCTGTGGATCTTGCTGGAGTTTCAGGTTTTTTTTTTCTTCTTCTTCTTCTCTTCTTTTCGATTTATATTTGTTACTCTCCCTAGTACGTGACGAACTTATTAACTTGGCAACTCATTGAGATGCCATGATGCTGGAGTGCTAGTGACCTCTAATTTGCACTTTTGCAGCGCCACTGGAGCTCTCGAGGCTGCTTATCACCAAGCACACGGGAAAGGAATCTCTCTGTCTGAGCAGCAGCTCGTGGACTGCGCTACGGCTTTCAACAACTTTGGATGCGGTGGCGGGTTGCCGTCGCAAGCCTTCGAGTACATCAAGTACAACGGTGGCCTTGAGACCGAGGAAACTTATCCTTATACTGGACGTGATGGTACCTGCAAATTCTCAGCTGGCAATGTCACTGTCAAAGTTGTCGACTCTGTCAACATCTCTATGGTAAGTTTCATGGGCAATCTGTAGAGTTAGCCAAAAAAAAAAAAGGAGAAGAAGAGGAAAAAAAGCTCCGGAAATTTCATAAAAATAGCTTCAAATTGCCTATATGTTTATATTTGCAATGCATGGTGGATTCAGGGTGCTGAGGATGAACTTAAAGCATGCAGTTGGCATGGTCCGGCCAGTCAGTGTGGCATTCCAGGCCACGGATGGCTTCCAGCTCTACCGGTCGGGTGTCTTCACCACCGATACATGTGGTAGCACTTCCATGGTGAGCATTTCCAAATAAAATAAAAGGAACACTATCTCCATCTCAATCATGTTCAAAAGATGCCAGTGCGTAGGATTCATGAAGCTTTCTAAACATATGTTGGAATTAATTAGGGATTCCTCTAGGAAAATTTCCATTGTTAGAAATAGTTTAATAATTCTGTCCATATCTCTTAAGATAGCACATATATTGCACGAATATCGCAAGCAAATGATACGTGTATTGCACGTATATCTCCATTTGATTGTGCATATTTTGATTAAGATAAAGCCTAAAAATAGATTGTTGTATTCTTCATTAATATATACATTGAAATATGGGTTAAGAATAGCACAACTATCATAACCTTGGTACGGCACTCACTTGAGTGCCACAAATTTAAAATATTGAGTACTTGAATGCTATCAGCGATTTACCTCGCCGGAAAATCCGTTAGTCATCTTGCATGACTTTGCCAACACTGATATAAACACTAAACATTTACTAGAGATAATTAGAGATTTCTCCAATATAATTTCCATCGTTAGAGAAATTTTAATAATTTTGTTCATTATTTATATCTCTCAAGCTATTGTGCAAATACTACAGGCAAATGGGCACGTATATTGCACGTTTATCTCCCTTTGATTGTGCATATTTTGATTAAGATATTATTTTAGAATAGTTATCTAATAAAGCCTATAAATAATTTGTTTCACTCTTCATTAATATATATCGAAATACATGCAAATTCCACATTTCTATTTTCCACATTATTATTCTTAATTACATTGATAAATCTCAACCGCAACATTTAATTTGAGCATCTATCTTGTCAGGATCCATATAATTTGATTCCTTACTGCTAATGAAGTTTTGCATGAAAGGCGATACTCATGCTCATGCCTAATGAAAACTGAATGTATTGTATCAGGATGTGAACCATGCTGTTGTCGCTGTCGGTTATGGAGTTGAAAACGGTGTTCCATACTGGCTTATCAAGAATTCCTGGGGAGAGAGCTGGGGCGACAAAGGATACTTCAAGATGGAGATGGGGAAGAACATGTGTGGTAAGTTCCCCCTTTTGGTTTTCGTAGAACTACTAGAACAAAACGGTGCTAGGATAACTATGCTTTTGAAATTCTCGCAGTTGTTTTAGTCCATGTCCATTCCTTCTATGCTTGACTTTCTACTAAGTTACTCCGTCCTCGTCTATCTATCGATCTTAAATTGCAGGTGTCGCTACTTGTGCATCATACCCTATTGTGGCCTAGATTGTTTTTAGAGAACCTATGGACTCGTGCGCCAAGTGATTCAAGACATATTTGCTCCACCTCAAGGTTGAGTACTGCAATGTTGCATAGAAGGTTTATGCTTTAGCGTACTAAAATAATCTTCGGGACAATTGTAATTCCATATGGTTACTGTTATGTCAACGAAGACTTCATAAATTCCAACCTATGTTTGCATGGCATGACACCCTATCGTTCCAAGAATGACGCATTGCTGCAAAGGAAAATATGATTCTTCCGCCATTAAAACGGTATGGGATTGAAGGGGCAAAATTTCACTCGAACCAAACGCTCTCGCTTATTTACTCAGTAGAGATTGAATGCACGGTCTTACACACATGCTAACACTGACCATGTGATGTTTAGATAGCCTAGGAGAGGTGATACTATCTTTGATTGCACCGGAAGAGACAGTAGCCAACATCTTTTATTCGCAGGGCATATTACACATGCAAAGATAAGCAAAAGTTCATAGTTCGATTAGCCGTTATTCATATCCTCATTCCTTAACATGCTAATTAGAATTACATCGTATTGTGCACATGTTGCACAACAGTAATTCTTTTTCCTTTTCTTTTTGGTCGTCCGTTACGGTAATTGACTTGTCCTATTGGTGCCTGGAAACACTATAAGGCTCTCAAATTGCAATTGTCACGGTTCTCTTTTTCTTGCATTTGTCATTTCCCATGAGCTCGATCGACTGGAGTTATGGCTCCATAGAGAGAAGCTCATGATATATGCCTCATTCTTTCTCAGAAGAAACAAGAATAGTACCAAAGATTTTCTAATTTAATATGTTCATAGAGTGATTAATAACAGGGCATGCAAATGTGGGGGATAATTATTTAAGAAGTCTCAAACCTATTGTACAGGACTCAATTCAATTCTAAACTTTTTAATTAGATCAATTTAGTCTCAAACATTTTGATGATTTGTCAATTCAGTCATTTTAACCAATTTAACCGGCAATCTCTGAAGTAGATGTTAGTCTTCCTACATGATACAACTGCTAAGATGGTTGGCGATAACATGAACAAATTTTATAAATTTTTATACAATTTTTTCTATCTTTTTTCCCTTTTTTGTCTTTTTTATTTCCTTTTTTTTCTATTCCCTCTATCGATCTAGCCTAGGCGATGGTTGACAAAGATCGTCAGACACAAGCGAGGGCTGGAATGCCCTTGTCAACCCTCCCAGGCCTTTGCCGGACACGGTGAAGGCGAAAAAAGTACCAAAAAAGTCCCAAACTTATTGATGTGGTATCAATATAATTTTAAAAATTTCAATTAAACTAATTCAGTTGTAAATATCTTCACATTAATACCAATTCAGTCTATCCTATCAATTTAGATCGGAAATTGCCCACGTGGACACTTGTCCTACGGGCACACGAATGACACTAAGTGGACTTTTTTATAATTTTTTAATAATTTTTTGAATTTCTTTATTTCATTTTTCTTTCTTTTTTCCTCAAAAAAAAATTATAAAAAAATGTCTACATTAGTGTCATTCACGTCGTGTCGAACGGATGGCGTTCACGTCAGCAATTTCTTATCTAAATTGATCAAATGAACTCAATTGATATCAATGTCAAAATATTTAGAATTTAGGTCCAATTAAAAACTTTGAGAATGCACTAATATTAATGCAATAGGTTTAAAAAATTGTCATATTTTTTTTTATCAATTCAATTGATATCAATGTGAAAATGTTTAAAACTTTCGTCTAATTAAAAAAACATGAACTAATATTAATGTAATAGGTTTATTACTTTTTTCTGGTACTTTTTCCATATCTAAGAGACGAATATTTCTCCAAAATTAGACCCGAAGAGATCGGCATTTAACAACCTGGAGTAAGCCTCGTTCCTTCCTTCAGAAACCGGCGACCGACCGATAGTCGATAAGCCCGTAAAGTGGGGACCCTCGAAGAAGATCTTTTCTTGTGCGGGACAGAACACAAAAGCCCTCTTCTTGGCTCGCGGAGAAAGGTCTTTTCTTGTGTCTCTACGTGAAAAGGAAGATTAGCGTGGGGCCAGCCACCTCCGCCAGCCATTCCCGAGCCCCCAACTACTAACGAGATTAGCTAACATTCCATATCCTTACAGAAATTGATTTATGGCAAAATATTGGGTTAAAGTCCGTACATGAATATCCTTTGTGATATCTTCCCATTCGACAATAGGTAAGGGTGTAACGGTCCTTCCTGTTGGTGCGTGCAAACCTCGGAAGCTCTCAAATCGCGATCTTCATAGTTCTCTTTTCACTCAGATCGATCGATCAAAATAAATTACAGCTCGGGAATAGAGAGCGCGAGACTGGTGAATTATGCCTCCTTCTTTTACCCAAGAAAAAGAATTGTACCAAACCTTTGCTAATTTAATTTAACATCTTCCTAGAGTGATATAAAATGGAGTCAACAAAAGAATATAAATTGTTGGATCCTTTCCCTTCTAGCTTAAGACGAAACATAACCCAAAAATCGATCCCTTATCTCGACCTTGCTAAAATTTCTCCTCCTTTGCTTATTAATGGGAGGCCGACAAATTATTTCGGATGATAAAAAACAGCGGATATTTACATTTAATATGAGCAGAGGATTGAAGGATCTGGAAAGCTAATGACCCATTAAGGCCTTGCAATAGCAGCTGCGTTTCATTTTTCCTGAGGGCATTGTTCATTCCTGATCATCTCACTCTTTAGTGATGCATAAGCCAGAGACTTTCGACTTGGATGCTAGAAGTCTCCATTGTGGACTTCTCATCCATGGGGACATCTAGATAGCTATCAAAATCTCTCTAGTATACACGAAACGACTGTCTCCAGCTCTCTGCATAATTGAGCTGTGATGCCAGGTATTACCTCCCAAGTCCTGATGTTGCCGTACTGGATATGCATAAGCTCTTCACAACATCAAAAGACTTCTCATGCCCCATGATAGATTGAGCTACCTCCCAGCCTGAGAACCAACAAAGATGAAAACAAAGTTGGTAAACACATCCACTCTAAAAAACTGATGGACATTATTCTGCAAATCCTACTGTGCATTTCATTCTTCATAAAAACATGCGTGCAATCAGCGACACGATAAGAATAGACATTATTTTCCAGACAAAGAAACCTTCATACTGATAAACATCCCCAAAAATAAAAAGAAAAAAAACTACTCTCCAAGCTTAGTTAGCAGTTTGCTAATTGAATCATCCACACTATCAAAATCACAAGGATCATTAATCCAGCAGAAACAAATCAGGAGGTGATGGCACCAGTTGCTTATTGCCAATTTATGTGAAGACTTTGGCAAGATCAATAATGTGATGGAGCAACTGACCATTGAATGCTAAGTAAAAGAGAAAACATAGTAAGATTGCAATCAGGTGGGTTCAACCAAGCAAGGAATGAGATCTTGTGCACCATGGTTCTAAGAGCATGGAAAGTGAAACTAAAAACGTGTCCATATCTTTAATCAGGACAGCACATGATTGGAGGCAAGCAGGACAGATAGTAGCATCCATTGTCATGCATCCATTAATGCAAATAAGAAACCACAATATTCTCTAACAGCAAAGCAGAATAATCATAACGACGACAACGACAATGATGAACATTCAGTAGCTTTCGCAAATAGCACAACAAGAATTATTATATTACTAATTTCAAATAATGAGTCGGCCAGATTACTTACAGCTTCATAACTGATTCGTGCAAGAAGCTATACACCTGCGAGGATGTATGATGGTGGAAGGACATCACTCAATCACTCGAGCCGCAAAAAATTGAAGCCAGCACATGGCAACCTTCCATCAAACAGCCACAAGAATGTCTGCATTCATTGTAGCAGGAACAGCCCTATTCAAAGAGGATAGACCCAAATTCAGGCCCTCCAGGGCAGTTTGCCTTATGTAAAAGGCTTCATTAGCCATCCCAGCCTTTAAAAGGCAAGAGACAAAAGAATTAACTGTGATGCTGTCAGGAGCACAACCAACCGACAGCATCTTATTGTAAATTCTCATTGCTTCCATCATTCTCCCCTTCATACAATGCCCAATGATGAGAATTGTAAATGTCAATTTATCAGGTCTGCATCCCTTCTCCTCCATCTCCGCCAATATTATGTTTGCCTCATCTACGTTACCCGCTTTGCAGAACCCATCCATTACTGGATTGTAAATAAATGGTTTAGGGACAATATCCATCCACCTCAACTGTCTTAAACATTCACGAGCATCTTGCAACCTATTATCCTTACATAATGCGTTGATAAGTACTGAAAAGGTATAAGCATTGGGTGATATGTTCCTAGCAGACATCAGCCGCCAAAGCTTCAAGCCCTCATTCACCTGCCCCACTCGACAATGCCCATCAATTAAGGAAGTAAAGGTAACGACATCAGGGTAGCAACCAACAGAGAGCATCTTGTCATACATGGAAAGGGCAGAGCTCATGTTTCCAGCCTTACCAAAGCCATCGATTAGGACATTAAAAGTAACCGTACTAGGTCTAATGCCAGAACTGTTCATCTCTTCGAACAGAAGGGATGCTTCCTCCATTCTACCCAACTTGCAACAACCAGATATAACTGACGTGTATGTCACAACATCCGGTGAGACATCACACCTTGATTGGACTTCCTTCAATAAATGGTGCCCCCTATCTATCTCATTGACCCTACATAATCCATTTATAAGTGTGTTAAAAGTAACAATATCTGGAGAACAACCAAAACTCTCCATATCATTGAAAAGTTGAAACGCCTTATCGATTTCTCTTACTCTGCACAAACCTCTGATTAAAATATTCAAAGTCCAAGTATCAGGACTGGCGTGCAATAGCAAATGCTCCTTAAACAAGGAAATTGCCTGGTGCACCTGATCCCTATTGACCAACAAGTTCAATATCGTATTACAGATGTGGGAACTCATCTGTATCTCACTGCCATGAACCTTCCCAATTATATGCTTCACACTATCGATTCTACCCGCTTCCGCAAATGACAATAACAAAAACCCGTAACTTGCACTATCGATCGAATGCCCATCATTCCTCATGCAATCAAAAACCGCCATTGCCGAATCATGAAGACCAGCTCGACACAACATTCTCATGAGCATATCATAAGTCACCGGCCAATGAACAACGCTCACGTTGACCCTACTGAACTCAAAGAACCCGAAGCCCAACTTCGGATCCCCCAGCCGCCGAGTGACCTCGAACGCGATCGAGGGCGTCAAATGCCGCCGCAAGTAACCCAAGCAAGCATCCACGCCGCGCGAATACACGAAAACGGAGCACGCGACTTTGACGAACCAAGCCTCGGGTCCATCGATTACCTCTCCGCGAGATCCTCCCGGAGCTTGAACGTGGAAGCAGCTTGCGGCGACACCGGCGGCTCGAACCCTAGGACGGCGAGCGACGAGGGATAGGAGGGTCATCACCAGCCCATTGCCATCACCCGACCCAGCTCCGCCCCCAGCAGCTCCAGCGCTGCTACTGCCCCTTTCGATTAAAAATCGGAACTTTACTGTGGTTCGATCGGATTCCGAGATGGGTTTTTGCTGGGGATCTCTGCCCTTCATGGGGAAGTGGCGGAAGACAGTTCCGGTGGCATCAGCAAGCCGAATCGAGGAGCCCGGACAGCACTTCGCATTGAGGAAACAAGGATCGGAGATCTGTCGGGACGAGCCGGGGACGGCGCGGGGATCGGGGGGTCGTCTATCGTCGGAGGAATCGTGGGCGATTGGGGGCATCTGTCGGAGAATCCCGAGGAGGGGACTGTGGCCCCGTTCGTTCACGCTGGTTAGGGTTTTGTGAGGTTTCTGTACAGGGTGCGTCACCGAGCTGTGAGATTACAGAGGAAACAGAGCATGACGGGCCGACGGTATGGACGCAGTTTTCAGTCGGGCCTCGGCCCAGGAAGATCAATAGGTTTTGGAGCATGCACCCGTCAAACAAATGGGTTGGATCAGATCGGATCTAATCCAAAATGGTCCGACCCAAATGGATTCATTTACCCATTTCTACTCATTTTCATAAAATACAAATCTAGTAACTCATATCCAACAAAGCGCATATCACATCGATAACTAGCTCGACTCATATTTTTAAAGCACTTTCATATATAACCCAATTTATGACACGTACTAAAATTGAAGTGAAAGTATGAAGTGAACGAACACAAAATCGGATAAAGCGAGAGAGAGTCATAAAGATAAGATAGGTCTGAGCAAATTGTAAACTCATCTAATACATATATCATCTTAGATTTTATTATTCTAAACTCATTTATGACCCATTTATTAAATATAACTAATTTATATAACAATTTAACATATAAAATATTAGTTAAGAAATGCATTTATGACTTATTTTGATAGATCTTTTTGATACATGACATTGACAAATAGTTATCTTTTATTTTCTCTTTAATATTGAAAACATCATCTAAGTTTTAGGATGCACTTATACAATGCAAATGTGAATGGTCTAGATGTTCCTTATCAATCTAAGATGAAAGCATGCCACACATGCTTCATTCGGACCAACTTTTACTTGAAATTTTCTAATTTTTCAAATATCACGGCAAATGGACTTTGAGTTCCTTGTAACCTTAAATTAACGAAACTTTCAAAAAATCTAAACCATATATAAATCTTTTTAATTGGTTTTGAACATTTTATGAGTAATTATTTAGATTTTGACAAAGGAAAAAAAAAAGGTTGTTTTCTTTGCGATAAGCTGCGACCGACAAACAACTCACACAACGTAAAAACGTGAAAAATCAGTACCGTCCGAGGATTAACCGGAAAATCGAGAATCATGAAATTACAGTATTACCCCCACGCCCAACGTTTCCCGGGCACGGCGACGCTTTCGCCTCCGGCGAATATGCCTCTCTGCTTTCTCGTTTCTCGTTCGAATCTCCACGAGCACGCCCGGACCGCACGGCTTTCCAGGTTCTCCGGCCGCCGTAGTCAGCCCGACGGCGACATGCTGGACGACGTCCGTCGCCGGCGCGTCCCATGTCGCCGGAAGCGTGTCGCCGGAAGAAGAAGGACGCGCGGTGAGTATCGCTAGTTTCTCGTGATGGGTCCCTATGCATGATCGCGAGCTCGTGAAGATATCACCCGTTCTTACGTACTGGCGACTTCGTTGCGACCTCTTTGTGGGTTTCTGTAAAGGAGCTCGCTTGCTTCTTGCTTCTGATTTGCCCGTTGAACGTTGGGGAAAACGAAAGCTTCCGATCCTCGCTAATTAACGACGGGCTGGGAGCGAATTCGTGCTACTTGTCCCGAGTGAAGTGATTTCTCTTTCCATGTTGATTTTCGTGTAGAACAAGTAGCGACCCTGAAATCGACGATATGGTATGGTGGTGTGTTCTGTTTCCGACTATATATGGTTTACGATTGAAATGCCGTGGAAGTCGTTCGAGGGTCGACCTGTATATGATCCACCTACTTGAATCGTTCGTTGCCTCGCGGTTTCCATGTTCCGCTCAGGCACCTCTCGTTTCTGACTCTTCTGTCACCTACGTTGTTGTAAATTTCCATTAGAAGTGGAGAAACCATGCGCTACTTTCCTTCATGGTGTACATTTCTGCAGGCAGAGCATAGAAAGTTTGCGAAAGAATAGATAGACATGTCGTTCGAAATGGAATGCGAAAAGGAAATATATGCGATTCTTGATGACGTGAGCGGGGTCCGAACTTTGTTCTATTAATGTCATTATCAAAAGATGTACTTTAGCCTTTCAAGGGGTTTCATACATTTCTTTTTTAGGAACAGCAGTCTTCTACTTCATTAATAGTTTCCCCCTATCTTTAGATCCGTTGATGCTATTTAGTATGCATATATGAATGAATTAGTGAGACATTGGAACATTAGCATATTCCTATTCCGTTTGCTGTGAAAATTTTGGGTTACCCATTTCAATAGAAGCTACTTCCTCTCTGACTGTTTCCTCTTTTCTTCTCTTAGTTTACAGAGTGGTAGTTGTAAATTTCGTCTTTCCTTTATTTGGCCAAAAGTTGTTAATTTCTTTGAATCATGTACTGGTATCAGTTTGGAAAATGGCAGATGAAAGGGGAATTTCTTTTCAAATTGATCAACTTGTTATTATACCTCATAGGGTTCCTTGTACCTCTTGATGTAATTAAGTTTCTTTTTTTTCTTTTGAATCTGGAAGAGATACTTTTGCCATTTTCTACAATAGCGAGATTCCGAATGCCGACAAAAGATGAATCCTGCCATGTTCTTATCATATCTAGTATGTTTCTTATGTAGTTAACTGTTGCCTTTATTACCAAGAACAGCTCAAATGTTGCATCAGCCAAAGAAAGCGTTTTATTGTTAACGGCCAAGCTCGTATAACTCAATGCCGACAAAAGTGAACTTTTGTTATCTCTTGTTCCCATTTTGAATGCTGTTAAGAATCCATTTCCTTTCCTATTTGTGATCTTCTTTTATTGTTCTTTCAGTATTTGCAGGATGGCGGCATGTGCAAGTGGTAGTCCAACTCTAATTATTAACGATAAGCTAGAGACAAAGGCATGATACTCAACCAATGATTGAGAAAAGGAGATGCCCATGCTCCTGGTTTATCAAGCAAATGGGCAGAGTCATGCCAAAACTCTATGGATAACAGCCATTTAGCATGCTTCAGACACTCTACCTTCATACTACTTTTAGTCTCATGCCATGTTTCGACTTGACCAGTGAAATTGCTCACTGACAGGGGACCTTTTGCGGTAGCTCCATGCCCTAGTAACGTTTGATGAACAGGATACATTCCCTGACATATTAGCATTGGCTCAACTATGGAGTTGAACTTCATCTTGATATCTCCACAGATTCTCCTTCTGCAGTAGGGCTGTATGAGTTATTTGGCTCGCATGTCCTCTGTGGAAGCTCAGGTTCTGCATTACATTTCCTTCTGCATTTTGAATGTTGACATTCTATAACCTATTGGTGCTTAAACATGGAAATTATTAAAGTCACGTATTAAGCTATTACTGTATGTACACTCATGTAAAGCAAAAGTCATCTTAAAACATTGCTACGTACATGTGAATAGAAAAGCTACATGCCGTAGAAATTCAAAATGGAATGAAAGGAATTTATAGATGTCGATGCTGGAGAGGACATCAAATTGACTGTTCTATGGTAAGGTTACATGCATGATACAAGGACATGTAAGACTTCTTTTAAGTTGGTTAATGCTAGCATATGTTAGAACGAATGATGATATAGTGTGAAAGCCTGACAAGCAGAACTTGAAGTATTGCAGATGTTGAGATTTGAAGAAAATCATGTGAGAGTTGGAGGAGAGATCGCGGTCAATGAGATGACATTTCAAGTACTTGTATGCTCTAATGTAGTTCCCCATCTATTATATCCTTGTCTTGATATATTTCCTATATTTTGGCAGTAACTCATAAAATCATTTTTATGACCTACAGAAATGATCAAGCCAAGCCAAGGAGACACCCTGTCTAGTTCCTTTATTAGAGGCCTAGAACAGCCAGAAATTTCTGGTTGTGGCTATGTGAGGGATCCAAAGGAAATCCTGATAGTGATAAAAGTTATGTTTCTATTCAAAGGATGGCAAAGGCTGTTAGGTTTTCTCTGAAAATTTTCTTAGATATTGCAGGGGCCAGAGAGAGATCTTGATGGTGAAAACCACAGTGCTTAAATTTTTGGGACTGATAATGGCGGTAGAGGCTGTACTGACATCATGAGATATTTTGCAGGGCCAGCAAGGAACATAAATATGAAGTTTACTGGCAAGGTTTTGGAGAGTGTGAATATCAGTTCAGTTTGGTATCTTGGTTCCCTTCTTTGTTCACCTTTCAATCACAAGAATGTGCATGGGACTATTGAAAACTCTCTTTTGCTGACAGAGCAGATGTGGCATTACTGCCAAAACTTCTAACGTTCTGGTGGAAATTTCTTTTTCTTTTTTTGCACTGGCGTGCAAGGACCAGAAATGTAACAGAGGTCAAAGCTGGCTTGGCATGCTTACCGTGCATCAAAAGGTTGGAATCGTGTATAGCTTTAGTTTACCACTGTGATGACATGACGGACCAAACTATGTATGGAAAGGTCATATTGACTTTACAGAGGGTCTCAAAGAAAATTGACTAGACCGTTATGGTTTCTGCATCATGCTAAGTTTGTAGGAGATTCATGCGGGTATTTTTAGCACCAATGATTTTGTTATTATAATGTCTGAGGTTATGATTCTTTTGAATGAACCTATGTAAAGTTCATTGATTTCCTCAAACCATTTTGGACTTCATTGCTTTGATGCAATATATGATATAGGCATGCACGACTTGCATACCGGGAAGCATTTCTTTGCGGTCCTGCCCAAGGATAGATGATTATTCTTGGTCCAGTTACATAAGGCGGTCAGGAGCAAGGGCAGCTAGCAGCCTCATACTGAAAAGTTAATGATGCCATGCTCCTCTTTTTCATAGCTGCCGAGCTCAGTGACTGAAATATATAGTTTGGTGATGGGAGCTGAACCCCAAGAGCGGTGTGCCTATTTCAGAGCATCAAGTGCTCTTGAACCAATCGGCTGCTGGGATGGTATCTGTCATATGTGGATTCTCAATTTGAGGTTGGGGCCGCTTTTTGGAAGATTCTGTTAGAATTTGATTCACGTTGAGAGGATGAGCAGGATGACATGAGCCTCCACGCCTGAAGTGGTGATTCCTCCTATAAAATTGTTGCATTTTTTAGGAAGATTATGAATACTAGGATGTAACATCACTGATTCGTTCACATTTGCCGAATTACTTTGTAATTGTTTGTGTGACCGACATTTCGTGTTCTTTACTTTTCATCTGTGTTCATCTTAGGTGAATTAGCCCATTTCCATGTGAAAATAGACTTGCCATTGGTTTCACACGTCAAGTTTGCAGAAATGGCCTACTCGCTACTCAGTCTGTATTGACTATATTCTAGGACCTCTCAACTTCACAGGCGGGACAATCTTTAAGAACCTCTCAAGGATATTAAATGAACTGGAGGGTGAATTTGCCCAAGAAACTGAGGGATTTCGGCATGGATGAAACGCGAAGTAGACTGGCAGAGCTCAAACCACAACCAGTTTATACAAGAGATCTTACATATTCATTGACAGAAAACACAATAAAGGGGTGCGGTTTATGAAGAAATCTGAATTGGTATGAGCAGGATAGGATAAGATTTCGGTTCATGGCCTCGGATACCGTCACTCCAAACGAATTGCGCATTAATTACCCCCCTGCTTGTTCTACGCCCTGTGAGATTTACTCGCTACCATCCTTGACACGGTCTGGAAAGGAAAAGTTTTGAAGTAACTCCAACTAAGGAGTCCCTGTGCGAGAAAACGAGGGTGGCCTCACCGATCCTAAGCGTTACCATATTCGGTTCCTTTATCGCTCCTCTCTCATTTGGTTTTTTCCTCGCTCGAAAAGGTGTCCGTTCATGGCTCAAATTCAAATGACATTAATCACATCACTCCATATGCGAAGCATGCCGGTTCCCCTATAAAGTCACAAGGCTTTGGTTTCTCTTTAAACTCGCCATAGCCTCCTTAAAAGACGGTTCATCATGATCTCCTTCTGAGAAAAACTCATGGTTTTTTTTCTTATTTTGGGCTTTTGTTTTCTGTTTTTGTTCTCTGTAAGATCAGCGTTCAGCACTAGCTAAGCATGGAGATGTCTTCTCTTCGAGCGTGGTATGTGAAGAGTCTTTCCCCTCTGCTCTTTAAATTTCTTGTTTTTCTCGGGCTGATCTGCGCACCAACCGATGCGAAAACCAGAAGATCAAGAACATGGCCTTCGTCCCTCTTCGTTTAAAACGATGCGGGCATCGTTTTCGAGAAATAACCCGGATAGGCACGCTTGACTAGTTTCGCTCTCTTCCCTTCGCTTCGAGTTCACTGGATTTCAGTAGACTCAGCGTTGTAATTTCGTCCATCTTTTTTGAAAGAAAGAAGAAAACGGTCTCTCCATTACAACGATGGATGATTTTCGTGCAGGATTTCAGCGCCTTAACCGAGTCCCTTCCCCACATATATGTACGTACGCACCCACTAGGAAGAAATGGACTGGCCCGAAAGGGAAAACCCCGCGCCTCATCACATCCCGCCGCAGCACTACGCGCTCTTCCACTCCATCGACCGCGCCCTCTACACGATCCTCGCCATCCACCTCCGCCGCGACCCGGCCGAGTCCCTCCACGTCGTCGCCCTCCTCCTCTGGCTCGAGCGCTCCGGCTTCCCCCACGCTGTCAAGACCGTCCTGTCGCTTCCCAAGATGCTCGTTAACGACCTCGCTGACGAGGCCATGGCCTGCCTCAACTTCATCTTCAACCACAGCAGCTTTTCAAACGACGGCGCCGACGTCCCTCTCATGCGGGGCGTGATAGGCCGGCGCATCTCCCCGCAGTTCCTCCACGAGAACCGGGACGATGCCCGCCGAGTGATCTCCAAGATTATCGACACCGTGTGCGTTAGGGCCCTGACTGACATAATGCAGAACGCCATTGCAATAAGGAGCGCTCGTCACAACCCGTCCCCATCGACGTCCCCGGTCTGCCTCCCTGATCGCCCTTCGTTTCCAGGGATGCGGCGGCGCAGGAATGAGAACGCAAACGACCACGTCATGATCAACCGACACGTCCCCACTGGCCACCAGAACCGAAAATACTGGTTCGAAGAGACAGAGGAGGCCGAGGCCGTGCCGCCCGACGACCGGACATTATTCGTGACGTTCTCGAAGGGGTACCCAGTGCACGAGTGGGAGGTGCGGGAGTTCTTGACGATGGCGTACGGTGACTGCGTGGAGGCACTGCATATGCAGGAAGTGCAGGCAGGCGAACAGCCGCTGTTCGCGCGGGTCGTGTTCCGGTCGGCCTCGACGATCGAGCACGTACTCGACGCCTCAGGGAAGGCCAAGTTCATCATCAATGGCAAGCATGTCTGGGCCCGAAAGTTCGTGCCGAAACGCACGAACGGTCACCGAGCGGTTCATCAACCTCCTCCTCAGCCTTGCAACTGGTCACCTTATTTTCTATTCTCAACAGACTGAGATGGTTCCTGTATGAGTCGCAATTCGTGCAATGATAATAAGAATCTTGCACCGTTCATATAAATGAATACTGACTTAATGCATGACTTTAGTTTGGAAACCTAAATAACCTTTAGGTTTGATAGAATGTATTGTGTGATCTAAGTTAGCATGGCAATAACTGGTGAAAGTTCACGAAGAAGTTGTACACATGAACTCGAATGAAGTGATGTTAGGATACACTAAAATTGATATATCAAGTGATGTGATAGATTGTATATAGATCTTTTAATAGGCCATATTTGACATTCACTTATTCCCCGACACCACTTAATATGTCAATTTTGTAAAGCAGACATTATGTTCCGAGCATCAACTAAAAGACTTCTTCTTTTTTCCCTTAAGAAGTATTAGCTTATATTAATTATCTTACTTAAACTTACTAAGCAACATCATAAGTTCCAATGGAGTGTTGAAATAAATTGAACCTTGTTTAAGCAGCCAAGTAGGAAATCTTCAAGTCATTTAAGGAAAAGGTTTCATTAAGGATTAGGATATCTAGCATTACTTCCTCGTTATTTTAATTCAATTTTATTAAGTGACGGCAATAAAAACCATGGCTTTATATTTCCAAACTATTTAGCAATGCATCTAAGTTTTCATTGTTGAAAGGATGCCGTTTTATTTTCCAACTAGACAATAAAAAGAAGATAGGACATTAGATTATTGAGTAATCGGATTTGGATTAACGTCATTATTGTGTAATCAGATTATATAAGCTACTTTTACTATTTTCTTTAAGACTTGTTCCTAATTCAGCATTTATTTATTTTTTTAAAAAGAATGGGTCCCAGTTGCTTTGCATTAATTCATGCATTTTTGCCAAGTGGCAGGGGTCCTTCCATGCCGGTGATTATAACCGTGTTGTCACCTTTTGCTTCAGGGCTATTTTGTTTTCATCGACTTTAATTACATGTGGCCATCTTCTTATTTAATTAAGCTAGGAACTTATCGCAATATTAAATGAATTTAGTCAACTCTCTGCTCCCTTGCTCACGAGCAATTCACCCCTGAAAAGTTGACCGGTATTCTTCTCACTCGTGTCCCTTTGGTGAAGGAAACAAACACAAATCACAATCACCCAGGCTTGGCAAAAGGCATGCCATCGTTGTTGGTAATTTCTGTAAAGGTACTGCAACAGATATACATACTTGCATACTTCTAGTTTACCGCTATGATTACATTTTATCCATAAAAGAGTCATATTCCGTGATGTTTTTGCATCATTCTTAGATTATGGTAGATGTCCACGAAGACATTTTTCGGGACCTACGATTTTGTTATTTTAATGTTTGAGGTTATGATTCTTTTGAAGGAACTATGTAAAGGGTCTTGGATTTCCCAAACCGTTTTAGACTTCATTTGCTTGCATGAAATATATCATGCAGGGCTGCATATATATAGACTCTATTTGTTTCATAGAAAATACTTCATATTCAATTTTTGGCATTTAAGTCACTTAGGAAAATAAATTAACTGAAATTTTTTATAGTCAACGAGGAAAACCTACGCTAACTCCTCTTTTGAAAATTGAAAATAATTTTCCTAGATACAACTAAATATCGCCATTTGAACCAAAGACCTTGGCACTTAGGGATGAGAACCCTAATGCCGATGCCTGGATTTCTGATAGCCATGCCCGAGTACTCAGCTCTAGGGCCCGGGTCCCTCAAGGCAAGGATTGGTTCTCACTGGCCAAGATTAGGCCCACAAAAGATGGGCTAAAGTCCCTTGAGAACAAGCCCGAGAACCCATAACCAAGTCCCCGATGGCCATGCCTGAGTATTCAACTCTTGTGTCTAAAGTCACCAGCACCCGAGCTTAGGTCCACGAAGGCCAAGCCCAAGTTCGAAACCGCAATACTTGTACCTAAGTCCCCAATGACCATGTTGGGATGCTTGATTCTCTAGCGCCAGCCTCACTTTATTGAGGCTGGCCGTGCCTCGATACCCGATTCCCATGCCCAAGTCACTATCAACTGGGCCTAAGTACATCAAAGTTGGGCCCGATTCCTCAATGGCCAAGCCCAAGTCCCTCGAGACCAATTCCAAGATCCCGATGCCCATGCCCTAGTCCCTAGAAGCCAAGGGTAAATATCCAGCTCCTGTGCCCAAGTCACCAAAGCTCAAGCTCAAATCTCTTGAGGCTAGGCCAAGGACCTTAGTGCCCATTCCCCAAATTCCAATGATTGTGTTCGAGTTCCTGGCAATCATGCCTAGGTACCCAACTCTTGCATCCAAGTTGGGACCAAGGTCCACAAAGGCCAAGTCCGAGACGCCAATGCTCATGTTAGGTCCTCGATAGTCCCACTCGAGTACTCAACTTTCATGCCTAGCTTAATGGTGCCCAAACTCAGGACCTTGATGCCTGTGCTAGGTTCTTGGCAATCGAGCTCGAGTACTCGGCTCCTATGCCGAAGTCATTAACGCCTAGGCCAATGTCACAAAGGCTAAGCCTAGGTCTCTTGATGCTGAGGCCTAGACCTTAGTGCCCATGACTAAGCCACCATGCTTGAGACCTCGGTACCTCTAGTGTGCAAGTGGGGTGCTTGACTCCTTTGTCCAAGTTAGAGCCCGTTCCTTCCGGTCATGCTTGAGTACTTGGCTCCTAAGCTCAAGTCACTAATGCTAGGTCCCAACTCCTCAGCAATCAGGCTTGAGTCTCTTGAGACCAAGCACCAAGACCAAAGTGTCCATTCCATGGTTCAACAATCGTATCAAAAGACTCGGCTCACATGCCCATGTAATCGGCGAGCAATTCTAGATCCATCAAGGCCAGGTGCAAGTCCTTGACACCTATGTTTGGGGTTCCAAGAGGCTGGGCCAAAGAAACCTAGCTCTTGTGCCCAGACCTTAGTGGCTAGGTATTTTTTTTATCTCACAAATACTTCCATGATGCTTGTCTTTCCAATTATGAAGCATGGCTAAGTAACCATATTCACATTGGACCTAGTGCATGTCTTTTTAGTAACATTAAATTGTTATGAAATACATGAATGAATGATATACATGAATGAATATTCATTATATTCATTTTATCTAATGTACTTATTATGGTACATTTGTATCATACTTTCTAAGTACATCTCCCTATACAATGAACGTTCATCTCCTTATCCAAGACATGTATCATTCGATACATTGATATTAATGATAAGTACATTCTTGTTCTCCTATAAATAGGAGTTTAGTTTTGATGTACAATAAACAACGATCGTAACAACAATCACAATACAAAGTGAAATATCCGGCTTTCTACTATCTCTAGTGTTCACTTGCTTTCTCTTCTCAATCTCTTCTCTATTATATATTCGCAACGCAATATTTTACAACACGTTATCAGCACGAAGATCTACCGATTGAGTAAGTAATTTTTACAAGGTGGGTATTCTTTTTATTAATCAACTTATACTTCATCTTCTTCTATCAATTCTTCATTTTTATTTTTCTTGGCCCGAAGCCAAATTTCAAATCTAAAAATATCATTCTGCTCCTGAAGTGGCAGTTGATATTTGAAAATCCTTTTAATAATAAGGATCTAATTTTGCAATGATAATATGCAAATTTTATGATACTTGACACATGAGGTTGTCAATATAAATGCAAATGGAAAATACCGAGAAAAAGGAAGATGTTTGTTTGCTTGATAGTGCAACAACACATACTATATTTCGAAATAAACACTTTTTCTCGAGTATGACATTGCAGAAGGCACAAATCCATACAATATCAGGTCATGTTCCGATTATTGATGGTTTTGGAAATGCCACAATTATTTTGCCAAATGGCACCATCCTGCATATTGAGAATGCATTTCTGAGCATTAGATCAAAAATGAATCTGCTCAGTTTCAAATATGTACGCCGTAATGGGTACCATATCGAGACTATTTATGAGCAAGATAAAGAATATATTGGCATTTCCTCTTATAAGATGGGCTCTGAAGACCATCCATGAAAAGCTAGAAGCTTCTTCTATGGGTTTGTATTGTGTCATGATTAAGGCTCATTGAAACCTACGCCACCACATCTTGAAGATTGGTAAGCCCCGATCGATTTGACTGTGGCATGATCGCCTTGGTCATCCCGGCGCTTCAATGATGCGTAGGATAATTCAAAATACAAAAGGGCACCCTTTAAAAGATATAAAGGTATTGTTGTCCAAATATTATAATTGTGAGGCTTGCTCACAAGGAAAGCTCATTATCAAACCTTTTATAACAAAGGTTAATCTTGAATTTCCTTTATTCTTGAAAAGAATTCAGGGTGATATTGGACCATTTCGATATTTTATGGTATTAGTGGACGCATCCTGTAGATGGTCCCATGTTTGCCTATTATCTACGCGCAATGACACATTTGCACTATTATCCTAGTCTAGCTGCAAATGCTCCAGCTAGGATAGTTGTTCCCGAAGAACAGACTAAAATGGATCAAAATCTCCCGCACTTGAAGTGTGGTAGATCGATAGGATCAAAAGATACTGCTCTTCGAAAACGAAGGGGAAAGAATCAGGAATCCGCTCCAGAAGAGCCTAGCGTTGTGCTTGCTCCCAAAGAGCTTATTGCCCCTGAAGAGGCACAAACCCATGAAAAGATCACAAACCCTCGGAATACTGAGAATTCCATTACATATTGTAATGAAATTTGGGATCGGAATGAAATCATCATTGATGATGCTTTTGCATTCTCGCTTGCTCATAAAATTATGGATGATGATTGTGAGCCGCAGTCTATTATTGAATGTTGTCAAAGGCAAGATTGGCCTAAAAGGGAGGAAGCAATTAAAGCTGAATTAGCTTCCCTAACTAAACGAGAGGTTTTTGGACCTGTAACTCGTATCCCCGATAATGTAAAGCCCGTTGGTTATAAATGGGTATTTATCCGAAAACGAAATGAGAAAAATGAGGTTGTCAGGTATAAAGCCCGACTCGTTGCCCAAGGATTCTCCCAGAGACCTGGGATTGATTATAATGAGACATATTCACCTGTGATGGATATGATTACATTTCGTTTTCTCATTAGCCTAGCAATCTTTGAAAGATTGGAAATGCGTCTTATGGACGTTGTGACGGCATATTTATATGGCTCATTAGACTCTGATATTTATATGAAAATTCCCGAGGGATTCAAAATGCCTGAAGCATGCACTCCCCGCAATTTATTATCAATAAAATTGCAAAGATCCTTGTACAAAGTTAAAGCAATCCGGTCGCATGTGGTATCAATGCCTAAGTGAGTACCTAATTAAGGAAAGGTACAAGAATGATCCTATCTGTCCATGCGTGTTTATTAAGAAATCATAAACCGGATTTGCTATTGTAGCAAATTTATGTCGACGATATAAATTTAATTGGAACTCCGGAAGAGTTAGCTGAAACCGCCGAGTATTTGAAAAGGAGTTTGAAGTTAAAGATTTGGGTAAAACCAAACTTTGTCTTGGTCTAGAGCTTGAGCATAAAGCAAATGGAATAATCGTCCATCAATCGGCGTATGTTGAAAAATTGCTTAAACGCTTCAACATGGACAAAGCTCACTCATTGAGCACCCCTATGGTTGTAAGGTCTCTAGATCCCCAAAAGGACCCATTTCGTCCTAGAGAATCTGATGAAGAGATACTTGGTCCTGAAGTACCATATCTCAATGCAATTGGGGCTTTGATGTACTTGGCACAATGTACGAGACCGTATATCGCTTTTGCGGTAAATTTATTGGCACGTTTTAGTTCGAGCCAACTCGGAGACACCGGAATGGAGTTAAACATATTTTCCGTTATCTCCGAGGAACCATTCATTTGGGATTATATTATTCCAAGGATTCCACTAACTCGGTTTAGTTGGATATGCCGATGCTTGGATATAGATCCAATCCACATAAGGCTCGTTCTCAAACCGGGTATTTATTTTGTTATAACAGCTCCGCTATTTCTTGGTGTTCTACGAAGCAATCGCTAGTAGCTACATCTTCTAACCACTCTGAGATTATTGCTTTATATGAAGCTGAAAGAGAGTGTGTTTGGTTAAGATCCGTTATAACACATATTCATAATTCTTGTTGCTTAATACCTGTTACAAATTCTCCCACTATAATTTATGAAGATAATGCTTTGCTTGTGTTGCACAAGTTAGGGGAGGATATATCAAAGGTGATAGGACCAAGCATATCTCGCCGAAATTTTTCTATACTCATGAACTCCAAGAAAGTCGACAAATTGATGTTAAACAGATTCAATCCATAAATAATCTTGCAGATCTTTTTACCAAATCATTGCCAACATCAAGTTTTGAGAAATTAGTATATGGCATTGGTATGTGGCGAGTTCACAAGATACAAGATTGATTAGCCCCGGCAGTGGCTACATGGCTCAATTGAGGGGGAGATATTATGAACTATGCATTGCGATTGATATGCGGCGAGTTCACAAGATGCAAGATTGATTAGCCCCAACAGTGGCTATATATGCATTGCACTCTTTTTTCTTTTTGTCCGGTTTTTTCCCACAGGGTTTTTCCGGCTTAAAGTTTTTAACGAGGCAATTAATGCATCCATAAAAGGGAGAGATCATAACATTTGTGCTCTGCACTCTTTTTCCCTTTTGTCCGGTTTTTATCCCACTGGGTTTTTCTGGCTTAAGGTTTTTAATGAGGCAGTATCATTCGATGCACAATACATAATGAATACAATAAATATTCAAGGGGGAGTGTTATGAAATACATGAATGAATGAGATACATGAATGAATATTCATTATATTCATTTTATCTAATGTACTTATTATGATACATTTGTATCATACTTTCTAAGTACATCTCCCTATACAATGAACGTTCATCTCCCTTATCCAAGACATGTATCATTCGATACATTGATATTAATGATAAGTACATTCTTGTTCTCCTATAAATAGGAGTTTAGTTTTGATGTACAATCATAATACAGTGAAATATCTGGCTTTCTCTACTATCTCTAGTGTTCACTTGCTTTCTCTTCTCAATCTCTTCTCTATTATATATTCGCAACGCAATATTTTACAACATAAATGAAGTTTTCCTTTTCAAACAATGGAAAATTATTTACAATTTTATTTTTGGGATTTTCATCAAATACCAGAAAATATTATTGCTTTCCTAGAAAATGACTTCTTGGCAACTAAATTTCAGATTTGTCAAATTTTCTGCAAAAACAAGTAAAGCCTGCGAAGTCTTTTTTTTTTTTTTCTTTTTGGGTCCTACACAAGAATATGCGATTTTTCGGGGTCTAGTTACGTGAGGCGGTCAGGAGCAAGGGCAGCTCTTGCAGCTTCATACTGCACAGTTAATAATGCCACCTTCCTCGTTTTCACAGCCACGGAGCTTGATGACCACCTTTTCGGAAGATTCTTTTAAAATTTTATTCGAGTTGAGAGGATGAGCAGGATGGTATGAGCCTACATACCTGAACAGGCGATTCCTCCTATAAATGCGTCGTTTTCTTTTTCTTTTCGGTAGGTTATTAGCGTTGGAATGTTACATCACTGAAGAACTTTCGTTTTATTCACCATTGCCAGATTACTTTGTAATTCTTTCTGTGGACATTTTACGTTCTTTACTTTTCATCCACGTTAATTTTATGCGGATAATCCCAAGTCCATCTCAAAATAGACTTTTGTTAGTGTCATATGTCAAACTCCATCAACAAGATATCTTACCAACCAAAAAATGAAGAAATCCAAGTAGGTTCCTTTACTCCAATTAATTTGTGTACCCGTTTGAACTGGATGTGACAATTGAAGCTGATTAGGAATAGGATAAGATTTTGGGTTCGCGACTTCGGATACCGTCACTCATACTAGCCATGAAACCCTCATTTGTCGGATGAATTGCACATTAACTACCCTTGCTCATTCGACGCTTTGAGATTTCCTTACTGCCATCTTTGACATGATCTGAAAAGGAAAAGTTTTTAAGTGACTCCAATTATGGAATCCCTGTGTGAGAAAACGAGGGTGGCCTAACTGATCCTAAGCATTAGCATATTTGATGCCTTAACCTTTTTTTTTCACTTTTAACTCACTCGATCTATAGTGTGTCCTTTCGTGGCTCGATTCAAATGACACTAGTCAAATCACTCTGCGGCCTTTAACCCAGATAAGAGCTTGCCAAGGTGAAGCATGCCGCTTCCTCTATAGAACCAAGGCTCTGTTACTCCTTCAGACATTTCGTGATCTCCTCCTGAGAAAACTAAGGTCTTTTCTCTTATTTTTTTCGTTTGTTTCCTTCTAATGTTGATCAGCAGTCGGCACTAGCTAGCATGGAGATGTCTTCTGGTATATGAAGAGTCTCCCCTCTTTCCTCTTGAGTTTCTTGTTTTCTCACTAATTTGTGCACCAACCAATGCAAAACCAGAGAATCAAGAATATGAAAAGCATAGTTTTCAAGAGCGACCCTAACAGACTCATCCTGACTAGTCTCTAAATATGTAAAGTTTTTCACCCTCCACGCTTCTCTTATTTGGGGAAAAAACATTCTTTTTTCATGTCCATTACGATGATGGATGATTTTCTTGCAGGATTTCAGTGCTTTAACCTAGTCGTTCCACACAAATATAGACACAAGCACTGTGCACACGCTAAAAAAAATGGACTGGCCGGAAGGAAAGACGCTTAGCTTCATCACCTCCCACAACACTTCGTGCCCTTCCACTCTATCGACCGTGCCCTCTACACTATCCTGGCAACCACCCCCGCCATTCATATTCATCAATGGCGAGCATGTCCGGGCCCGAAATTCCATGCCCAACTGCATGAACGGTCACAAAGCGGTTCATCAACATCCTCCTTGGCCTTATGGCCACCTTATTTTCCATTATTACGAGATTGAGATTGTTGTTGTTACAAATGAATAATCTTTTAATGGGGGTAAGTATACTATAAGTGCTAAAAGTTGTGTATGACGTTCACTTTGGTGTCAAAAAATTTCGTCAAATCACTTAAGTGCCAAATCGGAGGAAAAACGATCACTTTGGTGCCACCGGCAAGAGATTCCGGCCAAAATGATTACGTGGCTTTTATATTTTAAAAAAAAAATCGACATGGCTTTTAAACGACGTTGTTTTCCGTCCTCCTTAAGAAAACGACATCGTTTTGCCGTCATATGTGGACGGCCTCACAAAAACGACGCCGTACAGCTCATATGGGATTGAAATTAGGGTTTTTGGTCCGATCCTCGCCCAATGCCGACCTAGCTCACTTGGTCACCATCGCTTAACCATCGTGCTCGGCCACCGTCGCTCGGCCTCCATCGTAGTTGCTTGACTAGGTGAGCAAGGAGAGGCTGAGGTTGTTTTCGGGCAAGAAGCGACGGGAAGAATAGGAGGCGAGGGCGGAGGAGGAGGAGGAAGAAGGAGGGTTGAGGGTGGAGAGAGAGAAGACGAGGAGGGCGAGGGAAACAAGGAGGGCGCAGATGGAGATGGTGGATTGGGCTCTGCTCAGGAAGCGACTGAAGTGGGTCCTTCTAAAAGGGGAAGGAGAAGGAGGAGGAGAGGAGCTTGGGCTTGTCAACAATGTCGGACAAACCGAAGGCGGAGTTGTGCTGGTACTGGTGTTAGTGCTGCTGCAGGTGTCGTTGATAGTGCTGCTGCTGGTGTTGTTCTTCGGGGAAGAAGACGACATGGAAGCCCTGCCATGCCTTCTCTCTCTCTCTCTCTCTCTCTCTCTCTCTCTCTCTCTCTCTCTCTCTCTCTCTCTCTCTCTCTCTCTCTCTCTCTCTCTCTCAATTTGGGGATTTAGGCTTCGGACTTGGGGGAAAGTACCAAACGACGTCGTTTTGTAGTTTTCTCAATTTGGGGATTTAGGGTTCTAACTTTGGGGAAAGTACCAAACGACGTCGTTTTGTGGTTTAGATGCTATCTCTCCAACAGCCACATCAGCTTCAAAAATTAATAAAAAAGTGCCACGTCGGATTTCCGATCAATCATATCGGAGTTGGCACTAAAATGATCATTTTTCAAACTTTTTTGTACTTAAGTGATCCAAAATAAACTTTCAGCACCAAAATGAGCGTCGTACACAACTTTTGGCACTGATAGTGTACTTACCCCTCATTTATTGTATGGTTTTAGTTTGGATATTTAATAAACCATCCTAGGAAACTCTTTTCCAGTCAGCCTTTACTCACGCCACACACAAGAGGTTTAGAGAAGAGAAGCTATGAACTCTTATATCTTGTGTTTAGATTTAATCAGGCCTCTATTTTTACATGAACCATTAAATCACAATCATAATTTCCTCCTATCTAATGGTAAATATCTCATCTCTCTAACAGTAAATATCCCATCTCCTTGTCTGCCAACTATCCATATTAATTACGCGAATGCGATAAAATACAAGTGTCCTTCCTTCAAGATATTGAAGAGCACTTATGAAACTCCAGACACTTAGAAGCTTTAAGGCTTGCTTGGCCATTTTAGCCCACATTCTCAAGCTATTGGATCTTGAAACCTCTTGTCCGTGACAATATATGGTGTGATTTGAGTTTTAAATGTTTTTTAGCATAGCAATGACAACATGCACAATGCTATTTGTTGGCAAAGAGTAGGTCGAGGCTCTGCTGCCCAACAACAAGACACTATTCATGACCTTCTCGGAGGGTACCCAGTGCATTGGTCAGAGATGAAGGAGTTCTTTGCGAGGGAATGTGTGAACTTTTATATCTTGTATTTAGATTTCCATGTGATATAAATGAGAGGATGGAATCCCTATTTATACTTAAACCCCTCTATTACAACCGTAAATCTCTAGCTATCTAAGGATAGCTACCCATCTCCTTATCTACCAACTAGACACGCTAATGAGAATACCCATATTGCCCCCAAAAATATTCCAAGCTCTAGGCCCAAGAGTATAGATCTTAATTACCATGCAAACCCAAGCCACCTTTTAAAGGTTTCTTTTTCTTAATAAGAACAAACAAATAATAGCCAACATTTAAACTCACGACAAACAAGCTATAACATCCTTCACTTCGAGCTATCAATCTATCGACCAATTTGTTCCTCAAAGATAGCATTTTTTTTATTAAAAAAAAGTACAAAGAAAATGTGGTACTGGGCTAATGGGAATATAGGCCTGAGAGTTACAATGACAAGCCCATTAACCAAAGTAAGGTATGGGCCGATAAGTTTATGTCCTACCGACCCATTTCCCCCACAGCTATATATACTTTCTGTTTTTCTATTGTCACAATATTTATATCCGACAGGAAAAATGCAATAAATATCACTGAGTTCGCACTCACTGACCAAAAAAGATGCAGCCATTTTTAAAACTACAAATTCGTTACCTCACCTCAACAAAATTGTGCATTATCCACGAAAATGTCATTTCTCTTTCCAAAAGTATCCTTACGTTTCCCTCACTCACACAAACACACAGTCCAAAAACACTCAAAGTACCGATGATACGCTCACGCGTCTCCGCCAGCCACCTTTGCTGCCGCCGTCTCGCACCGTCGTCGCCCTCTCTAGACTCACTTAGTTGCTCTCATAGCTCGCCACGTCCCCGCCAGGTCTGCACCTCTCAATTGATCTCTCTCTTCTTGAAGCTAGGTTCAAGGTCTCGATGAATGGAAGGGTCATTAGGTTATTTATGTGTGTTTGAGATATGTAATTATTGACATCTAAATTTTGACAACCCAATCATTTATTTATTACATAAAAATAGGATTAATTTTTAATCGCTAAACAAAAAAATTAGAATTAAGTTGGACAGCATGTAGGCATATAGTCTTAAGAGCATTTCTTTTTTATTATTGCATTTATATTGGGTGGGCGATAAATGACTTTAAATTGATGATTCTAAAGTTTAATTTAATGAGTTGGACTAAGCCCATAGTAAGAGGGAATTGACCCAAGCCCAGTATTCATTGATGGCTGAAATTTTTTTTTTTTTTTTGACAAGATTGATGGCTGAAAATTTACTTATGAGGAATGACCAGTTGGAAGATTATTATATTTCCAAAAAAAAATCCGTATTATTCGTTCAATATTTGTTCAAGAGCATAGAAGGAAAATTAAGAAACAAAAAGAAATAATGTTATGACAGTGATTCTTTCATATATTCATGCAATATATGAAAAATGAAGATTAGAAAAGTAAAAGGAGAGTGTGCTAAGGCAAAATCAATCGACATTGGCGTACATATATAGAGAGAAGGATATTTTTCTTGACAGAATGGAAGATTTCGAATGAGAAATATTGGAAGTATTGCATGTAGGGGCATATATTTGAGCAATATATTTCCATGTGGCTACAGGCACAAGCAAAAGAGATCTTCATGCATAATTTATTCTAGGATGCACGCGGCGTGCTGTTGTCCTACCTCGGTTCCTTGGCTCGACGCCGCTGCTGTTCAGCCACCGACAACGCTGCTTGCTTGCTACGCCTTTGATCACGAGATGAAAACCGACACATGTTTCTGGTGTTTTCTCTAATCCACATGCAACGTCGCCTTCCGGTTTTCATCAAAACTATGGTCTCTCTCTCTCACACACACATTGCTACAATGGATAAAATTAATTATAGTCATCAAAAACATGTGGAGAGGACTTGCCCTTTGCACTTTGCAGTTGGGTTTGGGGGGCCAAATAAGGAACGATATAATTACCAGAAAAAACTGTGGGTCCTTCAGAAGCATCTCCAGAGCTGATACTGATATGGCAAGGAATTCCTGTGGCTCACGCATCTCCTGCTCTGGAATTGACCACCCAACCAAAACTCACGGCAGATCCAGACCATCACCCTTTTCTTTATTTTTCCAAACAATCATTTTGTCCTGACCGGTGCCTTACCTGGTTCAATCAATCATATTGTCTTTCTCATGCCCGTTGTATTTTTTCTTTTTTTTATTTTCTTGCCCCTACCAAATGACAGGTCGGCAAAAGTTTTGTTGCAGCCGCAATTCATATCCACCACCACATCTCTCGAGAACTTAAAATCTCCCCCTTTGCTTCCAATGTCCAGCACAAACCAGTGTGTGTCTCCAAATCTTTTGACACTTGCTTCTCCAATCTGGAGATAGAAGACTTGTCTTTCATTGCCAACAGCAATAGCACCACCATCATGCCAGTTTAGAAGTTCTCATGTCAACCATGTCCGTTCACAGAGCAAGATTCTTCAGAGCCCCTGAATCTGGTTTGAGACATCAAACGCCAAGACATGTCCAAAGTCTAGCTGTTTCAAGGGCTATGTGAGTAAATTCTTCTCAGTTCATGTACTTAGCTAATCCTATGAATTCTAACAATTTCATATGCCCTCTTTTTTCCACAAAATGATCAGGAAAATGGATTCTCAGTCTTCCCATATGGGAAAAGTGGAAGAACTCTCAGTGCAGACCATGGCAGCATTACCAGCCCCTCAAATTGATACGACAAAATCTCCGTCGAACCTCCGGTTCAATAGGGTGCAGCAATTGGATTGGGAGTTGTCTCAAGAGAACATACAAGAGTTCGGACAATTTGTGGCGCGAGAGGCCTTGCTTGATGAAGAATACTGGGTAATTTTTTCTAATCCCCTAATTGCAGATGCAGTTACTCTCAATTCTCAAGGTTATGTTGTCTATGAGTTGCTTACCGGTCCTGCCAACATCTCTGCACTAGACAGCAGCATGGCTAAGGGCAGAGAGTCATTGGGAAGACCGAGCGAATGACCGGTGTGTACTGCATCCCAACACTATGGAAATTGACATCAACTTTCATCTAATTGTGCTTGTTCTTGCAGATATGCCGATAATTACAAAAGGAAATTCGCCGAGCAGGTAAATCTAAATGCCGTGTTCTTGAAGCTCCTTCTTTGTTTCTAAAACAGAGAGGTCAACATCAGAATTGTTCGCATTATATAGGAATTCAATGCCATAAAGAGGCGATGTAGAGCACAAAATGGGCAGAAATGCATGTGCATTGTCGCGGTATGGCACGCCTCACAGATCCAATTCTATTCTTCTTTTGTCGAGACATAGACTTAGCTAATTTCTTCGCTAGAGCCAGACTGTGCATCTGCAAATGCAACTTCCTGATATGATACATGACATTTAACAGGTCAAGAAGGAACCCAGTAATGTCAAGCAGACAATCCTGAAAAGCATAGTTGGAACGCTCGACTTGAGCATCCGGTACTTGCTACATGAAGAGACTTTTCCTGGGGTACACATTACTCCTGAAGTAATCAAACATTTCAGCTTCTATGATCTCTAGAATCCAATCAAACAGAATATGAAAACCCACAAGGTCTCGCAGGAAAGGGTGAGGGCTCCTCTGTTCTGTCGCATCAATGAAGCGGGACTGGCCAGATATGGCTACATAGGAAACCTGTGCGTGGCCAAATCAGCTCGTCGCCAGGGCATTGCAAGCAGCATGATGAGTTATGCGCTTGAATCAGCAAAAAGAACCGGTAGAATAAGCTGTAACATTCTTTAACTTCTCGAACATTACCGTGATCAGTAGGTTGGTCTTCCACCATCCATAAGATACTTCTTTTGTGGCAGCAGGAGTGGGGCAAGTTTACGTGCACGTGCATAGAGATAACGGGCCTGCGCAAAAACTGTATAAGAAGATGGAATTCAAGGTACTACTGCGATTGCTTCTTAGAAGGTTTTGCTGGCATGTGATTTGAATTCGTACACGAAAGAACCAATCTGACTTTCTGCATTTACCATCAGATGGTTGAACAGGCATCTGCACAATTGGTTAAAGAGCGGACTTACTTGCTCTGTCTGGAAATTTGAACAGTGCTCCGGCAGAAATACTTGTTTCTTTTCTGTCCCCAACCCGGAAAGAGAGGTTGTAGCCAAGTGCCATGAAGCGAAAATTATTGCCTTGCTTAGATTTGTCTCACTCATATGCTAGTTATTAGTCATAAATCTACCCCAGAAAAAGAGAATAGAAAGACAGGAGCCGGCACCTAATCGAATTCATTTGTGGCAACAAGCCAGTTCGTCCTCAAGAATCAAGAGCATCGCCCATGGTATGGGCACAACCTAATTTCGGTTGAAAATGCTGAATTAAAGGGAAAAGGACACTTGGCTAGAAGCAAAGTCGAGCTCATGTGAGGTCATTTGAGTCCATTCAGCCTTAATAAGATTTGAACTCGTTGAATTGAGCAGAGAACTTGCTCAGAAGCACACCGCACTGTGCTTAGGTGTCCTGTTCTATCAAAGACTTAGGGAATTCCAACAAGTATTTGTTTGATTCGATTCAACGTGACAAATTTCAAACAGGTGCAACGGTACTTGTCACCGGAGTGAGTTATTTTTGTATGGGAAGTAGGCCACTTCATTGAATTCAAGAAGACATATCGTGATGAAGCACATTCCTCGCAACGTTTGCTCCTTGTGCATGTCACCATTTCCCAGATAAGTTTAGGATCATCTGAATGCTCATCGGCTACTCTCCGGTTCCAGGGGATGGCAGCACTTGTGAACAGGAGTAAAAATAACATCACCTGACATCGGGCTATAGTGCAAAGACTATGCCGCATCGTTTAGCAGATTCATGAGGACTGAGGTAGACCATGTCCAACATCTGCAAGCGACGTGCCCTAAGTTCCGAAGTAAATTCGTTAACCACCACAACCCCTTATATAATTCGAATAAAATCCTCCATATCATGAGCCTGTCGCATTCACGGTTTCACACACAGACATAATGTCAAGACTTCTGACAGGATAGCATGGTATTATTTGAGGTCAACACCTAAGCATAATCTTCCTGTCTATACATTTCATATGCCTCCAGGAATTCGCACTTCTTGCAATGCCAGATTCCAAAATCTAGGAACCAAATCCTGAATTAAGCATGCTCGCACTCATAAAATCACCATTGCAAAACAGGGTTTCTTCTCATTGTACGTAGAAATTTAAGACGTAGTCAAAGGGAGAATGCCCAATTGGGGTACTATTATATCATGAGAATTTTCACCTTCATACAGTAAGCACTCGTGTGCTTGCACAGTATTTAACCAAGGGTTCTACTTCAAAGGTCAAGAAGCATAGATTCCAAAAATTCTACTGCTTCCAAAAAGTAATGCCATCGATTAGCATTTCGGTTAGAGGAAGACTGCTGAGGGGTCATGTCAGTGAATACAAATGAAACAAAAAGAGCTTGTATCCTCGTTCAAAAACCTAGTTCTAGGTTTTGGCGAATCTATGAAAAAAATTACTGAAAGAAGCCACTCAGGAATATCGCAATAGACCTGCAGTCTCAGGAACATTGATGTGCTCTAAAATTGGGGACAGTCTCGATCCAATGATATGTACATCAGGATTTGCATGGCCATCTAGAAATGCATCAGTGATCTGCAAGGAAACCGTAATACCATAAGTTAAAACCTAGAAATCCGACTCTAGGATTTGCTTTTTTCACACCTAAAAAAAAAAAAAACAGGGCAGAGATCTGGAATTTCCAATTTTTCACTCAAGGTCGACAGAAATTCTCACCTGACTGCATCCAAAAACTTTAAGTTCCTTCAACGATGAGCAACTATCCACTATCAAGCCCATGGCCTCGTCTGTCAAATTTCGGCACCAGGACAGATCCAAAACCTGCAAACCCTTAGCTCGCTTGGCAAGTGATATGGCTGTGTTGTGTCCAACCTGACAAAAGTGTAGACATCCAATAGAAAACTGAGACACTGAAGCATTAAATAAGTTAAGCAAAACCTTCAACCAAGGTCAAAAACAAATGGTATTGCATATTAACATGGCCTCGACTCATGAGTGTGCAATATTTATTGAGATGCTTGTAAAGCAAAAGAGAACAAGCTACCTTCTTAACATTATTGAGCGAAAGTTCTTCCAATTGTTCTCCAGAAGTTTCCAGAAAAGCAGCAATAGCTTCATCGCTTCCATGCATCAGAATTAAAATAAAAAGGCAATATGTCAATTAGTACCTCCATAATCCAGAGATTAAAAAAAAAAAAAAAAATCTCGAATAGAACATAAGCTAACAACAGGCCTCTTATTCCTGAAGAGTTTGACAGCAGCATTAATGATCATTATTAAATCTACTATAAAAATAGACTATTTTGTCTGTTAAGATCCCAGTGTCTACTTGAAATATAAGGAAAACCCAAGAACTCGTTTATATAGCAAACCCATCGAATTAGAAGAACATCAATCTCCAATATCATCGTGTAACTTGTCATTAAATGCGTTACCCACCACAAAAATGCCTAAAACTCAGCTAAAAAAAATTGAGCACACGGGCTTGCATACAGAGAACTTTCCCTCTGCACGAGGTTAGTCCTGATACCTGAAAGTGTTACGCCGGAGAATAAGTTTCCGAATTCCTCGACAGCCATTTGCAAGATGTCCAATTGCAGCATCCGATAATTTGATCAGGTTCACAATGTCAAGGGAAAGTAACCCGGGACATGCTTCAGCAATGACCTTGAAAGAGGCGTCAGTCAAATTCCTACACAATTGGTGAGTATTAACATATCTGGGATAAAATGCAACAGAAAAGGAGAAACAGCGACCGAAAGTACAAATACTTACGGGCAATCACCCAAAACAAGTTCCTTCATATGATGTCCTTGTACAAAGATGAACTCTCTGATAAAATCATCACAGACAGATGGAATGCCAGCTACAGACAAAACTTCCAAATGTTCAAACTTCTTCAAAGCCGGTAGAGTGAGCATGGCATCAATGCTTTGGCAGTCATCTATATACAATTCCTTCAAAACAGATCCCAGTCTGTTGGCTAATGTTTCAACACTGGCAGAAGTCAGAAGGGAGCACTGATTGAGATTTATGGACCTAATTGAAGGTGCAGCAGAAACAAGAGTCCTTAATCCAACATCAGTAAGACGGCATGCACCGCTGATGGATATAGTAGATAAGGCAGTCAAGCTATTTGCTGATTTTGCTAATGAAGAAGATACAATGTAGTCTCCCAGACAGCGCCCACACTGGTTAAGTTGTAAAACCTGAGCCGAAGATGAGAGTCAAATGGAGAAAGCAGATTCAAGCAATGCTCTATCAGAGGAATACAGAAGCTCTGACTCCAAAAGTCAGTATTATTTATCATCCCACCAAACCCCCCCCCCCCCCCAACCCAAAAAAAAAAAAAAAAAGAAAGAAAGGCAGTAGGGAAACATATCAATTATTGCTGGCAAGGATTTAGACGTCTTCTCAACAGAAAAAGAAGTGACAGAGAAAAGGAACAATAAAATGATACTGAATCCCTTCCTAGGGAAAATCCAATATGCAATCTACTAAATTTTCCAGATGACTTGGAGGAAAGTATGTTAAAATAATTCACTTATTAAAAGAACTTCTAAAATGTATAAGATGGAAATCACACAGACCAACGAATGAAATATGCCAGTGACAGGAGTCCGGTGTGGTATGGTATAGCGAGGAACCCCATCTCATATAGGAATATATCCAAATTTTTAGAAAACTAAACACCTTAATACTCATTTTTGTCTGCAATAGCATCATCATTACAAACAAAACTCCCCAAAAAGCAAGTTCACATACTTCTTTGGGCATAAGACCACAAGACAACAGACAAGAAAAGAAAATCCTTATCTTTAGCGACTAATTCATTCAAAATACCCCCAAAATCCTCAAATTACACATTCTAGCCAACCATTCAGCAAAGATGGACCCAGGTAAAACACAAGCAGAATATGATTGGCAATTAGTTGCGGCACTATCTAATTTCAAAGACTAACAATCTTGAAAAGTTAAGCTTCCTATGCAATCTAATTACTTCAAAAATCTTATTAGGCAAGACTCACAGAAAACTCCTCCGCTCTAGCACAGATGAGTACCACCAAATCATTATTCTTGAGCTAAAGTTAAGACAGGGAAAACAGTAGACAGCACCAGCACACAATGAGGAAGAAGCTATTCAGATTACTAATATGTCAAACACAATAAAGCAGTAATTATGGGAAAACCAGTAAATTGATAAGTGAGTTTGAAAAACACATAATAATTCACTGGGTCACATCAATTAACAAACTAACAAGCATAATGATAAGACAGCATACCATCAGGCCACTAGTATCACATTCCCTGAAAGATTTATCAAACTGTTCCTCGGTCAGCCACGAACAATCCCTTATGCATAACTCTGTCGGACATCCTTGGATAAGTAGGTCAAAAAAGTGAGCGTTAATTCTCCTGGAATCACATAACAAATGACACAGCCTGTGCCTCAGTGCATCCGGGACACCCTCAAGTGAAGTAATTGCATCGACATTGTCAGCAAGGACTTTCGTGCACAGTTCTTGCAGCGAAGGCGGCACTGGCTTAATGAGGTCACGACCTTGATCTTTTCTTGGAACCCATTCTATGACAGGAGACTTGGATTTCTCCAAAGAGAAGCGGGTCTGTCGTGCACTCAGCTTAGATGAGCGATCCCTAATAATCTTCATGGCAGTAGAGAATGGGCCCGGCCAATCTTCAGGGTCCTCATTTGCTTCTGCAGATGCCACTTCTGCATTTCCTTCAACCTCTAGTGCTGAATTGCTCTCCTGTTCTACCTCTTCGGGGTTGAAATGAGCAAACCGCGACGCGTTTATCCTCGCTATCTCCTTAAACTTTTCCCTCATATCAAGTCCAGAGGATTCATTTAGCTTCACCCTGGTCCTCCTTGATGGTGCCTCAATCTGAATCCTCACTTCAGCTGTTTTGCGTGCGCTACCATCCAAGACAACATTTTCTTGATTCAAGCCTACATCCCTGCCGTTGGACCGTAAGAAGTTATCATCCTCTACCAACTTAGCTTTCCCTTTTTCTGCAGCACTATATTTTCCTCTCCTCCTCCCTTCACCACTTCCATCACAATCACTTTTAAAGACTAGACTCGTACCAACGCTGTCGATCAATATACCCTTTCCTTTATCCTCAGCACTATTTCTCTCTTTATCCTTAACAGAACCATTTACAATCCCCCTCAGGTCCACACCAAAAAGCTTCACCTCAGCACCATCTCTAACTACCCCAGCTCGTTCTCTTTGATCATCTGCCTCCCCGTCGCTGATATTCACCACCGCATCGCCACCGGCCCCGACTAGCGCATCCCTCACTTCCAATCCTCTCTCATCAGAACTCTTCCCCGACCGCATACTCAAAAACCCTCCACGTCCATCGCCCTCGGGAAACTCCATTAAATCCAATTCCACATTCAAATCTCTTACCTCGTCGCCGTCCGCATTACCTTCTCGGCGCGGTTTGGCGCGCGCCGCGTCCCCGGCCGGCCCCTGCTCGGAGCCCAAGTCCCCGCGCCCGTCCCCGCCGTCCAAATCCAAAACCCTAACCTCCTCGCCCCCAATCGGGCGCCCTTTCCTCTTGCGAGCCCCCGACGGGGCCGTCCCGCCGGCGGGCTCCCCGGCCGACGCCAGGCGGAGGCTCCGCCGGCGCGGGGCGGCGGGGCCGGCGTCGTCCGGGCCCGGGGCGGAGGACGGGGGGGATAGCTCGGCGGCGGAGGCGGCAGCGGCGGCGGGGGCTCGCGGGCGCGGGCGGGGGTGATCGGCTCGATTCCGGCCTCGCCCTCGCGCTTCTTGGGCGGGGGCGCGACCGCCGGAGCTACGGCGCGGGACCTGAGGACGACCATTGGCGCGCGGCGGAGGGAGAGCGCGCGGGCGGGCGGGGCTCTCGGGTCGGGTCGGGTCCGGGTGCGGTGCGGGAGAGGTTTGAGGAGAAGAGCGGGCGAGAGAGCGAAAGTGAAAGACGGCGGAGGACGACGGAGGGAGAGGAGGAGGAGATGGCGAAACGACGCAAAATAATATATATATATATATATATATTATTTTTTGTTCTCCTATCTTTTTATTTTTTTCGTGAGTCGATTTTTTTTTTTTTTTTTTTTTTTTTAGGTTGGATCGAAAGCTTCGTTTGTAAGCGACCGCGGGTTTTCCCGCCAATTCACCTAATCAGGGCCCGTAAAAAATATCAAAAACTCCAGAAATTAGTATTTCGTAATTTCAGTCCCCCCCCAAAGAAGGGGAAAAAAAAAAGGTGCTTACCGTGTTAGCAAAAATCGAATTTACATTGATATTTTCTTTTATGGGGAAAAAAAGATAATTGAAAAATTCACGCGGTATAAAAGCATGTGTCTCTCCTTCTCCTTTTGTTAAAAAAAAAAAAAAAAAAAAATTCTGCGACTTTTGTTTTTGGCCATAAGTGTTTACTTTTTTTTGGTCATAGATAAGTGTTTACTTTCTTTTGGTCATACATAAGTGTTTACTTTATAAGCTGCTTTTTAAAGCTACGTGTGGATGGTAACTTTATGGAAAAGACTAAATTAAATTTGTGGGGTTACAAATATGACATGTTTCTTCGATACTAAGGTCAATAATTTTTGTTTTGTTTTTTGTCTTAGAAAAACAAATGGCTTTACCAACTTTGGTACGGTGCCACACTGTGGTCATCGAATGCTGCCCAATGAGCGATTAAAGAATTCGCTTGTTTGTGAATTTATAAAAACCGATTTGCAAAGTTTTTGGCGTGGTATCACCAATGTGAAAGGAATAATCGTTCAAGATACCTCTAGTTTTGATGCCGTTGCGGCGATAGCTCTTGTACTTTGAAGATATATAGGGATTAAAGTCTCGAATTTTGGCACCGCATACAATGGCCCCGGATTTTGAAAAGTTGTATACTACCCACTTGAAGTTTTGTTTTTGTTGCCACTGGTTTCCATTATTTGCATAATCGTTGAGTGTTATTATGACGGCGGACGATGGAATTAATCTATGTGGTGTGGTCGACGAAGTTAGAAAAATTAGAGAGGAGGATCATTTGTTGGTCAAGTTAAGAAAGTTGAATAGGGACTATCTCTGGTTAGGAATAACGAGTGAGTCCATTTTTAGGCGACGCTCGACGATCATGTAAATAGAAAAGTTAGCGACGACAATTAAATCAAAGTTCGAGGTGATGATATGTTGTCATCGATCAGATTCTCCCACTCATGTACCCTTGTGAGTAGAATTAGCGGCATTAGGGTTAAGAGTGAGTGATACAAATTGGATGATATAATTGGTTTGTGAGAGTAGTGTTGGGCGTCTGTGTTAGGAGTTATATAAGATAGAACGATTATATCTTTATAGAGCTTTGAATGCGAGATTAGCCTCTTATGTACAAACCGATCGAGAGGTAATGTTGCTCTCCTGATGATGTGATGGCAAGCCAAAACTAATTGTTGTGCCCAAGATGTTTCGTGTATCTCGTTTGAGCGATTGGATGCCCAAGATAAGTTAAGGACAGTATGATCCAATACAATGATGCTACTTGCTATACTATTTTTAGCAAATCATATTTTAGGCAAGTACTAACTCAATTGCATCAATTCTTATAGGAGGTGATCAGTTTCGGAAATGGGTCAAATTCCATTCCGAAACTGTTCTGAAACTTAATAGGGCGAGGTTGGTTTCCAGCTCGTGGAATCAATGGTGTTTTCCTTTTTTCCGTTTTTCTTTTTTCTTTTTTCTTTTTTGTTGCTTCTTTTGTTCCCTGCAACGAAATAATTGTTTCTACAAGGAAAGTCTAAAGATGATTGCATAGGATAATAAAATAACTATTTCTACAAGGAAATGTGTCGTTAAGGTTTTGCTGAATGAAGTAAAATACACAAAGCCGATCCTGCCCTTATAATTGAGAACTAGATTAATTATTCTTGATTCCAAAATTTTGGATACGGGAATTTTCCCACAAGAACCAACTAGAACAACTCAATCCGCTCTAGTTCCCAGTTCAATCCAAACCAATGGTCACCCTAGTTATTGCAGGTTATAAAAAAATAAAAAATAATTGTTCAATTCTCTATCAACTAGGAGAAATAAACTATTAGATATGTCTCAACTTTGAGCCCAAAAATGAAAGTTTCATAATTCAAATAAGGTTCATATTTTAAATAGGTTCCCAATTGAATTGTTTTCTTGGTTTGAGAAAGTTTCCTAAAAAGAGGTTTCCTACTTTGGATTTGATTATTGTCTTTGTATAAGAAGTCGAGAAAAAATAGTCTAAATTTTTCAAAGCTACCTTTTGTAATCCTTGAATTCTATAGTGGATTTTACTTATCATTTTCCCGTGGTTTTTCCCGCAAGAGTTTCCACGTAAAATATGGTATTCTTTTATTATTCTCAATTTCAATTTCGTTACAGTTTCCACATCTACCACGAGCCTTGGTCAAACATTAAAATGTTATTTTCTCCAATCACATAAAAATAGGGATGAATGTATTAGAAATTCTAGAATATGTCATGAAAGTGTAATTGAGTTATAATAATTTCAAAGTATACAATTAAATTTTAAAACTTATCAAACTTGTGCAATTAAGTTTTTCTATTAATTATGTCTAATTTTATTAATAGAAAATGCTGACGTGGATTTTATTATTATTTTATTTATCATACGTGGCACTAACGTGATCATTTAGGGAAGATAAAACCTCCGAGCATGGAGTAGAAATTATAAAAAAAATAGGTAATTAGCTATTATACATATTAATTACCTTACGTTAAGATTGTGTTCATTCTATAGACAATTTCATAATAAAGAAAAATACTCTTCACAAAATTATTTTTCCAAAATAATGTCCTCTCTTTCTTTTTTTTTTTTCGAATTTAGAAATTCATTTTGCTAACTTTAAGTATGTATATTTTCTTTAACCACAAAATGACTTTTCGTTAACCAATCATTTTTAGCAAATCAAAAGTGTGAAAATTTGGAATACTAATTTGCGGAAAATTCTTTCACTCCAACAAATGAACCTTGAATTGGAAAAATCAATCCCATATCATTGGCTTGCTATAAAAGGATATGGATATAATAAATTGCACAAACTACGTCTAATTGAGGATTTTTTTTTTATTAATCCTACTCTATCCCTATTCTAACTCTCATTCTCAGATTTTTGCCCTGCCTCCTTACAGAGCGTAGGAGTCGAAATCCACACCTAAAACTAAATTATAAGAGGCTGGGCTTGGAAAGTTTAGATGGCCCAAGAATGCAACATGCGTCGCTTTTCTTTTAACTAGTAGAAGACCACACGCATTGCATGCCCGAAAGAAAAAGAAAAAAATTTGGTCAATTTAGGAAAATTTTCAGGGTGTGCTTTAGAATTGGGTGAATTTAGGGAAATGAACTGAGATTTTTGTTTCCGACCGTTTTTCGTAGAGTAATAAGGATTCAATTTACCATAAAATGACTAAAAAGTTGTGAAAAAGAAAAACTTTGGATGTTTTGCATTGGGAAAAGCAGCTTGGATTACGGAAAATGTGACTTTTGGCCATTTTGGGATCGAGTTTTGAAAGTTATGAAATTTAAATGAGCCTTCAAAAGGAGGTAACACTGAATCAAGCGCAGGCCAAAAGATTTGGTGTTTTTCGTGTATTTTTCCCAACCAAATTCATAAATCACTTTTATTTTTCCTATTTTTATCCATTACACTCCATTTCCATAGAACTTCCATCTCGAAGGCTTTTTTCCAGAGGGCGGTTCACTTCACAATATGCTCATCCATTTAACCTCGTGTGGATTGAACATATGTTTATGTACTTTGGATCTATGTTTGCTATTCGCGTTGTTGCTTAGACGTGTGTAGGTATCTAAGAATAAAATTATTACAGAATACTCAAATTGATGAGCTGGGCTACATTTGATTAGAAGTTTAGGTCCGCTGAAAGATTGACTATGTGGCCTACCATGCTCTGCCCATGCTCTGCAACTACGGATTCCAGCAAGGTTGTCTCATTTAAGAACAGGGTATGACAGTCTTGAGATACATTCCCTAGTCAATTTGTTCTCACTTCGTTAAGACTTTTTGTGGGCACAGACCGTGTCTTTGTGCTATATAGCTAAATTGTCCATAGAGGCATCTATTTTTGCTTGTTTTGTGGGATTATCCTAAATGAAAAGGATAATAACAAAAATAATCATTGAATTTTTGCTTAATATACAATACAATCCATAAAATTTTATTTTATTCAATATGATCCATAAACTTTAGCTTAATGTTAAGTCATCCCTAAATTTTCAATTCATTTAATGTGATCTCTAATCTTTTAGTACATATTCAAACTAATCCTTAGATTATATAAAAATATCAAATGCTATATTTCCTTTAATTTAAGTTCAAGGACAATATAAAACATTTGAACATATATAAAACAAAATTATAGATAATATTAAATAAATTAAAACTTAAAAAATGACATTGCTAATTAAATTAAAATTAAGGATTCATGTTACATATTAAGTCAAAATTTACCAATCCCCTGTGTCCTTTTTCATCAATCATAAAGTCACGTAATTGATAAGTCTTTTGTCTCTTTTTTGGGCACTGGGGAGGGGGGTGCCATAATGGAACAACTCATGTTCAATCAAGTATGATAGGACTACAGTCGGAACCCAAATCCTCATTTATTGCACCCACAGAGGCTTCTAGCTGCCTCTTGTCTTGTCACGACCTAATTTCCACACGGTCTGTCCCCCATCTTCTTCAAATTTGAAAAAAATAAAAAATAAATACATTATTTGCAGAAATTAAATTAACAAGACTTGCTCGATAAGGAATTTTTCATCTTTCGAAAATGATCCGAAAACGTATGAAATTCCTTTCTATTTCATGCTTACATTTCAACACGCGCTCAGAGACATTTTCTTCCAACAAAATTCAATCACCAACTAATAAGGTCGGTTCAAATATAAGCAGAAAAAAAGACAAGCGTGAACCGAGACTTTAGATATAATTATTCCGGGAAAAAAAAAAAAAGTGCACCTAAAAATGTAAGCAGAGATTGAGTTATGTCCATTTCCCAAATAGCCCCCGGCGGTCTCCGAAATTTCTAAAAAGCCACTCACTGTATGTCCGCGCCTCCTAGAATAGTCAAAAGAGCGTTGACGGATAGGAAAATAAAACGGACGGACTAAAATGCCCTCCATGACAGCCGTCGAATCAGGCCACGGCGAAGGGTAATCTTGGGTTTTTGACACAGTCAATGTTGGCGGCAACGATTCAAAAAAGGGGACCATGACCCAAACGGCGCGTTTTTCCGGTTATTTCCGCTTTTGCCATTTCTTTTTCCGCTCAAATCTTCACAGCATAACATTTTATTTTTATAAGTTTCGCAAAATAATAATTGAATTTTCTTAATTCCTGCTCGAGATTTTTTTTTATGCATTTCTTTTATGGATCACCAGCATTTACATTTAGCTTTTTTTCTGAAAAAAATTAATTTTACTTATGAAGAATATCCTAAATCGACTCTAGCAAGTGCTAAAACACACCTTCTAGACTCGATAAAAAAAAAAGGTAATTTAATTATGGAACCACAATAGAAATAATGTTTGCTATTTGACTTGTTCTGGGGTTAGTCGAGCTAAAATAAAGAAAAATAAAAAGTTAATATGACATTTCAATCGCATTATTTACTTGATTGATTTTTTCTTTTTGGCGACCCCTTTCGACACGCAGCAATGTCGTTCATTTTCTAACCACCTCATGCCATTAAACATGAATTACCGCTAAATTAGCTGACCAAATTGAAAGGAATCACTGAACATGCCAGATGAATGGAGGTAAAAGACCAAAATGACCATAATTCTTCTTTTGCTTGTGAAAGTTTCTTCCTTTCCTTTGCAACTGTTATCCTCTCTTTATTTTCCCCTGTTTTTTAAAGAAAATGAACGACAAAAGGCTGTCCCCAGTGCGATGCAATGAACAACTGTGGATGTGAAAGATACAACGTTCGAGCGGCGCCCGTGTTGACTAAACTTGCATTGGTGTTTGCACGAGACAACACGAACAAGGTTCTAACGACAGCTTTCTCCACAAGCCTTTGAATATTCAATCTTTGTAACTTCTCGTGGCCTCCGTCCGTCCAAATCCTCTAGCAAGCTCATCGAGATTTTTTTCTCTTGATGGGTTTCTTAGTTGTCCCGCTTGACTTCGTAACTAGCAGCCAAATGAACTGAATTAACGTGATTTTCGTAATATGCGTATTAAAAAAAATAGAAACTGTAATCAATCGGGACAACAATCTTAATAGGCATTCGACTGGATAATGCCAATCACGTGATGCGAAAGTCGAATCAACAACAATATTCTCTTCTCGCCCATCAATTATGGTATGATTTGGCATTCTTCTTTTTAAATACCATTGGCTTTTGCTGATTTTCATCCACGTTCAATGTATAGAAAGGCCTCCATTTAAAGAATCATTCTCGAGGAAAGCACTCTTATTTATTTAAAGTAACGTTTTGTTTTCTTTAAATAAAAAATATCACGTGTTGTTAGCAGGACACTAGTCTCTTTTCATAAAATACACGTGAATCCTAGATTTCAATAAAGCTCTCGTCTTCCTCTCATTTGTTGAATTTACGTGAGAACACTCCTTCTTTTGGAGCAAACCGAATTGCACATGTATAGACATGTGCCGCATTATGCTAAGGAAAAGTTACTCCAATTTTAAACTCGTCCCATGTATTTTATTCGGTCAATTAATGATTCAAAACATAAAAAATCGGTTATATACCCAAAATAATCCATATTCTTATTATTCTTCGCACGATAACACGAACTTGTAATAAAATTTAATTATTAAATACGATATCCTTTTTACATTATATTCAATTATGGTAATGCCGAGCTTGTTTCACGTACTTTTAAAGGAAATGAAGATATAAAACCTTCCGATATCACAAATCTTATGATTTTCCGTCTGTATATCGCCAACAAGCGGTTTTGGTACTTTCTACACAAAATGTAGCCGCCACCTTAGCAAAAATTAATTATCTACTTAATTGCTAAGTCGTATAATGATTTTTCTTTGCTTTCTCTTGTTAAATCTACAATCTACACTACGTTTGGTCGTTCGAATTTATGATCGGAATAGGACTGGATAGGATAGGATATGAAATATTGGGATTTTCTAATATCCTGTCCATTGTTTGGTGAATCGTAGTATTAAAGTCGGATATATTCACATCATATCATGCATATTTTTTTTATTATTTATAAACGGCATATCATTATAAATGAACCTAAATGTTCATAAACGGAGATGGTGAAAATTTATCGTAACACTATTCCTTAATTTATTTTTATTTTATTTTTCCTATTATTTCATTTATTATTTTTCCCCTTTCATCATTCTTTAATAATTTTATTAAATAGTAAACTGTACTAACATACCTAAAATACGAAAATACCTAAAATATATAATATTTAATATATATATATATAAAAATGTTTATTATAAGATAGAATTAAAGTTGAATATATAAATTAAAATAAGATTAATTAAAAATAATTTTTTATTATTTTATTTTAATTTCTTAAATTAGAATTCAAATATTATTTATATTGAAATATAATTTCAATTTTGTTAATTTAATAAATTTGTTATTCGAGAAAAATAACTTTCCTATTATGGATATAAGAAATCCTATCTACATTTATCTCACCTCCCCCATGGGATAATTTTATCATGTCTATATCCTCTTATATCCAACTTTATCCTGTTACGGCGAAGAGCTAAACGTAGGATAGGATAAATCATATCCTATCCCGAATTTTATCCCGATTGCCAAACGCAGCCTATATGTTAAAAGTTAATTTATTGCCTTGTATGATACATCCAAGTTTTATATTTTCTAAAATCCGTAAGTTTATAAATCCACAAAAGTAGAAGAAATTTTATTAAGATGCCGTGTAAGATTCTCATCTAGCATTTTTTTTTTTTTTTTTGGTCGAACTCATCTAGCAATTACAACTCATGTGTAGCTGCAACATTCAATTTAACAACCATTACGAGAAAGTCGTGGACATAAATGGAATAGTTCATCTATTTCGAGATTATTATGGTAATCCCTTGATTTAGTTTCCAAAAATATCCCCCACACCAAAGCGATCATGTAAATCTTAAATATTTCTCTAATTTTTTATTTTATTTTAATTTTCTGATGAAATTTTCTAAAATTTTACTTTATCTTTACGTAAAATATACGTGCATGTGTGATTTTCAATAAAGGTCTCTTCTTCCTTGTGTTAAACTTAGGGGAGAAAACTCGTTCTTTTGGAGTGAACCGAATCACACATATATAAAGACGTGCAACATTGAATTTAGTAAAAGTTACTCCAACTTTAAACTTACCCCATGTCTTTTATCTGGTCAATTAATGATTTAACGTGTCGAAAAATCAGTTGTATACCCAAAATAATCCATATTTACAGAAACAAATATAATATTCTTATTATTTTTCATAAAACAACACCAACTTGTAATACAATTTAATTATTAAGTACGATATATATTTTTTATATATGTATTACGGTGATACTGAACTTTTTTTGATGTACTTTTTAAGGAAATGAATATATAAAACCTTCCATATCACAAGCCGTATGATTTTTCGTCCGTATATCACTAACAAGGAGTTTCGGTACATTATCCACAAGAAGTAGCCGCCACCTCGGCAAAAATTAATTATCCATTTAGTTGCTAAGCTATGCACTGACTTAACTTTTCTTTCTCCTGTTAAATCCACGATTTACTCTATAGATTAAAAGTTAATTCCTTACCTTTTTACAATACATCCACGCTTTATCTTCTCTAAAATCCGTAAGTTCATAAATTTTTGCAAAAGCAACACATCCAGCCACCTCTCAATTATCCGAGAACTAGTAGAAGAAATCTTACCAGGATGCCATGCAGCATGTGAGATTCTCATTTTGGTACATACAACTCGTGTGCAGCTGTAATCCATTATGGACCACCGGGTCCTGTTGTCCCTTTGTGCCCTTTGAAGTCTTCAAACCAGCATTAATTTCGAGGAACGTCACCTAGGAATTCTTTTAACACACATCAGTGGCAACTCTTCATGCCCATTTCCGATACAATAAACAACCTTCGATGTGAGCAATCTAATTAAATTTGACGGGCATTAGGAGAAAGGTCGCGGACATAAATTACGTATCAATCTTCAATAATTTGACCGGTTGCCGGCGTAATTTTCTAGAAAATTCCCTCACCATGTTTTTTTCCACCGTCTCCTCCATTTTCTTGGACTTGGAAAGAGCCTATGGGAAGACAATAATTCCGTGTTGACGCGCTGACTCGGGCGCCAACTCACCGATCTTCTCCCACCTCGCGGCTCTCGAGAATCCATTGCAGCCCCGCCTCGCGTTCCGCGATTCTCTCTTCTGTCTCTCCTTCCTCTTTCTCTCTCTAGCCATTCCCGTCCAATCGCCTGCACGACACTCGCGCACGCGCTGTCGGGAGGTTCCGGGGACGGACGGCGGGGAATGGGGCACCACCACCACCAGCACGGCGGCGGCGGCGGCGGGGCCGCCGACGGCGGGGTCTCGCAGCGCGTCAATAGCCCGCGCTTCTCCGGCCCCATGACTCGCCGCGGCCACTCCTTCAAGCGCGCCGGCAGCGGCGGCGGCTGCAACGGCGCGAGCGGCCACCACGAGGTCATCGATCTCACGATCGGCTCGCCCAGATCTGAGAATGGGACCGCCCATCAGGCGGCCGCTTTCGATTTGGCCATCGACAGGAGGCAGGCCCACCTTCGCTACGACCTCAGGGAAAGGCTGAGGAAGCCGGTGGAGTACGTCGTCGGGGACTTGGGATCGAAGGAAAGGAAGAAGCTTGGGCACTTGATGTTCCTGCTCTTTTGCGGGGTCTGCTTGTTTCTGGGCGTTTTCAAGATTTGCGCGACTGGGTGGTTCGGATCCGCCATGGAGAGAGCTGAATTGGATCGGGTTAGTTAGGTGTACATCTGCTTGCTTACTCGAGAGTGGAATAAAAGAAGAACTTTTTCTGGGTTTTAGCTAATTTTAGGATGGTTTAGGTGAAGAAGAAGTAGTGTTCTATGTTAAAAATAAGTTGACTAAATCTATGGAAAAGGGAATGGGTTGGCTTTGCTACCGGTTTTGGGTTGTTTAGTGGGTTAGCTAAATTTGTGGTTATTCTCCTTCTTTGTCCTTTTGGGTTAAACAAACTGAATGGAAACTTGACCCATACGGATCTACCTTTGGAGGGAAATTAATTTCAGGATTGTTTATTATCAGGACGAAGGGAGAGATTAGGGGTGGCACAAGTTTAGATGCTATGATCAATTCTTCATTTCATGACCTGATTGTGACTTCTAGTACTTTTTTTTTTTTGGCCAAGAAACTAAATCTGAAGTATCTAGAATGGACGTTTTCCTCTGCGTATCTCCTCTGTTGATGTTATACAAGGGCTTAGGAATCCTCTGCTTAAAGGTGGCACAAGGTACTAGTTCCTTTTGAGAGTGTCGTCAAGCCTATATTCGTGTTTGATGTACTTTGCTTGAAAAATTGGGGGTATGCATATCTTGGGAAAGTGCATTGACCTCGACTTGTTGTGGCCAATGATCAGGCCTGTTTGCAATGTAGGTAGTGTTGCTCTCAATTTGGTGGGAAATTAATGAAAACTGGTTGTTTCATTGTTAACTCGCTACTTGTTTTTTCTGGTTCATGATGGTCTTCGACGACAAGATTGAGTTTTCACATTCTTATGCATGCGCTTGCGCTCATATATAGTGTTTCTGCTCACTTGTTCAATTCTCTTATTAGGTTCTATATGATCAGTCAGCTGCTCATCAAACTCAGATCAATCAAAGGACCTCTTCTGATTATGATCATAGGGAAGAAGGAAGTGATGTTGATATAACTTTAATGATGGTAGAATCTGGTGTTGTTGGTGACAAAAGCATGGCAGATGTAAGTATTGATGCTGGTGTGATGCTCAGTTTTCACTCATTCAAGATTTGGTTGTGAAAATGAGACGTGGCAGAAAGCCTTGGTACTATAAAATTCCCATTTAGGACCATTGGTATTATGGTCTTTCACGAGACTTAACTTTTCAATGTGAAACTTTGGTTTGTTCAGTATTCAGAGATCTGGTCCAAGCCCAACAGTGAAGACTTCAAACAATGCATTGATCAGCCAAAAAGTCATAAAAGTAAGGAAGCTGTCATGCTTGGACGAAGTTGCACATCTGGTGATATGCTTTTCTGTTCTCTCCATGTTTTTTGAAGCTTACAACTCTCACTTTCTTTTGCAGAGCTTGATGCCAAGACGAATGGTTACATTCTCATTAATGCTAACGGTGGCTTGAATCAAATGAGATTTGGGGTCTGGTCTCTGTCTGTATGATTATTTTGAATAATCTTCTAAAATTATTTTGAATTATAATGACATCAATAGTTCTAGAGTGCAGATCTGCGATATGGTTGCCATTGCCAAGGTCATGGAGGCGACACTGGTCCTTCCTTCACTTGATCACACATCATACTGGGCTGATGATAGGTTGGTTTGTTTCCTTTTCTCAATTTGGAAGCTACCAGTGGAAACGTTCATCTGATGTTTATTATCTCGGCAAGAGGGAAATATCTGATGCTTATTGTTTCGTCAAAAGGAACACTACGTTTGTGGTAAAAGCAGAATCCTAGTTCATTTTTCAAGTTCTGTTAGGGTACTTAGAAAAATTCCTCCCTTTAGATTGGTTCTTCAATCTTCAAATAAGAGGGCATGATTACTGAATAGTTTTCTTTTCCATCTTTGTGACCTTCCATGTAAATCAGTAGTCTTATTAGCACTATTGGTGCTACAGTTAGCATAATAATTCTATGGTTCAAGTCTTTTGTAGCTGGGCGCGTATTTCTAATTATAAATGGCTTGATGATCTTGTGTCTGCTTGCCTCTTTTTAACAAGCTATTCTGAAATATACGAGATGAGACCTCTCTAAGTAGCACAAGTACTTCCATGGCATGCATTTCTGTTGCTGTGGTCTCAATTCTCTTCTCTTCATTTGCAGCGGCTTCAAAGATTTATTTGATTGGCGTCACTTCATGGACACACTAAAGGATGATGTCCACATAGTTGAGAGTCTACCTCCGGCTTATGCAGACATTGAACCTTTCAACAAAACACCAATTTCTTGGTCGAAGGTGAAAGAATAATTCATGCCCGTGCTATCAGTCGCCATTAAGATATGCACTTATCTGAAACTGGGGCAGTGTAGTAAATGCAGAGAGTGAAGGGATGCATGCAGAGTTCGCCACTAGAAACTCTCTTTAACAAATAGAGGATCCTAAACTTCAATATCTCTCTCTCTTTTTGTTTCATCCTCTTTTTTCCGACTTCTTTATTTTCTTCGTTACAGAATGCATGTTTCAAGAAAACGCAGCATTCTATCCTATCTTCGGCTTTCCATGGGTCTCTACCAGTTCAAGGACTAATGTTTTACTTTTCAGGTCAGTTACTATAAGAAAGAAGTCCGCCCACTACTGAAGGAGCACAAAGTGATGTATTTTACTCATACTGATTCTCGGCTTGCCAACAACGAGATACCCAATTCTGTACAGAAGTTGAGATGCCGTGTCAATTACCGAGCATTGAGATATTCAGCACCGGTTGAAGAACTTGGAAAAACCCTGGTTTCAAGAATGCGACAAAATGGAGGTCCTTATCTAGCTCTCCACTTAAGGCAAGTTCAGATCAATCCACTCTTAGAAAATATGACATTCAGTTTAGATGTAATGTAAGTTCATAGTTACAATTTCCCTTTTAGAATTCTGTCAATGAGATAAGTGATGGTAATTCCAATCAAAAAATAGCTTTTTGAGTATTAAGTGACTTATTGACTTCTTCAGTACACTTAAAATGGGGACTAAGAACTGGTTGGTTGTTCTTAGTATGGGTTAACAGTCAATTCAGGAGCATGATGTACAATATTCTTTAAATAAGGAATTAATTGTCGGATTTGGTTTGCTATGTGGGACTTTGAGATCCATATGTCACACAAGTCAGTGCTTTGTCTGTCTAAGTACATTCCTCTCGACATGTTTTAAACCTGGTTCAGCGTTCCTGAAGACAGTGGTATTGAATTAGTCTTTGTTGGCATCACAACTCATGTTTTATTGATTCCTCACAGGTATGAGAAAGATATGCTGGCATTTACTGGCTGCAGTCACAATTTGACATCTGAGGAGGACGAGAAACTACGGTTGATGAGATATGAAGTAAGTCATTGGAAGGAGAAAGAGATTAATGGAACAGAGAGGAGGTTACTTGGTGGCTGTCCATTGACTCCTAGAGAGACTTCACTTCTGCTAAAGGCTCTTGGATTCCCATCTACTACCCGCATTTATTTGGTGGCTGGTGATGCTTATGGAAAAGGAAGCATGCAATATCTGAAGGACGAATACCCCAACATCTATTCACATTCTACTCTGGCAACAGAAGAAGAGCTTGCTCCTTTCAAGAATCATCAAAACATGCTTGCCGGCATAGATTACATTGTTGCTCTTCAGAGCAATGTGTTTCTTTATACTTATGATGGGAATATGGCAAAAGCAGTTCAAGGCCATAGGCGGTTTGAGAATTTCAAGAAGACAATTAATCCAGACAAGTAACTATTATCCTGTTCCTACTCTTTTCAGTTTGTCTGATTTGTTTTATTTTTCTTCCCATTTTGATGTTTGGTTTTGTTTCTGTCCTGATATGGATCATCGATCATCTTCATCTCCTCTTTGTGCATGCAGGATGAATTTTGTTAAACTGGTTGATGAACTAGATGAGGGGAAGATTTCTTGGAAGAAATTCTGTTCCAAAGTGAAGAAACTTCACAGAGATCGAACAGGAGCTCCGTCTTTGAGGGAGCCCGGGGAATTCCCAAAACTAGAGGAAAGTTTTTATGCAAATCCGCTCCCTGGGTGCATTTACGAATCAACAAAGAGAAGGAAGTAAGGCCAAAAGGAGAAGTGTCTCCTTTTTCCGTGATGCAATTTTGGGTGCATAAGAGAGATGAACGCATGCTGTCAAGGTTCAAGAAATCTTCTCAGCCGAAGATGCCACAGCTAAATCAGAAAGTTCCTTGGCCTAGTGCTCAGGCTGGCCGGTATTACATTAGCGTCACTGAACTGCTGAATTTAGGGCCGCTCAAGGGATTCTGGTGAATAATTTATTCAGAAGAAAATTTACAGAATACCATTGAAAGAAAGATTATGAGCCCTTGGTGCCAAAAAAAGAAACAAAAAGATATGAGACTTTTCTGTTTAGGGGATTGGAGATATCCCATGAGGTTAAATTATAGTGAATTCGATTGTGTGGCACAGAAGACCTTGTAATACTCCAAATTACACATAATGAAAGATCTCCCTTCGTTATTTTTATCTGTAATTTTAAACTTTAGGTTGTCAAAATCTGGTTTAGTTTCATCGCATATTCGAATGCAACGCTGTTATACCATGCTCATCAACAACATCAGGTTTCGGGTTTAGTTTCATCGCATATTCGAATGCAAGGCTGTTATACCATGCTCATCAACAACATCAGGTTTCGGGTTATATGTATGAAGTCGGCACGGTGCATGCGAATGCCATGGATACTCTCTAGCATAGATCTACAGGGCACGAGACATGACTTGAATAGCTGGGGTAGTTTCTTATTAGACTATCAGTTTTATGTCTCTGCTACAGTCTCAATGACCACTAGCATCGGATCCCGGGGAATTCTGGTCTCCGAAGGAGATTGCGGTCGGCAAATACTTTTTGTAATTCAATGCCAACTCGCGATAATGTTACTGAACGTTACAAATTCAGAGTTTTGAGAGATGATTCAGATGGAAGATTTTCAAAGTACGGGAGTACCCAAAAAAGGAGGAACTTGAACCTCTGTAGAAATCAATTCTTTTTATGTTGCAGAGAATTGCGAACGGACATGCTGTTTATTGACAGACAAGCAAGGGCTTCTCTTGCAATTCCCTCAAACGTCTCAAACGTCTTGAATGGACGAACTTCTTTCTACAGAAGGATCACAAAATTCACTGCATGCACTAAAACTGCACTAAATGACATTGGGAGACCAAGAGTTTTCTGGTTTGATGTACAGAATTTACACCAAATCAACATATATAAATACACTGAAAACAAGGCGATAGAACTGAATCAAGATATCTCATTCACAAACGACGAAAAGAAGTTCGCCAAAAAATCTCAATCTAGATATCCAAAAGAAGGGGAAAAGGGAAACAAGAAAACAATGGATAAACAAAACCCCCCACCACTACAATTGCAGAATAGATTCGACAAGTTCATTAAGCGGCGCAAGCTCCTCTTTGTTGATCAATCGAAATTCCTGCATCAAATTAAAGCCAATCAAGACTTGCCATCAGAAGTCTTTTTTGTACTAGACTCTCATTGTAAAGCTGATAACCTAACTAAACTACTGCTTGTGACTCATTAATATAGTATTTGAAAGTGTTTCCTTGACCAAAACTTAAGACTAAGAACATATCAAAGCCAATCTAAAAAGTATGATAGAATCATATGGGTAAGTCATATCTGCAAAGCTTAGCAGCTATGCTTACTTACCCATGTGAAGAGAACGAAATGCTTGAAGCAAGTATTTAGATGAGCTTCTTCCTTCAAGTTCACAATTTTCTGAAAATGTGAATGGTAGATATGGGCGTAGACACGAAACAAGCGCTTGAAAATGGTTTTGACAACATCCTTGAAATTGCTCGGAAATGGAGCCCCTGTAAACATGTCAGCAGGGATAACTTAGTGCTTATGTAGTAAAAAGCAACTAACAAATTTATTAAATTTCTCTATGTTTTGAGTATGAAGTAAGCATGGATCTCCAGCTTTGTCAAGATATTTATCTCACCCAATCTTTGTGGAAAAACTGATTCATCGTCAAGCTGAGCCTCAATCCAGTCCATCAAATACTCAACGTACTTAGGAGCTGACACCTCGATGGGTTTCTTAATGGTCACTCCATCGGCCCACCTGTACTCGTATCTGCAAGGGTTCATGTAGTCTCAATCAGGCCTTCTGTTATCATTGTTTGAACGCTAAAGGGAATGGGAAAAAAAGGAAAAAAAAAAAAAATGGATACTACTGTTGCGAAGGATGAGCTTCATTACAGAGATCAAGACATAACAAATAACAATAACCATCTTCTTTGTGAATTTAAATGGAGCAAAGATTCTGGTGATTCAGCATCCATGTGCAAACAGACTATCTATAAGCAACTTCAAGGTTAAACGACTGCAACACAAGAATGGATTTTCACATAAATGAACCTGCAAATAGGCATCAAATGGATTAAGTAAACAGAAATTTTATCGAGCAGCTTCTTACTTTGGGCCTGCGGACATTGTCGGGCAGTTAGCTGGTGTGCAGAATTCAGTGAGTGTACCGTATAAAATGTTCACTTGATTGAAAAAGTCCACGGCTGTATAAAACAAAGAACCCAGAAAGAAAATTAATCAAAGGAAAAAAAGTGATTGTGCTCTGTGTGAAAGCTCATGTGCAAGAATTTAATTGTTCGACTATTCATATATTCTCATTAGCAAATTAATAATGCAGAAGTACTCACTGTTCACCGCCAGCCACTCATTGATGTCTTCTCCAGGGGGAAGCCGCACTGCTTCTCTCAAATTTCCACTTCCCAGAGTAGCATCGATATGTCTTTGTAGTTGAGCACCCTAAAATTCGAATACAGGGAAAGAGGAAAACATGCGTAAATAAATTGCTTAGTTCATCCAAAGTAGATTGCTGAAGAGTAAATTGTCCTAACAAGAAACACCAACCTTACTTCCAGAAGGAGCGCTCTTTTTAGGCCGAAAGGTCTTCTGATTTCTGCACAAGTTGTGATTGGGTATGACAACATTTGATTATTACTAGCGAAAAAGGGTGGCATGCCAGAGATGAGTACTTCAAAGAGCAACGAGAATCGAATTTAATTAGTTCCAATGTCCTGTTTGTCTTCTTCTTTCAATGACAAAATCATCATCTGCAAGGACATTCTGTGACTACTGGATGACGCAAGCGACTTAAACGGGCTCATTGCAACAGCTTCTTTAAGGCTATAGAACTTAAAACGAGGGAGAAAAATCGAGCGTCACAGCAAACAATGGCGAGTTCAAAGTTCATCCAGATGGGTCCATTTTTCTAATCTACTTGCACTCGCCGTATGGTTTAATATCAGACCAACGTTCAGTCACAAACCAGGGAAAAAGAATCCACCATATCGGCAAACAATAAACAATTCAAAGATCACCAAACCGCGTTCATTTCCTAACAAATTGGCTACTCTGTATGGTTCAAGATCAGATCAATATTTGGTCGCAGACTTTCCGGTTTCTGAAGCAGACCGCCCCGGCATTAATTGCCGTCGAATGTTCCGAAACCGGAAGAGAGAATTAAAAACCATCGCGAAAGTCCGAATTACCGACACAAACTACGCAGCCTCACGACGAATCTCTAGAAACGAAACGAAATAAAAAAAAACAAGAAAAAGCCGAGGTCTTTCCGCGATCATTCCATCCCATCACCATCCAAGCACGCAGACAGGTCGACAACGAATCCCGTTGCCCACCAATTCAGGCTCTCCGAGGCACGCCATCCAAAACCCACGATCGCAAACTCAAAAAAAGCACATGCAACGCCAAGAACAGCAGCCGCCTCACGTCGGCGAGAAGCCCATCATCGAGAATTCCCAGAGGGAAAAAGAGGGTGCCCAAGAAAAGGAACCTGAGGCCGAAGAGACTCATGGTGACGAAGCGGTTCCTCCTGCCTCCTCCTCCTCAAGAAGCGAAGGAACAGAGCGCCAAAAGATATCCAAGAAAAGACGCGATGGTGAACGCAGACCCGGAACAGAGGAGGAAAAGAAAGAAAAAACTTGAGAGCTGGAATTGAACATAGTCCTTTATATATACGTAGAGAGGAGAGAGAGAGAGAGATGACAGGCTGTCATGAGAGAGAGAGAGAGAGAGAGAGAGAGAGAGAGAGAAACAGAGGGGAGAGAGAGAGAGAGAGAGTCTGTCTTCCTGGCCAGCAAGAGTCTCCCCTGTTTTCCATTTTGCCTTCCAATCTGCTCTTCTGGCTCTTTCTTCATTTTCTATCCATTTCTCCCTTTCTTCTTATCATTCCCTTCAATTATTCTTTGGACCGTTTCCATTTCTTCCTCCTCCTCCTCCTCCTTTCCTTTTTTTTTTTTTCGGGTATCACTTAGGATAACCTCCTTATCAGGGTAGTTGAAAAGTCTGGGACCTTATTATATCCCATTAGTCTCCCGGTTCAATTAGGGTTCAAGCATGGAATTATCATGCACTGTGCGAGGTCAACCTACTACGTCAACGTCGAGAACCGATTAATCGGTTCCATTCTTTAATGCTCTCTTTGGTCAAGTATCTCAAGTTTTGAAAAAGAGTTGGTCCATTACGGTTATTTATTATATGGATCCCACATATGAAAATATTTTATGCATCTCACAAAAAAGTATAAACACACTATAAATGATCGAATATAAAAATATGACCCTTAAATGAGTCGCATGAAAATTATAACATTTGTAATATTCTTTTCCCACAAATAAATAAGCCGACTTGGTTCATTGGACCATGGTCCATGTAAGAAATTTCCTCAAGAGACAAGAGATTAAGACAAGTGGCAGCATATGAATGGTTAGGATGAAAGCAAAGGAGTGAGAATTTGGGGAGAAGCAAAAGTGCAATGCACACCAAAATCATCATGGGCATGATTTCAATGATTGGGGGATTTGGGACACGAGCCATATCAACCTTGGTTTTAGGAAAGTGGAATTAAGATAATGTTTGCTTCCTAATCTTTCCAATATTCATCTAATTCCAACTAGTTTTCTATTTTTCCTTTTTTTGGCTTGCTCTCTCTGTCTTTTTTTTTTTCCTTTTCTGTGAGATATAACATCCCAAGGTTTTTAATTTTATCCCCTATGAATTTGCTGTCATATTGCACAATTTTTTTTGTGGCTTTCAAGATAAATGTGAATTAAAAAAATTTGGTCAAATTCTGACTTATGCATCGACAACTTTTTTTTAAAAGAATTTCTTCCTGACATTAATTATTTCTTTTTTGTAATAAATATGGTTGGTAATGGTACGACAGAAAATGGTCAATTTTAGGGGGTGGGTCCGGGACGTGGCAATGCATCAAAACAACTAGCTGGATACGCATATATTCAACATGATGTGTATGTGGGGACTGAGCAAGGTGTGGATGGTACTAAGTTGCGGAACAAGAAATCTCAACAATGTTGATCCAAATAAAGGCTGAGCCGGCCATTCACCTGGCCCCACCGAGACAGTTCTCTGTTTTGTGGTTCTGGTGAGGTAATACAGATCATGGGCTTAGTAAAGAATGCAATTTGCTGAGCAGTGACAGTGAGCACCAGTTCAGCACCAGAAAGGACATGGCGGGCTGTAGAAAGCAAGGTTGGCCCTTTTGAGGTTGACCATTTTGGCAATTTCCCAAGTTGAAAGATGAGTGGAATTCATTTCTTACCTAACCTTTTTCCTTCCCCACTGGATAGGATACGAGGATTTTCCATTTTAAAGGTGTCGTTGAGTGAGATTTGCCCTGAGATTTATGTTTCCATACGCTGAACAGTGGAAAAGTGAGAAAGGACTGAAGGAGACGGTTACATTACCAACTCTTGAATCATGAGTATTCCCTGTGAAAAATGAGCTTGTGTTTAATGATTTGCCCGTTTAAATGACGAAGTCTCGCTTCATTTTTCTTTGCAGAAGTTTGTTTGGTCACTGTGGAGGCTGCCTAGTAACTTTTATGCACTTTTGTCTCGCAATTTATCACTTGAAAATAGATGGAATAGCACGTCTTATGAGTCATTTGAATGCTTTACTTGTGCTTTAAGTGGTCGCATTACGCATGATTTTTCACGGTAGAGGCTTGAAAGGTTTTAAATCTTGGGAATCTCTCTCTCTCTCCCCCTATTTCTCCCACCGAGAGACAAACTTCTTTTCAGCATATCCTTTCTATTAGTAGTTTGTATCAGCCAGTCATTGCAATGAAATATCTTGCTTACAAATCCTGACATTTTCTCCTTATTTTGTGAGATCAAGTCATTAATATAGAGAGAGAGTATCATTGATTGATCCCGTTAGCTTATGCATAAATTAAATAACCGGCTACACATCGATCATAGTTCTATCCTCACATGGATTAGTCTTTCTGGTGCATATATGCATAATTTCACATCTCTAAGGGGACGAAATGTTGAGACATGTACTGATAAGTAGCTTCAGCACTGATTTCTTCCAGACCATGGGTTTCATTTTCATTGAACCTTCTCCTGCTACAATCTGTTAAAATTTAAATGTCTTCGTGATGTTTCACTCTACATGAATGTCGAAACAGGATAGGGAGTCCAGGAAATGGCATCACTTCGCAGAGTCTTCCCAACGTTGATTTCGGCATCTGTCCTCAGCCAAATTCTCACTGCAACAGCCCGCCTTTGGTGTTTGCTATGGAATGCAAGGAGACAACCTGCCTAGTCTGGCTGAGGTGATACAGCTCTACAAGAATCACAACATTGGGACAATGTGGCTCTACGATCCCAACCCCGAAGCGCTCCGAGCTCTAGTGAATTCCGGCATCAGCGTGATCCTAGGCACCAAAAATGAAGACCTACACAACTTGGCATCAAGTGTGGAAGCTGCCAAGTCATGGATCGATGCTCATGTTGAGCGCTACCAAGGTTTAAACATCAAGTACATAGTCGTAGGCAACGAGGTCATCCCTGGAGAATTGGCTCAGCACGTGTTGCTTGCAAGCAGAATCTACAAAGCGCCCTCAGTGGCTCCAGTTTCTCATCTGTGGTGATGACTACGGTGGTCTCGGGGACTGTCCTTGGAGCTTCTTACCCACCCTCAAGTGGCACATTCACCGACAATGCGAAGGGCGCATTGTCCGGCATACTGCAGTTTCTGTCTGACAACCATGCCCCTTTGTTGATCAATGTGTACCCTTGCTTTGCCTATGCTGCAGACCCCACCAACATAAGATTGGACCATAAGCAGTTCACCGTGCTGGGGCCAGTGGTCCGCTTGGAACTTACGCGGGAATGGAGAGAGAGGATTTCCCTACTGTGGGCATGGAGATCTCCGAGTCCGGGTGACCTTCTGCTGGAAAACGGAATTTCACAGCTCCACAGCTCGCACTGACTTACAACCAAAATTTCATGAAGAAAATCAAAGCAGGGACAGGGACGTCAAAGAGACCAGATCGCCACTTGGTAACGTATTCGTGATGTTCAACAGAATCTGAAATCCACTGGCGTGGAACAAAATTTCGGTCTCTTCTATCCAGATGGAACTCCAGTTTACCCGATTTTTTTGTAGCTCCGATTGACAGAACTCAGCTCCGGCACTTTCTTTTGCCATATGCTGCAGGCTTTCAGAGATAAGATCTTATGACGTGTAACTTGGAAGCTACAGTGAGTATCAATAAACGATGCAATAACCGGTAAACTGGAATCTGGATCACCTGTTATCTACATCTGCAGTACTAGAATCTCATGTTTGCAGCGGTGATGCAATGAAAATGGGAATTCTGATTCTGGATAATCAAGGTCAAGTCATCAACACATAGCGAAAAATCCATTTCCTTCCCTTGTACATCTCCCTTATTCGTGTTATATTTGTTAGGCCAAAGCACTAGGTAAAGCTCTTGCGAAAGAACCGCTTGGCTTAATCTTCCAGTTAGCAAATTCAATCCCACCAACTAAAAGCAAAACACAGCATCTTCTTATACAACAATAATAATCTGAACAAAAAACCTAGTCATGGACTCATAGGCGTGACGATAATTTCTGCTTCCCGCTATCGAGGAAAGGGTAGTCCGTGTACCCAACAACAGGATCTTGGGTATAGAAAGTCTTCCTAACATACTTGTTCAGAGGTGCATTAATCTTGAATCTCAGGACCAAATCTGGGTTGGCAATGAAAAGACGACCGTAGGATACCAGGTCCGCATCGCCATCAGCTATGGCTTTCATACCGAGCTCTCTTGTGAACCCTCCACTGCAAATAAAAGTGCCCTGATAAGCCCGTCTCCAAGTCCTCATCAACTGGGCCTCCTCTTCCTCGCTTCCAAGTCGGCCAGACTCCGTTTGGCCATAAGCCACATACCGCGGCTGAGTCACATGGAGATAAGCCAGCCTCGAGCCAAGTTCTAGCTGAAGCTTGTTGAGCCTCTCAATGACAGCTAGGCCCAGCTTAGGGGGATCAGAGTCCATGGCATCGAGGTGATCAATCGCCGGTGACATTCTGACTCCGACTCGATCTGGCCCAATGGCCATCGCCACAGCTTTGACAACCTGCATTATGAATCTGCACCTGTTTCCAATCGGTCCACCATATTCATCCGTCCGGTCATTTATCCCATCCTTCAAGAATTGATCGATGAGGTAGCCATGCGCTCCATGTAACTCGATTCCATCGAATCCTGATTCATGTCAAGAATATCTACTTTCAGACCTCACGAGGACCGAGTTTTTGTTTAATGAAACTTTAAATATTCATCGTGCTTTAGATTTTTCAGCCAAAAAGTAAACCATTGTGGACACTTTTAACATTGAGGAACCTTCACGAAGTAATGGCAGAAAGGGTAAAGCATGCACTGTGGCAAAAGTGAGTTTCAGTCATGGCACTGCTTTTCAACTGAAAGATAATGTCATGCCTACTGATGGGAGGACACACTCCTTGTCACTCAATATGTCCCCCTTTGGATGATGCTTTTCCACAAGTAAACAGGACAAAAAGCAAAAGCATTTGACAACGAAGCAACTGCAAAATATCCATCATGTCTCTTCAAAGCTTTCTCTATGAGGTCCCCCCCTGCCAATAGATTGAACATTTTCTTTCCCAATTATGCTGGTTTAAGTTTACCCGAACATGGGGTTCCAGAAGTATAAACTAAGTTTGATTCGAGCTGCAATTTCTTTATCGAAAAGCAATGCAAATACTAAACTTTCGAAGGCAGAAAACTCATTTAAGGGAAACTCTTCTGCTGGAACTAATGAAGATAAGGCGATCCACGAACTAACCGGCTCGAATGGCATTTATGGCAGCCTGGCGATAATGCTCGACCATCTCCTGTATCTCAGAGTGGTTCAAAGCTCTGGGTTTGGGATAAATGGCATGAGACCCATCCGGCATCAGGATCCTCCACCTCTGACTTATTGGCTTGTCTGTTGACGACAACGGTGCAGCTCCCCCGGGCTGATAGACTGATCAATTCAATGAGTTCAAAACGGGAACTGGTAAGCACATCACAAAAAAACAACATAAATTTTGGGAAAGGAAATGGTATGCAGACTTTCGTTACCAAAAAATTAGAGGAAGTGGTCATAAATGGCAAATGGCAGTGCAATGATCATATCGAAATTTGAGTTATCTATGAGACCCAGCACAGACTCCGCAGCTTCCAGATATGTGATTAGTTTAGTACAGTTCGTTCAGATGCATAAAGCCAGAAAAGAAATGGCTACAAACGCACAAAGCAAAAGATCAACACAGAGAATCCACCATCACTGACGATCTAGTGTGCTTATCATGGGGGCAGGGGCTGACGGCTTAGCGCCATGGTGGTGAATGCTGTAGAGAACGTGTACCTTGATGGGAGGCGCGGCCAACGTGCCAAAGTTGACAGAAGATAACGCTGCCTTTGGCATGAACAGAGTCCACCACCTTCTTCCATGCTGTCACTTGCTCTTCATTGTAGATCCCAGGGACGTGCGGAAACCTGCACTCAAAGTCGACCTCTACATCTTTCATCACTCAGATCTAAATGCGACGCAACAAAATCTCAAGATCAACCATTCGAAAGAGCGTTCAAAATCCCCTTTCAAATCTTAATTTGTGCTAAAACATATACTCATTCAGTCGGCACGGACAAATTTCCGCACCTTTTCATGCTAATATCTACTACTAAACACTCCTCTCTCCAAAGAACCATTTCAACGTTGAAAGAAACCGAACAAATCAAACCATCCATGCTACTCTCCCCCAAGTGATTAGTAGGAAACAGCGGCTTAAAACAGTTTGTAAATTCTCAACAACATTATAAAGAGTAACTTGATGAGCGATCTGGACTGCTAAGTACTGCTATATAGCGGATAACATGATTCGTAGTGCTTATAGGTATTGCACGCTCGATCAAGTTACATCGTTTTCGGCATTGAAACATCGAAAGCTGCAGGGTTGCCATGGTCCGTGCCATCATTCCATTGTCGTTTCCCTTAGACACGCATACACGAGAGAGAGAGAGAGAGAGCAAATGATGGCTTGAGGTATTTTGTTTGCGGGATACGCTACTCGCATGTTGATATGGTGTCACCGACCAATTATCATTTTTCATGCGGGTGAGATGTTTTCACACACGACACCAAGAAAAATGAGATTAACAGCATGTCGACAATTGTGGTCAGTCCATCACAACACGTCACCATTGCCACGTGGTATAATCGCACATAAAATACTTTTTAACATCAATAATTACAATTTCATTTATCGCGACACACTCATGTAACAAACCCGATAATGCGGCAAAATCGTTAAGAACACCACAGATTGCGCCTTATGGTACATAGATCACAATTATATAAGGTGTGTTTGGGCCTGTGTACACTGACGTTTACTTTTTTACTTAGCCATTGGAAAGGAAAGTGTGTTTGGTGATTTAGGGAAGGATTCAACTAGCCTAACAGCGCCGTTACTAGTGCAACGGTGCTAGCAAGATTACATATCCTATTTTGCGCAGAATGGGCAATCGGAGTATATTATATTTCGCTTTTATTTTCTGCTAGAAATCCCAGGACTTGAAGAAGAAATTCTTCATTAATTTATTGAATGATTCCAAATTGTATTTGGACAAAAAAAGAAAATACCCTCTTGATTATTTTATTCCACCGCAAAAAAGTTTATTAACTGGCTATATGTGTGCATTTTTTATTTTATTTTTTTGTGGCCGGTCGTTTTGTAAGTAGGGCGACCTTGGGATTTTCATTCTTTATTTAATCCTAAATACAAAAAAGAAAATGAATTGATTTGTTTTAGCCTACTTAAGCATTTCTTCATAAAAAATATTGTTTGTTACCCCAAAGGAAAAATAGTTATCTAAGATAATCTCCAATAAACAACATTTGTCAAGTGTACTTTTCACTTGTAAATTATATTATAAGATGTAGTTTGAATTTATTTCTTCCCGGTTTTGTTTATAAGCAACAAAAATGATCTATCTATTACTTATTTATATAGATTTTTCTTCAGAAAAACAATGTTTGACTGCATCAGATTATAATTTTTTAAATATCACTATTACAAACAGTGAAATGAATTTGTAAATGCTAAGCATATTTGTTTTTTTTTCAATGCACTAGGCATACCTTTCAATGCAGCTAAAATTAAATCAACTAAATAGAATTTAGACCTAACAAAGACAACAAATGTTTCAGCCGACCAAAAAAAATATACACACACACATATATAAGCAACACATTATTTCTTACTTACTGTTTAGTACAGGACAATGACGTACTGTAAAGTAAATGAAAGAACCGTGGATTCCCACTCGGTTTCCTCATGTATAAACGAGTGATGGAGACTGCACGCTTACTTTTGGAACAGTAACGATGCCGTCAGCTTATCATTTTCCCGTGATTTCTTTTTTACTGAAAATAGAAAATTATTTCCTCCAATTTAACCTTATTATTTTCGATTTATGAAAAATGTTTTCTGTCCATCAATTAATTTTCCGACTTTTTAAGTTCTCCTTAAAAAACGAATCATCAATCTAAATGTTGCAACTCAAGCATTTAGACTTTTTATTTTGAAATTCAAAACTTTTGAAACTTTCACCATATAGAAATGATGAGATATAAATTCTCACTTAAATTATTCCACAGTTTTCTGAAACATGAATAATATTTTAAGCAACAGAATACTTTTTCCATATTCTTAACCGTTCCTTGTACTCTAAAAAAAGTGAAAAGCACCTTTTGCTTGCCCATTGTGTAAAATATAATGCAAATTCCCCAAAAATATGAAAATGTCGTATGCAAACCTGTGAACGACTGACGCGATATTCTTGCCGGGATCTGGATCCATACCGACGCGGACGCGGCTCATCACGGCCATTGATCATGTGAGCTCCAAATGTGGGCTCCGCGGGCACGATTATTTCGGGTACGGGTTCCGAGTTCCGGGTCCCGGGTCGGATTTTTTTGTTTTTTTTTTTGGGCGGTGGGATTGATAGGGAGTTAAAAGTAAATGTCGGGCCAATCGCCGACCGACGACCCTACCACCCATGCAATTCCAGCAAAACCTCGTTTTCTCTTCTGCTTTTTCAAAAAAAAAAAAAAAAAAAAAAAAAAAAAAAAGCGAAAGCGCGAGGACCATAACGAGCGGAAATTACGGAACTGACCCAGCCGCCGTGTCGGAGATCATGGTCCCCTCGGAGATGAGGAACCCGCCGGGCGTCGACCTCTGCGCGTAGTACTCCGCCATCGCCGGCCGCGGGATCCCGCCCAGAGCCCTGCACCTCGTCATCGGCGCCAGCACGACCCTGCGAATCACCCCCCAGTAAAAACAAGGCGAAACATCAACTCTTCCGAGCTCGGGATTCTCTCCGGCGAACGGGAGAGTACAGCCCCGAGGGAGGGGGAAAAAGCGAGGGCAGATCGGAGAGACGACTGACTGACCGGTGAGAGAGGTCGAACTTGCTCATCTTGTACGGCGTGAAGAGGTCGGAGTCCCCCATGTCTCTGCTCGCTGAGGAGGCTTCGGCGGCGGTTGCGACGGTGGCGGCGGCGGTGGTCGGAGTTGATCGGCGATGCCAGTGCGAATCCGACGGGGGCGGGGTTTTATAGATGAATCGGAGCTAAAGAGAAAAGAGAGAGAGAGAGAGAGAGAGAGAGACGATGAATTTTGTTTTTCTTTCTTTTTATTCCCGGGGCTTCAATTATTGAGATGCGTTTGGACGGTCGAGATCTGATCCGAGGCTTTAAAAAAAGTGGACCGGGTTGAAAGAAGGTCATTGGGTTGACATGCGCTGATTTTCCGTCGTTACGTCATTACGGTTAATTAAAATCGAATCGATAAAGGTGATCACTATTTGATTTTCACATTTCAAGAGCCGAATTCTTGCATTGTTAAGTACGATCTTTAGATATTATCGAGATGCTGAGCTGAGGGGTTGAGCGGTGGTCGACATGGCCCTGCGGCCATCGCATTTATATGTCTTGGTTTAAATTATATGCAATATGAAATAAGTTATCTTTCTTTTTTATTCAGGAGTATCAAAATGAAATGGGAACTAAGTTTATTAAAAAAAAAAAAAAGGGTCACGAATTTTAAAAGATTGGAGCACGTGAAACTTAAGGTGCGCTGCACGAGACCGAGTGGGGTTGGCTCGTGCGGATAGATCGGTTCGAATCCAAGACGTGTTGGGCCCCACGCAACGTGGGCAGCCTTTTCTCGGTTTTGTTCATCGGGATTTTCGCACGTGCATTGCATGGGTCAAACGTAAGTTACGCTTTATCGATGTGTGTAATGATGTGCTGGCCATCGATGGCCGTGTTGTTTTTCTCGTGCTTCGTTCTTCGCACCTTAAAAGAGCCTCGTGGTTGATGATAGGGCAGGGTCGGGTCGGGTCCGACCCGTGTGGAAGCAATCGAACGAAATTGCTCGATCCGAAATCCCGCTGATCAGACCGACCCGGATTGACCAGCTGTTAGGTCGAATTGGAGGAAAAGCTGTTGGTTTAGCTCGGTTACATTTGTTCAATTACGTTTTTTCCTGCTCAGTACGTAGTTATCGCACTTTAATTTCGGTCGATCCGACATCTTTTTTGTACTATGGATAGAAGAAATCACGTGACCGACCCATTCTAGTATGATGGCCGCCTTCATTTTGAAAACTCGAGCTTCGACAGCATTCTAAGTTGAACATCGGACCCCATTTCATTTAGTATCTTCTCTTGTTGGTGCTACCAGAGTCGGGCGAACATAATGTTAGAATCGATAAGGTTTGGATGAGATCAATCTCTTTACTCGATGATTGTGGCTAATATTGTTGACTAAAGTTTAGAATTGAACCTAAACTCTCACAATTTTTTTTTTTTGTTGAAGTATAAATTTTAAGTCGTCTTACTAAAATTATCTGGCTTTTGGTGCAAGAAAGTCGCTAGAGATGCAAAATGTCAAGGGTCTAGAAACTGATTTAATTGAACATTTATATATATTTATGTTGATGGTGCTTCTTGCTGCTGACTTGATGTGCTCTATTCGTTATTGAATAATAAAGTCATATACTTGACAGACTCCGGGGTCCCTCAAGAGATCAAGCTATGGTCGTAATTCTTTCATACCGAAGTGCATTTTATCGTACTTTTTATACAAAATACCGTACGTCATAAGCACTTCAAAGGATTTCAATGAACAATGGAGACTTGTTGTTTTATAATTCAATGATGACCCCGTCGGATTCCCAGAATACATAAAAGGGCCCATATCCAACTATACTCAACTCTAATTTGTCCACTCACCCTAACTTGGCCATTAGCACGAGTCACTGAGTCCTCCGATTTTTTCAGTAGATGTGAAGAATTGCAATGTAATTTCCATCAATAATTGCTAGATACACCACATAAGTGTACGTGATGGAGTTAATCGTGGGTAAGATTGGCGATTTTCAACACGACTTGTATAAACAACATATACATTAAGCATCCTAAGCAAGTCAATCCATTACATGATTGACAAACATACTCGTATAGGTTGACCTTTTTAACCCGTTTGTGGCATGCTTAGGTATGTTTATTATCTTAGTTTACATTTCTTTGATGTCAACCATCGACAAAGACACATTTGCTACTGACACATCCAACAAAAGCTTAATGCCAGAGAAAACATAAACCCTCCGTTGGAAGCTCTATAGTTAGTATATATGAATAGGAAACACTTGATGACCAAAAAAAAAGAAAAAAAGAATAGGAAACACTTAAATTATTGAGCACGATTGAGTGGATATTGATTCTACGGTACTCTAATTCAACTCTTGCAATTGGTCTCCTTACGAATGTAGGTACGAATCAACATCAAACCACATGATATCTTGGCTTGTTCTTCTCCATTACCCCTCTCTCTTCTCCTTACGAATGTAGGTACAAATCAACATCAAACCACAATATAGTGCAATTACTCGATGCGTGTGTTTGCATCAGACTCAAATCTGACGGGACAAAATCATGATGTCAAGATATGAATTGTCAATCCTAATTGTAGGTCATGAAGATGATTGATTTTTTCTTGTGCATAGTGCATTTTCTTTTCTCTCTTCTTTAATAAGACTTCGACGGACCTAGTGGCCCTTCAAATTCTAAAACCCCATCGACATTTTCTCGCGACGAGAACGTTCAGACGAAAAGAAAGTCGTAACGATGAAAAATGGGCAGAGTGGGAGCGCGTGTGTAGAAATTCTTGGTGTTAACTGCTTTGCTGGTCGACCCCATGGTCAACTTTGGACCAACTCCTTTCTTTCATCTCCCCTTCCACTATAGTGAACTGTATCATATTAGGTCGAAATCCACCCTATCAAAGCTTTTCACAACCCCACAATCTTTTCGGCTCTCTTCCCACTACATACGTGGCCTAGACTCTATAGCGACTCAAGCCATACTTTCAAATGTCACTTCTCCCCACTAATCTTTTGCAAACTACACATTTTCCAAACGCTGAAGACTTTTCTAGGCACATATAGTGTGATTAGACATGAGGCCTAGATGAGTAGGTCCGGGTCTCAGACCTAGAGATCCTTCCTCCACGATGCGCCATCCCCCCCACGATTAGAAATTGGGTTCGGGCGGGTCAGGCCTAAGAAGGAACGGCTTACCCAGACCTACTTGATTTTACCATTTGTGCCTCGGCGGGCCCGTTGGCTTGCCTGATGAGCGATCGTGTCTAAGGGATGTCGACATGGGGATTCGAGTAGAAGTGGTAAAAGTCAAAAGGTAATGCTTTAAGTGATTGCGACGGGGCTGTATAATGAACACATCAATCACTTTTTTCGGCCATCGACCAATCGGTTAGTTAAAACCACCATTGTAGTGGCTTGAGCTTTCACTAGCACTTCCTATTAGGACGATGACTTGACAAGTGGAAGGACGCCAACTTTTAAATAATCCCAAAGTGGGGAGATAATTCTTTCAAAAGTCATAAACCCATTATACATTGGTCAATTTTATTTCAAGCTTTCTAATTTTATCAATTTTGCCCTCAACCTTTTAAATAATTTATCAATATAGTCCTCACAATCAATTTTGGCCTGTAAATGCTTATGTGGATACTTAGTTGGCGCTTACTAAGCCCTGGCGACCCTATCGACTAGAAATATAATGAAGGAGAACGAAAAAAAAAAAGAAAAGAAAAGAAAGAATAGAAAAGGGAAAAAAAGGAGGAAAAACATTTTAGAAGATTTCTTAAAAATGTAAATGTTACCTAGGTTGACTTTGAATGGTTAGCACTAATTGAGTACCCATATAAGCATTTCCCAATCAAAATTGACCGAAAGAACTATATTGACAAATCATCCAAAAACTTATGATTAAATTGGCAAAATCGAAATGTTTAGATCTTAAATAAAAGGCAATATAATAGGTGTAAGACTTTTTGAGCAATCTTCCTCCAAAGGTAATCGAAATTTTTGTAACTTACTCGTGGAAAACAGGCCTTCAATGCCCTCTCATACATGCCAAGTTTTAGAGTCAAGTTGAAAGAGAAGCGTTCCAAGAATTTGATCCGTAAGTTTAGGTAGCCCTTCTTCGAAAATTATGCGACTTCGGGATAAATCATAACATGAAATCATACTCTAATAGAAGAAATTCAAAACATATATTTCACATGAAAAATGAATGTGACTTGCATATACGTACCAACCCACAAACCCTAGCTCAACATAGGCATCTTTGTCGGCACCTGAAATCAAGAAAGAAGTGACGGAGGAGTGTGTTAGGCATGTTTGTCAGCACCTAAAATCTATGCACACGGTAGGAGCGTCAAGAAGGAAGTGATGGAAGAGAATAGTTGGGAAGATGAGGGGATAGTTCGCTTTTTTTTTATAAGGATAACAACACCGTAAGTACATAAACTTTTATCCGTTTTGTAATCAAATAACTAACATTTTTTTTTTCTCAACTGGATACCTCAACTTTGAAAATGCGACTTAATGTAGGTTTAAAAAGGTGCAACATTGTGTCTTTAACTCGACTTGTTTACTCAATAATAATACTGACATGGCTTTGCTTATTCGGTTGAGTAGCCTTGCCTCCATTGAAGAAGAGAGGAATACCCTCCGATGGAACATTGAGACCCTTCCTCAACCGGAACCTCCTTCAGATCTTCACTGAAATTCCTCACCTAATATTTTCATCATATTTCTCTCTCCCACAACTTTAGATCGGGAAGTCGAGACCTCCATATCCGAGATTGGAGTCATGCACAGACCACGCGACCCTAGGCTCGCGACCGCGACCTCCACTGGAGGTCGACTGAGAGAGAAAATAGCAGTGGTTGGTGGCTGGCTGTGGCGGTGACGAGCGGCGGCGATTGATGGCAATGACGGGCGGCGGTGGTTGCAATTTTTTCAATGAAGATAACAGACAAGAGTCAAGTGCAAAACACACGCAACAATATGGGCCATGGCTTTTTACACCTTTTGTCCGATAGCTCAAAGAATCTTAATCACTTTTTTAACCTTCAATTATGATGATGCCCTACCTTTAGAGAGGCCTCATCTAAAAATGGTCCTTACCCTTTGTTTTTTTTTTTTTTTTTTTTTTTTTTTCATTTTCATTTTCGGCTTATCCTAATGATGGATGCTCCCTATCCAGTCCATGAGTAGAAAGTGAACATGCATATGTCTCATCATCATAGTTCATTGACACCGGGAGACCACGATGCCAGTCAATAGAAAAAGGCTAAACAAGCGTGCCCAAAAATAAACGTCACCTTTCTCTTTTCTCTAGGAGAGAAATGTGTATGATAAAATATCATGGAGGGTCAGCCCCTATGGAACGAAATTCATAACCAGATCACTGAATTTTGACTTTTATTATCCCGAATATTGAACTTTCGGCGTCCTTTGCAATCGATTGACCAAAATTCTATCTTTTTCTAGCAAAGTGCTAATGTGGTGCTATGATATCTCGCCAACGCCATGTGTCCACCACATTAGTATGGTCGAATTTCAATGGAGTACATCAATTACAAAAAGAATAAAAATTAATTCATTGGTGATTTTGGGGGTGTATGACAATTCCCTGTTTCTGTTCCAGAAACAATTTTTCTATTCCAGACTTGTTTCTGAAATTAGAAATCCGTTTGATAAAATTATTCCATTTTTCTATTTCTGAAATAGATTTTTGTTCCAAAAATAGGTTTTGAATAGAAATCATAAGTAAAAATTTCTTACTTCTCTATTTCTAGAACAAGAATGAGAAATAAAAATTATTCTCATCGTTTGTCATATGGTCCTCCATCCGTCGCCGCCGACCACCGTTCGTCGGTTGCCGGCCGCCACCGGTCGCCCGACGCCCGTTGCCGCCGCCAATCGCCGGTCCACCGCCGGTCCGCCGTCATCCGAAAGGAATAAATTTTATGTCGTTATCAAACGAATTTCTATTTTTAGAGTATAAATTTTATATTGTTATTAAACGGTTATTTTTACTTAGAAACTCATCTAAAAATAAAAATAGAAAAATCTATTTTTCTTTCAGAAATCAATTTTTGGTCAGAATGGTTATCATTTGCGCTTTTAGATGAAAGTTTAATATTTCAATTCTAAGTTTGGATAGACTTCATCAATCACAAATTACCCAAAATATATTGTGGTTGTTGTGCACGTGACGAGCAAAATGGACTTTTGCGAATAAAATATACGAGTAAATCGCTTCACGAGCAAGGTAGGGGTGGCTTGATCAATAATTTCTTAAATGGGGTCAATTTAATTTATCGGAATTAAGTTAATTTATTACAGAAGGTAACATCGATTTTTGTTGTCCTTCGAATCCTGGTCGAACACGTGGCGTCCTGGCCATCGAGTAGCAACCGTGCTGTGCCATGTTAGCTTAATCATGAATTTTTCGTTTCCCATTTTTTTTCCTTTTTTTTAACCTCAACTCTTGTTTTTGTCCTTAATCTTCGGTTGTTGTCTGTTCTTTGCCAGTTAAAAAGGAGGCCTTTCTTTCTCCTTTACACTCAATAAAAAGAAAAAGGCCTTTCTTTTTTATTTTTCTTGCAGATAAAAGATAAAGGAAAAGGACATTATTCAAGACAAGTCCGGGGAATAAGATTAAAATGAAGTTTAGAGTATATATTGAAAACGCGTAAAAGGATTAAAAAAGAAAAGATCATTTAGTATTTTTTGGTATCTCTTCTATTTTAAGGAATAAATAAATCTTCCATAAACTAGAAATCGGGAGACTAAGTTGGTTATGATGAAAGGGACAAGAAAGAAAGTTTAGCGTGGTCCAATTCCTATGAGTTGAGTTAAGAGATTAGCTTGATGACTCATTGCTCTAAATTTAATTTATTAAAGTATAATGCTTGTTCTAACTTCTAACATTACGAAATTGATCTTATTAACTGTTTTATCTTCCTCAATTGTCAACAAATTTGTTGGAAATCATGATACGTTTAATTTTCTTTGAAAGATGAGTTTTTTTGGTCAAAAGAAAATTCTATTTCATTTGACATAATCAAACATGAGAAGAAAATAAAAAGACGAGTTTTCATTACTTAATAAGTGATTATTATTCTTAAAGAGAGTGATAAAGGAGAAAACGCGTTTTTTGCATTGAGCGACCGTTTAAACCTTGAGTTTTTTTTCCCCTGTACTGCTTTATGCAATTGAGTCCTATTCTTCTTCTCCCTTTTAATAAGCAAATCCCTTACTTTATCTTATCTACGTAGTCAAGCCCTAATATTTATTTGACTCTTGTCATTAAATCCTTCCGTCGCATGCTATTAGCAACTTCATTAGTTTTGCTACACGAAATTGTTGATGTGGCGTCACGTGATCAAGTAGGTGTACGCGACAATAGTAGTATTCATGAAATTTTATAGAGAAAGGAGGTGGTTGAGGGGTTTGCATGCATGATTTTGGGGTTCCGTTTCTCTTTGGTTTTGTTGGTATACAAGTCTAGTTTCAAAGGAGATTGAAAGAGTTTTGTGAAGCTTTCACTTTCACAAGTGTTAGATCTCTACTCGTTCAGCCTTATTACTTTGAATGATGACAAAGTTGAGGATGCCGGATCTAGGCATGTACTGCCGAAAGGCAAAATTGTAATAATACTTAGAGATCTCGATATGTGCTCGTTGTCAATTGTTGATTTTGATTTGAAGAAGTAATCTGCCGTTGAGCGTGTAACCTCTAACCTTATTATGATGATTTATCTTGTTATTTGAAGCCTGCCCTAAGTTGTATATAATTTATCTTGATTTACAATCAAGATGCATTGTTTTTATTTTATATTTATGTGAAAATGAATGAAATGTTACGTTGAACGAAAAAAATAAAAAGAGGGAGAAGTGGGTACCACCTCTTCGTCATTAGCAAGGGCTAGTCGGTCAGTCAATGGACCCTCACCTCCTTTTCAAGCTCCTCGCCTTGCCTAGACAACGACTCTCGTCAATGATCGACGAGGGGTTGGTATGCCCCATCCGATAAGGGTTCCTAGTGATTCCCAATGGTGGAGGGGCATCTTCATTTGTTCCATATTATTTTATTTCATCTTTAAAAAGGGCCCCTATTTTTTTAATTTGATTTGTCGCATCAATATTAAATTATAGGTATTAATCACATTAGAATCCCCATATCAATAAATTGGTAGGATCTTAACGGCATCACTCGGTACGAGTGAACGGAAACACTCAGGCGAGCCAAGAACTTCATTAGCAAAGCGAAATTGAGGATCCAACGCAAAACCAAATTACAAGAATTACGACATGAAAAAGGGCGCTTCAACCCTCCAAAATTCAACTCCTTTCACCTTTGAATTTTCATCCAAATGACACTGCATGAGAACCAAGGAGTCAGCATTCAGCTGGAAAATAATTACAATTCTTTCCTAACAAACCAAAAACAGTGCCATGGAAAAAAGCAAAAGGAAAGAAAAATTGGCATGGGTTCTTGTCTGTCTCACCAAAAGCAAAGCCTTGTATCAATCTAGAACCTCATGCATTGATTAATGATTCAACTAATTTAGTTAATTAAAGCACTAAATCCTGCTAATAAAACAAGATGAAGATCAAAAGACAATCCAAGCTCCTCCTTTTGCCTCGATTTGGCTCGGGAGCAGACGAATCAGGCCGGACTCTCCCAAGCTCCCACCTTTGACCCGCAAATGTTCACATCATTCGACCCACACGAAGTCTCCCTCTTCCTATCTCTCCTTCTCTCTCCTCGGTCGTCTCCGATGCTGAAAGACATCCATTAAGGTACTCCCACATTGGCATTTTCATCGAAAAAGGTCGCATTTTTATTGCCGTTTAGTAAAATTTCTCTCTCCTCTCCCCCTTCTCTCTCTCTATCTCCTCGCCGAAGCTGCAGTTCTTGTTCTTCTTCGTTATGGCCGCCTGAGCGCTCTCTCTCCCTCTTTCTCTCACTACCCATTTGGGTCTCTCGATCGCCGCCGCTTTCTCCGAAGGTAATTTCCCCTGTGCCCGCGATTGGTTTCGGTTTCAGCTTCCGGAGAAGATCAATGGAATTCGTGTCCAACCCGTGTTTCTGCTTTTTTTCGGATGTTTCTCTTTCTGGGTTTAGCTCATCGCGGGCTTGAATTGTCGTTCTTGCGCGTGGTTTGTGAATTCCTGTGCTCTGGGGGAGGATCGATGCTTGCGAGGGGGATGGAGCTTCTGGGTTTTTTTTTTTTCCTTGTTTTCTTGGAGCTCGATTGCTTTCTTGGCCAGCTGATTTCGGGAGCTCGTGTCGATCGCGTGGAGGGTTTTCTTTCTCGTGTGTGCTTCTCTTTGGATTGATCCTTTCGTTCCGTGAATTGGAATCTTGACTGTGCTGTTTAGAAGGTGGCTCATCCTTTGAAACACCCATTTGTCGTGTGCTTTTGTTGCTTTCTCTGCTATCTGTCGGGCGTTATTCAATCTTGTGAATAGAATACAGCATGTGATTGGTGGGCTGTGAACAGAATAATATGATGGGTCCTGAAGCTTGAACAAGATTGCAAGCTGAACGATGGTTTGAGAATTAAGTGTTCTGGTCCTGTTATTCCTTGATGTTTGTTTACTATAGAGTACGACTTTTCATGAAATGAATGCAATATCTAGAAAATTTTGGAGAGGAGAGGCAACTTCTTTCTCAGTGAGTCTTCTCAGTGTACTGATCTGGGTGTTGAAAATTGTTTGTTGTCTTTTTCTTTTTTGATTAGATTTCACTTTCCTTTACCTTTTGAAGGAGTAAACTTGTCTATAGACGTGCTTTTCAAATTTGATGCACATTGAAAATCAGTTGGTAGTAAAAGGATTCAAGAAGTTTTGGTGTTACTTTCTATATATGATGGAGACCTTTTGTACGTCATACTTGCCCTTAATTCCACCATTCTTTGGCAGCATTTCTCAACAACCATAACCTGTTGATCTGCCCAATAATCATTCAATTACGTATATACACTGGTTACCTTTCGAGAATTATTTCCTCTTGGTAAATTCAGATAGTTGGAGCCTGTAGTGCTTATTCATTTTGATGTCTCTATCTGTTAATATTGAATGTTCTCTTAGGAGAAATTCTGACGATGGCAAGAGATGAAGATTCAGGTAGTCCAGGGTGGAGTGCTTCATTTTTCATGCAAACCACAGAAGACATAGCTAGAGCTGTTGCAGCAGCAGCTGCTGCTGCCACCGCAGCTCATTCCCCACGGCCATCTGTTGTCTATTCATCCAAAGATGATAGCAGCAGCCAACTTCAGAAACTACAACGCCACGTTACACGGGTATTAAAAGGATTTTCAACTCCACCCGAGGTGAAATATGCAACTTACAACCCAGAAGTTCTAACAAGCCAAAAGCGTCAATGGGCAAGCTGTCAGTTGCAGTACTTGGTATGCTCTTCCGGCCATCAATTCCTCTGTTTCTCTGTCTCTCTCTCTGCAATGTGATACGTGTCATTCCTTCGCCTTCAGCCATGCCTTATATGTCATTGTGCTTGCTGAATGGCATTAGAGTATTAGATGCAGCTAAAGCTGAGATTTGGCTTCGAATTATAATTTTTGATCCGTATGTGTTCTAGTAGCACATAAACTATAAGTAGCTCTTTCGTTGCATGCCGTGGTGTTCATGCCGTTAACTGTGCAGGATCATAAGTCCATAAAAGAGCCATCAAGGCTCTTTGAGAGCATGGTGGTTGTTGGTCTTCATCCTAACTGTGACACTCAGGCTCTCCAAAAGAGATATGTTGCAAGAAAATTTGAAGGCTCTGGGAAACTAAGAAATAGTTTAAGCGGTCATCAGTCTCGTGTAGAACCAAATATTGAACCACAGGTACGTTTTTATACCTCAACTTGATTCTCTGATGCTTTTCCTAAACATATGCAACAATGATTTCAGCATTTGACATGAATTGTCTTTTACTTTTAGGTTTTATTTGTCTATCCTCCAGAAAAGCCGCTACCACTCAAATACAAGGATCTTCTTTCCTTTTGCTTCCCTGGAGGTGTAGAGGTAGGATCTATGCTTGATGTTTCTTTTGCTGATATGGGAAAGTTCCTTTTCTCTCTTCTTTTTTTTTTTTGGCCTTAGTCAGTAGGACATGGACTTTCTATTCTCATTTCTTATTGTTGATTATCAAGTGTTTGTTTTGAACTTGTGGCTAATATGGATTTTTATTGACTTTCTCGCTTATTGATCACTTTAACGAGGATAGTCCTCAACCAACCAATAATAGGACCAAACCAGTGTGAACTAATCATGGTACAGGTTTATGAAAATGGAAAGAAGTTGATGAAGTCTGCCACTTTTGGGAGTAATCCTAATTAGTATTAGAAAAAGTCTCTAACCTTTGAACTAGTCTGTGGAAATCTGAAGCTGCAGAATTCATCGACAAATCCCCTCTCAGTTCATACTGCTTGAAAAGCTGAAGGGGTATATTGCAACTTTCGCTTTATTTTGATATTTTAGTGTGGAATACTTGCATATGCTGTTTGGGTGTTGGTATTTCTTTAAGACTGTTATATTCCTATACTAAGTACAGACCCAGAGCGGACCAGCTTGTAATACTTCTTCAATATGATGTAGGTTAATGCTGTTGAGAGAACTCCTAGCATGAGTGAATTGAATGAATTACTTCTTGGACAGGTATTACTGGTGCATCCCTTGCTTTCATATTATCATTTAAGAGTTCTTTGCACAGACAAAGTCATGCTCATGTTCTGCCATAATGTTTATAAGTAATCATATTTGGAGCACTTTGCTCAGCTGAGATACTGATGATGCATTCCCTCATCGTATTCTTATCTGAGATGTGTAAGACCCTTGATGAATTGCATATTTGCTGGGCGACTTTTATCTCTATATAAGAGCCTCTAGGCTACAGTTGTTAATTTATTTCTTAGGAAACTTTACTGCATGGTGCTATGATTATATCTTTCTGTGTACTATGTGTCAATTTGTCCTTTTGGTTTCTTACCTGACTAGCAATGATTTTTCTTGCAGGAACACTTGAAACAAAGTGATCTGTCATTTGTGTTCCGCTTACAGGTAAACTTTTTTTTTTCCAATGGCGCATTGGATGTATTTTCTCGGTCATCTTTAAGGCTAAAATAAGTCATGAATTCTCTGTTTACTTTTCCCATTTGGAAGTCATAATTACTCAATTTGCACATGAATGTTCTAGTTAACATACACAATATACATAGTGCGTTCAGTGAGAATCATATGGCCACTACCATTATTTCATCAATGAAATCTTTAGTTGCAGAAGTCGTTTATCTTTCTCAGCAGGTTGGTGTTGGTTCTTAAATCCTTTCCATGATTTCTACTTATGTAGCAATTCTGGTTGTGCATCCGTGAGGCCTGGTATTGCGTTGATAATTTGCTTTGAAGTTTGTCACATCCTGGAATTTATAATTACTTAACTTGTTGCGGAAGTTGTCCCTTCTATAACACGAAAAGAATAGGCGAGCTTTTTTGGTGGCAGAATATAATGGGCAATCTTCTATTAGGTGCCTTCTACTTGGTGGGTTGTTGTGCGATTTTCTTCTGGGGGAGGCTTTGGTTAATTGTTTGAAATTAAATGTTTTTTGGCTGAGATCCCGAGTCTTTGACCGGCTTAATACTGGGATTGAGGAACGCTCAAGCTTTGCTTCGTGGTTCTAGCTTCTAGTTTGTGCTTTATTTGTTTATTTAGTTACCTTCTGTTGGAGTTTGATATGTAGGGACTTATAAGATTTTCAACATTGTAACCGCTCTGAAGTTTGGTCCGACTGTTCCATGCACAATTGTCTTAAATTGCATCAATCTCTTGCGATTCCTTATTGCACTGCTGTTGTGAGAGAAAATCACTGTGAGGTGTTGGAGTGGAGCTAAATAACACGACCATGGGAGAGGAAAGCAGTTTTAAGGTAGCCCCTGTTCAATACCAAATTAATGAAACTGAGGCAAATGGAGAGGTTTAACCAGATGGTTTCTGTTATGAAGAAGGATGTAGATATTTCACATGATAAAGCTTATGGGTGAGGTTGTCTATTTGATTGATTTTGCCTTCTGAGTACCAATGTTACTTGGTCATTGTCATTGGTTGCTGTACTTACACTTATGTAGTTCCACTTTGATTATGTCTAGTAGATGCTGCACTTACACATGATTTTGTCCTTTAGGTAGCTGATGATTCGACTTTGTATGGGTGCTGTGTGCTGGTGGACGAGTTGTTGCAGCGACCATCTGGATTGATTTCAATGATATCAGACAAACAATTACGCCCTTCCTTGAGCCGTCATATATTAACCACACGCAGATGTTATTGCATTCTCTCAAGACTTCCATTTTTTGAGTTGCATTTTCGTGTTCTAAATAGGTACTTTAATATGTGACACATCATTAGCCTTTCGGTAGATGGATATCATGCGAACATAGGAACGTTATGTTGAACTTGCTCTTATTGGAGACTATATGCTAGATAGGCTTAATTATGACAATGCGTTCACAAATTACTGGAAGGATCAACAAAAAATATCAGGAGCTTCAAATCAAAGTCAAATGATTGTTGTATTGAAGATTTTGGGCCTTAGTATTGCTGAAGCAATAGCATGACTGCTTAAATTTATTGAAGCACGAGTGTTCGATTTATTGTGAACATATTATCAAACTGAATAACGGATGCTTTGTTGCTTCATAAACCACTAATGAACGCAAACTTATTAGGAAATCTTTTACTTGATTGCTGGTCTGATCAATCTATGATACTTGATTGTCTATGCTATGTGGCTAATGAGTGCTTATCATGCCATTCTTAATATTTCTGTAGCATCTTCACTGAAGAAAGGTTGGAGCGGCTGACAAAAGGTATTGTTGACTTAACTATGGAATATTCAGAAGCTAGTGTAGAAGAAGAATATCCAGAGGAAAAGTTAGATGGCATGTCGCTTAAGCATGGAGTTACAGAGGTTGTGATCGATGAAACTTCTGGGGTTTCTGAATTGGGTTTTGGAAATTCTGAACCTCAAATAGTGAGTGGTAATATAAACCACATCGAGTGTCAAATTAATGGAGCAGAATCTAGCTTGCCAAGTAAAGGAAGCGATGATAAGGTGATTACAGCAGACAATGAAGCTGAGGAATCTATGACCAGAAAGGAAGCTACTGCAATTACTGCTGAAAGTTGTGATGCATATACTGACGATTTTGTGACTAACAAGCAAACACCTGAGAAGCGTTTACCAAATTCTGTGCTGCCGCTTCTGCGATATTATCATTATGAAAGCTCGGAGTCTTCTTCCAGGTAGATGATTACTGTATCCCATGATCTCTTTTAGACTTTAATGCTGTAATTTGGTTCTGTGAAGACTGGATAATATATTCGGCATGATCTTGAGCTAGTCAGATATCCAAAGTTATTTCTGAGTGTGTTGTGCACATGCACTGGGGTGTTGTCTCCCGTTGCCTTGGAAATCCTTGATCTGACCTTTCTGGGCTTTTACAATTTCTTTGACCATTGTTTCTGCCTAAAGCTTCTCGTTGTTCAATTATATGTATTCTTCTTTTCTTGTGGCCAGATATTTATTCTCAGGGAACATTTATAATTAGAATGACATTATGTGCTGCTTCTGCAATGTGATCTAAATGATTCACTACAGCTTCCAGGGCTCTCCAATTGATGAGAGGAACTTTAGGAGTGATATTGATGATACGGAGACAGAAGAGGCATCCGTATCTGGCCAGGAAGATACAAGTGACCACACTGATATTCTTGAATGGGCTAAGGTTTGAATTAGTGCATGTCCTTGTCATGTATCCAATGCCAATGTTCTACTTCAACAACATGTGTTGCTATTTGACTCTACTTCCCGATTTTGCAGGCAAACAGTTACGGATTATTGCAGATTGTTTGTGAGTACTACAAGTTACGTTGCCCTGCAAGGGGTTCAACAGTTAGGTTTCACCCATTGGAACACCTGCATCCTGTAGTGTACCATCGGCCAAATGAAATGGTGCTAAGGATAGCTGGTTCAACTATTGATTTGAGATCATGTAATACAAGTCTGGAACTAGCAGAGGTATACTGTTCTTGGAGAAATCTGCTGATTTTGTTTTAATTCATTACATTACTATGGTAACTTGTGGGATGTGGTTCCTAGCTTGTTTACCTGATTTTTTTGCTATTTCCGGCATAGTAGGCATTTACATCTAATCTATTGGCCTAGATCAGGCACACAATGCCCTCTTGGCGGAGGAGGAAGCGACTGCATTGTCAATATGGACTGTTGCTTGCATATGTGGCTCACTGCGACTTGAGAATGTAAATATTTCTCTCTATTATAATTGCACAGCTTTTTCCAGCGCACAGACACAGATGTTCACTGCACATGCGATTACACATTTACATGATAGATAAAGCATACTGTCGTACACACCGGAGAGTTAATATCTACATTTATTACCCAGTGAGTTACCAATCGTCAAAGAGAGACTAAACACACTCCAGTTGTACTTGCTCTTCATGTTATGCCATGGCCATGGGTCTATGCCGAATGAGTGACTCTCAGATACCATAATTGATGCAATGCTATAGAGTGGCTACATAGCAAATTTTGAGCCTTGCATTGCCTGTTTTGCTTCTTGTTGCAGTGTTCTCCTAGCTGATTTAGTCGTAGTACAAGTAAGAAGTTACTAGCGTACAAGTTTCTTTTTATTGTGACAAGGAGAATGAAAGGGTCTAATGCACATCAATGGGAATAATATTCTTATTTGCATCATCTACTCTTGGTCCTGTAGTATATGGTCAAAATATTTGGTGTTCAAGTCATATTCTGCATCGGCACGTGTTAATATAGTTGAACCACTTGTCCAGTATGATCTCAAAGTAGGAAATCTGAGAACTGATTATTTGCTTGTTCTGCAGGTGCTAACTTTGTTTGCTGGAGCACTTCTGGAGAAGCAGATTTTGGTTGTTTGCTCCAATTTGGTATGTTCAAGGCCATGTGTGAATGGTTCTCGGTCTCATAGTACTTATTTTGAAGATCTCTTTGTCAGGCTAGCTTTTCCAACTACATGAATGTGGTTCCTCCCAGTATATTTCCTTTATTTCGGGATGATGTTCGTACTTGCAAGGCCCTTATCTTATAGCAGATAGATTGCAAATTGTATCTATATGAACCTATAAAACTAGCTTACCTATAACGGTGACATGATAATTAATTGCCAAACTGTTGGAATAAAAGCATTTTTGCAAGACGATACTTTTATTTGCTTTATATGAGGTGCTAATTGTAAGTTCTATTTATAGCTTTGTTTATGCAATATGCAGGGGATTTTATCTGCATTGGTCTTGTCGGTGATTCCTCTCATTCGTCCCTACCAATGGCAGAGCCTATTAATGCCAGTATGGGGCCTTTTTAAAGTGCAATTAGTTTATTTATTTATTTATTTTTACCTCGCCTTTTTTATCTTTCTTTTTTTTATCATCATCAACATCTTTTTCTTCCCTCTCTTCTAATTGGATGAGAAAACTCCAGGTATTACCGAACGACATGTTGGAATTTTTGGATGCTCCCGTCCCTTACGTAGTAAGTATTTTGCTCTGTTATGTGGAGTAACCATTACCTTGAGAGGAGTAATCTATGAGCATGGTCTTGGTGATGCTTTCTTTATTATTATTATTATTATAATTTTTTTTCCAATAGATATATTGTCTGTGACTCTGATGTCTAATCCTTATACCGATGAATTGAATTGCACAGAAGGGAAACAAGATAGAAACAGGAAAAAAGTCTTAAACTGTGCTCTTTTAAGTTGATATGGTAAATGGGCGGCTAGAACTCCTTCTGCTTTTAGAATTTGCTCTACTGCAGATATTACTTGAGCAAATTTATAGTCTTGATTTGTATATACATTAACTCCATACTGGAAGATGTCAGTATTTGATCATTGTGGAGTTTTTTTAATATTCTTCTTTATGCTATGTTCTTCCTAATTTCTGATTTGATACTGGGGCTGCCATTTGTAGGTTGGCATAAAGAACAAAACATCTGAAGTACAGTCGAAAATTGCCAATGTCATTCTTGTTGATGCTAACAAGAATCAGGTAGAGATCTTCCCATGCAATTGGATTTGTCACTAACTGAGTAATTGCATGTGATCCAGTTGAAATGGATACTTTATGGAGAAATAGCTTATTTCTGTGAAATTACCTTCATCAGAATTCACAAGTTCAATAGAAAACTGACTAGATGTGAATAATTGCCAATGTGCACATTAGGACTTGTTAAACTTCGATTGGCGCCAAAAAGTCTAGCACTTTTGTGTGTGTGTGTGTGTTTTTTTTATAAAAAAAATAAGGTAGAGCCTTCTTTGGGGTGAGGTTCATATTTTCTGCGGTTTTTTTCTATCTACAGTAGGTACTAAGTGGGGCTTTAACGGCTTCTTTTACTCCTTGAAGATGTGTGAGAACTCTTGCGATTTGAATGGGCTGAGAGAATCGCTGCAGGGGTTTTTCGTTTGTACATCTTTCTGTCACATAACTGCTCTTATAGCGTCTCTGCATGCAACTTTCTGTTTTTCTTTTGATCCAATATTTTGGTCAATTTTTGTGGTGTCATTTTGTGAGGCCATATCATTTCCCAGCTTTTAGTCAGTCAATTTCTGTATCAGGTGAAGTCACCTTCAATTCCACAACTACCCAAGCACAAGGAGTTATTTTCATCCTTAAGTCCACATCACGCGAAGCTAGTTGGAGAGAGTTTTTTGGGGAGGAAGAGGCCAATGTATGAATGCACAGATGTGCAGGTGTGCTCTCCTTGAATTTTTCACCTCCATTACTGGGCATGCATGAGTGAGGAAATTTGCATCTGTTCTATCCGTAGAGCTTGTAAATCTTGGCAAGATGACATTTATCATCTTTGCTATTGTTGCACGATCATCAAAAAGCTTTCTGCATTTGATTATATATTAAAATACATCAGAATGTTGTCTCCCATGAATTATAAGCTAGTTTCAGTTTTCAGGGTAAGTGGAGGATATAGTGAAATATAATTGGGCTATTTCTAATGTGGTGGAGCAAATATAGCTTTTGGATTTAGCTATTGTAAGTTGGGACTTTTTTGCTTTTCATACGTCATCGAAAACATTTTCTGGTCTTGTGGGTCCTTGTATTGTTTTAACACCTGATTCACCACTTTGTATCCATTGGCTACATGTGATGTTCTTCTCTCTTTTACATGGCTATTGCTGTTAAGCGATCATTTGCTTTCCAGCTAATTACATCCTCATAAGTTTTTGAAGATTCACCAAGTCTTTTGGACCTTGATATTCCCATGAAGTCTTCAGCATATGATATTGTGTCATGGCTTGAAAGTCTCAGCAACAGCGTATTTTGCAACCGCCTTATCTGGTTATGGAATACTTTTACATGTTGTAGTAATTGTTTGTTTCCATGTGTACCTTTGTTGCTTGTAGATTGAGGCAGCAAAAGGTTTCTTGGCAGTGTTACGGTCTTATCTGGATTCACTTTGCTCTAATTTGCGCTCACACACAATTACAAATGTGCAGTCCAACGATGACAAGGTTTGGGTCTTGTTTCCAGTTTTGAATGTTCAGAAACTCTTACTAGTGCTTTTTTTTTTTTCTCGCCAGTTGTTGAGAATTGATGATTCACACACGATTTGATAGTGGTCGATCTTCTTAGAAGAGGGGTTAACCTTCATGTCCAACAGGAGGAGGTTCAAAGAAAAACTTGAAAAGTAGGGTGTTGGCCGATAATGACCTCAAATTTCTCCTTAATTTTGTAGGTATCCTTGCTTCTAAAGGAAAGCTTCATCGACTCATTCCCTTATCGCGATCGACCCTTTATGAAGGTGTGTTTCTGAGTTTCTTGACTTGTTTACGCCAGTTGGGATAATTTATGCAGTTTTCCAGTTGTGTGATATTTAGAGCAATGATGATGTAAATGGCTGACTCTATCCTTGCCCTCTTACGTGTTTCATGCACAAACCATCTGATGTTCAGCTTTCATCCTTTTTGGTGCCGTTTACAGCTTTTCGTGGATACACAGCTCTTCTCTGTACATACAGATCTCGTTCTTTCTTTCTTCCAGAAGGAGTAGTCCTTCCATGCACGTCGCTGGGCCATTAAATGTAAAATGCCTAGCGCAACCTCGAGAGCAAGTTAAGAAGTTTGTTGTTGTGCTAGCTTGCTAATTATCAGAGTTTTAGCTTTCTCTATGCCCTCTTTATTTTCTTCTTCATTTGAGATGTTCAGCCTCACGTGCTGTAAAGGAACATATAAATATGTACGAGCTTGTATTAGCATCAGATCACATTATTCCATGTCCAGTGATGAGTTTGTAGCTATCCGGCATGAATGAGTCGTCGACGTTCATTAATAGCCGCTGTAATCTTTGATGATCTGGAGGTGTCAAGTAATTCCTTTCTCTAGATTTTTCCTTGCCTGTGAATTCGGACTTCAAAACTTAAAAACCTTTGGTGCGTAGATGCTTCAAATGTTCGAGCAGCCGAAGCGGAACGGGGATATATGTTTTATGGGGAAAAATTAAAGAGGGGACGAATTGGTCATGGATACTTTAGGATGTGTGGCAAAGAATCTGCCGTCTTCAAGAACTTTGTTGTTTTGATTGAACTTCTGAGGGTTGCTTTTCTGAGAATTCTGCAGAGTTAATCATAAGGGCCTCTGAAATTAATGTGTGTCCTGACGTTAGAGGTTGACTGAGGTGATCAGTGAGACTTCCAATTTTGGGTACTTTCATCTCGGAATCTTTACTGGGTTTTTCTCTCTTTTCTTTCCCAATTCATTTGGAATTAAATATCGTTAAATATTTATGAATGAGATTGATCAACAATATTTTTAAGGGCTGCTGATTTCTTTTCTTTTATTAATGATTGAAAGCTAAAAACAGTAGATTGCGAAGCGAAAGAGAGTTTTCGTTTCTCATTAAAAAAAAGAAACGTTGAAAGTTATGACGAAGTACGTAATCGAGCGAGATGAGCGGACGGTAATTATGCAAGACGGCAGATGAAGTTAGTCCGGCGGACTCGGTCCAGTCTCTCTTAGAAATAATATCTTTCGAATGGCCATTAACATTTTGTTCAGATCTAGCTACTCCGTGTGGGTCATGCATTAATCTTTATATCATTTTTGTGAAGTAGCACCACTAACCTTTTCTCACATTTGCATGAAATAGTTCCCATTAAACGAGAACGATTATGAAGAGTGTAACTCTTCAAGTAACATATCCTGCCAGAGAAATTTATGAAGGGTTTGGCTCACCTGGATCGGAATCATGTAGCTCCACACGGTCTCTTACGTCTTCGAAGTTGTGCAGTTTCTGCTAGCAATAGGCATTCTGGGAACTTGGTCAGGCGAGCGACTTCGGGCTTAGTCCTGACACAAATTGCCCACCCTATCGTTAGACTGCACTTGAATAATGTCTCTGTCCCGTGATGATTTTGCTGCATTGGAGGATTTTCTTTGGGGGGTTTTGCTTTTTTGGGTGTTTAAAGAGAAAGGCCTGCTCTTTTTACTCAAGAATGGAGCTGTGGGGAGGATGGTGAGTCAAAGTGGGGACTTTTGTACCATGAAAAGGTGAAATTGCATGTGTTTGAGCCTGCCATGAGAGGAGACCCAGTGCCCTATTTGTTCTCTCTCTTCTCTTTGTACTTGTCTTAACCTTACATTCTAAGCATTTGCCTCCAATGGGCCATTGAATGCATTCAACCTCTCCCAAAAAAAAGTAAGAAAAAGAAAATTCAACCTCATGCCCCATCTCTCACTTCACCTTTTTTTTTCCCTTCTATCTCAAAGCAGTTAAATGTCTCAAAACTCAAGAACATAATACACGCCCCTCATACAACCAAGAATCTTAGGTTAGATGCTTAGGGGGGAATGGGCTACCATAAAGCCATAACATGAATTCACTTTTCTTTCCCCATCAATGAATTCCATGCGGATAGAAAATTTAAAGCTTTTGAACTTGCACATGAATCGTCACCTGAAAATGTTGGGTGTCACTAATTCTTTTGTGGAACACTGTATCATTTCAGAAAAACATCTAATCCCCTTGAGTCTCGTGGAAACTCAGTTTGAAAATTGAAAGTCATATCGAAAATACATGATCTACTGCAAAAAAATGGTGACTATGCAATGGCCAAGGATGAGTTGCGTTTGATGGCACATCAAACCCATAATGGATTGTTACACAGCAACGCGTACCTTTATACACTCTTTTTTTTTTTCTCTTTTTGAGCTGAATTAAGACAATAATCTTCACATGTAATTATCAATCAGAGTATTAGATTTGTCAACCATTCTACGCTATTTCATTTGTCCGGTTTGAGGCGCTTTTACCTAACATTCCTTACACGTACACATCAATAAACAGTACTCATTATCGCTATCTTTCCATTTCAATGTTTGTAATAAAAAGGAAATTTTTTGTTTCTTGTATTATGTTTGATAAAGTTAGAAAGAACCATTGGTCCACAAAAACCAACCTTCACGAGGGCTGTGGTCACACAACCCTGAGAACCATGAGAAATCCTCAAGAACCCTATTCCTCGATTGATCTTCCTTTCCCAAAACCTGCTAAGCAATGATGACTCCACTAGCCTGTCCAAAATGGTGATGAAGCAGGAACATCATCAAAACACAAAACCCTTCCCTTCCCCTTCCTAAGTTTCATGATGCTTATCAGAAGCAATAGAAAGGCCAGACACTGCATATATCCTTTTCCAAGTTTCCCAAATTGAAAAAGGTCAAAATGGAAGTGGGGCTTCTGCTGCCCACTTGTGTCTTTGTGTGTGTGAAGGGAAGTAAAAAAGGAGCAGGCCCAAAAAGAAAATAAAATTAAAGAAAATAAAGAGGAAAGAAGGAAGAAAAGTAAAAGAGTTAGTAGCAGTAAAAGCTGTCACAAGCCCGTACAATCTTTTCTCAGTCTGTCTGGGCATTTGCTTCAGGCACCAACTCATATAATATTCACTCCCCCCAGCTTTTGTTTTGTTTTTTGCTTAGACTTTCTTTCTTTTCCTTCTTTTCTGTACAATATTCGGTGTCTCAAGATTAACATACCTAAGTCCACTATATAAAACAATTCAACAGGCTCTTAAGCATTGAATGTGTTTAATTCCTCAAATATGAATTCCGCCAAAGATTGCCTTGCGACTACTTGTTTCGTATCTAAATGGAAAGAAGTATAATTTCAGAATATTAAGCAAATTTAGTAAGTATTTTGAGAGCACTTGTAAATACTGTACAATTTCTTAGAAAAATTAATACAGTTACATAATTATATTAACATGCATGTCTCTAACCCAAAAAAATCTTAATAGAGTTATCTTGTTTTTTGTTTTGTTTTTTTTGGCTTAAGTTCTCTCTCTCCCACACAAAGTGTTTAGTTTATGGATTTCCGTAGAGAGATGTCAGAGACAAGAGCTGCCACAGAGGCAGCTTAGCTGCAGGACCAGAAGCTGCAGAGATGTTGCAGTCATAATATGTGCACAGACTCTCTCTCTCTCTCTCTCTCACACACACACACACACTAATAAGTCACTTGCACAGGGAAGAGAGAGAAGAGATGTTGCAGCACTGTAATCAGAACCATGAGTTTTATCCATGTACAGAAGATTCTGCAGCCCAATGGTCCCTGAAATAAATATACCTACTCTACTCCCTCCCTCCCAAGCCCAAATACCGATCTCTCTGTCTCTCTCTCTGTCTCTCCATATATTTTTTGGTTCTTGCTTTGTATTTCAACTTTTGCTTGCTTCCTTCAGTTGGGGGCTTGCGCGTATCGTGTATATGCATATGATGAGTGGTGGAATGAGCAGCAGATTCCCCTTCACCGCCTCACAGTGGCAAGAGCTGGAGCACCAAGCCCTCATCTACAAGTACCTCATCTCTGGCATCGCAATCCCTCCTGACCTCCTCTTCTCCCTCAAGAGAAGCTCCTCCTGCTTTGACTCTTCCCATTTCTCTCCCAAGTTCCTGTCTCACCAGCCCCAACATGGTATGCTCTCTCTCTCTCTCTCTCTCTCCAACGCTAACAATCCTTCTCTTTTGTTTGTCTTGTCCTGGGTTTTATCTTTTCTTTTGAACTTTTGGTCTTCTTTTTTCTGGGTTTTATTTGGGCTTTTGCTGTTTGTGGTCCCTCTTATGGCTAAGAATTGATGGTTCTCTTTCTTTTGTTGGTATGGTCGTGCTCTGTTACTGGGTGCAGTGGGATGGAACTGTTTCCAAATGGGTCTGGGGAAGAAGATAGACCCAGAGCCAGGAAGGTGCAGAAGAACAGATGGGAAGAAGTGGAGGTGCTCTAAAGAGGCCTACCCAGATTCCAAGTACTGCGAGAGGCACATGCATAGAGGCAAGAACCGTTCAAGAAAGCCTGTGGAAGTTTTGTCATCAATCTCATCCGCTTCACCAACCCCAACGCCAACTGCATCGATCACCCCTTCCAATAAAAGCCCCTACTACTCTCACAATCCAGCCACAAACCCTCAGTCCCTCTCCTCTCTCTCCACCTCTGACCATTCCCACCACAACCACCCAAACCATCCTCACCATTCTTATTACTTCTCTTCAAGGCCTCCTGGCAACATCGCTTTGTCCGCGCAAGACAGCAGCACCACTAACTTCCTTCTCGATTCCGGCTCATATTCCCAAAGCGGCCAAGATTACAGGTTACTTTTCTTGTGAGGCTAAATTTGATTTTTCAATGTTTAAAGTTGGCTGCTCAAAGATCCGTTGCTGATGTGGGCGAGGTATGTCTCTTTGCTTTTTGTGGGAAGGAAAAACAGGTACCTTTACGGGCTGAAGGAGAACCATGTGGATGAGCATGCCTTCTTTGCAGAGCCGAGCGGGAGCATGAGGAGCTTCTCCGGTTCATCCATGGATGACTCTTGGCAGCTCACACCCCTCGCCATGAGCTCTTCCTCCAAGCAGAGGAGTTGCTCGGCCTCAGAGAGCGACTACTCCTACTTGCAGCTTCAGAGCCTCAGCGATGTCTCGAAGCACTACAAACAAGACGTGAAGTGCGAGCTGATGATGCCCATGAAGATGGAGAGAGACGAGGAGGAGCCCCAGAAGACGATCCACAGGTTCTTCGATGAAGGGCCGATGAAGAGCAGAGACAACAGCTCTTGGGTCGATGTGGAGGACAACAAGTCGTCGAATAGCTCATCCATGTCGACGACCAAGCTGTCCATTTCCATGCCATCCTCAAACGACTTCCCAGCATTCAATTCCAGAAGAAACTATGGTCAGCCTCATTCCACCACCTTTATTTCCCACGCTTAAAAACAGGTTCTTGCTTTTGTTGCTTAATTCAAAACAAGAAGCTAAAAGCCACAACTTTGATAGTTTCTCATGCTTTCAAGAAAACAAAAAAAGAACCCTCTCTCTCTCTCTCTCTCTCTCTCTCTCTCTCTCTCTGAATTTTTCTGTTAAGTGAACTCAATCTTTGATTGCAGATGGTTGAGCCCTGACAGGAGGACTATCTCAGGGGATCTGGAAAGCTGTGACTGCTGTCTGTCTGTGTGTTTGTGTCTCCTTAGAGCGGTTTGGACTTTCATTTTCTTCAAGTAAGTTATGGGGATTTTTATTTTTATTTTTATCTTTTCCTTTTTTAAGCTGTCCTTTGGGTGGTGGGTGGGTGTTTGCTAGAGATGATGAGTTGGGAGTTGTTCTACAGTTATTGTCATTCGTTTGCTTTGATAGATCAAAGGAGAGAGTGCTTCAGTTATCGAATCTGTTCACGGTCCTTTCTCTTACACATTCACTTTCATGACAAGATCAGATCTTTTTTAAGTAGGTGGGTTTTTCGAATGCAAAGATTTCTGTTTCTTGGCAAGGTGACATGGAGAATATGTGTTTCCTTTTCTCCTGGGTTTCCTCTCATTTTTCATGGGTTTCGGTTGCTTTCGGAGGGGAACAAGAGATCCAGGCTTGTCATTATTGTTGGTGGGCCAGGACGTGGGCCCGTTACTTGGTCGTGTCGCTTCTGAGTTCTTATGATTCAAGCCCAGTCTGTTTGCTGCAGAAGTGGGCCCCATCTTTGTTGTCATCAACCCGAGGCAAATTGCATTTAGGACAACCAGCATCCGAGTCCCCTCTATCATCCGTGGGGGGATGCTCACATTCGAGTGTGTGCTCCTGAATTCGAAGCAACCCATGTTGGGTTAGCTTCACTGCACCGCCTCACAGTTCGTACGCAAAACAAGAGTAAAGTAATTTTTGGATTCTGAGCTTTCAATTTTGATTGGTATATTGAATTTTCTTTCATGGGTACTTTAAATTTTTCCTGCTAGTTGGGTAAATTTTTACATGGAAGTTGGGTCCTTTTGTACTTGAAAAGGAAAGCCCTTAATCTTCCTCATTAGATCCGTCCTTTTACGCTGAACCGAATCAGACGCTCAATCAATAAGAAGGGCTTTTCTCAGGTAATGACAGATGCTAGCTACGTTTCCAATTAGAAGATAATGCAAAAGGAATTCAGGGAATGGATGACCCTCCTGTCTAATCACAAAATTCAAGATTTAAAATGAAGAAGACAGAACGATGATTTTTGGCTGTTCAGAAAGTTAATTTGCCTACTAGACATTGCTCGCCTCCATCCAAGATTCCAGCATCACAATTTCATTTTCGTCTAAATTGCGGAGTAAATGGACTTGTAAATGTGATATTTCGTTAGTGATCCTTTTGAGTCATTGACTTGTTACATGAGTTTGAATTTCATATTTCCGTTTGGGTAAAGAAATATAATTATCCTCATATACCAAACGTTCTAACTCATGTAAACAAATTATACGCCACTTCCCCAAACGAAAGAAGGAACTCCAAAAGTGAAGCCTCACCTGCCGCCGCATAAAGTCGAAATAGAGTCGTGGCTGTTTAGCACCTTACGCTACCCAAGAGTTAGAGACTCACAAGGATTTTTTACTCAATGTTAATTAGTGACCTTGTGAAGGTGCAGGCGTATATATATATGTCACCCTGATAACCAGAGGTAGCGACGGTGCTGACACAACAAGGGCCTAAGAGGAGGAAACGGGACTTTACTTATTTACTGGTCCCCATGATGAAAGTGGCTGTTTTTACCGGCGAAAAAGGAAACAGGAGGAGCCTTGGCATTTAAAAAGGGGCACCTGTCTGATGAAAACTCTGACTCTGACTCTGTGGCCTCCCTCTGTCCGCTTCTGAACCTTCTGGTGGGAGTGGGTCTGGTCCGGTCGCATCACTTCAAAACACGCCAAACAAAGATTAAAAAATAAAATAAAACAAAATTCCAGAGAGAGAGAGAGAGAGAATGTGGGGGTGAAGGGGAAGGAGAGGGGGGGGTCCAAGTTCAGTGTCTGGGGATGATGATGCAGACGCAGACATACAGAAAAGAGAGAGTATGCTATGCTCTCAGCCAAAAGAGAGAACAAAAGTGAGGCACGAACAGAGAGACTTTGGAGGGACTGGACATTACTCAGTGGGCAAATAGAGTGGGGCTCATCAGCCCGACCATCTACCCCTCCCCGTTCATTCAGAGTCAGAGTCTGACCACCACCCACCCACACACCCCTAAAAAGCCAGAAACCCACCTGAGCCCCTTGTCATTTGCCCACCTAAACCCCCCTCTTCTCTTCTCTTCTGACACCTTCATGCCTTCTGCTACTATTTCTGCACCAACTTCACTCGGTCAAAGCGCTGTCGTTTCAAGCCCAAAAAGAGGATAGATAGAGAGCGAGAGACAGACAGACAGACAGACTAGAGAGAGAGAGAGAGAGAGAGATTCCACTCTTTCTGAACACCTCTATTTGTTTGCTTCCCCAACAGCTACATGCAGCTACAGTTTCCTACATGAGTTACCAAGCTATGACAAATTTGTTGTGTTTGAAGGATGGGGATCATCAATTAACCTATGGAAAAAGTGTTGCAGAGTAAATATAGGCTGGCGTCGCCAAAAGAGATGGATGATGTTCTATAGACAGCACAGTGATTCCCAGTTTGCGGAAGGATATCCTACTAAAAGGACCAAAAGAGAGGATCTCTTTCTGGACAAAAGAGACCGATTTTGTCCCGTCCCGGCAATTGGGTTGAAATGTGGTCTAATCTTCATCATCAACTGCTTCATCTCGATTCGGCTTCTCTTTATCCGCCCTAAATTCCCCATCGCTCTCTTGAAGCTCCGCAGAATTCTCTCTGACCGGGCTGCTTTCTGGCCGTTGCTCCTCCTCCTCGTCTGATTCTGACCATGCCTTCTTCCGTCTACTTGCATTTACTGGAGGCACAGCCTTTACAGGAAAAAGCAGAACATATCAGAACAAGAGAGAATTGAATAACTGCATCATAGTATATGTCATCCATGAATATCTGATAAGCATATGCTTCATTGTTCACCATCGGATTTTGGCTCCTAAAACTCACTGAAGCAGTTCTTGCCAGTCTTCACTCGTTAATAACGATTAACTTTGAAAGGAGACAACTGTCACTCATCACAGACAATGCTATTAATCAAAAGAAAATTAGTTACTAGCAGTTCTCATCACCTCATCCTCAGCATCAGAATCTTCGAGCCCGGCTGCTGCAAGTACACCCTGGGCATTTTCTTCGGCCTCGTCATCTTGATCATGCATTTGATCAGCAGGCTCCCCATAATTTAAGTGGGCATCTTCATCTTCCTGATCATCAATTTCTGCTTCAGCTTCCTCCGTCTCATATTGCGACTTTGAACTTCTCTCCTTCTTTCTTCTCTTACCACCTTTTCTCCTCCTCTTCTCGCTATGCCCACCCTCTTCATCATCAGCATCAGACCTTTCCCTCCGCTTAGAAGCAGGCATGCTACTCTTCCATTGTTCCTAGAGATCAAGTACATCCAAATAAGTGTAAATACAAAATTTAGATCAAGTGCAGACACTTGGGACTTCACATCATTTAATCAATGGTACAGGATCTTTGTATGCTAAACAGATCCATTTTCCTAATAAGCTCCATCACAAGTAAAAATAGTTTTGACTTCTCAAAGCAAATGCCAGACAAGTAGATTGTCACAACCTGATCTCCACCTGACACGCTACTAATAGAAGAGACTATTTGCAGCCAACGAGAACCTCAAACCATATGAGACAATTTCTTTAGAAATCAAAACTTCCAACAAATTCCTTCTGTTTCCCTCAATTTCTCCTTTCACTATAAGATGCGTGGGAGGAGATCAAATATCATATAACTAAAAGAAAATTTTCAAACAATTTCCAGGCCCTCACCTTTACGCGCCGGAAGTGCTCCTCTTGTTGCTGAACCCGCTTCTGCTCATCCTCCAGTTTTCTCTTTTCCAACTGTTTGAGTGAATAATGAGTGAGGTCATATCTTCACAACAATAGCAAATAGAGAAGAGCTCAATTAATCTGTTGATGTCAGAGCGAATTCACAGTAGCACACCTGCTTCTTCCTCTGTTCTTCAGCTTTCCGGCGGGCTTCCTCAGCCAGTGCAAGCTGTCGTGCAAGTTCTAGTCTTTGCCGTGCCTGCTCTTCCTCGCGCTGAGCTACCTCACAGTGAACTTTTGCAGCCTCAAGTAAGTGCTTACAATATCCAACATGTGTATCAATTTTCTTCTCATCAAACCCATGATAATGAAGATTGGCACCAGCAGCCATCTGACTAAACACGCGGACAGCATTCTGAAGCTCAGCAACTGCTGAACGCACCTATAACATCCGAAGTATAAAGACTCAATAATACTACTTTGAAGTAGAAGAAATCCTATCAGTCAGAATAGTCATTCAGTCAGCATAGAGCCCAAAAAAGAAAATTAAGTAGGCTTTAATTTCTCAAGGCATTTGAAGATTATCGTCCAATTACAGGAGTTCAATTGCCATGAGTGTGAAACTAGAGTAAAAAAGGATTGAAGAATGATACAAGGCAAAATTCAGAACCCAACATGTGCAACCAAATTTATCACTTGTGAAGTTCTCTGCCATGCTTGTTTATCAATCATTTATTTTTTCTCTACCACTATGCAAGTGCATAACTGATCACCAGTGTTGACTCAATCAAGCAGAAAAAGAACATAGAAACAAGCGAGAAAACAAAGAAAAATGATAAAACCAAGCATTAAATCTTCAAACAACCTCATCCGCCGTTCTCTTCTGTTTTTGCAGTGTCGATGCTGAGAATTTCTGCATTGCAACACCAGCATCAAACCTTAATACATAATTTGCAGGTGACAAGTGGATGGCCCTTAACAAAGTTTTCTTGCAGTCTTGCCACTGTTCAGCTTCATAATGAGTGCGCGCCAAATAAAGAAGAATATGAGAGTCTGTATTGTGATAAAACTTCCGCAAGCAATTTTGATACTGCATTTAAAATCAAGTGAAGTAAGCACATGATGGCCTTGGACAAGTCTGTGAGAGAGAGAGAGATAGAGAGAGAGAGCCCAAGCTTACCATTTTCACAGCCAATGCAAAGTTTCCTTGAGCAAAATAAACATGTGCTATATTGACCCACACGTCAGGCAACTGAATAAATATACTTCCACTTGCAGCTTCTTGAACCTATGTTAGTCAGCAATGAGTATGGCATTTAAAAAGAGATGTTCTCATAAGACAATCACAGTATGAGTTTAAGCTTGCCTGCGTGAAGATATCTTTTGAAACATCGAACTGCCCCTTCTCGGCCAACACTACTCCAGCACCATTGGCAGCATATAAGTTAGAATTATGCTGAACTAGAACCTACAAAATATGCAATAATTTGCAAAATTAGGGCTTTTTATGTCAAGTCTGTCAATACCACTACAATAAAAACAATATAGATTATAAACAGACATACAAGAGAGGAAATGAAAAAGATGCGCGTATCAATGTTCTTTTACTGGTACTAAATGATAATAAGAAGAGAATAAAATTCAACTTTTGCAATGCTCCTTTTAAGTCTGGCAAAGAATCAGCCAAAATCTGAAGATACCAGAATGAACTTTAGAAACTATCTTACACATACGGTCAACTACTCAGTAGTAGCTCCCTTAATTGATTTTCTGCATCGATCACTCTGATCGTTCAGCTTGTCCACTAGTGAGTAGTACTTTAATTAATTTGGTTGCTTTCTATTTTTTCATTTGAGCTAATAATTGTCCTGTCTATTTTTGAAGACTGCACTTGCAAAATAATACCATCCTTTGAAGTTAAAATAGAAAAAACTATCAAGGTTAGAGTGAGTTCAATTTCTTTAACGAATGTTGGATAACTAATTCTTGTATTTGAGTGTATCAAATGTTCCAGGTAATTTTATGCTAATAATGAAAACGATTTTAGAATTAAACTTCAATCTATGAGGACTATGAAAAATTAAACATATTGAAAATTTTAAGTATTATTTTCTTTCATTAATAAGTCATAATACGTAACGATGATATTGCATGTATTTAATTTCATCATGCATCTCATAAATTTAAGATTTAAATTTTTTATTTATTTATGTATATATGTATACATATTTTCATTTATGTACAGCTGAGTTATACTAAACTAACCAGCAATTAGCAACGAATATATATTTCATTTAATCCTCCATCCACAAATTCTAAATGTATACTTGTCCTGCTTAATGTCCTCTATTCTGCTTCCTGGCACTATGACCAAAAGCTAACAGCCGTCAACATTTCTCCCAAACTCTTAGCTCACAAATACGCTCATGCTAAAAACATGTAGACCATAGCTAGAGCACAAGACAGTACATAATTAGAATAGATTAGAAATTAACAACGAGAATATATCAAGGAGGCACATGCAACAGTGGTGGCTTGAGCTGAAAAGGCAAAAAAGGATAGGAGGCACATACTTTGGTATAAAGCTCTTTTGCTTTCTCCAAATGAGTGGCTTCTAGCTTGGGTGCCCTCTTCTCATTGCGCATTGCAGCAAAATAGTTCCAGTTCCCCTTGACAATGCCACCACACACGTAAATCACAAAGTGGTGGAGAAAAGGAACAGATATTTGTTCTAATATTTTCTAATATTTAAAGAGAGCTTCACCATTTAATTTTAGATCAATTTTCAGAAATAGCCTAACCATTTAATTTTAACTCAGAAAGACTGCACCTTTTAGATTGGTTTCATAATAAGCATTCATTAAGCTGCCATTTCTTTTCTCCGTCAAATGCTGATATGTTATCCTGTCTGTCACCGGAATTGCCACTTCAGCAGATGAAATGACCCCATTCTGGAATTTAAACGCAAAATGGAGACATTTCTTCTGAAAACACTGCATTTCGAGTGACCTCCAGGATGACATATCAACCTTTAGTGACGAAAAGAAATGGCAATATCATGCCTAGGTTTATAGAATCAAATTCAAAAGGTGAGGCCTTCTTGCAATATAATTCAAAGACAAGCCTCCTTATGAATATAAACTAAAGGGGCAAGCTTTTCCTGAACATTAAATATTTTATTGAGTGTCCAACACTGCAAAGGGATAAACTAATAAAGATTCTCCATGCAGATCGTTTTTTGCTCACACACAAGTAAGCTCCCTCATGGTAGAAGATTCCAACAATATGAAGATTTTGATATCTCAAAGACACTCACCAGCGAGAGAGTGGAATAAGAATCCTTCCCGTCAGCTGCTTCACTAGCAGCTCGAAATGTTTCTTTCGCCTTGACCCAGTCATCATTTTTAAGCTCTAGTTCTCCAAGCATGGACAATGCATTTGGACACTTCTCGTTCACTTTCAAGGCATCATTAACCTGAACGTCACAGGAGAAAGGGCAATAAGTCAGAGAAAACAGGAGGACAGAAAAAGTACAACCAAGGATGATATGGTACAAGGGTAAATAACCACCAGTTCAATGCTTAATTGAATGTTATTCCGAGCTTTTGAAATGGCAGCAAGCCTCAGATATGCATCTATGTAGTCAGGATACTGCAAAAGAAAAGGACAAGTTAAGGAAAATCTCAAATGGTATGACCTGGAATATTTCAAGATAGGGGATAGTTCTATGTCAAGAAATTAGAAACATAAGCCGAAGAACTAGATTACATTAGTGGTACATCAAAAGGTAGAATTATGAGACAGAACATTCATAAATTGGGATTTCCAGAGTACATAATTCTGTGTGTACTGTAAGCTATTCACAAATGTGATACTGGCCTATAGAACAGATCCAGTTAGCAAGGTCTTTTAACACCAGTTAGTGACTGTTATTTGATTGTTGATAAAAAATCCAACACCTAAATATGCAGACATACCTTGTATATTATCAATCTATATAATATACTTGCAATTTCCATTCTGTGCAGCTGCTCCAGTAATCTTGCCAGATTGAAAAGTGCTGTCACTTTATTCCAAGGTAATTCCAGGTATACATTATCTGCTTCAAGTTGTGTAAATATTTGCATATCCTTATAAAGACGAGTACATGCAGTAGCATCAGCAGTGCCGACATTCACTTTTCCCTCGATGAAAGAACGCCATATGCCATCACCAACAGCCTCCTTGAGACTTTGCTCAGCAAGCTGGACAACAGAAAAACATCGCACGTACTTCAACAGCAGAATGACATCAAATTTATTATGATCAAATCTGCTAAAGAAAACCAGTACCAGGAGCAAAAGGCTCTACTTTATCCCACAGGAAGTGTGGTTTTAAGTCCAAGTAAATCATAGATGTATACACCTATAGTGGGAAGTTGCACTAACTTAGAATATTGAATACTAACCTCAAGCTCTCCCCTTTCAAAGTGGATAACTCCTATATTATTGAGCAACTCTACCGGAACTTCTTGGCCACCCTTTTTCAGCAGACTACGAGCCTGTTAGGAAGTAAGAATGATGACAAAATTAACAAGCCACAACAGAAGGTAAATACCTATGAAACCCTCCCACGATGGCAATAAAAGTTGCCTTCACATACAAGGTAAAGGACAGCGCTAAGGTGTATCAGCATTTTGTTAGGCAAAATGTCAATTATTGAAAGGGTGTTTACATATATATATATTCATCATGCCAATAACTATGTGGCAAAAACTTTCTTTGGCCGATTTGTAGCAGAAAGTGTAATTCAAAAGAGAATTTCCTATGTAGGTTATGTGAGATTAGTGAAGTGTAAGGTCTGCAGTACTTGGGACAAGTCAAAGGCAAGTTTGGATCAACTGACTATGTTTCAAAAGAAGAGAGGAGAACAAGTCGGATCCAGACTATTAGACCACCCGCTATCTAAAGAGATCAAAATTTTCTTCCCCCATTTGCTATGAGAAGACTGACAAGTCTTCTTGATGGTCTTGATAATTTATTTGAAGGAAAATAATCAAATGTGTGTATTTTCCTCTTTGCCTCTAAATCCTTAAAGATTTTTTTGGTAAAAGGTAAGATTATATTGACTTTAAACCAAAGAGCTATATATAGCTATACAGCAAGAACTCGGCACCAAAAACTTACACTCACGAAGACAAAAGTCATAGCGAGTGGAAGGGTGCCTAGGTAAAAAGACCGAAGGCAAAGCCAAAACAGCGGCAAAAGCACCCAAAAAGCCTGCTAACGAGGAAAACAAACAGCAGAAAGGCAACCCTTACAACAATACAAGAGCAGGGAAAGGATCCCAGCTCTAAGATTCATAACATTATACATGAGAGAAACCGGTTTTGATCTTTAAAATTATTAAATTAGCCAATTGTCTGTTCTCTTGATGTTGATGTTTTGGACGAAGCCAGTGAGATTACACCATCTAAGGAAATTACAAATGTATCCAGCCGTCCATAATATTATAACCTGATTACTACCCACATATCCAGCATTGGAAAACTTTCTACGTAATATGAACAGAAATAACTTAATTTAAACAACCTTTCACTTTTTTCTCCACATTAACGTCACCCAATTACATGAGTACAAAAAATTATAAAAAAAAGTACTTACCGTTTTGAAGGCATCTAAAGCAGCGCCAGTGTCAGATGATATCAACAATTCTCCCAGATCAAGAAATGCCTGAATCAAGTTTCCACAAACCCATACTTTATATTTGAACAGTAATCATACCATGCACGATGGAGCTAACAAAAAAATTAAGCTAAATTAAGTTAATTTAATATTTAAGCAAAAGGTAATTCTTCAATTTTCATATTGAGGTGGCCAGCTGTTCACTAGCTTCAGAAGGCACATATACTTCTACAAAAAGTAAAGAAAAGTAAACCATGAGACGACAAAGGGGCACAGCCCACTTTATCAACGGTGTGAAACTTTGAACGAATTGTCAACAAGTGTAGCAATTATGCAATCAAAGCATTTAAATCCAAGAGCTGACAGAATATTCAGTCAAATAAGCTTAATATTCTTCCTATAATATTCAGTCAATTAAAATGTCATTCTTCAATTGTCACATTAAGGGTGGCAGTCATTCACAAGCTTGGAAGGGCCATCTTGCAGGTAGAGAGAAATTCACTATGAGGCACCCATGCATTTACAGATGGAGCTCAAAGCCAAAAGAGAAGTTGCTCACAAGACAATAAATCTATGGTATCCATCAAAGCATTTGCATCCAAGAATAATATCCACCATAACACCAGTGAAACATAAACCAATCATTAATGTGTAACCACATGGTCACACAAAGCATTTACATTCAAGTGTTGCCATACTATGATATCTCTGGACTTTTGCAGGGATGGCATGCTATGTTGCATTCCTGAGGAATGCACAAAGTCTGCCTACCCTAAAAGTATGCAATAACATCTTCCATTCGCATGCAATGATGCTTCACAAATTTTAACTCTTATAAACAGAACACATGCTTAGGATAAGAAGATGGTCAAGAATGTAAACGTATGGTAAAACTACATACGTTGCATGTTACATCGATACAAAGAACAAAGGTATGCATCAAGGCCACAGCCATCATCATTAAAGAGAATAAAAAAGACAAAGTTGGTCACCTGGGCATCACGTGGATCAACCTTTGTAGCCTTCCTCATAAACTCCTGTCCCTTTTCTACCTGCCCAAGTTGCACATATATGTGCCCAAGAACCTATTCAAGTTGAGAGAGAGAGAGAGACAGAGAGACAGAGAGAATAATTCTCAGAAAAGTCAGTCACTAAATAAGTCCAACAAGTAAATCACAAAATGACACCGGCAATTTTCACCGACTTACTCTTAATGTCTCGCAATTATCAGGATATACTTCCAAAACCTTTTCAAAATTTGACAAGGAACTTCTGAAATCTCCCAACTTGAGTTGTACTTGACCAAGACCTAACGCATAGTGACCAATGCACACCAGAAATTACAAGAAAGAAATGTAAATGACACCAAAGAATGTCTCGCTAGAATCTAATAAGAGATGGCAAATACTGGCAGAGAGAAAGATTTTCCAATTTCATACAAATCAGACGATGGAAAAATATTTCTAAGTCAACACATCTTCAGGACGATGACTTGTAATCCATGCCATGCAATTAATTATAAAATCCACTTTCAATTCCATCATTCTAAATTTGATATTTCTCCATCCCAAGTGTCATCTGTCTGTGTTTCCTCTTTCCGATGTGCAAATATTGAAGAAGGGAAAGGATACTGACCATAATAAGGAAAAATAAATGCACGTGGCTTGTTGATTTCTTTGACAGAAGCCATATAGTAGAGACCTGCTTTTTCGTAGTCTCCCTAAAGTTGACAAGAAGCAAGCAAGCCCCATTAGGCAGAGGCATAGGAGCGACCGGGGGGGGGGGGGGAGAGAGAGTTCCCATTTTACACAGTAACACTCATAACAATTGATTCATCTGCATCACTACATTATTGCTTTTGCTAAAGAAATATCTTTAAGAACTGAGAAGAAAAACAATAAGCAAACCTTGCTGTGGTAAGATCTTGCTAAGTTATAGTAAGAATGTGACTTTGTTGGCCCATGAGTGGTCACTGCAAGGGCAGTTTCTGTCAATTGTTCAACCAAAAAGTGTTGCCCAGTGAAGAAGAAGTGATTTGCTAGATAATTTAATGCCATTGCACAGTAAGGGTATATCTCGAATGCCCTGTGCATCTTTTCCACTCCTCTCCTAATTCCACCCGCTGAAATGTACGTGAGAAACAAGGTGATCTATCAGCAGGGATATATCTTAAATCCAACAAACAACCCTATTATCCAAGGTAATAAAGTAAACGATGAGACTAAATAACCTTTGTTTGTACGCATATCCATAATTGCAAGCGCAACAAGGGCCTCAACATTTTCCGGGTCTAACTGTTAAATGAAATTGAAAACCCTATAAATCACAGAGTTAATACAAACTGGGAAGCAAGGCCTAATGTCTCTTCATAATCAAGGCAATATAACCATACAACTTGCCTGCAGAACCCGCAGAAATGCCTGCCTAGCCTTTTCAAATTGACCCAACTTATAGCGACAGAGACCTATGCCAAGTCTTACAGCTCCAGGACAATCGGGGTGGACTATCAAGGCCCTCTAAACAAAGACAATGAGTAAAGGGCAACGTCAATAGTCCATTCAGATTGACAGCATTCCTGAACACTTAAACTGAAACTCCTCAACATGACACTACTTACTGAACTTAAATATCATGCTGCAGTAAGGAATTTAAAATCATCATGATTGTCCCAATATAGGAGAAAATGATGATATCACAAACCTTATATAACTCCAAGGAATCGGAATACCGTCCGCGATTGAACTCAACACATGCCTACAGACATGAAAGTTCAAAAATTTAGTACAAAAAAAGACTAGTATAGGAAATTTTGGCAATAAAAGAACAAAGAGTAATTCAGTTTCTACAATGGTTAAATGCATGCAAGTATCGTAGATACTGCATATCTAAAGCAGAAGATGATTCAGTGGTATCCAGCCAGTACGATCACATCATAGAATGTCGGCAAACACAACCTGACCAAGAAGAGCAGGTACGTTATCCCGATCTCCATCTAGCACAATCTTAAATGCAGCAAATGCCTGTTCTATTTCACCTCTGCCGAGTAAGAGTTGACCTGTAAGCAGGAGAAATGTGATCATATTAGGATTCCATCAATGAAGACTAAAGATATGGGACACCAAGCCGACTGCAATATAGTGTGGTTGGAACTTGACAGTCTAAATCCGTCCTAGATGGAAATTGAGGCTCAAAATCGAATACCAACCATATAAGTATAAGCATGCAAGAATTATTAAGCAACTACAACTCAACAAATGAACAAACATTTCGATGTCTAACTCTTGTGAGGCCTACGATAGATTTCCCCCAGTATATATCACAAGACCAAAGTGAAGAATAATTTACCTTTTCCAACCCAAGTTGAAGGCTCATGCATATCGATTCTCGATGCCTTATTATAGTACTGGGTCGCTAAAATAAAATGTTCCTCCTTTTCTCTCTGTTTGGTCTCAATTTTCCCAAGGTAGCTGTAATAAGCCCCCAAAGCATTGAGAATCGCTATCCTCTCATACCTCACATCAGCATAATACTCATCAATTTCTGTAAATAATATCGAAAAAGACATTAGCAAGAAAGATTGGTCACAAATTTAAATAGCAATTGCCATGACAAGGAGAAGTTCCTTTGCCTGTGAAGGAAAGGGATGGATATTCAATGAGGGAGAAAAACACAGAGAAAAGGCTAGGGGCCACTAGGATGAAATACAGGGAGTGTGAAATATACCGGGACTCGAGCCTTCTTCCAGAATTTGCCGAAACTGGTCGATCTTCCCTTGCTTAAAGTACTCTCTCTGCATCAAAACAAACTTTCAGGAACCAAACCAATGAAACTGAAAGGGCAAACTGAACTTCACGAGACACGGAAACGCCGCGAAAATTCGAAAGAGGAAAAACAGGAAATCCGTAGAAAAAACACGACGACGGAATCGAACGGCTCGAACTGGCGAGCAACGACCAATGCGGGACGAGGCGGAATCCCGGAAACCGGAGAGCGAAAGCCGAAGTTACCGCGATGATGAGCCAGAGATCGAGCGGCGCCTGCTCGGCCTTGAGGATGTCGAGGATGTCGGAGGCGTCCCGGGGGAGCTGGTCGAGGGCCACCCGGACCTCCTCCTCCGAGTTCTGCACGGGTATGTACACGCACGCCATTGCCTCCGCCCCCGAACCTCTCCACCACACGATCTCCTCCCTTCCCCCCTCGATTTCGGCTTCCGAACGAGCGCCTCGGCGGCGCTGGAGAAGGAAGGAGAGGCGGGGACCGTGTGGCGCCGGAAAACCCTAGCTCCGCGGTATACGCTCCGACGGAGCCTCCGTTCCGGCGATCTCTCTCTCTCTCTCTCCCTCTATCTCTAGCAGAAGAGCAGAGACGATCGGAGAAGAGAACAGTGAATAAACGAAGACCGACTGAACTGAGCTTCTTTAGCTGTTTTCTGGTTTCGAGACTCGGAATTGGATACAGGTACGAATCGGCCCAGCGCCGTGAACGGGGCCGGTTGCCCGACCCGACCCGGGGAACGACGGGTGCGGGGGCTTTTTCGTGACCCGACCGAATGAAATCGTAACCAGAAGCCCCGTGGTTCGGACTGGGTCGGGTTTTGTTAACGATTGTTATAGGGAGAATTCCGATGTAAAAATCGCCGCGCACTGCGGTGGCTGGCGGATAAGTTTGCACGAAAGTCTACCCTCTAACGAGAGGGGTTTATAGACGGATCTTAACAAATTCGATCGGGGTGGTGATTATTTTTTATTCGATCGGGGAATAATTTTTTAAGCATTTTAAACCGTTTGGTAACTAGCCAAAATTTATAATTCGAAATAGAATTGCGTTTGATATCGTCTTCATTGATTATGTTCCAAATCAATTTCTTTTAATTTTTGAATAATCTTTATAATTTTTTCCTTTTTTTTTTTTTCATTTTTTATCCTATTCTTCTTCTTCTTCTTCTTCTCGACCGGTCGTCGGACCCGCAAGAACCGATCGTCACAGGGCCGGTGACCTCTCCGGAGCGTCGTCGGCCCTCGGCAAGGCCGACCCTCGTCGGCCTAGCCTCGCCAGCAGATGGGCAAGGCTCGCCTAGCCCTCACCCAGCCTCGTCAAGGCTCGGCCTCACTAGTGGCCAAGCCGGCCTTGCCGAGGCTGGGCGAGGCCTTCCTGGCCATCGGCAGGGCTGGGCGAGGCTCGCCTGGCCACGGATGAGGCTCGCCCAGACTCGCCCGGCCTCGACGAGGCCGAGCCTCGCCAATGGTTGGGTTGGCCACCGGCGAGCTCGCTCGACCTCGCCTTGGCTTGGCGAGCCTCCGACGTGCTCGTTGGACTAGTTGTCGGCAGCGGACGGTGGCAAACGGCAATAGAGGAGGGGAGAGAACGTCTAAGTAGAGAAAGAAGAGTTCCACTTTTTTTTATTCTTTTTTTTTTGTTCCCGGAACAATAATCAAGTCTTTTTTTTATTCTTGATTCTACTTCAAATATATTCCCGGGAACAAAAATTTTATCAAACGCGATTTTGTTCAAACCGCTCCCGGAACAAAAAATCATAATCATGCACTTGTTTGGATGGTTACCAAACAGGCCCGTAGTATAATTTACTTCTCTCCATAGGGAGGGTTGATCCTTCGACCTTAGAGTAAGAGTGCGTTTAGTAACTATTTTGTTTCAAAGAACAATTTCTGATCATAAATTATTTTTTTTTATTCTGCTCTCGTGAACAATTTATGAGCAAAAAAACGCGTTTGATAACTGTCCAAAATTTCTACTCTCGAGATAAAAATGCATATGGTAAAATTCTTAATTTTTGTATTTCTTTTAATTTTTTAATACTTTTATTATATTTTTCTTTTCTTTTTTTCTCTTTTTTCTTTTTCTTTTTCTCTTCTTTCCTCCTTCTTGTTTGTAGCTAGTCGCCGGCCACGGCGAGTCCAGCGAGCTCGCCGAAGCCTTGCCTGGCCCAAGCAAGCCTCGGCCTAGCCATGGTTGGGCGAGGTCGACCCCGCCTAGATCCGGCGAGGCTCGGGCCGACGAGCCTCGCCGTGACTCGGCGTCATCGGTGGCCGGCGAGGTCGCCGGCCATAGCCGAGGCCGGTAACCGACCAAAAGGAAGAAGAAGAAAGAGGAAGAGAAGAAGAGAAAAAAAAAAAAAAGAAGAAAAAAAAAATAGGAACTGATTCTAAGAATTATTATCGGGAACAAGAAGCAAGTTTTTTTCTACTTTTTGATTCTGTTCCAAATCTACTTCCGCTAACAAAAAAATATATTTTTATTCCCGAACAAAAAATTTACCAAATACATTTATGTTCTTTTTTTATTATGGGAAATAAAATAACGGAATCATATATTATTTGGAGTAAAAGCAAACAGGCCCTAAGATGCCCAGTTGGCCCAAAGTTTAGAACTTTATGACATAGATGGTCTATTCTTTGGAAACTCTGATGTAAGTTTGGAGGAACTGAAATTAGTAAAAATATCAAACATGACAAGAATGATGCGATGGGGACTGAACTGAAAAAAAAAAAACAACCAAAATAATAATGAAATGATAATCGTAGTTGTTTTGCTAAAATTAAGTGTGCTAAAAATGTTAAATCTTTTTCCAGTTTTGGTTTTTGGAGTTTTGATACATGATCTCACGTGGTTTTACATGTAATTAGCGATGAAGTCAATCAATGTTAACAAATAGTAAAGATTCAAAATCCATACACTGAACAAATCATATTATCGAAATAGCAACTAATGTGTAATAGTGCAACGTGATTTATGAACTTTAATTCAATGTATGATATAGCCCTTGGATTTTTAATTTTTTGTAATTCATGAACTTTTAGTATATATTCAATTTAATCTCCGAATTATATGAAAATATTCGATGTCTTTGATAATATAGTTCATGAACCAAAAATCAATGGATCACATTAAACAAATTTAAAATAGTAGGCTAAAGTGTACGGATCATATTAAATAAATTAAAAATTTATAGATCATCAGGTCAAAATTCGGGACTATTTGCCACATTATCCTCATATTATTACCTTTCCTAAATCGAGCTATTGGAACCCGGCCCGGTCGGTTAGATTTTCGGGCATAGCATTTTTCTTGCGGAAGCGGTCCAATCTCGGTATCAGTCGCTCTCGCTCGCCCGCCGTCCGTCCGTCCGTCCGTCGGGAAATTATTTCCAGTCCGCTCCGTTCCTCGTCGCGGCCATGCCTCTCAAGTGGTAAATCCTCCGATTCCGACCGCCGCCGCGATCTCGCGGCGGAAGCCGGAACCCTCATTTCTCCGCCGCGGCTCTCTCGCGGAATGTCCGCGCGCTGACCGGCGTCTTCCGATGTGTCCGTTGCTAGGGTTCTGCAGTGGCAGCCGAATCCGGGGACGACGGTGAACAGCCAGATCCTCGCGGAGGTCTCGCAGTGCGTGGAAGGCATCAATGGCGTCAAGGAAGGCAGGTGGAAGGCTACTCTCACCTACTACAAGCCTATACTTAGAGGTGAATCGGCGATGATTCGTTACAGCTCGCGCGCGCTGAGCGTGCTTTAGTTTTTTTTTGGTGTGAGTGTTTCGGTTTAGCTTTATGTTGATCCGAAACGGCGATGGATGAATAGACCAGGCGATGTCGCCGGAGATGCCCCGGGATTTCATCGGCATGTCGCTGCCGGAGCAGCCGAGTAAGTACTACTTCACGCTCCGGAGTCACCGGATAGTCGTCGAGTCTGATGTCTCGGTTCAGAACATAATGGAGAAGCTGCAGTCTTACAAATCGAGAGTCGCGCTCATATTTGAGGTAGGACGTCGGATTGCGTGTTATCGTTCTGCTTAGTTCCTTTTCGGCGTGCTTTCGTGTATGATGCGCGTGTTCCAAGCAGTGATTGCGTGAGTTGCTGTGAATCTGAGTATGTTTCATCTGGTTTGCATATTGAGAAGACTAGTTATCCTTTTGCCTGGCTGTTGTGTTCTAGGGATTTCAGTATCAACTCGGTGACTTTCAGTTGAGAGTGGGGAAAGTTGTTCCGAGTCATTCCGAGAATTTGAGAGGGATTGTTATGGAGGTAATGAGCTTACATTGCATTTCCTGTTCTGTTCTTTTGTGTGTCACGAAATTCTTTGGGAATGAGAGTTACTCAGTGACAAGCTTCTGCAAATTTTGCAAAGACTTTGTAGCATGTGTTTTTAAACAGTACTAAAATGCTAGTTAATGTGTGATCAGGTCGTGAATTTGTTTTTCTTATGTCACTTTGAACTTAGCAGTATTTCAGTCAATTCGATGCATTTTTTGCGATGTGCCCTTAAAGGATCTTGCATGGCAACGCTGCCTTTTGCCAGCATATGCAGTATCTGGATTGCTTAAGCTATTGATATGTCGGTAGTTAAGCTTTGCAGTTAGTGTACTGATGCGTTACAAAGGGTGGAACAACTTATCTTGAAAAGCTAGCTTGCCAGGAGAGAGACCCCAATCCATTATAAGCCCCAGAATACCTTCCTTAGTTGCTCAATGTGGGACTTTTGCCTGCATCATCCTCCCCCTCTTCAGAATTCTGCAACCTCGCAGAATGGCCCCAAGGATGCAGCCTTAGGCCACTGCCACGGGACCACAGCCTTGAGGATCAGTGCCAGGGGTGGGCGTCCAGGGAGTGGCTCTAAAACCAACTTGATGTGTTACCAGGGGTGGAAGAACTCATCCCGAAAAGCTAAGCTTCCTAGGAGAGGGAACCCAACATATTGTCTCCTTAGTGTGGACTTTTGCCTGCATCATATACAATTTTCTAAACATCTTCTAAGACCGTGTAGGAATAGATATTGAAGGTAATGAAGATAATTAACATGGAATCTGCTGAATATTTATGTTTGCAATCTCGACCCCATTTGGTTTTACAAAAGTGCTTTTAGTTTTCGTTTTCATTTATTTTTCATTGTCATTCTTCTATTTTTATGACTGTGTTGCAGAATCCTCTTAAAAAATGAATTGCTGAGAGCGTGCTTGATATCTTTTTACTGTTATAGTCCATTATCTCCATCAGTTGATCACATCATGTTTAATCTTACATCTCATCTTATTCAACTATCTTACTATATATTTTATAGTTCTAGATTAATCATCCTTTTCGATGTGATCATTTACTAGATTTGTATTCTAATTACTCCATATCTGCTAAAAATTGATATCCTCTGAATTTGCCCATATATGATTCCTTTTAGAAAGTTCCTGCTACGTAATTATATGAAAGAAATGTCAATTCCGTGCAAAATGTTGTTTTCTTTTGCTTCTTGATTTTCATTTTTAAGTGAAGATGCTTAAGGAAACTTCTCCAAGCTTGAGTCAGACTTTTGCCAAAAGGGAAAGATGAGAAATATAATAGTTGTGAGGTTGAGAGAAAGTTTGAACAAGCAACGTTCTCAAGGAGTTTTTGTTGACAAGGAAGCTGCCCAACCTTTCATTTAGACCAGAAAAGCTTCAGAAAAGCCTCTTCAAAGCTTAGGAAAACCAAAAAGGATCCTGCTCAGAAACCCAAAACCATAACCACGTTGAGGCTTTTGCATGTGGAAGTTTCTTCATTTGAAAACAACTTCAATTGTTTTTAGAAGTTAGGCTAAGAAAAATGAGAAAACTATTTCCTGTGTTTTTGTTGAAAATAAATATCTGAAAAAATCTCGCCAAATGCTTTTTAGTAGATTTTGAAAATGGAAAATAAAATTTGGAATTGTTTTCTCATACCAAAGGACACTTTACTTTCTCCTGGCTTTTAAAAGTGAAGTTCTGGGGCCTCGAAAAAAAGAGTGGCAGCAGGAAGGCTGTTCCCTCTCTTGTTTTCTTCGAAGTTATATGATGTTTACATGAAGATTTTCAGCTAACTTGATATTATACAGTGAGGGGGTGATATTATCCAAAGAGGAAACAAGGCTGTCATGTGGTCTGGGATCTTGCATACCTTTGGTTGGATATGAGATGTATTTTCTTAGCATCTCCGGAACCTTTTCTTCTTACACTTGGCAAATTCCGATCATATTGAATTAATTGGAAATATTTATAATGTGCCCCTCCCTCTCCCTCTTATTTTGGTGTTTGGCTGCATACCCACTGGTGATTTCGTTCCTGTGGTATCTAACTCAAGAGGAACTTGGTTTATGTCTCGCAGGTGGAGTATTTGCCAATCTCTTCATTGGAAAAGTCTAGACAAATCATGGAAGAGTTCATTGAAATATGGCAAGAAGCATTGTCAAAAAGATCATTGCCAGGTCATTTTATTCATGTAGAACCGAACTTTTCAGAATTTGGCCTCTCAGACCACTATACTTCACAACACACAGCTGTTCAGTATGCTACTGTAATGGCTCAATTGATTGCCTCTGCGCAAGCTGTGTCAACTGTGAGAAACTAAGACCCACAGTGTCTTTAATCATTCATGTTAGCGTATTACTCTTATGAGTGGGTTGATCCATTGTTAGTGGATTTTCACTGTATTGTCTAGTTTTCACTTCATAATTATTGTTTTTGGTTTACTAATGTCCTTTCTATATATCCAGAGAAGTACAACATCACAGGCAAACTTGAGCAAGTCGGTTGGTTTGTGAGAAGATAGGACTCTTTCCCTACGTTACCACAAAGTAGAAAAATAGCTGTGTAGTTAATGTAAGACATCTAATATGAGGATTTACTTCATTTTTGTTAAGGGCTGATCCTTGAAAGTTAGTCAAGGATCATATAATCCCAGATTTTTCAACACTTAGATCTGTTCAGTGTTTAGTTGGCCTGATTTCGGGCAATATACATTTCCTCGTGCTCAAGCACGGGAGCACTTCCACCTTTTGGCTTGGTTTGCTGATAGTAAACTAATACGTTTCATGCAGTAGAAGAGAATTCTCTGCCGAAGTCTTGAAATTGGTCTGTGGTGGCACTGTTCTAGTGCCATTTTCTTGAATTTCATTTTGTGTTGAAACATTGCAGTCAAAAGTTACTTTTAGCGAACTATCTTTCGTGACTTTATTAATCATAGATATATCTTAATACTTAGGAGAGTCCAGATGATTATGGATGCACGGTTTGTAGAAAACTTTTGACATTATTTCTTGTTATGCTTGCTTTCAAGGACAAAAGTCTAGTGACAATCATTTATCTTTGGGAAAGGTTATATACCCATACCGGGAGCATCTTTTGGATTTTGTAAACTTATAATTGGTCAATGAAGATGATTGATGCTTATGTTTTAGTTCACAAGGCTTCTTACTCCACAAAATTATAGTTTAACAGTGGGTTAATACCACAAAAAATTTCAAACCGGTACACGTGACAAATTTACCAAAACTAATTTTTTGACCACCAAAAACTCCAAAGTTGTACTCCCGTGACAAATTTATTTTAAATTAATTTTTTAACCATAAAAAACCCAAAACCGGTACACTTATGATAAATTGCCCTCCATTAATTTCCATTAAGTTTTACTATTAAGTTGCTGAGTTTGATGGCAAATAAATAGTTGACGGGCGTACTAGTTTGGAGTTTTACTCTCCGTTTATCACAGATATATTAGTTTGTGATTTTTGTAGTATTAATCCAATTTAATGGAGGGTAAATTTGTCACACATGTACTAGTTTAGGGTTTTTGATAGTCAAAAAATTAGTTTAGGGTAAACTTGTCATAGGTGTACCAGTTTACCACAAGTTTGTTGTGGTCAAAAGATTAGTTTAGAATAAATTTATCACAACAAACTTGTGATTTTTTTGTTGTCAAAAAATTAGTTTGAGATAAATTTATCACAGGTGTACCAGTTTGGATGTTTTTTTGTAGTATTAACCCTGACACAGCGTGTTCGAATTTAGCATAAATTCTGGCATATCTGATCATTGTGTAAAGGAAAACCACTGTTCTACAAAGTCCTCAAGCAGGCCCTCTTACTTGCTAACTTCTGAATCTAGACTTTTAAAAACATCATCTTATACTATTCAGATGCCACCTGAAAAGTGATACAATGCCTTTACTTTGGCGAGTCGGTCCTGTCTAATTATCATCTGCTGTCGTAAAAAGCTTCTGTGCTCGATATTGGTAGATTTGCCTCTCCCCATGCTCAGCCACTTGGTTGCATGACTGTTAGATTAATTTAACTGTTTGTGGTTGATGATTCTACTGACCATTATTAAAGGAGACATGAGCTAAGTTCAAGACTTTTTCTTGATAGCTCTATGCTACTTCGATCTTAATAAATTTCTCAACTAGATAGATGCATTCGCTAATATTGGCTTTAGATTGTGTACCCATTTTACTGAATTTTAATTTTTTGTGTTTCTTCTTTTGTTTTTTTTTTCCTGTTGACATTAGTTCAGTCAAGTTGGATGCACATTGTGAATAATCATGAATTAGAAGCCGGCTACCCATCCAAGAGGAATTGAGCCTGGTTTTAATAGTATGGGCGGACTTATTATATGTCCTCCTTGAAGTTATGGGAACTTGGGCTCAGTTTATCTATACCTATCATGTAAATGAATGTTATAGAAAAAATGATGCTAATGCATATAATTCACTTCTGAGATAAATAAGTAGAATCAGTAGACTACTATATACTAAATGTCCTTGTTTAAATTTCCATACAATGCAATACTTATAGTCACGATGAGTCTTTTGGACAACTATATAAGACAACAAATGTTAGTTTAGGCATGACTTATTGTTGTTCATTTAAAGTGTAATGCAGGTCAAATCCGTTATTGGGCTGTTTACATGGTTTGCTTTGGCATATGCATCAATAGAATTGTAAAATTCCGTAGATTTGATTCCCAGCAGTCACAGTATCAACTCTACATATGACAAGATAAGTAGGACAAATTGACCATTGTGTGGGCAATCTAACTTGGGTTGAGTACTGGTGGTAAATATATTTCGCGTAAATGTGGAACTAATTTTCTAAGAAACAAAGATATAATTCTGCAGCAGAATCAAGGAAGGACACTGTTTGAAGTAAAGTGAGGCCTCTGCTTGAAGTGATGTATGTGGTAATGGTTCATATTGGGAAACAAATCTCATATCAACATGCAGATTATTGCCTAGTTGTTGTATTGTGAATGGATTATTCTAGTTTAACCTGTAGTTATCCTGTATATAGTGTGCATCTGCTTCTGGGAGCTGAAGCATAATGATCCGTAGTCATCTTGTTTGTCTGTTTCTTGGAGCTGAAATATGTGACAAACTACGTCATGCTGAGAAATTGATTAAAACCTGATTCTTCAGATTTCATATTTAAATTTGAAAAGAAAAAAATTAGAGTTTGATCCATATGGCTACGCTTCATGTCATTCAAAATTCAAATTGGTTCTTGATGAACCTCATAAAAGCTTTGTAATTTGTTGTGATAGGGACATTTAACTGCACCGAAAGATGTCTTCTAGAAGTCACAGTCGGAGGGAATCTTTCTTGTATCAATGCATGCTTTTATAGGCAGAAGATGACCAAGCATGTCGTGTTTCCACTTGACTCGGGGGGTGTTTGCCCAATCTAAGTTTGCCTAAGAAGACGCTAACGTAGCTCTCTTGACATCTTTTTCACTCTGTCATTCAATTTCTCAACTAATCTAGAAGATGTAACAGAGACACTAGAAAAGAGAAACAAGTCACAGAATCACACTTTCTCGAAAACGGAAAGAACATAATGTTTTGCACCTTTGTGGTAGTATGATAACAGTCGCATCCGAGAGGCTGTTCTTGTAAATTCGATGGCAGAGTCGGCAACCATTCTTCGCCTAACTTACGACTAAAGCCTCCCGTATTCAACCTTTTCTTTTGCTTCCTATCTCTTCCAGGGATGTGGACTGAGGTTCTGGCTTTTAGTCGTTAATGTTACTTAATGCACGAGAGTGCTGAAATAGTTACTGTTTTGGATGAGCTGCTTTTCTAGTCATGTGAAGTGAGAAAGTTGGATTCTCGCTGGGAGCAGTTAATCAAATCTTGCACTTTTTCCCTTTTGGGGTCTCTCTTTTTGGATCTTCTTAGACAAGTTATGCACCATGGATGTGAATAGCTTGGCTGATACAAAAGGTTTCTAACACTTGAAAGACCTGTTTTTCTTCATAGCTATTGTTGGCTGTACGAGACTTAAGCGCATTGCCGCCGATGGGGCAGGACAGATTCTCCAATAGATATCCAATTACATCGGCAAAACCGACACCTTTTACTATTGTCAGAGGCTGCCTTTCGAGCATCTTTTCGAATTGTATGCGACAAGCTACGATCTCCAAGCGAATGGAAGGAAGAAGCAAGAGTTCAAAACTTGGAATGAGCTGTGCAAGCTCCTCTAGGTCTTTTCAACTTCCTGATTTAAAATGGACTTTTAGCATAATCTTCTATTTTGACCCAGTCCATTTTTTGAGACGACTTTAGAGTGAAATGTCCAATCCGCGAATTCGTGATGCAGATTCAGACGGCACCGCGCCTGGCCACCTCACGCACGATTCAGGTCAGGATTTTGAAATGCTGGTGATATTACGTTCCAATGGCCCGTCTTAATTAGATGTTGTCCACACTAAAACAACTACTCCGCATGATGCCGTGCGTCTCACTTTCCTCTGAATAGTGAGAGGCACTCGGTGAATCCTTCAATTAGATTGATAATATGTGGTGTTCGAATCGCCTCAATTAAGAGCAGAGATATCGATAAATGTGTATTTCGGTTTCGTCGTGTTATGTCATGATATTGTTGTCGTGTTGCATTATTATTGTGACAGTGCCTTTTGCACATGTTGATGTTGTGACGGGGGTATTTGATTTTTGGTACTCCGATTGGATGGGAGCGAGTGGGGTCATGTCGTGTGCTTTAATCGGGAGGCCACCCCTTCTTATCGGAACAAGAGCCCTAAATCTTTAGACATAGTATATATGGACTACATGCACGGCGAGGAGGCAAATCATCTGGTACTGGGCCCAATTTAAACTTTTTGATTTTTTTTTTAACTTTTTGATTTATGAATTGCTCTTTTCCTCTTCTTTTTGTTTTTCCCACCCTTTTTTCTTTTTGTTTTTTCCACCCTTTTCTGTTTCTTCTTTGCTATTTTTCTACCCCTCATAAAATCTTCCTTTTCCATGAATCATTAAAAGAAAAAGGAAACATTCATGATTATATCAATCTGACTCGAAAAAAGGTTTTTGCCAAGTTAAAATGTCGAGAAAATGAGTTGGATCCCAACTTTACTTTTTTGAATTTTCCTCAAAAGAAGTGGGCATGTGTTTGTTTAAACATGTCTGGTGTCACGAGTTAGTACTTTTTGAACCCCGAGATTAGTTAATAAATAGTAAGTAATATGAAAATGGAAAAAGAAAGTCAATTGACGCGGAAATAATTCATAAGTAGGAAACCATCAACCATGATGAAATTATTATTTTATGCTCAGGACTTCTCATAAATTCCCATGGGAGAATTTTAGCCACGTCACAGGCGGGAAAGCAGCTGTCTCTTTAGCTATCTCTTCTGAGTTTACTGAAAGAAATAATTTAAATAATGAATGTCGATCAATCTTATTCAACATCATTTTCCAGAGACTAGTAAACGCATACCCGACGGGATGTCATGTAGGGTCCAGAAATCTTATCATTAAATCATATTTTTCTTTAGGTCTAAGGTTGAGATTGTTTTTATTGTAAAGTAGGGACATGCATAAAATCATGTGATCTCAGCTAACTCCAACGAGACGTCAAGACCATCATGCCATTGACTCTACTCATTTATCAAAATCAAAGAATACGCAAGCTCTCAAAAAAAAAATATATATATATATATCACCAGGGAAAAAATCGAGATTTAAAACAAAGGAAATATTTAAGTATTTAACAATTTTATCGGATCAATGCCTACCTATCTAAAAAGTTTAAATTGTTAAAGCACAGATATGGTGTACCTATGTAGATATTTCGGTAGTCGACGCCTTCAAGTGTAAATTAACATTTGAATTATGCTGAAAATGAAGCCTCGGAAGATCTGTTGTGGGGATTTCGTGCGTTAATTATCGTCAAGAAGCCGAGCTGTCTCCATATTTTCTCTGTTATAGCTTTATCTACTATGGAAGTTTCTCTACTGATTCAGGTTGTGGGAAGAAGTCCTTTCTTGCTCAGTCTACTGGTTGAAAGAAGTTGAAGGTTAGAAGATACATCGTCCGGCACGAGGGAAGAATAAGAAGGATGCTAACGTAGGACTTCACTTGTTCAGTCATGGCGCATGCAATATTACATTGACGATGAAAACTTAAACAATTACCAGGTCCTTCCGTCAACATCGTCGATCTGTCCTGATGAGGCCATAGGGTTTTGTATAGTTTAAGCCTCGTTCACAAACTTTGCTGTCCAAGTATGGAAGAGCATAGACAAAATGTCAATTCGTAGAGCCAAGAAAAAGGGAAATCAGTAAGATCGTTTCTTGATACATCAGGCTCCAAATTTGTCTTGATTACCTCAGATTTAGAAGGTTAGGTGAACTAATTCCACTTCGTGCCATGATGAATTCATTTGATGATGCTGTCCTGAACTGATCTACTGCAATCAAACTGGAGTTTTAGGTAGAAATCTGCATGTCTTGGATATTGTTTCTCTGCAAATTGAGATGTAGTTTTATATTTAAGCTAAGAAGATTAGTGTTCTGATTTGAACTACATGTTTGCGGTAGAATTCCACAGGAGAACAAAAGGTAATATATCATTTTAGGGTGGAAGAGTCGTGAAAATATCTAAAAGGAATGATTCGCTACGGTAGATGATTTATCTCTCATCATCTAATGACTATTGCAAATGTTCAAATAGATTGTTTGACATGAAGCCATGTTGATAACTCGATACCAATCAAGATGCAGAAGATGAAAACACATAGTAAATAAGCAAGAAAAAATTGCTGAACTCCACATGCATCACAAATAAATGCGAAAAATACCTGGTTCTTATAATTAATCATCGAATTACAGATCACAGTTTTGCGGCTTGTGCATCACATGCCTTGCAGGTCTAGTCGGACAGCAACCGACAGGAACTAGTCGATAGTGAACCATCGGCGAGTTAAAAGGCGACAAAAATGATATTTTGCTATCGTCTATGTCGGGGATGACTCTTCTCCTTGTTAATATAATCACGAATGCCTCCAGGAACCAAGTCAATTGCATGGCCATGCATTGCCTTTTTTCACGTCAATGTACTGTAATCAATTTTTTTTCAGACTGTCCTCTCAGCGTAGTGCCGCGGGCGATGCAGGGAACGACAAGGGGACGTAACATTAGCGGGAGGAAATGATTTTGGTAATTAAGCAAACGTCCATGGAGAGGGGGGCCACTAAACCCTTAGATCTTGAGCTTTCATCACATTAATTGTTTTGCCTGCCTATTTTCATGAGCAGGAGAAGTTCGCTGCTTCTCATAAATATAGAATTTCCTCTAGTTGATCTTACTAAAAGTTGACTGATATTTCCCCCCGCCATGATATGACACTGTAAGATTTTAGTTAGACCGAGTCATTAATGAGGCCGGGGCCACAAAACCAAAACCATAAAATGTATGATGCCCATACGTCGATGGTCGTTCTTGCAAAACCGATTTTTTTTTTTTTGTCTCTCTTATAAAGGAAGTCCACTAAAGTTAATTTCTCTTTTGGAGAATTGCTGTTGCCATCACTATTGAGGATCCATTTTTCTTGCTACTTCACAAGAACTTGAACAAGAAACCATCATGGGAGGGGCAGAAAAAGAGAGCTTGAACTACAGAAGATGATGCATCGTGTCGCGAGCTTAAGCCACCTTGTTCATTATTCTTTCACTGGATGTTGCAGAGAAAAAAATCATGCTGGGGTCTTTGAGGTCAACGTTGAGGTGCCCCATGTAGATTGAAAACTTTTTTGCACATTGAGACTGACTTTTATGTATAGAGCCAAAGAAGCTTTACATGGTCGTGCTTCCTTGTACGTGAAGACTTTGCTTATGCATATTCGGCAAAAAGGTTGTGCGAAGTTAGTTGAAAAACCACGTCATGAATCATCAAAAGATTAAAAACTAATTTAATCAATGCTGCCAAGAAGAAAACAAAAGTTTTGGACGACGAAACTCTCACGACAAATTCGCTTTGGCTTGCAGCAACAATCTTCGAAATCTCAGGGACGATGATCAATCGTGCGCTCTTAACAGGACCGAGTTAAAAGAGCAAGTGAATTGCATAGTTCCAAGTAAGTTGAAGTAAGAACTCGAAAAAGATTTCCTTTACAGAGGCCTCTCTTTCTCTCTCTTGGAGCTAAGTACAGCTAGTCATGGGATTATTTATTTGACAAGTTGGGCCAACATCGTGTTGTGCAATGATGTTTTAGTTAGAGACCCGAACAGTTGATCCAGGAGTGAATAAACAGAGTGATTGGCAGACACCCATAAAAAAAGAAAAAAAAAAAAGACAAAAAGAAAGGACTCGTGAACAGCAGGGACGGCCTAGTGTGTCCCCCATATGCAAATTCTGGTATGAAAAATGGCTCCTTGACGATGACGTATAATTCTCATGTCGTGCTCAGAGCCACCGGTCTCCTCCATTATAGTCGAGAAAGGAGGCAAAAGCCTGATGGAAGTTGGGACCAGCATTTGCTAGATGATTATCATGAACACAGTCACTGCTCAGTGCTGCCCAACCCAGACCCTGCACTTGGCTATGATCAGCGAACAGATCATCACTGATCGTGTTGCTGTTATTGCTGTTGAATTGACCTTGGTTAGCGATGCCCGATAAGTCCGAATTCAGGAGCTCTGACAAGCAGATCTCCCCAATCTCAAAGTCATCCATCGACAGATCCGCCGGAATATTCCCCGTGAATGGCGGCAAGACCCCGGTGGGAGCCGGGTCCACTGCCGCCGATGCTGCAATGTCCGTGTTGATAGGATCTTCATTTCGGGGAAGTTCTTGTTCTGGTGGTGGGTCGATGAGGACCTTGGAGCAACTAAACGCATTGGAACGAGCACCGGGCTTACTTGATGGCGACTCGGACGCACTATTATCGTCAGTAGACATTTTCGACGTCTCGGAATGTTTGGGGCTCTTTACTGTACGGGGTCGATCGTCGTCATGTTGATGATTTGGGGATAATTGATCGGCATGACCACTGCGAGATTGGGAATTGGTTGGGTTATTGCTCTGAACCTTCCTGCCCAAGTTGGTGTTCCAGTAGTTCTTTATTTCATTGTCTGTTCGCCCTGGAAGTCTCCCAGCTATCAGAGACCATCTGAACAGAAGTTCCAGTAAGTTCATTTATGCACAGTTAAAAATGACTTGCCAAACCAGCACTTGCGCATAGCGAGATGAGATGAAAAAGTACAGAACAGAAGAAGTTTCACCTGTTCCCCAAAAGCTTGTGAAGCCTGATGATGAGCTCTTCCTCATCAGGAGATATGTTGCCTCTTTTGATGTCAGGCCTCAGGTAGTTCAACCATCTCAGCCTGCAACTCTTGCCACATCTCTTCAACCCTGCAAAAATAAATTTTCCATCCTTAGTCAGACGAAACCTCGTTTCACTAGCGAACGACGACGATTATCTCTCGAGAATCGAACCGCCCGGACGAATCTCGATCTCTCCCGCTATATCCACAAGCTCATTCAAAGCAGACAACAAAAGGAAAAACACACTGGCAAACGCTAGGGACCTGCTTTCTTGGGGAGGTTCCTCCACCTGCCCTCGCCGTGAGCCTTGATGTAGTCGGTGAGGATCCTGTCTTCTTGAGCCGTCCACGCGCCTCTGTTCAAGCCCTCCTTGGAGCAGCAAGGGCTTCTTCCCATCTCTGCAACCTCTCTCTCTCTCCCTCTCTCTCTCTCTCTCTTTTCTCTCTCTGTGTGGCTGTGGTTTTTCTCTGTTTACTTTCCGGGTGTTCTGCAATACCTTCTTCTCCACTGATCCAGAATACTCAGCGCTTATATAGCGACCATCTTTTTGTCACGCTACCACATGCATATACGCACACCGCTCCCTTCGTTTTTGTCCGTTTGCCATACTTCATTTTCCGTGAGGAAGGACGCAACGTAGGCGGGCCCTTCTTGAAAAATTGTTAAATCAACGTGACTGAATTGCCAAAAAGATTATTATTCCCTCTCTCCCCCGACTATTTTTTTTTTCCCATACGTATTTCGAAACCTTTGGTTGCATGTGCCGCTCTCCGGGGACCAGCGCTTGTTACTATATTTTATTTAGCTAATTTCAAACGTTGTCCTATACATACGGTGGATATGCGAGGATCTTTTCGCTCGTCGGCAGATTAAATACAGTTTCATCAGAAGCCATCGGCGGAAATCAAGAACCCTAGCGATGTCTTGGGGAGAAACTAAAATTTTATATGTAAAGATGCGAGAAGAAGTCTCGACTTCCCACGCGCATTAAACGTCCGCATAGAGATATAAAATTTCATCTCAGATCTTATATTGATCTGTATGGTACCTTAAACAAACATGCACGACCCAAACGATGAAAAACAAGGGTACCCTGTCCGAATAAACAAATGCATTACTCGTGAGAAAAGAAGTTGTTGGTTAATCTAATCGGGAACGTGATTTCATGTGATCGCAAAAAGAAAAGTACCGTTCCTCGGCGATTTCGAAGGGAATACGTTCTATCTCGTATTGCGAACCGAAGACCAAATGCGACGGATGATTTTTTTAAGTATCGGCTGAGAGCGGTTGAGCAGTTGTGGGTGTTAGACGCGTGTATATACGGAGACTCGGTAAGTCAAAGAATTCAGACAAACTTGCGGTCGTTAGAAAATACAAAAATAAAAAAACAAAACAAAAAAATGAAGGAAAGACCGGACGGGAATCACCAGCTTTGCAACATCCAGAAATTGGCATGCACGTTCGATGAGGAGAAATCGGAAAATTAAAAATAAAAAGAAATTTGTCGGACTGACAGGCATCTCGTACGTGGAGTTACATTATTTACTATCGTCTTCAGTGCAGTAGACCAACGTGATGATTGTCCCGCATCCCGTAGGTCTCTCTCTCTCTCTCTCACAGTTTCACGTCCCTCGTCTCGAGCTAACTTTCTCGGGCTCCGTCTTGAAAGTTGGTTGGACTTCAGCCGCCTCTCTCTCCCCCTTTCTCTCTCTTTCTCTCTCTCTAGGAATACAAAAGAGTCAAGAAGGGGTGAGAGGTACATTGTACCAATGAAGGCCATAAAAGTAATGACTGACAATATATGGCATCGCTGTTTCGTGGCCCAATCTCATGTTTAGACCGTCCATGTCTCCATCATCTGTTTGTTGGTAGGGAAGAGGCAATTGCTTTGTGGGGGAACCCTAATTTTTTCTTGAAATGGTTGAAGATATATGAGGTTGATTGGATTAGTTTAGTCGCAGGTTGTTCTGCAAATCCAAAAGGGGACGACGGAAATTGTTCATGAACCGCTTTGACGGGCACCTTTATTCAATTATATTTTGGTAAATCAATGGCCATGTCGGCCAATTATGAGTTGGGCCATATGTTCTTGTGCTCTCTTTTCGGTACTTCACTTTTCTTATATGTCATGGTTCAAAACGATCCGACATCCCACGTGTTGGATCCACGTACATTGAAAAGTTTTCGATGTCTTACTAGTTCTAGATTGAGAGTTTATAAGGATAATGACACGTATATCATCCTAATGATTTAAGTTTTTGGAATTGATGAATCGGCTATATCTATACCTTCGTTTTGATGAATTTCCTCATTGAAGTTTTCTCACTCCCCAAATTTAATCTCACAGCCGATTGGGATCTTGGGTACATGGTTCAATGCATTTATCTTTGGATTCAAGGAATTATAATATCCCTAAGTCTAATCAAAGAAAGTAAATCATAAAGTCTAAAGTCCGATAATTTTCAGAAAGATTTCCTCCATCAATTACTTCTTTAAGAGTCAAAGTATGACCCTAGGATTGGACGTACGTGGCACTTGTGAAGCCTTCTACATTTGACTATCTGGTTATCACATGATAATACGCAACGACCCCCTTTTCCACACCTTTCTTCTAGAAATTTCGTACTGTGATGCAAATTCACCTTTGGCCAATATAATAATATAACCAGTATGAAAATATCTAAACGTTGACGCTATTGAATCACAAATAATAAAAGGGTTCTAACCATAAGATTGAGACCTCTACTTCTTTTATGTTTTTTTTCCCCTTAACCATCAATTATATTAGTAATACTAACAATCTTGTGATTTGGAGGCCACATCTAAAGCACTCATTGCCCCGTGATCATCCAAGTCCCACATGACACGACATATTAAATTAGATTGATGAGGATTTGTTATCGATAACGGTTGACTTGAAGCAAATTCATAATTCCGTTTCGATTTTCTCGCTCGCAATAAATTTCGATGTATGCCTTTATCTGAATATAAGCATGATGGCTTTTGTGAATGGAGTAGCAAGATCTTATACAAGACTGTCCCCTTCTTTACTACACACCCAACGAGTTGAAATTTCGAACTCTAGGGCGACATCAAAGCCTCGAAATTGCATGTCTGAAAATTGAGCTATATTGGTGCTTCAAGCAAAAGATGAAACGCCTTGAATTTCCAAAATGTCAAGTGAGACAAGGAAGCCAGAATGTGTCTTTTCTATATCATCTTATGCTGGCATTGGACAATTGAAGCAACAAACTTAGTAGTTGGAAAGCTAACCCATCCAAAGCCCTAGTCCTATATTTATTAAAAAAAAAAAAATTGGCCATAATCACTGCACTCATTCTGCTCATCGAATGGCCAGAGTCTTCTATTGCTTTCCAAGAAACTATTTTTAACAATCTATAAACCGCCCCCCCCCTTAAAATGCCCATAATTTACCCCAATGTCACCTCCATAATCACCACAATCCTTTTCACTTTTGACGAAATTGGTATTTTCATAACTACTCTTGAGAAAATTTGCGGTATGGGTGTGGAAAATCTACGGTCCATCGCCTCCAAACCCCTCTAGATCTTTCCCATTTGAGAACCCTTGAAATCACATCGGAATATGTTGTGAAAAACTTCAAAAGTCTTTGAGAGTAAATTCAATTCATAGAAGTTATTCCCCATAATGACAAATTCCAAATTCCATCTCCTCACGACTCTCTCTCTCTCTCTCTCTCTCTCTCTCTCTCTCTCTCTCTCTCTCTCTCTCATGCATATAAATATTATGATTTAGGAAGAAATGTCCCCAACATAGGGGGCCAAAAAAGGGACCTCAAGGAAGAAAGGTCGATCAAATGTTTGATCCCCAAGGGCACCTCTTCATTAAAGTTCTAATAAGCAGATCTAGCCGACCGAATAACTCAAAGCAGCATTTTAAGAGATCGACCGTCCTCAAATCGTGGTAGCCAGATACCCAACAGACGAAAACCATGATTAAAGGCAAGAATGGCGAGACAATATGTCATCAATGAACATGTGATAAGATAATGACTACCGAGATTCAAACGGTAAATATCAAAACTTTATCGAGTGAGTCGTGAGACGATAATATGCATAAATTATAAAATGCCAAAAAAAAAAAATTGCTCATAAAACCAAATGTTACGGCAGATATTCGCTTTGTATGATGGTGTGGCAATCAACCATCCCTCCACGCATCTGAAAATTAAAGGGACGTAGCATCAACCCTGGCATGATGGTGACGACGTATGGAGAAACGTTTCGAAATCATTAGAAAGGGAGGGAAGGAGCAACTTGCCAAAACATATGCTTTGTGCTCATTTGACGTTGGCCCAACTTGGCCTTGGACATCGAGTGCGCCAATCGTGCTCTCAAGCTGTGCGACATTATTGTTTTGGTGAGCAACGCCTCGGGCAATTGTAGTTTTGCGGGCAGCATTATGGTTGTCGCATTCACATCTTCTTGTGGCCCAACAAATCACTTCCAAGAGCGTAGGGAAATGACGCTTCAGCCCTATGATCGGACACAGGAAATCCGCGCACGGCGGAGCTTTTGTGAAGTCCATGGCCGGTGGAGTGTATCTATAGGATGGGCATCTTGATGCGGTCAGGGTCAGTGAAGACGAGATGAGTGGTTATAGTGAATAGTGATTTGTCATAAAAGAATTACATAGTTGAACTCATTTGTCTTATGTTAAGAGGCTTTGTTTTTATCTTTTGTACAGTCCAAAAACTTGCAAGGCGTAATACCATATATAGATTATTAAGAAAGAAAGACGGAAATGTACGGATTCCTCGTGACCCGTTTAAACCGTGTTGTTTCTCGCCGGAATCCTCGAGCTGCTGCAGCAACAGTTCGAGTAGCAGTATGTTGAATAATTTGAATGAGCTATCCGGTAACGAATATCCCTTCTTGAAAAGTTAGGGGATTTGATAACACCCTAAAAGGATAAGCGAGTTTTGTAGACAGAACATATGACGTTCAATGCTTTTGCTTGGTTGAAACTAGTGTCCAAGAAACTAAGGCAGCTTGATTCCACTTCTTTCCGACATCTTTCCTACAACTATGCCGACCATCGCTCTGCGAGTAGGAATTGCTGCCCGCTGGGTCGGAATATTCCATGGATGTCCAAGTGGCAATTCGTGATTCCTTGTACCTTAATGCTTTATATATAATGACTCTACAAGTACAACTCCTTCTCATAAGGAGGCACGGCAGCTAGTCAGAGATCCGGGTGTTACAGCCTTCCGGTTCAACTTATTTGGCTTTATGGCGTGGTTAGCGATTCTTGATAGACTACAGAACGTTTAGTAGAATGTGAAAATGGTGTGATATTGAAAGCCCCTGTCCAGGGGTCACTGAGCTTCTGGCTATCTACCACTCTAAGAAAGTTCGGGTCCATCGAACTCCAACAGGTTCATCGGCTAACGGGATGGAGAGCTAAGCCGGGCTTTGCAGGCTACCATTGGGTGATGGTGATGCACATTTATCACAGCTGTCATGTTTTCTCGTCGGGCGATCTTGGCTTCTTTCAGCTGCAGCTGCGCAGAGGACAGACTTCATGTGAGTTGAGGGGAGACATGCAGGAGATTGAGGATCGATGAAGCTGTTTCTAACGTGAAGCATCTTACTATTCTTGTACAAAGGGATGATTTTTTTCCCATTCATTGTGCAGATTCGCAGTACGATATTAGGTTTGTCCTCCCTGACTCGAGCTTGTAAAAGGGAGTTCTTCTCCCTTACCTTTTGTTATTCAATGAAATGGATCATAAAAAAAAAAAAAAAAAAGAACCATGCATAAATAATTCCTAATGACCATATTTATGGCATAAGCTTTTATAGACCCATCCCAAATTATTTAGAAAATATCGACCGTCGCGTGGAATGGAGTATTATTTGGGGACACACAACACGTGAACCCTAAGTCCACATCATGCAACGATCGATTAATCAGCATTTATTCGCGCAAAATTTTGTAATCTCCTGAAGAATTAAATGCAAATGGATACGCACGACAGCTTTTGTTTTGGATTTATTTGGATGGTGTGAGAGAGAAACGCGTGAAATTCCCATCATTTCATCAATAGTTGAATCCAAATAAGTAAATGAGCCGACTCTTATGTTGTTGAATTCATATTGGGTTGGTATACGTCAAAGTCGTGACCCTCCCTCCTTCCTAGTGGGGCAATTTTGCATTGAAGTAGGATTATCAATTGGTGCAACTTTAGCAAAAATATAATATTGGACCGACTTTCAATGGTTACTACCTTTTAAGGTACCGATGCTGTATCAAAAATGTCGTCGCAGATTTCCTATACCCAAAGTTGACGTGCACGACATGGAAACTCATGGATTATTTCTCTAACGTTGCTCCCTCAAATACATTTACCTTCACATCCGCAAAAATTTTTACTACAAGATCGTTCAATATAGACAGTTGAAAAACTTAATAAGTTCATTAAAGATCATAAAGAAACGGTATGGAATACTCACATAACAATGATTTTTAGTCAGTCACATCATCACTGATATCATCCTACTTCAATATCGGTGTTACCTCCCATAAAAACTTAGCCTAAACTTGGTTTTACAAAGTTGACCTATGAGATATAGAAATGAGTTTCGTTAGATTAAACTAATTAAGTTACGACATGCACAATACGAGCGGATTCAAATGGAATTTTTCTTCTGATTAATTAATCACCAATATAATCTTGTTTTTATTAGTCCATAATCAAATTATGCACAAGAATCTTCAAACCAAATAATAACAACGCCACCCTCAAGGGAAGTTGGGGACCAGTTTGATTTTTGGACGTTTATTAGGCGACCGCATGACCTTGTCTTCACTTTCCACCTAAAACAAAATCAAGAACACTTTAAAAAAGACATACCTAAACCAATTAATTATCTTAAACGTGCTTAGACTTCAACTTTGCCCTGAAAATTAGCTAGCCAGCACAATACTTTATCGCACTAAACTCATAATTGTGCGTAGTTGTAATAATTTAACGGGAAATCAATACGCGAATTATTATCACTATATTTCTTTTTATTTATTTATGTCAGATGGAAAGGGCCCGGCGGCGCCGGTGGAGACATGGACCACAAAGAACGATTACCTTAATTTAATTCATCAATCTCTATTTGTTTATATTTGGCTACCGCCGTACATGTGTGGTGAATAAGCCTGCCATCGATATGATAATATTGTCTAATGGTCACGAAATTTCATGCAGAGTGCGTTATGTAATCAGCTGGATCTTGGAGCCGTCTCCCTCGGATTCATTCTTATGATGAAAAGATCGCATCATCAAGCATGAGGGCACGACTTATACTGGTCATGTTCCGGCACCACATGTCTGGATTCTCAATGGCCAGTTGAGTATATTTTTATCACTAATTACAGTAAAGATGTGAACTTTTTTAATGATTATCGAGCACAGAGAATCTCGACCGGCTGATGATTATGACGGGATTATTTCAAAGTGCAGCTACTGACTTGAAGAGGAAGCAAATGTTGAATCAATAGGAAGAGGTTCGGGGAAGCTGCCTCTCTCTTCAAAGAGACTTAAGATTTGCTCCTGAAGCTTCTCGATTTCAGTGGTTCGGTCATCAAGATAGCGCCTAGGAGGCTAGGCAAAGCTCCTGATTCTATATTCTGGAGCTTATATTGAAGGGTTTTTTAAAGGAGCTTGCTTGTCACAATCGCCGTCTCTACTATTTGAAACCCTTGCTAGGTTTTCCATTTTTCTGTTAAGATAGTACGCTTGAGCCTTGAACATATGTGCATAAGAATAATTACCAAAAAAGTCTTAGACATATTATGCTCGTGTCAATTCAGTCTCAAACTATTCGATTGTGCCAATTTAATTCTAAACTTTTTTCACATTTTGTTGATTATGTCTATCCGGCCATTTTTTTTTTACTGGAAATTGCCAACATGGATGTTGCATGGCACGGTTGATGTAGACGTAGATATGTTTCAATTTTTTTTTTTCACTAAGGACCGGTAAGGATCGCTAGCCACCCTCACCAACCACTAGGTGAGGGCTTGTAGGCTCTTAATGTGGCTGAGGAGGGCCACAATGCCCTCATCGACCAAAGCAAGGACGTGCAGCCCCTCAATTAAATTTGGCTTGGCCCTCAAGGGTTGACTAGCAATCCTTGCTAGCTCTTGGCCAAAATAAAGTAAAGAAAATAATGGGAAAAAAAACCAAAAAAGGCAATAAAAATTTCAAAAAGTTACTGAAAATGTCAATGTCAATGCTGGCCATGTCATGTAAGATGGTAAATGTTTATGTTACCAATTTTCAGTTTAAATTGACAGGAAATATTTAATTGGCAAAACGTGAAAATGTTTATAATTAAATTGGTACAATTGAAAGTTTAGAACTGAATTGACATAAGTATAATAAATATATAAGACTTTTTTAGTAATCTCCCCTACTTACATACATACATGCGCATAAATCTGTTTTCAATTTAACCTTTGGTCAAATATAGAACACATGAGTACAAGATCAGCTCAATTTCCGCATCGACAGAGACTGCTTAATGAAAGTTTGTCTGTCTTTGGGAGAATGGTTCGACATGTTTGGCCGTTTGAGACTTGGGAATTTTGTATCTTGCTTGTGGATTCTTGTGTTGTGGAGTTATTCTAGTGGTGAGGAGCCGCGTATTCTCTTGATTTCATTCATCGCAGAATCTAGTCTCTGAACTATATAAAAATGTTCATTGACATTACTGAAATCGAATTAATGGAATGACAATACATAATATTTTCATATAATTAAGTGATTAAAATTAGCATGTACTAAAGTTCATATGCTGAAATTAATGGAAGGACATAAAATAAATTTGAAGTACAGGGACGATATTGCATTTTGATCTAAAGTTCAAGGATAATATTGCATGGTAAGTTAAAATTTAGAAATTATCTATGTAATTTTTCTTTTAAACAATCGGAGGCAATAAATGATTACGTGGGCCAAGCGCATGTGGATCACATGGGCCCCGTACGGGCGTCACCAAATCTGATTGGCTCGCATATACTGAACTCACGTGAACCGGGAGCGTATGTCGATGTTTCCAAATAAATCGGTTTCTCACGTGCTACGTCACGTGCGCTCACAAAGTGAAGGGGCCAACCGCGAATGCTTCACGTGTCTTGGCAAAAGCGTGTCGGGGAGCTCCATGATGAAACACTACCACTTCCTTCGGGCGGCTCTTTCTAATAATTTTCAACTTGTGCATGGAAATCTAAATACCTACCCATGAGCAAAACAATACTTAAAGAATGTGTATATCATTAACCAACGTTAAAGCAAACAGATCTGTTGATATTCAAAATTACCTAATTCATTGACTGTTGACTCGAACCGGATAAGACCGAGCAAGACATGGAGAAAGTAAATTTTACTAAGTCCTTTTGGTTGGTTACTATAGATAATCGATGAAGGCAATGGCGAGATGTTGACATGCGATACGAGCGAAAATTATTGAGGGCTGAGCAACGAGTGTCGTTAAATGAGACTTAGCTCAGCCGATGAGAAAATTGAAGCTAAAGTGAAGGTCTATGGACGAAGAACAAGATGCGTGTTCAAGTCACCAAGGCGCTTTTTGTTTATGTTTTTATTTCGTTTTTGAACAGATTTTTTTTTTTTTGTTAACAAACAAAAAAAATACTTACGCGTTTGTTTGCATTTTTGTTAAAAATCTGTTTTTTTTGTTAACACAAAAAAGAAAAACAAAACAAAAAAAAAAGTTGTTTTGTTTAACAACGATTTTTAAGAACAACTTTTCTCTCTCCTCTCTTTTCTTTTCTTTTTCTTCTTCTTTTTCTTTTTCTTTGGCCGGTCGCCGGCCTCGGCCATGGCCGGCGACCGGCCGTCGCGGGCCGGCGACGTCGTCGAGGGCGGCCGAGCCTCGCCCGGCCACCGGCGAGGCTCGGCCTCGTCGGCCACCGCCCGCGACGCCGACTTGGCCACGGGCGGGCGAGGCCGAGCCTCGCCGGTGGCCGGGCGAGCTCGGCCTCGGGATCTGGGCGAGCCCGAGCTCGCGAGCCTCGCCCGCGCCGACCGAGCCTCGCCGGCCGGGCGAGCTCGACCTCTCCGGATCCGGCGAGGCCGAGCTCGCCCGGCCACGGCGAGGCTCGGCCTCGCGGCCACCGCCAGCGACGCCGACCTCGGCCCGGCCCGAGGCCGAGCCTCGCCGTGGGCCGGACGAGCTCGGCCTCGCGGATCTGGGCAAGCCCGAGCTTGCCCGGCCAAGGCGAGGCGAGCCTCGCCGTGGCCGGGCGAGGCCGTCGGCCGGTGGCCCGCCATGGCGAGCGCCGGCGACCGGCCAAAAGAAGAAAAAAAGAAAAAATAAGACAAATATTAAAAAATTAAAAGAAATAAAAAAAAAAAACACAAATTTACCAATCATGTTTTACGTTCTTTTTTTATTCTTTGAACAAGTTTACCAAACGTGTTTTTACGGTCAAAAATTGTTCCCTAACGAAATAATTTTTTCTATTTATGTTCTCGAACAAAAAAGAATGCAAATACAAACAAACGCACCCCAAGCTAACAAAATCAGCGGCATTCGTAACAACCCAAATCAATCTTGAAGCCATCACCCATCACCAGTTTGTGTAGCCATAAATATTGAAAGCCATGAATGAAAATGATCGAGAAACATGGGTTGTTATAACCATCAGGAGAAGGGATTGCAAATTGCGGAAGATACGATCGTCCCGGGATGAGTGATGAAGCCACATAATTTTGTAAACATATGTTGCTAAATTCCATGAGTCACTTAGGGTGTTATTTACTTCTATTGTAACTATTGTTAACCATTATTAGTAGCTATAAGTATTAGGATTGCAATTTGAGCAAGTGACCTTCCATCAATCAATGAATACTGGTTATTCAGTCTTATCTTTTTTTCTTTTTTTACATTCAAGTATTTATTTACATGACTGGCCACATTTACCTCCAATTTTCGTACCTTTAATTTTTTTCGTCTGAGAATTGACAAAAGACCCTTTATATCCTTTGTTAATTTCCATATGGATCCACATTTCAAACGCTTTTTTTACCAAACAAAATCATATCCGATTATTCAAATGTCTTGTGTTGACTAAAGTACATAAGGCCTTACCAAACTTACCTTTTGGACACAAGAAAATTTTTCCAATGTTCAACACAAAAGGTATAATACTCAAAGATGAAACCCTGATTTAGCATGTTTCCGGTCATTACCTACTCGGAATCTAAGGATACGCATGACAAAATTTCTAGAACAGAAATTGATTTCTGACCAGAAATTGATTTCTCAGTTTCTACTTTAAAAATTGAAAAGTTAAAAATTTTAGCTTCTAATTTCTTCTTCAAATCTATTTCTAGAATAAAACTCTATTCCGTAAATGGAAAAGTCAAATCGCGTTATCAAACGGGTTTTTTTGAAATCGTTTAAACGTAAAAAAAAAAAAAATAGAGAAGTAAAAATTTTATCATATGCGCCCTAAATGCTAAGCGCTTCGACGGAGCTCTGGGAGACTCGTAAACAAAAGTGAAAAGGGACAAAAGATCACATGGGAGTTGGCATCGACCAGCTGTTCGTTGGAAGGTTTCCCCATGTCTCCGGAGCTGGAAATCGTCCGTGCGTTATGATCCTAGGGTTCCGATTTCTGCGCAGTGGACCCAGCTCTCGTTCAATTATCATTCACCTCTGTATTTTTTTCGTTGCGTCGTGAGGTACAAGCGCACGGTCTTGTCAATACGCCTTGCAGTTCTTTGGATTTGCTTGTGGCCACTACCTCCCTGCCATGGCTGTAAACGCTGAATGCACGGCGGGTACCGTTTCTTCGTCGTATAAATATGCGCACGTCCCGCTTGCCAACCCGAGAAAAGACAATTTCAAAGGTAAGTCACGTGTCAATAAGAAAAGAAATTAGAATTTTACTAACACGACAATTCTTAGAGTAGCGTGCGAATATAAGTCACAAATTTTGATCTTATAATAATTTATAATTATTTATAATTTAATTTTTTATGATCTAAAATAGACTGTTATTCTTAGAATATATTAAAGGTTGTCACATAATCATTTTTCAAAAAATTATTAGGTCAATAAAGCGCAGCATGCGTGGGAAACCGAAGTTGGAGAGTCGTGAAAGGCGAGACCTACGTGGGCCATCAACGAATGCAAGGGTCCATGTATATTTAGCTGCGGGTACAGGGTTCATTAAATAAGAGGCATGGGCACTTTTATCGTACACACGCCCCATGGCCAAGCATGAAAATAAGGAGAATCACATGTTGGTCCATGAAATCAGAGACCATGATCATCTTATCAATCAGTTGGAAAATTCTTATAGAAAGGAGTATTTTAATGCACGAACATGAGGACTCCGCTACTCGTAGGTCATGAAATGTCTTGCAAGTCCCATGAGCTAGTAAGTCTAGGCCTTTGAATTGTTCAGGTGCTTCTAATTTAAAACAATTTGCACTAGGGATGAGCATGGTTCCACAGTAAAACCTAAAACCGGATTAAAGGGAATTTGTTTGGTTTTGGCTTTTGAGGTATACAAGATAAGTTCTAGGGTCCAAAAATTGGAGAATCTATTTCAACGGGTAAGTTCCAGGTTCTACCTACTTAGAACTTAGAATAAGTTTTTATGTTTTTCTTAGTTTATATCTTCTTGCAATCCCACAGTATTCTATAGCGTCCAATGATTAGTGTATAATCTGAAACTATTAGTATAAGTTTTCATTTTATGATTGAGACTTTTACTTTATTAATATTTTATATTTTTTGTTTGTCTAAATATAAGTTATTGTCAGTAGATTGTATTAACAAGTAATGGTTATTTAAGGTAATAATTTACTACAATTGTTCAATTAATAATATAGGTAAAACTTGAGTAAACTCTAAAATCGATCCTGGAGCCTTTGATAGGGTAAGTTCCAGGTTCCTAAAAATAAGGAACCTATTTTAATAGGTAGGTTCCAAGTTTCAGATGGAACCTATAGAGAATTAGGAACTGCTCTTCCCTAATTTGCACATATTAGGTGGATTTGGAACAAGTGACCTTTACTTAGTTGAAAATCCACAATATCAACCAACCACGCCAATCCGGAAGGATAATAATGTGATTAAAATATATAGGGCTTGTTGGCCCAATTTCTCGACGGCTTAAATATACATAAACTTCTTGAAAACGATTAATCTAATGCAATATATCGAAGCCCGGATCACGAGGTCAAATCCCGAAATTCCCTCTTGTTTTTCATCCCGATTATGTACTTGGGGAAGGGAAAATGGAGTCGAACTCTTATCCTTGCGTAACAAGCAGTTCAAAGAGTAAGCCACCATAAAATAGATTTATACATCATGATGAACCAAAAGTTTAAAGACCACATTAAATAAATGAAAAATTTAAGTTTGACATTGTACATTAGTTTAAAATTCAAAGAATGTGTCATTATCCTATTCTTAAATCTCTTCATGGATCACGGATCTTATCGGGAGTGAAAAGATGAATATAATATATCGTTGCAAAAGCTGGATGTGGTACTACCTACACGAGGGTTGATACAAGAGACGGTTGACAATAATGGCATTATATATACTCACACCGTCATACAAAATTGTATCCATAATCATCATATATTCATCTTATCTTCAAATTATTTGGAATATATAGTTGAAAAAAAAGACAATGGATATTTTAAAATTTATACTAGAACATTTGTTTCTCTATTTAATTCTAATAAAAGGCCCCCGTTACCAAAACAATAAATCTTTTGTTTATTGGGAATCAGAAATAATTTAGTGTCGGCAAAGTATTAGAGTGGAGGGGGCAGAAATAGAATGGGGTCATGGGGTAATAGTACATATAGCCTCTATCACTGTGCCCGCCGTGTTAAAAATGAAGGGACAAGACAAAAGGAAGAGACCCCAATGAAAATTTGGAATTGACTATTCTACGCAAGCCAACCACGTCTCTATCGAGGCATGATCCAGCTTGGATCATCACGGGAAACAATAATAATTTCAAACGACTAAGAAAAATCATTAAAGCAGTTGCCAATTGTTGCTAATCCATCACCTTAATTTATTTAATACGGTCCCTATATTATTGGTACGTGTTCATGTGATATTTTCATTTGTTGAAATGACAAATAAAACTTTATTTTGATGATTAGAGTTATTATATGCCCAGTTGGATTTTTAAAAAGTGACGAGTGAGTCCATTTACTTTAGACAAGGAATCGAGAAGGAAAAGAAAACTAACTAATATTAATATGTCCATAATGGAATAATCTATTTTCTTTTGCCCACTATCCAAATTCAACAAATTAGTCACGTCAACAAATTTCATTGACTTGAATTAGCAGAAGGATAGCATTTGGCATTTTTATATAGTCCGAAGACTAAAATGACTATTTACGGATTATTCATAGATCATATCAAATAAATTAAAAATTTAAATATCAAAATACACGTGGGATTAAAGTTTATAGACCATTTGTGTTATTTTCTCTGTTGAAATCTAGTCCCAATATCTCAAATTCCACAAGCTGCATGTGAAATTTCTACGTGCGTAGGTAGGCAAATCGATTAGGAACTTGCTAGTGCGAAAGGACACTGTTCACAACTTGACCATTCTTAGCTTGACCATACGCATGAGGAGGCAATAATGGACACAACTTCAATTTTGGTGAATGATTAACTTGCCTTTTACGCAGCATATCTTGTTAAGTGCCCCAAGTTTCAACCGCAGCGTACTTAGCTAGGGGCTCAATCTCAGTTGAACTAGCGTGATCGATTTGATTTGTACATTCCAAGGGGTGAAAAATTTCTTCGAGGTTGAATGTTGCGGCTCTTAAGATTTGACAGCAATGATGTGCAAGTTGGATAAAGACCAAGCATCAATTGTCTGACGTGATGGCTGGTGGAATGTGAATTCGTTATCATTAACAAATGATAAAATGTCAAACTTCTATCACAAGAAAATTCTCTGTCGGCAGCTTGACGAATTGAAAACTCGCGTTATGCGTTTAATTTCTATATGTATGTCACTCCTTAACGGCTAAGTCAACAATTGGCAATTACATAATCAGCTTCATATCTGTATAATCTGAATTTTTGGGGTAATTAGTCATGCACTCGATTGGTACAATCTCCAAGCCAGGTGGGCATCAATGGGTTGAGTCAAGTTGGATCAAATTTCCACACTACTTGACCTAAACTATAGGGGATATGTGCTTTTTTGGGAGAATTATCAAAAAAGTCACAAACATATTGTAATTGTGTCAATTCAGTCATAAACTCTCTTTTTTTTTTTGCCAATTTAGTCTTAAACATTTTACAATTGTCTTGGTCCGACCATCCGACCAAAATTAGCGATCGGCCGCGTGAACGTCGGTCGGGACACGGTGACCGTGACGAACGATGTGGCATTTTTAAATTTTTTTTTTTTTTTGAATTTTTTTTCCCATCTTCTCCTTCCTCTAGCCAGCCAAAGGCGAGGGCCGGCGAGGGCCGGCGAGGCCGCCGTCGCCAGATTTGGCGAGGCTCGGCCTTGCCCAGCCATGGCGAGATCGAGCCTCTACGACCCGAGCAAGAGCTTTAGCTTGAATCGACGAAGGAAGCAGCAATCTTCTTTCTCGTGAATCCATCAAGCAGTACGCCTAAAGCCGTCGCAAGGAACACCTGCAGTCGCTCCTTCCAAACCACCGGCTTCGAAGGATCGACCCATCGGTAGTTTTCTTGAGGGACTGGTTCTTCGGCGGGCACCAATCAGCAAGTAAAATCAACTCGAATCATGTCGAGTTTCGAACTTTTTAGTGTTCCACTTGCTGGAATTTCTGATCATGGACTCTGTTGAGGTGATTAGGGTTCCTGGGTTGAAGGGTCTTCGCTCGGAACACGAGGGTCGTTCTTGGATCTCCGGATATACCAGCGAGTTCGCTAGTGGCCAGTGAGGCTCGACCTAGCCAGATCTGGCGACGGCGGCCTCGCCCTACCGTCGCCAGGCGAGGCTTGCCTTCGCCAGTGGAGCCTCGCTGACCAAAGGAAGGAGAAGATGGAAAAAAAGAAATCAAAATTTTAAAAAATTAAAAATTTTGAAAAAAAAATTATTTAAAAATGCCACATCAGCGTTCACCAGCCAACTGTCCCCGGCCGGCGTCCACGTCGCCGACCGACCGGCCAATTTTGGTCAGATGGATTGAATTGGCACAATTGTAAAAGGTTTGGACTAAATTGGCCAAAAAAAAAGTTTATGACTGAATTGACACAATTAAAATATGTTTAGGACTTTTTTGGTAATTCTCCCGTACTTTTCTCTTACCCGAACCTGACTCAAAATGCATATGACCCGAAATAAAAGCATGAGTCAGGTCAATTTGGGTAGTTTTTGTTTTTTGTTTTTTTTTTCCTTTAATTATTACAAGCATAATTCAGAATTTGACGATGTTGATTCATGATGAAAATAACACTGCCCATAAAAATGAGACCTTTGGGCTTTTCATAAATCATAATAGATAATACCAATTGGCAAATGCAACTTTAATAACCTAATCTAATTTTACATATCAAGAACAAAGAACATCTTTGTTGGGCTTGACAAAGGGGAAAGTGAATGCTGTTCAGATCAGCATTGTCGCTTGCATCAAACCAATGAGATATTCCAAGTTCGAGAGACGAAGTGAGTTATGAACAACGTCAACTATGTCAACATCAAAAGAGTGGACTTTCATGGTTACATCAATTAGTGGTAGAAGATCAGTGTCCTGTACATGATCCAGTGAGAAAACAATGTTACATTCTCCTCAGGAAGTCATCTCGGTCTTAGCCGGTTTAGCAAAGAAAGGACAAAAGCACGAAAAAAGTTCATTCGGACATCTAAGAGAAAAAATATGAAAAAGAACAGTATATCAACTCCAAAGTCTGGAAATTCAAGCTACACAAAGTTATAAATAATTTGAGTTAACCTTGTCTTAAGAAGAACTTAAAAAGTCCTTTAGCTACCAAAACTTGCTAATCTAAGTATGATTGATATACCAAAAATAGCAAAAAGTTAGTGCAACCTTCATAAGCTTTTGTTAAAATTTTGACATTTTTGCAACATAATGATCATTGTCTATTTTAAGAGAAACCCAACCTAAAAGCTTTAGTAGTAGGTGCACCCGAGTGCATTTGCGTATATAGCCAACCTAGACATCATGACTGAACAATACGTATTTTCTATTTCTATCGCGACCTAGACCTCGTGACCTCGTGATTATCTGCAGAGAGATAAGATGAAGAGCAACTGCAAGGCAACTTCCTCCTGAAGTATAAATTGGTTTAACAAGTACCAGTGTCCAACTTCATCAATCATCCAGACAAATCAAATCTCTAGATGGGTGACAGAGATTTGTGATTGGCCTCATGAATTGGCTTCTTACAAACTCAAAATCTTGTTCAAACGTGGCCTCTCAAGGCCCAAAACAAAAATCCACCCAAGAAAGGCCCAATCACCCCAAAAGGAAGTAGAGAAAGAAAAGGATAATCTTCACCCATATCCTCTCGCTCTCCACTGTCCACACCTCTCAGCTTCCGTATCTTGTCTCATCAGCAATCTTAAAAGGTTAGTTCTCTCCCGTGCTCGATCAACATTAAGATTTCAAATTCAATGTTTTCTACTACATCAACCTGGTGAGAATGGTGTGCATTTAAGTAGCATATCTTGCTGTGTAGCTCTTTCACCTCACATGATTCTGCTGTGTAGCTCTTTCAAAGTAGCTTGTCTCTGAGGATGATACCAATATGCAGAGCATATGCTTCTCTGTACTTGCTTTAAAAGATTCAATTTGTATCTCAATTCTTGAGAATTTTGCTTCATTGTCGTGATTAATTCATACATCTGTGGCTGGTGGTGCAGACTGCAGACTAGTGGGGGAGTGAATTGGGGGGGAGAGAGAGATGGAAAACGTAACAGCAAGTGAGATTGCAGGTTTTGGGGTGGGCACTCTGCTTCTGTGTGCCACAATTGCTGCTCCAAGAGTTGACTCTTTCATTTCTGCTTCACAGAGGAGGTTTCTGCTGCTCCTTGCCCTTTTCTACTTTACTTCAGATGCCTTCATATGCTGTTGGGTTTTGCTTCTGTTTAGAACTTGGTTTTGCCAGTTTCAGGCTAGTTTTTAAAGAGAAACTATTAAAGGATTCTTGTTCAAAGAGGAAGTCATCGAATATCTAGAAAGCCTTTTTGCATGGTATTTGGATTTGGATTTTCCCATGAACTACTTTTTATCGCCTTTCTTCTTGTTCTTTATGTTTGGATGAGCTGACCGTGATCTGCAAAGGGTTCATTCCTAAAATTATTTGTTAAGTCTCCGTGATAAGAGATGTTTGAAACGCTGGGCTTTCATTTGAATTATGACAACTCTTTTTCTCCCTTTTGTTTGGTTTAACTTTAATCAGTTCAGCTGCCATCTGCTGACTGTGTAGAGAAATTGTTTGCAATCGCCTGTAAAATCTGAAGTTTGGACCGGAAATTATGGAAATGCAATGGCGCGTCAATTCTGTTTCTTGAGCACAATTCTTTTTTTTTTCTCACACAAGGTTGCTTCATCTAAGCATTCTGATAATGACCTGCCTATGTCTTATCGTGTGCAGCTCACTTGGTATGTGCACGAAATGCGGTGACCTGAAGCTAATAGCGTGCTCGACGTGTCGTGGAGTTGGATCGGTCAAGGAAGGCGGGCTTATCAGATTCAATTTCGTGGACGATTTATATCAATCGCTTGGTGGCGATGAACCAGGTGTGAAAACCACACCATGCACGCAGTGTCGAGCTAGAGGTCATTTTCGTTGCCCAAATTGCTCTAAATCGCAGTAATCAAAGTCCGGCTTTTCCTTCAGCTTAAGTAAGAGGACAAAATTATTTTGGGGGCCAGGCAAATTGTTTGTGCAGCGCACACACCTTTCCTTTTCTGTAACATAGACCGGTATCTGTTTGGATTTGTCATAGCGTAATGACCCAAAAGATGGATTATTTTGTAGGGGCTGGAGAGTTTCTCTGCCTTGTTCTAATAGAGGTAACACTTGCAGAAACAACTGTTGTTGAATACAGAGAATCAAATTCACGGACTTGTTGCGTACTGTAAATAGAACAGCTTGGCTAAGTATCAGAAGTGGTGAAAGTCCAAATTTTAAAGGAGAATTCAGTTCATGTGGAGGGAACTTCCTGCAGCTCCTTCACCTTGGTGATATAATCAGCCATTGCTTCTTCCTTGCTCTTCCCTGAAAAAATAACCCATAAAAGACAGAAACCGAACGATTCCTTTTCAGGTTAGAAGAAATTCCACAGACTGGTAAGTTTCAGATGAATGGCTTGATTTGATTGTAGCTCAGATCTTCAACTGCTTTCCAAGCATCCCATTTCACCCTCTCCGCAGGGCTGAAGAAGCCGGGCCGACCTGGCATTGCAAAGAGGTTAATCAGGGCGCAATCGCGAATAGTTTCAGAGAAAACATCGGTCCCAAGAATTCTCTTTTTTAACTGGTATTGACAGCTCCTATGGTGGCTTGCTTATACAGCCCATAGAGCACCAGCTTGTCTGCATCTTTCGTGCTCGCGGGCAACGATTTGGCCTTCTCTGCGTATTCCTTGAACTCATCCTGCCGCGAAACACGAAATCAGGAAAGAAAGACAAAGTGCGAAAACAAGAACGCGATGCAAGAACACAAAGAGACGATAAGGGCATCATGACGAGAACCTCTAAAGCCATCTTCTTTTCAGCAGACTGCGGCCACGAAGGATCTCTTCCTCTCGTTTAAAAGCGAGCTCGCATTGGCCTGGCAAGGCGATGCGAACAAGAGAGATCTTTCTTGGGTGGTACGTCTGATGGTTGAGCCAACCTCGGCCTACTTGTAGCTTCTTCCCTTCTTTTCCCTTTCTTGTTTTTCCCCCCTGCGAAAAATGGATGCTTGGCGAGCGGAACATGCCGTTATCTGTTGTTACCTTAATTTGATCTAACGCGACTTTAGACAAACCCATATTTTCGATCGTCAAGAAATGGACCCCAACATGCGCAATGACTCGGATCTCATGAGCCCGCGGACTCAGCATTCCTGCCTGTTATCAAGCAAGCATGCCAAGGCGCAACTCGCGCAATCCGACCGGCCATCCGCCCGCCACAGACAGTTGCCATTGGCGGCAAACCGATGCCTCATATGGATCATGGCAGACCTACATCCCAATGGGTGCCGAAACACTGGATCCACTGCATTTGAAGAGATGGAAAGTTGAAAATCATGTCGTTCCGTACCTAATCTCACTTATAGCGTACGCGCGCAGGGTTTAATAATCAAGCCAATCAACTTTGATAACATCAAAATCCATTATTCGGCATCGGGGGATTTCCCCGCATGATCTCGGGATCAACAGTGAAACCATGGAGTTGCATCATAAGCTCGATCCTAGATCTGGGAAAAAGGAGCGGGGCGGGTGCGGATGGCAATCATGGCGACATTAAACTAATCCCGAAATTCCCATTTTTGTCAACTGAAGAATACTTGTTAGATAACACCTTTTTTTCCCCAACTTGACCGTCTCGATTAAGGCGAGGGGCGAAAGATCTCTCCCGGGTTGTCTTATCGTCGGGCGTCAATAACGACGACTTTACTTTGTCCCTTGATTATTGCCAGGGAACTAGAAACCTTAATAATGACCTGTCCCTATCTAGTCCCGTGGATTCCAACGTTAGATTAAACGACAAAAAAAAAAAAAAGGAAAGGAAGGGAAAGAAATGGAGAACCGGGATGATGTGGCCATCATTCGCCGTCCACCTACTTTAGGATTTTTTATCCGGACGTGTTCGATGGTCCGCGAGAAATACGTTGCCTTGGTAGCGCACTCAAATGTCCCACATCGACAACACCCCTTCATGACTACTTCGCAAAAATGGTATAGTTACGTCTCCAGTTACGCCCAACAGATAGTATTAACATGACGAATAATTTGAAATTGATGAATTTATTCTCAATTAATCCTTTAACCAATCAAAAGTCCTTAACTGATATTCATCTAACAACTTTATCTTAAATCGGTACACCTATGATAAATTTATTCTATATTAGTTTTTCATTTCATTTTACAGTCAAATTACTGAGTTTGATAACACTTGACGGTTGACTGATGTATCAATTTGAGATTTTACTCTCTATTTATCACAGTTGTAGCAATTTTATAGTTTTTTATGGTGTTAATTCAATTTAACAGGGGATATATTTATCACAAATGTATCAGTACCAATTTAGGCTTTTTTTCGTCATTTGATGTAAATTTATCACATGTATACCAGTTTGAAGTTTTTAATGGAAAAAAAATTAATTTGAGGTAAATTTATCATACATATATCAATTTAGGATTTTTCGTGATATTAATTTTAAAAATAATTAGTCGATGATAAAATATCTCATTATCAATAATAATTTATGTTTAAATATTTTTGTGAAATTACTTCACTAGTTGAATTTATAAGCTATACAAACGAATCATTTTTAAAAAAGTATTTTCCAAACAAAAATTTTTTTTGGTAAGATATTTTCCAAACATTGATTTTTCGCAAAACAAATAAAGTTGTAAATACTAACTATTCTGACGTTTTTCTCAAAAATACAAAATACGTAGTCCAAGTTGGCATATGAAAAGTCTTGATTGACCATGATCATCACAATGCAAAGGAACACTTAGGCAATAAAAAAAAAATTGTCTTCTATTATTTTTGTTATGCCAAATATCACTCTAAATTATGCCCATTATAACATAGGAATTTCAATTTTTTTGTGTCACGAAAAACTTAAATTTTGCCCACTGTAACACAAACATTACAAGCTTCTTTTATGTTGCGAAAAAAACCCAAATTTATTTGTCGCACTATATAAGTTCAAGGGTTTTATGAAACCAAAAAGAAATTAGGGTATTTGTGTGATGGTGGCTAAGTTTAGGCTTTTTAGTAACACAAAAAAAAAAAAAAAAAGTTACGGATATCTATGTCACAATGAGCATAGTTTAAAAATTTTCGTGGTATTAACCCTTTTTATTTTCACCCAAAAGCATATAATATATTTTTCAAATTGATAGCTCGTCCATTACACACTTTGGACTAAAATTCAAGAACTATTGATTGATTCGAGATGAAAATTTTACTCGGGTAATTCCCACATAACTTTTTTTTTTTTGTCAATTGTTCAAATTTAACGAATCGGAAGCCACATCGACAATTTTTTTGTCAATCTAAGGATTAGATTGAACATATTAATAGTTCATGAACTATATTAAATAAATTAAAGTACAATAATAACATTGTAGATCTAGCCAAAGTTTATAAACTATTCGTACCATTTTTCTTATATTTTTATGCAAATTATGCTTTCTATAATTAAGGATGAGCAATTTTGGGTTTTTTTCGGTTTTGTACAGGTTCTTTTAAGAATCCGAAACTTCTCTGCTGGAACAAATTCCTTATTTTTTGAAATCGAACTTATACTACATTTCTTGGAACCCATAGGTTCTATAATTTATCCATATTCCATCTATATTATTAATGGAATGATAGTAGTGAATTATCATATTTAATGACCACCATTTACTGCTACAATTCATTGACCACACTTTACACACACACACATGAAAAATACAAAACATTAATAAATTAAAAGTCTTGGTCATATACAATCACTCAGATTAATGGTTATAGATTATATACTCATCATCAAATGTCATAAAATATTACATAATCGCACGACAACATATATAAAGAAAACACAAAAACTTATTTCAAATTTTAAGTTATGGGTTCTAATTATAGGTTCTACCTACCTATAATCTAAAATATATCCGTCAAAATATGTATCTCAATTTTTAAAATTTAGAATCTATCCTACATAACGTGAAACCTATGACCGATTCTCAAGGTTCCCAACTAGTTCCAGGTTTCAATTTCTATTTTGAAATCAGGCTTGTTCCTATCTATAACCGCGTGTTTTACGATGGAAATCGTAACTCTGGGGGAATCAAAATTCGGTGAAAACGATTGGAAAATAAGAGGGTCTCTCTGACTTTTCATTAGGTGTACGAACTCACCAATGTCTAAATTAATTTTGCCGTCCACGATATCTCCAAAAGCTATAGGACTCCGCCAAGCCGCGCGTGAACGTACATTGTCGGCACGCACTGCCCGGAGGCCTCTGAAGCAGTTCCAGAAAAGCGAAATGGCTGCGCTTAATTGATTCCTTTTCATTATAATTGGTGATTTGGGATTCTATTCGATCGATTAATAAATTTATATATTTAGCTTTTCTGATAAATTTCTCAGTTGATTACGTGATAAAACTTATATCCAAACTACTATATAAAGCATAAATATTTTTAAAAAGAGGCTCTTAATTTCATGGGATTTCAGTATTTTATGTCATCCTTACACCTTTCCCATTACTTGTTTTATAAATAGCATAAACGTATAGGTTTGCATTATCCTTTGCATACTTTAATTCTAAAGTTTTTGGTCTTTCATATAAAAAGTTCAAAGCTTGAAATAAATTTCTCTCAAAGGATTTATAAATTAATTATTTTGTACGATGTACTTTCATCAATTTCTTTACAAAAGTGTGGTTCCATCCTTTTCTTTTATTCATGTCCTCTTAGTAGGGTGGTTTTGCTTGATCCTTCGAATGTCGCTGTCTGATGAACGCGCGTGTGTACATTTGCTAGTTTAAAATGTGGAAAATAAAAACACATGCTAACCGTATGGCAAACCATCAATTCACAACTCAAGCATATCCTAGTCAAATCTGCCAATTTTTCTTAAACCGAAAAGAACATTAAAAGCGGTGAAATATCTCATACACTAATCTCATTTCAGCTATCAATTTTAGCTCTTAGGTCATATTTTTTTTTTTATGATATTGAAGTTAGATTTTATCCCAATTTATTTCGCGCCCACTCATCGAATTTCACATGTCATTTATGACTTGGCTTGCATTCAAGATTCTATTGTTTTATATGTCCTCTATATACACATGATCGAATTTTCCAACCATGAACAATATCATCCGACATTCTTAACAATAGTAGAATTTGCCACTCTTCTCTATCAACAGCAAAAAAATTTTGCTAGTGTAGACCGTAGTAGAACGAACCCTCCATTTTTGTCTTTTCCCTTGGGAAAATCCAAGTCAGTTTTCTAGTCGTTCGAGCCCTATGATAAGGTCACCTGGCTACGAGGGGAACATCGTCGTCCTAACGCAAGAGGTTGCGAAGAAACTCACGAATATGTCCCAAAAAATCTTATTACCCTTTTCGGACTTTTATGCCCTCGACCCATTGTTGGGTTTTAGTACTATAACGTCATGTTCGAAATAGTAAATTCACGCTTCTCACACAGTATTCCTGTACTTTTGACACTCGGTAATTGCAAAGTAGATAATATGGTAAACATGTATTTTCCAAATATTTTTATTTATCTTCTACTAAAATCGTAGATTTTTTTTTTTTTCGAAATTCGTCGCACTGGAAATATGTCGGAAATTAAACACGAGGGTCTCAAAATGGCGAGCACGTGTCGCGTTTTAACTGGTGCAAGAGTGTATTGAAAGGACACTTTTTTATTATTTATTTATTTATTTAAAATTCCAGCTTCCCATTCTCGGCCAAAACGAAGATCCGCTAGCTGGAGTACATCGAGCTGTCCACCCCTGAATCCATGCTAATTGCGTCACGATTTCTTTTCATTTTTTCTTTTACTGTTCTTAAAAAAAAAAAAAGGGAGGAAAATCCAAGACTAATTTGTTTTTCCTTGTTTTCCTTTCTCCCCCATTAGTGGGTCCTCTTCGATAATTAATAATGACAATAATGATAATAATCCACGGCTAATCAGGCTTATTCCCATCGTACTCACGCGCATCTAATCGGCATGCCTCAAGTCCTCATCGTCGATTTGGCCTTCAAGCGAGAGGGAGTGCAAATCATGCAATCGTCTCTCCACTTCCCAATTTTTAAGATTTTAGGGGAGATAAAAACGATTATATGCTTGACCGTATAAGAATGGCGTGAAATTAATTCCGACCATCGGTTAATTAAATCCTTGATGTTTTACTTTGACCAAATTTCGTTACATTTCTAAATACGAGCAGTCACGTTTCAAGTTTACATTTTTCTTGAAATTTTCTCTCGGCTCTAAGAAAGGGTGAGGTGGGAGACATGCAGAGGTTTCCAACCCCTATAATCCACCTATAATGAGTTTAAAACTCGATTGCACTTTTCATACGTTGAGAGCTGAATTATTATCGTCATTATCATTATTTTTATTTTTTTTGGAGTCTGTTGAGAGCTGAATTAGCCAGATCAAAATTCAATCGATTGTTTTTATTTCCGGGGTAAAACCATTCGGACAGGAAGCCACGTGGCATCACCGGTCTGGAGGGGGGAACAGGAGGGACGAGGCGGAAAAGTAGGAAAAAAAGGGAAAAAACAAATTAACTATAGCTGGATATTACAGACGAAGTGTAGATAGATAGAGCCATACGAGATTGAGACACCGGGGAGGGGGACCAAGCGTGACTCTCAAAATCTACTCATTCTCTCTCTCCTCTCTCTCTCTCTCTAAAAGATCTCAAGCTCTGAATTCGTAGAGAAAAAGAAAGGGCCTCCTCGTCCTCCTCCGTCGCCCAAGAAGATTGTCCGGCCGAGCTGCTGCTTCGACGCCGCCCCCCTTTTCGCGGATTTTCATGATGTCCCGGATTCTCCAGGTACGCGGTCCGATTGTCTTCCTTCCCCCGGTCGTGTTTTTTTTTTTTTTTTTTTGCGTACTTCCGCCTGCGAGTGATGGAGACTCCGTGCTATCTTTTCTTGGGTCATTCTTTGCTCTCGCCAGCGATGGGGGGAAGGGGGAGGGAAAAAAAAAAAAACGAGTCTTTGTGCTGTTTAGATCGTCGAATTCTCAGCTGCTGCTTCTTCTTCTTCTTCTTCTTGTTTTCTAGAGGGGAGTTCTCGCGGTTTCGAAATTCGTCGGTTTTGATGAGCCCGTGAATCTTTTGCATGTGAGCGTGTAAATCTCCCTCCCTTACGGACCTGCGGATTCTCAAAATCGGGTTTTGGTCGATACCCAGATTTCTTTTCGAGCTGCCGCTCTGGCTGTCTCGGCATTTCTGGAGCTCACACGGTCCGGCAGACCAAAAAGCTTCGATCTTTTTATCCTTGTCCCACTGACACTACTGCTGCCCCCTCTACCCTCGTTGATTCTTCTCGGAATTTCGTTGAATTGGCTGTTCCTACAGTGATTTGAACCCGCGACTGTTGCTGTCTGCTCTTATTAAAGATCGGAACAATGCTGTAAATGCGGGTTCCAACAGTGGTGCCCCCTCTCTCTTCCTCATGTTTTGGCCCCTGATCTTTTCTCTGCATCATTTCGACCTTTTCTTTTCCGCCAGATTCTTCTTTTGGGACACTGAGCTTTAGGTGGGCTTTTTTCTCAGTACAATGAAAAGGGATTCCTTTTTATAGAAACGGGATCTGCTTTTTCTCCACATCTTGCGAGCAACAATAATAGCAGCAATAATAGACTCATAATATTAATATCCATAGTTATCATCATCATCATCATCATCATCATCGAAAAATTTCTTTTTTGTAATCCGATCCCTCCCTCTCCCTCTGCGAGAAAACAAAGTACCCTTTGAGGTCATGATTTCGCCCATTGGACCCTGTCTTTTATGCCGAATGCCATAAACAAATCCCAACATTGCGTTTCCTTACTCCCTTTATTTTTAAACTGTCTTTTGGGGGTTCTGCTCGGGGTAGGCATCCACTGTTTAAAGAATGGATATTTGGATTATGGGTGTCTGTAATATTAAAGTAATATCGCATCTCCAGAAGCTTCAAAAATTTTAAGCCCGAAAAGAATAATAAATTATATCATCTGATCTACTTGTTCCGTAGTGGGGCTGACGTGAAATGTCAAAGCACGCAGAACACAAAGGAAGAGAGAGAGAGAGAGAGAGTGAAGTATTATCAGAACAAGAATATTGTACTGCTGCTGCTGGAAATTTATGCCTCATCTTTTCTTGTTATGGGCCTGTTAATAAGAACATTATCTCACTTGCTGTCCTTTATTCTCCTTCTTCCTCTTGAACAGGGCAGATTCAGATTCTGAACAAAGATAGATTTTTTATCCCATCTCTCTCGGGGCAGTCAAAAGGGGGCTCGAGGAAGCGTAGATGGAGGGCGATGCATTCCCGGGGTTTGGCGGCGGGGCTCACCACCACCAGTTAGACACCAAGATACTGCAGACCTTCCAGAAGAGCTTCGTGCAGGTGCAGAGCATCCTGGACCAGAACAGGCTGCTGATCAACGAGATAAACCAGAATCAAGAGTCCAGAGTCCCGGACAGCCTGAGCCGGAACGTGGGACTGATCCGCGAGCTCAACAACAACATCCGGACAGTGGTCAATCTCTACGCCGATCTGTCGAGCAACTTCACCAAGTCCATGGAAGCTTCTTCCGAGGGCGACTCGAGCGGCGGTGCTATGAGATCAGACGCCAAAGCTGGGCTGAAGAGAAATAGACCTGCGTAGAAACGACCCCGAAATCAAGAAAGCAAGCAAAAAGAAGATCCTACCCTTTTGCTTATTCTCTCTGTAGCTTGATGGGATGAAGTTAGATGAAGGAAGAAAGGAGGAGAAAGTGGGGTTCTTGGTGGGTGGTGGTAGAATCTGATTGTCAAGTGCTTGATGGATCCATCACGAATCAGTGAAGTCACTGAAGTGGCTCTGATCTGTGTCTCTTGTGGTTCCTCTTTTTCACTTCCAGATTCATCCGTACTTCTTCCCTAGGAGGAGAATAATTGTTCCAAGGAGTAGAAATTCCCCTCTCTGTCTGTAACTCCATTGTATCCGTGGATCCAATTGGGAATCAATCATGCTTTGTTCCATCTGGTGTTTGCGTGTGTCCGTACTTTGTCATTTAGCATGTGTTTCACAGTGTCCGTCCAACTATTAAAGAGGTTCTTATTCATTGCCAACCCTCATATATATATATATATATATATATAATATGCATACCCACACATGGATATTCAAGTTCTCTTGATAAAGAAAGTTCACGGTTTTCTCTGTTATGCCAAGTCTACAAGAAACGGAGCAAAGTGAATGACACTTGATAGCTAGAACGGGCAATAAATAACCATTGAACGAGATTAAAGCTTTTTCGTTTCACAAAAAATAAATAATTTAAATATTAAAAATGATTGTCCATATCATTTGAAATAATTTTTCTAATGAAAAATAATTTCATCATCGACAAGAATTTATGTTTAAACATTTATTTTTCACTCATTTACTTTTGTAAGCATTGTAAGCGATTATCTTTAGGAAAATGTTTTCCAAATTAAGTATCATAAGCGATTAAGTTTAGAAAAATATTTTTTAAATAGTTTATTTTCACAAAATAAATAGAGGCTTAGGGTGCGTTTGTTTTTAAAAAATTTATGATAAAAGGAAAATGCTTTTCGAGAAATCATGTTCCCAGAAAATGCTTTCTCTTTGTAAGATTCAGAAATTCATTTTTCTTACTTTAAATATATTTTTTTCTTTATTTATAAATAATTTTTCATTGATTGACAATTTTTTATATACCAAACGTACGAAAATCCAGAAAACTAATTAGCCTATTCTTTTATACAAATACACCCTACGCGTATAATTTATGAAAATCGTTTTCACCATTAGAAAATTTCGATGTCATAACCCTAATTTCTTATGGTGAAGAGTCTCATTCTTCCTTTTCCTACTTTATAATCTCTCCGGTCCATGAGATGATGATGAGTCGATGATCAAATTCTAAAGAGTGAGTGCTTGATGTCTTCATGATGATCGGTCTCTTTCTCAGTTCTTCTGAACTCCCATGAGATCATAGATGGTCTGTCTTCCCCCCTTTTTGGTTGCTTAAAAGAAAAAAAAAACTATTCTCCCTGTTCTGACGATCCTTTCCACTTTTCGTGCTTCTATGTGGAGAATTGAGCAAAATTATGGGATTCAAACAGAAATCCTGAGTGCAATGCTTCTGAGATGCTCTGGAACAGGTTGAGTGACAAAGCAGCTTTTTGATGATCTTTTTGGCTCCCATCACACTCCACCACCACAAGATCAGAATCTCAGATAAGAGATGATGAGCTCTTTTGACCCTTTTTTTGTAAATATATTTCTTTTGTTCTTGTTGGCTCACCCAAGACAATTTATTGGATGGTGATGACAGGAGAGAGAGAGAGAGGAATTCATAAAGAATTCATTAGGCAGTATTGAAAGAAAGGAGGGAGAAAAATATGAATAAATAATTGGTCATGAGAAAAACTGAAAGGCACTACAGTCCCAGGAAATGGACAGATAGATGGGGTATGGACTGTGACCGGACCCCATTGACATGACAAGGGACCCAACAGTCCACATTCTTTTTTAGGATGGAATTAGGGCTCCAACACATGCTTATCTCCTCCTTTACCAAGGTTTTGTTCTTTCTTTTGATCATGCTTTCTTCCCTCTCCTTCTTTCCCTTCTTGTTTTCTTCTATTGTATTTCATGCAATCGTATTGGACCTTCTTTCATATACTCCGTTGTCGATGTCGGGTTCGCCGAGTAATAATCTGTGTTAATCTTTCATCCCATTTCTCATCGGTGCAGAGGTATGTATTCCCACGGCTCCGTCCAATTCCGTCTTTTCTCCACAATTTCATGTCTTCTTCTTGGGGCATTGAGCAGGTGTTTCTGATGGTGGACCCATAAATGCAGAGCAACCAGTTTTTCTGATCTTAGGAGGGGAGAGAAAGAGACCCACCACATGAGTGATTCCTGGAAATGTCTTTTGTCCTGCCCTAGATTTTTTTTTTTTTCTATAAGAGAAAAGAACATTGGTGGGGGGAAATTGCTGTCACTTCATGTACAGAAATGTCCACATGCACTCATTTAAAATCTCTTTATTTATTTATATTTTCTTGCAATGCCCTCATTTGAACTGGATCCACTCCATGTGCTTCATTTTCACTGTGAAATGTGATGTCATGGTCTGTGACCTCAGGGCAATGTCTTGGGGTGTCCTGTTGTGAGATCTTGATTGGTGCAGGTCTTCTGAGGCGTGTGATCCATCAATTTCAAATTTAGTAGTTGCGATTTAAGTGAATAGAGAGTAGGTTGTAGTACTATAGCCATTAAAGGCAGCACTAAGCTAGCTGCTTTTTCACTTGAATGGGGAGATGTGGATGTTTTCCCTTCTTCCTTTCTGAGTTATCAATGACACCAGCTACCAAAAATGAGAAGGGTCAAATTAATACTGTGTTTCTGATGCATGTGAGATCATACTTTCTGGAGGCTCATTTGCTCTTTGCACACATGCCATGATTTGGATTCATATAGGTTAGAATGGGTCATTCTCTCGGGGAGGGCCAAGTTTTCTTTGGTCATAATTTGAGCTATGCCCTTTCGAAGAGAACTATGCGGTACGTCCTTGGTGGATTCAAATAAGGGATGGTTTATTAGTTTATCTGGGGAATAGTGTCTTCATATTTTAGAAAGAGCTCTTGCTCCCCCATTGCAATTTCACAAAAAGACTTTACAATCTTGACTAGAAGTTCTTTGTTCGTTCGACTTTCTAAAGTATATATATGATGTGATAAATTTTTGAATTCATGTACACGTCAGGCTAAATTTCACAATTGGTCACTGAACTTTAGCTTATTTTATAATTGAAACAGTAAACTTAACTTTCAATCATTCAATGCACCAAAATTTATTTTGTTTTTGTTTGTAACCAAATACATTTTTTCCTACCCAACAATTTTTCTACTAATAGTGATGACTTATAACCACGCGAATTTGCCCGTGGCATCTAAGCAATTGATCATGTCTATCTTGTTGTTATTTAACCAATAGATTAAAGGCCAATTGACAAAATAAATCACGGTCTTTTTGGGGCAAAAGGGTAATTAAAATACGGTTTTGGCTTAAGCAATTGATTATGTCTATCTTGTTATTTAACCAGTAGATTAAAGGCCAATTGACAAAATAAATCACGGTCTTTTTGGGGCAAAAGGGTAATTAAAATACGGTTTTGGCTAGGAGTATAGTGTCAAGAATGATGTGATATGAATTCAAGAGGTGATGGTTCATTTTAATAACCCAAAAAAGATAGGGAAACAATTCAAAAGAGCAGAAAATGATTTTTTTGCTATTCATCCTAAATTATAAGCACAACTTTTTTATTTCCATAAGAAGTTCGTTGCTTTGAGGAAAATAAAAATAAGGGCTCGAAATATTTTCATTTTCTCAATTAAGGGTATGAAGTGTTTATATCGCCCTCAAAGAAATCGCCCGAACTCACTAGATATGAAGGACAATTTTGTCTTTTAAATTTTTTCTTTAAAAAAGAAGAAGAAGAAAACACGGGTGAGAGGGTGCTCCATCCTACCTGTGGTTGTTGCCCCATTGCTAATGGGGTGGTGGCAAAGGCTGGCGAGGTCACTAGTGCCTGGGCAAGGGCTAGCAACCCTTGCTGGCTAGAGACAAGGGCTGCCCTCTCCCGCTTATGGTGAGGCCTTAGTCGACGAGGGTCGCTGGCCCTCGGCCTTCGCCGTCGCCCCACCGGCGATGGGGCGGCCCCTCCACTTGTGTTTTTTTTTCTTTTTTTAAGTTTTATTTTTAAATTTTTATTCTAATTTAATTTAAATTTAACGAGTGCTTTGACGAAAATATCTTTGATTAGCTTGAATATTTTGCCAGCCGGTGAGCCAGCAATGCTAGGTTTTTATTAATGGCCATAACTACTTTAGGCTCTTATGTGAATTAATGTTCACTTTAGGCCATTATTTGAGAAAATGAGAATATGTTGGGCCTTTATTTGGAATTTTCCCTTGCTTTGATATATTTATGACTCCTAAGATTAAGAAGATTAATTTTTTTTTCAATGATTTAATAGAAATAATAATATTTTTTTTCTTTCTAAAGCGCCAAATGTCCAAGTGTTGTATTTCCCAAGTGATTTTTTTTCCCTTTCTTTGCCGAAACCCAAGTAATTTGTTTCGCAATAAACTTCTCATCTGTGATATATATCCTCTATCATCTTTCCCTCTAAGTCATCACGTGGTCTATGGATTTATGGTGAAGTTAATGAGAAAAATTAAATGTATTGCAACTGACAAATTTTTGAGTGAAATATTTTCATTACTATGAGGAAAATGTATATGCGTTTTTATTGGATGTTGTTTTCTCTATAATAAACAAGTAAGAGTCCATATTCTTAAACAAGAGATATTGAGATACATATACAATAATGAAATACATATACAATAAGTTCTCTACATTATACGTAATTTACCTTGTTTATTGTGATACTATATTAGCGCGAGGTTTGAATTCACGAACTAGTTTCGAATAACCAAAGTTCTGCAAAAAGTGTCATTCTGTCTCTTATCCAATTGTCAATTAAATTGACGTACCCGAGTTGAAAATAGAAACAAAAATCAATTAGTACTTGCTGGCTATAAGCCATTTAAAAATCGAAATAATAAAAAAAAAACTCAATTGATGCGTTTCTAAAGATTATATAATCTTATAATAAAAAGTGGATAATTTTAAGGTTCATTTGTTTGACAAAAAATGAATCATTTTTTATAAAAATTTTACCTAAAAATGTTCACTTGTATTACATATACAAATGAATAAATGGAAAATATTTTCATCTTCCACGAAATTGTTTATATATAAATTGTTGTTAACAATATAAATATTTTTCACCGATTAATCATGTCAAGATATACGAGTGATATTTTTAGGAAAACATGATTCAATTCATTCATTTTCCTCAAAATAAATAAAGTCTCGATTACAAAAATGAACAAACGAAATTTTTTTCTTTGCCTATAAAAATGTTTATACATAAAATATTGCTGATAACGAAAACATCTTCCATTGACTAATTATTTCAAACAATGTAAGTGATGATTTTTGGAAAATATTTTAAAATTATTTATTTTTCACGAAACAAATCGAGCTTATTGATAATATTTAAAAAAAAAATTAGGAAAAAAAGAGGGGCAGAAGAAGGATGAGATAGATGATGGGTTGGCCCTCATGCCAAGCCAAGACAAATCAAACACGTTGCCAACACAACATGTGAAGTGGGAATCTAACTTTATTTATTTAATCTTAAAACTTTAGTCTTCATTCGATTTTGTTTCTTGAATTTGGGGCAAAAATTAGGTCGGAATGGAACCGACCCCCGTGTCTTGGCCTTTTTGCAACTGTAGACCCAACAAATAAAAAAATATATTAAATAAAATTAAAATCTAACTTGAGTCTCGAGGGCGTCACCTCCATCATTAGTTGGCCCAGCTAATTAGCAGGTGTTTTTCATTATTTTATATGCCTTTGCCCACGAATTATTCGTTTTTAATGATCTAATTTAACAGCAATTTTTGCTTTAGGATTATTAAATTATGTTATTTGCCGAGTTCAGCAAAAATCCACTAGCTCTAGGGCTCTGGTCAGATTGACTGTTGACTTTTTCTTGTGTTAGGTGAAACACAGGGGGTTTGATGCACGAGCATGACCAAACTCATTATCCGATTTTTTTGGTCCTTTTTTCGTTGTTGAATATTGTCATGCCTTTGGATAAAAATGTAGCAGTGAAAACAAATAAAGAGTGTTTGCGAGCCAATAATTAGGCGGGTCATTGTCATCAGTTTACAAGTTGTGGCTATATCTTATGAGAAAAATTGTCCACAAAATTATAACCTATTTTATAGTTGGGAATCCATCGACTAGAAAGAAAAAACATAAATCGTTTATGTTAGATTAGCCGTGCCACATAAGACAAATTTACATTGACTAGACTTCCACGTCAGCCATTTTTGATCAAAATTTACAAATTATTAGAATATTTTGACTTTAATTAGCAAAATTGAAAAGTTGATACTTGAATTGACCATCGTAGAATGGTTTTAGGATTTGTTGGACAATTATCCTCTATTTTATGTCATGTTTGTAATATTATTGGAATGTTTATCGCAAGTGCGAAGAAATAATGTGTGAGAGATCAAAATTATTGCGTAGACTCGTTTTGACGAACGTAGTTGAGGCGTCGAGCCCTATAAAGCACATATAATCTAACTCATTTTCAAGCATTGATATTGGTTTTCCTTTTCGCCGTTTTACTCATAAGATAGGCACACATAAAAAAAAAAAAAAACAAGCCATAATTGTCGTAGCCGTCCTAGATGAATGTACTTCGACCTAAGGAGATCGACTTTGGCAAAGTCTAAACCAATTTCAACACAGAATTAATTAGGTGCACATAGTTTAATTCATTTAACCTATGAAAGTCGATTTTTTTATTTTTTTTTTTAATGAGTACATGAAGATGTTCGATTCGGACCGGTTGTGGACGGAGGAAGCGTACTGCGGATCGGTTTTTATGATTCGCCTTGTTGAAGCGGGCAAAGATGCTTCGATGGCTAAGGAACATATGCGTGTGGATAGGCTAGGCATAAACGTATGGATTCAACCGGTTCTCACTTTACTAAGTGCAAACATTCTCATTTTGGGCCGGCCCATCCCTGCCCGACTTGCGCGATTGTCCCGTCTTATTAGTAATTTCACGTGGTTAATTAAGAGTTTTCTGGGCCCAAAGCTCACTAATCTAAAGTTAATTTCCGATATCAACCAGGTTTGGACCTTTGCCTGTTAGGTTCACGACAAAAAGATTAAAGCGGGCCTCGGGCACCAACTCAGGCCCAATATTAGTGCAATCCAATACTTCAACACATCCACAACAAGAGCCCAAGCTCCGCTTTGTCTCAAACGGGCTCGACGGGCCCGACCCTCCTTGGGCCCAACTTCCACAATCGGGCGGCCCACTCCCAATCAAAACCCTAGCTCTCGCGCACACCGTCCGATCCATCTCGACCTCACGTATATAAGCCGCCCTCCAACCTCCCGAAAATCCTCTCAGTCAGAGCTAGGGTTTGCGCAGAGCTGCTTCCGCCGTCTCGTTCGAGCTCCCCCATCGCGTCCCCGCCGGCGGTTTCGCTCCAGTTTCACCGGCAGCTCCCGCAAACATGGCGGCTCAGATCAGCAAGAAGAGAAAGGTCAGCGCCTCGGCCTTCCCTTCCGGTAGTAGATTAGCATTCTCGCGGGACGACGGGATAGCCGCCGGTTTCGCTGATCGCGGTTTTCGTGCTTCGCTTTGATTGTGCAGTTCGTGGCCGACGGAGTCTTCTTCGCCGAGCTCAACGAGGTCCTGACCAGGGAGCTCGCCGAGGATGGATACTCCGGCGTCGAGGTTAGGGTTACGCCCATGCGCACCGAGATCATCATCCGAGCTACCCGCACGCAGAACGTTCTCGGTCTGGTGGCAGATTTTTTGTCTTTCTTCCTTTGATTTGCCTTTCCTTTATGCGGCATCGAGGTTTGTAGGTGTTGCGATGGATTGGTTTCATACTGATTTTTCTTCTCTTTTGGGCGGGATTCTGTGTGGTGCGTAGGAGAGAAAGGGAGGAGGATCAGAGAGCTGACCTCCGTCGTGCAGAAGAGGTTCAAGTTCCCGGAGAACGGCGTGGAGTTGTACGCGGAGAAGGTCAACAACAGAGGGCTTTGCGCCATCGCGCAGGCCGAGTCGCTCCGCTACAAGCTTCTCGGCGGCCTTGCTGTCCGCAGGTGGAGATTTTGCGCAGTTCTTGAATCGTTCATATGTTTTGTTTGCTTTCATTTTGAGGTCCATTGTTCAGTTGTCCTGTTGAAGCTGGCTGTTCGTTTGTGACACTTGATAACTGGGAGTTGGCCATTCCTAGATCTGGTCGGTATAGTAGTGCATGCTGGAGCAAGTTAAGGAATATGGATACGGCATATATGATAACTCGTTATTTCGGTTTTAAGTTGACTGAATGTGCAGTTAAATTAGAATTTCGAGTTATAGGAAACTATAAGTGAAATGGCTCTGACCTGCTGATGGGTATCTATGATGTATTTTATAATTTTGTGGTGTTTATTTGTTCTTAGGTCGATGTACTCTGACCCTTTGTCATCTACAAAGCAGAGTGGTTGTTCCCTTTACCATCTTTGTGTCGGAAGATGACTAAATAGAGTACATGTTGTCCTCCGTGCCATCATCCTCATGAAATTCCTATATTTTCATGCAGCAACCTCTAGGAGGATACATAGCTATAGAATTAGCTAGTTCTTGTATGACCTCTTTTGTTGTTTGCGTGCGCACTGCAATGCTGGGAGTTTTTCTTTATCCTGTTCTAGATAATGACGTTATTATCAATTGCATGTCTTTTCTCTCATCGTGGTTATCTGTTCCTTGGTTGATGTACTCTGTCCCTTTGTCATCTACAAAGCTAAGTGGTTATTCCCTGTACCATTTTTGTGTCGGAAGATGACTAAATCGATAAACTGTCCTCCATGCCAGTATCCTCATGAAGTTCCTATATTTTCATGCAGTAACTTGGACGAGGATACATTGCTACAGAAATAACTAGTTCTAGTATGACCGCTTTTGGTGTTTGTGTGCATACTCTCAGTGCTGAGAGTTATTCTTTACCTTTCTCTATATGATGTTTATGTTCACATAATTACCAATTACATGTCAAGATCAAACATTGTGCAAATGATGCCACACTATATTACTGTTTTCCTGACATCATTTCAAACCATTGTCCCTAAATCTCCCTCGGTCTCATATCTATTTCACATTGTTCTTTTCTCTGTTGTTTCTTGAATCTTGATTCTATTGGACTCCCTGACCTTAGATGCTGAATTTCTGCTGACCTCGGTCTTTATTTCAGGGCTTGTTATGGTGTCTTGAGGTTTGTCATGGAAAGTGGAGCAAAGGGTTGTGAGGTTTGTCCCATCAAACGTTTTATCTAGTGTTTTATTGGGTTTGCTTTCTTGACATCTGCAGCATATTCTTATTTTGACTGTCATTGACATTTTACAGGTGATTGTTAGCGGGAAACTTAGGGCTCAACGTGCCAAGTCTATGAAGTTCAAAGATGGTTACATGATTTCTTCTGGTCAGCCAGTTAACGAGTATATTGACTCGGCTGTGAGACATGTTCTCTTGAGACAGGTTGCTTTCCCTTCTCAAATACCTTGTATTTTTTCACAAGACACAAAAATGCCCTTCCCAAGTCGTTGCCTCCTTAAATACCTTCTCTTGCTTGTTAAGATGCAACTGACTAATAATTTAAGCTATTACTGCACCTTCATTTTATCTTATAATGCCGCCATTTCTGCTTTGAAATTTCTTGCCTAACATGTATTAATTCACTGTCTAGGGTGTGCTTGGAATCAAGGTCAAGATTATGCTCGACTGGGATCCCAAGGGCAAACAAGGGCCTACAACTCCACTGCCTGATCTTGTTACCATCCATCCTCCCAAGGAGGAAGAGGAGTACAGGCCAGCAGTGATCACTACTGATATTGACCTAGCTGCTGTCCCAGTTGTTTAATGCTCTGCATATTTTCAGGGATCAGTCATATCTATGAAATTCACCATGAATCTCTTTAAGAGCTTGAAGAGCAGTTTTTAGAATATGAAGGACTTCCTATGATCTTTTGATAGTTTTTGGTTTTTCTCCTGTCAGAATCTTGTCAACAGATATCTTGATTCCGCATGATTTTAATTCAAAAATTTTGAGTTCATTTTGCATTTTGTTCTCCTGTTATCTGATTGCTGTTTTTTTAAGGGTTTATACCATCAAAGGATGTGTGCATTCGGTTTTTGCATGATAGTAGGTTGCCATCATAGAAGTTGAAGCAAGAATCTGCAATTATGCAGGCATTAGGACAAAGATCATTTTCTTCCTCTCATTTGTCTGTTAATTGATCCCCTTAAGGAATGGCAGAAAGACTAGAAATAGATATCAAAAGTAACGCATAGTGAAATCAAAAGCCTGAGTTGAGAGATGAAAGTTGAATTCTAAAAATTTCTATTCTAATTCCAACACTTCCTAGGGAGATTCACGCACGGGAAGGTTTCGGTCATTGAGAAAATCAGTGTGCGGTTCTTCATGAGTGATCATCTAAATTTTCTTTTTTCCATTTTGTCAAAGATATTATACTGTGTTTTCAGCATCCTAGGCGTGGAATTAGGATTGTCTTATATCACTGATCATTTCTCCAATATGTTTGTGTCCGCATACTGCTAAACTTTTATCCCAAAACTGGTCACCCCCACCCTCGTCGGGGGAGGCTTTGGGGCTAAAAAGTCGGGTGAAGATGATCGCCCAATCCGACTCGGATTTTCGCAAGTTTGGCTGAAAATTGGTGGATTCAATTACACGGACAGATATGGGAGAGCTATTAAAAAAGTCGAGCCAATTCGCCTACTTTTTTTTTTAATTATTAATTTAGTCTTAAATATTTTTTTTAATTATCAATTCGAGGTCGAATTATCAAAATTTAGGTTGCAATTTTTTAATAACATTTTATATTTTATTAATTTTTTTTTCTTTTTCTTTTTGCTTGGGTCTTTGCTATGGCAAAGATAGCCTTGCTCACCCACCCTGTCGGCTTGAGGCTATGGGCAAGGCCATGGCAACCTTCGCCTTTGCTGTGGTAAAGAATCAAAGATAGCCAATGGGTTGCAAGGCCATAGCAAGGCCATCCTCAGGCGAGGCCACCGTTGTCCTTGGCGAGGTCAAGGCAAGGCTGACCTTGCCTAGATTTGGGGGAACTTGCCTTGCCCTAGGCCCTAGGCCCTAGGCCTTGCTCATATCTGGGTGAGGTTGCCAATGAGGGCTTTACGGCCCTCATCCATTGGCCTGCAAGCCCTACTGGAGCCTTGCTGGCCATTGTAGGTGAGGAAGTCAAAAAGGAAGAAGAGAAAATAAACATTTGAAAAAAAATATATTTATTAAAAAATTGTCACATTAACATTTATCGAATTGTTGGTATTGGCCAGCATTCATATCAATGTCAACCAGCCAAATTTAGTCGAGTTGACTAAATTAATATAATTGTAAAATATTTATAATAAAGATAAAAAAAGTAAAATTGAATTGGTATAATTATAATAAATTTAGGATTTTTTTATTTATTAATTTTCCCTACCCGCTTCCTGAAACTTGGCGGGTATCCAGCAGCGCTCGTGCACTTTCTCACACGTAAGACGGGAGAAAACAGCCAGCTGTCTTTATCGCTTCAGTTCTTTGGCTGTCACTTCATTGGATCATAAGCAATGCCGTGACCCACTAAAAAATGTGCTTAAAACTCGAGACACTAATCAACGTGACAGAAGGATTGTTAGAGGCTGTATCTCAGTCAGTTCTCCCATTAAAGACATGCCTATCCGCGTGAGATACATGAGAAAGAAAAATCAATTCGAGAAGCATCATATGTGCTATTCGAAATACTTAGAGAAATGAACCTGTTGAGAGCCAAGGACCATTTGAGATCAGCTTCAAGTTGCCCTTCGAACCGCTCAGATCTCTACGTGGTCCATCTGACGATCAATCTCTGGAACTTCAGGACACGAGTTTCGGTGGGCGTTTCTAGTATGTCTGGCACGTCTATCATTTCCATTAACTTCAATACACGTTTAGGCCAAATCGTCTGTAGACCTCTCTGTAGCGTAAAGAAAGAAGGCCAATGACCTTGACGGTGGTGGGTTATTCTTATCCTAAATTCTCCATGATGCTAGCAACAACCGCCCGCCGAGATTCTCGTCACCCTTGGGGGTAGTGCAATGACGACGGCGGTGCCGAACTCGCGACCTCAAGAGGACTAATCATCGCATTGGATTTGCGGATTCGACGATTAATTTGCGAGTTTGATGCTATCTTTGTGCTCCACATTCTTACCTCTCCTTTGAGTATAAATCGTTTATTCCACGATTATCTCGAACTTCGTCACATTCGAGAGTCTAAACTTCAACATGTATTGTGGAGAAACCAATACTTTATGCCGATTTCACGGCGCAGAACAGTGTTGCTCCGGGTGTTCAAACTCCCTGTTACCAAGAAAAAAGAAGAAGAAGAATCAATTTCCTTCAAGCCAACAAGGCGAGGAACGAGTTCTGCTAATGTGCAGAGATCTTCTTAAAAGGAACATGGGATTATCGTTTCTCCGTTCTTGAATTTCCCAACGATTGAAGAGCTGAACGTGGCCCTGAGTGACGAGATGTACGGTGTCGACAGTAAGGGGGTGCATGACAACCTCCGATTTCTGTTCTTGAAACAATTTTTCTATTCCGCACTATTTCGGAATAGAAATCCGTTTGATAAACTTATTCCGTTTTTCTATTTCCGGAATAGATTTTTATTCCGAAATATTTGGAATTTTTTATTCGAAATAGGTTTGAAATAAAAATCGATGTAGAAATTTTCTACTACTCTATTTTTAGAATAGAAATGAGAAATAAAAAAATTTCATCGCTCATCAATCGTCCTTCATCAACCACCGTCCATCGGTCCTTCATCCATTGTTGCCGACCGCCGTCCATCGGTTCGCTGACGGCTCCGGGTCTCCTGGTCGTCCGGGTCCCCGGTCACCACCGCCCTGCCGCCCCTACCGCCGTCGCTTACCCGGTTGGGGTCCCGGCCATCGGTTGGTTGCCGCGGCGTTAGTCTCCGGTCGCTGTCGCTGGTCGCTGTTGCACCACCGCGGGCCGCCGCTCACCCCGCCGATCACCGCCGGCGCTGGTCGCCGGCCACCGCTTATCGCCGTCCGCCGTCCGAAAGGAAGAAATTTTGTGTCGTTATGAAACGAATTTATATTTTTAGAGTAGAAATTTTGTGTCGTTATCAAACGGTTATTTTTTCTTAGAAACTCTTCTAGAGATAGAAATAGAAAATTATATTTCTATTCCAAAAACTATTTCTCGGGACAGAATGGTTGTCATGTGCGCCCTAAGTGAGTCAACTGTTTCGATCCTTGGAGCGTACTTTTCTAACAAGAGGAGCTTGGGTGTGAGTGAGATTACTGGATGCTCCTCTTAAAAATTATTAGTGGTTATCCATGTATTTCCACTCTTCAATCGAAGCCACGGTCGCTGTCCGCCAACTTCTTTTCCAGGAATTCTTCTTCCAAGTCTAATTTGTTGAGTGGTTTTGGGTCTTTTCACTTCAAAAGTTAACTAAAGAGGTGAGATTTTCTCTCACTTATATTGAGTGATTTTGAAGAGGGTAAGATTTTCTCTCACACTTATAAATCGATCATCAGCTCATTCCACAATTAATATGGGACAACCTCACTAATCTCTTCCTTTAACATCGAGCTTGGATTTCCTCACAGTTATAAATCAATCACTAGCTCATTCCACAATCAATGACTAATGTGGGATAACCTTAACAATCTCTCATTCAAACATTGAGCTTGGGTTGGAGGCGCAATTATAAAGTAACCACTAGCCTCTTTCATAGCTAGTGTAGGACAACCTTAATAATCTCTTCCTCAAATATCGAGCCTAGGTTAGAGACGCACTTATAAACTCACCACCAGCCTCTTCCACAACCAATGTAGGACAACCTCAACAATCTCTCCTTCAAACATCAAGCATGGGTAGCTCCTTTCATAATTAATGTGGGACAATTTCAACAATCTCTCCTTCAAGCATCGAGCCTGAGTAGCCATTTTCATAACTAATGTGGAACAATCTCAATAATCTCCCCTCAAACATTGAGCCTGGGTTAGAGGTGTACTTATAAACCGACTATCAACCCCTTCAATAGCTAATGTGAGATAATCTTAACAATCTTCCCTTCAAACATTGAATCTATGTAGCCCCTTCCACAACCAGTGTAGAACAATCTCAACAATCTTCCCCTCAAACATCAAGATTATGTTGGAGGTGCACTTATAAAGTGACCACCGGCCCCTTCCATACAACCTCAATAATCTCCCCCTTAAACATCGGGTATGAGTTGGAGGCAAACTTGTAGAGTGACAACCAACCCCTTCCATAACCAATATAGGACAACATCAATAATATTTTCCTCAAAGATGTAACTTTTTTTGGGTCTACACCAACCCCTTCCACAATCAATATAGAACAACCTCAACAATTTTTTCCTCAAACATATAATTTTTTTGGGAAAAAGTGCTAAAAAAGTCCTAAACATTTTTTTGGTGCTAATTAAGTCTTAAACCTTTTTATGTTGTGCTAATTCAGTCATTTCCGGCCAATTTTGGCCGAATTTTGCTGATTGGATGTCGGCCCGCTGACGTGGCCGATCGGCGCTGACATTGACAACTTTTAATAATATTTTAATTTTTTGATTTTTTTGATTTTTTTGATTTTTTGATTTTGATTTTGATTTTTTTCTTCTCCTCTTCTTTCTCTAGCCGGTCACCGGACCTCGGCGACTGGCCAGAGGCGACGGCCGGCGAGGTCGAGGTCGATCTCGCCGGCCACCTCGCCAGGCCGTGCGGGCGGCCTTGCCCTCCCGACGCAAGGCCGCCCTCGAGGCTCGGGCGGTGAGGCTCGCCCTCGTCGGATTTGGCGAGGGTCAAGCCTCGCCCATGGCCGGCGAGGAACGAACCTAGGGAGAGAAGGGAAAGGGTCGATCTAGAGGATGAAGGACCAAATCCGAGAAGTTGAGGACCCGCCGTCGTTGCCTCGTCGCGACCGTTGCTCCCTGTAGTCGCCTCCACCCCCTAGACGCCATCGCCTTACTGTCCTTGCCAAACCCCGAGCCATGGGCGAGCCTCACCGCCTGGCGAGGTGGCCCTCGAGGGCGGCCTCGCGGCCAAAAATATTAACATATTATTAAAAGGCGAGGTGGTCGGCGACCGGCCGGAGGAAGAAGAGGAGAAGAAAAAAAGAAAAAAGAAAAAAATATTAACATATTATTAAAGCTTTGTTTGGCTGGTGTCCAAAAATTGGCCGAAAAGGACTTGGCAAACCCAAAAAAAATCGACTTGTCGCAACTCGATCTCGGAGTCAAAAGGAGGGAAAGGTTCCCTCGATTCCTACGTTTATACAATCTAATTATTTAACAACCTAAGAATAGATTAGCTTTATTTTGGGGACTTGGGTTATTCGCTAATATTTCTATTAACGTCCTTTCGGTACCTAAACAGTATGTTGTGTTTTTCCTAACATGTCCATGCATTTCTTTTTTTTTTTTTTTTTTTACATTTTCGGGATCATCAATTCTATACTAAGTGATCATGCGTGGTGGATTACTTTCATTCTATTCTACTTCTAAGAAAAACAAGAAAAAGAACCACTCAATGAAATTGAAATTACAAGACATGAAGTAAACAATCAAGAAAAGCAGTAAATCAATCATGTAATCCCAAAAATGTCAAAAAGAGAGAATAAAAATGAGAGAAAATGAGAAAACCCGCAACTCGTCGGGTTTTATACAACACAAGAAACCCGAGACATAAGTCGAGAAAAACGAATATTACATAATAATGGTCGGAATGGACATCGACCTCCACCATCTTCACGCCTTCTCCATCTTCGGGGTCTAATCTAATCGTAACCTAAGAGACCTATAACTATGTGCATACAATGGAAGAAAACAAACAAACACATCAAACAATAAAAAACAAGACATCTTTGGTATTCACAAATGGTGACTAAAGTCATGAAGTCCTTAGACCAAATTCTAAGTAAAATCTCAAGGTTCAACATCATTATGTATTACACCTAATCATTCATCTAACAAACACATGCATTACAAAGCATTTAAACATGCACGTAAGATATTCTAAAAGAAATCCTAAAATGGAGTCCTAACAAAGAATCACAATAGAAATCATCAAGCACTACAAATAAGATCAAAGCACTTGGGGATAGAACCCATGGATGATTGGCCCTAAGAAAAACACAGAATATCAAGCACACCAAGAAGAGTCACTTTCATGAATGGAGTATCTAAAGATTTCTAACGCATGAATTTTATGGCATTTTAGTATGTCCTAGGTATAGATGTTGGGGACAAATATGATGAAGACATCTAACCCTAGATCAATGCACAAAAAAAACCATGGAAATTCATTAACCTAAGTAGGTCTATCAACCTATTCAAGACAGTGCATGATTGGAGAACAAGTGCAGTAACTTTGGCAGAGGTTTGACATATCAAACGAGGCTCAAATGGTGCATGCCGACACCGATCTATGAATTCAAGTACAAAATTCAGTAGAAAATCGGAAAAACAGTCAAAGGTCGAACAATGCATAACAGGAGGAAGAAGAGGAGAAGAAAAAAAGAATAAAAGAAAAAAAAAGCACATATTCAAAAATATTAACATATTATTAAAAAAAGTTGTCCACGTCAACCGGCTGGTATCCGGTCATTGGATGCTATTAAAAGGAGTTTCAACGCACTTAAAATCGGCGAAGAACATCCGAAGCTGCGAAATTGGCCGAAAAACGGACTGTTCAGAATTTCAGGCACAAGGTAAAAAGGTTTAGGACTTAATTGGCACCGAAAAACTGTTTATGACTAAATTGACACAAATGCAAAAGGTTTATGACTTTTTTGGCACTTTTCCCAATTTTTTTGGGTCTAGACTTGTTGGAAAACTTAGTCTCTAATATCGATTCTTGATGGTCTTGGGTCTCTCTCACGTCATAAGTTAGCTCAAAGGGTGAAACTTTTCCTCATACTTATAAATCGACTACCAGCCTCTTTCACAACTAATGTGGGACGACCTCAACATGACTAGCCAGTGCCACTATCCTTCGCCTCATCAACTCTCACCTTCTCACCTTGCAACAATGAGCACCCTCTCCCCGTTGACCTCATCGACGGTGGCTCAACATCCTCGAGCTTGGCTTCAGCATTGGGCGCCTTGAAAAAGGTAAAACGATCAAAGGGAGAGAGAATAACAGACTCAAGCTTTAACGTTGTTTTGAAATTTAACTGCTAGAGAAACTTTTTGGAGGCTGTTTCTCAAAACCCAAAAGGATCTTTTTAGGCCTTACATGCATATTCAATAAAATATTTCAAATATTTAAATAATAAACTACGTATTCATCTAACAACTTAAGTTTTTAAAATAGTCACCGGTGATTTAGCTAAATTCTCACGTGATATTAGAATGATAAGATTTTTAGCTTGAATCTTTTAAGCCCCTATTTATCTCTCGCTCATTTTTGACTTTTTAGCCTAAGGTCAAATTCCACCCTAAGCGGTGCGTAATTATTGACTAGCGACATCCTCAAATAAAGAAAAATCAAATAAAGGGAAAGGATCACAATTTGACCAAAGGAAAGTGACCTAGGCATGCCAAACGTGAGACCCACAAAGAATACAATAATTAAATGGGTGCTGCTGAGGTGACGGTACCGTCATTCCTTGTGATTTGTGAATAATGGTGCCTTTTTTACCCACGCTAAATGGAGATGCAATTGGCAATCGGAAGAGACAAAATAAGAGACATTAAGTAAATATGGAATCATTGAGCACGGGCTGTCGCATCCCTAAGGATCCTCTCTCTCTCTCTCTCTCTACAACGTCATCCCTCAGCACCTCTCCTCCTCGCAACTCAAGCACTTGAGCACAAACTCGCGCCTGCCGTCCCTCCTACCCATCACCCCATCCTCATCACTTGCTGTTCCTCCTCTAACTTCAACCTCGACGGCTCCTCCTCCTCATGCCCAACCTCTTCTCCTCTGATGCCTCGCCGTGCATGGTGTTACCTCGATCCTCGATTATCAGTCTCGACTTGAGGAAATTATTGGATAGCATTCTTTTTTTCCATTAATTTTGTTGTTCTATTATAAGTTCTTGTCGAGCTATTCAAACCAAGGGAAAATACTTATAATTTTTCCTTTAATCTGTAAATTCTGAGATCATACAAGTCTATTAGAATACAAATATGAGTTGGGAGATCAAAAAACAAATGAAGCTATGTTTTTTTTCTTTCTGAGCCTGAGCCTGTTGGCGTGATTAAAATAAAAAAGATGAGGGGAGTTTATTATTTCTTCTTGGTCATTGAAAATAGTTTCATTTGACACTCTGAAGCTGCGACTGACTTGAGATTTCTATTTCATGTTTTCTATTCTTCATTCAATTATTTCTTTCATTTCCATATAGAGAGAGAGAGAGAGAAAAAGAGTAGCAAGGGCATAGCAAAGTAGTGTAGTGTAGAGCAACAAGAAAAGTAGGATGTAGAGCCTCAAGTGTCCAATATCTTTTTCACCAAGGAGGATCCTTGTTGATATCCTACTAGACTAGACAAGCAAGTGATTAGGTGTCCTTGACAAAATTAATCGGGAATCTCAAACACTCATCTTCCTCCTTGAAGAAAATATGGAGATCTACTCAACATAATAATCATTGAGTTAATGTGAGAATAATAATTTCTTGAACAGATAAACTCCATAGCAATTTATAATTATTTATTATTTAATTTTTTATGATCTAGAAGAAATTGTCCTTATCAACTGTTGTCTAATCATTTTTTGTAAAGAAGATTAAAAACGAATCAATCAACAGGGCACGGGGGGCACTCGTCAGCTTCCACTACAGCATCAGCTAAGTCAACCATATAGTTCGCGCTAGCTCTTCGTTTACTTTTTATCTACGCATTCTGGGGGTTTCGGTTCCGGACAGGAGTTTCGAAACCCTCCTTCTCCGTCGGCAAATTGCTCTCGCAAGCGAGGAGGAGAAGCTCTCCGGGAGGGACGGAGCGGTGTGGCTATGGAGTGAAGACAAATCTTGCTTTTCGATGTTGTGCGATCTCTCTGGTAGTTTTACATTCCTCTTAGATGTTTAAGCTCTCGTCCTGAAACTGGAACTGAAACCGAAACCGAAACGAAACGGAAATAACGAGTTTGAGATTAAAGCGAAAGAAGTTAGTTTTGTTTGAATGAAAAGAATAAAATGGAGGAGAGGTTTTTGGCGGCCACTTGACATTTCAGATGGTTTTCATGAAAGCAGACGAGCGGCGGTGGTTCTAAACGACTATTTTCTCTCCTTCTGCGGTCTCACTTCTCCATTTTATAGGGGTCGGGATCGCGATGGCCTCGGAGAGGCATGTCACCGTCCTCGCCTTCCCGTTCACCAGCCATCCCCTGCCTCTTGCCAACCTCCTCCGTAAGTTGGCCGAAGCCGCCCCAGACGTCCACTTCTCTTTCTTGAGCACGGCCAAGTCCAACGGCGATGTCTTCCCGCCTTCGTTGAGGACCGAGTTGCCGCCCAACGTCTGGATCTACGACGTCATGATGGCTTGCCGGCCGGTGGTCACGGCGCGATGAAGCTGCACCCTCGAGAGCAAGTGGATGTGTTCCTCAAGCAAGCTCAGGAGAGTTTTCGAGCCGCCCTTGATGCCGCGGAGCAAGATGTGAGGAAGAAGGTGAGTTGTCTACTGAGTGATGCTTCTTAGTTTTTGCATGCGAGATTGCCGAGCAGACGCGCGTCCCTTGGGTGACGTTCTAGGTGTTGGAAAATTTGGCTTCTAATAGGGTAGAACAATGAAATTGGATTGAGTAAACAAATCGGACTTTGAGGCGTGATATCACTTTCTTTAAAGATTTATTTGCCCCACAACGTTACTAATGGTCACCGGTAAAAATCCTCCGGATACAACAAAGTCTCAATTGAGAATACTAGATAGCAATTCTAGTATTTCTCCAAGATCTCTTTAGGAAACAATCGAAAGAATGGCTGCCTTTTTTTTTAGAAGAAAGACTCGAAAACTGATCACTCACGGTTCTTCCGAAAATTGACAAGTATAAAACAGTCTTAAAACACATGCAACTCTTCGTGAAAAATGAACAAACGTGTCTTCTCAAAAAATTGTTCGGATAAACAAATGCGCCCCTTCGAAAGAAGTCGAAAACCGAACGAACGCAATCCTTCGGGAAAAGTTGTCTTGAAAAGACACAAACAAAATTTCGGAATAATAATTTTAATTTTTTTTTAAATTTCGAATTTTCATTTATATTTTTTTTTCCGAAAATTCTCAAAAAAAAAAGACAACATTTGATTAAAATTAATAACATAACAAAATAAAAATAAATAATAGAGTAAGTAGTGCTAAATGCGCCAAATAATAGCGTAATTATTCGCGCACCCGCACGCGGAGTATGGTGGGGTCTAGCCCCACCCAATCATTCTTTTAAATATATAAAAGAAATCCCACACTTTTAAATTGATTTACTTTTTTCCACCTTTACCATGTGGATAAGGTAAAAAGTACTTAATTTTGTTTTAACAAACAAAAACTCCAACACTGCATTCCGTCTCCGTGCTTTTTGTCCGCTTGCATCCACATCGACGTCCTCGGTCAGCTCCACCATGGAACGTCCCGTGGCGGCGTGCCAGAGGCTGATGACAAGGCCCTGGAAATGGTTCCAGGGTTATCCTTGTTCCACATGTCAGATTTTCCGGACGTGATATTACAAGACCCGAACCCGAAGATGGTGCCAAACCTGCTCCGCCAGATGGGGCACGTGCTGCCGCGCGCCACGGCCGTCGTCATGAGCTCGTTCGAGGAAGCGAACCCCGCGCCCCTTGTAGCGGACTTGAAGTCCAAGCTCAAGATCCTCCTCCACGTGGGTTGCCTCACAATGCAATTCCCTCCGCCGTCCCTCCTGCCGAGCTCCGCCTCAGATCATACCGGTTGCTTGGCGTGGCTAGATGCCAGAGACCCTCGGACCGTAGCGTACATATGCTTCGGGACGATGGTGATGCGGTCGCCCGGCGAGGTGTCGGCTCTCGCCAAGGCCCTGGAATCCACCGGGACCCCGTTCCTGTGGTCACTGAAGGAGCACATGATGGTCCACATGCTCGAAGGGTTCTTGGAGAGGACAGGGGCACACAGGAAGATCGTTCCATAGGCGCCACAGAGCCAGGTGCTGAGCCACCCGGCGTGCGGGGCGTACGTGACGCACTGCGGGTACAACTCGGTGTTTGAGAGCGTGGCGGGGGGCGTGCCAATGATATGCAAGCCGTTCTGGGGGGACAACGCGATGAACGCGAGGATGGTCAAGGAAGGGTGGGGGATCGAAGTCGGCGTGGGAGTGGAGGGAGGAGGGGCGATCACGAAGAGCGGGATGACGAAGGCGTTGGAGGCGGTGCTGAGGGGCGAGGAAGGGAAGGAGATGAGGAAGAAGGTTGGCGAGCTTAGAGCGAGATTGGCGGAGGCTGCTGGGCCTGGTGGGAGTATTGAAGCTGATTTCAAGGTCCTTGTGGAGCTGATTTCTGCTGCTTGATGTTGTTTCATTTCTAGTTTTGCTGTGCATGCTCTGTGGAGGATATATAGTTCATGTTAGTGGGAAATAATCTTTTCCTTTTGATTGAGATTATGATTGTAGATATGGGCGACATCAAAGGCCTCTCCTTGCTTAGATGTATCCGGTTTTTACATAGCCGGATCTATGTAATTGAACGTGTGGATCCTATAATCCAATTTTTAGATAGACTAACCCCTACGCAATACTGCAGTCTAATAGTATTCCGGAAGTCGGATAATAGCATCGGTTATGCTGATTCCTCGGCAGAAAGCGCTTCCATTTCGGGTCACTCCTCACCAAAGAAGGATGCTTTCCATCAAATTTCACCAGAATAGTTCCGGGCATGTCTATCCGTGTAAGATATACGACCAAAGAAAAACCAATTCGAGAAGCATTACACGCTCTTCGAAATGTTTATAGAAATACCTGTGGAGAGCTAAGGACCATTTGAGATCAACTTCAAGTGGCCCTTCGAACCGCTCACTATGTAAAACACAAGCTTTTGACCAAGTCAAAAAAGAAAAAAGTCGACTTCAGCTCAATTATAAGGAAAAGCAGTGTAGAGACAGAGTGAGGCCGAGAGTCCACTTTTGGAAAAAGAAAGAAAAAGGAGAGAGGAGAGAAAGAAGAGAAAGGAGAAAGAAGAAAGGAAAAATAGGGGGATTTTGTGCGTTTGCACCATAGACGACTTGTCATGCTAACTCACTCTGATTCATAATGCTCGATAAGTGCTCACACCCCTTGTTCGTTCAATCGGAGTGGTTTTGGATTTAAGGCTTGAAATTTGGAATTATTGGAGATTCGTGCAGCGAAGTTTGATTTTTGAGTCGTCAAGCTATGTATTTTTATAGAAATGATAATTTAGGACATTGTGAAGCCATAGCATTTTGCAGATCTCAATTTGAGCTTACGGTTTGCTCATAATGGTATTTTTAATTTTAGCGCGCGTTCTAAACGAAGTTCCAAACAATAAATTTTGAGCCGAATTTCAGTCGTTTTTGGTGAGGTCTTAGGGTGGTTGAGTTGAGGTTCTTATAGTATGTCAAAATGGCTTTCTAACTTAGAAATTCTAAGGACTATAAGTTGGATTAAAACGGAATTCTGTGGAGAAAGTTATGGCGTGATGAAATTTAACAAGCGAGCCATAGTTAGCAAACAACAATAGGTTTCTGCTAGAGGCGAGCTTTTCATTGGCGCATAGGTGTCGTTTTACGACAAATAGGCATAGTATAGTCAAGTTGTTCATTAGAATATCGTTTTACTTGGTCATTTGATATTGTTTTTTGGTTGTTTGTTAAGAATTGGAGTGTGTCGACTCGAGTAACCATCGTAGTTGGTTTTTGGCTTTTCCAGGTGAGTAATATTATTACTTCTTTGTGTTGTAAAATCATGTTTTGAAAAATATTATATATTAAGTATGCTATGAATTAATAATAGCATCTTTTGTTGCATAAATTAACATCGAGCCTTTACTGTTGTTTTGTTGTTTAAAAGGGAAAGTCATCTTTTGACTTTAGCTTGAATGATTGCTCATAAATGGTTTGTGAAATCTTTTATGAAAGAACCTTGAAAAGTTCATGATTTATTAATATGGTTTTGAAAAGTCAATTGCTTGAGTTCATGATTTATTAATGTGGTCTCGCCAAATTCTCACATAATATGTTCATAGCAAAAAACTTCATATATTTAAAAAATCGATTGCTTGATTTGTGAGATAATTATGATTCTTGTTGCGGAATACTGGAGATTTGTGATTGATGGTTGATGCTCCGTGTCTTTATGAACCCTAATGGGTAGTGAGTATGCGCATACTAGTCTAGCATATTCTTGTGGGTCGAGCCATCAATTAATAATAGGTGGAGGTCTAATCAAAGGAAAAATTTTGGTCGCTTTGTCACGCGCATTACGCTTGACCATGTTAGATACTTGAGCATGAGATTGATAAATGGAGTAGACCATTGATGTGTGTTTTTATGGGATTGGCCAATAGGCTAGACCATTGGGGTTTGTTTTGCTATTATCGTGGGTATTTATGCTATGAACATAATATATTAAAGGACACAAGGACACTAGGAGTGCCAAAACTTAGCATAAAGGGACACGTAAGTGCCAAAACTTACGAAAGTGACATGTCGCGACTTATCCCTCGGGGGAGGGAATATGTTTAGGGGTATTGTCTAAAGGATGGGCCTAAGGCCCATGATTAGGCGTGGGCTCTCTCAAGTCCATACCCCACGTGACATTGGGATACTTTTAGGAATTTTACACAAAATGAGTCGCTACTAGCCTATTGGGGCCGGCTAGAAATCAAGTGACACATGGGAATGTACCTCACTTCCTACGCAATCAGAGAATCTAGGGTCGGGGACTTGATTACACTAATTGACCAATTAGTACCCTTTCGGTACCTAATCTTGTTCATTTTAACAAAATGATTTTTTTTGCAGGCAATTTGGATTGATTTTATATCTATCAATTAACATGTGAGGTGATCATTTGGCTTTCATTAAAGTAACAATCATTACCGATTCCTAATTTTAAATCAAACAAATTAGATACTTTAAACATATGATATAATCAAAATATGAGCAAATAATGGCCTAATTTTTATAATTCCCATCCACTAATTTTCGAATTTTTTTTTAAATGTCTTTTAAAAATTAATTTTTCTCTTTTTTAATTTTAAAATTTTTTAAAAATATTTTTTGGGGCCGAACCGGGTCGGGTACGGTCTAACCCGGCCCGGTTCGACCGGATCAAGCTTAGTCCGGTTCGATTGGATCGAGCTCGGCCCTATTGGGCTAGGCCCACACGAAATTTTTAAAAAAAAGAATGGGGATAATTCTCGGCCCAAAGCCCATTTTCAATTTTTTTTACTTCAGCCCATTTGAGGGTCAATTTTTTAACTTCTATTTCCAGCCCAACCTAAACAGCCCACGAAATAAAAACCAGCCCAAAACGAAGCCCATTTCTCTTTTTTTTTTTTAACCCTTTTGTGCTTTTTTTTTTTAATTATTTTCTTCTACCCTTTTTGAATCGCCTCCTTTGGGCCTTCTTCTCCCGCAGCCGCAGCACGCCGAAGTTCCTGCACCTCCTCCGCCGGTCCGGCGCCGACAACACCGTGAGTACTGACCACCCTACGGAAGTCGTCGTGCCATCGCCTGGCGTCGGCGGTTCCTTCCGATCAACGCCGAGCGCCGCCGGCCGCCGGTTGGCCGGCGTTCCGAGAGTCGTCGGGTGGACTCCGGCGAGATGCGCGCGCTTCATCTCACCCAAACCACGCGAGGGAACCTACCGAAAAGCTAGAAGAACGACAGGGACGATGCGTGACAAGAGTATGACCTCGAACAACGCAGAAAGACCAAAAACCAAGCTCTGGTCGAGGGTTGGGTGCGGCGATTTCATTGAGGCATTTCGTCGAACAGCTACTGGGCATTACCAAATTCAAAGGTTTACGGCTCAACCGAGCCTCGAACACACTTTATAGGTCTTCGAACATGACTTATAAGGAACACGGGAGCAAAATGCAGATGCGGCGAGGGTCGGAGCTTGCGCGAGTTGGTTCCAGAAATGGGACAACGGGGTTCAGGGGGCCTACCTCGTCCGGGGAAGAGCTGCGGCGGACAACGGCGGGCGGATGGGCCTCTGTCGACGGTTAGCTGCTCCCTCGAGCTACCTTCCTCCCTCTGGTTCGCTCCCTCTCTTTGCGCTGCTGGGTTCTGGGGACTACGGCGGCGATCGGTAGCTCACCAGCGGCAGCTGGACGCTCCGGGGCTCCTCGACTCCTTCTCCGGCCTGTTCCCCTTATTTTCCTCTCGGTTTCTCCCTGTCTTTCTCTCTGTTCGTCTCCTCCATTTGTGCTTATGTTCTGCCCCCCTTATGCAGGTACTCCGAGCTCTTCAAGGTCAACGGCCGGCGTGCTCGGTTCCTATCTCACCAGCCTGTCGACTGGCCTGCTCCCAGACCCGCAGATCACGCCGAACCCCGATCCTCCTGCTCCTCTCGCTGCTCGTCTGTCGCTGTGCTGCTGCTGCCACTTGCTTCCCTCTTCCAGCTCCTGTTTCTTGCAGGTTTTCGCGCGAGGCTGGCAAGAGGAGAAGACTGGACGCGGGCCGAGCCACGCGCACGTGGGAGAAGAAAAAGGGGGAGGCCGGTTGGGCCGACGGGGGAAAAGAGAAGCTGGGCCGAAAGAGCTGGCCCACACGCGGGGGAGAGAAGAGGAAGGAAGGGGGGCAGGCCGAGTCAAGGCCGGGTCCGACCCAGCCCAACTCGATCCTTAAGCCCTTTTTTTTTTTTTTTTTTTCAATTGTTTTTATTTTTTTTTCTTTTTGGCGGCTAATTCTTAATTTTGTACATGATTAAATCCTAAATAAAATCGTAAAATTTATGTGTCAACATGACACTTAAGTGCAAAAAAAGAAGCAAAATGGATCAGTTAAGTACCAATGGCGAGAAAATCCTGCCAAAATGTTGACGTGACAATTTTTCGGCAAGCTTAATGCAAAACGACGTCGTTTTGGTGCTGAAGTAGTAAATAATTAATATAATAATTAATTAAATTAAATTAAAAATAAATAAATAAATAAATAAATAAATAAGGAGGAGTGAGGTAGCCGGTGGTTGAGGGATCCTATTTTTTTTTTAATTTTTTTAAAATTTAATTTAATTAATTTTTGTATTAAAATTCGAATTATACCAAAGCGACGTCGTTTTGTGTGTGTTTTACTAAGTTAGCTTTCCGGCAAGTCACGTAAACGAGAAAATTAGCAAATTAATGATCATAGAGCAAACGCCCATCCCTTGGGTGATGGCCTAGGTCCCGTCTTCGAGCTTCAGCTTGCACGTCGAGGTCCTTGGTTAGCTCCGCCATGGAACCTCCTGCGGTGGCAAAGGCCAATGATAAGGCCCTGGACATGGTTCTAGGGTTATCCTTTTTCGCATGTTAGATCTCCTGGATGGAATACTACAGGACCAAAATCCTAGCATGGTGCCTAACATGCTCCACCGAGATGGGGCGTGTGCTGCCACATGCCACGGCTGTCGTATGACCTCGTTAGGAGTATACAAAGGAATTGGGAACTACCTATAACATGATTGGACAAGACCGAGATCGGTCTCATTCCTGGTTCTAGGTGTGAAATCATCCACTTGGCCACTTGGATCGGCCCGACAATATAAATATATAAATTTATATATTTAATTTTTAAGAAAAATTTCTAATAGAAAAAAATTAAGAATAATGAAAACCCCAAAATTTCTAATATGAAATTCAATACCCATTGACTGAGTGTTTGTCTTGTCTTATTCTCACGTCATCTGAGTTGTCTCTTTGTCTCTCACTTACGACATTAACTTTCAAGCTCTATACTTATCAACTCATGACCTCGAATCTCTTAGTACATGAAGCTTGGTGGGACGGTTTCCATGAATCCACCTCGGAATTGGACCAGACCAATGGTCTGGTGCCTAGGTGAATCCATGGAATCAATGAGTGGTTCCCAGTTCCAATTTTTAGGAATCAATCCTTAGTAGGTGGTTCTCGGTTTTAGATTGGAAACCGTTCATTCGGACCATGCTTATCCCTAGAGATTCTCTTCCACGTTGCTTGCCTCATGACACAATTCTCTCTTATTAGGGTTATTCCACATCAGTTGTGGAAGGAGTTGATGGTTGGTTTATAAGTATGAGAGAAAACCTTACCTCTTGAACTAGCTTTAGTGGTAAGAGAGGCCCAAGACTACCCAATACTAATTTCAAAGCCTGACTTATTAACAAGTCTGGACCCAAAAATTGATCGAAGAAGGTTGTTGCGGCTTTGACCCAAGTTCAATGTATGAGGAGGAAATTGTTTGGGTTATTCCACATCCCTTGTGGAAGGGGGTCGGTTTATAAGTTTGAGGATAGGTGAGAAAATTTTTTCACGTCAATGTTAGTGGTGTTACGTAAGTCGACAGGCATTCATGTTAGCAATATCCTGCCAAAATTAATCGAAAAGATTGAATTGACATTAGATTAAAAAGTTTAAGACTAAATTATTTCAAATGTAATAAATTTAAGACTTTTATAATACTTTTCTCGACAAATATAGAGTATATATTGTCACACATTTATAAATTTGAATTTTTCAATGACACAAAAACTAAGTTTTGAGTATTTGTGTCACTGTGGGCAAATTTAGGGTTTTTGGTGAAATAAAAAAAAGTTTAGGATATTTATATAATTACGGTAATTTGTTGTATTCGCCTTTTTTTTTTTAATGCCGTGCGTAATTATTGGGAAGTGGAACCCTCTCGAGGAAAGAACAACCAAATAAAAAGAAGGATCACATTTGACATAGGAGAAGTAACCTTGGCACGACATACGCGAGACCCACAAAGAATAAAATGATTAAAATACAGTCAAAGGCGGTGGCTTAGTAATAGAGGTTTGCTATTATTCTTTGAGTTATTAAGTTTTTGCTCGTATATGAATTACTTAATACTCAAAACAACACTTGTACACCACGAACACCAGCCATTAATTGACAAATTTGTGAAAGTCCAAGACTATTCTAGTAAAACCCGCCTTAATCCTTCGAGTAAACATCCAGACGTCATCAGCATAGGTGACGTGCATAACCCTACTTAGATTGGTTGAAAATGACACGTGTCCGCCCATGCGGAGATTAAAAGATTGAAAATTAAAGACGTCTCCGTCAGCAGAGCATGCTTGCGGACGTGTCAGCTTCAACCATTGCATCGCATTGCATCGCATCCATCCCCATCCCCCTGTTTTACGCTTCTGTCAAATCAAACTCTTCTTCGCTTTTTATCTCTACGCTTTCAGACAGAAGGTGTTTCGATTTCAGACAGGCGTTTCCAAACCCTCCTCCTTCTCCGTCGGCAAACCAGGAGGCGAAGCTCTCCTCCGAGAGGACGGAGAGGTGCGGCTATGGAGCGAAGACAAGTTTTGCGTTCCCAGGTAGTGCGATCTCTCTGGTAGTTTTACTTTCCTCTTAGATTTTTAAGCTCTCGTTCAAGTTTGTCTGCATGAGTGGAGTGGACTTGGTTTTCGTGAAAGCAGAGGAGCTTCTCTTTCTTGAGTGAAACCAGCTGAATATTGTCTCTCCTTCGGTCTCGCTTCTCCATTTTGGTGAAGGATTACCGTCCACGTTGAGCGCAACCTTTAATCTTTTTACTGGGGTCGGGATCACGATGAACTCGGAAAAGCACGTCGCCGTCCTCGCGTTCCCGTTCACCAGCCACCCCCCGCCTTTGGCCAACCTCCTCCACAAGCTGGCCGAAGCCGCCCCGGACGTCCGCTTCTCCTTCTTGAGCACGGCCAAGTCCAACAGCGATCTCTTCCCGTCGAGGGCCGAGCTGCAGCCCAACGTCCGGATCTACGACGTCGACGATGGCTTGCCGGCCGGAGCGACGAAGCTGCACCCGCTGGAGCAGGGGGATGCGTTCCTCAAGCGAGCGCCGGAGAGTTTTCGAGCAGCCATCGACGTGGCGGAGGGAGAGGCGGGGAAGAAGGTGAGTTGCCTGCTGAGCCATGCTTTCTTAGTCTTCGCGTGCGAGATCGCGGAGCAGATGGGCGTTCCTTGGGTGACGTTCTGGGTCCCGTCTCCGTGCTTTCTGTCCGCTTGCATCCACGTCGAGGTCCTCGGTCGGCTCCGCTGCGGAACCTCTTGCGGCGGCGTGGCAGAGGCCGAGGCCGATGACAAGGCCTTGGAAATGGTTCCAGGGTTATCCTTGTTTCGCATGTCAGATATCCCGGACGAGATACTGCAAGACCAGAACCCGAGGATGGTGCCGAACCTGCTCCGCCAGATGGGGAACGTGCTGCCGCGCGCCACGGCAGTCGTGGTGAACTCGTTCGAGGAAGCGAACCCCGCGCCCCTCGTAGCGGACTTGAAGTCCAAGCTCAAGATCCTCCTCCACGTGGGTTGCCTGACGGTGCAATTCCCTCCGCCGTCCCTGCCGACGAGCTCCGCCTCAGATCATACCGGTTGCTTGGCGTGGCTAGATGCCAGAGACCCTCGGACCGTAGCGTACATATGCTTCGGGACGATGGCGATGCCGTCGCCCGGGGAGGTGGCGGCTCTCGCCGAGGCCCTGGAATCCACCGGGACCCCGTTCCTGTGGTCGCTGAAGGAGCACATGATGGTCCACATGCCCAAGGGGTTCCTGGAGCGGACGGGGGCGCAGGGGAAGATCGTGCCGTGGGCGCCGCAGAGCCGGGTGCTGAGCCACCCGGCGTGCGGGGCGTACGTGACGCACTGCGGGTACAACTCGGTGTTCGAGAGCGTGGCTGGGGGCGTGCCGATGATATGCAAGCCGTTCTGGGCGGACAACGCGATGAACGCGAGGATGGTGAAGGAAGGGTGGGGGATCGGAGTCGGGGTGGGAGTGGACGGAGGAGGGGCGATCACGAAGAGCGGGATGGCGAAGGCGTTGGAGGCGGTGCTGAAGGGCGAGGAAGGGAAGGAGATGAGGAAGAAGGTCGGCGAGCTTAGGGCGAGATTGGTGGAGGCTGCAGGGCCTGGCGGGAGCGTCGAAGCTGATTTCAAGACGCTCGTGGAGCTGATCTCTGCTGCTTGATGTTGTTTTCGTTTCTAGTTCTGCTTTGCATGCTTTGTGGAGGTGAGATCATTTCCAGTTTATGTTTTCTGAAGTTTCTTGTTGGAAATCGGTGATCCGTTTTCAACGAAATCTAGAAACATATTTTCTTCGTCAAGAAGTACCCGAACGCAAGCAAGCAAGCAGCGGGTAAAGAATTGTCTGGAGTCCACTGGATTTGTCTATGGAAGTCTACAAAATCATCCCTGCAAATGGAGGGCAGAGATCTTTTCCTTTGAAAGTCGGGTTCACAAGCTCAATAATGGAGCTAGCTAATGATAAGAAAATCTCTATGACTTGAGCATAAATATTGTGCACGACTCAGTCAGCGCAACTTGCCTATAAATAGGCAGGGAGTCCCTCATGTAAAATGACCTGAGGAGTAGAGCTCATAGAGCCTACATCTCTTGTGCTCATCCGCCGTTACTCCAACTACATTTGTTACCATTTTCCATAAGCTAACGAAGCTGTCTTCCATTTGCCTATGTCCCTTTGTCCCCTTGTCCATCCTCAACCAAACTTATCCAACACGCGCTTGCACATTAAGACCAAAAGCTATCGTCGATGTTAAACCCATGCTTCCAGACACATTCAAAATTTTAACATTTCTTTTAATTGCTGGAATACCTGAAGGGATGGGTTCTTGTGCCTTTAGCAGATACTACTTTTGGGTAATAGGTACGAGGATGCATGGTTCATGTTAGTGTGAGACGATGTTCGCCCTCTTAATCGAGATTGCGATTCTAGACGGATATATCATATTGGCTCAAGTTACTGCTGGATGGCCCATTTAGTAATTGAAAATGTTATGGAAGAGAGAATCGATGGGAAAGGCAATTTCAACGATTAAACTCGATTTGGCTACCATCTATGTCCTCATCTCCTCTAAGGTCGGGTCCTTGATTTGGATGATTGTCGAGATTCTCTTCTTCCATGGACCTATCCAGTTTTTTTATAGACTCTGTTCATGCGAACCGATATAATCAAAGTCATTGATCACGTGAGTCCTTTTATTCGATTTTTACATGAGACTCAAGCCTATATGGTGCTGTTTTAGGTGAACAAAGCCGCCTGGCCGGATGGCTTCGGTTGCTGTAAATTTGTTTTTCCGTTTGTACTTTCTCTTTAGCTCCCCTGTTGCCGAAAATAAAGACGAAGAAGAATTTTTTTCTAGCAAAGAAGGCGGGGACGAGTTTCGCTGATGTGCATATCTTCCTAAAGGGGGGTTTTCGTTTTCCATTTGTTTTGGTGCTGATCTAGTCATTTTAGCATCGGACAGAATGCTACGAGTTGCGGGGGGCAACAAGCATGTCCGAATGCTAATGGCAACAGGCACCAGACCGACAGTTGAGACTGGACGACGAGAAATCGACCGGAGAATTTAAGGAAGACTCCGATGGAGCACTATGACATCAGGATGTAGCTTCCGTTGCATCAGCTACTGTACTCAACGAGGCTGTCTACAATTCATGAACTCAGTTTCTAAATTCTTATCATGATGATCGGAAAAATCTCATGCTCTAAAGTGCTGCAAACTCGAGTTTGCAACCTCGGCAGGTTCCCGAATGAGACTCGTGTCAACACAGAAGAATATGCGCAATCCTGCGGACATGTAATCACGGACAGCTCATGCGTTTCCGAGAACATGCAGGAGACGCCATGAAACTAGGAAAACCAGTTGCCTGGAAAAGCATCTCCGATATAGTTGTCGTTCAACTACTGAAGCTCCTCAAAGTTCTTTCGCAAATTGGAGCTCCATAGTTTGAATCCGACTGATCAAATGCAGGTTCAAACAATTGGTCTGTTTCTGTTTTGGTATAATGATTTTACTCGCGCATCGTTCGCCTTCAGCATGCCTTTCGAATCGGTATCTTGGAGATGCCAATCGATCTGTACTTCGATCCCATCGACGACATGAATGTGTGTCGCCTAAAATTCAATACTCGAATGATTCATGATATCTATTTCCACCACGCCACAAATCGAAGCACATCTCATAAGTCATAACGAACGCAGGCCATCTAAAGATGGTAAATTTGTTGCAGACATGGTACTAGCATATGTACTTATGAAAAGAAAGACTGCATACTCGGAAGTCTCCGACGACTTTCGATCAGGTTCTCTTGACTGGATCGAAATTGGAGACGCCGACCACCGCGCCGATGATCGCCCCGAGCACGACCCCCCCGGCGACGATGCTGAGCAGGAAGTTCTTGAGCGATGGCGAGACCGCCGCCTCCGCCGCCTCCGGCACCAACATGGACGCCGTCAGGGCGGCCGCCGTGGCGCCGGCGATCGCCTTCTCCTTCAGCGACGCGGACGCGCGCACCTGGAACCTGGCGGAGGCCCCGACCGCCCGCGACGGCCTGACCACCACGGGCAACGGCCTGACGAAGGCGTCGGAGCTCGGCAGCTTCGGGGGGCTGCCGCGGGTAAGCGGCGTGGCCATCGAGACGGCGGAGGTAGAAGCCATTGACGGTGGTGCTGAGCTTCGGGAATGCAGGGTTGAAGACTAGAAAAGAGAGGGAGATAGAGAGAGAGAGAGAGAGAGAAAAGTGTGGATTTGGTGTTGATTGAGAGGTGGGAGATGGAGATATGGAGATACAGGCGTTGGTCAGTCCGGTCGACGACGACGACGCTCGCTGATGTGGCGGGTTCTCGTGCGCCATTGGTGGATAAGGTTATCTCATCATCTCTCTTTTTTCTCTTTTTCTTTTTTGCGTGCGAATTCTTTAAAATGAACAGAAGAGAAAAAGACTATTCCATGGTGAAGACGAAGCAACGTGATCGCATTCCACCAAAGAAGAAAAACTCAAAAGATAAAGAGAACGAGAACGACAGAATGTGTAATCCAAAATGAACATCGCACGCAAAATCAGAAGTAACACAAGAAATCGTGCTCGAACATGTCGTCTGTAAGCAAGGATGAATGGCAACGTGATCTTTCATCACGCAATGTTGTCGAGACGCTTCCGCTTCCGTTCACGGAAACAGTTCACGACCGGCTGCTATCGAGAATGTGTTTGATTAGAAAGGATGGTATGGGAGTGCAGTTGCGGCTAGACCAAACATTTGAGCAGACGAGATCTCGAATCCTCCCGTTGTCGAAACGCAAGCACTTCAAACTTTTTCATGAGTCCTAATCAAGCCGTACCAGCTGCAGCTGAGGCGGGTGGCGAGCCGACGTTGCTGAGGCGGACTTCCTGAGGGAGCAGGCGGTATTTAATCCCGAGCTCCTCGAATATCTTCTTGAGCTCCAGAACCAGCTCACATCTCCGGCTATTGCGATCCCCGGATTTCTGAAAATTTATGGTGTGAGTGACATAGAGACCCATCTTCATCTTGTTCACATCTTCAATCTCCTTGACCAAGACGCTGTGGCCGGGACGCCAGTACTGAGGCTTGCTCTCCAGATACCTGAAATTTTTCACGATCCGAGGCAGGTCAGATCCGTCGCAAACGAATGCAGATAGATCGACCATACATAGTACATGTAAACTACTTTTGAATGCAGAGTAAGTAAGGTATAATAGATTGCATACGCTTTTATTTTTGCTTTCATAGCTCCGATGCTCTCGATTGAAGTGGAGAAATCGACAGCGAATTCCACGGAATCGCTCATCTCTGGACTCCTGTAGAAGTTGCTGATGGGTTTTGTTACCAGAACTGAATTGGGATAGTAAATCTTTTCGTTGTCGTATCTCAGGAAGACTGTTGATAAGATGTTCATTTCTTCAACCACCATCTGCAATAACTTTTGATCAGTACAGTTAAATTATGTACCGATAATATGAGAGAGGCGATACGATTATAGGATTAAAAAAAAAGTGACCTGAACTCCATCGATTACGCAACGATCGCCCACGTCAAACGGATGCATCACGAATACAAATATGATTGCTTCGAAAACAGTCTTTGCGGTGTTACCGAATACAAACACCACCACGAGAAGCTGTGATGAGATGAACAGGAGCACTTGGGTTGTCAATAGTCCCATCGCCAATAACCAGACTATGATGATCACTATGAACACAACCCCGGATGCGAGCCTGTTCAGCTCTTCAATGGCGGTCTTCGTATCGTTTAAAGAATGAGCCAGCGACTTGCGTTCTTGGTAAACCTTCACCTGCAATGATAAAGCCTCCTCATGACAAATTAACCAACAATGGAAAGATGAAGACTGAAAACAGATAATTGCTCCTCTATTGAATCATCCAGGAGACAAGAGCATTGATCGCAGACTCACCAACCACTTTTTCAGCGATGACCTGGTGATCTTTCCGGTTTCTGCTGCTCCTTCAAACAACGGAAGTGCATTGTCGACATCTGCCTTTTTCATGAAGCGCAAGAGGTCCTCTTCCTCAATGTACCTGAAGACAACAAAAGAAAAGTAGTGAAAAATTGAACCATCACTAGTTTGCAGTTAAATCCCCAATTAGGCGGTATCCTCACTTGTATCCGGGCTTAGCTACGTTTCTGAATATCTGATAAGCGGCAGCTTTAGCACCCCACTCACTATTGATCTCATTTTGTTGTTTCTCTCCCTCCTCGTCATCATCCCCCTGGTTGAGCCCGCCCATGGATAGCCCAGACCCACTAATCACGTTCATCAACCCTTTCATTGTCCACGCCGAGACCTTCTCTTGGTTAATCCTGTGTAGCTTATCCATATCAATCACTTCCTCTTTCTCCTGTTCCGATCCGTCCTTCGAAGTCTTGAAACTTAACCGGCTATTGCTCTTTGAATTCCCAACGCTTTCTTCCATTTCCATGAAGGGAGGCCCAGAGAGCGAGCGGACAATGTACTGATGAAAGAACGACTCTTGAATCCGATCAAAGAACCGCGTGCATTGGAATGAAGAAGCCAGTAACTTTATCAGCAGAGTCTTGACCAACCATATGGCAGATGCAATAAGACAAGAAGCCAGAGCCCTCGTGATGTAATTCAGGATTTTAGTGGTGTGCCTCGATCGCTTCACACCGAGGTTTATCAGCAACGCCCAGGCCAGTAGGATCAGACCTAACCAGATGAATACTTGGACACTCTTCTTCAATCCATAGACAAAATAAAGAACTTTCTTCTTGAGAAGGAAGTTCCTCTCAATCATGAACACCAATATGTTTATCAACCATTCAGTGACCAATCTGCCACAGAAAATCACAAGCACTAGCACGCACCATTTCCATAACTTCAAACCCCAGATCATTTTGGGTTTCAATTCATGCACGGTCAAGCTAGCGATCAGAAAACCTGCAATGCATATGAACACAATCCACTCTACCAAAACCATCTTCTTGAAATTCTTACCAGACATTTTCTGAACTTCCAGATTTGCAGTCTTGTAGACCTCCTCCTCCTCCTCCTCCTCATTTCCTCCCCCAAATGTCACAGGAATTGGTGTTCCCGGAGTGGCTGGAGACGTTTTCACATTTTCTTTCAGAGTAGCAGAACCGATACGAATGCCTGGTGAAGCCACACTAGGTGAATTCCTGGAGGGCGAACTTGCATTCTTCAACTGGGACTTGATTTCAGCTAACTCTGCCTTGTTAGGATACGACTGTTCGACGAATCTCGATTTCGGCTTCGAATACGCAGACCTGGTGAGCGATGATATCCTTCTAGTCAAAGTGCCAGTTGAAATCATTGGAGGCTTACCTGAAGACGTTTGGCTTGGTTCTGTGGACCCTGGTTGGAAAGATGAGCTATCCAAATTCGGTACTTGGACTTTCAATGCAACATCTTTCACTTCTGTCAGCTCCGGATTGGGATTCACTGAAAGACCCAGCTGCTCTTTGCTTTCGTCTTCGGAGCATGAGATCGAAACCACCACTTCATCTTTTCCTTTCTTCTCCAGCGCGCCGTCATTAGCCTCCATTCCCCTTTCCGATCTTCTATTACCCGCTGCTCAGAAACCTTCACAAGTACAATGCTTCAGTCTCCCCCACTCTTTTTAACCATAGGTATTCTTTCGGGAGCAGGATAAGCTAATCATATCACATCTCAACTGGGTATGTATATTTCTAGGCTTTTCACAGTTTTGGTCGGCCATCTCTCCGAAAGACAATTTCTATTATATTTTTGTTCCACCGATACAACATGGCCATATGAGTCTAACTTTTCTCCTGATGCTGAGTCTAGCTCTCTGGCCCTTTGCTAATCGGGGCTAAAATTCCGGAAAAGCACACTTTTTCCTCGATAAACGCCCTGACTTATTTTATCCGGTGCTATTTTGAGTTACTTCCTTTGCCTGCTCATTACAGTTCTGTGCGGCAAAGTTTTGCTGATTGATATATTAATAGCAAGGAAAGACGAACTTTCGCAGCAAAGACCGAAACTTTCTAGCGGAAATCTGAAAGTGGACCAGCGAAAGTACGAACATGCAAGAGAACTAGAGACGGCTCAATGATTCGATCAAATAGTGAGAAGAAAAAAGATTAAGAAAGGAGAAGTCTTGCTTAGCTTATATTTTTCAGGGAAAAACAAACAAGGACAGGTGGTTTTGAATGTGCAGTCGACTTGAGCTCAGAGAGAGAGAGAGAGAGAGGGGAGAGGGAGAAGGGTGGCTTGTTGTTTTTCCCGGGAAAAGCATATTTATATAGTAGTTATGCTAGTGGCCAACGGTCAAACCCTCGTGTTTCTTAATTTTTGCACAGAAAATCCGGCCTCGTGCCCGAATAATATGTTTTGTCGCCTCCATGTTGGATTTATGTTAAATCTCGGCGAGGCCAGTTGTCTTCGAGGGGGCCGGGCCAATAAGAAACTCTCTACCCAGCAAAAAATAAGTAGGTGCTCCACATAAATTATTGCAAGCAGTTTGCAGACTGTTCGGTGAAATAAATAATAATCACAATAATAATTTGCATGGGATAATAATTTATATTGCCTTAAGGGTTCCATGGACAAGATATTATCACTATACCTGTAAGTCGCATGACATTGGTATGAAACCACTACCTTGCTCGAGATGATTGTTAGACCACTTCATTCAATCTGCACGCTCGTAGTCTGAGATTTTTAATATACTGGGCTTGCTTTTGACAAGACCCTGCCGACATTACTTGTCGACCATAAAGCAGTCGCCAGTGAGGCGTCGGTCAAACATCACATCTAAACCTGGCGATCGCTTGTCGAAGTGTTTTCAGAAGCTCAACACACCATATTTGAGCGAAGCGTAGTTCAAAGACTACAGTGATTTTGGAAGCAGATTGAACAAGCGAGGCCCTGGCTCAGCGCAAGAGAAACCACAACTTTTGGTGGGCTGGCACGGAACTGGTGTCAGTCCAGGAAAGAACAAGACCAGGAATGGTTGTTTCTGCCCATGGCAGAACTGGTTATTGCATCCTCTTCCAGCATTAGGCTTCCCCATGACAGAGATAAAACTAGATACAAGTCAACCGTATCGACTTTGCGATACTCATCAACGATGAGACTTTTCGTATGAGAAAAGCCGTTTTGCTTATATTGGATTTTGCATCGGCAAAGCCTGACTTCGACAATAGGCATAGCATAACAGAGTTCAAGAAAAAGAACAAGCATGAGAGTTTCCTTTGTTTCTTTCTTGTTCCTTGCCAATGCCAGATTGCAGGAAAAATAGCTGAACACGCAGAACCTAATGCGATACTTTTGCCTTTTCTTTTTTTGTCTTCATAATATGAATTGCTTCGCCGAATTCATTACCCAAATGTTCCCATCTTACATAATATCTGCGAGCGTACTAACTACTAAGCTTCCCTCAGTAGATATTATGCCTATATCAAATAGGCACATATTGGACTGGCATTTTCACAACTGAGGGCAAACAAGCAAAACACTCGCCAGAAGTAAGCAGATCCAGGCAGAACAACATTACATGATCGTGAAGATTAAATGCAAAAGGCCGAAGATGTAACATAAGGCTACATTAATTAAAAAATAATAATTTGACTACTCATTCAACCATCAATACTATTTCCACAATACCTCTCGATCTCCAGGTTACACGAATGAATTTAGTGCGAGTAAATAGAAGTATCTCCGTATAATTCTCAACGATTCAGGTCCAAGGAAAAGGAGACACTATTTTGGCAAATAATAAGATCACCAAATTATCTCTGAATTCTTTACATCAAGGCTGATGTACAAGTCGTAGGATGTATGAAACTACATCTTTCGTAAATTATCTAACCTTGCCTGTAAGTCACTGTCTATCCCGCTGTCTTCATTCCCCGTAGCTTCTGCTTGTGCAACTTTAGCTTTTGCAGCTGGAGCTGCAACCGCAGTTGATGGTGCATTTACAAGCTGCACAGAATGATTAAAGACAGAGGTTAAGATCATCACAATAGCTCAATCATTTCCCAGATATATTGAATAAGCCAATACCTCTTGGTTGACATTGATACCGATCTCATCTAGAACCTGGTTAACTAAATCTTCCGTTTCCTCCTCTTCTTCATCACCTTCCAGAGCATCGTCAATGGCGTCACCCATCACTTCACTCGTCATTTCCATCCTCTCATTCTGCCTCTCAAATTCTTGCATAATTTTCTGCAATGCTGGTAAGTTCATCTGCCTGTTCATCTGACCCATCGCCTTCGTCACGCCTTTCATTGCCTCCCCCATTGCTAGTGTTGATTTCATTGTCTGTGGTAACTTCTCTCAGAACCACAAAATGGGAAAAGCTAACAGGACTAGAGTATCTAGCTTTAACAGGGAATACAGAGAAATTAAGCTGGCATGTTGGCGCACCTGAATTCTAAGAGAAACCCCCTGAAGCTGCGACTTGAGTTTATAAAATTTGTCGATCTGATGACGTGTTCTAATAAGGTCCTTTGCCATCAACCTTACAGCTCCCTGAAAGGAAATTACACAAGAAACCAATGACACATTTGAGAAAGTTGACCATCAATCTCAACTAGTCCCCATCCACAAAATGCATTCAAACATTCATTTCAAGTCCTGCAAGCTAAGATATGGTTAATTAAGCAGTTGCGCAAGCTAAGAGAAAGAAGAGGCATTAAAGACATGCCCAGCCAATGATATTTCGAAAGAACTCATGCATAAAATCAGAATCACTGTCCGAAAGCAAGCTCGAACAAAAGTAAGCCAAAGCAGCGGAAACATATATGAAGATGCTTCAGCAGACGAACCGAAATGAAGATGCGAGAACAGAGTCATACGACATACCATCTGCCCTTGCTTGGCATTCTTCTTGATCTCTACGATCAGCTTCTTCTCCTGCGTTTGAAGTCCTTGTCTCTCCCTGTCGATTTCTCGTATGGACTTGTCCAGCATCCTCTTATTCTCCCGCAGAAGCTCTACAACGCACAAATTTATCAGTCCTGTTTTTCTTTCGAGGTTCTTTCTATAAGCTAACAGCATGGATCACACAAAAATCCAAGTAAATCTACCATTTTCCACCCGCCGGACCAAAAAAGAGTATAATCCCGTGTTCTACACGAAGGATCATGAAAGTTGGCATCAGTCATGTTCATTGTACACAAAACAAGCATGGCCATTTCCCTTACATACCAATCACCAAAATCACCATGTAAATACTATATCGTATCAATCCCCGATGATTTTCAGCAACAGCCGATCGGGGCAAGAACTTCACGCGAAAATCGCACCCCCGACAGCACAATCCCAAAACGAGCAGTCCGAACTGCAAAAAATCATCTCCCTTCCTTCTCTAGCTACCGAAATTCAAGCCTATCGCGGACGATCAAACTAGATTAAACAAAATACATCTACGAGCCATCCGAAAGCGCCATTCAATTTCATGCCCTGTCGGCCTACATCGAACGGCGCGGAAAGGAGAACGACGCGGTCGGCGATCGCCAACGACAGACCAACGAATCACGGAAAGCCGCGCGAGCGGGAGATTTCGCGATCGAAGCTCGAACGAGGTTTTTCACCTGCGGGAGTCTTGCGCTTGCCGAAGAGGAAGCTCATGGCGATCGCTCCGACGAGGACTCCGCGAGTTGACCCGAAAGAGAGAGGGAGAGGGCGGATCCGCGGGACCGAGGCTCTTCGCCTGCGCGCGTTGGCGTGGATTCGTCGATCTTCGCCGGAAATGATCGAACGGCTTGCGCAGCAGCGGAAGAAGACGATGACGATGACGATGAAGATGAAGATTGAAGATGATGGAAGATTGCTTCGACGCTTGGACGATCTCGATGTCGCTACTTGTACAGCTCTCCTCACGCGGTGCCGACGCCTCCAAAAGGAAGGAAAGGCGAAAAGGTGGAGTCGTTAAGGATTTGGGATGAATAATCGCCTAATTTTATTTTTTACAAAAACCCCAATTTTAGGTGAAGTCTCAATTTTGCCCCACGCGTTTTATTATTTTGAAAAAAAGCTCCAAACTTCATGTCCCATTCTTATATCTGCTCCGAACTTTTTTTCTATTTCAGAAATAACCCGAACTTTAGGTCCAATCTTGAATGTCCTGAATCTTGTACTATCTTAAAAAAATCACCAACTTTCAATTATTTTCAAATCTACTATCGTGATCCAATCCCGACTTCATATGACATTTCTATGTCAATAACAAATCCAAGTCAGCAACGTGACATGAAAAATTATATTCAAAATGAAACCGTTTTAAGATCGGCAATTTTTTGATAAAAGGCTGATAGAATCATATTTGGGAGTAGAGTCAAAATTGATAACTTTTTTTTTAGACAAAAAAAAGTTTGGGGTAGATTTTAGAGTAGACCTAAAATTATGGGTTTTCTTTTAGTCAAAGAAAAGTTAGGGCAGATTTGAAATCAACGTAAGGTCTGGGTCTTTTTTTAACCAAAAAAAAAAATTACCCAAAGAGAGATTTTTTAGGGAATTAGACCAATGAAAACACTTTGTATGATTGCGTAGGTAATCGATGCATCTGAGCCCTTAACTCGGAGCCAGATCGGACCGTCCGATTTGTGCAAGTTGACTTTGCTTACGTGGTCGAAAGTTGGACCCACAAGTACGGAAATACATTGGTCTCTCAACTGAACTGAGACAGCAAGGCCCGAGAGCTTTATCAAAATGTTTTCACAAAATGCCCACGTCTTTTTTAAAAAGAAAAATACATGTATTACAATAAGATGATATGATAAGGTGCACAAAATTATAATTCAAAAATTAAAAAGAGAAACATCAAGTAAGTTCGCAAATATATTAGTTTTCCAAAATTAAGTGTAAGTCTTTTATAACAATCATTTAAATTGACTTCCTAAACTGATTTTCATTTTGAAAAGTTATATCTATTCACGATAACTTTTTATTTTCCCTACACACATAAGCACGTGCGCTTTTGCTGGTCTTTCATTAACATATTTGGTAACAATATGGTATAATGAAATTGATAAACATCTGATCTTTTTGTCAGGGATAGATATAAAATTTAGATAATGGTTGTCGAGTAATTTTACACTTACTTGAATTTGAGCCTCTCACAAACCATTTTAGATAAGGGATTTAGAAAGGAAAAATGAAGGACTCAAATGATTATTAAAGAAAAAAAGATAGAAGAGAATTGAGTGGATTGGATTATTTTTCTCCGTTCTGATTAAGATGGCATCTGAGGCCCGTTCGGTGGAAAAGGGCCTTGAGGTCCAAGCCCAACTTTAGCCCAAATCAAACGGAGGTGGCTTCTTGGTTTTCCGTTGTCTGCCGCTCCTCCTCGCTTCTAGGCCCGGTCAAATAGTGAATATACAGTGTTATTTATTTATTATAATGAAAAAAAAATGCGAAATTTACTAAAACTGGTTCACAAAATTGGTTTATTAAGAGATGCGTTGGACCGTTATTGGTTTTTGATATGGTTTACTTGTTTAAAAGAGGGCCATTCGCATTCCGACAGATTACTTAGTTAAAAATAGTTTAATAAACTTGTCTTAATAAGTCTAGTATTGCTCTTTAATAAGATTTAGGTTTACTAGTAGACGAGAAATGAGAATGGAGAAATTTCATCATAACTCATGCAAAAGCTCAGGGATACTGCAATTTGCACTTGAAATCCAAAAGGTTGTGCGTTACTTCTTCGTTATCGTAGCAATAAGTCAAGTGGCACAAGACTCACTACTAAATGGCTAGGAGAAGTCTTAGATCCAATATTTTGCCATCTAACTCGGAAACTCTACTTCATAAATAGAGATCATTTGTGCTAGCACAAACCTTGCATTGTTGTATAGTGGTGGTGATGCGATCGTCCTTCTAAGATCGAAATAGATATTTGATAACAATATCTCGTTTTGTGCAAAATAAAATAGTGAAAAATACTTCCAACGAGTAGGGAAAAGAGAAAATTTGTTTCGCAATTTTATTCTACTTGTAGAAAGGAGAATTCGTATCGATCTCAAAATGGACAGCTTATCTTAGGAATTAACTAATCAACTCGAGATACTTCTTCATTTTAAATTCGAAATTGAAAATCTTCCGATAAGTCTGCTTTGCATATCACGATAAAATAATGATGCTAACGAGCGCTCTTGAAACGCCGGCATATCACGCGTTTGATAACGAAAACAATATCTTTTCAATGTACTGATCGTGCATAACACAAGAGAGATTGTTTTCGGAATCCGATCCGTTAAATTCTCTTCTTCTTCTTTTTTCCCCCTTTCAGTTGCACGCTTTCTTCTTTCGGAATTATATCGCCAATCATTCCCCCACGACGAAGCTCCGCTTCTGGAAACGCCTTTGGGCACAACGCAGGCTATTCACTTTCCAAAACATTCCATTTTTCCCGGTTTGACTCTCGCGGCAACGCAAGCGCGAATGCCGCGGCGGTGGTGCGCACGTGACCGGGACCGAAAACCACGTGACCGGAACTGGGGAAAAGCGCGTGTAGGCGAGGCGCGGGCGAAGTATTCGTACGGTCAAAGGGGGGGGGGGCTCCTTTTCGAGGGCGGAATCATTACCGCATGTGCTTTCGACAGGAGAAAAGAAAACCGTGTCTGTCCCCCCCTTCGACAGCGAGGGGACGGGACGACGTCGTGTCCCGCACCCACGCGCCGGGCGGGGGCCGGGGCGGATCGGCCGCGCACGCGCTCCGGCGGACGGCCAGGATCGCGCCCCGAGTCGCGATCCCCCGATCCCCGTGCGAGCTCGCGGGGGAAAAAAGCTGACGGGACGTGTGTCCGGTGCGGTGCGCACGAGTGCGTGTGGGGCCCGCGCCGGGGTCGTTGCCAGGTTGTCACGTGCGGGTTTGTCGTCCCGCGGTCGCCAGCGAAACGGGGGCGAATCTAACCGTTTCATGCCACGGTCGTCAGACACGTGACGCAACGATTGCAAAGTCAATATAAAACAACGACAAAAATTGAGCGGCTCCAAAATTCGAGCCTAATTACATAATTTAGAAGATGCCCCCCTTTTGTTTTTTTCTATATTAAGACGTTTTTACGATAATTGTTTTTTGGTCAAAGACAAATAGGTTGCGCAACCAAAAAAATAATAGAGATCTCGATTCCTGATGTTTAGAGTAAATGTGGTTGGAATTATATAAATGCCATTGCAAATAGTTTGTTATCGGAGAATCATCCCTCGAAAAATAAGGATAGATCTTGAAATGATAAAACATACAAAATTGTGGTAATTTAGCAAATCTTGAACAAATATTTTCCATGGATGGTTCATGAGCATACTCAAGCATGCATGGATCACTCTCATAAAAAAAAATTGTGTTACTTTTTTTTACCCCTAATACCATTAAAGCATATATTACTTATTTCAACAGAGCTTTTTAGGTTCATTGCTACCAACTACCTAATATTTCGAAATTTTTTCAAAAAAATCATGTTGTAACATATGCATTTTGAGTTTTTAATAAGAATATGGTTGATTTTTTGGGCGAACTATCAACATGAAATATGGCTATTTTCCATTGAAATTGCTCGATTTCCCAACAAAAAAAACAATCAACTTTGATGAAATTAAACTTTACATCGGGTTATTAAAAAAAAAGCTTAACTTTTTTTTTGGTCGAAAAAATAAAAGCTTAGTTGCATAATCACAAATTAAAAGTTAGTGATCTTTCCAAAAAAAAAAAAGAGAGCTCCTGTCGGCACGGTAATATGTGGGCCCCGGAAAAGTTACTTAGCTTTGCAGACTTGACCAACTCCAACTTGATCAGGTCACGTTGGCAGAATAGTGCGCAAAAACGTTAATTATCTCTTACTTTGGCCGGATTAGGACGATGACTTAGATATCAAGGATGCTTCAATCATAACAGATCATAATTCCACACATTTTTTGCTTCCTGATTTTTTTAGAACTCAAAGATTTTACTATCAATTGATGAGAGGAAATGTTACTAAAAAAAGTCCTCAAACAATTGTAATTGTATCATTTTAATTTGAGCTTTTTGTATTTATATCAATTCAGTTTATTCGATCGATTTTGGTAGACCAGTGCTGACATAGCATCTCGGCCAGTGACCCTCACTGGTCCTACGTGGAGGGAAAAAACTAAAGAAAAATGAAAAAAATTATTAAAAAATTCAAAAAAATATTTAAAAAGTCTACATTAATGCAGGCAATGCCACGTTAGCGTTAACCGGCCAAAATTGATCGGATAGATTATACCAACACAAATGCAAAAGATTTAAAACTAAATTAACACAATTATAACATGTCTATAACTTTTTTAGTAATTCTTCTATGGACTAGATTTACAAATCCAACTGTGATCATGGGATTAAAGATCCGTTTTTAGAGAATCGTTAGCAATACCCAATTTAGGAGGGAGAGAGAGGTGTTCGGATGATTATCTAATAGCAAATTTGTCGAGTTATTTGAAATTAAAAAAAAAAAAGCCAACTTTATTAGATAGCAATAATTCTCCTTTCGTCACCTCGAGCGGGCAAAAAAAATTTCAGATGTTAATTTTGTGGGGGCTAATCGGTTTTTTTTTTTTTTTTACAATGTGTATTTTTTTTTTTACTTACCATGATATGACACATTATCTTCTTAATCATTCCCATCATCCCAACTCCAAACTTTTTGAATGTGGTGGCACTTTATTCTCCTTTTGATTTTTGCTTACGTCATATAATGATTGAACATAACCGCTTCTATCACATCTTCCGGTAACTCTAGCTCTTTTTCAAAAAATTTCGCCTCTCGGGTCGGGCAAACTGGGAAACTCTGCTACGTGTCCTCATATGTTCCTAGGGCCAGTGACCGAGCCTTCTCAAACATTGTGAAGTGAGCGGGCAATAAGGATCATGGTCGGGTGCTAATGATATATCAATTGCCTAGAGATGCATATTATCGCAATCGAACTTTCCGGAACGAGTATAATTGCTCCTATCCCCTAGGTTCTCTTTATCGGGTAGGAGATGGTAAGTCGATTAAGGTCAGCAATCATATTTAGATTCCTCGCATCTTGAATCATTTGTCTTTTGAAGCAAAAGAAGATAGAGACCTTTTTTATCTCGAGGGCAAACGCTTGGGATATAAATAGTCTAAATCGGGTGTTTAGCTTAATTCTTCACACTCATGTTTCAATCTCCATTCGGGTTGATAGACCAATTTGGCAGCCAGCTGTGGATGACATATTCACAGCTAAACCTTCTTAAAGCTCATCAAATCGTGTACGGAGGATGGTAATAGCTTTGGGATTTGGAACAAAATCTAGAAGTTAAAATTCATGAGCAGCACAAGATGATGATATGGAGGGTGGCGACTAATGTTTGGCCTTGTTGAGCTAACCTAGGTACATGGCTTCACATCCTAGGTCCTTCTTGCCCATTGTGTGGGAACTTAGAGGAGATTTCAATCCATTTGCTCACAACTTCCCCCTTTGGCTTGGATTATGTGGAGACGAAGTCCATGGGGTATCATATTGTCTACTCGGAACTTCGGCTCGATATAGAAGATGGTGCACCACTTCTTGATCCATGACAGATAGCATAAAAAATGGGCATGTACTGCAATCTCTTTACCTTTCTTACAGCAATTCTATGTGGTAGAATGTGGCATAATAGGAATGCAACATTACATAATCAGACTATGGCAAATCCTTCCTAGGCGGTCAAGCTAGTACTACAAGATTTCATGGAATTTTCAAACATGTTCAAGGAAGGGTACAAAGTCATGAAAAACAAAGAAGCTGATTCATTTGGGGAAAGGTTAGACCCCTAGCTTCCCTGTTGGATCAAGGATTGAAGTTTAATGTAGATGGTGCATCAAAGGATAATGTAGGGGCCATGCATATTGTTGCATGATTAGCTAGAGACCCGAGTTGTCCAAACATGGACAAGATGCTGAAGATGGAACTCGCTAGTGGTAGTGGGGAGCTATCACTTTTCTCCTCACCTACAAATTTGCTTAGTCCCTCAGTATTTACCAAACGGTGTTTGAAAGTGATTGCAAAATATTAATTGATGCCATTCAACAAAAGGATCATTATCTTTGGAGTATCTAGCCTTTTATCTCGAAATCTTGCTTTCCGCTTCTTAACAACTTAGGAAAAAGCTTGATGTGGACTCATGGACTCAATAATGGCCCTGCTTATGAGATTGCAAAATGGACTTTTCATCATATAGGAACTATATCTTAATTTTTAATAATCTCCCGTCTAAAGTTAAAAATACAGTGTCGGTGGAGTCAACTTTACATTATCTCTTTAATGTAGGTAGTGGTTTTCTTTTAATGCTTGACCTTTTTTGTTGGAATGAAAAGTTTGTTCTATGAAAAAAATACTAATGCTTTTACAAAAGGTTACCTCTGTGGAATTTCTTATCTCAACGAGGATGCGAAAATTTCAAGTTCTTTTCTTCCACTTGACACATTCCCCAAATAAATTAAGGAATATGCCCAGTCGATTAGGTTTGATCAGCATCAAATCACGCTAATCAATGTAATTAAATTGCACAGATCTTTTTGATGCAGTTTCAGAAAAATTCATGGAAAATATCAAGAATTTCAGAGGATCCTATGTAAAAAGAATAATGCTATCCCAAAGTTTTTATGGCCCACTATTTAATAAGAGGAAATGCCATGGTATTATTCCCATGCATATCATGCCACTAAAGATGCCATCCACCCAACATTAGATGAGTACAAGCAGAATCAATCAATGCCAGTGATATTTTCCCAAGGCCCATGAGACTTTGGAGAATATTCCATGTTAGGTCTGACTCCTAATCTCAACTCAAATTAGAAACCATCAATAAGCGAGGGAATCTTTTAGAGTTCCCGTGAATACATTTGTAAAATTTAAAGTTGTAAACTTTGTTGTATTATTGAATCTATACTGAATCTTTCTAGCGTTTGTGAGTATGAAGATTCCGTAATATTTCCTGTCTGTCTATCATTTGCTTTGTCGGTTATATTGGAAATGAAAAACGTCCGTGTCTCCTGTAGCCTTAGCGATATAAGGCAAGGTGATGTTTGTATTTAAAAAAGAGGAAAGTTGGGAGAAGAGAAAAATTTCCCAGAATTCTGTAACGTTCTCTCAAATATTCTTCTAAACCTTTCTCCTCTAGGCCCGGTGATATTCAAACAAGTGAAATACCATTACGATCGAATCAAATTGCTTTATATCTTTCTAAAAGAATTTTTTTTTTTGGCACATTATAAGATGTTAATGGAAAAAAAAAACTAATTACTCGAGTTCATCGTGCAAAATTTAATAATAATGAAAGTTAAAATGGTGATGGGATTATTTAAATAAATGGAATTTTCTGCATGTATTATACGCCTCGGATTGATGTTTGGTTGGTAAGGAACAGATCCCCACTTTTAATTTAATTTTTCACTGGCCCCCAAAAAAAGAAAAAAAAATTGGTACAGTGGGATGGTTGGTGCAATCGGCTGGTCCTGTTCATCAACTTTTTGTCTTTTGGTACTACTTTGATCATCAGTTTCAAAGGGCCGTAAATAAAATTACAATTTTCTTAGAAATCGCCCGTTTGTTTCTTGGAAAAATTCAATCGTTATTTGACTTTTCGCAACGCGAATCCGGGCAATTTCTATTTGATTAGAAATCGTATATGGTCCGTATATGTTATAATGCGGCTCATTATGGAAAAATGGTAAATTTGAAGGCCTGATGATTAGAAAGAGAGAGAGAGAATCAAGTCCTACTCGACCACAAAACATGTAGTCCACTACCACTACATGGGAATCCAACAGTGTTGAGGATGACTTGTATAAAAATAGGGTCTTTTTTTTTCCCACTCTTTATTTTCTTTTTTTAATGAAGAATGAGGATGGGGAGGGACGAATGGTCACAAGATTCCTCTTTCAAGTCCCATTGAGACGCGACCGGTGTGAAGAAGCTTGCGACTATGGTCCGCCTTAGCTAGCAATTCATTGACTTAAGCGCCTTTGGACAAAAATGGATTCAATTGAATATGTCAACAAGCTAGCAGTTAATTTTGTTATGGTATCGATGTTCTGCTGCATGCTCGCGATTTTTGGCATGGCCATATTTATATAATTTTGATTTTTTGGGGGCACTAAAGAGGGAAATGGAATTGAGGGTGGGCAATGAAAGTCAACCGAGGGGTGGCCCCCTTCAATGGAATCTCTCTGCACATCATCCAAATCTTTCTTTTTCTTTCTATTCTTATTCTCTCCTTCCTTTTATTTTTATTTTATTCCCTTCTGGTGCAAAAAGTTAGTTTGGATTTTCTCCCACATCCTGTCTGATTCTGCTCCTATTCTTCCTTCTTGTCCTTGACTTGACTATGCTCCAATTGCTTTTTGTGTGGCCCTACTACTAGTTTGTGTATTCATACCTCACCCAATCCATTTTGATTCCCGGATTTTTTAACAAACAGACAATATGGAATATAATCAATCCTTTTCGCAAGTAATTAAAAAAAGAAAAGAAATTTTACATATTATAAAATGTGAAATTTTACATTTAGATACTGACCAAAATTTGACCAAAATTTGCGTAGCTCCTTGGAAAGATGGTGCCTCGATTGCTTCATGAGCTATCTGTCTATAACTTTCACATCCTGCTTTCATCGAGAGAAGGCGCATTTCGGCAAATCCTGACCATATCGATAAGCCCCTCATCCTCATAAACCAAACATTGTGTTCTATCAAGACCACAAAAGGAGCAGCATGCAACATAGAGGATTCACCTCCATGGCCAGCCAAGTTACAATCCCATCACTTACGTAGCTCAACGGTACTACATAAATCCTTACTGCGTGCAATAATCAATTGGTCGCTCCATTTGAACGTGCCCATGTACTAAAGAACATACTTTTTCTCTCGTGAATCCAAAAAAGCATAAATAGACTATCGATATGAGCAACAGAAGCTCTCACATAATTAAGCCCCTCAACGTAGTATTGCACGATCAAAGCGTCCCCTATAGGTGAGCAAGACGAACCGATTGAATTGGGAACCACCTAAACTAGACCAAACTAGCCGGTTTTGGACAATCCCATGGGGCACCTGTCTAGTTCCTGGTTCCAAGCTAGGAATTGGACCAATATATATTTTTAATTTCTTAAAAAAACAACTGAAAACCCTAATCTCCTTCTCCTCTCAACTCACGCGGCTCTTTCCCTCTTGCCTTCAGTCTTCGATTCTTTTACTCTCACCTTAGTGCCTCACGCCTAGCTTGCTCTTCGCTTTTCACTCTTTCCATCTCGCCTTAGTGCCTCACGCCCTGCTCGCTCTTCACTCTTCACTCTTTCCCTCTTGCCTCATTGCCTCACGCCTCACACCTCACTCTTTGCTCTTCACTCTTTCGATCATTTCCCTCTTTTGACTAAGTCAGTGAATCGCGTCCCTCTCAGTTCTTGGTTGACTCTCAGACGGTCCTTTCGCTCTCGCATCTCGTCTCGACTCTTGCCTTCTCTCTTGCTCTGTTCAAGTCTGTTTTGAAGTTTTTTCTTTTCAATTTGCTCTAAATATTTTGTTGCGTTTGTATCTTGCATTTGTGTTTGTTATTGTGCAAATTTGTGTAGTTGAATACAATGAGCAAATTCGCAATTCAGTTTGGCTGATTGCAACATCTTCGATGCTAACCATGTGGTCCTTGAGCCACTTGTGGTATCGGAAATTGGTGACCAGTGGAAGCGTCCCTTAGGTCAAAGTCATGATTAGGGGTGATCGGGTCCAAGGTAGCTAGGTTCTAAACTTAAACCCTGGACCCTAGATCCGATCCTGTTATAACCAATTTCCTTTTTTGGGACCCTATATCTGACCTTGCTTGCACTAGATCCTATTTTGGAACCAGCTTATTTTTTCAGTTTGGTTCCAAGGTCAACCTTGTTTCCCCTATAACCTATTTTGCAACTGCCCAATATCTATACGGCGTTGAATTTTACATTAATTCGTGAGAAAACACGTAATCCTCCTAATTTGTATCGAAACATTAAGTACATGTAATCAATAAGTACATGAATATTTTGATTAAACGAAAAACTAAAGATCCAGAAGGCTAATTATCATAAACAAACATCACAGGGCAAAGCAAAAATCTCATGCAATGGACAGTGTGACCATGAGCCAGCAAGAGAGGGAAGCAAGCGAGGAAGGGGAATGATGAAGGAGAATCGCCATGCGAGAGGAGAAATGCAATTCTAAGATTAGAAATCAGGGGAAAAGAATATAGGGTTTTGGACTTTTGGGCTTACAAAACCGGTTCCCAAACCGATCTGGTCGATCCAGTTCCTGGGTGAGTATTCAGAACCGGAACCAAACTGATTCAAACCGATTCCGAATTTTGGGAACTAGTTTTTGGACCTGTTTTTTGGGTGGGTTAGTCCAATTCTTGGGTAGACCTGGTCCAATTGCACACCCCTAGTCATAATTTTGGGGAATTCAGCTGAAGGTGGACTCGAAGTGGGAATTGATGCTTGAAGTAGATGATCAATTCTAGGTTTTGGTTGATGTAAGGTTTGAGGTGAGATGACATGGTTTTGAGTGGAAAAATTATAAAGTGATCGATCCCATTGAACCGAACCAGTAGGTGCCATCTAGTCCTCGATTATAGAAATTGAAAATTTGTCCTGGATGGGATTAGACTAGATTGAGAACCGATCGCCCCTATCTTTTTCTAAACAATTGACTTAGAGTGGGAAACAACTATAGCTCAATCGGATACCCACCACGGGGTCATTCTCTAAAACCGAATCCAATCACAATCCTCCCAAGAACGTGACACAATTATACGAAGGGCGGGAGAAGTCAAAAGACATTCATGATGGGGGCATCGAAGGAGCAACACGACCAAAGTCCTCCTTAAGAAAACACAAAACAATTTCGAAACGGGCAAGCCCACGGATGCTCCCAATGTTTTATATTAATAATGATAGAAAGGTGACCCCTCTTTTTTGAACCAAAAAGTATTGCATCTCCCAATGTCGAGGCCATGTGCTACGCAGGTTAAAAAGCATGATTTGCCCGCTTAGAAATTTCACCCATTTCGGATATACAACCTGAATATATATATATATTTATGGGGTCGGATATCGAGTTAATTGAGTATTTCCGGCTCGCGAACGGTGGATCCAACGACCGGGCCGACGATGTGGAATCGAGAATGGCGGCGGGAGCCGGATTCAGACTTGGCGAGAAAAAAGTTCCAATGGCTTGCTACTGGGAAGGAGTGAGAGAGAGAGAGAGAGAGATTTCCTAAATTGTCGTATGCATATCACTAGTTATGGAGTCGAGTCGGATGGACCTGATGTTAAGTTCAAAAAATTCGGCGGTAATGGCATGCGGCATTTCGAGTGATTTCGACATCAAAAAGGAAGAAACAAAGAAAAAAAATGTACAGGAAATGGAAAAATCATGAATTTTATGCCCGCAAAAACAAATCTTACACTGAAGATGCAGTCTAAAAAAGGGGGAAAAAAAGAAAAAAGAGGAAGAAGAAGAAGAAGAAGAAGATGATGAAAATTACAAGATCAAGCCATGAGCGATGGCTTGGTTCTTCTTCAAGCAGGTGGTCTCGTACACCGGCAACTCCTCCCTGTACCTCCCGACCCCGATCAAGTGATCCAGCTCGAAGAGATCCGAGCTCGCGTCGCTCTCCATGTCGTCGTCGTCGTCGTCGTCGTCGTCGTCGTCGTCGCTGTAATCGCTCACCACCACCCTGCTCCTGCTCATTCCCCTCTTCTTGTCCATCTTCTTGAAGTAGCGCTCCCTCTCCGCCTCGGCCCTGGCCTCTCTCTCCCTCTGGGAGGAGCCCGAGGCCGCGCCGCCGCCCCCTGCCGCCGTTCTTGGCCTTGCGGTCGGTCTCGTAGATGCACTTGTGGCCGCAGGGCTGGGAGTCCTCGCCGACGATGACGCTCACGGGGTAGAACCGGACGGACCTCTTCAACTTGCTCCGCGTGCTCGGGGTCTTGCTCATGCAGGACCTCGAGAAGGAGGACGCGGAGGAGCACGCGGACTTGGACTTGCGCTCGAAGCTCACGTCCTCGACGGCGCCCACGTAGCACATCTTCGCCTTCTTGACGTTGCCGGAGTTGAAGATGGAGTTGAGGAAGCTCGTGATCCGGCCCCCCGGGGAGATGGGCTGCTTCACCTTCTTCAGCTCGCCGTAGATCTTGAGGGCCCGGAGCTTGGTCTTCGAGAACCCGCCGGCATTGTCGCCGCCGCCCTTGCGGTCCTCGTGGGCCCTCGGCTTCCCCCGGTGGGTGGAGGACTCCGTCTCCGAGGACGAGAACGTCGAGAACGTGGCGGCGGAGCTGGAGTCGGAGGAGTTGCGGGAGCTCTGCTTCTCCATCCACTCCTCGATCATGATGGCCCGCCGGAGGTTCGAGAGCTCTTTGTGCGAAAAGGAGGAGGAGGAAGACGAGGAGCCATGCTTGGTCTTGTGGGCGCCCTGTTTCTTGATCAGCGGCGGCTCCGGGAACAGGGGAGAGGCTCGGTCCTGGCCGTTGGACTCGTCGATGGAGCGGTAGATGGACTCGAGGAGGGAGGAGGAGAAAGACGGGGTCTTTCTCCTCTGCGGGACGGTGGGCTGGCTGGCGGCGGCGGCGGCGGCTTCTCTGAGCGGTCTCTCTCGCTTGTTCATGGCGTCACATGCAGCGAAGATGCAGGAACAGAGGAGGAGGGCGAGAAAAATGGGTTTAAATAAAGAGACAGAGGAAGCGAAGCAGGAGGAGGAGGAGGAAAAAACAGAGGAGATGGACAGCGGGGCGTTGTCTGTCGAGAGAAGGTCAAAAAGCTGCAAGCGATACACCGAAGTGGAGTGAAATCGCGGGCAGATCACGTGGAACAGAGCGAGCAAGGAAGAAGAAGAAGAGACAGAGTGTGGAGAATTCGGAATAAAAATCCCTTCTTTAATGTCAGACACTACATCCTCTGTTCTGCTCTCTCTCTCTCTCTCTCTCTCTCTCAGTTTTCTTTATATTTTGATTGAAAGGTAAGGAGAGGAACTGGGGGTGGAGAGGTTGCACGAGGCAAAAGGCAAAAAAGCAGATCTCGGCCTTTTGGATTCGGGAGAAAGCAGGAGGGAGGGGGTGAGGATTAAGCTTTTGTGCACTGTTGGAGGAATTGCGACCCGTGGGGGCCGCCCTTGAATTAATTAATCCGACCCGTCGAATGTAATTCTCTTGCGATCCTTAGCCGGTGACGTGGATGGCTAAATCTCCCCGTCGAGAGTTTTGTCCGGTTTAGGGAATTTTTTGTCCCGGGGTCGGTCGACGTACGACGTGACGCCTCGAAGAGGGATGGGGGGCGTCAAGAGGTCGGAGTAGGTAGGCAAGGATGTGTACATGTCGCTCAGTCGGGTTGCTCGGTCGGTCGATCGGTCGGTTGGCGTAACTCACATTTATCATGACGCATTCGGTGAATGAGTTTGAGTTTAAATTTGCTATTTACTCCTATGGGGGCATAAAAAGCCAGAATGCTTGGCTAATCTGGTTTCTTTTATGGTTTCTGACTTGTACCTTCGAAGGTTAAGTACTCAAATTTATACACAGTATGTCAATACTGAAATGACTGGTCCTCAAAGTCAAAAGGCTACAGAGCTAAAATCATGACTTTCCCCGTACAGATGAATCCTAATGTGTGAGTCTTATCATACTTGCTGGAATTCCATATCGTGGCACCAAGCGACTCAAAGACATTTGTCAATAACAACGATCCATAAAAAATATTGTGATTTTCAAAGTATTAAATTGACAACAAATAACACCTTTTTCTTACAAAATGAAAGCACTCTCGATTGACTCAATGTTTGGATGTTTCATGAGTATTGCCACTCATGTCCACCCAATCAATGTCGGAGTACAAAGATAATGTATTCAATTCCCTTCCATCTCAAAAAAATATTGTGAATTGATAGTCTAAACTTTCGTAATTGGGAGAAGCGTGTAGAACTTATCTGAAAAAAAATTGTAATGGTTAGTCAACATACGGGATATACACATATATGGGAAATTTTGTATAGACTCACTAGACATTGATTGTGATATAAATCAACTGCAATGCAAACATTGTTTTAGTTCCCAAAACATGAAGGGTTGGATCTAGCGGAATGAGACGAAGTGATAGGTTGCTTTTATACACTGGAAGGTTTTGTTGGGGCTTGAGTTCATAGATGTGGTGCAATCATGATTATTGGATCCACGTGGGATTAACACTATTGGCAGCCGCGACAGATGTTCATGGATTGTTAAGATTGGTTGCATAATCATAAAGAAAATAGAAAGTAAAAGCGAGAAAGAGAATTGAAGATGCAAGATTTTATTCCGGTTCACCCTTAACTAAGACTAAGTTCAACCAAAGATTCCATTATAATTTGCACCTCTTAATTACAAGATAAAAGATAATTTATATTCACAATCATAGACCTAAATCCAAATTACAAATAAAATATAGGCTAAAACTATAAAAACCATTTCACATTATAGAGGCGCTGCCCCCACCTCCCGTCATATTGAATGAGGAATTTGAATCACACCCAGCATGTATCATGGAGATCCCCATTGGGGAGGCTAGAGGAAAAGCTTTGTGTTGGCACGTGTGAACGAGAGGTTGGCAGTTCGCTTCCCCCCTTGGAGGGGGACCGTTATAATTGGAACGGGGAACGGGGAGCGAGCGACCATTAGAGAAAACGTTCAAAGCTTCGTTTCGAAGCCTGACAGAATCCCAGTGAAGAACAGCAGGATTAGCGTTAGGGCAAGCAAACATCGGCCAGCACATCGAATGAAATCCCAGGTCGGGGTTGCTATCGAGAGACCCAACACCTTGCGAGCAGGATCAGAACTTGTCCCCGTTCCGTACGTGCTTTCCTCGTGCCAAAACAGCAGGCTTTTGAGTAATTAAGCGATGTCCTACTGGACAAGCTTTCCTAATAGAGGGAATTCAAAAAAAATTTCATGTGGGCTGTGTGGTTTAGATCCTGCCTTGAAGGGGGTTACATCTCGTACCTGCATTTTGCGAACTGCAGTTATGTTGGCGGTTCTCTTGATCACTCGATTCGGTAAAAAAGACTGAACGCTCGAATGGACTTGCGAGCTGCTATTAGTCGCGTGCCTTCGTGCTCACGATGCTCGCTCGACTCGCAACTCGAGGTCTACTCAAACTCGGAAAGGTCGGGTTCGAATGATAGGGCAAGGTTGAGCTGAGCTCAAATAGTTTGGATGTGGCTTCGTTCCGTTGCGCTCGAAGTATCACCTATTTACTGGTTTTCATCGTTACACTTAGCATTGAAATGGAAATGATTTTTCTGGTTTCTCTTGGAGCGATGAAAACAATTTGCTAGTGTTACTAACCCATGAATTAAATGCGCGCTCACACGTTCATGGCCCTGCTCAACACGATCAGTTTAGGTTAACGTTCGCTTGTCAGTCAAGGTTGCACATTGCACTGCGATCCTCTTCGAGTATATGTAGACTGTAGTTTGTGTTCAATACCGTGTTAACTCGTTCTGGCTATCCACGATGACTAAGGACATGATTACCTCAACAATTTGAAGGTGGTTGAACCTGAACTGGCCATCCAGCAACGGCTAAGGCGTGCCGAGCGCCATGCAAGGTCTCGCATGCATCTCGACCTCATGTAATGCGTGGAGAAGAGTGCATTCGGGGGATCGAAATTTTTCCAAACAGTTGGACGAGGAATGTTCAAGCCGTCAGAAACAAATTCCGGAAGGATTGACTACTTGAAAATTCTGGGCCTGGATACAAATGTTCTTTCTCTAGGGCTCATACTGATGCTGCAGCAGCATCGGATGTGGCAGGTTCAAAGGATGGGATAGGAGCGGGAAGTTTCGGAAGAGATGAAATGAATAGAGACTTTCGAGAAGTCAGGCGTAATGCTTCACCATCTCGTGTCCCATTACATGCGTGGCTGTGACTGTGTGTTTTACGGAGATCTATCTGCTCTTGAAGGTTTGAAGAATGTAGGACCGATTGGTCTCCAACCTAAGAAGCAAATCCCACTAGTTTCTCCTGGAGAGGAATCTCGCCGATGATCAAACCTCTCCCGGGTTATTTGGGCAATTCTATACGTCAAGAGTTTAGCGGTGTCTGAAAAGAACACGGCAGAGCGGAAATGAATGCTCAGAGTTTGTCTTACATGTCCTTTCCTATGTTACCAATATCCAGAATCAACTCATCTTAGAACTAACGCAGCATGTACAAGCTAAAGCTACCTTCTTTTGCAAGTTCATGGTTTCCTCCTATGATCTTTCTGACAGGATTAAGATGGAGATAGAAGACGAAAACTTTTGGGCAAGTAAAAAATGGAAGGAGTCCTACTTTTTGTGATATATTAATGTGCTGACTCGAAACTTTGGATATTGATGATATCCCCAAAATATATAGAAACGACCTGCCCCAAACTGAAAGATATTATAAACAAAATTTTTGTTCATGACCCGCATCCCGTGCTAATATCTCTGGAGCATCACAAGGAGTGAGCTCCGAAAGAAGCGGTAGCTTACAAAAGATTTTGGTAGCTCCATATGCCTATAGGTGCCCGTATAACACCCTTTAAGATATACATTTGAATAGGTTTCAGATGCAACATTGTAGAATAAGTGAAAAGAAGAAGAAGAAAAACCGGCAAAAAGTAACAATTGGTAACCTCAGGAACTGCGACCATCACCTTCGTGCTTTCAATTACAAGTACTGTTCGTGGATCCTCGCTCTATTTTCTTCCCACCATACTCGAGCATGCATCTCCCCAAATCTTTCTCGACTGCAGCATTAATCACAATGTTAGAAAATCAACATTAATTTTATTGTCACTTTGACAGCAGCAAGTTCTAGCCCAATTGGGGTTAGCCTAATGACCACTGCCCATCCCTGCATTGTTTGTCAAACAGCCATTTTGATAGCTCGAAAACATGGCATTCTGGTTACAATGCAGCTGCTTATCCTCATCATGCAGCAAGAGTTACTCCAGGAAAAAGTTTCAGTTAGCTTTTTGCATCAGTAATTATCTGGTTCTACGGAAACATTAATTATCTGTTGTTGCTAGTACACATAATCCATACTTTGGACGAAATTATTCCAAGGAAAGAGAAGTACAGCAAAAACATGCATATTTGAATAATAACATCTAAACATGAATAGCTCATCTTCATCAGTATTTTTTAGTCTGAGGGTGTTGGAGGGACAAGTTCATTATTTACATATGAATGGGATGATATGATGCTTTCTAATAGAAATAGATATCCTTTATAGACATCGATAACATTGCTCCAAGATGTGTAACTCAAAGCTACACAATTATGCTATGTTGAGTTATTTTACTTTCAGTAGGAATGGGAGAATTGGAATGGGAGAAAAAGGGACAATTAATAGATCAATCAAGCTATAAAATGAACTCCTCATTCCTAGAGAACCATTTTAAGATGTGTGTAGCAACGGCAAAGTACGATTGCAAATGCTGTGTGGGTTTCAGAGTAATACACTATCAGTCGAGGAGATAATTAGAGAGTTCAAAAGAAGCTCACCTGAATCTGACTCGTCTGAGCTCTCTTTTGCCACTTGGCAATGCTCTAATAGTTATATAAACTCCTGGTTCATCTTGTTCGACCCATTCAGTTTCAAGATCGCTAGCATTGCTGATGGACAGCTCTCCTGAGCGATCTGCATCCCTTGAAGAACTACTTCTCATTGAGGCATCGATTGATGAAGTTTCTGTCTTGGCTCCACTGATGCTGGAGAGTTTTGGGGTAGATGCGACACCAGTAGAGTCACGATAAGGGCGTGGCAGTCCAGGGTGGTGATCAAGTGAATCTGAGGAGGAGTAACCCATCGCCACCCCCGGTGGACGATACAAGTTTCGTGGTAGACGTTCCTTTGTAAGAGGTGGAGTTACAGGGCTGTCTTGCACAGATTCTATTTTGAAGCTCTGTCATTAAGTAGATAAATAAGCATGGATTGTTCATTGAACAGTAAATGACCACGAGCATGTGAGGTGTAAAAAGCTGTACAGATCGAGCGCGCTTGAGAAAAGAAGGATTAAATCGCATAGACATGAAATCTTGTGTGCAAATCGAGGGTTTAAAAGTCGACTACCAATGCACAGTGTCGTGTTGCAAAACCAATCTTTTGTGAAAAAAAACAAAAGGAGGAGATGGCCAAGAGGTCTGTCGACGATGTTGACAAAAACAATCCTCGTATATCATTTCCGCCTGCTAATTTCTCAGAAATGTCCAAAACCAAATTTAGTATTTGGCCCCGCTAGAATTCAAAAACTTTATATATGCAGGTGAAGTTTAGCTCTACTAAAAATAATCCGCAAGAAAACATCACCACCCCTCATTTTATAACACAAACTCGACGCATTTGATTACATGAAATGGCCCATCATATGCCATGATCCACGCATGAGTTGCACTCCCCTAACAGCCCATGGAGTACAGAAAGCAGCAGGGTCCCCGATTTCATTTTAGAGAGGATAAAGTTCATGATTTTACCTCATCTTCAGACCTTGGGGGGGTTGGAAGTGGAAAGGCTTGGCGGTTAAGCCTCTGGACATTGTAGAGTTCCATGACCCTGTCATAATTCTCGGTCCACCATCTTTGAGCTTGATATTTGTCGAACATGTCTCGGCTAACCGAGCAAAATAAAAATACAATTAATAATTCAGTCTGAACGTGAGAGCTGACATTCATATCAACAACAAAAAGGAAAACTAAATATAAAGAGACATAAAATGCCAGTTTCCTTTTAAAAACAGCGTCAATATGTCCTGGATAGAACGAAGCTTATGCTATGCTGAAGGCTCTGCTCAGAGGGAAAACATGCTCTCATGAGCCACTCAGTTCGCTCTGCTAGTTTTCTGACAGTTACAAAGGTAGTAAGTTCCACAGCTCACAAAGTTGCAACTTTTACCCCCGACTCAATTGTCATATCGGGTACAATTGCTTCCTTCACAAATAGAGTTCTGTCATAGTGTATTACGTCTTGCGGAAACGACCTGCTCCTTTGCTGGTTGGATTTACGAGTCAACAATATGATATTCATCTTGATACGCCTCACAAGTTGCCATATCATACAATTTTCATGGTAATTATAAATTATAATCCTAGTTCATCTCCCCGATTTGCAGTCGACTTGAGTCAGCCTTCAACCGTCCAAAAGAGAGTCCAAGAGACTGTAGAAAACGCATTAACATGCTCTATGGAAAGCACCCTTCCCGTAAAAAAAGAAAACACCAATTGGGCCTTTGTATCGCAAAAGGATCTGGACCCAGAGAAATTCGCCCGTTTCTTATTGTTCGCGGCCGTGGATATATGTTCCATGACGGGAAGTACTTACTGCGTCGTACACATACTCGATGATGGAGGACTGACTGGTCACCAAGAAACTAGATCGCGACAGGAAGGGCTAGATCCATCAATGCCGGTGGGGGGCCCTCGGGGGGGCCTCAGACAGGGCCGGGCACGCCTGTTGCATGGGAGCTTCAAAGCGAATCATTAAAGTCAAAGCCGGGCTATCAAGTAACTTCCCCAGGTTAAAAAACTTTTGAGGTCGGCCCCGTTGGGCTCCACCATCCGAACCGCTTTTTTGACAAAGGAGAAGCAGGCAATGAGAATCCAAGTGCCTTTGGGGCTAAGGAATGAGAGACAGGTGGGGGGCCCAGGTCATCGCCACTACGAATTTACATAATTTTGACGAGGGATTAACACTATTATAATCACCAATCCAAAGGCGCAATAAGTCGAAGATGCGGGACCGAAGTAGAGCCATGGTCCCCCCGGCGAACCGGAGAAAACGACGGATCTAAAGACCGAGGGTAGGGCCCGGGATAGAGGATTAGACATCTGACGTTGCCTATGTTGGTCGCCTAACATTGGCACATCATAGAGGAGTGGCAGGAAAGTGGCATCATGTGAGATGGGGCTCAATTCCTATTCCATTACGAAGGCGATGGATTAAAAAAGCGGGTCGGAACAAGACAAAGGCCGCGGAGAATCAGGCGTGGAGTGGACATTCCCACCACCACCACCCCTTTCGAAAGGAGGAAGAGGGGAAGGAGCCTTCTCCGACACGAGGACAGACGCTCAGTGTGAATAAAAAAAAATAAAAGAGCATCCGGGGAGAAAACACAATCAAGGGCCCTCTGTCCCTACCGCCACTAACAAGCCACCATCATAGATCCCTCTCTCTCTCTCTGTCCTCTCTCTTTTTGGACTTTCATTCTTCTCGACCACTTTATCGGGTCGAGGCGTGAAAGTTACTGTTCGGGTGGGGCCACCGTGTCTGGGTTGCTCTCGCTCGCCTGATAAAGACGTTCTTTTCAGTCGGCTTTATCTTCGTCCTACTTCTGCCCCCCACCCCCCATCCATGGATATTTCTTTCCGCGGATTAATCAAAGAGAGAGGCCTAAATGACAAATACGTCGACTTTCGACCGGTTAATTCGAGATCAGAGAATCCCGAGTTTCACACTCGCAATTTTGGATTTTGAAGGAAAGATCTCCGCGTGCTGTCGTGAACAGAAGCTGACGGAACTTCAGCCAAGGGCTAGAGAACAAAATGACTTCCTTTTTTCCTCAAGATTTTTTTTCTCTGCATTTTCACGCTTTTAGAAGTTTTTTCGATTTGTTGTTCCGTATGGTGGGACACACGCAATAGATTTCTTGTCTTGCTAGGTTTATGGGGGGCAAAATGTACACTCAGGTAATTAATTCTCCCATGTAATTAGGCTCTAATCTCACCATGTTACTTAAAACTACTTTTGAGGATTAGTCGAGTTCTTTCATTGGTTGTTTCTTCTTATCGATCACTTCATTTATTTGAAAGAAGTACTCAATATTCAAGAGGAATTCCCTTGCATACGTTGTAAATTTACAGATTTGGTATCATTGAATTCTATTTCCCTCATACTGGACCACATCCATCACGGCGACAACAACATAAACCGACTTTTGGCGGGGAAGCATTTTTCAAATGGGCTTGCCTAACAAATGCGGAAGTTAGAACGAGAGCAAGGAGAGAAGCAAGAACAGCTTCCGACACTGCAAATCTATATTAATCTTCACGACCTACTTTGATGGAGAAAATCCCCCACCAAACGAAATTAGATTAAAATAATGAAAATAGATTATTCTTCCCTTGTCCCATTGTCATAAAGGTAACACAGTCAGAAAACTCATCGCTTTTTTTTATTTAAATTTTTTAAATTTTTTGCCATCGAAGTCGTCTCGACATATTTATCACTACTGCATCAACATAATTATTTGTTTCCCCTCTTTTGCTATGATTGGTCAAGATAATTAACTATACTCGCCGGAAAATAATTAGAGATAATTACGGGGGGGGGGGGGGGGGGGGGGGGGGCGCACCTGAACCGTATCCGCTTGAGATCGTTCCCGCCGCGGGGAAGCGACACGAACGTGATCAGGACGCCGGGCTCGACCTGCGCCACCCACTCCTTGGGCTCGCTCTCCTCCACGAACACCACCGGATCGCGGCGGCCGCTCGCCGACTTCGGGGTGGCCTCGCCGCTGGATATCCCCTTCAGCCTCGCCTCCAGCTCCGCCTTCCCCCACGGCTTGGGCGTGTTGGAGCTCGAGCTCCCCTGCCGCCGGTACGACCACCGGAACCGGTCCGAGTCGGCGTCCGACTCGCTCGAGTTCCGGAGCCGGCTCTGGCCCCCGGCCGCCGCCGCCGTCCCCGTCCCCGTCGTGCAGGGGCTGCAGTGCCTGTACGCCCCGGAGGCCTTGAGCGCCATGTCCTTAAGCTGCCGGGAAAGAAAAAGGAAAAGGAGAAGACAGAAACAGAGCATGATCGAACAACATTAAACGGCGTGAGCGACTGCTTCGGCTCAAACTCGGACGAAAACGAACCATAAGAAAACGATCATTCGGCCGGAAACTTCACCTGAGAAGTGAGAGACTTGATGGATTGGTTCTTAGCGCCGGCGGAGGAGGCCGAATCGGCGGCGTTCTCAGGCTGACTCAGCGAGTCGTCGCCGGGCTGCTTCGAGCGAGCTATGCACGTCAGCATCTTCCCTTTCCCCTTCCTTCACCTGAAGCCGCGAGATATCTCTCTGCAACCAACGAAACAACCAAAAGACCAAAAAAAAAAAAAAAAGCGTTCAAACACGTGCCGCATTGCGCTACGAAATCGCGAGAAATCACTGTTCATATCCGTGTCAGACGCGGAACGGAGCGAGAGAAAGAAAAAAGAAGAAGAAAGGAACCTCGAAACAGTAGGCTCGCTGACGACTGGGGAAGCAGTCCCGTGGGATCGTAATCGCGAGGGATGGATTCGAGGCCGATCGAATCGATTCCAAGAAAACCTAATCCGCCATAACCTCGCATCAGATGAGCAGACACAGCAATCGATCCTCGAGAAGATCTATAGAGAGAGAGAGAGAGAGAGAGAGAGAGAGAGTACGGCGAGAATCTCAGGATACCGAATTCCTGCGGACGCGCCGGTCGGGCTTCAGCTTTGACGCGCCGGGAACGAGGACGCTTTCCTTAAATGCGACCCTCCGCTCACGCGACCGGAGATTCCCTCGCGCTCTCGCAGCAGCTAACCGCCGCCGCCGCCGCCGCCGTCGTCATCGACCGGAGGCGGCGGGAGGAGTCGTCGGGAAAGGAGCCGCGAGCGGAGCCGAAGAGCGAGCTCGAGCTTGAGCTTGAGCTTGAGCTTCGCGGAGGGAGCGATTTCACGCGGTCGCGGCGTCCGTCTTCATCTGTCTCCTTCCTTCCTTCTTCCTTCCTTCTTCTTCTTCTTCTTCTTCTTCTTCTTCTGCTTTGCTTCGTCGTCGTCGTCGTCGTGATGGGGGGGGAGGGGGAGGAGTGGGAAACACACTCGGTCTGTTGATGGCTAATCGGTCATCATTGTGTGCGGTGCTGATTCTGCTTTTCTGTCCGTTTACTTTTTCGTCCCCTTTGAATATATAAAAAATAAAAAATTTAAGAATAAATTAGGTACTGATCCCGAGCCATTTCGACTAGGCGGATTCCGCGGTAATTGTCAAATGCTTTAATTAGGCTCAGATTAAATTAACTTTATGAGGTTAATGGGATTGATTTAATAAGCGAGCCTGCCTTAAAATTAAAAAAAAAAAAAAAAAAAAAAGCTCATACTATTTTCACCCTCTTATTAACTATCGACACTCTCAGTTTATATTAAATTGACTACATTAATCTTTACGGGCTCCATTACAAATTTAAGATTATTTCTTACTTTTCTTTTCCTTGGAAAAAATTTGTCTGAAAGTGACATAGGTAAATTTTTTTGTAAATAAAATTGAAGAAAAGAAGAAGAAATAAAGGTAAGAACGGGAATCATTAACGATAATGTAGTTAACTTAATGTGATAGAATGTGTCAAAAACCAGTAATAAGGGTGAAAAATGTAATAAACAATCTTAAATCAAGAGTGCGATCTGTAAAAGTTAATATAGTCAATTTAATGTGAATGAAGAAGTGTCGGGAGTCAATAAGGAGATGGGAATAGAGTGAGTCTTTAAAAAATCGCCGGTTGATTTATTTTTCAATGTGGACTTCTCTTTCGAGGGGCTGTACGGTCAAAAGGGTGTTTTCGCGGTTCTCGGCTTTGATGGAGAGGCGGAGTAGTGGTGGGAAGCGCCGAGGCAGATTGAGCATGAGCGATTTGCTTTTTTCCAAATCTTTCTCTTCCTTTTTTCGGTTCCCCTTTTGATGATTGCTAAAGGATCGCGGGTTTTGAAAAGGCTTGGATCGGCTCAGTACTACGTCGTATTTAGCTTTTTAGCTTTTGACAAGATGAGGCCCATAAAGGATGGGGGAAGGCTTTGGTGGGTGGAAGGTGGTACAACTACAAATCGCCGGTAGCCCAAGTTTTTTTGCTGAGGCTGAGATGTGAGAATTACACTCTTCTTGAGTTTCATTGCGTCTGTCGATGCTAGATTAGGCAATGCGCGAGCTACGTGCACGCCGGATCTCCGGGAATACAAGCCGGACCGGACACTAGGGAATTGCAGCAACGAGCCCTGCTTCATATTCATTGCGAGCGCTGGTTGGTGTTCGCCTACCGAATAACGAGTCGAAAGGTGACATTAGCACAGCGGAGGAATGGGGTTAATATACATCTGATTTGTGATCCAGAGATTCCAGGTTCAGATCACCTTATTCATATCCCTAGGCGCAATAGCCACCATCATAAGGATTTTCTATACTTATCTCGGTCGAGCTATTGTTGAATTAGTTTTTCGATGAGACATACATGGTAGGCGATCACCAATGCTGTGCCCACAGTTGCTTTTAAAGAGGACTTTTCTAATTGCTGAACGGGAGATGGGGCTAATAGCTGATGGTTTGTTTCCTGTTCAACATAATCCCAAACAGATAAAGGTACTTTTAGTAAGGCAATATATCAGTCACCTGCTCTGGAGAATCCAATTCCAATCAAAGCTTATAAATTCATTATGGATTTGTACTTATAGCCATGGACATCCATTCAATGCATATTCTTTTCGATCTTTAACCCTATGCGGGCTTGCTTTGTATAGGTCCTATAGGCTTCACAAGCTTTGATGCCATAATTTTTCCGACGATGGATCAAAACGCATAATTGTGCGAAGAAACATGGGTCTTTGAATTCAATTTCGATGACATCCAGACCGGTTACAAAAATGGGTCAAGGATCCTGTTACATGTCGAAACGTGGCACCAAGTTTAAAGCATGGCCCTATGCAATAGCACAAAAAGTCAACGAACTCAATAAGGAATTCCAAGCAAAAGGCCTTTTTTCTCTTTTGCTTTTCAAGTTTCCAAAAAAAAAAAAACACTTGAAACTTTCGAGTAAAGAACTTTCAAGTAAAGAGGGCACGGTAAAGGAGGCATTGCTTGTGGGAATTTAACTGACACTCTTGTCTCCAACCAACGACATCATTGACTCTTAAACCTTGCCTAAGTCAATGACCTAACCGTAGCAGAACCGAAAGTTGCGGCAGATGTTACAAAGTAGAATGAACGAACAGTCGTAACGACATCGGAATCGAACGGGACTAGGGATGATGCATGCCGGTTGATTCCTAAACGATGTGGAATCTTAGGTTCTTGCTCTTGTTCCAAAGGTTGCTTCAGGGTTTGTGAGTTCCGATTCTGGGATGATGTTTGAGCTTTAATGGTGCTCTTACCGACCATAAAAAGTAAACATGATCTTTAGGAGGGATAACAAAAGAAAAGGCATAAATTCACTGTATTAATATCAATTCAATTACAAATATTTCAATTTTACTAATTTAATCTTTAACATTTTGATAACTTACCAATGTAGCCCTTCCAACCAAGTTTGGTAGGAAACCACTAACATGTACGGGTAGGTGGCATAGTTAATACTAATGTAGATAATTTTTTACATCTTTTTATCATTATGAATTTTTCTTTTTCTCTTTCCTCCGCCAGTTCCCGAAAAGAGTGTTATCCGATTTAAGAGGCAGCTAGACATCTCACATTATTTGCCTATGAGATTGGACTTCTGACGTTTTTAAAACTAAAATGCCTCTTCCTACGAAGATGGCCATTGGCATATTTCCTTTCTGTTAATAACACGAAACAAACATATATCCCAACAAATTTCAATTTCATAAGCGATATGATCTAACCAATGTCAAATTAATGTACGTCATCTCGAAAGAAATCGCGCTTTCGTTTCCACAGATGATGAGCATTTCGGAATATTTGCAAGTAATCATCTATTATTTGAATCAAATTCGACTCTATTTTCCATTTAAATAGGGAAACAAGAGCAGTTAGTCAAAGCGAGCCGCCAAAATGAGAAGGAAAACGAACAAAAGACGTTGGCAGGAAGAGCATCATGTCATGACATTCTCGTATCTTCGTGGAATGCAATGCCAACACGCGAAAAAGAAAATTGGAGAAAGCGGAGGAAAAGAAAGGGACGAGTTTGCCCTCGTACGATTTCTTTGTTGCGGGCTAATCAATATGTAGACTACCCCAAGCGCCTCTTGACTTTGGAAATACCACCAAAAAAATAAAAAAAAAATAAAAAAACCTTTGAAATTAGTGAACTCATTGCACATTCTACTTAAATTAGTACACCCATACCACATTAATCTTCAATGAATCCCAAACTCACCATAATTTGAGGTAAATGTAGCATATGTGCATTAGTTTGAGGAAAATACGACGTGAGTTAAATAATTCAGAATTTTGTATATCATAAAGATTAATTTAGAATAAATGTGCCCCAATTATATTGATTCAAGAGCTTTTGCGGTACAAAAAGTTATTTGAGAGTGAATGTAGAACAAATATATCAGTTTTAGGTTTTTGGTGACACGTAATTTGAAATTTCATATCACCAAATGTTTAGGGTATAGAGTTGAGGGTTTAAGGGGTTATAAGCACAAGCGTTGTCAGGTGCAAGTAACACTTTGTTTACCCACTGAAATGGACCCAAATATGGAAGTTGCCTACACTGCTTTGGGCCCTCGACCCAAGAAGCAAGACAGAGACGACAATGCCGTCATGATTGCGCTGATTACAGCCGAGATACAGACAAAGGTGCTGTTCATTTGTCCTGGTCCTTGGGCCCTTCGCAAATGAATCCGAGGTTGTCTCGTGCAGGTGTCCTTCCATTTGTCCCGAGCTGTTCATCAGCTCGCTCTCTCCCGCATCCACGTTACCCTCGGATTCCAGAGCTCGAAACGAGGGAGGCGCCAACCGGACCTCGCACGCCTAATCAAGGAAAACGGAGATCTCAATCTCGAAGATGAACAAACATGATTTCGCATGACCCAGACCAAGAAATTTCATTTCGTGGAACTACTTTTGCGAAAGTCATTGATGAGGAAAGGAAAATGATGGGTCGGAATTTTGATTGCGAAATGAAACTGATGTGATCTATTTACTCTAGGGAGAGTGCGATTCGATTTTGCAAGCTTGAAAGTTTGATGTCAATGTGAGGACATTAGGGATGGCGTAGTATGCTACCAAATGATGATTTAAATAGTCTACTGACGAGGGAAATGGCAAGTAGGCTTTTGGTTTATATGACTATAGAACTTTCCATCTATTGAAAAGAACTGCCCCCTATTGGACCCTAAGGAGAAAAGAACATGACGTCGGCATAAATTTCGAAAGTACATTAGTTTCGTGTTGCGCTAGCCTCCATATACTTTCTGCATCTTTGTCCTTTTGTTGCTAGCTTTGTTTTCTTTAGACTTTGTCTTCTTGATCAATTGCGAAAGAAAGAAAGTACATTATTTGTTTATTATATTTGATAAAATGTATAGTGTTTTAATCTAACACCAGCCAATGTTGACCAAAACATTATGTCAAACTTTTTAGCTTGAGAAATGGATGTCTCCTCAGAAGGGATGAGATCAAATTAAGTCGTGATGATGCTTTTGGTGGAAGGATACTATAATTATTATCACAAACGGGAATGGTGGTAGGAATTTACTAGAGACTATACATTGTGTAGGTACTATACATGACCCAAAACCAAAGAAATTTCAGCATGTGGAACTGCTTTTGCCAAAGTCATTAATGAGGAAAGGAAAACGATGGGTCGAGATTTCAATTGCGAAATAAAACTAATGTGACCTATTCATTTGGGGATAGTGCAATTCGATTTTGCAAGCTTGAAAGTTCAACGTCAATGTCATGATAGGGATCGTCTACCGTGTTACCAAGCAATGATTTGGATAGTCTACTGATGAGAGAAACGATAAGTAGGTTTTTTTTGTTTATATGACTATACTCATATTGGACCTTAAGGAGAAAAGAACATAACATCAACATAAATTCGAAAGTATATTAGTTTCATATTGTGCTAACCTCCATATACTTTCTCCATGTTTGTCTAGTTGCTAGTTTGTTTTCTCTGGACTTAGAGTCCATTTGGTAACGCTTATGTTTAGGGAAACAATTTATTTTCAGAAATAGTCTTTTTCTATTCCTAATCCTCGGAACAATTTCTTAATAAAAAAATGTGTTTGGTAATTATATAAAATTTCTATTCTCGAAATGAAAAAAAGAATAGGAATACGTTTGGTACGATATTTCTATTCTCGAAATGAAAAAAAGAATAGGAATACGTTTGGTACGATTCACAATTTTTTTTGTAATGTATAGTTTCTTTTAAATTTTTTCTTATTCTTCCTTACGAATGTCGACCACTGTCGGCGCCAACTGTCGCCACTCGCCGCCAGCCACTGATGACGGCCAACAATACTGATCGCCGACGCCGGTGGCATCGACCATAGCGGTTAGTGGGGGTGGGCGGCGGTCATCAACAGTTGGGGTCAGTGGCGGGCGACGACGGCGGCCAACAATCATTGGCAAGCGGTGCCAATCGGCCTACAGTAGATGGTGACGATCATCGACAATAGCGGTCAATCAGCCAGTCGACCAGCGGCGGTGAAGGTCGGTCGACAATGAATAGCGACGGTCATCGGCAGTGGTCGGTCAGCTATGAGATCAAATTAAGTCGTGATATTGCTTTTGGTGGAAGGATACTATAATTATTATCACAAGCGGGAATGGTGGTACGAATTTACTAGAGACTATACATTGTGTAGGTACTATACATGACCCAAAACCAAAGAAATTTCAGCATGTGGCACTGCTTTTGCCAAAGTCATTAAAGAGGGAAGAAAAACGATGGGTCGAGATTTCAATTGTGAAATAAAGCTGATGTGACCTATTCATTTGGGGATAGTGCAATTCGATTTTGCAAGCTTGAAAGTTCAACGTCAATGTCATGACATTAGGGATCATCTACCGTGTTACTAAGTGATGATTTGGATAGTCTACTGATGAGAGAAACGATAAGTAGGTTTTTTTGTTTATATGACTATACTCATATTGGACCCTAAGGAGAAAAGAACATAACATCAACATAAATTCGAAAATATATTAGTTTCATATTGTGCTAACCTCCATATACTTTCTCCATGTTTATCTTGTTGCTAGTTTGTTTTCTCTGGACTTAGAGTCCGTTTGGTAACACTTATGTTCCGGAAACAATTTATTTTCAGAAATAGTCTTTTTCTATTCCTAATCTTTGGAACAATTTCTCAATAAAAAAACGTGTTTGGTAATTATATAAAATTTATATTCTCCAAATGAAAAAAGAATAGGAATACGTTTGGTACGATTCACAAAATTTTTTGTAATGTACAATTTCTTTTAATTTTTTTCTTATTCTTCCTTACGAATGCCAACCGCTGCCGCGGCGCCAATCGCCGCTCCGCTCACCGCTAGCCACCGATGACGGTCGATGACACCGATCGTCGGCGCCGGTGGCATCGGCCATAGCGGTAAGTAAGGGTGGGTGGCGGGCGACAGACGGTGGCCGACAATCATTGGCAAGTGGCGCCAACCGGCCTACGGGGATGGCGATGATCATCGACGCAAGATCGATCGGTCAGCCACCGACCGGTAGGGCGATGATGATCGGTCTACGAATAGCGACGATCATCGGTAGCGGTCGGTCAGCTATGAGATCAAATTAAGTCGTGATATTGCTTTTGGTGGAAGGATACTATAATTATTATCACAAGCGGGAATGGTGGTACGAATTTACTAGAGACTATACATTGTGTAGGTATTATACATGACCCAAAACCAAATAAATTTCAGCATGTGGAAGTACTTTTGCAAAAGTCATTAATGAGGAAAGGAAAACGATGGGTCGAGATTTCAATTGCGAAATAAAACTGATGTGACCTATTCATTTGAGGATAATGCAATTCGATTTTGCAAGCTTGAAAGTTCAACGTCAATGTCATGACATTAGGGATCGTCTATCGTGTTACCAAGCGATGATTTGGATAGTCTATTGATGAGAGAAATGATAAATAGGTTTTTTTGTTTATATGACTATACTCATATCATATTGGACCCTAAGGAGAAAAGAACATAACATCAACATAAATTTAAAAGTATATTAGTTTCATATTGTGCTAACCTTCATATACTTTCTCTATGTTTGTCATGTCGCTAGTTTGTTTTCTCTGGACTTAGAGTCCGTTTGGTAACGCTTATGTTCGGGGAAACAATTTATTTTCAGAAATAGTCTTTTTTTATTCCTAATCCTTGGAACAATTTATCAATAAAAAAACGTGTTTGGTAATTATATAAAATTTATATTCTCGAAATGAAAAAAGAATAGAAATACGTTTTGTACGATTCACAAATTTTTTTATAATGTATAATTTTTTTTAATTTTTTTCTTATTCTTCCTTACGAATGTCGATCGATGCCGGCGCCAACTGTTGCCGCTCACCGCCGCCACTGATGATGGTCGACGACACCGATCGCCAATGCCGGTGGCATCAGCCATAGCGGTTAGTGGGGGTGGGCGGCGGTCATCAACAGTTAGGGGTCAGTGGTGAGCGGCAACGGCGGCCGACAATCATTGGCAAGCGGCACCGATCGGCCTACGGCGGATGGTGACAATCATCGACAACGGCGGTCAGTCAGCCAACTGAGTAGCGGCGGTGACGATCGGTCGACAGCAAATAGCGATGGTCATCGGCAGCGGTCGGTTAGCTAGCCGACCGGCAGCAACCTCGATGGTCATTGGCGACGAGTAGCGGTGACGACGACCGACTTGGGGTAGGCGGTAGAGGGGGTGGTGGCCAACAAATAAGAAGAAAATAACTTATTTTATAAATTGTTTCCGAGAGTAAAAAGTTACTTTTTTCCATTTTTTGTATTTGTTCAAAATCTATTTCCAGCCAATTTTCTATTTCGGGAAATAGAAAAATTAAATGACATTATCAAATTGAAGTTTCCTGAATAGGGATTAAATGAAATTAAATTGTGATGATGCTCTTGGTGGAAGTATACTATAATTATTATCGCAAGCGGGAATGGTTGTAGGGATTTGCTGGAGACTATACATTTTGTAGGTACTATATAACAACTAGGCTAATCAAGTCCGCATTCGCATGCACATATGTATGCGTGTGTGTGGAGTTTATATCACATGAAACTTACACAACCAATTTATTTTTAAATTGAATTTTCTAATGTCGGGATTCTATTTATTTGCTACATTGTGTGAAATATGATCCAAACTTTGAGACAATACACTTTCGGAGTTGTAAAATGGAATAATGACACAAACAATTCTTAAACTTTGGTCAAATATGCGATATCGCCTTGATCTTTTAATTTGTGTAGTGTGTTCCTTGAACTTTTATCCTATATATAATGTCATTTTGAATTTTTAAATATTTTCATATAGTTTAAGGACTATATTAAATATTTACCGATAAATCACATTGAATAAATTAAAAATCTAGAGACGATTTATATTGGATCAAATGTCATTTAAAGATCATATTGCACTTAAAAGTCGAGAAACGACATTATACATTAAATCAAAGTTCAATGACCATTTGTATTATTATCTCTTATAAAATCTTGATTGGCTAGCAATCTAACTCGAAAGTACATTAATTTGATATTTTACTAACCTGCATATACTTTGCCCGTCTTTGTCCTTTTGTCGCTAGCTTTATTTTATTTGGACTTTATGTCTCCTTAATCCAATAAGAAAAGAAAGAAAGAAAGAAAGAAAGTACATCACCGATAAAATATAAAATGTTTTAATCTAACACCAACCAATGTTGACTGAAACATCATGTCAGCTTTTTAGCTTGATAAACGGAAGTCTCCTGAAAAGGGATGAGATCAAATTAAATTGTGATAATGCTTTTGATGGAAGTATACTACAATTATTATCACAAGTGGGGATGGTTATACGAATTTGCTAGAGACTTACATTGTGTAAGTACTATATAAAAACTAGGTTGATATGAAAATTGATGTTGAATCAAACCAAGTTTGCATTCACACGAATATGGAGCTTATATCACGTAAAACTTACAAGACAAATATAATCATAAATTGAATTTTCTAATGTTGAGATTTAATTTAATTGCTACATTGTGTGAAATATGGTCCAAACTTTGAGACCATGCACTTTTGGAGTTATTAATTGGAAAAATTATACAAATGATCTCGGAATTTTGTTTAAATGTGCAATGTTGTCCTTGAGATTTTAATTTGTGCAATGTGGTCCTTGAGTTTTAATCCAATGTGCAATATTATCCTTAAATTTTTTAACATAATCATGTAGTTTAGGGGACCACATTGAAAAAAGAAAAATTCAATGACAATATTACATATTGAGTCAAAATTCATAAATCATATTATACAAATTAAAAATTCACGAATCACATTATATATTGAACTAAAGTTTGGGATCATTTGTGCTATTATCTCTTCTAAAATCTTGCTTGAACTAGCCAATCTAACTTAGAGAGTAGTATAAGGAACCGCAGATGACAAGACGAGACGAGGTCAATGTCAAGGATTATTAAATGGGACCATGATTAGAATAAGACGAATTGAACCTCCTTCCTTGTAAAAACGGCCACGGACAGAACCACTTCGGGTGCTCCGCCCTGTCCAAATCCCAATCCATCCTAAACTCAGGTCGGGTTTTCGAAATTGCGAGGGCATAATAGTCCCACTGAAGTCACAAAAAAAGAGTAACTCGATTTATCTATATATGATCTCAATAAATATCTCACGACATTAATCGAAAAAGAAGAGAATAATTACCTAAGTAATCTTAGAGAATAATTACCTAAGTAATCTTGATTATTTGCAAAATCAACTAGTCGGTTTCGGATTTTTGAGTACTTGCAAACTATAATCCGACCTCCCACCCGTATCTTTTAATATTTTCTAAATGACACTACGAATGTGGTCTCGAAACTAAAACATGCTATATAAAAGCTCGATGATCGCCTTGTTATTGCTCCGACTCCATGCAATGACCAAAAATTTAGCCACGGCTCTGCACTTTCGAGATTAAGAAAACGTAAGAAAAAGCAATAAATCCCGAATGCATTATGTCGGTACAAGGGAGTGCATTCCTAAAATTATCGAGAGAAAGAGAAGTGAACAATTTGAAATGAGTGAAATTGATCTGAACATCCATTTGAAGGATTGGTTAATAAAAAAAAAAAAAAAAAGGTTATTCTTGCATCCCATGCTTCCACCGCATTCCAGACCCTCCACCATCGTCGTTAAAATCAATCGCCTCTTTTTTGCCACGACATTTCCATCTGAATTCGAAGAACTTTCCCGTGCGCTCTTATCTCTTCTTTTAGGGAAAAAAATGTTCTCCTTTTCTTATTAAAAAACGCATCAGTTCAAGACCAAGATCCGATGCGTAAAGTAGTCTCCCTACACTACACCGCACAACAACAACGACGGACTTTACAATCGTCTACGAAAGCCTGTCCTAAACCTTGCCAACAGCGGCGCAATCCCGAATCTCGGAAAAAATACATTTTCTCTATTTTTTTCTCGGGAATCCGGCGACGACCGCCCGATGATATTCTCGCCGGCCTAACATTTTCCTCGGAAAATGCAGATTTTCTCCGCAACCAAACAGCGTCGCTAGGAAAAGGAGAGCCTCGCCCGTGCCGTTTATAAACCCGCGGCCAATCTCGCGCTCCCGCACCGAACGATTTTCTCGCCGGCAGCGAGGGTGTCTTCCTCCGCTCCTCCGACAGCGCGGCTCCGGCGGCTCCCTCCGGCGGATCGCGCCGGCGCCATTGGATCGCCACGGGGCGATCGTCCATGAGGTGAGAGCTCCGCGAGCTGCTTCGGCTCGGAGGAGGCGATGTCGTTCCTTCGCCGCAGGAGGGCCGCCGAGTCCGCGAAGGCCGGCTCCGGTTCGGGGGACGACAGCGGCGGCGATAAGAAGGAGAGAGAGGCGAAATCGAGGAGGAAGCAGGGTCCCGGAGGGGCGAGCGGCCGAGGCGGTGGTCGTGCGTCGACAGCTGCTGCTGGTTCGTGGGGTGCGTGTGCTCGATTTGGTGGCTGCTGCTGTTCCTGCTCAACGCGATGCCGGCGTCGTTCCCGCAGTACGTGACGGAGGCGATCACCGGGCCGCTGCCGGACCCGCCCGGGGTGAAGCTGAGGAAGGAGGGACTGGCGGCGCGGCACCCCGTGGTGTTCGTGCCCGGGATCGTGACGGGCGGGCTCGAGCTGTGGGAAGGGCATCAGTGCGCCGAGGGGCTGTTCAGGAAGAGGCTCTGGGGCGGCACGTTCGGCGAATTGTACAAAAGGTAAGGAGCTGTTTTCGCCATTTGCTTTTTCAGCTGGTGTTTGATTCGACTGTGTTCGAGTCTTCTGGTATGGCTTTGGGAATGGTTAATGCGGTGAAGAATGAGGGAGGTTTGGTGTCCATGGTATGGTGGATTCATGTTTTTAAGTGGGAGCGAAAGTGTACGAATACATTCCGGTCATGGAGGTTGATAATTCATAATTGTTGTAGGCAACGTAACTTGGCTGCGCTTTTACAGTTTATTCTGGAATATACTTTTTCGTTTTTTGGGATGACTGCGAAGTGAGGGAAAGTGATTCTGAAGCTCAAATTGGAGGGGTTGGAGCCTTGGTGGAAGCCAGAGATTTTTGAGTGTTCCTTGTTTTTACTCCTTCGGCGAGTTTTTCGCCATTCGCTGGCTATTTTCCCAAATCCCTCCCGCTTCCTGAGTTCTCAAGTCAAGTCGGCGAAGCTGAAGCAGTGGTAGCTTTCTTGGCCGTGTAGCTTTAGAATGTCAGCGGAGTGATCCAGTGTATGTCCTTTTTTTGTTGAATGTCTCTCAACTTATCTCCAGGCCACCACAAGAATCTGGAATATTCAGTAGTTCTCCTAGAAATGAGCCCTTTGAGTTAATTGTCGAAGTTTTTCGCTCGCATGTTCCTCTTTGCTTCACGGAGCTCCTTCTTTCTTTGTTTTGGTTTCAAGATCCCCTGGTTGTGTCGGAATTTGGCATTATCAATTTGAGTGTGATAGTCATTGGCATCTAATCTATTTACCAGAGGAATGGAAAGGGATAAAAGAAGCGTGTCTAGGATATCCTTGAAACTTGACATCCTACTCGACATAATTTTGCGTTGGTTTTGTATTTGAAACACATTGCTGGGTGGCCATAGATTGTGGAGCAAATGAAAGCCGAAACCATTATTTTTCTCTGGAATCATTTGCAGGTGTTACTAAATATTCTGTTATTGCCTTGTTCTTGTCTCAGTGGGAAAATTACTTTTGAGGAATCATTTGACAGTTTTTGATAACCGATTCTGCATTTTTTATATTGACAATCTATAATGTACATCACTGTGTCCATTCTCCTGTCATTTTTCTTCTTTGTTTGAAACTGAACCTTTCCTAGTTTACTTGCATAGACCTGCGAGCTCTTGAAATCTCATCCTTTTATATCCAAAATCCCGTAGAACACTTTTCTCATGATACAACAGGTCAATTTCCAAATGTATTTGCATGTATCTGTCGATGTTTTCCACTTAGTCCATTAATCAGAAATGTTTAGCTGGTCTGGTGATGTTAAGTTGATGTTCTAGTGGAGCTGTATCAGTGTTTTTGCTTTATTTCCTGCAGACCTTTATGCTGGGTTGAGCATATGTCACTAGACAATGAAACTGGACTGGATCCTCCTGGCATAAGGGTTAGGCCTGTATCTGGACTTGTTGCGGCTGATTATTTTGCTCCTGGATACTTTGTTTGGGCAGTCTTGATTGCCAATTTGGCTCAAATTGGTTATGAGGAAAAAAACATGTATATGGCAGCATATGATTGGAGATTATCATTTCAAAACACTGAGGTACATTCCTGTTGCTCAATCCATTTATCTGCTTCTCACCGGTTTCAGTCGCTTATATTGAATCTCTGAAAATCAAATTCATTAGGTCAGAGATCAAAGTTTGAGCCGGATAAAAAGTAACATTGAACTCATGGTGGCTACTAGTGGGAACAAAGTAGTTGTTATTCCACATTCTATGGGGGTCTTGTACTTTCTGCATTTTATGAAGTGGGTTGAGGCACCAGCTCCTTTGGGCGGTGGAGGAGGATCAGATTGGTGTGCAAAGCATATCAAGGCCGTCATGAATATTGGAGGACCATTTTTTGGCGTTCCAAAAGCAGTTTCAGGTCTTTTTTCAGTCGAAGCAAGAGATATAGCAGTTGCCAGGTTCTCCTATGAACTCAGTGTTATATTTCAATCATCTTTCTTTGAAGTGATGTCTTTGCTGAAAGTAGCTTTTTTTGCCAGATATAGATGGTCTCTTTGTTGTCCTGTTTGATGTAAAATAGACATTTGAGTCGGCTATTCTGAGTTCATTTCTGATTTGTTAGTGTGAATTTTGAATAAGACACTTTTCTGAGGTTCTGTTAATCAAAGAGATGGTACTGTCTAAGGCTTTGAGATTTCTCTCACTTCCTCTCATTTTTCCAGCAAAATGCATCGGCATGTGACAGCATTATCAATATGTCAAATTGTTTTCCCTCTTTAAATGTCATGAGGATAGCTGCAATGTCAATTGGTTAACTGGACAATTGATACATTGTATGAGAGGGAAATAGTATTTCACCTCTTGAACGGGTTAATTGCACTTAACACCCTCCTTCAAAATGATTCCTTGACCAAGTTGTGTTGTCTATAAACCCTGTCATCAACCTCCTCTGGGTTTCTATTGCCATGAGTTGAGGGTATTGGGTGCTAAATTTAGTGTTCAGAGATTGGTCTTATACTTTTTCTTTTTTGAAATGATTCAAACCATTGCTCTGGAATGAAATTGATTTTGCTAGTATGTCTTACCAAATTAGATTGAGTATCTCATGTTGATATTTGAAGTGTTATCTATGCTGCACTATATGATGCTTTCTCGCTGGGTATTCATGTAGTAGTTTATTATGCCTGAACTACTAAATCAAATCTATACTTGGAACTGTCGAGTTATTATGTCCGGTCCCTTTGAGGGGTTCTTATCATCAACTGCTCATGTTGTACAGGGCGTTTGCACCTGGTGTTTTGGACAAAGATGTATTTAAATTTCAAACACTGCAACATATGATGCGTATGACTCGTACTTGGGATTCAACAATGTCAATGATACCGAAAGGTGGGGACACTATTTGGGGCGGTGTTGATTGGTCACCTGAAGGATTCTTTAACTGCAGCACAAAGAGGTCAAAGAATGTTGACATGACTACTTCAGAACGCGGTGCAGTCAGGGATCTGGAAAATAGAGCGAGTGTAAATTACGGGAGGTTTATATCATTCGGTAAAGATGTAGCTAACATACATTCTTCCAAGATTGAGAGAACAGATTTTAGGGTATTGTCTCTTGCATTTTTTTCAGTGACTCTGTTTATTGTGAAGTCCCTCACTTCCTCCTACCCCATCCCAGCATGCTGTCTCCCCTTGCAATTGAGATGTGATATAAAATTGACTGAAGTTTGCCATCTGAAATTCCTGTATTAGAAATTTTAGGAACTTCTTTCAATGTCATTCCGGTGCACTACTTTTTTATTGTTGCCTTTTGAACTGTTAAATTGGGTTCCATGTATGTTGACTAATTTTGCATGTGCAGGGTGCTGTTAAAGGCAGAAATCTATCAAATACAAGTAACTGTGATGTGTGGACAGAGTATCACGACATGGGAGTTGGAGGTGTGAAGGCTGTTGCAGATTACAAAGTCTATACAGCTAGCTCAATTTTGGATTTGCTTTATTTTGTGGCCCCCAAGCTGATGAAACGTGGTAGTGCTCATTTTTCATATGGAATTGCTGATAATTTAGATGACCCCAAGTATCAACATTACCGACATTGGTCGAATCCCTTGGAAACAAAGTAAGATGATTCCTCCTTCCTCCCAGTGTGTGTGTGTGTGTGTTTTTGTGTTTGTGCGTGCGCGCGCGCGTGTGTGAGTGAGAGAGAGAGAGAAGGTGCGTGAATAAATGAATCGGGCAACAAATATACTCTCATGGGGCATTTACTTGCATGTGTGGAGTGGGCCCCATTTACTTGCATGTGTGGAGTGGGTCAGTGTTAGGTGAAGCTTTACTTTGTACTTTTGCCTTTTTTCTTTTCTTGTGACTCTTATCAGACTCTCATTTAATACACCACACTGGAAAATTTTTAAAAAGCTTATTTTTATTGACAAGAGCCGTGTATAAACTTATTTTATAAATATTTTTAAGACTTTAAATACTACTTTTCCATTTTCAAATGTGTAAGTTCTTATAAAGAGCAATGGCCTATAGGCCAATGAAAACACTAATCTGGAGAACTCCAGTAAACTGCTTATGCGTTGACATCTGAGTGAACACTGCGACAACTGTGTTTTTGAAGTTTTGCGCCAATTATATTACTATGCTTAATCCATTAAAAGAGGACGGACCTGTTCAATTTTCCCTTTTAAACAGAAAATTATGAGAGTTATGTAGCAAGCTGTACATTTGAGCAATCGTTCTAGAAAACTATTTGGGATGCCACTACTTCGATTATCTTCATCATAACTTTGTCTGGATTTTTTATTTAGTTTTATCAAATTCTGGGAGATTGAGAGAGATTGCTAGTGCTGAATTCTGATGGATGGCCGTCTCTTCATTTAGACATTGCTGGCAAAATTACCATTGGGAATCAGTTATTTATGGCGTGTGCTTGCTGAGGAAGAAGTAAAAGTCTCATTGCTTAGGCTGCTTTCACTCTACTTTTGCAGATTACCTAATGCTCCGGACATGGAGATATATTCACTCTACGGGGTTGGAATTCCCACGGAAAGAGCATATGTCTACAAGTTGACTCCTACTTCAGAGTGCTACATTCCTTTTCAGATAGATACCTCAGCGGATGGTGAAAGTGAAGACTCATGTCTGAAAGATGGTGTATTTTCTGCTGATGGAGATGAAACAGTTCCTGTCTTGAGTGCTGGTTACATGTGTGCAAAAGGTTGGCGAGGCAAAACTCGTTTCAATCCATCTGGCATTAACACATACATAAGAGAATATGATCATGCTCCGCCAGCCAATCTCCTCGAGGGTCGAGGTACCCAAAGTGGAGCTCATGTCGATATCATGGGGAACTTTGCACTGATTGAGGATATAATTAGAGTGGCTGCAGGGGCTACTGGAGAGGATTTGGGCGGAGATCGAGTTTACTCGGATATCTTCAAATGGTCTGAGAAGATCCAGCTGCAGCTCTAGATTCACACGGTGAGTTAAGCTTCCTCAGAAGTGTGATGATGCTTCACTTGCTCACTAGTATACAATTTGTATTTGATCGGTTGTTGGGATTTCCTGCTTCCTTTGGTAAATCGTCCTTTCTTTTCTGAAACTTCCATTTATATTGCTAGACTATCTTTTGGCATACAAAGTTATGAACATGCAAGGACAATTCATTGTAGTTCAATAGTTCCTTCTACAAGGAGCATCTTGTTCTGCTTGCTCGCATATTTAGTTTGTTCTGCAAGAGCAATGTTATTGTATGAAGGAGAAAAACTGTGGCAGGCTCGATCAGTTGGAATATTCTACATCATCCATTACTTTTTGGGAGTGTGGATAAGGAAATTGTTGAACTTTATAAGGAGATCTTAAAGTTCCTAGTTCAAGCTTTGTTTTGTTCACTCGGTTCTTCTGACAGTTCATGGTTCTTCGAATCTGTTCTTGCAGACAAACCCTTGGGCATTGCTTCTGCACTTCAGGAGGCACTAGGCAGATGGTTTGCGCCAAGAAGTGACTGAGACATGGTCATGTTGCGCCGGATTATCTGCTTGCCTAGGCTGGCTGAACTGAATTGAGGAATGTACCGGCGAAGAGAAGAACGTGGTATTGAACTGTAATGACTTCTTGTTGGGGCTTACATTGGCAGTGCCGTGAATTATGCGCAATAACTCCATCTAGCCATTCCAGCCCCGCCTGCTGAATTGGCCACAGTTCCACAAAATTTTGCATATTCAATTAATTTAATTATTGTTTTTCGGCCGATGTTGCTAGGCATTAATGTGACTCTCTCTCTCTCTCTCTCTCTCTCTCTCTCTCTCATGCTTTTGTCTATAGAATAGGTTGTGAAGATAAACTGGACCTTTCTGCAGGGGGCTGGACTGGTTGTTTTCTAGTCTCTCTCCCTGTCAGCAAATGTGACCGGAGTCTTCTGCTCTCTTATCGTTCCTGTACTGCAAATTACCTCGTCCGTACGAGCTTGAAAATGAATAATTAAGTCTGATCAAGCATCGAGCCCTCGTTTTCGTGTCAGCCGGACATTCTCTACCAAGCCCGAAGAGTCGGGATCATGCTGAACATGAACTAAGGATGCGTTTGGGAGATTTTTGGGAAAAGTCCTTGAGAAAATGTAAAGCCTTTGAGTTAAGGGTGTTTTTCAAAATGCAAAATGTCTTTGGTAAATTTATTTGTAAAAGTCCATTGTAAAGTATCCTAATGCAAGATAGTGTTTGGGTAAATTAAATTTGTAAAAGACTTTTATTATTAAAAAAAAAGGAAAAAAAAGGAAAGTTGGCCAGTCAAGGCTTCGCCGGTCACCGCCAGCAAAGGGTAGGCGATTCGGTGAGGGGGAGGCAGCGCGGCAAGGGTCATGGCGACCCTCGCTGCGCCGTCGTGCAACCCACCGCGCCGCGGAGGTCGCGCGCCGCTACCCAAGCGATCTTTGCAACCCATATCTGGGTCACGGCAAGGTCGTGGGTCGCTTGGGTTGCCGTGACCTCCGGCGACCTCTGCGACCCAGATCTGGGTTGCGGCGAGGTCGTGGGTCGCCAGAGGTCGCGGCGATAGACCTCGCCGCAACCCAGGCGACCTCCGCGACCCAGATCTGGGTCGCGGATCCGGGGTGCACGACGACGGGCGACGGTCCGCCGGGTGCCGCAACGGTCGCCGACCTCTCTCCAACCCGTCGCCGACCCATCGCCACCTCGCCGGCCAACATTTGAGAATCCGACGAAGAGGAAGATGAACAGTGCATCGACGGGCGCCGAAAATCTTAAAATCCTGCGCAGCTTGCAGACTTGCTGCCAAATTTGGAAGCCAAAGATTTTTAAGGCAGGTTTAAAAATCTTTTCCAAACACTCAATATTTGGGCAAATGAGCTTTGGACACCCAAAGATATTTGACAAAGCTGGTGCCAAACGCACCCTAAAACTCCTTCGATCCGACGCCAATCTTTAATCTTTCGCTCAATAAGCATCATCCTCTTCACCTTTCGTTCGTTTCGGTGTCGTTTCGCAACCGTCGCTAAGAAAGCCATCGACGACGTCAACTACCGTCATGGGAAAGCTTCGTAAGGCCAAAAGAGAGAAGCAAAAGAAAAAGGAAAAAAGAAAGACAATATTTTTTGCAACGAATCTTCCCAAACATCCTAATCTGATTCGAAGTGCTAAGCACTTAGCCCACGTCGACAAAACGACAAACTACCTCTTCGTCCCCGACGTGGACCTCGGTTTACCCGAAATAGCCCTACCTCAGGCGACGTGACTTTTCATAATTTGATAATCACGACTTCCGCTAGGACGACTTCTTCTTTCCCTTTATTTAATTGCTGTCGTGGGTCTTCGAAGAAAGCTTGTATATAATCCGTTTGTCGCTTTCGGTGGGCAAAGCAGGTCGGGTTATATTCGATTTGGATAAGATAGACTCCTACTTTCTAATACATACATTTTCCAAAAAATGAAAAATAATATTTTAATTTATTGATACCAAAAAATGAAAGATAATATTTTAATTTATTGATACTTATGAACAAATTTGCGATAATGATTGATAGTATCCGTACGGAAAAATCGCTTGTCACGCATTAGAAGTATGAAAAAGCAAAAAAAAAAAAAAAAAAAAGGGATATGTGCAACACAAGTCCTAAAACTTACAAGGAAAGTGCAATTGAGTCCTAAAACTTACAAAAAGTCAATAATCACGTCCTAAAACTCACAACTTGATTCAATCAGCCCTAAAATTAACACCGCGATTTACTAACGGAAAATGCCGATGTGGCGCGACGTCATATTCTAAATGATTTTTTTTATTATACACGTGGCTTTTTTAAATTATTTTTTATTCAAAATTTTTAAAAATTAGATTTAAAATCTTAAAATGAAAAACTAAAATTTATTTAAAAAACAAAAATGTTAAAAAAAAAAAAAAAATGGCACCGGCGGGCATTTCCGCCGCGAGCCCGCCGCCCATCGCCGGAGTGGCCGACAACGGCGCCGGCCACGGGCGAGGTGGCCGGCCCTCGCCCGAGCAAGGCCTCGCCGACCCCAGGCGAGGCCCGACAACCCCACCAGGTCGGGCGAGGACGCCCAGATCTAGGCACGCCGGCCGTCGCCTGGCGTCGGCGATGCTCGCCCGATCCGGGTGTTTCGATTCGGGATTCGTCGCACTCCCGACGCCGTGCCTCGACGCTGTCCAAATTTAAGTGAGTGGGTTTCGAAGGGGGGGGGTTCCGTCGCCGCCGCTCGCACCCGAACCGTCTGCGAGCCGTGCCATCAGAGCCCCGACGCCGTCCCAAAGAAACCGCCCGTGACCCTTTGCGGTCTTTGGGCCGCTACCGTTCCGACGTCCTACCGCCCGACCCCCGACGACCGGACTACCGTCGTCGCCCAACCGCCACCGACGACTCCACCCGATCCCGCGTCGGGGACACCCAGATCTGGGCGAGCATCGCCGACCCCAGGCGAGGGCCGGCGAGGCCTCGCCTAGGGCGGGCGATGGTCGCCGGCCCCCGTGAGGGCCGGCGAGGCCTCCCGCAGGGAGGGCGATGGTCGCCGGCCCCCGTGAGGGCCGGTGTGCCCGGATCCGGGCTTCCTCGCCCAACTTGGCGGGGGTGGTCGGCCCTCGCCTGGGGCCGGCGAGGCCTCGCCCGGGCAAGGGTCGGCCACCCCGCCCAGGGCCGGCGACCGTCGCCGGCCACTCCGGCGATGGGCGGCAGTAAGCACCACCGGTGCTTTTTTTTTTTTTTTTTACGCTTTTGTTTTTTTAAATAAACTTAGCTTTTCCTTTTCTGTTTTTAAATCTAATTTAAACAAGAATAAAAATAATGTTAAAAGCCACATGTATAATAAAAAATCATTTAAAATGCCACGTCAGCGCCACGTCAGCGTTTTCTGTTAATAAGTTTGACGGTGTTAACTTTAGGACTCAATTAAATCAATTTGACAAGTTTTAGGACTTGATTGCACTTTTTGAAAGTTTTAGGACTCAATTACACTTTCCTTGTAAGTTTTAGGACTTGTGTTGCACATATCCCAAAAAAAAAAAAAAAAAAAAAAGTCAAACCAAAAATCATTTTCTTTTTCTCATTATCGTAATCCTAAGTCTAGGTGAATAAAGGTATTATTTCGGAATCTATGAAGTTTTTGACATTTCCTCTAGATTGCTTGAGTTTCTTGCCACCAAGATGAGATTTCATATTGTCAGATGGTTTATACGTGCGAAGTTATATATTAAAACTTTATTTTTTCTTTATTACAATAATGATTTTTTGACTTCTTTGCTTTGCCGGTTCTCACTTTCAGCCCAACTTCGATTTGATCATCCTTAAGTAGCGATTCTACTAGGAGCGAAGGCGTTGTGATCGGGCAATGTCACCTCACTCCGATGAACGACACGTGTAGCTCATCATGTTCCAGCCATTAGATCGTCTATTTTTATTTGAGAATTATCTACATGTTGGAAATCCACGAAAGCAAAACCACTAATTATACCGCCACCATCTCTTGCGTGAAGTGGACTGACTATCAAATAATTTTCCCTCTACATGCACCTCACCCATCACCATGACTATTGGATCCATTGCTTGCCCCATTCCCCGCTTCGTTGATGCAGGCCTACCTCCATTCGAGCGCTATGTTTTGCCTACAACTTAGCAAGCTCCCTTGAGCTCATATCTAAGATGTCAGCTAGAGCACGTTGGTTAGGGGTGAGCAAAAAAATCGGCCAATTCTGAACGGTTCCAGAGGCATTAGTTTGATTCTTAGTTCCAAAAAATTGAAACTAGTGATTTTTTATTCGATTCCCAGTTTGATATGTGAAATTGCCCACTCAGACTGGATTAATTATTTTTTTTTCTAATTTCCTTACAAATCTACAAAAACTAAACAACCCTAATCCTTCCTTCACAGCACAAAGTCACAAACCCTTAGTCACTCTCTCGCGCACACGACTCGCACTCGGACGCTCCCTCTTTCGCAGTCCCTATTGGTACAATGAAAAGGAACTTTTGTACTTTACTTCTCAATTATTTGTGACCTTACACTTGGCCCCCTCAACGAAAAGTGAATTATTGGTTGACCTTCTCTTTGTTGAAGGGTCAAATACGGTTTAATGATAGAATATAATGACAAATAAAAAAAAAAGAAAAAAAAATAGTCCATCATTTTCAATGGTCCATCCAAGAATCAAATTGAATCAATCACTTCGATTCTAGAGGATATCGATCCGATTCCTTATTCTAGAAATTGCAAACCGATCCCTTTAATTTGATTCCTTATTTTTGACTGGTAACTGAACCATTCGGAGTAGATCACTCCTAATGTTGGTCAAAAATGATGAGGACGACCCGCGGTGATGAGTGAAGACCGGAGGGGAAGGGCTCTCGGGTTATGTGATCTCAACTAATCTCTCACATGGAGCTCTAAAGCCCATCACTTGTTAGAACCCGAATCATAACCGGAACCTAAAAGCGTATTGTCATAGGACAACATAGCCATTGTACGGGCTTGACACTTTTGACAAGTGAAGACGAAGCAAAGCAATCATAGACATTAGTGTCGCCTTGAATATTATAAGCACCACAAACGATAAAAGAAACGTGCACCTTATCCGTTAGTGCTCGAAAATGAATGATTAAGTCTGATCAGGTACGGGGAGCCCTAATTTCCGCGTTGAATCGGACAAATTCTGGACCCTGGCCAAGGGGTCGCAATCATGCCAAACATAGACTAAAGTATTCCTTCGATCCAACATCTTCCTTTAAGCTTTCGTTCGCTAAGCCTTATCTCTTCGCCCTCCTTTGTATCGGCTTCATTTTGTGATCCGTCTTTCATAAGGAACCCAAAAAAAAAAAAAAAAAGAAAATCGAAAATTATCTTTACATAAAAATAAAGAAAAAGGTTCAGCAGGCCGGAGAAGGAAAAAAAAATGGACGATTTATTATTGTATATCGGATTCGATGAATGCCGGGAAGACATCTTACCTTCCATTTAATTTGATTTCGTGGGTTTCGAAGGAAAATTTTTTTATTCTGGTCCATCGCTTTCGGTAGACATAGCATGTTAGGTTCAATTTTTTTTTTCCTTGGGTGCACGTCGGTTTGGATTCGATATCCTTCTAATATATTTTGCAGAATTAATATTTCCACCAAAATGAAGAATTATATTTTAATCTGTGGAAACTTACGAACGAATTCACGATACCAACAGAGAGCACTCGCACGGATTCAGTGGTGGGTTTGCAGAAATCATTCATTAAACATTAGAAGTAAAACGAAGCAAAAGTGAAAAAACGAAAAAGAAAACGAACCATGTAAATTAAAAGCCAAACTAAAATATGCAGAATTTTTTTTCATTATTATAATCATAATTCGAGGTATTGTCTGACTATGGGAAAAGGGTATTATATGGTAATCTGTAAAATTTCACGACATTTCTTTTTTAAAAGCTTAAGTTTATTATCAATTGCTGAAATATTTTTTAAACTTTAGAGTTTATGGGGATATTCGAGCATGATCCATTTTTACCAAGATCTTCCACGGTTTTTAAATCTTCGTGCTGTGACTTTGATTCTTCTGGCAAATATTATAATGTCTCGTTCGCGTGAAGTCATTTATTGATTTTTATTTTTTTCCTAGCAATAGCTGAGTAAATTACTCTTCTTCTTCCTTTTTTTTTTGGTCATAGAGTTAAATTACTCTTTTTTTGGGGGGGGGGGGTGTTTCGATTTAAATTTACTTTGAGTGGTGTCGTCATCTAAGAGATCTTTTTTTATATATTTATGGATTTTTTTTACTTCTTTGGTTGCTGGTTCCGCTTCAACATGGATCTTGTCATCATTAAAATTAGGAGATTCTACCGGGGGCGGAGGCATCGGATCCGGGTTAATCCCCCCTTGCTCCCATGGACGACACGTGTTGCTTATTATTTTCAAAATTTCCCTCCGAAAACTTCGAGAGCAAAATCGCAGTTTCACTGCTTTCTTAATCATGTGGAGTGGGTTAACGGAGATCGGAACTATCTGATAAATTATCCTTTACGAGCCCCTCACCCATTACAACCATCGCTAGACCCGTTGGACCCGTCGCTTCTCCCGTATCCTACTCTATTGGCGTAATTGCGGGACCACGATGTTATTAGCAAACCCAGTCTCCCCTCCGAATGAGGACGACATATAGTAAGTCTTGTCGCACCTTGGGACCGCTTCGGCCCCCGCATCTCCCTCTCATTGCAATTATGCTATGAGGACTGTCGCCTAGACCGTCAACCCTACTTAACCTCGAATTTACCTAGATACGAGGTCAGGTCGAACCCACCCTATTTCCTAGATCCGGGGCTCACTTGAGCTCGGGCTCGATGATGATGAGGATGAGCCGCAACAAGGTGAGTGGAGACCGGAGGCGAGGGACCATTAGCCTAAAACTGAAGGTGTCAGTAGTAGAGATTTTGTAGCTAAGGGGTGGTGGAAAAATAACGGTCACAACGGCAATTGACAGCGGAGGCGACAATGACCGGCTACGATGGTAGTACAGACAGTCCTCGTGTGAAGGTCGAGCATAGTATTTGTCTAGGGTGACAGTGGTAGCGGGGCGGCATGAATAATCCATAGAGAAGGAGAGAGAACTCTTTTTACCTCCCTTGCATTTTAAAAAAGAAAAAAGAAAGCTAAGGGCTTATTTGGATTAACTTTTTTTGTTTTATTTTTTTACTTAATCTGAATCTTGCGGCTCATTCGCTTTCATTTTTTCCTTAAAATCCGACACTCCTGAAATTTTCAAAATACTAAAATGTTAATACATAAATTCACGTATAATTTTTCCATAGTGTCTAAAAGAAAAAAAGAGAGTACTTTTTGCTTTTATTTAAATCCTAACAAACAGGTCCTAAAAGACAAAAAGAAAGAAAAAAAGACAAAAGAATGATAATTACAAACAAAACACATCACAAATAATTCTAATTAGATAACATCGTACGGATTAAAAGTAAAATAATCCAGAAAAAGAAGTTGTCTACAACCACGACCAAATATCTGGATGTTGCGTTGTCCCAACTTTGTAAGAGCCACGACCCAAATAGAAATCCCAAATTAATGCCGAGCATTTCCCAGGTTGTCTCCAATCAAAAAACATAAAAAAAATGAAAATGAAAAAAAAGTATTTCAGGTGGCAACGTTTTTTTTCAATTGCCATTTCCATCGCCCAGTCCCAGCCCACGCTTGGTAGCTCCACGCGCCTTGGAAAAAAGAAAGTATATATATATATATATATATATATATATATATATATATATATATAACCATATGCAGATAAATAGATTATTCATTTTTTACCAAGAGGGATGCCACCGTTAAAAAAAAAGGGTTAACTCGGATGCTTAACACAAGACCAGCTAATTTTATTCACTTTTTTTTTCGGTAAAAATGTCAAAAATATATATTTAATATCACTTTTAGGCTTCGTTTGTTTTCGCAAAAAATAAAGAATCTAATAATTTTTTTCCTGAAATTGAATATTTTTATCGCTTATAATAGAAATGAACGAAAAATATTGTCATCATTCATAAAAATAATCACTTGTATCGCTTGTAATATTAATATCTTTGCACGTGCATAGATATAATTCAATAATTGTGGTCACATGGCGAGATTTTCGTATTCCATGTTCGCACGATATTTTAACTAGCATATTCAATGAAACTAGACTAGTTTTTCGTTCGTCTAAACGGCTCATACAATTGCAGATTGAATGCAAAACTAATGGGGAGATGTATATCCTTGAAAAAAAAAATATTAGCAAAAAGAAAAAGGAACAAATTATTTTCATGGTTAGTGTTTTCTAAAAATAATTTAATTCAATTGACGATAGATTTTTATTTGATATTTCTCTCGAATATGAGAACCGTTAGTTATTTTCTTGTTGAAAGTGATTTGAATGAGATGAGTTGGGATGGGCCTTCGTGAGTGAGTAGATTGAGGTTAAAAATGGCCTATCGAGACTAATTATTAGTTTTTTAATTATTGTATAAGTAGAAAATTGAAAAAAAAAATATTTTTTTAAAATTTATTATATTTATGTCAATTCAATTGTAATATTTTAATTATCTCAATTGAATCATAAACTTTTTAACGTTTTTGATAGTTGTATATTTCCGATCAATTTTTACCGAAAATCGTTTATGTCGACATTGATCCTAGCAACGTGATTAGCATTGATGTGAACATATTTTATAATTTTTTCTTTTCGGCTAGCCCTCGCCTGTGATGGTCGAGGGTTTGGCTAGTTGCTAGCTTTGAAAGAAAAGAAAACGTAAGGAAAGGAATGAAAAAAAAAATCAAATTTTAAAAAAATTTTAAAAATTATTTATGTTGGTTGTGCCATTGGACAATTGACGTCCATTTCAACGACTTTTGGTTAAAATTCTAAATCTGAAAATATTTATGACTCAAATGCGATGACAATAAATTTAGGATTTTTTTTTTCTAGTATATTCCCTAAGAAATAGGACATTCTCTTTCTTCAAGGCACGAAAAAAGAAGGAAAATAAAAAAATGAATAAGTAAATTGGAAGTCCTAAAAATTTATGACGAGAGTGTATTAGAACTTTCAAAAGTTCAATAAATTCTTAAAACTTATTACGAGAGTACACTGAAACTTTCAAAAAGTTTGATAGACTCTCGAAACTTATCATAAAAGTATAATTTAATTTAATCTTAAAACTTTTAAAATGTGCAATCAAGTCTTAAAATTTATCAAATTAGCTCAATCAAATTCTACCGAAAGGCCACCCTTCCAACATGGAAGGGGGAGATGGGGTTCAATCCCCACCTTCTCGCGGGGTTAGGGTGGGAATGAATTTGTTTCGGAGTGGGTTTCGACTTCCACACCCTGCAAGAAGGTAGGACAAAAGTCTAAAAGTGAGAGTTAGAATAAGAATAAAGTAGGATTGACAAAAAAAAAAATTTCTACCGAAAGGCGTGGAGTCTACAGCTCGGGAGAGGGGCGCGTGGGAGAGGATTTGCGACAGTGAAGGGCGGCTGGCGGAGGGAAGAGAGAGAGAGAGCGACGGGAACGAAGGAGGGACGAGGGGGTCGAGGCGTGTGTGGGTGCGTGGGCCATTCGGAAAGAGACGTCAGAGTTTTTATTCACAGAAACAAGCAAAGGTGGAGAGAGAGAGAGAGAGAGGAGAAGAGAGAAGACGAGTGGCGGTGGGTGGTGTGCGTCTTTATTGTATTCCCCCCCCCCTCCCTTCCTAAGTCCTCCTCTCCTTATGTCAAATTTAATGGGTTCTCCTCTCTCTCTCTCTCCATCTCTCATCTGTTCCTTTCTTTTATTTATTTATTTCCTACCCTTTTCCTTGGATTTTAATTTTGTGGGTGCTACTAGTCCCAGCACACAAGCAAGAAAACAATGAGGTAGAGTCTAGAGAGAGAGAGAGAGGGGGGAGAGGGGGTGGCTTAGGCTTACTATAGAGAGGGACAGGAGAGAGAGGGACAGGAGAGACTTTGTTGTTGTTGTTGCTGCTGCTGCTGTGGTGGAGTGCCGAGGAAGGAGGAGGGAAGGGAGGGGGAGGTCTCAAGAGGGGAGACATGTTCAGCTTGATCCCAACAGTTCTATTCTTTGCTTCTTCCCTCCTGACCAGATCCTTCACCAGGTCTCTCTCTCTCCCTCCCTCTCTCCCTCTCTCTTCCTCTCTCTCTCTTTCTTGCTTATTCTTGCTTATCTCTCCAGCTTTTCTATTGCTTGTGGTGGCTATTTTCCTTTTCAAATTCTCTCCTTTTTGTTTTCCTCCCTGGAGATATTCTTCCTTCCTGTGCTGCTTTTCCTTCCTCTTCCCCGGAGCTTGTTTTACTTATTTATTTTGTGCTGGGTGGCATAGAATAGGATAGAATCTAGCTGGGTCGGTCTTATCTTGCTGATGCATGTTGGGTTCCAAATTGTTTGCTTTTAACTTATCGTTGCTCCTTCCTTTTATTGGGGTAGGCATGAGTAGGTCCCCGTGGGGAAAAATTCTTTCCCAGCTTCTTGTTTTGGAGCATGGGGTCGTTTCTGTTTTCTTGCTTTCGCTCTTTTGGCCGTGAGTTTCTGTGCTCTTTCATGTATGTAGTACATCTTTTTCGCTGCAGTTTCATCGTGTTTGTTCTCTTGGTCTAAACGATGGTCCTTCCATGTTGCTGAAATTTCCCCTTTTTTTCTGGAACGCAAATAGGAAGAATTTCTGCTGAATTTGTCGAGGCCCCCATACGACCCTCTTTGATTCTTCTTTGAACGAGTCGTGGCCAAGGTGGGGTAGTTGAGAAATGTTTATTAAAGGGTCCCTTTGGCCCTAGTGTTTTGGCTGATTCATTGGCCAGTTGGAGTTCAGACTTGAGACACCCACCACGCTCTCAGGCCATCTGTTCCTTTTTGTTTCTTGTTTCGATCTGTTGCATGCTGTCCACTTGTACAAAGGCAATCCACCTGTCTCATGTATTGACTGGAGGGCATAACGTTTGCGCTCTTTTGAGTTTTTCTGGAGTTAGGGTTCTTTTTTTTTCCCCCCTAAAAGAAATTTGTTTTCTTTTTTCCTTCCTTTTGTCACATGAATCCGGTGAATTGCATTTCTGGACAAGGACATTAGAGCTGCTCCTTCCTGTGAATACCATTTGTTGGGTCGATCATGGGTCTGGATTTGACATTAGAAATGAATTTAGCCGTGTCGGATTCCAGGTCGTGTGGCATTCTTGGAACGCTCGTGCATGCTTAACATTTGACTGCCGATACAAGCAATCTCTGTGGTGGTTGGATATGCTAGCTTTTGTGTCCATGCCTCCTCTTTCTTATCTTTTCGTTTTTCGTGCAAGCGGTTTTTGATTGAGAGTCGGCTTATCTTCTTCTTTTCAAGTCTCAAATGGCCTTGGGTTTTGCGTTTAGGTAAATCTAAGATACATTTCTATAAACTGCCGGGTGCAGTCAAAGTTGCTGGCCAAATTAATTTGCTCTCAGTATTCTAAATTTTGGTTTTCAAAGTCTGTGGCTTTCTAGGCAAACCTTTGATGTTGCCGCGTAGAAAATATAGGTTTTATTATTAGCTATCGACCTTTCTCAAATTTGTTATGTGAAAACCTTGTAGTGATTGGTAATTCGTGATGTGCTCTTTGGTGTGTGTGTGTGTGTGTACACACACACACACACACATACATACATACATACATACATACATACATACATATATAAGTTATTACAGTTTGGAATGATTAATTGTTAGCATTCATCAAATTTTTGGATTCGTCTCATAGAATGGGAATGGGACTCCGGCTGCCCTTTAAGGGCAAGTATCTTACTGAATTTTTCCATATTTCTGGTGGGGAGGTTGATGGCGAACAAATGTTGCACACTTTGTAGTGTAGAAGATATCGGTGTTGCATTTCCTTATAAACTTAGTCATAAAGGTTACGGAGGTTTCTATGGCTATCGCATTTCCATGAAAAGAGATCTATCATGGATTGCGTAACTGTTTAGAAGAGGCCACTTGTAGGAGACATTGGCGTTTTCTTGCTGTCAAAGACGTTGGTGCATTCTCTCCATAATGGAGTTTATCTTACAAATATTTCTTGTTTCTGTAGACTTTTAATTAATGGTAGACCTTAGCTATTGATAAAAGTGCATGTTAGAAATTTAATTGTTAAAATATGCCTTCAACTACCAGTTTAAGCATATGAGCGGACGGTTGTCTCGTGAGTTTTTACATGTTATTGGACAGGAGGTCTGGTGATCAACTCTCTCTAGGCCCTTATTTGCCTCTCCATTTGTAGTTATTTCCATGCTTCATTCTTAGGCAAAGTCAAGGTTACACATGAGAGGAGCGTTAGACACACAGACATGTCTTGATGTGATGGACAACTTGAACTATTAGATTTATTGGTAGTGCTTTAGCAAAATTCTGTAGTATATGTAGGAAATGAAGGTCAGTTAATTATCTATGGGATCTCTCTCTCTCTCTCTCTCTCACACACGTGCGCGCGCATGAGAATTACATGCATGCATATGGCTTCTATCTGTTTGAAATAGTCTCAAAGGAAAATTAAAAAGTTAATTATATGGGTGCCTTCAACAAGATATAGGTGATATGACAAAAGGAAAAAAAAAAAAAAAAAAAAAAAGAAGGAAACGAGATATGGGCAAACAGCCTCATCTAATTGTGAATTTTGCAATCTGCTTAGAAAGCACAACTTTGCAAATCAGCTATGCATGAAGAACTTTAACATGTCGATTCAGTAGCCTAAAACTTTAGACTGTTTGTGATTGCATGTTCTTGTTCTTTGGGTGCGTCTAGATGGTAATAAGCCTGTCTGCTTTAGATGAAAGTGTTTGATTTCTCCAGATGCTTCTAATCCAGTCTTCTTACTTGAGTCTTCTGTGTGTCGCAATTCACAGACACACTGACACACATTAACTTCTTCATTTTGACAAGTATTAGATGTGTTTATTTTTTCTCGAAGTGCAGATTTTATAAGTATCAGGCATTAAACTTTTTAACCCACTTTCTTTATTCTATTCCAGATCCCAAAAGAATCAAAAAGTTATTTATTACAGCACACATCTAAACATAGAGCAGGATTTATTCCTCAGAATTGACTTTTATCAATATTCGCGGCCTCATTAAATTTGTTTAGGCTTGGCTTATTGGACGTAATTTTTTGTGGCCTATATAATAGGAAGAGAATTTATGCTTTAATTACTATTCGTTTTGGTTTGCATGTTACTCCAAGATTGATATTCACCTCCATCGGTAAGTTGTTATCAAGTGAGTCAGATAATGACCCTGCAAACGGTCCCTCCGGCTTCAACTTACAATTCAAGCCATCCTTGATTCTGGTGCTACTGATGTCACAAATAAATCCCTTTATTCGCTCATAGCACCCCTTTTAGTTTAACTATTGATGTAACCATCTTTCATTTTGTTTGTTTGTTGCTCCTGCTTTATCTGGGAGAGAAAAAAAGTGACTTTATATGTTCAACTCATTAAAGTTCATTTTTCTTCTGTGAGCAGCTGATATCTGAATGAGCTGAGGAGAGTTCATTTCTTGTTCACTGTCTACTTGAATTTGGATCGCTTTGTAAATTGCTGGAATTAGATGCCTATAAGAATCCAGAACTTGCCAAAGAAAAATTTCGATCAAGGTTCGATCCTTTCGATGCCTCATGTTGGGGTGACTTACCCACCATCGTGGAACCTGAATGAACAGCAACTTCCGCAATCTTTACCCAAAAATAGTGGCTTGAAAGCAGAATCTTCACCCATGCTCCATCATCAAGCAAAGCATTTAGGTCTTCAACTACAAGAACAGGAATCGTCTTCAACTCAATCAGCTGGCAATTCTTGCCATGAAGTGAGCGTCGTGGGTGGGGCCAACTCTCAAGATCAAAGCATTTCATCTGAATCTGGTACTTTATTTTTTTTTTCCCCACTTTTCTGCTATTCTTTCTAGTTTTTATGGAGGACACTGTGGGAGGGTGTAGGATGGAGTAATGTCAATATGTGTGTGTGTCCGTATGCTGCAATTGATAGATTTGGATTTGGTTCATTTTTTTAGGGCATTGGCATGTTATGATACTACGTGACTATGTCTCTATGACTTTAGAACTGACTTGAGAATCTAGTTCTGGTCCTCATTAGTCGTAACATTTTCTTTCTTGACTTAAGTTCTGTAATTCACTGCTCGAGTGTGCGACTCTGATTGGTCTAACTTTAAACGGGTTGATTATTCTTTGATTTAGGTCAAGATGAAAGTTGTGGCAGGAGCTTTGAGGGCCAGACAAAGCCAATTTTCATGTTCAACAACCCAGAGATTGTCTTCAATTCTTCACTAGCTGATCAAAACCAACCTCTGGTATGCTGAGCCATTATTTTGGTTAATCTGTGTTTGGTAGATCGTTCTTCTAATGCTTGTTTCATTGTCCAGATTCGTGTTCCATATCCACCAGTCGATCCTTATTACGGTGGACTCCTGACTGCATACAGACCACAGGCTATTGTAAGTGATACACATAATGAAAAAGTTCACATTTTCTTCATTTTTTTTTTTTTTTCCGGTTAAACAGAATGCACTTCATTTGCTGAAAAGACATGATTTCTTTACATTGTGAGTAAATTCCACCTATAGTCATTACTTGTGATTGAGTCATTGAACTTTAATTTTAATTACCTAATGCACATGCACTAAACTTCCATTGCTTGGCAATTGATTCATTTCGATGGGAATCCATCCAATTTATCCGCATGATGCGGATGTGGCGGAACATGGCCAATCTTTTGACCACCATGTGATAGCCATGTGGGCACCACATGGGAGTCTCGCCAAGAAAGTGGCAAGATGTTGGTCGAAGTGAAAGAAATTTGAAAGTCTGGTGCATCAGTTCAATGAAGTCAAATTTCATTACTTGATTCAAAAGCCGATAAAGTGAAATTTACCCATGACCTCTTGTAGGTTGCCAATTTTTTTAATGTTCCCTAGATGTTCCCTCCCCCAGTTTAAACCTCTTTGGAAACTGTTAAGACTAATGTTATCTGGGATCTCAGATTCAATCCCAGGTAGGATCTCAAATGTTTGGGATGGCACCTGGACGTGTTCCATTGCCACTTAACCTTGCAGACGATGGACCAATCTATGTCAATGCAAAACAATATCACGGAATTCTTCGGAGGAGGCAATCACGTGCAAAGATGGAGGCTCAAAACAAACTAGTCAAAGCTCGAAAGGTGTGTGTTCACGTTCATTGATGAGTTGATCTTAGGTGCACTGCATCTGGTGTCATGAGTCCAGATCATGATCCTGTGTGAAACCATTTATAATTTGTTTTGAGCTGTGGCCAACAATTACTTAAATGAGTATGCATAACCGGTCACTTCTGCATGCGTATTGGCTTTACCCGGAATAATATGACTCCATTAATAGCACGAAATAGTGAAGGGAGAAAAAAACTGAAATATGAAATTTAAAGAGAACTTGCATGTGTTGCATTTCCTAGAATTCCTCCTCCTTAGAAGATATGGTGTAAAAATGATCCCACGGGATGTAGCAGTACCTAGTTATCAACCAATTTAGTCTATTTGTAATCTTGTGTCTTTTCACACTAATAAGGCAAAGAGGGTGCTAGTTGGGCATCCTCCTGCTCCCTCTTGTGGGCTTGTCTTGCCCATTACAAACATGAAGGAATTTGATTTTGTAACCCTAGAATGTTAGATAATCTGATTGTTCCTTTGTTTCTGTAAAATCAATTAGCAGAAATAATCAAACACATTCTTTTGTTGTAAGTATTCAACACGAATGTACAATAAATTCTTTTGTTATCAAACTGAGGAAGCATTTGTTTGATAATATACTCTCTCTGCTGAATAACACAAAGCTTATAAGTTGTGCACGTACATGACACTGAGAGATTAGGTTCTTCAATATGAGCTACTCTAATAATTGAACAAGTAGGCTCTACAGCACTTTTTAAACTTGAAAAACAATTAGTTTATTCTTAGTTCTAGCAAATTAGGACATGTTGGATGAGATGTCTGGCAATCTGATGTTGACTCGAAGTTATGCTGACATAACAATGAATGAAGTCTCACAGATCGCTAGTCCCGTCAATCACAGTGGTTGCTAAGTTCGTTGCGATTAAATGGCGATAATATTTCTTTGTTTTAACTTTTTGACCTGATCAAATGCAGCCTTATCTTCACGAGTCGAGACATCTTCATGCCCTAAATAGGGTCAGAGGATCAGGCGGCCGCTTCCTCAGCACAAAAAAGCTTCAGCAGCTTGACCCAGCTTCAAGCAGTCACAGCCCATTCGCCACTGGACCCAGAGATCGAAATAAAGATGCTTATGGACCAGAAACTCACCAAGTGGGAGCCAGTGAGCGGCAGTTCACTTCAACCATGGCCGGCGCGGACTTATATCCGGATAGCAGGTTCTCCGGAATCTCCACCCACATGGGAGGAGCGATGCAGTGCAACAAGGGGCTCATGCGCGGCGGTGCAGCCCAGCACTGCTCTTCATCCGTCCGGTGAGTAAGTGGTGCAAAGTTCTAAACCACCACGTCACCTGGACGGGGCAAATCATCCTTGGCTTTGTTAGGTTCAACTCCCAACTGTTTCATACTTTGGTCGCGATATGACACCATGTTGTCTGATACTATTTTAATGATGTTGATTGGGAAATTCAAGTTAGATAATGTGGGTAGATTTGTGGATGTGTCCATGAAGCCTTCCCAGTCGTCCCGGTCCGTGGCCGGGTATGTTGTGTAATCGTTCACTGCATGCATGTCTCTCTCTGTTTTGCTTGAGAAATTGCCGTACACGTACTTCTGGCCTCCAGGAAAAGAGAACTTCCGCACGTTAGAGACAAGCTTTACTTGGTAAATTTCTCTTTTTGGAATGAAATGGTGTTTGGGGAGTGAAAAATGGATAGATTGGAACTTGCGATTGAGCTCGTTGAATGCCTCGGTCTGCGTCCAATTGGAGAAGTGATCTTTGTGGCCGGCCAAGGAGCATTTCTTGTATGACGAAAGAAAAAGTAGCATTTCTCGGGCATTGTGTTCTTTGAAGAATTCGGGTTTTTTTCTCTTTCCCTTTTAGGGTGTGTTTGTTTATTTTCGTTTCTTTTCTCCGGAACACAAATTTTTGTTCTTTTATTTCGAGGAACAAAAAAAAAAAAAACAGAAATGCGTTTGTTTATACTTATGTTCTTGGAAATAAAAAATTATTTTTTTATTTCCTAACGATTTGAAAAAAAAACAAGAAGTAGAAAAAACTTGTTTCTTGTTTTCAAGAACACTTTCGAGAAATACTTTTTTTTTCTTCTCATTTTTCTTCGTTTTTTTTTCTTTTTTCTTCCTTTTGGCCGATTGCCGGCCCCTGTCGTCGAGGGCTGGCCACCTTGCCGGAGCATTGCCCGAGATCTGGCGAGGCGGAGCTCGCCTTGCCAGGCCACCGCCAGGTCGGTGTTGCCAAGCGAGCTCGGCCTTGCCGGGGTCGGCGACCAGCCAAAAGGAAGAAAGAAGAAAAAAAAAAATAGAAGAAAAGAAGGAAAAATAGAATATAAATATTGAAAAATTAAGAGAAAAAAAAAATTATACAAGTTATCAAACGTGTTTCTATTTTTGGAGTATAAATTTTTTGCAGTTACCAAACGCGTTCTTCTACTCACAAATGGTTCCCTGAAGCATAAACAAAAAAATTATTTACTGTTCAAAAATTGTTCATTAGAACAAAAACGTTACCAAACGTCACATTTATTGGGCGGAGATGGACCGGAAATTTTTTTTCAGAAAAAAAGAAAATGGTAGAAATGATTCATGAATTTGAATTTGATGTATAATATCGTCTTTGACTTTTTAATTTACTTAATGTGATTTCTAAATTTTATCTTAATGTGTGATATTATTATGAGCTTTTATTATTTCCAATGTGGTGTCAGGAATTTTTTGATCGTATTGTATCAAATGTTAGGATAATTGTCCAAAAAATCTCGTACGACAGTTAATTCAATCGAAATTTTCTAAATGTGTCGATTAGTCTTATATCTTTTGACAATATCTTTTGACAATATGCTAATTTAATTTTAAGCCCTTTGAAAATTTGCCAATTTAATTTTAACCTATCATTTAAATTATTACCCAAAATGATTATATTGACAAATCACTAAAAGATTTAAGAGTAAATTGACACAATTAAAAAATTTATGACTGTTTAAATAATTTTTCCAACAACGTTAAACATCGTCCTTAAATTTGAATTAATGGAAAGATGACATGAAATATTTTCATATGTTATATGGAATAAATTAAATACTTATCAAAAGTTTAGAAATTATATTGAAGAAATTAAAAATTCATACGTGACCATATCATTTGTGTTTGTGTCCCGAAAAACAAATAAAAAAGAAAATTATGTGGATTTATGCTTTCTTCATTTGTTCTTTTTTTTCAAAAATGAATGATTTAGAAAAAAAAATTTCTAAAAAATAATGACTAGTATTGCTTGAACTAGTTTATCGCTAAAAAATGTTTCTACTATCGATAATAATTCATATTTAAATATTTTCGCGAATGATGAAAACATTTTTCGTTTATTTGTATTTGTAAGTGAGATAAGTGATATCTTTATAAAATTTCAAATCATTCGTAAGGCGGTATGTGATTCACTTTGGGTATTAAAAATGAAAATAATAAAAATTCAAAATCATGAATGATAGAGGGAGAGGAGGGCGCGGAATCTCATCTTACAAAAAATTTAAAGGGGAGAATAAAAGGGCTTATATCGACCTAACTTTAGATAATTATTAAATAATCGAAACTTTAGTTAAAGGGTGCACGTCAGACTCTAATTTACCAATAAAGACGTGTTAGCGGGCCCTTTTCATCCTGCAGTTCTGGAACATCTCCCGTCTACAAAGTTGCAATTGAAAACTTTATGTTGAAGAAGATAAAATTAAATTTAGCGAGGTTCCCTGTGAGCTTATTTTATTTTGAAACGACCTTTTTCTTGGTAAAAGAGAGAGTGAGAACAGCTTATTCTTGCTTGTGGTTATCACCTTGTGCTAGTCTATCCTCAGTCTCTATAAATCATGGTTAGCTCATATATGATAGGCAGCAAAAATGGGCTCATTTAATAGGTAATTAGGTGTTTTGCTAGCGTTTCAAATCAGATATGGCGGTAATTTGAAGGTAAATCCCAACTTCTTTCCCTTTTTATTCACCCTTGATAGACACCATATATTCAGTCATTATTGCTGAGGACCGTCGATGTGATTGGATCTAATAAATCTTGAAATAATTTGGTGGCGGTGTCTACATTGTTTTTAATGTATTGTGCAAAACGTCACTTTTGCACATTCAATGCTTTAAACTTTAATGAAGGGAGACTTTTCTTGTTCAAATTAAAGTACGAGAGTTTTTCCAAAGAAAAATAAGAATTTAGAGAAAAATATTTCGCCAATATGTAATTAAATTGACCGAATGAGAACGAGAAAATATTTTCTAAGATAAAAATCAAGCGACATTTTTATGATTATTCCTTCCTTCCTTCCTTCCTTGGTCTGCTGTCTCTACTTCGGCTATGGTGGGCCTGATACGCTGAGAAACTCGGCCCAGTCCAAAACCCATCTGATTCTTCGTATATTCAGCCGAAAAAAATGAAAAGGAGAGAGAGAGTTAGTTAGGAATCGAATTATCTTAACTAATTACAGATTAATGATTTTGGCTTAATTCTCTAAAAACTCCAAATTTTAGGTCTAATTTCAATTTTTTCCTCAACTTCTTTTCCCTAAAAAAATCACAAAATTTCACTATACCCCCTAGGATGCTCCGCGTCCAAAAACCATTGCTCATTTTCTTCAAAAGTTTTGAAAACCAAGGTGGGTTTGTTGTCGGAACCCGTGTCTTCGCCAACACTCTTGTCTTCGTATGAGACAATAGTAATTTTGAAAATGATAATGGCAATTTTTGGATGCGGAGTAGAACAAAGAAAAGTTAGTGAGTCTTTTTTAGAAAAAATAAATATTCGGGATTGGACTTAAAGTTTATATGTTTTTTAGGGGATTGGGCTACTGATTTTGTTTACCCAATACCAAAAAAAACCTCTAACTTAAGCTCCAGTCCTTATTCCAACATAAACTTTTTTTTTTCTCATAAAAAACCATTAATTTTATATCTAGTCCTAATTTTACCCTAAATTTGTTTTGTGCCATTAAAAAACCGAAATTTCAAATTCAGCCCCAATTATACCCTAAGCTTTTTTTGTCTCATAAAAAAAAAAATCACCATTAAATCCAATTTCAATTTTGACCTAAATTTTATTTTGTCTCATAAAAAGTCGTTAACTTTTACTAAAGTCCTACATTTGCCCCCAATAACCCTCTGTTCAAAATCACTCTTAATGATCCTATGTGGTATTTGCACATCATTGCTTTAGTTCTTCCCCCATATTTTAAATCAAAGAAGATGTTTTTTGAAGATGAATTTCCACTCAGCCCAAATAACATCTTCTTGTATTCAAAATCCGGTAAAAACTAGAGCAATTTGATTGGTTTTCTTTAATTGCCCTTAATGTTAAGAGAGTCTTCCTTCCATCTCGGGGATTTCGAATTTGCACTCGATCTTCTATCTTACATGCTCAAGAGCGTTCCATCTCCTGTGGTCGGAAAGCTAATGTTCAGGACCCTTGACTCTAGGTTAAGAGTTTTCCATCCTTGGTTGTTAATGAAAAAATTTGGACAAAGGGTCAAAGCGGCATATTTGCGATCAAGTAAAAACTGGTGATTTTTTATGAGACAGAAAAAAAATTTTAAGGTAAGAATTGGGACATAATTTAAAGTTTGGAGTTTTTTATGGGACAAAAAATATGATTATGATAAAATCGAGACCGGACCTAAAATTAATTGAAGGTTTTCTTTAGGCACAAGAAAAAAAAGTTAAAGGATAATATCCGGACCAGATCTAAAGTTGGTCTCTTTTTTAAGGGTACGAGGCGGAATTTTCTTCGTAAGTGGTTTTTATTATTTATTCATTTATTTATTTATTTATTATTAACTCGAGTTCGTCGTTGCAGTCGTCAACAACCTCTCGCCAGTCATCACCACGTGGAAACTCCAAAAGGTCTCGAGCTCGAGTCGTCTCCGCCTCCGTCTTCCGCCGCCCCCGGCATCGCTCCGCCACCGCACGCGCCGCCGTCAGATCGCGCGCTCTCGGCGGCGCTACCTTCTCTCTCCGCGCCCGAGAAAGTAAGAGAGAGAGAGAGGCTCGGAAATGGTGTCCTACGTGAACGCGCTGCTGTACGGGGTGGGGGCATCGTGGTGGCGGGCATGGCGCTGCTGGTGGCCTTCCAGGAGCGGCTGGTGTACGTGCCCGTGGTGCCGGGCCTCACCAAGTCCTACCCCTTCGCCCCGTCCCGCTTCCGCCTCCCCTACGAGGACGTCTGGCTCAGATCCTCCGACGGCGTCCGCCTCCACGCCTGGTTCATCAAGCTCTTCCCCGATTGCCGCGGTCAGTAGTCGCTGTTGCCGCCCCGATTGCTCGTCCTTTTCCCCCGATCCTCCCCCCCCCCCCCCTCGAATCCCGCGTCGTCTCGGGCTCAATTCGATGCGATTCGCGCTCGAATCGCGTGCCGTAGGGTTTGGGCAGTCGTTGGATGTATGGATCGAGTCATGCGAAATTGGACCTTCCCGTTAGCTCGTGCTGGAGTTCTGTGTTGAGCGGTCAGTTTAACTGGATCTGGTTTCTTCGTCGCTGGATTACTTAATTAGTGCTTTGGTGCATTCTAGCGATTGCTATTACGAGCTTCTTATTGAAGCTTTTTGAAGCTTCAAGGCGTGGTAGGAAATGCCGATTTGATGGTTTGAAGATTCTTGTTAGTTATGGGGAACTAACGGAATTGGGCTCGCAATCAACTATTTGATTGAATTGGCGATGGACACGTTATGATTTGAGATAAATTATTGCGCTATCGTTGCTGAAAATACTGAATTGTCGGTAAGCAGAAACATGCGACTGCCGTGTTTGTGTGTTTTGCAGGAGTAATCATCTCTCCATTGGTTTGGCGTGCTTTTGAATTTTTTATTTTTATTTTTTTTATTTCCCTTTTTTTTTCTACTGCAACCTCTTTGATAATCCAGGTTTCGACATACTTACCTCTTGCGTGTTGTTGTCTGTTTTGCAGGTCCGACTGTTCTGTTTTTCCAAGAGAATGCTGGAAGTATCCTTATTGTCTGTGTCTACACTCAATCATTACTATTTTGTGCTTGTTAGTTGGCCCGACACATGAATCATCCAGCCCTTGGTCATGCTTACCTATGATCCAGCTTGGTTCTATTGCTAGTTAGTATTCTTAACATTTACATCAACAGATATTGCTCATCGTCTTGAAATGGTTCGCATAATGTTGCAGAAGTTGCAGTGCAATGTGTTTATGCTTTCGTATCGAGGGTATCTGTCTCCTTTTTCATTAAACAAGTTCAAGTTACATTTGGATTTGAAATACCTGGTGGCTCTCATATCTTTTCTTCCATTTGATCGAGTATGTCCTGGTGCCTTGCAGATATGGGGCGAGTGATGGCTATCCTTCTCAGCGTGGCATCACACTAGATGCTCAGGTGTCGTAATCTATTAATTTGTTTATTTATTAGATTTTTGTAAATATTCGATTGTCATTATTCAATTTGTTTGGTTAGGCTGCATTGGATCATCTTCATGCAAGGACTGACATTGATACCTCCAGGATAGTTGTATTTGGAAGGTCACTTGGAGGAGCAGTTGGAGCAGTGCTTACTAAAAACAACCCTGATAAGGTATAGGTTTTGCTTTCTCTTCTCATTCTTCTAATTTTTTTTTTCTCGTTTTTTTCCTTTTTGAGGCTGGCTATAAGGAAATTTAGATTGTAGACCTTTTTTCCTGTGAATTTTGTACATTGTCAGCAAATATATATTATACTCTTAGAGTTTCATGGCTATGAAAACACTTCTAATGTTGCTTTGGCCTCTAAACTAATTTGTGAAAGCCCAATTCTTGAAATTCTGATACTCCTTGGATGAGCTAGGAATAGGGGTATTATCGAGCCAATACAGTTTCAAGCTTGAACTTGAGCTACTCATATACTTAGTGCTCGCAACTCATCTTGAGCATATCGACTATCAATTGTTTGTGATCGAACTTGGCTAGAATGGGCACACAAGATAGTCCATCCTCAGTCCGACTCAACTTTTATCAGTATAGTTTCAAACTCAGGATCATCAATAAACAACCACAAGGATTCCCAGCCTTAAAAATATAAAAAATTCTTTTCACAAAGCTATGCTACAATCGAAAGACGCCTTCTTGAAGAAATTTGCTTCTGAACAAGTTTGGGTAAACAAACTTGGATAAGATTGTAAAAAAAAAATGAAGCCCACATATTGACTTTTTGGGAAAATCGCTTGTGTTAACCTTCTTATAGATTGATAAAGTGAGAGTGATAGCCAAGCTGAAAATGCCACTTCAGATGTCTTTGAATGACGGAGAGAAGGTGATGGGGTCTAGGGTTTCGACTTTCTTTTGGGAGGGCAAAGGGTATATAGCAAGTTCAAATTACTACGGAGGTATGAAATGGTAAATAAGATTGGTCTCATGAGCTACTCGAGTCAAGCTACTCGAGTGAAGTATCATTAAACTTGAACTTGACTTGACGAGTTTCTTGAGTTACTCAACTTGACTCACACTTGGGAAGAGTTGAGTTTAGCGCGAGTGGACAGCAACTTGTGCACAAGCAGCTTATGTGTAGCTTGAATCGTTTTACCTTTGATTGGGAGTGAGACCTACATCAAGATTGTGGAGTGACCTTTTGTCTTTCAAGGAACAAGTGATGACAAATCCTCTCTTATAGTGTTTTATAACTGGTAGCACCTGTTGATTGTTTCATCAGTGGAAATTCCCCGGTTGATGTTATGTCGGCTCAGTTTTGTTATGGTTGTACGTGATTCTGTATTGATTAAAGTAGCTATTAAGAAAATTGTCGTCGTTTGTCTCAAATCTGAGCATTGTCTAAGCAGAAAAATAAAATTGAGCTAGGCCTCAAGACAGGAAATTTACTATTTGTCAAATTGGAAGGAAGAGTTTTTGGTATTGCCGAGTTGTGTATGAGGAATTGGTGTAAATGACATCACTCCTAGAGAGATGCATAAGAACCGTACTTGATTAAGCAAGGTATTAATGGAGCAGGTGTATGTTTAGTGGCAAGACCGTGAAGGGGGAATGTGTTGGTGCAAGCAGTTGAACTTGAGTTTAAGGGATTAATGGATAGCAGATTTTACCTGGTTCATTGTACTTGATGCTTTTTCTTGTTTGACATCTTTTATCTCAATTTAAATCTCTCCGCTGTAGATGTTATGCTCTCAAGTTTACACCTGATGAACCTTTTCACATTTCATTTTTGTTGAATTGCTGAGTCTAACAATTTATTCCTCGAAATTCCACTATTCATACAGGTAACCCAAAGGATAAATAGGGGCCAGTCATCTCCTTTTTCCTTCCTTATGGTTTAAACTTAGATATAAAGTTTCTCATAGCTAAGAATAGGGTCATATGCTACCTCCCTATGTGCATTTGATTGTTAGTTTGTCCTTAATATCCGATGGACAAGAATAGGCTTTTTTTTTTTTTTTTTTTTTTTTTTTTCCCTGTGAATCACATTGTGTTTCTAGATATATCTCTCTTGTCTAATTGGCTGTTCTTACAGAAACGGCATTTCCTGGTTACACATGTTTTATTTCACATATTGAGGGGTGGGGATATCATCTTTTTGCTGCCCTGTTTTTGTCAGGTTGCTGGTTTGATATTGGAGAACACGTTCACATCCATTCTAGACATGGCTGGAGTTCTACTGCCCTTTTTAAAGTGGTTCATTGGAAAAAGCACTTCTAAAGGAATAAAAATTCTGAACATCCTTGTGCGATCTCCATGGAATACCATTGACATCGTTGGTCAGGTTAGTTGCATGCTGGAAGAATGTCTTCTTTTCTTCTCTTCCAGGCTTTTCTAGTTATGCTGCTTGAAGAAAGCACTGAAAAGGGTGAAATTGCATTCATACCAACCCAAGTTTCATTTTGGGAAGTTCATCAAACCTTTTGGAGTTTAGTGAAATTTTATGGACACACATGATATTCTCTTCTTAACCCCTTTTTAGAGGAAGAGTTTTGACCTCTTTGCCAAGCGGGTTGATGCCTTTTGTGTCAAAAGGCCTGATTCCTCAACTGTTGATACTTGATTTGCTATTGATATGTGAATTGAAGATAGATCTTGATCTAATCTGCTTTGATTACTATGAAATAAGAAATTGTAATAAAAGTCCATCCATTATGTCTACAACTATGAAATGTGAATGGAATGAATAAAGTGGAGTTGACCCCTAAATCTGACCTCAAAAGGGATTATCTTTTATGGGGATAAAAAGGAGATTTTAACAAGTGGAAGTTTGTCAAGTTTTAATTGAAGTATGAGGATTGTCCATAACATTTAATACTATTTCACTGTGGGACTGTTGGTATATGTGTCAAGCTGCTTATATCAAATGTAATGGAGCACCTAATACTCATTGAATTTAGAGGTGAGTTCATCTCTGGTCATTGACAGTGCTGTTGATTTTGGAGAAACATGTTTACACGGTTTTATTTATATGTTCTCGAATGATGCCTCTTTGCCGATAATGTCAATTTGCTTCAATAAGCTCATAGTCCAAAATATCGATCATGTTCTTGTAGCTCCTTGCTAATTCGTGCAATGTCTTACAATGAACAATCGTGTGTTTAGTTTTTTGAAGCATGGCAGAGCGTTTCTTTTTAGTTTTAATTCCTCACGTGGTAATTTTTTTACATAATGTTTAATTTCAGATTAGACAGCCAGTCCTTTTCCTCTCTGGATCACAAGATGAGATGGTTCCCCCATTACATATGAAATTGCTGTATGCTAAGGCAGCTGCTCATAACAGGCAATGCATTTTTGTTGAATTTCCAACTGGAATGCATATGGATACTTGGTTGTCAGGTGGAGATCACTACTGGAGAACTATACAACTGTTCCTTGAACAACATGTTCCTGAGAAAAAAGAAGAAAATCAATCATCTGAAAATGAAAATTTTTCAGGTAAGGGAAGCCAGAAGTCACGAATGTGACACCTTGTCGCTTTTTGTTGATAAACTGTGGACGCAGGATACCTTCCTTCTTTGTCCAGTAGTTTCATTAGTGTTGTATTTGCATGCTTCAACACTGGATAACAGCAATCCATTTTGGAAAACCTGTAGTTAATCCATGTTTGGGCTGTTTATCTGTGACAAGTTTTTCTCTATTAACGTTCTTTGCACTTCTTTATGCTCGTCTCTAAATGGCAAATGCATTGGGCAATGTGACTGTAAAAGCTTCTCTTTCTTTTTCCACCCCCTTTTATTTGGGCAAGAATTAGGTGCTGCTCACCAGGCAGCGCTATTGCATTGGTGGTTTTGTTGTACATTTCTGCACTCACTCTCACAATATAATTTGTGCTTACCCCTCTCCCTCTTCTCATTTAATTAGCCGGTCCCCCACCTTCTCTCTCTCTCTCTCTCTCTCTCTACGCATGAAGGAGACTGCTCCATTTTTCTTTTTTCCATGGCTAAGACTCCCTCCCTCCCTCCCTCCCTCCCTCCATCTTTATCTACAACTTTTCTTCTTCTTCTTCTTCTTCTTTTTATTTTTTATTTTTATTTTATGTTTCTTCTTCTCATGGCCATGGCTGAGGCTCTGTAGTAGAGCTTGCGTGGCTATGGTTGCTAGGGCTAAGTTCTGCTCCAGAGCCCCTGTGGCCATGGCTGCGTTGGTTTCCATGGCTGAGCTCTGTAGCAGATCTCTCATGGCCATGGATTAGCTTTGCTATGAAGCTCGCAGGGCCATGTGGCCCTCGTGAGCATGAGGGCCACCTCGCACTGCTCATGCCAATAGCTAGCAAGCTTGCCAAAAATGGAGATGGGCGTGGGGAGAGGGTCGGTGGGCAGCAAGGGTGTCAACAACATGGTCAGGTTGCCTCGGTGAGGTCAGCATTGGGGCAGCTTGGTGGTCTGGAGTGTTTTGAGCTTTGTGTGAGGAGAGAGAAAGAGGGGTTCTTTTTTTCTTTCGAAAATACAAGTGTTAATGATCACGTGTGGTGCAAGCGCAGCATAATGTCGAGTCAACTGATCAGAGTTGAGCAGCAGCTAATTTTAGTCCGGTTTTTTTTTTTTTCCCTTCTTCTGATCTTTTCTTGTAGATATTGACAGTGACAACATACACTAATTCTTTCTGCCACTTTGACAGATTTTGATTGCAGTTAAGCTGCTGACCTCCAGTCACTTGAAGTCCTAAATCCCAAGGCTTTTCAATCTCCGTAGATGCAGCAATAGTGGTATGCATCTCTGTGGAGCCCCATTGCTTCTTGGACAGGACTAATGTCATGAGGAGGATGGGTCTTAGCTTAAACCTTTCTATTCCCCCTTGCGGGCGAAACCAATAGGAATTGCAGGTGTTATGAAGTGACCTGAACTGAAATCATAGGACTACTGACTGCAAATATCGGTCATTCCTGCAATATGAAAGGCTTTTCCCGACAGTGTAACGTAGCGGTGATTTATCTAACACATTTTGACTGTTTAAATAGAGATGCCGCCATTGATTTTGCTAGAACTTGTATTTGGTCCCGAAGGAAGTTTGTTCCTCGGAGAGTGGGGTCGAAGATGTTTCCCCCTACTCGTCTCTTTCCATGGTATGATTGGCGATGGTGATACAAAGTGGCGCATGAAGAAAGCGAAGATGCGTGACACGGCTTTTTAACCCAGATGAGCTGGAATAGAAAGTCACAGGAACAACTGGGATTGCAGATGAAGTATTCTTTTCCCCTCTCTCAAGTAATCTGATGATGTTTTATCTCCTGCGAACAGCGAGTTTCCTTTCGTTTGAGTGAACGAAAGCTTGGGCTGCTTTTGGCCCCTCCCCTACCAAATTCCTGAAATCTTCAGGAGAGTGGCCTACTGCTTTTGCAACGCAATTAAGCATATCGCAGGAGGCATCATCGCCACCTTCTGCATAGCATCTCCGTTGCCATAACGTCTCGTTCTATCGATCAAATTTCAAACCACTGGCCATGGAGTAGCAACCAAGGTGTGCCTAATTCCCGGCCTTTCCTTCCCTGATTTATTGACACTTCTCGGCCTCTCGCAAGCCAAATTCATTGCACCACGGAGTCACGTTCTGCCCATAATTTTGACTCCGGTGTTGTACGTTGAAGTCACATCATACCCTCCGTCGCCAGCGGAGGAGATCCATCGATTCCATTCCCCTCCGGTCGAATCGAAATGGCAGTCATTATTACACCCTTCAGAATTTCCTCCCTGGAAGTTAGGGGTACGGCAGCGAGCCCAACGCAGCTACTCCGCGCATTTCCCCTGCGGTAAAGGTGGTGGATAAGTAACACTAATAACAACAACAATAATAATTGGGGAAAAACATTCCCCCTGTAATTACAAAAAAAAAAAAAAGAAGAAAAAAAGGGAAAAGAAAGAACGAAGAAAGAAATTCTTATTCCTTGTCGTGGACCCTTAATTTTTTTCAAGGGAAAAAAAAAAAAAATAAAGGGGGAAGGAAGGAAGGAAGGAAGGGGCGAGGACCCACACAAAGTTCGTGGACCCCACACAAGTAATTTATAATAAATAATGATAATAATAATAATATCGTGTGAACCTTAGATTATGTGGCCCGAGAAAACACCGATTCACCCGCGACGCACGGGAGCAAAACCCCCCCCCCCCCCAGTCTCCACCCCGGTCTCTCCACGCGCCCAGCGGGCTGCGATCCGGTGCGGGCGCCAAGCGCGGCTCCCTTCGCACTCCGACGCACCGAACGCCGCCACGTGTCACTTCTCCAGGTCTCGGCCTCCGAGGGGCGCGACCGGCGAGGCCCGAGCGCAACGGGCCGAATCTACACCCCGGAAGCAGACGGAAACTTCTCGACCGGGGGTTTTTAAAATAACATCTTTCGCGTTCCCCATAAAACAAAAGCGAATTTCTTTATTTACATAAGCCCCCCCCCAATTTCCACCTCATCATCTCTTCGAAAACATCCCAATCTCTCTCTCTCTCTCTCTCCTCTCTTTCTCTCTCTTCCGAGCGCACTGAAATGCTCGTCCCTGCTCCTCTTCACCCTCTCTTCTAATCTCCTTCCCAAATCTTCCGCGCCGGTTCACGCGCCGCCGCCGTCGCCTCCGCCTCCGCCTCGGTCCGCCGCGCGCTCCGTCGCTCCGGCGGCGCTGAGATTTTTCCGGCCACGGAAATCGGCTGCGGTTTTTTTTGTTCAGTTTTTTTCCTTCTCCGCGGGAGAGGAGGAGGGGAGTTGTGGTGGTGGTGGTGGTGGGGGTTCGGGAGTTTCGATTTCGGATTCGGAGGGACGGGCGCTCGAGATGGAGGGAGGGCAGTACAACCCTAGGACCGTGGAGGAGGTCTTCCGGGACTTCAAGGGCCGCCGGGCCGGCATGATCAAGGCATTGACCACTGGTCTCTCGCTTCTCCCTGCTCTCTCTCTGTCGATACCGTTTGCCCTTTTCTGCTCTTCCGTCCTTTTCTTACTATCGTTCGAGTGAAGATTTGCTAACTCGGCGTTTTTGATTTCGGTTTCGGTTCTCGACGCTGAGCTGTGCTTATTTGGGTTTGTTCGTCTTTTTCTTTTTTTCTTTTTTGCAGATGTCGAAGAATTTTATCAGCAGTGCGATCCCGGTTAGGATTTTACGGTTATTTCGATTCTTTTCTATTTTTAAAGTCGAATCCTTTGGGTGCTTTGTATGGGCTTTGAATTTCGCCTTAGCATTGCGTGGTTTAGTAGATAGTTCAGCTTGCTCTTGCTCTCGTTTCTTAGTTCGCGTCAATTCGTCGTCCTGCTTTGGTAATCATCTTGATTCGTTCAGTTCATTTGTGTGATAATGGTGTTTGGCTGCTCGGTTGAGGAATTGTCGCTCAGTGCATCGTCTTAGTAACAGTGCGAAGTAGGGCTGATGGATGTTTGAGATTTACTGGTTTTCGTCCTCTTTTTTTCGGGTTGAAACTTGAATTTGTCTAATTCAGCGGAATTTGGTTTTCATGGACTGTGAGTTCGTGCTGGTGAAGGTTGTGCTTGTGGTTTGTAGTATAAGTGCTTCTTCTGCAGCTCATTGAGGTGCTCCTATGGTCGGGCTGCTTTTTCTTTACTTGATTTGATTACGAGTAGTTGTTTATATTTGTTTTCTAGTTTTTCTTTTGTCCTTTCTTTTGAATGTTTCCTGCATAAATGTCCTATGCTCCTGAATATATCACACGCTCTTCATAGGAGTCACGTTCGACTTTTTGTTAATGCCACAATTGCCTTTCCCCTCAGCCAGTGCACTTAATGCGGTGGGTTAATGTTAATTGTCACTTTGAGTATCCTATAGGATTAGGAATGTTTAATGGAGTACTTTTTTTATTGGCATCCATCTGTGGGAATGTTTAGTGCACATATTAACTGGCAATCACCTCTTATTGGAGTTTTTATGAAGTTTGTGGCTCCAAGTTCCCACAATCTGAATCTTTTTTGTCGTTATTAAATGCACTATGGAGTATGCATTTTGTATTTTAAAAAGCTCGGGTTGACCATAGGTTCCTTTGGGTACTGTAATTTCTTTTATGCTAAGCTATAATGCAAAGCCTTCAGAAGGGCATTTAAGATATGGAAGTTCACTTGCATGCCCAGCTCTGTTTTCTCTCTCTTTCTTCCCTCTTGCTTGTTATGGAATTGCTATCTTTAAGTACATGCTAATCTTCAGCATTTTCCTTATTTAGAGACTGAAAAGAAATGTAGATGCTATCGTTGCTGTTAACCATAGCATCTAATGTGCCTTGTGCATAACTGCGCACATCTACATGTTGGTTTTCAAATGAACTATGTCAGTTTTATTTTCTCTCTGTTCACTTTAAGTTCCCCCTCTTTTGTGAATGATACCATTCTATTTTTGTTATTGCAGCATTTCACTTGCATGCATGAGATATGCTGTAAAGTCGAAATGCTGTTAAGATTTCATTTTGCTTGTAGAACATCCTAATGGTGGGAACAAAGGGCTCCACCAATGTTTTTGTTGTTGATGTTGCTGGAGCACCCTTGTTGATACACATAAATGAGTATGGCCTGCACATCCGCATTTCTCTTAGTGGCTGTTGATACTTCGCACACCTCACGTTTACATATTTTTATCAGAGAAGGAAAACCTTTGTCTGTATGGGTTCCCCAATGAGCTGTGGGAAGTTAATTTGCCAGCGGAAGAAGTGCCGCCGGAGCTCCCTGAACCTGCTCTGGGTATTAATTTTGCAAGGGATGGCATGCAGGAAAAGGACTGGTTATCTTTGGTTGCTGTGCACAGCGATGCTTGGTTACTTTCTGTGGCTTTCTATTTTGGTGCCAGATTTGGCTTTGACAAAACTGACAGGTACCTGAATTATCTTAGTAGCAGAAAAGTGAGTTGTGGCTTTTTTATTTTGCTTCTTATTCGAGGGAAATTTCTGATGCAGAAAACGTCTGTTTAGTATGATTAATGACCTTCCAACCATATTTGAAGTCGTGACTGGAAGTGCAAAGAAACAGTCGAAGGAGAAGTCATCTGTTTCAAATAGCAGCAACAAATCCAAGTCAAGCTCAAAAGGGGGGGTAAGTGGCTCTGCTTCTAGATGTCATTGTTTATGTACTTCAAGTACCTTGATGCAAAAGATCGAGTAGGCTTCATTCTGATGATTGTTGGCTTGGTTGAAGTTTTCTGCGGCATTATGAATCAACTCAGGTGATATGGTGCCTGCTGATTCTTAATTGATCTGCACAGAAGTCATATATATTAGGAGCTCAAGTAGTCAGGATAAATTTGATCATTGCTTGTCTTGTGGAGCCATACCTTCGAAGTGTGATCCCCTTGACCTAGGGTTTGTCAACTTTGTTTTTTTAGTCTCATGGTAGACAAGTCTCCAGGAAATCCATTTTGGCTTGCTGTGTTTTGTTCTGTTCAGTTTCTCCATTTCAAGATGTCAAAGGGAATGCTACATGAGGACCTTCTGCCTTACTGCGAAATTTCTCATTTGATTCAACTATTAAAATCCTATGATCCATCATGCATTTGTTAGTTCAATGTGTGACCTGTGACCTAGAGTTTGCTATGTTTTTGAACACGGCAGTCATTTGTCATGTCTGTATCTTATTGAATTACTCACCGTCTCTTATCTGTTTGACAGCAGAGAGCGTCAGAATCTGGAAAGTTTTCGAAGCCAGTGCAGGCGAAGGATGAGGAGGAGGTTGTGGATGAGGAAGATGAGGAGGAGCATGGGGATACCTTGTGCGGGGCATGTGGAGAGAACTATGCCGCGGACGAGTTTTGGATATGTTGCGACATGTGTGAGAAGTGGTTCCATGGGAAGTGCGTGAAAATTACTCCTGCCAGGGCTGAGCACATCAAGCAATACAAGTGCCCTTCGTGCAGCAACAAGAGAGCACGGCCTTGACACAAGGGACTTCGTACTGAATCTTTCACAATGTCGTGTCAATTTGGGCAAGGCTATCTGTTTAGGGTTCTTATGTTTGTGTCCTGTATGCACATTATTTGCATTGGATACTTCGGCCTCGGATCTCGTCATGTTGGATATGTTCATATATGGCAATTCGTGGGCCTTCACCTGTTTATTACATTGCATGTGTAGCAGTTTCGACTCTTTTATGTTATTTGGCCTAGTGATAGCCTTCTTTTATCTATTTTCGACCTCGATTTTTCTAATGTCTTATAATTAGCGTGGGGTGATAAGATAGCTGATGCCTTGATCGACCGTCATTCTTTGCTTTGGAATGTGAACGATGCATGGCGATGGGTTCACACAGTTCGCTTATGGTCAATGAGTTCTCGGTAATTTTTCTTGGAGCCTATTGTCAGTGTTGATTGACCGAGATTGAGTCCACTTTAAGATGCTATATATCAGAATTATGAAAGCCCAAAAAGAGGGGGAAATTATTGTACTCAAGTCCGACGCATGATCTGGTCAAATTGGTATATCAGGCTATATTATAGGATAGTGACCCAAATAATCACTGAATTTTAAATCAGTGCAATACTAACCTAACCTAAGATGAAATATCATGCATGAATTTTCAATAAATTTTCACTCAATATGCAATATTAACTTGAGATAAAATATCGTTTATGAATTTTTAATTTGTTTAATATGTTTCATAAGCTTTTATGTAATTCAGATACTAAATTAAATATGTATTGAATGTTTCGAAATCATATTTAATAAATTAAAAAATTATAAATAATATTGCATGTTAGGTCCTAGTTCACAGTTCGTATTAAATATGTCAAGAGTTCATGTATTACGCTACGTGCTATCTGTGTCATTTTACTGATAGTATGTTCGTACCATGGTCATTTCCGCAACAGGAATTTATAGTTTAGCGCTGATGTCGATGGATTTTGCGGTTTCACAGTTGTTTTGACTTTCTTGCGACTGCTTTTTTTTTCTTTTTCTTTTTCTTTCTTCCTTCATTCGTTCGTCCCCCAGTGGAATGGCAGCTGGTAGTCAAACGACAGACGTAGAATAGTCAAATTCGGACAGCCATGGAAGCTTCTCATCTTCTTCAAATCCTACTAGCCCACGAAGGTCTTCCCCGCGACACAGAGATTGACCCACCATCTCCCGGTCCTCCTTCTTGGCGAAGATTCATGATGAACGGGGAGACCCTAGGCAATAAGATCAGTTAGAGAGAGCGAGATAGAGAGAGAGAGATGGAGAGCCAGAAGCTCATGGAGGCGGTCCAGAACGGCGACGTCTCGGCCGTCGTGGACCTCCTCGAGCAAGACCCTCTCCTCCTCGACAGGATCATCGTCCTCGGCGTCTCCGACACGCCCCTCCACGCGGCCTCCGTTCGCGGCCACGCCGACCTCGTCCGGGAGCTGCTGCGCCGCGCCCCCCGGCTCGCCTCCGAGCAGGACTCCCGGGGCAACTCGCCGCTCCACCTGGCCGCCGGCAAGGGCCACGGCGAGATCGTGGGCGAGCTCCTGTCGGCCGACCAGGCGGCCGCGTCGGCGCGGAACCTCGACGGGAGGGCGCCGATCCATGTTGCGGCGATCAAGGGCCGGGTCGACGCGGTGGGACGGATGGTCGGGGCAGGCGGGGCCGGGGCGGCTCGCGAGGTGACCGACCGGGGCGAGACGGCGCTGCACTTGGCGGTGGCGAACGGGAAGACGGAGGTGGTGAGGGCGGCGGTCGGGGCGGTGAGCGGAATTGACAGGGCGGAGCTGGTGAATTGGAAGGACTGCGACGGGAATAGCGTCTTGCACATCGCCGTCGCTAAGAAGCAGATTGAGGTATCCTCTTCTAAGATCGATGCATTGACCGACTTGTGTGGTCAGTTTAAAGTTTGAGATTTTGCTTGTGACATGCTTTAACAACTGCCTCGGATCGTCCGTAGTTACACATGAAAATCATGGAAATCGTTCAAGGGCGAAACTTGTTTCTACTGATGTTGATAATCAGGGAAGAAATGAACTTGCCCTTGTATTGATATAGAGATAGAGATGAACTCGATGCTGTGTGTAATTGTACATCCTAGTGCTAGAACAAGAATTCTCAAGTCATGGCTTGCTATTCATTTACCTAAACCATTTTCATTGTATGACAGAAACTTATCTGCTGTGATCTTCTTGCAGACCATTAAATTCTTGCTTGCCATCCCGGGAGTAAATGTAAACCCCATCAACAAGATCGGCTCGACCCCGCTAGATGTGCTCAAGCAGTCTCCCAGAGACCTCCAGGACATGGAAATCGAAGACTCTCTTCTAAATGAGAGAGCTTTGAGATCCAAGTCGATCTACCCGTTTGACCATGATCCAGAACAGATACAGCTTCCTCAGCTTTCGCGGGAAGCGCCAACCTCTCCATTACTCGTCTCAGAAAAAAGCCCTTTGAAGAATAAACCGCCGGCAAGGAAAAGGGCAAATGAGATCAGCCAACATAGATCCTCCCTTACGGTGGTTGCGTCGCTGATTGCCACTGTGGCCTTCCAGGCTGCCATCACCCCTCCAGGCGGTGTGTGGCAGAGCGATTACACTGTCGACGAGAATGGCAACCCCGTGAAGGAACCTCATAATGCAGGTACTATCTACTCTGCCCTACGACGATCAAACTGGGTTGTATGTAACCACTCGCGCCATGTTAGCACATCCCTTCTTTTCCAAAAGGATTAGGTTGCTGTAGTTGATAACTCGATGCTGATGTTAAATTGTCGTATGTAAACAAGAAATTTATATCTAGGCCTTACAATTCTACGTTAAGAAATTGCTGGAACTTAGATTGGAGCTAAAAAGGACTTACATTCCTGACTGTGATTAATTCTGTTTATTATGATTTGGTGAACCCTCCATGATCTACTATGCAGGGACTTCTATAATGGCCCACAACCAAAGAATAGAGTACGGGCTCTTCTTCATCTTCAACACCTTGGCCTTCCTCTCGTCCCTGAGCATCATCCTCCTGCTGGTGAGCGGGCTCCCCATAAAGCGGCGCCGCTGGATGTGGGTGCAAATGGTGACCATGTGGATTGCCATGACCGCACAGGTGATCACCTACTTCATCGCGCTGAGGCACATGACACTGGACGAAAGCGAATCCGATGTGTTCCCGGTGCTTAAGGACGTGACTGAGGTTGCGGTGCTCGCCTGGTTCTGCCTGATGGGGGTGGTGTTCGTAGGGAACCTCGGGAGGGTGTGCCTGTATTACCTGAGGAAGAAGGGTTATATCAAGAAGAAGAAGAAGAGAGCGGAGGAGGCAAGGGCTTTACCGGATGATGCGGATGAAGAGGAAGGGCTGTGAAACTGAGCGAGTTATATTCATAAAGATGTACATAGTGAGTAATTCTGCAATTTTTATCTGAATCTTTGGTGTCCATATGATACAAAAGGAATCATGTAGAATAATTTTTTTCTCCTGTGTCTTCTTCAAAAGTTTCCACTTCTGCAATGTTTGTTGGTTATACTTTTATCATCTCATACTAAGATAGGAAATTTTGAAACTTTGCTCAACAGCTATTGAATTTACAATGTCAATCTGATTGCAATTTCTGGGCTTTCTATGTTCCAGCTATCTTGACACGCTTGCTCCCAATAGCTGCAGGCTTTGCTACTATGATGTCCTAATCCTAACAAGTTAACAGCAATTCCGAAACTTTAACTGAAACTATCCGGCTGTCATTCTCTTCACTGTAATTTCTGCTGTATCGTCTCAGTTTGAAGCTTGACATGAGCGATTTCTTGCGATAAAGTTAGCTATGTAGCACGTGACATAACACAGGCTCAAATCAAACGCGAAGTTACAATTTCTGCTCAATCTCATTGCTATGACACTCGCTCCTCTGTTCTTGTTGGCGGGATTCAAGTTTGGTCGTCGAAGTGAGTTAGAATTTGAACATACGAATACGAAATTCTCTTTTCTGGTCCATATGAATAAGTAAGGAAATGCCATTCAATGCATTCATCATCTCTGGGGGAGAATCCTTCAATCGGTGATGCATTTCAAGTGCCTAACAGCTTGAGTGAAACTCGCACTGTAATGCCAAAGTCTATACATTCAAAAAAAAATGGATGTCGACATGTTTAGTGACGATGTTGCTCCACATGACATTATGAATAGTGTTTGTGTCGTCACGCACTGAGAGTTACATGACTTGAAACTTGGTCGATCTGTTACATTGATTTGCTGAGCTCGTGACTTCACTTAACAGGTTTTTTTTCATGAAATTTTACATGTTTGATATGTTGAAACTAAGGCCCTGTTTGGTAAATTTTGTTTCTGTTCCCGAAATAACTATTTATGTTCTTTTGTTCCAGAGAACGAAAAAAATTAGAAACCTGTTTGGCAAAACTTTTGTTCTCGGGAACAAAAAATTTATTTTTTTTGTTCGCGAGAATAGGTTTGGAATAGAAACAAGAAGTAGAAAAAAAGTAGTTTATTGTTTTCGGGAACAATTTCTAGAATCTATTTTTTTTCTCTCTTCTCTCTTCTTCTCTTTCTTTTCTTCTTCTTCCTTTTGGCCGGTCGCCGGCCTTTGGAGACGCCGTGATTGGGCAAGGCTTGTCGGCCTGAGCCTTGCCGTGGCTGGGCGAGCTCGGCCACCCCAGCCGTGCATGAGGCTGGGCCTCGCCAGGCTAGGGCGAGGCCAACCTCGCACCGCCTAGGCGAGGCCGAGGCTCATCGTGGCGGCCGGGCCTCGTCCGATCGTCGTCGCCGGCCAAAGAGGAAAAGAAAAAGGAAAAAAAATAAGAAAATATAATAAAAGAATTAAAAAATTAAAAGAAATAAAAAGATCTAAAAATCCTACCAAACGTATTTCTATCTCAGGATTATAAATTTTGAGAAGTTATTAAACGCGTTTTTTTACTTAGAAATTGTTCTCGAGAACAGAATTAGAAAAAATCATTTCTAATAAAAAATTGTTCTCCAGAACAGAATCGTTACCAAACACACTCTAATCGATCAATGAAAAAAAAAATTTGGTGGGAAAAAATTATGCATGCTTAAAATTAGGAAAATAAATTTCCCAACCTAAAAATGGGAAGACATTTTCCTAAAAAATTATTTCCCGATATTTGTGAACTTGAGCGTAAGTGCTAGGGCATAGAGCATGGGCACTTAGCCTTGGGGCCTTAGGCTTTGCTCTCGATAGACCCGGGCACTAACGATGGAGACATAGGCATAGGTGTCAGGGTCCCAAGCCCAAGCTCGATGGACTTAGGCCTAGCCACAAATGGTTCCTAAAAATGAGCATCAAGATTTTCACGCCCCAACACAGATTTTCCGATCCAAACGTTGAGATTTAGTTTTATTTTGAAAATTAATTTCAAATTTTTAAATAAAAAATGTTTTTTAAATTTAAATATAATTTTTTTGTTGACTCATTTTTCCTAGGTGATTCAAATGTCGGAAAATGAAGAAACAAATAAATAGAGGTTGACTATAAATAGGCGAGGGGATGGTCGTTGAGACGTAGACCACCCAAAAACAGAAACCTTCACCGCTTGTACTACTACACATGCCATCAATAGCATTCACCTAAAAACTACTCCACAAACCATCGAGGTTATTTTTGAACTCATCATTTTTAAACAAAAAAAGTACAATTAGAACTATCCACTTTCAAATGGGCTCATTTTCGCAGCACCTAACTTCAGAACTTAGTTTACGATGCAAATTTATCAAAAATTAAGTTAATGTTTTCGATCCAATGACAAACTGGATCTACTTCTCAAAATATAAAATTTCAAATTGTCATTTTTTCTCTCCATCTTTTTCATTTTGTACGCCCGTAAAAACACGTGTCTTTTGCAACTGGACACGAAGGAAGCGCGACGCCTTGGGAAAGCCGAATCAAATAGGGCCAAAATTGCGAATAAAACTGGCTAATTCCCAGAATATCCCCGCGAGCCTCGTCAATCCAATTTTCCCAAAAATAAATAATAAAAATGAAAAAATGAAAAAACATAAAATACAGAAAATTCCACGAGCCGAGGAGCCAGCCAACCCTTCTTCAAAACCCGAACCCGCCCGCTCCCATCCCTTTCATCACGCCGCCGCCGCCTCCTCCGCCGCCGCCGCATCGTCGTCGCAGCCGCAGCCGCCGCCGCCGCCGCTCCTCCTCCTCTCGACGCAGAAGCGATGGCGTCGTCGGCGTCCTCCATGCTGATGTACCAGCCTCCCACCTCCCTAACCGCAAACCCTAGACAGTTCGCCGTCGGCCGGAGGCGCCTCGCCGTGTCCTGCTCTTCCGCCTCCGCCTCCGACCCTGCCCTGACCAACCACTCCCCTCCCGCGACGGCGCCTCCTCCCGGGACGGGGACGGCGGCGGTGGCGGCGGTGGCGGCGGCGACGATCCACAACATCAGGGACGAGGCCCGCCGCCACCGCCAGGCCCACGCCTTCTCCGCCAAGTACGTCCCCTTCGGCTGCGACTTCACCGCCTCCGAGTCCTACTCGCTCGACGAGATCGTGTACCGCAGCCGCTCCGGCGGCCTGCTCGACGTCCAGCACGACATGGAGGCCCTCAAGAAGTTCGACGGCGCGTACTGGCGGAACCTCTTCGACTCGCGCGTGGGCAAGACCACGTGGCCCTACGGCTCCGGCGTCTGGAGCAAGAAGGAATGGGTGCTGCCCGAGATCGACTCCGACCACATCGTCTCGGCCTTCGAAGGTAATTCCAATCTCTTCTGGGCCGAGCGTTTCGGCAAACATTTCCTGGGCATGGACGATTTGTGGGTCAAGCACTGTGGGATTAGCCATACCGGTAGTTTCAAGGATCTGGGCATGACCGTTCTGGTCTCTCAGGTTAATAGGCTCTGCAAGATGGACCGGCCGGTGGTCGGCGTCGGGTGCGCGTCGACTGGGGACACTTCGGCTGCGCTCTCGGCCTACTGTGCAGCTGCCGGCATCCCGTCGATCGTTTTCTTGCCTGCGGATAAGATTTCGATGGCTCAGTTGGTGCAGCCCATCGCGAATGGGGCTTTTGTGTTGAGCATTGATACCGATTTCGACGGGTGTATGAAGTTGATTAGGGAAGTCACGGCGGAACTGCCGATATATTTAGCCAATTCATTGAACAGCTTGAGGCTCGAAGGGCAAAAGACTGCCGCGATCGAGATACTGCAGCAGTTTGATTGGGAGGTGCCTGATTGGGTCATCGTCCCGGGTGGGAACTTGGGGAATATCTATGCATTCTACAAAGGTTTCAAAATGTGCCAGGAATTGGGTCTGGTTGATCGGATCCCAAGGCTTGTTTGTGCTCAGGCTGCGAATGCTAATCCACTCTATTTATATTATAAGGCTGGTTGGAAGGATTTTAAGGCAGTGAAGGCGAACACCACATTTGCATCTGCTATACAGATTGGCGACCCTGTTTCTATCGACAGAGCCGTTTATGCTTTGCAGAACTCGGATGGTATTGTTGAGGAGGCGACTGAAGAGGAGTTGATGGATGCTATGGCACAAGCAGATTCGACTGGAATGTTCATATGTCCTCACACTGGTGTTGCATTGACGGCGCTGAACAAGCTCAGGAATAGTGGGGTCATTGCGCCCACAGATAGGACGGTTGTGGTTAGCACTGCACACGGGTTAAAGTTTACAGAGTCCAAAATCGATTACCATTCCAAGGCCATCCCCGACATGGCTTGCCGGTATGCTAATCCTCCAGTGCAAGTGAAGGCAGATTTTGGGTCAGTCATGGATGTTTTGAAGGACTACTTGAAAAAGTATTAAGGTGTTGCTTTTTGCTTATCTGCTTGTATTTTAAGGCTTGCAATGTTTTAATCTCCATGTTTAGCATGTAAAACTGTCACAGTATTTGTCATCGAGCGCGCTATTTTATCAATAACCTTGGAGATATTTTTGAAATCCAGCAGTTTTTTCGGAACATCCTTGAAACTAGTCTAAGCTTATGATCTGTGCATTTGGTTTTGTCAGAATACTGCATGTCTATGGTGGTTGCATATCATTCTGGGCCAATAAACTCTTTTTAGATCATGTCGAAGTTGAATGGTCATGGTCCTATAACATACTCTAAATGGTATGTGTATCAACCTGAGAAAGGGAGAGGGGCTATCTGATAACTCTATTCTGCGCGCTTTGTTATTAGGATACAGAGTTCTCTCTGCACTTTCTGAGAAAAGAACATGCTTTGTATTTAAGAGCCTCGTTTCTTGTTTTCTGAGAACTGAAGTTTGTTGACGATGAAGCATCCGTCCCTTCTCTTCCTCTGCATACCTTCCCCATAAATTTGGGGGTGGTGGGCCTGAAGCAAAAAGGGAGTAGAAGGAAAGGGTAACATGCATCTGGTTTGAATTCTGCAGAGAGATCGTAAAAGTCGCGTTAAGGGGGTACAAATCACGTGTCACATATGAGAAATGGTTGAATGGGGTTTTTGTCTCTCGACGTCCTCTCAGATACCTTTAGACTAGGAATGACCTGAGGGAAGTTGAATTTTCCCCTAGATTTAATTGTATTGACCTCCATCTGGATGCTTTAAAGGTTTTTGGAAGCAGAAATGTCGGTCTTCATGAGGTAAGTAACTAGCTTTTTAGCTTTCACATCTTGAACAAGATAAGATATGGCACTTGTTACCAAAAAAGAGTTGACTTTAGGGATGATAGTTAATGAGAAGTATTGAGTCTGTTTAAGGCATGGTGGCTCTGTGCTTTTTGCTCCCATGGAGCCGAAAGATAAGCAAATGCGATCAAATGACTGAGAAAGCCGTCCAAACATTCCGAGCTGCTATTTGCGCATTTGGAAGCAGGATATGAAAGTCACTGTATAAAGGTTTTTGGTCCTTTGGGATGAACAACACTAGAATGCACACATTAGCGGGCAGAAATAAAATCCCCTCTTAGTGCCAGCGGAATCTATCCGTGTTCAATTCTGCCAATTCCCCTAGTTTTGCTTTTCTCGTGCTTCTCTGTATATCTTTTCCGGCGCCACAGAGTTTGCTTCTTGGCTGCAGGTCGCCTTTCTCGCTTCTTTGAGGAGCCCCGCTAAACTTACTCAGATGCAGCGAGATCCCATTTGAAAATCCCATTTAAAAAGTAAGATCATGTGGGGGTGAAAATGATCCTATAGCAATAGTTTTGCAACGCGTCTCAGCTTGTGCATTCTGCATAATCCGCGTTTTGGTCATGTCTGGAGCTTGTGTTAAGCAGGGGAATTTGTTGGAATTCATTCCGGAGTCAAACACAGATGGAAAAAGGGGAAAAGGGAAAGCTAGGAGCAGGACAGGTCCTTGGTTGTACTTCCCGTCAACTATAACTCTCCTCTTTGCCAATCTGCTACCCACTAGATTAATACCACCGCATCTGAATAAATTTCTATTCGATAGGATTATAAATGGTGCGGACCCACCTCTGCTCGAAGGGGATAGTCCCCATTGAATTCGAGCAATGAAAGAGCGACGTACCTCATACGACACGAGCAGCAAAAGGCCAATGCCGAACGGGCTGACGGAGATTGCACCCGTCCCGTGCTCTACCCGATTTTCCTTAAGAGGGCACATCACGAGAAGAAGAAAGGGAGATTCAAGATAAATATAGTCAAAAGAGGAAACACAGAGCAATGGCAAACAGATGACACTATCAACAGATGCTGTAGTCTTCTTACAAAACCCAACTCGGTAACACGATGTTACAAACGAAGGAGGACTCTAGGAGGAGGCGATAAAAGATCCAACATAGAGCCCCAGCTTAAACCCACCAACATACAAAAGAACAGTACCTAATATCAAAAGCACTCTCGCGTTCGTCCCTGACCAGACACGACAAACACCGACGACCAAACCACCCTCAGAAAAAAAAAAAAAAACACAGCTTTAGGTGGCTCCAAGGTGGTGGGGAAACCAAAAAACAAACCCCACGATTGGAGAGCCTACCTAATGAGCAACATCCTCCCTTCCTCACCAATCCAAATCTCGCAGCTAAAAATGCACCTACTGCTACTATCATCATTATGTCCATGTCAACTTACTTATACTCTCCCTCCCTCTCTCTCTCTACACGTTCGATTCGATTCAAATTTTGTTCCTGTGTGTGGTGCGGCAGCGACGTCAAATCCCCATCGTCGAATTTCCTTTCTTCTAGAAAAGAAAGCCCGGAAAAATAAAAAATCGGAGGGGAAAAAGTGGGATTTTCGCTCGCTTGCAAATCTGGCGTTTCAAGTGGGTGGCGGTGGGGTGGCGGGGGCCCCGCCGGCGCCGCTTTGCTTCTCCCGGATCGAGTTGATCTTCTCAAGCCTCCAACCGTCCTTCAGCCTCGCTATGAAGGTGTCGGCCTTGACGTTCACGTCTGGGCTCGGACAGAACATCCCCCCGGGCCCACCCGGCGCCCCCGCCCCCGATCCCCGCCGTCCGCCGCCGTCGTCGGCGGCGTCTCGCCGCGGTGGCCGCCCCTGCTCGGCGGCGACGGGACGTCCGCGTCCTCCAGCTCCGGCGAGCCGCACCGCGAGCTGCGGGCGCTGCGTATCCGGACGAAGTCCCCGCTGGCCACGAACTTGAACTCCGGCACCCGGAACGGCGGTGGGGGCGGCGGCGGCATTGGTATCGGCGGCGGCCGCGCGCCGCTGCTGGGCTGATGGACGGTTGGCTTCGTCGGCAATGGGGGCTTCGGGGCCGACGGAGGGGTTCTCCTCCGCCGAGGCTCCGGCGGCGGCGGGGGCGGAGGGGGCGGCGGGGGCGCGGGGTCTGAGTGGATTTTCTTGCTTTTGCTACTCTTTCTGAAGAGGCTGTGGAAGACGGACGCCGGAGGAGGGGGCGGCGGGGGTGGCGGAGGCGGAGGCGGAGGCGGTTGCGCGGCGGAGTGGGAGGTCGTCTCGGACGCCGGTCGGTGAGCGGCGTCGTTGTTCAGCGTTCTGGTCCTCTGCTTCTTCTTTCTCTTTCTCTGGTTGTACAGCACCGAAGCCAGAACCATCTTTATCTCCTTAGCCGCGCTGCTCTTCCTCCGCTCGATCTTCGCGTACTTGTACTCCCTCGGCGGCGTGGGCGGTGGCCGCGGGGGAGGCGGCGGCGGCGCTGGCGGTGCCTTTCCTATTTTAGCAAATTTATCGCCATCGCTCGCCCTACCTCCCGTGCTTCTGGGAGCCACGGCCTCGTACGTGCGCCTCACCGGCGGAGGAGGCGGCGGTGGCGGCGCCGGAGGGGGTGGAGCTGGAGCTGGAGATTTCGCCTCCGGTGGAGGCGGAGGAGACGCCGGAGACGGAGGCGTGCGGAGAACGAACGTGTCCACCGGGATCACTTTGACATCATCGTCATCGATGGCGCTTCGCCATCTCCGAAGAGGAACGACCCGATCAAACTCCGTCGAGCTCGAGCTGTACTTGCTGCTGACCTCAAAATCGTCGAAGAACCGGAACCGGTCGCCGCCGGTCTCCCACGGCGAATCCTGCTTCAGATCCGGGTACGAGCTGCTGTTCCTCCGCAACCGGCCCGTCCCGCTCCCGGGCGACCTCACCGCCGGTTCGCCGTACCCGTACATCCTGTCGTCGCCGGCCTCGAACCACCGCGGCAGCGCCGTCTCCTCGGGAACCTTCTCGGCGCTCGCCCCGCTCGCGGCGCTCTTCCCTCCTTCCTCGGCGGCCGGCGGAGGCGCCTCCTCCTCATCGCCGCCGCCGCCGCGGGCGAAGATCCCGCAGAGGATGGCGAAGAGGACGAGGAACACGTTGAGGGAGTCCCAGCTCCGCTTGACGGTGACGGGCCGGAGGACGTGGGAGGAGAAGGAGAGGAGCGAGGGGATCGCGAAGAAGAGGAGGGCGAGGGCGAGTATGGGGAAGAGGACGATGAGGACGGGCGGGGAGAGGAGCGGAGGGGGCGGCCGGCGGCGGCGGAGGGCGGAGGCCGGCGGCTGCGGCCACAGGGGCGGCGCGTCGCCGAGGCCGTTCATGGGTGGTTTGTAGAGTTTTTTGAATAACGGGTGAGGCTTGGTGGTGGAGTGGAGGGGGAGAGCTTGATAAAAAGGCCTGTAGAGAGAGAGAGAGAGAGATGTAAATTATATATTTTTAAAATCTAGCAAAAAGAAATTATAAATAAAAAGGAACATAAAATTTTATTAAAAAAAAATGATGTAATCATAAGTGTATTTTGCCACCTTCTTTACTGAGAATAGTTAGTATTGCTTTTGTTTTGTTACTTTAATCAATTGGACCACTCATCTATAGTGCCTTTTTTTTTTTTGAACAGATTTATAGTGCCTTAAAAAAGTGCATTTGTTTATGGTGTACTTGTTGCAGTTCTTGTACTTCTCGCGCCTTTGTCTGTATAAGTGCAACGATCGCCCCGAATGTTTTATTGTGTCGGGCCATTTTTATGTTTGTTAATAGAATTCAACGGTAAATGTAATTATACTTATCGTCTCTTTTTGTTATTTGCTCCGGGGGTTATAAGATGTATGGAAAAATTCCTTACACGTCTAAGATTATTGACAATTCTTAATGATATAATGAATTCTTGTTTCGGCACCTTGATCATTTATTTAAAAAAAAAAAAAACGACAGATAATTGCAATCTCCATTTGCACTATTCGAAAGTCAAATAATCAAGAAATTAAAATTTAATAATAGCAATTAAATGTCGAGCTTTTTCGTAATTATCGTGTCTTGGAAAATTGGCCCCCAAGCTAAATTCACGTGGCTTTTCCTCAAGCTTAAATCGACATGATTAGATATAATGTGACATGTGAGAATTGACTAATCAACTGCCCCTCCGAGTGCCATTACATATCGCGAATAATTAGATCGGACGCCGCATGTATTTCCAGAATCAATCTTTTTTGGTCCGAACGACACGTCGTAGTTGCTTGCAAGCATTTATTGCCGTCTAAACTAGATTTTTCTGGTTGGCTAAACGGGAGCCCACGTGTACACCAATACGACAAACCGAATCGTATGTACGGTAGCGGCCACGGCAAACCTTTTCCTTCATTTTTCTATGTATTTTTTTATTCAGTTTTGATTTTAATTTCTTCTTTTTTACTAATTTGCATGATTGGGGGGCATGAGCGCAATGATTGGAAATCGTGTCCTTTACAGCAAAAACCAAACCATATGTTAAAAACTCCGGCTTTAGGCGACAGACACTTTGTCAAAAGAAGGCCCTGTGGTTTCACCCTTTTCTACCTTCTGCTTTTTCCCAAGCATATATTGAACTCGTAAAAGTTACAAAAAGGAAAATACATACAAAAAATTTAATAGCATAAAAAATTCAAAATTTATCGTAGATTAATTTTTCTTAACCGCTCTAAACTGATATGCATATAATGAATTTTACCCTTCGTTAATTTTCGTTAAATATCAATAGACAACAATTAAAAAGTATGTTAATTTTGGGTTTTAATTTTGGGTTCTACCTTTGTTTATCACATATGCATCAACTTATAATTTTTTATAATATTAATCCAATTTAATCGAAATTAATTGAGGATAAATTTATCGTAAATATACTTATTTTTAATTATTTTAGGGTAAATTTGTTACAAGTGTACCAGTTTAGATTATTTGTAATCAAAAAATTAATTTATGATAAATTTATCACGAATATATCAATTTAAGTTTTTTCGTTGTATTAACGCCAAAAGAAATTATGCATGGATCTCGATATCAACATGACCATATCATAATGAATTTACCCACCTACGCATGGCTTTGTCTTGGTTGAGGCTTACTTCCTGAATTTGGCCACTAGGTCAGGGGTTTGACTCCCAGGATGGTTTCCTGATTTAAGTGGGGGCTCCGGTGGTGGGTTGCTGGCCAGTCTCCCCGATATATAGTCGGTGTTGTCTTTCAGTAATGTGTGTTTATCTTAATCCTTGGCATAAAAATAAAATAAAATAAAATACATGACCATATCATGCATCGCAAAAAATTGCAAAAAATAAAAATAAAAAAAGGTAAAAAGTAAAGATACCTCCATAGCTTTAAAAAGATCGAGGTCGCCGACCGATTTTATATAAAAGGCGAGGAAATTCCGATCTGAGAATAAGAAGGCGTAGGGCGCAAGGCCCCCCCTCGACTTTTCGATTCCCATAATAACACCGCGAAAGGAATTGTGAATGTTTTCATCACCGCCACGCGCGACAGGCTCTTGTCCGCAGGAATCATGTGGAATAGGCCCAAAATTGCCTTTACGTGCAGCTATAGCAATGGTCAAAAATCCCTTTCTATGTCAACCGGTTTCATTGCATGTGTCCCCCCCCGGCCCTCTCAATTCAACCGATTTCGATAAAATTTTATAAAAGCATGTGTTATGGATCGCGCAAAACTTTTTCACACGAGTTAGGTATAATTCTAGAGAATCATGTTTTTTGATCGACCTTTTTTATCATAGCTTTTATTAATGCCTTTGGCTTCAAGATATAGATATACTTTTAATTAAGAAAAAATTATACAAATAATTCTTGAACTATGACCCGATGTATAATGTGGTATGTGGACTCTTTATTTGTTTGATGTAATCTATGAACTATAACTCAATAAGCCATGTTATGCATTCGCTTTTAGTTTATTCGACATGGTTTCTAAACTTAAAACCAATCCCTAGACCGTATAAAAATGGTCAATATTGTCCACAAAACTTAAATTAATGGAAGTATGACATGGGTAATTTTTATATAGTTTATGAACTAGTTTGAACATTTACTAAAAATTTAGAGATCACATTGAACATATTAATAGTTCATTGATAATATTGCACATTAGGCTAAAGTCTATGAAACATATTAAAAAAAATTGGAAGTTCAAGTGCCATACTGGACATTGTCACATTAGGCTAAAATTAAAAATCATTTGCATGAAAATTGGCTGGCTAATTAAATCGGTTGTGATAAAGTGGCTTCGCATTAAAATGCTCACACAACTTCTCTTGGATATTGTATGAAAATTCATGATCCTTTCCAATTAGAGAAACTATCAATAGCAAGAAGCAGCATCGTTAATTTGATCAAATGTGCGGTCGAAGTCTAACGGTTTAGCAAACGAAACATAATTGCACAAAAGCTAAAATTTAAAAAGTTACAATTGTTGAAGTGATCATCACAAATCGTGATTTTTTAATAAATGAGTCATATTCAATATCCATAAAAGATTTAACATGTTCATTTTGTGCATCAACTTTATAAAAGCGATTTTAGTAAACCTCATACAATTCACCAAAAACCCTTGCGAATCGAGCTCGGCAATCTAAATGAATTGCTAGTCGATAAAAGCACAAGGCTACTGCTTGGAAAATTTAACTCTCAAAGCTGCAAATTCAGGAGGGAAATCACTTTCCAGCGGCAAACCCTTAAAAAAAAAAAAAAAAAAAAAAAAGAGCAACAGCGCCCACCGTGGGGCTCGAACCCACGACCACAAGGTTAAGAGCCTTGCGCTCTACCAACTGAGCTAGACGGGCTTCGATGCTGAAACAATGAATTTATTTATGATAAATTATAATTTGCAATCCTACGTCCACAAAGCTTCTTTGCGGAGGCAACGACCTCGTCTGCAACCTCGTCTAGGCAGACTGAACCCTAATTTTGCCCTCCCAAAACCTCCCTCCACCGCGTCCCGTCTTCGCTCATTTCCGCGGCGGAGCATCAGGAGCGGACCGGAGGAGGAAGATGGTGTGGTTCCAGTGCGAGGACTGCGGCGAGAACCTCAAGAAGCCCAAATTGCCCAATCACTTCCGGGTTTGCTCCGCCTTCAAGGTCGGTCCCCCGATCTTTCTCTCTCTCTCTCCATCCTCTTCTTTCTTCCGCAATCGCCTCGGCTGATGAATTATTTTTTGTAGCTGTCCTGCATCGACTGCGGAGAGACGTTCAGCCAGCAGAGCGTGCAGGGCCACACCCAGTGCATCTCCGAAGCGGTGCGTCTCTACTCGTGTGCGCTCTCCCGAAAAGATGCTTTTTTGATGCTATTTTGATCATCTTATTGGCTTATGTCGAGGAGTTGGATTAGCTCTTGCGGAGCGTTCTGCTTGTTCTGGTTGCATTCTTGTTCTTAATTGTCTCGCGTTTCTGCCCGGGATTCTTTGTTGGGGTTCTCCCTGCTCGGGCTCATTGTGGGTAGCATCGCGTATCGCCTTGGAACTCGTGGAATGTCGGAGTTTTCTTTGTTACCGATAAAGTTGCGGAGAAAAAAGAGTAGCTTTGATGTTGTTACAACTGTGGAATTCCTCTTGTTGATTTTGGGTTAATGAATTTCCTTCCTTTTCGAAGCACATGATGTGAATGCGGTTGGTGCTTTGATTTATAGGAGAAATACGGTCCTAAGGGTCAAGGAAAGGTTTCGAATGGCACACCTGCTAAGCCCGGCAAAGATGCGAAGCAGCAACCTGATTTCGACGTAACCGTCGGATTGACTAAACGGCCTCCATGGTTTTGCAGGTATGAAGTCTTATGTCGAGTTTAACGTGTATGCGGCTTAAAAGTCCTGTGCATCCTGTATGTGATTGTATTGTCATTTCACAACATCTGTTCTTATGGTCACGGGGAGTAATACTTATGCACATTACTTTTGTGTTTCCAACCGGAGCATGGGTTCTTTACGGATTTTTGATAGGACTGTCAGTTGGTGTTATGGAGACACAGCTTTGAGCCGCACTCTTAAAGTTGGCACTTATCACTTATGAGCTGGAACTTGATCACTTCTGATTAAGTTGCTGAAAGAATTTTATTAGGCAAGCTTGTACTAATTGTCCCTTGCAGTTGAGATGAGATGTGGTTTTCATTCAGCATTTGGGTATTGTGCAGTCTTTGCAACATAAAGGCCTCTAGTGAGCAGACCCTGCTCCTACATGCTGAAGGAAAGAAGCACAAGGCAAAAGCACGAGCTTTCCATGCTTCAAAGCAGCAACCTCAACAAAAACAGGAATCTACTTCTCCCGCAACGCTTCCTCCTGAAGACGATTCAAAAAGTAGAGGAGGTGATGGTGAACATGTAGAAGAACCAAAGATTAAGGATATTTCCACAAGCAACAATGCACATGACAATTCCGAGGTAGATAAGGGAAACTTACAGTCGAGTAAAAAGAGGAAACATGACGGATCTGATAAAATTGATCATAAGAAGAAAACTATGCTTGATAAACTCAATGAAGTTGGAGATGGGGAAGTCATCCAGGCTGAAAAAACAGAAGTAAAGAAAAGCAAGCACGTTGTAACTGCCAGAGAAAATGCCGAGGATGCTAGTCATCCAAATGAAGATGCCCAGAAGAAAATAAAGTGGAAGAAGTTGATTAAATCCACCTTGAAATCGGTAATTTTTTTTGTCCTGTCAGTTTTCTATCTTTTGATTTTTCAGCATGTTGTTAATTATTCAATGTTTGTCCACACCTATGTTGTGATATGTGTGGATGAGTTTAGCCTTGTGGCTTTTTAACTGAATTCGAAATTGCTACCTTCGGAGGTTTTTATTCCACTCTACTTGTGAAGCAGAACCCAGATGGAAAGATGAAGATGAAAAAACTGAAGAAACTTGTTATGGAGGCTCTCAAGCAGTCCGGCGTTACTGAAGATGAAAACCAACTCGGCGCGAAACTTGAACGGAAGGTGAGTGTCCTGAGACGACATTCCTCAATCCTGGTAGAGCATAAAGCTACTTCTAAATACTCATTTGTTGCTTTCTTGTTGCAGATAAACTCTAGTTCGAGGTTCACTATTGACAGCAAGTATGTTCGTCTAGTTGCTTCAGACTGAAATAGTTGGGGACTGGCTAGTGAAAACTTTGTGCCCTACCATGTCATTTTTCGTATGCGACCACATAGCTGTTGACTCGTTCATTTAGTGCATTCTTTGTGAATCTATCAGAACAACGTTGTTGGCCCTTTTTGGTAGGAAGGTGTGCCTTCAGGTAGCGGATTTTGCTTTGTACCCCACATTTGGGTGGGAATTTTGGCAGAGGGAGTTTTTCCTGAGAAATGATCGGGACATATAGATGAGAGTTATTTGGACAATCTATCTACAGAGAAGTAATATTCTAATTGAGAGAGAGCTGTGAGGAGAATTTTGTTGATTTCTTTTTTGACAACTTGGGTCGTTCTTGAATATATGAAATCCTTATGGACCCCTTCAGTACTTACTAGTCTTTCTTGGCACTTTATTGGCAATATTCAGCTTGATGATTTATCAAGATTGGAAATTTGGAAGCAACTTGTTCTCTAGCATAATTATTCTCTTGGGCAACCAGCTTTACAATCATGATCCGAAGCCATGTTGCGGGCCCTGTTGACTTGTGGATTAATCTTTAGAGGCACAAGGATGTTGACGGGAACGGTCATTTTCCTATACTGTCACTTTGATGAACGGTCGTTACGTGCATTTCTTTCCTTGCTGATCAAGACAGAAAGATGTCGTCACTTGAACTAGATCCAATAAGATGAGGAGACCACACATTATTGTGGGCTCAGGACAGTGGAATCTGGGACTGATCAAGGCATGGACTGGGACCGGATCCGAGTAGAATTGACATTGAATATATGATATATCCAACTACAAGTGGTTGAGGTTGAGCGTTCATTGATTTTTTCTGTTCTTTTTCAAATTTACACTATTGACAGGACATGGCAAATGTAAGTTACGACACGATCCGAGCCGATTGATTTGTCAATGCACCTCGTGCATAAGATCAAGGCTGTCCACATCTCTAACCAAGCCCCAAGAAGAAGGCTGAGTACAAGAGAAGCCAAAGAGAATCTTCTATTCATATCCACATCGCGTGGCCGAGATTTCCTTAGTATCTATATGTTCGCGCAGCGCTATGATCATGCCAGGAAATCTTGTAAGCGGCTGGAGTTTCCAATTTCATGCTCTCTCATGCTGTAAATAGCTATTCTAATGGGTCAGGACGGTAGAATCTCACGGTGATCAAGACGTGAAGCATTGGGAGTGAATCCAGTTGCATTTCACATTCGAGTTTTAACCAACTAAAAATAGTCAAAACTGCATATTAAACGATATTTCCTATACTTTCCAAAATAATGTTATGAACAGACCATAGCACACGTAAAATACAACACGACCGGAATCAACCAATCTGTCAGTCCACGTCCTTGTGCATTCTTGCCATGACTCCAACCAAGCCACAAGAAGGTAACAGAGAAGTAGAAGAGAAGGCAATGACAATCTTAAAGTTCTATCAGTATTGTCTGGCTGAGATCCCTCGGTATGTAACTGTTCTCACAGCGCTACAAATGCGAGTTCACGGCATCACTTTTGGCACCGTCAAAATCTTTCAAATCGCAGGAACAAAGTCTCAAGTTCCAATTCCTCGCTCTCACGTTGTGGCCGTTAAACAATTATGTACACGTATATGAGATTCTCCCTTTTTTGAGTATTTTCATTCCGAGATCAACAGATCCTCTTTGAGGTGATCGACATTCACCTGGTGAACATGACAAATGCGATGACGATGAGCAGCACGACCGAGCATACCATCGCCTGCGAAAGAAAATGCCACTCCTCAGTCCTCAAGGCTTTCCACATAATTATGCCGTCCATGTTGTATACACTCGCCATGAAAAGAAAGGATCATTTCGATATTTATTTGCTCGGTGGTATCATTGGTCATGGAGCTTAAAAATTCCCTTTGGAATGGCCAATCGAGACAACCATGTAAACAGCATCATTATTTGGCACTTAACATAATTTATCAAACTAGCTTCTGCAAGAATTTCCATTGATATATGCCTCGTGAATACTTACTTGCATACTAGCACAGTAAAAAGTCGGACGAAGTATTTCAAGAATTTCCAACTCTATCAGATGGTACTATAATCTACACTGTAGCAAAGTCTTCTGAGATTTATACTCTCTACATGAAAATAATAAAGAGAAGCATGGCAGCACATGCAAGCAAAATACGATCTGTAAACACCCCACACGATAGACTATCAATTAAAAGGGTATTAGTGTAGAAATAACTCGCCAGTACAATTTTTTGCTATATTTTACTAATAGAACGGAAAGCTTTTGCCACAAAGAAACTCATAGTAACTACTATAGAATGTTAATTCTCCTCCAAAATAGTCGGTTTCCTTGATTCTAAGTCATCTTCAATAACATTCAGAAAACCTTGAGCGCCAGTTGTCTTACAATATTCATCAATACGATATACAAAACAATCTATTCTGGGGAGAGGATCCTCACTTAGTCCCTCTTCATTGTCTTTGGGTGTTATCGATCAAACTTGAGAGAGTAAAGGGGAAAAAGCAAACTGACCGCAATCTATGAGACTTGACTCAATCAAGACGTTGAAAATCAGTCCCACTAACATAAACGCCTCCAGAATGCTTTAGCCTTAGAGTCAAGTTCAACAACCAGCAGCAATTCTTTAAGAAAGGCAATCCAAAGGCGGCATACAACCACTCACCCACATGCGCGCGTGGGGGCAATTGGAGAGAGAGAGAGAGAGTGAGAGAGAGAGAGAGAGAGAATTTACAGCAATAGCAGAAGCAGCGAGGCCTGCTCGTTCTCTAGGATCCTTGCGGTAGCAGTTTCCAAAATAGAGAAATGTGGCATAGTACCACAGCAAAGGGCATGCAAACCCCAAAAGGAACCTGAACATAGATGTATGCGTGAGATATGAGACTGCCAATGTGAGGAACAAAAAATAACAGAAGATACTTACGAAAACCATCCAATCCCACACCCAAAGCATGGTAGAGGTTTGTCATAGATGCCTAGCTGGGAATCCTCTGCATCTCTGATGAGGGTATATTTGCCTCTTTGATGGTCTGATGCATCTGGTTAAAGGACAAGTTACTATGATCATGAACGCTCAGAGAATGCAGAATTGAAACATCCCTGACCAAAGTCAAATGCCGATTGCAAGAAGAGAACATGCAAGGGGAAGAAAAAGGGGGACCGCATGCCTCTAGACAATTGAGTAAATTAACTTCACAGAAGCCCAAACCATTGTGTTCCTCAGGAAATAAACATCCAAATAGAAGAATAAAAGACAAAGCCATGTTGTCACAAGATTGTCTCCAATAGCTCATTTTCTTGGTGTTAATTAAAACACTAACGTTGGAGAATGCAACAATGAACAAGTAAAGGCAAGAACTTGAAACAGAGAAGGTAACTACGTTAATAAAACTAAGGGTTTTCCTCATTTCTTTTATCATTAATAACTGAACTACGACTTGTCAACAGGGTTAATATATGAGAAACATTGACTTGGAGTCCTAGCTTTAATACTGGGATCAGACATACAGTACGTGATGGTAATATATGCACAGAGCAACATCTAAAACCAGATCATTGCACATTTGATGTGAGGGGTCAAGAAAATCTCTATCCAGATTATGTAGATTAGGTCGGCATTTTTTCATCGAATAAAAGAAATGTCCTTATGAACCAGTGTAGAAAACCTGCATACCTTTGGATCCCGAATAATATCGAGCTGATGGCCTCAAAAGATCAAGATGCTTGTCAGAAACTGAGCTAGCCATCTCAACAGCATTTCTTAAACCCTCTGTCTCCTCCATGGATATACCTGTGACATCAGGAAATGCAAATAATCTCAGGTAATCTCTTCAGGAATAACGATTAAGAACCTTCCTGCCATGTGGGCCGGTCACGTGGTTCCCAGTACATCCTGCCTAATTTCATTACTAGTACAAAATTCTTTTTGAGCTCAAGCAGTGTCAGTTAACATAATTTGAACAGAGGTAGGAGTCCTAGCTTTTTTTAATTCATACTTTCGCATTGGTAAACAAAGCCCGCAAGCACTTGACGTCATTTGTGAGTTCAAATGTCAAGCTGAAACAAGTAAATAAATACTTGAAGAGTCCCTCATGAATCTGCATGCATCCATAGATTGGCAGCTTCATGGCAGGTTTTCAGTTGCCAAGGAACAGTATTTTCATGGCAAGAGCATGTGGCACTGGCAGCTTCATGGCAGGTTTATTGCCACAGACATTATCATGATTGCGTAAAACCTAAAATGAATGGGGGAGGTGACTGCATCTGTTCATATGCGGTTATAATAATGTAAATTTTACTTGCTAAAGATCAATACTTCTCCGTAGAAAAGTTGAACAAAATCATTCTTTAGCAGAAATCAACATCCGGCAGCTTTACATTTCAATTTGGACATTGCCACAGAAACATTGATGATTTGCTCTAACCAAAATGCAGTGAGGAGGCTCAACTGCATTTTACTTATCACTAGATTGCTGATGTGTGTATTGGTAAGATGCTTTTGAATTTTTGGTTCTACAATCACTTGTAAGACTTCTCAGTAATTGGCTTATTGTAGTGCACAAATCGTTCCAGCGCAGTCCACGCAGAAATACAAAAGTCCACCAATGTAAATTAATTGAAGTCGATTTGCTTTTATAAAAAGAAGATATCAATGAACTGTAAAAGAAACAATCCTGGGGTTGGGATTTTACTTCAAGCAAAGACATCTGATGAGAAATGCATGGAAATCAATACTTTTGTCCATGTTTAATGTGCCAAAATATCTGGCAGGTTGATGCACTCACTCCTCTCAACTGCTTCCTAAAATAATTGAGGAAATTCATTGATGTTAATTTTTCACTGATCTTAGGCAGTCCAATATGCTTCTAACTTCAAAAGTAACATGCTCTGAAAATGAGAAATTCAAAATTGAAAAGTTCTCTTTACAATAGGTTGAGAAGAAAAAATCTCTATAATTTAGAAAATCCTTGCCCACCAAACTTTGTAAGCTTTCTCAAGATATATAGATATACAATTAGAATGTCCACAAAATCGAAATAAAACAAGACAATCATTAATGTTTCTTTCAGTTATTTTTCAGATAAAAGGATAACCACTCACTTTCTATATTCTATAAGTACAAGCATATCAGTCTATTGAGTAAATTGGGCATTTTTCATTACTGTAAACGTATGAATGGCAGTTTGGTTCATCATTACCAGAGGTGAGAAGCGGGAAATAGAGATCACCAACAGGAAAACCACGTCACTGGCCAATGATTACACAAGCATCAAGCGAGCACCATCACCATGCATAATCTACACGAGAAAAATGTGAATGCTCGCAATAAGTCTCATTCTATGAGTTTGGTGGCATCTTTCCCTCCAGCTTTCATGATGCTAAGCAATGAAATCTTTTCAATTGCCATATGCAACGTTGCGCAACTATGAACTCAGGGCAATCTAATGCAGATGGCACATCAAAGGCTTTTAAAACTTTCCCTACAGTTCCGGGGATTCATTTGCTCAAAGAAACATGGAAGCAAACAAGCTAACCAGACTCCGCAAGTAGATAACTTCTTGAACCCAAGAGGTCTCTAAACACCATGAGCTCCAATTGCATACAAACACGTAAAGAAAACCCCCAAATCTGCTACTTAATATACTCGAAGTTTCAGAAAATTCATTCATCAGGAAATCCAAGTGCCTGAACACCATGACTATAATTGGGAAAAACAAAACAGGAAGATTCAAACCAAGCACACAACCGACCCAGCAAAGAAGGCAGCTGAATCTTGTTTCTTGAACACCCAATTCATCGAGAAGTAAACGAAAACAGGAATCGCCACACACCCATCAACCATCAAGGCCAGCTCTACCTAACCCAGAAGCAAAATCATCGCCAGAGAGACAATTACCAATGAACCGGCGGGAAGAAGAGCGGAGGACGAGGCTGATCAATCCAAAAAATCGAGTCTTTTCGTGTCCCTTCAATCCAGAGATGATAAAAAAGAACCCCGACGGAATGGATCTCAACGAATTGGTGGTGGAGGAGTGTATTAAACGACAGGCATTAAACAACTGAAACCGAAACCGAAAGCCCAGCGCCACCCTCTGTCCTGCTTTTGCCCATCTACGCAAACGAGAAAAAATTGACGTAACGCTTGTCGGACTCGCTCAGAAACGTACTTTTCGTGTTGGGTTCGATAAAGTATACGTATAAACAACGACGAAAGCTAATCATTTCTCCATTCACACGGGGGTCGATAAAGCCGCCCTGCACCTGGAATTAGGTGAGCTGAAGCCGCGGCGGGATTGGCCTAGAAATCCGAAAGTCAACGTTGGCTTTCGTTGACTCCAACGTGCGACGTGCAGGACTGAGTCCCAATTGGTCAGTGATTCAATTTCGGACAGAAGAGCCGTCGGTTTTTGCGGTTCGGTTTTCTGGCAGGCATCGACGGGTCGGCGAGAATTGTTGTTACTAAGAAAATAATGTTGTTTTGTACTTCATTCCGTGTTCATATCTGAAAACAACACGTCCATTTCTGACCCGACTCACGTGAGGCAAGGCCCTCTTCGGACGCATTGTCGGAGTTTCGAGACATGAGCCTCCGGCCGCGGATTCGAGGTAGTGAGAATTCCGATCCGACGGGATCAATCGATCGATCGCCGAGCGGCCCGGTCAATGGACTTTTGGCTGTGTTTTCCCTGGACGTGGATGGCGACGGGGAGGGGCGACCCCAGAGAAATGTGGGTGGAGGGAGGGACGGTGGCTTGGCCTTTTCTTCACCAGAAAAGCCATACTCTTAACGTTGGCTTTTGTCGACTCCGGCGGGCGACGTGAAGGACTGAGGTCCGATTGGCTTGTGATCCGGACAAAGGAGCTGTCGGTTTCTGTGCTCTAGTTTTCTCGCGGGATACGACAACAGACCAACAATTGTTGCGATAACTACGGAAAGTTATGTTCGTTTCGCGAAAAATAAATAATTTGAAAAATATTATTTGTTTTACTTCGTTCTTTGCCCACATGTGAAAACAACACTTCCATTTCCAACTTGACTCACGCAAGATGACCCCCCACCCCCCATTCCTCGAATGCATTGTAGGAGTTTTGACTTTTGAGATACGAGCCTCCGGCTGTGGATTCGAGGTAGTGAAAATTCCGATCCGACAGGATTAATCGACCGATCGCGATCGCCGAGCGGCCTAGTCAATGGACTTTTTGGCTACTTTGTTCCTCGGACGTGGACGGCAACAGGGAAGTTGACCTCAAAGAGATGTGGCTGGAGGGAGGGACGGTGACTTGGCCTTTTCTTTCACCAGAAAAGCCATGCTCTGACTACGGACGACGGTGGACCCTTTGATTCAGGATCAGCTGTGGTCAGGCTTATTTTAATATTGGCTTCTAAAAATGGTAGAGATTGCTTCTTCTTGTAGATGACCAATTGCTTTTTCGATCGGATAATTTTTGGCCTATTGCTGTGTATTCCCATCGCGTATGGATGTGAATGACTTATGTTGTCATCAGATCACGTGCGGCTCACATGAAATTCCGAGTAATCCACATATAAAGTACGAAATGCAAAGTAGAATTGTAAATAATAATAAAAAAATCAAAGTGGCGTACAAGAGAGAAAGGGACCACGGTCCGCCACGTGTCAAATGTTGATTGGTTCTTCGGCGCGCCAAAATTTTGGCAGACACAAAAATTTGGACGAAAGAGTACCTGGCATGGAACAGCCCAATGGACCTGTGGGCTCAATAAGGTCCATGGACCGAATCGGGTCGTGCCCCGACTTCCTTCTTTTTATCGAATTTTTTTTTCCCTCGTACTGTTCTATCTAAAGTAAAGATGAAGCCCAACTTTTTGCATCCCAAGCTTTTGTTTTCCCTCTTCCTTATTGTTTTTTTTTTCTTTTCAATTTGATTCAATTTTGTCCTCTTTCTGATCTAAAGACTTCGATAAAAGCAGGACAATTGAACTCGACATCATTTTTTTCCCATTAGTATGAAAATTTTCATTTCATGTCAAGGAGGTGTACGTAACTTCAAGATAAAAATGTGAATTCCGCAAGACAAGAAAATCTAAAGGATAAATCAACTTGGTATATCATGCAAAGACTTGCTCATTCCACAAAGACGACACTGTCATAGCATTAAAGTACATGTAGCAACCAATGACCGAATCTCGCATCAATATTATTGATGAGCATACACTAAAAATTCCTTCTCCAGTAGTTATGGCTTTGCTAAAAGGCAATATGTGCTTAGGGCCTTAGGCTTAGGAGTAAGTGTCACCCTAGACCAACTTTGGACCGGCCCAACCCTCCGGTTCCTCAGAGGGAGATTGGGTCGGTCATTGGTCCCCAGTATCCCCGAATCAAAACTATGCAGATTGATTCTTGGTTTTGAGAGTTTAGGATTGATCAAACCCGGGTTCAATTCATTGCATATATTATATATAATACATCTAAAATATATTATATATATTATATCTAATATATTATTTATAATTTTGTTTTATATATTCTAAAGAGAAAAACCAAAGTCAAATAGTGTCAATAGCTTAGACTTTTGATATATTTTACGGCGTCAACAGCCATAATTTACAAAAGGAGGAAAATATCTCCGTGAGAAGTTTTCACGGTCATAGCGTCCAAAACAACATAAAGTTTATGCCATAAATAGCTTCTCATGGCGTCCTTCAATACTTGCTCTCTTTTGTCTTCTTTGTCCTCTTAGTTTTCAATTTGCCAAAATCGAAAGAAATGACTTCCCCTCTTGCCGCTCAACACTTGCCCCACTTGCTCTTGGTTGCTTGCCACTTGCTGCTCGACACTCGCCACTCGACACTCGCCCCGCTTGTCGCTCGCCGCTCGCCGCTCGCCGCTTACCCCACTCGACGCTTGACGCTTCCCATATTGTCTCATATCTTTATGAGTAATCTTAATTGTTTCTATGATTTGTTACTTTTAGTAGTGTGAAATTTCTAGTGTTGCCTTATCTTAAACTTATTAAATATGTACCGATATTTATAGTTTAGTTGCACAATGTTGCATGGTTGATGGATATGTTGCACAATGTCCCGGGCTCAATAAGATCCCAAAAAATCGAGGATCAACATTGTATGGGTTGGTCCTAAAATCCGGACCATGCTTACCCTTACTTAGGTTTGGCGTCCCCAACATTAACACCGTATCAAGACAACAACAACGCAAAAAGGTTGAAAGAGCATAGAAATTGCTTTGTAATAGAAGAGCACCTAAATCTAGATCTAGTTCTAGATTGGGGTAGAATACCTGCAAAAAGAGATGCTAGTCGATCACAAAATTACTTTTTAGATAATATGGCTTCTGCTAGTAGCAGAGGAACCCTGAAGACTTGCGGAGCGCATGACTATAAAGAGCAAGCACCGGAGTTTGAGCAAGCAAGCAGATTTTTTCGAGGTGCTTGCTCTTTGAACTTCTGAGCTTATAGGACAAAACTCTCCTCTTCCGTGGAGAGGTCAACATCGATGACACTCGCCGAGGCGGCCGGTGCGAACGATCCAATAATTTTCTCGATTCTCTCTTTCTCATACCCGAAGTCAACACCCGCTTCAATTCTGAGCCCGATCCTGGTACGCCAGGTAAGCCTTGCACGGACCGGGTCACAGATTCGAGCCGAACACGTTATCGCCGTCGACCGCGTGATGCGATCCGCGCGCGGGCACGACGGACCCTCGCGACTTCGGCACGAGGCGACGACCATTCCAGTTTTCACACGGCAATTTGCTCTGTATAGCAAAGCAGAGAAAATGGCACGAGAGTCAGACGATCGATCACATGGCGGAGAAAGCAGCGAGAGAGAGAGAGAGAGAAGAGAAGCGCACGCGTTTGACCCCTCGCGTCAAAACGCCTCTAGATCCTCCACCGTTCGATTTCCACAAGAATCAAAGTCAAACTTCCATCCGATGCGTTCAATTTCGCTCCTTTGGAAAACGAGGCTTTCCTAATCCTTCCTTGGTCCTTTTTTCCATTTGAGATCGACGTACCGAGTTCTGGTTTTTCCTCAAATTTGATTCGGGTTCGAGTGATTAAGCCCGGGGGCCGAGACCGGCCGGAGTCAGAGTCCCATGATAGTCTCGGTTTTCGCTCCTCGAATGTGTTTGTTGGATGTGCTTTAATATTTGCCTAAGAATATTTACCATTTTCTTTAGGATGCGCAACTTGATTTCGATCACGACGTGATTTTATATAGTTAAATGAAGTTTGAATTTAGAGGGGCCATCAGTGGATGACCTATAGAGCTGTCAATTTTTAGTGAAAAGGTCATGATCGGACTATATATTATAATGTCAGTTGAAATCTTTTAGAGAAAAAATCACTTTACCTTCCAACTTCCTCCAAACTTCCTTGATCTAGACCTACTTTTACACTAGTATTAGCCACTAATCATGGAGGAACATATGACCTTCCCACTAATTGCATAGTTCTCTCCTTTTGGCCCAACTCCTTTTTCTCTTTAATAATGCATGCATGACCGTAAAAAAATCGGGTTACCTAGAGACTCAAGTCACTCTAGATCCTACGAATCGGGTTAAGTCTAGATACTTCAGTCCGTATAGAAAATTTTAATGTAGAGCAGTTTGCACGTAATTTATGCAATTCCAAACGGGCGAGAGTTGAAAAATTCCCTGATGTTGCAGCTAATTATGCCCATTCGACAGGAGGATTCCTCCTCTCTTTTGCTTTTTGTTCTTTTTGTTAATGTTATCCTACTGACTTTTGGCATTGAATGTTAGAATATACATATAATACTTTGATGCGGAAATACAAAATAAATATAGTGATCTTTGATCTTCATGATTTTCACAATTAGATAAAGACATACCTTTATCCATAGCGTTATACTTGTGATAATCGTTGTAGAAAATCAAAGAACTCAAACCAAAAGAAGAAATCCGATTTCTCTCCATTAACCCACTATTCTTAATGTATTCTATCGATGGAGAAGAGAATACCCAATTCCTTTCGATTATTGTTGTTCATTGTGGATGGAGAGAGACTGACTTCTATTTGTACGTTCGTTGAAAATGTCCTTCCATCAAATCAATATACCCTTTCATTTTATTAGAGTCGCAACTTCCCGTAATCAATAATTATTTATTTTATAGCATTTCAATAATATTAAATTATATAATAAATCATATCATGTGGGCCACAATAATTCTTACATTGAAATGCAGTAATGATTGGCTAATTTGGATGTACAGGCATCCCATTTGATCATGGCGATTGGAAAAGCATCGTCCAAAGCTGGAGGGAGGGAAGGTCTGCTTAGCTGTACTTCCATATCATCCAAGTTAAATCTCTTCATTGGACAACCACGTCAAACTTTATGAAATCTTCTGACCAAAAAACAAAAAAACTTTATGAAATCTTGTCGGCAAGGACGAAAGGAGAAAAAAATAAAATTCCACCGAGTTTACAAAGGCCCTTTCAATGTTGACGACGTGGACTAAAAGCGTCGTCCAGTAGATTGAGTATTCAAATTTTCCACTCCAGCCCAGCTCGACTGCGATCGATTTATGAAAGAACTTAAAGCTCCATTCTAAGAAAGGGAAATGGACGATTGGGGTATATTATTAAACATCAAGAGATGTTCATGCCTATTCCGAATCTAATAAGTATATGTTTTAAAAAGGTATTAGAAACTCAATTGGGTCCACGAGCACTTAGCAGACAGCAATAGAAATACATGCTATATGTAGTTGCGGGATTATATGAATGCGAATATGTACACGCATGGATTTGCCAAGACATTTTTGACCCAATATGGTTCGACTTTGGGCAAATGTCTTTGGTAAAATATACATACGTTTAGACGGGTAAGGGGTTTTTTGAAAACTACAGTTTGCAAAATACTTTTACTAAATTTTTATTAATAAAGTTTTTAATATTTTTTAATCTAGCCACCGGGGGTCAAATCTAGCCTTTGTCGAACCTTAGGTGACGCCGACTTGAGGTCGCGTGACCTCAGGTGGCAATCATTGGGTAGTTGTGATCCCCGGGTAGTAGTCGCCGATGCGAGAAACTCCTTGGCTAGTGGTCATTGGTCTCCATTTGTTTCTCCGAAAAAGAATGAATAGTACCCATGAATAGTAATAAGACTTGTACTCCGAAAATATAGAGAGCCACGTTTTGAGATGTAATTGGATCTTGTCAAAGTCCATCGAAAAATCAAACCAAACGTATTTGCAATTGGCCAAAACCCGTTTAGAGCCCAAAAACTCTTCCGAATGCCGATCCAAAGGAGACAATTTTTACTTTTCCAGAGAGAGAAAGGAGTCAAAGTCAAAGCGCGCGGGTAAAATTTAGAGAGAGAGAGAGAGGAAAGAAATGGAGAGATGATGTCGTCGCCGTCGTGGTCGGCGTCTTCGTCTTCGGCTTGTTGTTTTGCGGGGGTTAAGCAGCGGCAGAAGCGAGGAGGAAGGTGGTGACTGGTCTTCGGTCTTCCCCCCCCACCCCAACCACTTTTGCCTTCTTCATTACTCTCTCTCTCTCTCTCTCTTTCTCTCTCTCCTCAATTTCCTTCGCTTCAAAACCCCACCCCCACCGCACCGGCTCCCGGCAGCCACCGCCGATCGCCGATCGCCGATCGCCGCCGCCGTCCTCCGCCATGATGAAGAAGGGGGCTTAAACCCCAACCTCAAGCTCAAGCTCTCCCTCCCTCCTCCCGATGAGGACTCCATCGCCAAGTTCCTGTAACTCTTCCCCTCTGTCTCGATCTCTCGTTGTGCTTTTTTTTTTTTTTTTTTTTTTTTTAAGTGGATCGCGCGGGCATTGTTGGTCGCGCCTGCGTTTCGCCCGATCGGCTCCGTCTGAATCTGGTGCGCCGGGTGTCGTGGTGTCAGGACGCAGAGCGGCACGTTCGTGGATGGCGATCTGCTCGTCAACAGGGACGGGGTTCGGGTCGTGCCGCAGACCGAAGTCGAAGTGGTAATGAGATTCCCGACTGCTGGATTATGTCTTGGTAGATTTTTCTCTCGCTTTTTATTGGTTTCTTAGGCCGAGGCCGCTTGGGAGGAAACTGACGCTCCTCGCTTCGTGAGATTGAAGGCAGATTGTTTTCTGTGGTTTTCGTTGGTAGATGTTTCCTGTTCGCATGTATTGGTGATTTGATGACCGCATTTCTCCGGTCGATCTTGGCGTTTCGTTTCTGCATTCGTCTTGTTCGTATCATCTCGTGTATTTCTTGCAATTCCTCTATAAAAAGGTTTGGTTAAACTCGCTATAGCGCGTGAAGAAGTTCCGGCTGAGATGGAAGGAATTTCTTAATGTCGGAACGCAGAAAAGCCTCTCTTTTTCTTTTCTTTTTTTTGTCGAGACCTTTGAATCTTAGAATCTTAGATCTGTGTAATGCTAGCCTCGCTAGGGATTATCTAGCTTCAGCTTATCAGTGAAGCTGGCTGAGTTGCTTATCGCTGATTCGTTTCGCTTGGAGGCGTCATTCATTGAGGGAGCTATCTAAGCTCCTAGCTGAGCTGATCCTGCAGCTTTTGTTTTGAAGTAATTCCATACTCTGTACTGAAACAGTGGGTGTGTTTGTCTCGTTTTGAACATCTTTCTGGGTCTCTCGCTTTATGTTCGGACTGCTCGTAGTACTTGAAGAGTATTGGCTTTGTGCCTTGAAGATTGTGATCTCTGAATGCGTACTCTTGTGTCCGTTTCAGCCACCCCTTATCAAGCCAACAGACAACCAGTTGAGTTTAGCGGACATAGACACAATTAAAGTTATTGGAAAGGGGAATGGCGGAATAGTCCAATTGGTCCAACACAAATGGACTGGGCAGTTTTTCGCATTGAAGGTATCGTTAACAACTTGCGTGCTCAGCTTCCAGTTTTCAGTTATTGCACCATCACTAAATGTTACAGTGACTATGCATTCTGTTATCCTGAATCTTTATGCTGCTTTTGTTAATGTCTTGGGAGAACAGATTCTACAGTTACACTTTCCAACTAACATAGCAAATTTAGCAACTTACTCGTGCCTGAATGATGTAATTGGGCTCTTTGTCACGACCTATTCCCATTTTAGAGAAGCTTCCGTGTTTGCTTTGATACGGAACTGTCTTCTGTCATGCTACTAGATTGTGAAGCTTACATGCTAGCGAGACCATCTAATGTGTGGTATCATATAGTCGTGCATTCCAGTGAAGACCTATTCCCATTCTGGCGAAGCTTCCACTTTGCTTTGATATGGAAGAGTGTTCTGTCATGCTACTAGATTGTGAAGCTTACCTCCTATCTATGCCATTGTTTGGTATCATATGATCACACATTCCAATGCATGATTTCTCAGGCATTTCTGTTAAATTACAAATCCAGGTCATCCAAATGAAGGTCGAGGAGTCTGCAAGAAAGCAGATAGCACAGGAACTCAAAATTAATCAATCTTCGCAGTGTCCATATGTTGTGGTCTGCTACCAATCTTTCTATGATAATGGTACCGTTTCTATTATTTTAGAGTACATGGATGGAGGGTCGCTGGCAGATTTTCTGAGAAAAGTTAAAACTATTCCAGAGCCATTTCTTGCGGTCATTTGTAAGCAGGTGAAAAAAGATGCAAATTATCTATATGATTAGTCAGTTCTATTCTGTTTTATTGTTCATGAGATTTCTCAACCTATATGAGGAAATTGATGTAGGTGCTCAAAGGTTTGTTGTATCTGCATCATGAGAAGCACATAATACATCGAGATCTGAAGCCTTCTAATCTGTTGATAAATCATAGAGGAGAAGTCAAGATTACTGATTTTGGAGTGAGTGCTATAATGGCTAGCACATCTGGACAAGCTAATACCTTTGTCGGCACATATAACTATATGTCTGTGAGTAATTCAATCACATGTACTAATATTCTTTTGCTGCTTCTCCCTCCATGTGATTATATATCCCCTTTCACCTTACCCTTAATTCTCACTTTTGTTCCCCACACTTTCTGTAGCCTGAGAGAATCATTGGAAATAATTATGGTTACAAAAGTGATATTTGGAGCCTGGGCTTAGTATTGCTAGAGTGTGCAACTGGGAAGTTCCCATATGCACCGCCTGATCAACAAGAAGGATGGACCAATTTCTATGAGCTCATGGAAGCCATTGTTGATCACCCACCGCCTTCGGCAGCTTCTGATCAATTCTCTAGCGAGTTCTGCTCATTTATCTCTGCCTGGTAAAGCTTCTATATCTTCTCCTCCATTCTTAATGGATTGACTTGGCCTTTCAGTCTATTTTATGCGAGATCAAAGTTTAGCATAATAGTGAGGTATTAATGTGATGCGTGTTTTCTACTTGACAAGATCGATCGTGCTTATTGGCTTAATTTAGATCTGAAGTTGGTTGTATCATAACCATATCAGAATTTTGAAACTGATTTAAGCACCAAAAGGTCAAGAAGTTAGCTTTGTTGAGAATCGGCTTAGCTAACTTTCACTGTTGCTCTTCCAACATAGTGTACACGCATATTGAATTGCAATATAAGTTCAGTTGTCTTTCATCTTGTTAATCTGTCATCATTCTATGCAAAACCTAATTTTTTCCCTGCAATGTTTTTTCTTTGCAGTGTACAGCAGGACCCAAAGAAGAGATGGTCTGCGAATGAACTTATGGTATATTTATGTCTATTGAAACTTTTTGGTATCTATCAGTGGTCCTAGTGGTCTCCACATAGAAGTCACTCTTAAACCCAACACTGAGCGAGGGGATTAAACCTCTTTCATTCGACCCGCTCAAGGTGACTGGTGCCACTGCACAAAGTCACCAGGGTCATCAAGTCATTTGAATTGCTTGTCAAGGGTATCTGTATTTCAGACATACTGACTTTGAGGCTGCTCTTTCTTGCTTTGATTTGAAATGCAGGGTCATCCTTTCATCAGCATGTATGAGGACTTGAATGTTGATCTTGCTTCCTACTTCACTAATGCAGGCTCCCCGCTTGCAACCTTTTGAAACTTCACTGGTATGCCCAGAGCCTGCTTTCTTGCCCATGCACATATTCAATTGACATCTTGTCTTATCCTGTACAAGGATAATGATTAGTAAGTCGAAAAAGTTTAGTGCGCACAAGGTTGAGGCTTACCCGAGTGCTATTTCTTTAAAAACGCATTGTTGTTTGAATATATCGTCCACTTGTCTGTCAGATTAATTATTTAGATATATATATTTTTTTAAACAGCTGGTGAATGAATTAGTATATGCAATTCCACAAAGGAATTGTGTTTTGGCTCCCAATGTAGAATCTTTCTCATTTCAATTCTTTTATGTGGTCTTGGAAACCCATCAGCTGTTAAATAAAGGGTTAATGCCACAAAAAACCTCAAATTAGTACACTTATGACAAATTTATATCAGTTTAATCTCTTGACCACCAAAAACCCTAAATTGGTACATCTGTGACAAATTTACCATGTTAGTTTTTGTCAAATTTTGTCAAATTGGATTAATAACACAAAAAACCACAAACTAATACATTTGTGACAGAGGGAAGGTGAAATCTCAAACCAGTACACCCATGTCATTCAGCTCGGCAATTTAATGATAAATTTAAATAAACTAATGGAGGGTAAATTTGTTACAGCTATGTACCGGTTTTGGGTTTTTCAAGATATTAATCTTTAGTTAAAATCATACACTGCCAATTCTGCCACTTATACCTAGGATCTCTTGAACCGAGTGACTAGGCAGCTGGCGTGCCTTGGCTGGTTGGCTGACTTTAGTTTCTTGGCAATCAATAGACTTTCTAATAGGTTTTTCGGATCGAAGAAAAATTTTTGGAAAGAAAAGCTCTTTACCTTTGAAAGCCATTAGCTGCGTTCACAGGCTAACTTTCTGCTACAAGAAATAGTAACTAATGATCATTCTCCTTGAAGCAGTGGTACCAGCAACCGGAGATCTTTGGCTCCCTGGGAGCTTGGAGAGCAGTTTCAAGAAAAACACCTGCTCAGGATTTTAATTTATTATGAAAGTGGATAACTTTTGGAGCTGATAACTGTCTGCCTCGAGGGGAGTGTAGTGGAGTGGAGTGTTGGCAGTTCAAGACGATTTCAAGGGCGTGATTACTTTGAGCGTCGAAGGACAGCTGATGTAAATTCGAATTTTCTTTCTTATTGTAAGGTAGATTATTGGTGCCATGCTGGAATGTGATGCGTGAGAAATCCTGATCGGTGCATAAGTCTCTCGAGAAATGATCTTTGCCAGAGGTTTGCAAAGATTCATGACTAAAACTATGAGATGGCTCTTTAAAGCTGGAAATGGAGAAACTTGCGATACTAATAGCGACATTTTTGTCAATAATTGTTTCTTTTTGGCAGGTCATAACCATACTTAGTGTCTGTTCATTTTATGGAAAAACATTTTCTTCATTTTTCAATGATTAATTCATTTAGGGAAAATGAGTCAACGGAAAAAGATTTTCCTACCCAAAATGTAAATTCAAGAAAATGATTTTCTCTTTGAAAGAATTGGAAAATATTTTCAAATATATATTTAGGTATCGGAATTTGGATCTAAAATTCTACGTTTGGGCACGAAAGCCCTAGCGTTGGTTTCTAGTCTTGGGTCTTCGACAGTCGAGCCTAAGACCCCATCGAGGCTGGGCTCAAGAGCTCAGTGCAGGCTTGGTCCTTGGCATGCATGCCCAAGTCTATCAAGGCAAGGCCCGGTGTTTGAGGCCCGATGCTTAGGTACCCGAGCTTGGGTTCCTAACGCTCGAGCTCTAGTCTCGACCCTTAGGCTTGAGTCCACAGAGGTCATGTGGAGGTCCTCAATGCTTGGGCTTGAGCTCTAAGTCAAATAAACATTTGTTATTTCAAAAATATATGTAATTGAATTTTTAATTAATTTTTATATTAAAAAATTCGAATTAAATTATTTATATATATTGTCTTATGTTTTTTTTTTTTTTTTTTTTTTTTTTTTAAAGCTCGAGTCTCACAAGATTTGTGAGCTTCAAACTCGCCATAAGCCGGCTAGTCTCAAGCTCGTTGATCTAGCAAGGCCTCTGGCCTCACCGACTATGGTAGCTCGAGCTCACCGGCCTTAGGTGAGCTCGCTTGGGGCCAATCTCTGACCATCGCTATAGTTGACGACCAACCAATGAAGAAGCAAATATATATATATATATATATAAAATATATATATATATATAATTTTAAAAAATGAAAATTTTAATAATTTTCCTCATCAAATTTTCCTTACCAAATGACGTAAAATACTTTTCAAGTTTTTTTTCGGATTTTGGCTAAATATTGAAAAATCCTGAAAAATGTTTTCATAAATAGCACTTAATGAAGTGCCTTCCTTTCAGGTGTAGAGAAGATCACTGCAATTCTTGATAGCAGTTACCTAAAGCTGTTCTAACAAAACATGATCACCGACCAATCTCCAGGCTACTCTCGAGAAATAAAACAACAAAACAGAAGATAATCTTATCTTTCAGGGATCAATTTCGAGAGAACACATGCAAGATCGAAAAATGGATCCCATTCGATATCCTTAGTTGGCAACTGGCGATAGATCGTGCCAAAGGCACGATGAGAATAGCAACATGAAAAATTCATTTCAACCATTTTTTTTTTATAAGATCAAAATTGCTCGATGAAAAATTCTGTTGATGTACATCTGATAGGGTGAAAACCATAGATATATGAGGATTTCAAATTTTAATCGATGTGCGTATTTCTTATCTCTTTTAACGAGATGAGTTGATTGTGAGCATGTGTTCTTTTTCTCCAATCCTGTGAAAGGGAATTTCCTAATGCGCTAGAAAACGAAAAAGGAAGTTCAAAACAGCAACCGTATAAGATGATATAATGCAATATCAGAAGTGGCTAGCTAGTCGACAATATTCTTTTCATTAAAACAACCACTTTTTTTCTTACGTGATAAATTGAGAAGCGCATAATGGTTTTGAACCAATATAATTATTATGGAATAATAAACTTCGAAAGTTACATGCCAAGAAATTAACAATCCGTGCACATCGGATAGAATTCAAAATTACTTGTGGAATACCTATACTTTTACACAAACATGACTAACGTGAATTTGCAACTACAAGATACCGTGTTTGCACCGTAATTTATCTTGTCAATTATTTTCATGTACATGTAGAAATAGTTTTTTTTTTTTTTTTGGGACAATTGCATAAAAATAATGGAAAAATACATACAAAGGTTTTCTTTTTATAAATAAAAGAAAGAACTTGAAAGTGGGAGTGAATGGGGCTGTAGCAACACCGGAATCTGAACGTAAACATAATTAACGTCCCAATTCAACTAGCGCTGTAGTACACCATATCACTAACTAATATTTGAAGAAGCTAAATAAATTATCATAAGTACAGAAAATGAGAGCATTATAACACAATCCCTTTCGGCACTGCAAGAAGAAGGTAGATACTGTCCATCCCAGAGCAATAACCTTCTCCAGCAGCTCCGATTGAGGCATGCTCATCTCTTCTATTTGACTTTATTACCTGCATATCGACATTGGCCTCCACCCCCTCAAAGAAGGTGGAAAAACTATCATGGATCGGGCAAAAGCCAACTGCAGCACTGATTGTATCCAACTATGGGAAAGATAACACCAAACGGACTCCAATCGCCAATTGTTGGCACAGAAATCATCATTTTGCAGAAAAGAGAAGAGTGAGTCCTTTCCTCATTTATCTTTTGGTCATTTTCCACAATGTTATCCTCTGCTCCCAAATTCACTTGCTAATGTTACGGAGGAATCAATTAAATACTTCCATAATCAAACAAGAATGGCATCGACATATATTGCAAATTCACTTACAGGCCTCATTCTGGAGTCTTAACATAGAACTTTTTCCGGGTCGTGCAATCTCTAATATAACAAATTCCCCTTTAGAAACCAAATGAACGGGCAGAAAACTACTACCCTGAGAAAATCATACTGTCACCTGATCGTGGAGCTTGCATATGGCAATCTACTTACTCATCTTCTCCATTTCCCCACATGAACTTTTGCAATAGATCCCATCTGTGCTTGCTTAACTTCTCCATCTAGACCCTACAAATTCAGTAGTCTTCATGAAATACAGAACCTTTGCATCCATGCTTGAAGATAAAGGAAAAGTGAAAACAATAGATAATCTAAGCAAAAGTCAACTACATAATTAGATCGTATCATTGCACAATTCACCAAAACCTCTTCTGTTTATAATTTCGGTTCTCCCTCAAATTCCATCTTCATCTGTATTTCCACCACTTGGATACATTATGTTCAAACCTCTTTGTTTAATGATAATCAGACCACCATGACCCTGTAGATTGGCAATCGTAGACACCAAAACTAACACCGACAGCATCTGCATCTATCAAGCAATTGCCATCAATAGGCGGTGCCAATTTTGCTAATAAGATCATTCAACAGATATGACATTTTCTCCAAATAGCTTCCAAGTTGTGAAACCTCCAAAATGATGTAGAGTGTAAGGTTCAGGATCTGCTATAGTCTCCTAAACTATCTGGGTGAATAGCACCTGCTTGTAAGTGCTTGATTAGATAATCAGAAGATGGATGACAGCTGGAGAGCCAAGGATCCAAAAAGAAGTGTCGAAGTATTATCCCACATCACTTGACAATGAGTATGTGGTCTCCCTCCACCTATCAGCTTAAGTTTTTTGGTTGGACTTTCTGAAATGGTATCGGAGCCTGCTATCCTTTTTGCAAATACGCGTGGTCAAAATTCCGTATGAATGTGCATAGTCAAAATTTCATGTGCTGCTTATAATCCAACTTGCACATGAGAGGAGGTATTTTGGGTTGGACTTTCTAACAAGAAGTCTACCATAGAAGCCAGTCAAATACGGAGAGGAAAACCACCATTCTATGAGGATAACTGAAGTCTATGCAAGACAAAGCAACATCCTGATCTTTTATCATATGGACTCTTCTGCGTTTAAACAGGTCTGCCTGGAAAAGTAGGACCAATAAGGTTTCTGTTATAAACTTTCAATTGGCCCTGGAACAAAATTGTTATACAAGAGCCAACTCGTGATCTCCTTAGTGTTGAGTGGTAGAAAACAGGCATGCTCGCATCTTCGTAGAGCTATCGAGTTATCAACTATAACTGGAATCTAAACAGCATTGGTGCAAGCAAAGATGTCTAAGCACTTACTAGCAACCAAGAATAGCATAGCACGAGAAGAGATTTATAAAACATGCAGAGGGAAGCATTTGAAGGCGAGGACAGACAGGATCGAATCACAGTCTGACCCTTGTGATGTTGGGCATTTCTGCATATAAGTATTATTGCATGCGTCTTTGAACAAAGAAGAATAGGACAGAAAGATACTTCAACTGAACATACGAGATTTCTTAGCAGATCAATCTCACAGGTTCATACACCCACACGATAGATAAAGACTGGAAGTCCATCAATTACCTTAAGCTCTTGCAATCAACCTCACCAGAAAAGAAAGAAGTTCATGGACCATTTCACGACAAATGTGCATGACAAAAATGGCTCCTGACAAAACGAGGAAGATCTTAGTGGTCCTTTTAACATCTGAAGTCATAAATTAATAAAAATGAAAAAGTTGGAGACGATATCAGTGAATATTTTACATTGTATAAACATTCGTCAGGCAGAGAGAAACCACATGCTAAAGATAAGGTCTCCCTTGCAATGCAAATATATATGCTAAATCAGGAAAGAGTAGGCCCCTATCACACTACCCTTTTTATTTTTGCAACTAATGCAATGAGTCCTTAACATTTGCCACCTTCAATTAAATCACATAAGATGTCAGAAAGAATTACCAATAAAATCATGAAATCACCTGAAACATCAATACATAGACTTTGACTGTTATTCAAATCGACACGGAAGAATGCCATTTGCCTGCAGGATTTTGTTAATGATCCTTTGTCTTTATAGTCAAGTACCTGCAAGAGAGTAAGGCTTTCCAAAATCTGCTCCAACTTAGATCCAGTGAAGTAAAACACCACTTCAAGCATGGGAAAATAGCTAAAATCTACTAAATTCAGTGTAGACATCAAAGATTAAACAAAAAAAAATCTTACCATTTACCATGTACTGCTAGGCACAAGATGGCTAGCAAACCACAATAGAAGAAACTTCCCAATCCTATTAAAGAGATATACAGCAGGAACAGGATATTGAGATTACATATATTGACCCAGCAAATAAGATTAATTCACATTCTACCAAAACTTCAGAAATGGCAGTTAACCAATAACTAAGTCAAATTATGGCAAGTAATCAAAGAGAGAAACACATCTAATAATAAACATAACTGCAGAGACCTTTCCTCCAATGAAAAGATGATATTATTTGAAATCAGAAATGTATGTACAAGAGGCATTGTACATTTTTGCGAAGATATAGTCCCTACAAATACTAACTTGTACGTTGAACAAGATCTTTACATTCAGCGTCACCACCTTAGTACAGAGGCAAAATCGAAAACATCTGAAAGGCTCACTTCAAGATCAACTTCTGAAGAAGACTACAAAAGAATCTATATAACCTAATTTTGTTGACTTGATTGCACCCCTTCAAAGTAGGTTGTTCCTTTAACAACTGCAGTTTGTGTCTTTTTGTCAACAGTATAATTAATAAGACTATACAGAGAAACAACTTCAAACCATCATATTTACGTCTGAAAGATCATCCATAGGAATTTCAAGCCCCATAAAGTCATTATCATGCAGATTATCATCATCAATGTTCAACCATGAAGCAAGGTCTTGGCCATGGCCATCCATATCATCGGAAACACCAAGTTCATCAATTCCTGGTAGCTGCAGACCTGACAAATCAATTGGTTCCTCAAGCCCATCAAAACTAAAGCCATTTTTTTCCTTGGAATTACTACTGGCTGTCACTACCTTGGAACCAGAAGGCAATGTTGATTTTGGCTGTTCTGATGTTCCAAGAAGTCCATTGATAGATACCGATAATTGAGTCATTTTCTGCTTGGGCTTCGCTTTAGATTTTCTTTCTCCCTTGGCATTAAATACTGCTGATCGATTGCTTTTATTATTTCCCGTTCTAGATAGCACCTTTCCTTCTCTGTCCCTCTCACTCCTCTTTCCTTTAGTGCTGCTAGATAGAGAAGTTCCAAGGACTGATGGTGAAGTGGAAGAATTTCCAATTGTACCAGCTACAACCTCATGGAGTGACATTTCCCTCTTCTTTACTCTATTGAAGCATGGATCTTCTTTACCAGTGCTTTGTTCAGCCACGAGATTTCCAGGCAGTGGCACGTCCATGGAATTCATGTCACAATTATCCATTTTTTGACCAATAAGGGACATGGAAGGACTTCGCTGTGAACTCTTGGAAGCTGCAGAAGGGACGAAGAGCTTACTTGGTGAACAATAAACGAAGTGGACTTTACAGCATAGGCAACTTGAACAAAAATACTACAAGATGGAGACTACATATCCTATCATGAAAATTAGATTTATTTATTTAGGGTCTCGAAAGCAGTACAAAAAAGATAATCACCAAATAAGTTCTAAAAGACTACCACTACACAACCTCTGGAATATACTTCTGAGATTATAACATCCCAAGGATGGTTAAAAGTGAAGGGATTTAACATGGAAGAATTACCTTCCAAAACTGCTCGACGAGAAGTCCCACTCAGAAAGATATCCCTAAACAAGGGCTCACTGAAGCAGCTCTTGCCAGTCTTTTCATATTGTTTGCACCTGTCTAACGTACGTTTAACAGATGCCAAAGCAGCTTGCTTGGCCATCTTGTTGGTTGAACTCTTCCCACTGGTGGGATTTGAACCCCCACACATCTAAGAACAAAGTTGATTACCATTAATGATAGGAAGATACACATGCAAAAAGATCACTAAATGTATATGTACTTATACAGAGCCACACAAACACTCATGCAAACCAGTGTGCATAGAGAGAGGGAGTTTTTTTTTTTTTTTTTTTTTTTTTTTTTTTTTTTTTTTTTTTTTTTTTTTTTGGGGGGGGGGGGGGGTAGGGGGTTTCGAGGCCCTGGTAGAAAACCTGATTTCTTTCTGCTCAATTATTCTCCAACATTAAATTAACAAAGCATAAGAGTTGTTATGGACCAATCTTAGAAATGTGAGAATTTTTTATTGACACCATTTTAGAACCATATTCTAAAGTTAGAGCTTTTCAGCAAGTTGAAAACTGTGTCGATTTTTGAAATACCATTTTCAACTAGGTCGGATGGTTGGTTATCCAAGTCTTTCTATGGTTCTTTCTTTGAGTGTGCATTTTGCATCAGCTATAGTTGGGGGGAGGATAAAAAGTGCTTGGAACCAAGAGCATGAAAGCGTGCACAGAATGAGAATAAGTTATGCCCATCCGTCAAGCAAAGGGGGAACTTAAATGTTTTGACATACAATTAGATAATTTCTTTGCATTGAAGGGAGTGTGGTTCAGCAAAAATAGTCGGTCTTTTCCATTGCCATGTCAAGGGGGCTAGGGCTAAGAAGAAAATAATAAAAGCAATTCTAAGAGAAGGAAAAAAATAAACACATGTGAACAGGCCATGAGGTGCTTCACAAGACTTTTGCACAGGTAAGAATGGCATCTAATGGACACTTCAGAAGTTTATTCCCTACGAATTTTTATTTGTTAGCTTAAGTAGAGAAATGGAAGTATTATGCTTCAACACGTAGTGCCATACAAATTTTTTGTTGAAATTGGAGGGCTAACACATCAGACATCTATAGTCCATATTCTCCATCTATTGGACAGAAAACCCTCTGTAACTCGCCCCAAACCCTCTTCCAATCAACAGTTTCAACTCTTTCAAGGATATTGTATTAGCTTACGTGACATCTTCAACAAAAGTCAATGGAGATAATTCCATTTAGGTGATTTTGAGTTTGACAAACTGGTTCAATGGAAACGTACCAACAAATAACACCTTCTCATAACTATTTCTAGCATGAGCAGGGTGGTCAGAGGGTTTATATTTGCCCTTGAAGCCTTGGTTTCCAGAGCTCTCAAACTGCCTATTATGCTTTATCAACAATATCATCCCGTTCCCTTTTAATTCCAGCATAACCACAAACAGAAATAATTTCTCTTAAACACTCCACATTCTCTTTCTCCACTCCACAGTCCACAGCAAACAACTAAAAAAAATTCCATTCCTAATCAAATAACTAAAAATGTTCCATTTCTAATCAAATAACAAGAGAGGACTTTTTGCAAGAATATATTCCCGTATACCCATAAAACAGAAGTCCAAAGGAGTGTAACTCAACCATAGTAAGAGGAAATCTAGGAAAAAAAAATGCACGTGTACAATTACGATAACAAGAATAATCATGATGAGGAAACGTACCATATACTTCTTGTAAGCCATTACTACAAGCTTGTCCATCGCATGTTGTTCGAACTCCCTAAGCAAGCAAATAAATGAACCACCTATAAGTCACTGACGCATCAGAAGATCAACTAAGGAGAGTAATAATGGAATCTGAACTGAAAAGAAGGTTACTTTTCTTGAGTTTCTTTTGTTTCTGCAGCAACCTTGATCAGTCTTTCCAAAAAACCTTTGTTCTTGGATACCTATAATAGGAATAAACAAGCAACAGCTAAATTACAGATAAAATGGACAGGTACATGCAAAAGGTAGCTGAAAATAAAGCATACAGGAACTTTGAAAAAACACCTGCATGTGGTATTTCTCCACTAATTGCATGATCTCATTATTGACTCCTTTGCTCTCCATTTGATCACCATGAGGCTGATTTAAAAGGTAATTTTCAGATAAAAACAAGTTAAGCATGATTCAAATGACAAAAGTACTCATCCAGGTAATATATTCCCTCAAGCGGATCAGCATTTCACACGGCACAAAACGCCAAAAGACAGAAACATGTAGATACATAGCATTATCCACAAAAGTAAAAACTACCGACATAACTATGGGATGAGACTAATGGAAAAGTTTCCATTGCAAAGAATTTCAGTAAATACATACAGACAAAAGCAATAGGCATTCAATGTACATATGTACCTACCATGGCCTCAGGGAAGAGCGCAATACTGTGAACCTCCAGGAGAAGTCTTTCATCTATACTCATGCAATCATATTTAACTTCTGAATGCCCCGTGGTCGGCATCATTATTTGGTCTCTGACTAATCCATTTATTGGATGTTCAAAGCCTGAATTTATCCCTGTCCTTATCATGTCGACAATATCATTGTCATGCTCTTCATGGTCAGTAATGCAAGATACCATGTGACCATTGAGGCCCAGGGCACTAGAATACCGATGGTTATGAAGTGGTTGGCAACTAAAACTCTTTGATTCCATTTCTCTATCTAGCTTGAGCCTTGATCCATGTGCATCATTTATGAGATCATCATTTTCAAAGCTGCCACAATCAGCCTCCTCCTCTGGAATTAGGGCCGCTATGAGCCTCTGACAAAGAGGGGTCATGTTTTGATCTGGCGCTGCTTCTTCCATCTGTCCAGCAAGATCAAGCCCCATCTGCCTTTCCCCTTCAACCAACCCAAACCCATTGGGATAACTACACCAATTATCTGTATCGGTAGCAACAAGATTTGGTGTTTGAGTTGCAGAATCAAAATTTCCCTGTAAAGTCATAAGAACAGAATCTTCAATTAGCAAAGTAGCAGAGAAACCAGAAACATCTCTCTTCACACAACAGGACTCGCCTATTTATATTCAAAGTACTACAAAAGAACCGTAGAAGTTCTTAAGAACATATAAAAAGTTATATATTTAAAGGTACATCAGGAACTCTTTTTTATCCATCTGGTATTGACAAAAGAGCGATAATTTCACGTGCCCTTGGTATAATTTGTCTACTCCTTTAAAATCTCTCCCCAGACTTCCAATGATGGAAAACTTTTCATCTCCAAACTGCATCTATTGGGAAAATTAAATAGATAAATGCAAGGAATTTGAGTTTCCATCCCAGTTGTCGAGCTGAATGATTCAATCAATTCCATCTGTAGGCCAGTAATTCTCTGAAGAATTGAGATTCATGGATACTTCCTCAATTTGCAGGGGTATATTAATGAAGAATTTCGCTCTCATCCAGAATCAGAAGATGAAAATTGGTATCTCTCGGTCATGCTTTCCTAACTCCAAATTGAATGAACCACTTAATAAAGTGATCTATTGAGGATCTCGATAACTAAAATGAACTGACGCAGCCTCTGGTCCTAGCTTAATCCAAATCTACCTAAAGCATACCTAAGTGCTTTAGACACCATAGGAAGTCACTTGGATGATGGGTGGTTCAGTCCATTTCATTCCATTCATAGGAGAAAAGTGCCTATACCAGGTTAGTTAATAGTGCTTGCAGCTGTACCAATGAAAGATATTATAAGATAATCCTTGAAACTGTACCATAATTCGAGATGGTGAACTATCTAAATGTATAATGGCAAAGAGTGAACACTCTCTTGAACCATCTCTTCCCACAATGCAGAAACAACCCATATCCAATCCTCATATGTACTGCATTTTACACAATCATGGGTCCTCAGAAACCAAATTAATTCCCTTCTTTGTCATGGACACTTTTACTCTGACCAATCCTTCATTAGTATCAAAGCCTATTAAACAATCTTATAATTGAGGAATCCCAAAACCTAAACGTGACAAGTACTAGTTTGCATTTCCCATAAAAAAGAAACAAAAAAAAAAGGATAATGAATTATCTGTGATGTCAGACATGTTACAGGGTGATCAATGGGCCTAAGTTATGCCCAAGCCCTTTAAGTTGGCAAGTACACATACTTGAGAATTCCACCTACACTAGGGGATTATCAATTTACATAGATGAAAAAGTCCAAGAGTAATAGATGAGCTTTGTCATTGAATTTCACACTTCCGATACTGGGAAGACAATAGAAGGCAGGTGCTGCAGAAATTCTTCCAGAACAATGTCCTCGTTTGATTGCAATAAAACATCTTACTCAACAAATTTATAGAAGTGAATATGTAGAATGACTAAGGACATCATCTAAATTCATGACAAATCAGTCAAATAATAGCAACTTAATAAGTTTTCCAGAAGAGGCAAGAAAGAGAAATGCCTGTTGCTTCAAATAAGCAATGTCTTCATCAAATATAAAACCAAAGACCGCTTCCATTTGCATCAAAAACTCGTTCGGGAACACATGAGCTGCAACAGAAAACCAATTTAAGTGAAAACGAAAGGCTAATGCAAAATTGAAGGGAATGCAGAATTCTTCTAACACATACATGGATTGACGACAGCATTGGCAGCAGCCAATAGCTCTTCATGCCCATCATCGGAGGCAACTAAGATAATCAACAAAGAAAAATGTGAGGATATTAGAACATCTGGGAAACATGAGGGGAGCTCAACAATATATTTATTAGAAGTTGGCCAAAAATGAAAAGAAGAAAAAAAAAGGCTGTACAAGATCAAACACAATACCCAGAAAATCTGCAGCCACATTGACTGATTGATGCCGTTGACGAGTATAGGCCTTTCTGTCAGAAAGTTTCCTAGACGTTGGACGGCCAGCTTTGCTGTGAGTAAGGTACAAATTAAGAGATCATAATCAATAGGTAACACCTAAAAGTCTCCCTGCATTAGTTACATTTCCTAAAAAGAAATGACCGGAAAGTATGTTGTACCTTTCAGTCCTGTCCAAACCAAGTTTGGTACTTTTAAGCTGTTGTGCAGTGTCCTCATTGCCAAGCTTCTCACTTGATACTGGCAAGAGGGATCTGGAGGAAGTAAAACCGCGCCCACTCCTCCCTTGCCTTCGGACACCATCTCCTAAGTCCTCCCTTGGAATTGACTTATTCTTCCTTGATGATGATACCAAAGTAGAAATCTTCTGTACAGAATGGCCAGATTTCTCATCCACTTCATCAGACTTCTTGGTTTTATCCCTTGATTTAAATTCAGCAGCCCCCATGTCCTCGCCTTCTGATAACGGGGTGGAAGATAATGGGTCAGCTTTCAATCTAACAGGCTGAGGAGAATTGCTTGCCATACGTCTGGGAAACCCCAATCCAACTTCATTTCTCACAACATCAGAACTGGTATCCATAGGAGAGGTTTCGTCATTACTGGGAACAGATGGAACAAAATTTCTTCTCCTAGCAGTTCGGGGAATTTTCTGAGGCCTTGGCCAGCAAGCAACAGGTGGAGAAGAAGATCGCCCCGATGCTGTGCGTTTGCGACTTTGTGCCCCAACAGCAACAGAAGACTTGGTTGTACAATTGGGGATCTCCCAATCATTAGACACAGTTGGACTGTTGACAACTGGGGACAACTTAGGCGCAACACCAGAACTTGATCTTGGACCTCTAACAGATGCACTCATTCTTGTGCTAGATGTAGGACTTGCAGAAGTTAAATCATCACGGGCAGTTGTCCTGGGTTTTAATAAGATAGAGAAATTGAAAATGGATGCAAATTGGACAGAATATCAAATCAACTAAAGAGTTAAACTATTAAGAAGTTCTTGCAGTGAGAAATAAAGAGAACTCTCATCATGTCAGAAACTCGAAAGTCAAGAATTAAGAAGCTATCAACTAAAACAAACCAAGATAAAAATTGGCACAGTAGAATAAGCTGATAAGATGCAAATGAGAAACCGCTTATGTACAACAAAATCTTGATATTTACAAATTTATATCTGAAGCTGAGAATATAATTCATACTTATTAACAGCTTTGAGATTTATCCGTTCCTTGTCTGAGATAGGACGATCTTTCTTGTCACGGGAACTGCTGTCCAGGTCAGCCCTAGGTAATGAAGTACGTGCACAGAAGCTATTTTGAGAGATAGCTTCTGCTTTTCCGACTCCAGGGGATCCATTACCAACTCCTGGCCTACATTAATAGGCAACAGAAAGAAAGATACATCTTGAAGTTTCACGAGAAGTACATAGTGGAAGAAAAGAGCTGGCTACTTCTTTGACAATATAACACTTGAGTTGGTGATTGCATAATAAATCACAAAAGAAAAAGGGCTTCAACTTGGCTGCTGCATCACCCCAATCAGAGTCTTTTGCCAGGCAGAGTGTTTGATGACGTGCAATTATCACCCTTGTGCCACTAGATTATTATGAAATATGCCGTGCTAATATAATGTCTTTAAGTTACTGGAAATATAATGTCTTTCAATTAGTGGAAGTTCCCATTGGGACTACAAGTAGACAAACAACCAACTCCAGGTAAAAATAGTCATAACTTGGCTTTGCAGTCTAAAATTGTGAATAAACAGATATATTGATACTGTGCAGCTTGAACCGTAGCAAGTGATGCTAAAATCTCTTGTATGTGCAGAAAATTTTAACTAAAATAACCAAAAGAGGATTTCAACCCTTTTCATACAGAATTGTAGTTGCAAAACACATTACATCTCACACAAAACTTATTAAGTATCTATGAACAATGAAGCAGTTGAATTGGTTATGCCCATGCCCATTTAATGCTAATTGCTAAGCTGGCAAGGTACCTTTGTCAGGATAAATATGCAATATCTGTGAAAAACTAAACTAATTTGAAATGTCCAATTACATATAAGCCGACTACTAGGGTTGTTGCTTCTAGTCAAGTGAATTAATTATGTCAATTCTAATTTTGTTAGGTGCATGAACTTTCAAGTTTATGCACTCTATTATATCAGCAGTTAGGATGGCTTTTTAATTCTCCTTCAACAAATCAATCCCAATGTAGAATCTGAGTTGAGAATTGTTGCCATGGACTCTTCCTCAGCACACTTTCTCTGAAACAAATGCCTAGCAAGGATAGCCATATTATCTAGATACAATTTTAGAGTTACTTACAGAATAAAATACACGCACATACCCCAACTCAGAAAACTCCAAGATTTCAATTTCATATTTCGACAAAAAAACATGATACTGTCCAATTTTTCTTTTAGAAGGTCAAAAACAACTTTCACTCCCAGCAGGATATGACATAAGCACAAGGAAGATGCCTTCAGTGATCAATCCACCATTTTCTTTTCACGCAAACTGGAGAAGAATCAATAGCATGCCATTGCTTGTAGTATCAAAAAACCAGAGATGAAAAGGAGAGAATTTAAAAAATTTACTAATGCGAAATATCGCAAAATCCTATATGGATACAGATCGATTGCTTTGCCACCACTTATCAAGTGCCTACGGTGATTTCCATCCTTTGTAGCTGAAGTATAGTCAAATAAACTTCTAGCCTGCCGAAAAAATGAAGGTGAAAGAGGATACTCCGTACAAGGGAAAGCCAAAATAATACACCTCGGCCATTACTGAGTTTACTGACTGAAACAGCAGTCTATCTACAGCAAACTTTTTACATATCCATCACGATTAACTTTGCTCGCTCTTGCTTGTGACTTGGGGCTTGCCCCAATTGTGGTATTCAGAAAGTATTGAGAAATCATGCATATAACAAAGAAATCAAGAGTAAATGTTGGTGAAACCTGAAATGCACAACCGTTTTGCAGTGATAGGAAATATCATGTACTAATAATGTTGATCTGCAATGATAATCCTTTTCCCTGGTACTTGAAATATCATTGAGTTTGTTAACACCATGCTTGGTCTATATCTATTGCTTGAGTTTATAAGGATAATGGACTTTCTGTCATTATTATTCTAAGAAAAATGAAGAAGAAAAATAGAAGCACTAGGAGGAATCTTAACCCAGAGATGAACAAAGTTGTCTCAATTCCTGAACTGCTTCCACCAACCACACTGTTTGACCATACAGAGAATGATAAGATGTACCTGAACTCATTTGACTCATTATTCAACTTTGGTCGGGCATCATTAACAGATCTTTGCTGCAATCCTTGCTTGGAATCCCGGTAACCATCGGCAGGTTTAGTGGAGGATACACCTGGCGGATAATCCGACTTTATTCCAGACCGTCTCTTCTTCATTTTAGACTTTTCCCAACCATCAACACCGATTGACAGTGTCCTTTCCTCACACTGAGGGGCACCACTATTTGCTAGCTTAGGCAGTTCCCTTTCCCTATCAGCAGGCCCAGATGTCCTTACTGATGTATTAGCCCGGGCATCCGTCTATATCAATCCAAAAGAAAATGTCAACCCACCCAATGAAACTATAGAGCAGAAAAATTTTGCAGATCAAAAAGAAGATCAGTAAGCTAATGACACCACACAAAAAAAGAAAAAAGAAAAAGAAAAAAAGGTAGAATCCACAGTTACTATTTACCCAATATGATGAGCAACATCATGAACCAAGAACACACGTAATAAGGCCCCCCTGATATTCCTATAAAGTAAAGTAGCAAGATACTGATTTAAATGCCAGTAAACGCACTTCAACCAAATCAACTCAGAATAAAGAGTCAGGCGGCAATATTTAACACAAACTAGAGCATAATTCATATATGACATTATACTAGCAGGGTATGGTCTTATACTAGCCTTCTCCACGTCCTAACAATGTAGAAAAAAGAGGCAAACTACAGGTTAACAGGCATATTGATTTATCTAATGATAAATAGAATTAGCTTGTTTATCATAATAGTGTCAACAAAAAATCTTTATCTGCGTTCGTTCAGCGACAAAATTAGCCATCTTAGGTGCCAAGGCTTCAGCTCGTAGAGGTTCATCAGTGTTATGTTTGCAACGGTTCCACAGCTGTGATCTCTTTGTCAACTGCTGCTATTAAGCCATAGGGCCACATTGCCACATACACATTTGGTTTTACAACACCAATGAGGAGGAAGAGACGACTATAATCAAACTAACTCAGTTTATTTGGTTTTGGATTTTATCATACACAAATACTTGTGTGATTATGCTCTATGTTAATACTAACTATATTCAAGTAAGGTAGACATATCCGTCGAAAAAAATTCAATTGCTTGATAAAAAGAATAAAAAGTAAAACAAGAGAGAAATTTGGAACCTGGAATGAACCTAGAACTTTTGGATTCCACTGGTTCCAGTTTCAGGGTGGTAAAAAGGCAAACAATAGGTTTCAGGTTCAAAAATTAGGAAATGGGGTCCATAGGGTAGGTTCAAGGTAAGGCAAACACCCTAGCCACCATGGAACCTTGACAACCATGGTATATATTATAATGGGTTATGTTTCAAATGGGACCCGGACAAGATAAATTAAACATGTTGAGCTGGAATTAGTTATTTAAGTGGACATTTTTTCACTTAACACCACACAAACACATATTGCCATGGCTCTCCCAATTACATGGATGAAAGAAAATCTAATGGATACAGAGTTTTAAAACAACCGGCAATATTAGCATGAAAATGCTCCATCGCGACTAAATAGGTGAAAAATAAATAAGAAACGACACATTAACCAGGCATGAGAATTGTCATTGTTGAATATATTAGCTTCATTCATAGCAGAACTAGAAGATCGCCAGCCAGCACTAAGAGGCTAAATGCAAATTATAGCTAAAGCACAATCAACTCTATAAAATTTAAAAATAGCTCATCGGAAAGTAAACCTTTGCATCCACTAATGAGGTCCGAGTGCGTTTATTTGGAACTGAGCCTTTAGTCCGTTCCTCGGACTTTTGCTGGCCAAGCTCAAAAGCACCAGTGCTGGCGTTATTTTGGGTTCCTATCTTAGCAAGGCCCGATCCAACCATAGATCGGTCACTTGATATCATGGCACCAGAGCGATCATTGGAAAAAACATCAGGACGAGATCTCTTCTTTGTTGATAGACTAGGGAAAAAGTCGTTTAGTATCAATAATGCATCGCCAAACATTCTCGCTCGTTCCCTGCCAAATAAAGCACTTTTACCAACTGATCCGATTTTCAATTTTTAGAATGAGATACACAACGAACTACCTGGCTTTATTAGAAGTTTCACGCAAACCAATTCTGATTCGTTTAAGCTCCTCCAGAGATGGCTTGCCTTTTGAAATGCTTAAAGGAGCATCATCAACTGAAAAGCCCGGAGCAACACTTATACCTCGTTTTAAGTCACCTTGTTTATTAGACCTATAATCCGCAGCCATCAATTTCGAATCAAATGGTAAGCGTTGGAAGAAATTCATAACTTCCGCCTGTGGTGTTGAAGAACTGTTCCTTGACATTGAATTCTCCATGCTCTCACGAAAGCTGCCTGACCTCTCCATTGGAGTTGCTATGTGGGATCCACGCGACCCACTGCCATATAGTGACCTATCAGGGCTGCTAGAAGACAGATCAAATTTACTGGATGATGCCATTGCACCAGCTTCTCTAATTCATCAATGTCACATATCTGATAAGCAGACTGAAACATGACAAAACTGCAATGCTGGTGGACATAAGGATCAGTTATATGCCCTCAAGTAAAACGTACAACTTTGTCACCTGAAATGTTAGTAGGAAAGCAAATCGTCAATAACTTTGAAAGAGCATAACACTGCTTCTATCACTAAGGATTGGACTAATATCAAAGACTAATATATGATCCAGAAACTGCCAATGCAGGTTCAACCGACAATAAGTTCGAAAAATTATCTTATAATATAGAAAAGGTCAGAAAAGCAGACAGAAAATCTTCAGTCATCTTCCATTGTTTGGATAATCACTTCACTAGAGCCGACAACAGATTTGAAAGGGTGCATCAAGTCCTCCATCTCTTGGCACCTCGGTGAAGGGGGATTTAACCATTCTCAACTAATCATGAAAATATATCTCTAAAACAGTAGCTTCTAATCAATATTGATAGATGAACATTTCTAACCAAAGTAAAAAGTTAAGTCCACAGAGTACTCTGGCTATACAACTACTGTTCAGCTAAATCTAAGGCAACAGATTGGAGAAAGCTCTTCAGCAAGAAGTACAACAATAAAACAAGAAACTGCTGATACCAAGAATCAGGAGATGCCATAACATTACTGAATCTGCATAACATAATTCTAAGAACTATATCTAATAAGTTGATTGCTGTTAAGGAGAAATTATTCAACAGTGTTCTGAACATAAATTGGACCATCCTTTCCAGCCATTTATTCAACGTGTCATCTCTCTTCTGCCATTAAAATTTTCTTATTTTCAATTTAATCACATACTGATAGTATCTATCTTGTATTGTGTTTGATTACAAACCAGCAATAAATGCTTCATTCTTTCAGGAAAAATGACTAATGAACAAGGAAACGACCAGTGCACTGATGCAAGTACACAACCTATTCTTGTGGTTAATTAAGTTGAGTCAAATGCTCAGCATCCTAAGTTGCAGATGCTTAAGTGTTTATTCTACAAAAAATTGTCCTGATGTCCTGTCTCATTTTTAGTTAAAAATTCTTCTGCTTCACTAGCATGTGTGCTTTCCATTGCTCTTAGCATCATTCTGTCACTCCCACTTCTACTTGTTATTTCAATATGATCACCATTACCATGAGCCGATCATCAGGGATGCAAGATCCTATAATCTCTCAGCATTGGAAAAATTATAAGACATCCAATCTGCTCAACTTTAAAGCTTATTGACCCTAGTTCCATAGTTTACTATGTTATCCTGGTGTGGTTCTTTAGATCTTTTCGGTGCAACTTGTAGATGCACAAAGTGTTTTGCTGTTCAACATTTCTTGTTCTGAGTATCAGCACTGTAACTTCCGAAAAAATACCCACCGAAAGAGATTTTTTCACTTATGCAAATGCATACTATTAAGCATGAGACTCGGGCTAGAAGCAGAAGTATGCTGCATAGATATCACCTGAAAATGTATGTAAAATGAATGTTGCTTTCACATTGTATGTCTAAAATCTCATCAGAGTAGTCATAGCACCCCACATTTTGAATCGGAACAAATATGAGTTTTAAGATCAAACTTTTGTAAATTGAGATCCCAAAAACAAGGAGCTTCCTGGCACTCCATCTAAAGATGATCTAGATAATGACAGTGGGCCACATTCAAACCCCTATCTGCCTATACAATAAGTCAAACCGGCAGAGAAAAGTCCATGTCAATGCGATCAAACATCAAGCAAAAGAGCAACCTTAGTATTTCCCATTTAGGGTAAGAAATTTATGTTCTCAACTTGATAATGCCAACAATCAACTCTTGCATCGACTTCAAACACTATTTCAGCCTTGACAAAGCAACTAAAGCCCAAATGGCCAAGAGATACGTAGATGCATTTCAACAGGCACTTAATGGTTTCTTTCCTTATTCTACTGCTGCTACAATCCTCAGCAATAATGTAACCCCATTACCCTTCAACATAAAAACTAATACTAAATATCTATAATCCCACAAACTTCAGTGCAACATCAGGATTTAACCATTCGCAGCAACAATTTACACGTGCTCGCTCCCTATTAAGCATGCACGACACAAGCATTAACACTTCGCTCTGGAAAGATCACATTTCTTTTTCTCTATTCGGGCTGACAATAGCTTGCCAAAAATTTACTTCCCTTCTCTGCTCAGTTCAAGTTCAAAACCCCGCCCTCTTCCCACCACTTAAATCAGAGAAAAAAACATTTCCACACACTCAAAACACTGCGTCACCCGGAACTCGGCCGCCACGTTTCCTTAGGAAACGCATTCATTCAAACTCCAGTCCAATCACAGCTGAACACGCGAAAGCTCCGTCCAAATTATACCGAGCATTTAAAGCCCCCCCTCCCCCGGCACACCCCGAAAACACGAATTGCAGATGCTGCCACTCGAATCGACAGCAAAATGCCGGAAGCAAGTGCCGGAATCCAGCTCAACACACCGAAAACCAGCTCCCGATCGAAGAATCAAACCCTAGGACTTCAATCGAAGTGAGCAGCTAAAATCAATGCCAGAATTCACCTCTTCAATCGGGACGCCGGATGGGGTGGAGAAAACGACGGAACGAGCTCGCTCGATTCCGGCGGCGGAGGAGGAGCGAGCCGAGCGCGGCTGCCGGGGGGAAACGGGTCCGAATTGCGGCTCCGGAGCTCCGAATCGGAGAGGTTCGTACGATGGCTATGGAGGTCGAAGCCACCCTTCTCTTCCGCCTGGAGTTTTGATCGGCAATGAACTGGCCCGCGCCGAAATTACGCTCCTACCCCTGTTCGGCATCGCTTATATTGGGAAATAATTCCCCGGCGCCGAGACATTTCTGGAAATTTTGGGGAAAATATTTCAGCTCATTTAAAATGGGAACTCCCTGACTCACATGAGTTAGGCTATACCAAGATGCAATTATTTATCATCCTAAAAAATAAAATGATTTGTTATTATCATAATTCTTCTTCGTTTTTAGGATATTACTCCTTCCCTCCCAAAAAAGCTCGAATTGGAGTTGGAAGTTTCATCACAGCACGAGCAAATTCTTTTTTGATATTAATAATGAATTGCGAATTTAATTCTTAATATTGTCGTCCCTAATTTATCGTTAATAAGAGCGTCTGCAGTTGTGCAATTGGAAGAACATAATCGAAAGGGCAGTAATTTGCTCTATGTTGAAAAGGTGTTGAGATTACTTGCTTAACTATGCAAATTGGAGTGCGAGCACCGTAAGTAATACCCGTATTTAGATGCTGATACATTTAACATAGTCGAGATGCATATAATTAGAGGGTGAATCTTCGTTTAAGATAAACACACTCAAAGAATAGATCAATGTATCAATATCAATTCTTAAATCTGAATGTTGTGACCCACACAACATCATCATCTTTTTAGCTTTTGAAATTTCATGAAAACCTAAACAAACATTATTTACTGATATTGAATTTCACGAGATACAATTCTACTTCCTCTTATTTTCAGTGTTTGGTCACATAGAAAGAGAGTTTTCTTCCCCGAGCTTCGAGATTAGTAACTTCTATGGTTTTTTTTTTTGAAAAAAAAGGGAACGCTTTTTTTCCTTTTCTTTTTTGGAAGGAATTCAAAGAAAATGAGCACTAATTGGAATTAAGGTTCTCGAAGCGCAGCTCAGCTTCACGGCATATTCCACAGTCGGACCGATGCGAAGAACGAACTGGATTTCTAGTTTTACCGGTACAAAAGTTCAACGGAAAACTGCCATTTTGTCAAAAAGGGAGTGTAGCGACGGTGACAACCGCGAGAAATAGTTTTTATTTTTTTCCTTTGCAATAATTTTAAAGTTTGTCGTTGTGGCTGGCCCATGTTTTGTCCTAGGTCGAAAGGTCCGAGCGACATCGACAGTTGCAGAGAAGTCCAACAACCATCGTCTCCTCTAGCGAAAACAATCCGCCCAAGCTCAACTGCTTCCGACATCTCGGCCCGGGTTTTCTACGGTCCCTCGAAGGACCGATCCACCTTCTTAAAAGGCCGTCTCGCCGCAGTCCGTTTGGCCACGTCTCTCTAGAAACCGGCATGGCATCACGCGGCATGGCGACCGATGATGCCCGCTGAAGAAGTGCATTGGGGGCTATTAAGCAAGCGGCTAAGCAAAGGGAAAGAGAAAAGAAAAAATCATAACTCTAATGTCAAAAACATCATATGTCGTCTGCAGTATTCCTAAACCCGAATCTAAGTACATCGAAAAAAGAATATGATCGAAACCAAAAATACATCAAGAGGCCTCAAAAAAGAAAGAAAGAAGCAGAGATTCTACAGTGTACTACAGGTATCGAGCCCTTATTGTGATGTTTTGCTTTTCGGTCGGCCGGCCGGCGAGCGGACCGGGACCGGTCGTCACGGGCGAGCCATGGACTCGACCTGAGAAAAGGGCTCTCTCAGCTAGCAAGAAACATCAATGAACAAACTCGCTGTACAACAACACGCCGCACGCCAAGCCGACGACAAACTATAGAAAGGCGGTCACGGCCGGGCCGTGGTGCAGCAGATTGTGGGCGATGTGGTCGCGGGCCTGCTGGGCCGTCGCCGACCTCACCGCCTTCTCGGCCACCATCTCGTCGTCGACCAGCGCGAACCGCTCCGCCTCCGTCACCGTCTCCCCCCGCGCCTCGCAGATGTTGTGCAGTATGCAGCAGGCGCCCAGCACCACCGGCAGGTCCTGGAGCTTCACCTCCGTCCTCTTCTGCAGGCACGCCCACCTGCTTTTCAGCCTCGCGAAGGCCTCCCTCCCGACCTGCTGGACCGCCCCGACCCGCTCGTTGAACTCGTGCTGAGCCCACGTTTGGTTCTTCTGCGTGTAAGGCACGAGGACCCAGTCCGTCAGCGGGTGGCCCGAATTGCCGACGATCCAGAGGTCTCGCAGGAGGCCCTTGCTCGCCCTCTGGTGTAGGGCCGAGTTCTCGAGGACCTTGTCGTCCGTCATCGAGCCGGGCCACCCGATGCAGAGGTCGGTGAAGGCGCCGCGGTCGTCGACCACGCCCTGGACGGTGATCGAGTAGGACGTCCTCTGGTTACGCTCCGTGTGCCGCTTGTTGTAGTAGTCGGCGACCCGGGTCTTCGGGGCGATGATCGGCACGTGGGTCGTGTACATTGATCCGGCCACGTTCGGGATGCCGGAGACCGACTCGAATCGGCGCTTGATGTGGCCCAATTGGGGCTCCTCCGGCCACTGGACGAACTTGGGCATCAGGACGTCCTTGATGGCCGCGCACACCTCGAGGACGAGCTTGTGGCAGGTGGAGATGCCGAGCCCGAACCGATTGGACACGAGCCGGAGCGGCTCGCCCGTCGCGAGCCGCCAGATGCAGACGGCCACGCGCTGCCGGACGGGGACGGCCTCCCGGAGCGCCGTGTTCTTCTTGGTGACGGCGGCGTCGAGCTCGTCGCAGATCATGTCGAAGGTGGCCCGGCTCATCCGGAACGCGGCCCGGAACTCCTCGTCGGGGACGTCGGGCCGGTTCAGGTTGTCCCACCACTCCTTCTTGCGGTCCTTAACCCACAGCCTCCGGGTCGATCCGCCCACCGGCTCGACCGGCTCGGGGGAGCCGCCGGCCGCCGCCGCCGCCGCGGGGGGGCGCCGGGCTCGCTTGTTGCCGCCGCTCTTGCTCTTGGCCTCGTCGGGACCGGGAAGGACCTGTTTCTGCTGCGGGGTCTCGTCGACCCGGACCCACTTCTGGTCGTCGTCTTCGGCTACGGCGTCCACGTCGAAAGAGAAGAGGGAGGCGAAGGCCGGGATGGCGGGGGAGGCCTTGGAGGAGTCGGAGTCGTCGTCGTCGTCGCCGGCGCCGTCGAGGCGGCGGCGCTTGAAGGGGTTAGAGAAGAGGTCGAAGGCGTCCATGTCGAGCTGCTGCTGCTGCTGGAATAAGGCGAAGATGTGGGACAGGTCTTCCTGGTTGAATAACGGGGAGGAAGAGATTTCCATTGCTGATGGGGATCGAAGAAGAAGGCGGTGGTCTGGATTGAGGAAGGATTGGAGTTTAAATACCGGCGGAGGGAAGCGTGTGCGGCAGTGGGAACGCGGTGTTTGACGGTGATTTGACCCTCTCTCTCTCCGTGTGGTGTTGACCGTGTTCTGCTGCTTCGTGGCTGGGGCGAATAAAAATTAAAAAAATCTCGAAAAGGTGGGCAGGGGAATTTTCACGCGCATGCGAGGGCGTTTCGGACTTTTCGCTAGCGAGTTTCTAGTAATTTTTGTAGGTTATGTATTTTCTTTGTGATTTTTGGGAATTTTCGTTGATTTTTCTCTTCTTGAAGCCGGAGAGTTTAGTAAGAAAAGGTTGTCGAGCTCATCCGCGGTCCACTTAAAGTACATCCGTTTCGATGGAGCCTTTTCCTTGTTATTCCAAGAGAAATTTTGTAGCCCGATATTGACCAAAATCTTTTAACGACAATTAGATCATAAAGCGTCTTGAGTTTGAACTCCCGAGCAAAACTCGGTCTGAATTGAATAACGTAGACTCTCTGCTTATTTGAATTGACAACCAAATTTAGCGAACTGCACCGATCATCAATTAGAAGAGGTACTTCCAGAATAATCAAGAAGATAATAAGTTTGACTTGGACTTTGAATCGACATGGGACCATGTATGTGTCGTATGTATACTTGTTAGGTGCGTGCCTTTAAAGAGTTGTCATGAGCATAAGAGGTTTTGACTTTAATAATTATGCTAACAAACCAAAATATTATTACATGATAAATTGGAGGTTAAATATTGTATGATATTATGAGATGTAATTGGAGGTTAGTAACCACTCAGAAAGTGTTGGACTACCAATCATGTCAACTTAATTGTGTATAAATTCGATGTCCAATTCATTTTTAGATTTTTTTATAATGCTTACATCCGATCGTTTATTTTCGCAAAAATACCATACCCTAATTTCACATAAACCGACGCTTTAGAACACAACGAACTTTTGTCAAAAGTTTTTTCCAAAAAATTCAGACTTTTTAGTTGAAAAATGCACAGCGACATCCCGGAGCATGTAGACGATCCAAACCCTAGCTAATCCAGAAATAGCTGATGGTTCTGATGACGTCGGCACATAAGAAAAGGAAAAAACGTGAGAAGCTTCGTGGCCAGAAACATTTAAAAAAATTAAAAAGAAATTCGAAAGTGGAGATCTAGCGGATAACTCCTCCTCCGGTTGGAAGCGACAAAAAAGGCCGGGGAGGAACATTGACTCGAACCCTAGGAATCCTCTTCATTTCGAGGAAGCCCATGATTAGGACATCTGCACATGTTTTTTTAACCTTAGTTGCTTCGAATTCTCCTTCATCTTTCTTTCTTTTTTTCTTTCTTTCTACCCCGCTTTGACTCACCGACCACCTTTTTTTTTTCTTTCTTTTTTCTTTTTTTCTGTGCTGAGCAACTGTCGATTTGATGGAATGAAGGAATCGAAAGATTGGATATTTTTAAATACGGTGCCGGAGATTGATGAACCTTCCTGCTGATTGCGTGAGAGCATTTTTTTAGTCTCTAGTCGAAGACTCGAAATTCTTCCTGAGCAGCAAGATTATGCCCTTTTCTTCCACCACCCATTTTTCTAGATCGCCCTCTTTTCTCCATTCATGGCATAAGAGACGGGGGAGAAAGCGATAAATGTGGAAAATAATTCATGCAAAATGATTAATTTGAATAATATTTTTCTCAAAAATAACCTCTCACAAAAAAAAAGTACTGAAAATATATATATATTTTTTTCATTTTGAAAACATCTAAACATAAATTATTATCGATAATGAAATATTTTAATAATCATTTTTAGAAAAAGATTCATATTACGCGAAACAATAGAAATTTTATTTGTTATTTTCCCCTCCTTTGAGGTAGTAATTTTCTTGGGAATGCCCGCCATTTGACTCTTAGCCAACCCTTGGATTTTCTCAAGAATAAAGAAGAGACAAATTCCGCAACTTGGAATTTGAATTTAACTTTTGCCACTAAGCACTTGAAAATTACAAACATACGGATGCTCATACATAGATTTAAATATACTCATGTTTTCTTATTTCTGACATTTTTTCTTATAATTAGTTCCGTAGAGAACGTAATAAGTAGTTTCTTGAAGCTGAACAACCAGCAATTACAGATTATTTTCATATCTCCAATTGAATTTAAGTAAACCGCTTCAATGGTATTTAAACAAAAACAAGATGTTACCAATTCGAGCGCTACTTAGTGGCTTAGGTTCATGACATATGAATCTATTGCTCAACTTCAACCATGATTTAATTGCGTATCTACATCCCCGAATTAATAAACTTGTGCAAAGTCTTGCGAGCCTATATTTGGGTATGGTGTTTTCGCTCTAAAGTATAGTATAACCTATCTCACCCCCAAAATATACAGATACCCGTATGTAGATCTAAATGTACTTATATTTCTTTAATTAAAAAGAAAAAAAAAACTATCTTACCCCCACAGCCTTTATAACAAGATAGAGCTTATTTTTAATGATTTCATTAATAAGTAGACTCGTGCATCTCGTCAAAATATATTTTCATTTACGAAAATATTTATATATAAATCATTATCGATAACGAAATATTTTAATAATCCTTTTTATAAAAATATTTATATTACACAAAACAATAAAAACCTTATTTGTTATTTTTCCCTCCTTCGAGGTAGTAATTTTCTTGGGGATGCCTGCCATTTGGCTCTTAGCCAACCCTTGGATATTCTCAACAGGAGACAAATTCCGCAACTTGGAATTTGAATTTAACTTTTGCCGCTAAGCACTTGAAAATTACAAACATATGGATACTCATACGTACATTTAAATATACTCATGTTTTCTTATTTCCGACTTTTTTTTTTGTAATCAGTTGTGTAGAGAACGTAATAAGTAGTTTCTTGAAGTTGAACGACTAGCATTTACATATCATTTTCATATCTGCAATTGCATTTAAGTAAACAGCTTCAATGGTATTTAAACGAAAACAAGATGTTACCAATTCGAGCGCTACTTAGTGGCTTAGGGTTCATGACGTATGAATCTATTGCTCAACTTCAACCATGATTTAATTGTGTATCTACATCCCCAAATCAATGAACTCGTGCAAAGTCTTGCGAGCCTATATTTGGACATGGTGTTTGCGCTCTAAAGTATAGAATAACCTATCTCACCCCCAAAAATACAAATACCCGTATGTAGATCTGAATATACTTATGTTTCCTTAATTAAAAAGAAAAAAATACTTACCCCCAAAGCCTTTATAACAAGATAAGGCATACTTTTAATGATCTTATTAACGAGTAGACTAGTGCATCTCGACAAAATATATATAATGAGGAAATTGTTGATTTTGGAGTATTGGGTACACATCTAGTGTGCCTGAGCTAGTTTCATAAACCGTTCGCTGCTACTTAAGCAAGAGTAAAAAAGCATTTTTTTTATATATCTCTCGTTAAAATCTAAAATATTATTCGAATTCCAAAAAAATCACAAAAAAAAAATCACGTTAAAAATGAATCTGGCGTACATACAATTTGTTTTCTTTCTCGAGCCGGACACGGCATCGCGGCCCAAATCAGGAAGAGGAGCAAGTCAATCAATCGATTTGGCAGACGTGGTGGGAGCCGACAGGTGCCAACGATGCGCCGTACGACGTGAGGGATGAGATGAGATGAGCCGAGCAGTCGACTTACGTTGTCAATGTGCAGCACGCCCCAGCCCCACCACAGCAACGCCCCGAATCGCCCTCCCTTTCGACATCGGGATTTGGTGCCTAGCGGGGCGGTCGTTGTCCTGACCCACGTCACTGCTGACGTCCGAACGGCCCCACTTCTCCCTCGCTTTGTGACGCCACGGAGCCCGTCACCCGCGAAGGGAAAGCGAGGTCCAAGGAGGCTCCGACGCCTTTTCCCGTTTGGCCAGCAGAAAGTCCATCATTTGCGCTGACGGAATCTTTTCGCTGGGGAAAAAAGGGCCCCGAGAGCGACTCAATCGCGAGGCTAGTAGTCAATGGGTAGCGAAAGCGCCCATCGTTTGCCCAATTTACACGCGAGCGGAAGGGAAATCGATTGAGTTTCGGATGACGGCCGGCCGACTCGGATTGTGAATATTGTGGATGGGTGAATGTAGCGGAAAGCTTCGACGGGTCTCATGTTTTGCGTCGTTTTCGCGAACATGGCGTATCTATCTCTAGGATGCATGGTTTATATGAAGTGAGTTTTCATGCAATTTTAAGAGAAAATCGAATTTGGAAGCGACAGATTAACTGTGCATTTTGATTTTACCGGGTGCTGAATTACCAACCATTTAATACTAGCACGTGCATTGTCGGAGTGACTTTCCCCACTTTTGATGATGACCCTCAATCTGTAGCATTGCATCGCTTTCAATCATTTCCAGAATTTGCAAAATCACCGATGCCGTGAAGATCGTGGAAGACCCTCTACACCTGTTTTTATCACGTGTTCTTTTCTTCTTTTTCTCCCCAATAATTGCGCCCCCCAAAACATGTTTTTATATAACAACTTTCCAAAAGTAGCAGCAGAGTCCTAAGCAGCAAGAGATAAGAATCCACCCTTAGATTTCGGTAAAAGCAAAAGATTATAAAATTAGGGTCCACAAAGGTGATTTTGGATCCATAACCGCGACAAAGTTCAGATTCTCGGACGGTTCCTGCTTGAGCCAAGGATCCGCTACCAACTCTTTTCATAAGACAATAGGATTAGAAGAAGCACGGGGAAAATGTATACGCACATGACAGGATCTATTCACAAGCCAAAACTAGCGCGCACCGGACACCTGCTCGCCCCATGATTTGGTAGAGTTAACGTCATTCTCGATGGGGTATGGTGACTTAATGATCTGGACGTCATTCCCCACTTCGTGATGTCTGGCATCTCCCGAGCTCTTTTTGAACCACTAGGACAGATTTTATTAAAAAGAATTAGCTTGATACAGAAGTTAATCAATCTGGACACGATGCCCAAGACACTAATAGTGAACAGATCCCTGAATATGCCTGGAAATGGTTAAAATGAAAGCGGGGGAGTAATTTCACATGGTAAAGAAACAAGTGGTATCATCACTGTATGACTATATACAATATTCCTCATCTTTCAGGCATTTCTATAGGAGAGAAAACGGAAGAATAATGGTCTTATCCTTCCAGAGAACAGCCTACTATAGAACTATTTACAGTCTTACAGACATAATAAAAGCAAACGCGTTACAGAAAACTACTTCAGATCAATCATGATTCTCTTTGATAGTCACCCGGGATCTCCAGTCATGTATGGCGGAACGTAAAGTGTGGTTGGGTACAAGAACCATATGCTGGAGCCTCTTCCTGGTTACTGGGGATACGCTGTGCTTTTCAAGCCATGCCTTTATTGCTCTGTGCTCGTAGGTGAAACCATCAGCAGCAATATATGGATCCTGCATCACCTCCTGCAAGATTTGCAACAAACCGAGTTAGGTTGATGGCTGGGCATGTGATTAAAATGAAAAATAAGACCTGCTTATGTGATGAAAGGAGAAAAGGAAGAATCGTGAGTGTAGAGGGAAATCGTCACCTGAAGGATTGGACAAAAGTAGTGGCTCGGAGCACATGCGCTCTCTCTTCCAACTCTAGCATTAGCATTTGCGAAATCAGCCAGCTTCTTAAGGACTGGTAAGACTTCATTCTCAAGATCTGGTCTATCCCTGCACCTAAGTTTCGAACATTCGAGAGCAATTTGAGCCAATTCCTGTGTTTCAGCAACTGGCCAATCTTTGACGGTATTGTCCAGAATGCTTGCAAAGGTGCCCCTTTCAATGGCCTCCTCAGCTTTCAATAGAAGTCCATTTGGGTGACGACCCATCAACAATTGAAGAATAATAATTCCAAAAGCATACAAATCCGATTTGGGTCGAACAGTTCCTGTTCTTTGGTATTCTGGATCCATGTAGTATATTGTACCTGCCAACACAGAGTCCCTATATTCCGTAATGTTATCAGGAACTACATCAGAAATAAGTTTGGCCAATCCAACATCCCCGATCTTGCTCACGTAATTTCTGCCCAAAAGGATATTTCCAGGTTTTAAATCCCTATGTACGATGGGAGCAGGTTTCGAGTTATGCAGGAATGCAAGTCCACAAGCAACTTCAAAAGTTATCCGGAACCGAACAAACCATGGAAGAGATGGCTTGCCATTCTGCTGGTAGATGTACTCCTCCAAGCTTCCATTTTCCATGTACTCATAAACCAGGCCACGACTCTCTGGGCAGGCTCCGAGTAGCAGAACCAGATGAGGATGCCGAAGTTGGCTAAGAACCTCAACCTGCAAAGGATGGGGAGAACAGCAGCAGTCGCTGACAATGATCAAATTCACTTGAAGCTCCACAAAGTGGAATGAATTCATTGAAGAAGATCGCATCTAAACATTAAAAAAAATAAAATTCTATAACCTTTGTTCTAATAGAGACAATAGTACGAGTAGAGGAATAGATGATTACATCGACCCTAGCTGAAGGCCAATTCTTATAGAAGAGATGTATGACGCAGTTCCATAAGTAGTAACAGAGAAGTCCTAAGAAGTAAGAAGTCCCCAGTAAAATATAGAAAAGCTAGGTTGCTTCACAGATGAAGTAAATTTTCGGACGAAATGCGTGATATTAACCTAGACATGGATGAATTAGCAGACGAATCACTCAACAGAAATCTTGCACATGATGAAACTACAGTCAAGGATCAAGAGGTGAAAGAGGAAGGGTCAGGTCAAAGGGACACCTCTCTCAGGAATTCCTCTTTCCTCTCACAAGCATCTGATCGCAGAACTTTAACAGCCACAGGAGTATGATCCAGATTGCATTTGTAGACTTTCCCATATGCTCCTTCACCAATCACGTTGGTTTCAGAGAAAGAATTTGTCGCTATCTCTAGTTCATCCCGGGTGTACTTTCTATACCTCTTATCGCTCAAGAGAAGCATATCAATAATTTTCTGTTTCTCTAAGGACTCTTTGCGGGCATTCAGTTCAGCAATCTGCCTTTCGTAACCCTCTTTAGCAAGCAAACTCTTTGCATCTTCAACCTCCTTTAAAGTTTCCATATATTTAGCTCTCTCTTCAGCAGCAAATTTCCTCAAAGTCTCTTCTCTTTGTAAGGCAGAATTCACTCTTCGAGCTTCTTCCCCACATTCAGAAGAAAGTTCTTGAACCTGAGAATTTAGTCACGAGAAATTGTCAAAAAAATCAAGGGTAAACAAGAGATCTTCCAGATTTCCTAGATCAGATGATTTCTTTGACTTTGTGCCAGGTCCTTGAAGACTATGTCATTTGCTCATATTTCTGGTTCTCAAGACACTTGCGATTTACAATCAATAGACAAGCATCCTGTGAATCCCATCAATCATTCTGATTTTAATAATAACTTAGAAGTTGACTGGGACAATAGCAAAATTTGAAAGCAAGATCTTTATCATTTGTTTCACACTTTCATGTTTTCAAAAGTTTGCATGAAACATGTCCGGTTAAACTAATGAAACTAGTCATGAGGTTTTAGTTCTATTAAATAATTGACAAAAACCTTGTTTTGGGCATGGACCAACTCTTCACAAGCCCGTTCATACATAAAAATCGTGTTCTGCAACTCCCACCGCAGCTCCTCTATTTCAGCCTGTACATCTGACTGCAAAATGAACACTGCACATGAACCATTACTCAGAAAAAATAAACCTTAAATACTAAGATTCTCGGGGTTGGAAAAACTCAAAAGGCCACCTGCTCAGTTGGTCTAGAAGCCATCGATGTGCTTTGCTCGACGAAATCTATTTCACGTGCATCTCCTATATACGAATGTCTACTGTCTTGATCTACATTAGCACTGTCGGGGTAATCTGTATGACCTGAAGCTAGTGCAGTCACAAAGCTAGGCTCTGATGGTGGTGATCCTCTGATGCTATCATTGAAGTCAGATTCTCCACACAAAGAATTGGCACAGGATGTTGGGTAACTGGATCCATCAAAAACATCTTTGTGGTTTGTTTGAGCCAACATACCATGACCAGAACCTTTATCTGTACGAGGGAAGATCAGACTATCTTTCCACAGCAATTCCTCTGGTAAACGAGGAAACAAATCCTACAGGAGTAAACTACCTGATTTGCTGACAATGTTGTTCCTAGATATAACATAAACATCACAAGTTTCAGGAGCACAGGTAAGAACAGTTGCAGGTACCGCTGCTCCTTCAGCTTCCTAGCAAGATGAACAAATTGTTAGGATTTAACCATGAAAGTGAGAGAAGATTTAGCCTAAAAATAAAAAGGTGAGAAGACACGGACAAAAAAGTTCAGCAAACAATTGCAATAAATTTTACATGAACAATTACATGCTTATAGTATGCCTTGCATGCACCCAAACGCAATTCCAAGCTTGGAGCAAATAGCTCTATAGGTTTCAGAGATGAGTCTCAATCTGATGAAATAATACCATCAGCATAGATAAAAAGAGCTCAAACAAAATGGAATTAAGAGTAGCTTGACTCTAATTCATCTACTCCTTTGAAAATATGGAAATATCCACTTCCATAAATGTATGTTCAGAATCAGACGCTCTGATTAAGTCTTACAACCAAAAACACCATAAATCTTTTTATAAGGGACCTGTAAGAATAGAGATCATCTTCCCACCAAATTACTCACAGTACCTTGCAAAAGCATTCGATGAGCAGGAACCCAGAACTAGATTATTTATTCCCACGTTTGACACAAATTGAAGGAGTGCAGCCGCAGGATTGTCATCTTCTAGCACCAAAGTTTCCACCTACCAAATGCATAACATCGAATTTTTAAAAAAATTGCTGCCTTCAATGATCTTCAGGAAACTCCACGGTACAGCTATAGTCGTACTTCCTTATTCAATTTCCTCAATTTCTCAAACTACCTTATACAGCTTATCTCAATTCTAAATTCATTTCAGATTTGTGACCGCAGATCTCCTACATTTCCCCCAGAAAACTTACACGTATCGGTTTCTCAGATAGCATCGACTGAGCTCAGTACATAATTCCCACAATTAGAGCTCAAGTCAATCTCTATTCAACGTTAATACTTGATTCTAACCAAAACGGAACACAAGCTGAACAAGCGAAACTCACCTTCCAAGGTTTGCACAGTTTCTTAAACGGAACGAACACCTGCTCGTACTTCACTTTCGTTTCCTCCACGTACATCGCCACCACACTGTCGTCCAATTCCGCCACCGGTATACGATCTCCGCCTGCGAGGAACACAGCATTGAATCGAAACGATCGCGCGTTGACTCGGTCAATCAACACCACAAGAGTCTACGGCCATAAGAATTGCCGTCAAAACAACGAAAGGCGCGTGTCAACGTGATGCGCGGGCGGTCGCGGAACGTACTTGGAGTGGGGATTGAAGTGACTCTGGGCATCACGTGGACCAGGACGAACCGATCGGCTCCCGGCATGAGATTCTCGACGGCCCAACGGACGGCGCGGCGGCTTCCTCTTCCTCCTTCGAAGCCTCTTAAGTCGCCTTTCACCGCCACCGCCACCGCCGTCGTCGCCGGCGGAGGGCCACGGTCGCCACCACCGGTGGTGCTCATTTCGCACCAAAAGGCGCGCTCGTTTCGCTGTGGAGAGAGAAAGGGGATGGAGGGAGAACGGTGAAAGACCGATTTGACCTTTGTAGGGAAGGAGCCCCTGGGTGAAAATGGGCCAGGAATTACGAAGCGGGCCGGAAATTTGGGCTTAACAAATGACGGGCCGATGAGGAACGATGAGGCCCAAACGAACGGTGCTTGCTTTTTGCATGCTAACATCAAAGCGAAGGGTTCCATTGAAAGAAAGCCCAGGATTATTCAGTTTTCCTTGAAATATCGAGAGATTAATTCTCATTATTAGGAAAAATGATAACTCTAATTGGCCGTTAAGAATTCCATAGTTCGCACCTTGCCCTATAAAGAAGTTGTGTTATCGGTTATGAGAAGCATACTTTATCATGATATACCATACCAGTGTGCGTTAATCCTAGTCCTTGATTATGGATGGCTCTCAAGGGGACATATATGGTTCCTAGTTCCACATGAGGAATTGGATTGCTCCAAGAGACTGGTCAAGATTTCTTAATTTTATTATATTTTATTATGAAGCAAACCCTAATCAATAAATTATTTTCTTCTCTTTTAATGTTGGGAAACTTCAACTTGTAGGGAATAGAAGAAAACATAAAAGAATAATAGGAAATCACTAGTTCCTAGAATGATCATGAAATCGGATCAAATGGGTTGGCCCAATTTCTGACTACCGCATGTTTCTTGGCTCTTGTCCCATCTCATGGCGTTCCTAGAAACAAACCACCGTTGCTTTTCCTCAATAGAAGTTGAATTCCATGCTATGGCATTTGCTACATGTGAAATCACATGGCCTCACATGCTTCTCTCGGATCTCCACGTCGACATTATCATTGCCGATCTTTTTTGTGATAATAAAGTGGCCATCCACATTGCCACTAATCCTGTCTTCCACAAACGCACCAAACACATCGAGATTGATCGTGAGTTGGTTTGTGCCAAAAATGAATTTTATTTAAAAATTTGAAGTACATTGAGTTTCTTGAATTAAGGTTTTTCCCTCTCTTATTATTATTATTATTTTTTTTTGGTACAACTCTACATTTTCATAGTGCCAGCCAACTTTTAATTTAAAATAAGTAAACTAAATAATTATGTATTGTGTCTAAGTTCAACAAATGCTAGGAAGAGATTCATTGCATTGTATAAATTTTCACTTGTTCGGTATAAATATGAGTGGGTTACTAATTTGACATTCATTATATATCTGGAATAGGTGAAAATGTTTCATGAGGGCATCACAAAAAATATCAGTTTTCCATTTTTAATTACTTATCCAAAGTGTATAGAAGAGGGAAAAATTCTAAATAAGGACCTGAAGTACCCTCCTTTTTTCAAATAAGGATATGAATTGTATATTGTTTTAAATAAGGGCCTAAAGTGATAATATCGGTCTTAAAGAAGGCTTCAACTTACTATTTGATAAGGGCAATTTCATCTATTAATTTAATTTATTTTTTTCATAAAAAAAGATTTTTAAATTATTTAAAAAGAGCATAATAGAGATGGGAGGGAGAGCTCCCTCCCGCCTGTGGCTATTGCCCCATCGCCGATGGGGTGATGGCAATGGCCGGTGACCCTTGTCGACCAGAGAGGGTGGCGACACTCTCTCAAGTTACGCCTTCATCGCCCGCCCTTACCTAGGTGTCGACAACCCTGCCGGCCAGCACCACTGCCCCACCAATGATGGGGTCGCGGCCACGGCGTGGGGGCTCCTCCTACCTCTTTTTTATTATTTTTTTTTAATATTAAAATTTTTTAAATTTTTTAAAATTTTAATATAATTTAATTTAAATTTAAATTGTGTTTTGACGAAAATACCTCTAGTCGGTCGGAATTTTTTGCGGGCCGATGAGCCGGTGAGGCTAGGCCCTTATTGAAATAAATATAACCACTTCAGGCCCTTCTTTTAGACTGATATAGCCACTTCAAGCCCTTATTTGATATAAAGAGTGTACTGCAGGCTCTTATTTGGAATATTCTCTAAAAAAAGTTCACAAGTAGTAATTGCATTTCCTTCTTGTTGGTTCCATCCTCTTTTTTGAAAATAAGAGATATTGTCCAGTATTTAGGAAGTTTCTATCAAAATTCCTTTCCAAGTTGCCAATTCCATTTTAAAGGTAACGTGGGTACTGCGTGACGATTTCCTCTTCCTTTGCCGAAGCCGCCGATGTTGCCCTTTACCATTGCTGCCACCGCAGTCGTCACCACCGGTGGTGCTCATTTCGCACCAATATGCGCGCTCGTTTTGCTATGGACTGAGAGAGGGAGAGGAAGTACAGTGAAAGACTGATTTTGACCTTTGTTGTGAAGAAGCTGCTGTGTAAAAATGGGCCAGGAATTACGAAATGATCTTGTAATTTGGGCTTAACAAATGAAGGGCCGATTAGGAACGATAAGGCCCAATTAAATGGTACTTGCTTTTGCATGCTAAGGGTTCTCATTAGTAAGGGTTCATTATTTGCTTGATTAGCCTTTCATGTTAACTTGAGTATTGGATGTAAAGTCATTCACAATTTCATGATGAAATGGTAGACAGTTGTAGGATAATGTATATAAAACTTCTTAAGTGCATTCATTGCTTAATTATCATCAACTGTTAAGAATTTTGTAGTTCGCACTTCACACCATTATTATAAAATAGGATGAAAAAGTCATACATCTTGATTAACAATGCACCAAAGAAAAAGTGCAAGGATCTACTTAATCTTGAACCTGAGATACCAAAGTTCGAAATTAAAGTCACGATTGAAATTTCGATGCTTTTTTTTTCTAGGGGTATGTTCATGCATGTAGTTTTTTGGATCCTTAAATACCAAACCTAACTTAAATGATTGATATAGTTGACAGTGATCTCATTGAGTTATGGTGGTATTTCCTATCATATGTTAAATAAACACACACACACACACACACACACACACACACACATATATATATATATATATATATATATATATATCTTTTCATCATGATATAGATATTCATTTGAACTTTTAATAGGTTAATTAAGTGTTTTATTCTACATGCGAAAAATCTTACCTTCGCATCACAATGTAATTTTCTTGGATGAATCTCGAGGATCAAGACCGCAACCCTATGAATGAAACCATATGTCATTTCATGGATGAAGAGTCTTTATTGATGCTTGTATGCATCTGTGAAAAATTGAGATAAGTGTACTGGAAATTTTAAAACTTGTTACAAGGGTGCAATTAAGTCTTAAAATTTTCGAATAAAGCAATCAAATTTAAAATTTGTCAAATTGATGTAATCAACTCCTTCCACTAACTCCATCTAACTTGACATATAGAAAATATTAACATATTTTTGGATTTGATTACATTAATTTGACAAATTTTAGGACTCGATTGCATCAATTTAACATATTTTATGATTTGATCATACTATTAAAAGTTTTATAATTCAATTATACTTTCATAATAATAAGTTTTAGAATTTATGGTTCACTTGTTTTGTGAAATTTGTGGAGCAAGAGGTGTGAATCTTTTGCCATGAAAACTGTTCATCTGTACACATTTACTTTTTAACACCCGACATGTTGAATTTAAAAGGAAATAAAGTCAACTTCGACAATACGAACCTATGCAACTTGTAAAAGGTTAAAAAATCCTTGAAAATCCCATTTATAGCAAGATCAGATCACAATTCCCAAGTCTGGATGGGCGGAAATTCGTGCTAGCTATATAGTTACGTGATTCCCTTACGCAAAGAATTCAGTTGCTCTCAGCCGCCGACCACGTGTACCCAGGGCCCGGAATTTAATCAAATTTGGGATAACTACTTAAATAATTTTCGTTTTGATTTTATACACAATGTTGTATCTAGATTTTGAATTTATTCAATATAATTTTCGAACTTTAAACTCAACTTGCAATTTGTACAACGTGATACTGAATTTTTGGTAAATGTCCAATCTTAAACAAATTTAAATTTTCCGGATAATATTGGACATTTGGTAAAAGTTTATGAATTAATTTTGACATTTTCCCTTGGCGTAGCATTGGAACTGCTATGTAGGCTTTTGTTTACCAAGGGTTCGAATCCCTCTCTTTCCGTACTTGATTCATGCACTCTCGCGTCTATGCTTTTGGTGAATTTTGTGCAGAAGAAAATAAATTTCAAGTAGGGTTTCTACAATATTATTTTTATCGGCAATTCATGCAAATCATCGATTCTAACAAATAAAATATACAAATCATCGATAGTGCAGATATTGTAAGAACCCTATGTTCTATTTGTGGGAATCAAAATAGATCTCAAAGATTTGATTCGTGAATAATCAACGATTCATCAAATATCTTCCTAATTTAAAAACAATCTTTGCATTGTTTAAGAAAATGGGTCGGCAAAAAATATCTCCGTCTTTAATATAAAATGTTCGAGCATGGACTGTTACGATGATGTAAACATTTTTTAGTGACTAATATTTATGCACAATAGACATGGTCTTTTCTGAAAAAGTATTTTTCAAATCATGTAACTTGTCATGTAATGCAATCGGCTCGATCTAATCGAGTGAGCCTACGCACATTTGCTGGCCAAAAAAAAAAAAAAGGAACTAGTGGTTGGATTGATAACTGTGCAATGAAGTTACTGTTATGGCTAAAATAGCACCTAAATGGGGTGAATAAGTAATTTTGCGGAAATGAAAGAATTTAAACAAATATTGCAACGAGACAACTTTTGATGAAGTAGTAAGATCTTACCGGTATACAATTCTATCACGATTAATAAATAGAGTAAGGCATAGAGAATTGTACACTCAAAATTATAGTGGTTCGGCTTTTGCAAGCTTATGTCCACTCTCTCTGCTACAACCAATTGACTGGAATCCACTGATAAGAATCGATAAGAGGTTACAAGATTTGAGCTCTAAACACTCAAGCTCATGTGTATGACTCCTCACACTCTCAACATCTAAATGGTTAGACAATGATGCTCATAGCGATGAATGTAAAAGATCACGAAACACTCTCAAACTTTGGAATTAAAGGCTTCAATTCTTGTGGATGTGAATGCTGTGCTTCGAGACCTCCTATTATATTCCTCCTAGTCCAAGCTGACCGTTGGACATATCTCCAAGAGAATCATCTAGCTAATCTACCATTGGCCCTGGATATGGTTGAGAATATCTTATTGTGTCAGGATCACCAATGATGAAACTTCCCATAAGATTTGCTGCCCATATAGCAAGTCAGGTTTCCAAAAGTTGAGTGTTTATATTTAGAAAGAACAACTCGCCTTTCTAAGAAGATTGAGGAAAGTTCATAATCGAGAAGAAATTATGAAAACTTTCCTTTGGAAACTCTTCCAAAATATAGCAAGGAATCCGGTTAATTTTCCACTAGCTGCTGCTAGAGGTGGCAAAATGAGTCATGGACCCATTTTGCACCCATATTTCTCATAAATGGGTCGAATATGGGTTATGAAGTTGTAATGGGCCATGACCCACATTCGACCCATTTTAAATTCAATTTTATATGGGTCAAAAATGGGTTACACATTATGACCCATTTTCAACCCATTTTCAAAACCCAAAAAGATCCGCCGCCTCAACTCAACGACCCCTCACCCATCCGCCGACCCACGTCCGCCGCCCCTCACCTCCGCCCTCGCCGCCCCTTGCCCTCCGCCGCCTCGCTCCGCCTCGCTTTGCCACTCGCCGCCGCGGCTTGCGCCTCGGCCGAGCTCGGGCTCGCCTAGATCTGGCGAGCCGTGAGCTCACCGGTCGCGACAAAGCTTGGGCTCGCCTGGATCGAGCGAGTTGCGAGCTCGCCGGCCATGGGCGAGCTCGGGCTCATCGGCCATGGGCGAGCTCGGGCTCGCCTGGATCTGGCAAGCCACGAGCTTGCCGGCCGCGACGGAGCTCGTGCTCACCTAGATCAAGTGAGCCGCGAGCTCGCCGGCCATGGGCGAGCTCGGGCTCGCCGGCCGCGACGGAGCTTGGGCTTGCCTAGATCGGCTGAGCCCCGAGCTCACCTACCGCGACGGAGCTTGGCAGCTCGGGCTCGCCCGGATGGGCGGAGCCTTGACTCACCGAACGGCTTGGCCGGTCACCGTCGACGGAGTAACAATGGAGAAGAAGGAGGAGGAAAAAGAAAGAAAAGAGAAAAGAAGAAAAGAAGAAAATAAAATAATAATAATAATAATAATAATAATAATAATAATAATAATAATAATAATAATAATAATAATAATAATAATAATAATAAAAAATTCTATTTTTTTTAATGATATTTGGTAGATAGATATCCATATACATACGGAGAAGTACTTTTAGACGAAGCTCGATGTTGTTTAGATTGATAAATAGAAATTCAAAACATCATAATGTAATTTTTAACTTGGTGAACTAAAATCAATAAATCAACCAAAATTAAAAATAATTACATTTTTTTTATTGGTCGGAAAAACAATTACAATTAAGAAGCTATGCATTCTTGCATTTAAGAAGATTTTTTTTAAACAAATATTATTTTCATGTCAATTATTAGCTCATCAAACTTTTTCTTATTAAGAGTTCTTCAAAAGTATTTTAATTTAAAGGTTTTTCACATTTTTTATTCTATTTACTTTTTAAATTTGGTGTGAAGTTTTTATTTAAGTAACTAAATTGAGTTAAATATAAATGTGTTTTGATAATATGGGTCGGGTCGGGTATGGGTTGGGTCGGGTATGGGTCATAAGATTTACACTATAAAAAAATGGGTTAAAACGGGTTAAATGAATCAAATATGGGTCGACCCATTTTCGACCTGACCCATACCCGACCTGACTCACCCATTTGTCACCTCTAGCTGTTGCACAAGTGACTTACTCCTTCTTAGCCGTTTGATAAAATATCTAACCAAGAAAGTATAATCCATAACTCTGATTCTTATTTCGATTGTCTGATTATGTCCCATCAGACTTTCCTTTGAAAAATACTTTTAATCAGAAAACAAAGTTTCTAAGTTTTGTTAATCATAAAAACTGCTGAGGGAATGTTTTCTTAACAGTTACTCCCCTTTATTTCATTTGAAATAGTTTGAGAATGCCTCTAGAGATCGGTTGGAATAATAATTTGGGATTGCCTGGTTTGGTGATCGATTAGAATAATATAACTTGAGATCGTTTGATTTGGAGATTGATTAGAATAATATAGTTCCAAATTGCCTGGCCTAGAGAGATCGAGTTGCGCTGAAAACAATAAAAGCTTCACTGCAAAGCGTCGCCCAAATTCATCAACTTGTTTGCCAGACTGTCATAATGGTTGGAACAGCTGCTACACTTACGCCCGAATTAGAATAATAGTTGAAAGTCAGCGTCTTTAGATGGACCCAGCCCTTACTTTAAATGGTAATAATTTATACGGATCCCGATTTAGATGGATTTCGCTCCACGCGTACATGATGATGCCAATGAAGTACAATCGCACATGAAAAAAAGAGCTCAAATCACACGCAAATTGTCGGTCGACAAGATCCTCGACTTCAGGATCCGCCCTTTTGAAGTGCTCGAGCGAACTCCCCCAGATACTCCAATTGCAACTCCACGTTGCCAAATATCTCCCTCGTGGCCCATGCGTTTGCCCTCACCTGCTCTCCCTCCGGCTCCACCATGACCTGCCGAATCGTCTTGGCCACCGAGTCGCTCGTGAACGAACCGTCGGCCTCGTCCCTTGGCACCTCGAAACCAACCCCTCTCTCTTTGAACAGCCTCGCCATCAACCCTTGGTCGGCATTCGCTCCAGAGAATAGAATCAGCGGCCGGCCTTGCCCGAGCGACTCAATGGCGGAGCTCCAGCCACAGTGGGTCAAGATCCCTCCGATTGCCGCGTGGGCCAGGATTTCGGCCTGAGGAGCCCAACCCATCCACAGATAACCTCGGCCCGCGACCCGACTTTCGAACCCTGGAGGTATGTTCTCCGGGCCGGGCCTCTGACCCACCACCCAAACGAAGGGCAAACCCGACTTCTCGATCCCTCTGGCGAGCTCCCCTATCATCTCCGGGCTAATGTTAACCTCGGTGCCGAGGCCGACGTAGAAGACCGACTTCTCTTTCTTATCGTCAAGCCATCTTTTCAGCTCGACCCATCTCTCGTCTCCGCCGCAGCGTTTGTTGGAGGGTGGCAATAAGCCCACGGGGACCACGGGTTTTCCATAAAGCTTCTCGAGCAGCCTCAGCGGATCGGCCTCAAACTCGCCACAGCTCCTCACGGCCACGAACTTGGAATCCCGAATCGACTTGCCAAACCTCTGAAAATCCGAAACTCCGGTGTCCATGCAATCCTGATGAGTGACTATCTCGTGGAGCGTGAACCTGACCTTGGACGGGTAATCTATCCACTCGGGAACGATGGTCAAGTCCTCCGGCCTTCGGCTCGGGCCATCGGTCAAGACGGAAGGTGGTCCGAGGAAAGCGAGAGTAGTAGCACTGAAAACACTAAAGTATGCCGAGTTCACACCCAGTCGGCTCGCAACTTGGGGCAACCAGTGCGACGCAAAGTCTTGGATTATCCAGTCCACGCCGGAGCGTTGAAGAAACTCGTCAACAGCTGGCTCGAGCATGTCGTAGGCCCTTTTGAGGTACGGGACCTTGTTGTTCGGCAGCTCGGCAGTCGACTCAGCCAAGTCTGGGAGGCCATGGACGCGAGGCAATGGGAGCTCAACTAGGGTTATCGAGGGATGTCGGTCTGTGGGGAGCTTTTGGAGGTTTTTCGGGGTGGAGATGAAGGAGACGCGATGACCCTTTTGAGCTAAGAAGGTGGCAACCTTGAGGAAGGGCATGAGGTGGCCGTAAGCGAGCCATGGGAACATCGCTACGTGAAGCTTCTTCTCTTCGTTGTCCATGGCGGTAGCTATGAACTTCACCTTTTATTTGATGGGTCTAGTACCGTGACTATATATACAAGGACTGTCTAGAGGGACGGTGCAACAGCTGTCCATTTAAAATTCTTATTGATGCTGGCATAAGCAAGATCGCATCTCAATACGATAACTTATTTAACGGGACTACGAAAATTTATATTATGAACGTGATATGTTAAATGAGGGAAAATTATCAAAAAAGTCCTAAATCTATTGCAATTGTGTCATAAACTTATTTTATTTTACCAATTAAGTCCTAAACCTTTTACAATTATTTCTGATCAGCCCATCTGGCCAAAAATGGCCGGTCGATCTTGACGTGGCAACCGGCCGGCGCCGGCGACATTTTTTAAAATATTTTATTTTTTGAAATATATATATATTTTTTTATCTCTTTTCCCTCCTTTTTTTCCCCCTCTCCCTCCTTCTTCCCTTGGCTCGGGCGACCGGCCAAAGAAGAGGGCTGGCCAGTCGTCGGATTGAGGCGGCCGGCGGGGCTCGCCTCGCCAGACCTGGCGACGGCGAGGCTAGCCGACTAGCAAGGGCTCGCCTTGTGTTGGCGAGGGCTTGCCTCGTGGTCGTCGCGAGGCGGCGAGCCCTCGCTAGATTCGGCGAGGAGGGCTCTCCGTTGCGTCTCGGTGAGCTTGCCTCGCCGGATTTGGCGAGGGGCGAGGCGAGCCCTTGCCGATCCGGCGAGGGAAGCTCGCCGATGCGACAAGAAGCCCTCCTTGCCACCGGTGCAAGGCGAGCCCTCGCTAGTCGGGCCGGCCTCGCCGTCGTCGGGTCCGGCGAGGTGAGCCCCGCGGCCGCCTCAGTCCGGTGATCGATCAGCCCTCCCCTCTGGCCGGTCGTTGGAGCCAAGGGAAGAAGGAGGGAGAGGGGAAAAAAAAGATAAAAAAAATTAATAAAATTAATAAAATATTTCAAAAAATAAAATATTATTAAAAAATGTCGTCGACTGGCCGGCCGCTGCCACGTCGTGCCGGCCGCCATTTTTGGCCAGATGGACTGATCGGGAATAATTGTAAAAGGTGTAGGTATCAATTGGTTAAAAAAATAAGTTTATGACTGAATTGATACAATTGTAATATGTTATGACTTTTTTGGTAATTTTCCCTATTAAATGATAATGGGCTGAAATTCGTGCTAGCAATATAGTTACATGATTCCCTTACGCAAAGAATTCAGTTGCTCTCAGCCGCCGACCACGTGTGCCCATGATCCGGCATTTAATCAAATTTGGGATAACTACTTAAATAATTTTCGTTTTGATTTTATACACAATGTTGTCTCTAGATTTTAAATTTATTCAATATAATTCCCGAACTTTAAACTCAATGTGCAATTTGTACAATGTGATACTGAACTTTTGGTAAATGTCCAATCTTAAAACAAATTTAAATTTCCCGAACAATATTGGACATTTGGTAAAAGTTTATGAATTAATTTTGACATTTTCCCTTTTTTGATTCATGCACTCTCGCGTCTATGCTTTTGGTGAATTTTGCTTAGAAGAAAATAAATTTCAAGTAGGGTTTCTACAATCTTATTTTTATCAGCAATTCATGCAAATCATCGATTCTAACAAATAAAATATACAAATCATCTATAGTGCAGATATTGTATGAACCCTATGTTCTATTTGTGGGAATCAATATAGATCTCAAAGATTTGATTCGTGAATAATCAACGATTCATAAAATATCTCCCTAATTAAAAAACAACCTTTGCATTGTTTAAGAAAATGGGTCGGCAAAAAATATCTCCGTCGTTGATTTAAAATGTTCGAGCATGGACTGTTATGATGATGTAAACATTTTTTAGTGACTAATATTTATGCACAATAGAAATAGTCTTTTCTGAAAAAGTCATGTAACTTGTCATGTAATGCAATCAGCTTGATCTAATCGAGTGAGCCTACGCACATTTGCTGGCCAAAAAGAAAAATGAACTAGTGGTTGGATTCATAGCTGTGCAATGAAGTTACTGTTATGGCTAAAATATTATCTAAAGGGGGTGAATAGGTAATTTTGCAGAAATGAAATAATTTAAACTAATATTGCGGTGAGACAATTTCTGATGAAGTGGTAAAATCTTACCAGTGTACAATTCTATCACGATTAATAAATATAGTAAGGAATAGAAAATTGCACACTTAAGATTATAGTGGTTTGATTTTTACAAGCCTATGTCCATTCTCTGTGCTATAGCCAATTGATTGGAATCCACTGATAAGGTTACAAGATTTGAGCTCTGAACACTTAAGCTCATGTGTATAACTCTTCACACACTCTTAACCTCTAAATGGTTACACAATGATGCTCATAGCGGCGAATGTAAAAGATCACGAAACATTCTCAGACTTTGAAATTAAAAGCTTCAATTCTCGTGCACGTGAATGCTGTCCATTTTGCTTCGAGACCTCCTATTATATTCCTCCTAATCCAAGCTGACCGTTGGACATATCTCCAAGAGAATCATCTAGCCAATCTACCCTTGGTCCTGAATATGGTTGAGAAAATCTTATTGTGTTAGGATGCCGAGGATGAAACTTCCCATAAGATTTGCTGCCCATATAGTAAGTCGGGTTTCCAAAAGTTGAGTGTTTATGTTTAGAAAGAACAACTCACCTTTTATAAGAAGATTGGGGAAAGTTCAGAATCTAAAAGAAATTATGAAAACTTTCCTTTTAAAACTCTTCCAAAATATAGCAAGGAATCCAGTTAATTTTCCACTAGCTGTTGCACAAGTGATTTACTCCTTGTTAGCCGTTTGATATAATATCCGACCAAGAAAGTATAATCCATGACTCTGATTCTGATTTCAATCGTCTGGTTATGTCTCATCAGATTTTTCTCTTGAAAAATACTTTTAATCAGAAAAGTCTCTAAATTTTGTCTATCATCAAAATCACCAAGGGAATGTTTTCTTAACAGTTACTCCCCTTTATTTCATTTGAAATAGTTTGAGAATGCCTGATCTAGAGATCGGTTGGAATAATAATTCGAGATTGTCTGGTTTGGTGATTGATTAGAATAATATATCTCGAGATCGTTTGATTTGGAGATTGATTAGAATAATATAGTTCCATATTATTATAATTTATACGGATCCCGATTCAGATGGATTTCGCTCCACGCGTACATCCATGATCTTCGCGAAATTGCTCGGTCCAATGATAGTCATATTTCCTAATTCCATTTCCTCAATTCTCAAATAGAAATGAGTGGATAACTGCGCCATCAATCTCTCAAGAGTGAGGGAGGCGCATCAACCACTCCTGTAAAGATGAAAACTGGGTTACTTCTTTGACCAGTTTCCTCTTTCTAGGATTAGAGCAATAATTAATTTTTTTACCATAGATCACTAAATTAATTAAGAAAAGGGAGAAAGCCATAAAAAAATCCAAAACTATGTTTATTATAGCACATTTATTCCAAACTTATTTTGTGACACAAAAAACCCTAAACATTGTTTCCGTGACACAAAAAATCATAAACTTATGTTTATGTGACACATTTACTTCAAAAAATAATAAATTTTGAGGTAAATGTGTCATATAAATATTAAGTTTGAGGTTTTTGTTGTTGCAGAAAAATAATTTGGAATAAATAGGTCACATGGGTATAAGTTTAGGGTTATGGGTATCGTAGGCATAAGATTGGGGGGTTTTATGTAAAAAAAAAAAAAAAAATCTAGGTTAAATGTGTCACATGTGCCTAAATTTGGGGTTTCTTGGGTCGCAATTTTTTTTGGATAAATATACCAAGTGGGCATACTTTATGATTTTTTGTGACCGTTTCTTTTAAGAAAAAAAAAATTCTAGTAGAGTTTCTATTCACTCATCAAATTTGTCTTACCCGACTTAAAACTCATAGAAGTCCAAATCTAAAAAATCACAAACTTATTTTTCCACTTTGATTTCTGACGTTACTTAAGGCTACCTGTTTTACTAATAGCAACACCTAATTTACGCAACTTAAATCATCGATAAGTTCAGCTCCAACCATAACAGTCCAACTTAATACAAAAATCCAAATCATTAACTTGTGACTAGCCAAAAATGAAATTTATTTAAAAATTTAAAGTATATTGAGTTTGTTTAATTAAGTGTTTTTTTCCTTTCTATCTTTTTTTTTGGGGTAAAACTCTACATTTTCACGGTACTAGCTGAAAATGTTTGGCGAGGATGTTATAAAAAAAATTGAGTTTTCCATTTTTAAGTACTTATCCAAAGTGTTTTAAAAAAATGTTCACAGCAGTAATTATGTTTCCTTCTTTCTGGCGTCGCCTCCCGGTAGTGCTCTTTTCGCACCAATAGGCGCACTCGTTTTGCTGTGGACAGAGAGAGGGAGAGAGAAAACAGTGACAGACCGATTTTGACCTTTGTACTGAAGAAGCTGCTGTGTGAAAATGGGCCAGGAGTTACCAAACGGGCTTGTAATTTGTGCTAAACAAATGACGGGCTGATTAGTAACGATGAGGCCCAAGTAAATGGTGCTTGCTTTTGCATGCCAAGGGTTCTCATTAGTAAGGGTTCATTATTTGCATGATCAGCCTTTTATTATAACTTGAGTTTTGGATGTACATTAAATTTTCTAAGTGCATTTGTTGCTTAATTATCATCCACCATTAAGAATTTTGTAGTTCATGTTTCATACCTTTACGATGTAGAATGAAAAGCTTATATATCCTGATTAACAATGCACCAAAGACAAAGTTCAAGGATCAACTTAATCTTGAATCCAAGATATCAAAGTTCGAAATTAAAGTCTCGATTGTAATTTCGACACTTTTCTTTTTCTAGTGGTAAGTCTAATGCATGTAGCTTTTTTAAATGCTTAAACATTGAACCATACATTCATCTAATGCTTATATTTTTAAAATAATTGGCAGTGATCTCACCGAGTTACGGTGGTATTTCTTATTGTATGTTAAATTACATTCTTCATGATGTCATAAATTAAGGTGTTAGATATTCATTTAAACTTTCAAGAGGTTAATTAAAGGTGAGTGTTTTATTCCACATGCGAAAAATCCTCTATTTGCATCACAACTTAATTCACTTGGATGTATCTCAAGGATCGGGACCATCGCCCTATGAATGAAACCGTTTGTCGTTTTGTGGATGAAGAGACTTGTATGCATACATGAAAAATTAAGATAAGTGTATTGAAAATTCTAAAACTTATAATGAAAGTGTAATTGAGTTTTAAAACTTTTAAATAGTGCAATTAAAGCTTAAAATTTGTTAAACTGATTTAATAAAATCCTAAAACTTGTTAAGTTAGTATAATCAAATTCTTTCATTAACTCTATTCAACTTGAAAAGTGAAAAACATTAATAAAATTTAGAATTTAATTATAGCAACTTGACAAATTTTGAAACTGTTCATTTGTTGCACATTTACTTTTTAACACTAGACGTGTTGGATTAAAAAGGAATAAAATAGTCAACTTGGACAAGATGAAGCTATTTAACTTGGGAAAAAGTAAACTTGGACAAGATGAAGCCATTCAATTTGTAAAAGGAAAACATCCTCAGAAATCCCATTTATAGCAAGATCAGATCACAGTTCCCAAGATGGGATGGGCGGGAGTTAGCCATTCAATTTGCAAAAGGCAAAAAAATCCTCGGAAATCCCATTTATAGCAAGATCATATCACAATTCCCAAGATAGGATGGGCGAGAGTTAGCCATTCAATTTGTTAAAGGAAAAAATCTCGGAAATCCCATTTATAGCTAGATCAGATCACAGTTCCCAAGATGGGATGGGCGGGAGTTAATGTTAGCAATAATTACATGATTCTAGTACACAAAGACTTCAGTTGGTCCCAGCAGCCTACAATGTGCCTAGGTTTCGGATAACCACATGACCGATGAATTTTAATTCTAAATGCTAGGTCGTTTCTGAATTTTTAGTTTATTGGACATATTATCTGAATTTCAAACTTAATGTGCAATTTATTGACCACGGTTCTAAACTTTAGTTTAGAAATAATCTCGAGTATTAAGTCAAAATTTGTGAATCATTTTTGTCATTTTCCCTTTTCCGACTTACACTCTTGCGTGAATGATTTTTGTGAATTTTGTGAAAAAGGAGGTAAGTTTCGAGTAGGGTATCTATAATATCATTTTTGTCGGTAATTCATACGGATCATTGATAATGCAGAAATTGTATAGAACCCCATGCTCAACATGCATCTTAGAGATTTGATTAGCGAAGAATCGATGATCGAGAAAATATTCTCTTCACTTAAAAACAGTCTTTGCATTGTTTAAGAAAATGTGATAGCAAAAAATATTTTCGTTGCTAATAGGAAATGATGATGATTCATACATTTTCCATTGACGAATATTTCTGTGCAATAGAAACACTCTTTTATTTTTTTAGGAAAATAGGGAAAATTCTAAATAAGAACTTGAAGTGCCATTGTTTTCTCAAATAAAGGTTTAAAATGGACCTTATTTAAAAAAAAGAGCTTGAAGTGGCTATATCAGCCCTCGCCCAACGCCCCCAAACCTTGTTGCCCTCCCTCTCATGTGTCCTCCATTCGTTCGTTCGTTCCTTTTTTTTTTTTGAGTGTGGAAAGGAAAAACATAAAAAAAGAAAGAAAAAAGGAAAAAAAAAAAAACGAAATTGTCTTTCACCAAACAGTGAGTTCATGTTTTTATTTAAGATTAACATGGCTACTTCATGCTTTTATTTGAAAAAAATGATAGCATTTTGGGTCTTTATTTGAAACATTGTCCACTTCATGCCCTATCATTTGAGAAAATGATGGCACTTTAAGCCTTTATATGAAATTTTTCTAGGAAGATATTTCTCAAATTGTGTAATTTGTCGCATAACGCAATTGGCTTAATCTAATCGAGCGAGCCTATGCAACATGTGCTAGCAAAAGAATGATGGTTGGGCTCATAGCTGTACAATGAACTCGCTCTCAATCGCCTAGATTTCATTAGTATAGATGGATCAAGAATGCCTGATCTAGAGATCGAGTTGTCCCTTGATATTTTGCAGTTCATCTTCAAAGCACCGCTTGTGCCAAAAACGATAAAAGCTTCCCTGTAAAGTGTGGCCCCAAATTCATCCACTTGTCTGCCATAATGATCGGAACAGCTGCTACATTTACATCCGAATTAGAATGGCAGTTGAAGATTGGGGGCTGTTCAGTCTGAAAAAAGAAAGGCATGCGCTGCTCGAATAAAGTATACTTAGATGGACCCAGCATTTACTCTGAATGGTAATAATTTTTGTGGACCTCGATTCAGATGAGTTTCGCTCCATGCATGCATGTGACACGGCCACGAATGAAGCATGATCCTATATCGTCCATGACCGGGCCGTGTCCTGTACAAGGGCCAGCCCATCAGCTGCCCATGAGCGACTCGTGATCAATGCTTGACTGGCCCATGTGCAACCATGACTGCCCACCTGCTCATGTCAAGCGGCCTACCCTTCTGACACACGCCCCATGGGCTTTCCCAAGGTCTCGCCATTGAGTGGCCTAGTGTACAAACTTGTAATGATGGCATACGTTCAAACACAGCCGTTGGATTGGAAGGAAGATAGACGGATGAGATGAGACCCGAACTTGTATAAATAGGAGACCCTCCCCTTCATTGTATTCAGTTTGTTCACCAGCAAATACACTCACTCTTTGTTCATACGATCTTTGTATTCGTGCATGTGTGTGTGAGGCTGACTTGGAGATCGAAAATCCTAAGATCCGCATAGGTGTGTGATTGATCGAAATCAACTGACCCGTGACACATGCATGATGCCAATGAAGTACAATCACATAGAAAATTCTAGGTCCACAAGGTCATCTCGTCAACTTGAGGCTCTACCCTGTTCAAGTGCTCGAGCGAACTCCTCCAAATACTTGTGTTGCAGCTCCAAATAATTGCGTCCCAACTCCACGTTGCCGAATATCTCCCGCATGGCCCATGCGTTCGCCCTCACCTTCTCCCTCCGGCTCCACCATTACCTGCCTTATCGTCTTGGCTGCCGAGTCGCTCGTGAACGACCTGTTTCAGCCATCCCTTGGTACCTCCGACTCGACCCGTCTCTTGTCCATCAGCCTCGTCACCAGCCCTTGGTCTGAGCTCCCCGGAAAACAGGATCAGCGTCCGGTCTTGCCCAAGTGCCTCTATGACGGAGCTCCACCCGCAGGGCGTCAAGAACCCACGGACCGATGGGTGGGCCAGGATGTCAAGCTGATGAGCCCAACCCACCCATACGAAGCCTCGACCCGACATCTAGCTTTCAAACCCAGAAGGGATAATGCCGGGCCGGCGTTTCGGCCTACCACCCAGATGAAGGGCAAACCTGATTTTTCGATCCAACACACCAACTTGTGCATAAACTCTCGATTCAAAGCCACCTCGGTGCCGAGGGCGACGTAAAACACCGACTTCTCTTCCTTATCATCCAACTATTGCTTTAGCTCACTCCATCTCCCTTCTCCTTCGTGCTGGCTTTTATTCTGGGGCGGCAAAAGCCCCATTGGAACTGCGGGTCTCGCGTGAAGCTTCTTGAGTAGGCTCAATGGCTCGGCCTTGAACTCGTTACAGGTCCTTATGGCCATGATTTCGCAACCCTGTACCAACTTGCCATGCCTTTTGAAAGCCGACATATTAGATTAAAAGTCCACGAAATCCTCTTCGTTAATCACCTTATGAAGCCTGAACGCGACTTTGGTAGGGTGAGTAACCCACTCGGGAACGACCATGAAGTCCTCCGCCGTCTTCGCCCCGTCAATCAGAAGAGATGGCAGGCCGGCAAAGACGAGGGTAATCAGTTAAATATGCTGAAGAACGCCGCTTTAACACCGAGTCGTTTTGCCTTTTGGGGTAATCAGAAAGATATGAAGTCTTGGATCACTCAATCGACGTCTGAGTTCGCAAGAAACTCGGCGACAGCTGGCTCGAGCATGTCGTATGCCTTCTTAAGGTAAGGGACCATGTTATGAGACAACTTGGAGGCCGACTCAGCGGAGTCTTGAGTCAGGGAGACCATGGACGCGGGGCAAGGGAAGCTCGACGAGGGTTATCGAGGGAGGGAGGTTCGCGGGGAGCTTTTGGAGGTTCTTCGGGGTGGAGATGAAGGAGACGCGATGACCCTTTTGAGCTAAGAAGGTGGCGACCTCGAGGAAGGGCATGAGGTGGCCGTAAGCGAGCCATGGGAATATCGCTACGTGAAGCTTCTCCTCGTTGTCCATGGCGGTGGCTATGAAGTTCACCTGTTATTTAATGGGTCTGGTATTGTCACTTTTTGAGTAAACATGGAGAATGGGCTCTCTCTTTATATATAAAAGGATCGTTTGGAGGGGATGGTGCAACAGCTACCCTTTTAAAATTCTAATTGATGCAGGTATAAGCTAAATCAAGTATGGATAGAACAGCTTATTACAGGGTGAAGAACACTAAAATTGTTTAATATTATTTACGACACTCATTTTAGTGCTAAAAATTTCTTCTAGAAAACTTAAATGCTACATTTTTTGAAAATCGATTTTCCTGTGCCAACTCCAGTCTGTTTAGCCGGAAATCCAATGCACCTTTTTTTATTAGTTTCTTAAGCCGACATGGCTTGCTGAAGAGTCTAATCAGCATCTTAACCCTAAAATGAGGCCGTTTAATACCTTTCCCCCAAACTTATATCCCCAAATTAAAAGATAATCTCAATTTCAAACCCTAAGCCAATCATTGAATTGGCCATCTTCGTGCCTTACCCGATGACCCAATCTCTCTCTCACCCTCCCTCTGTCTCACTCTCTCTGGTCACTAAGCAGCGCTGAAGAAATAAAAAAGAACCACCTCCATCATCAGAGTAATTTCCTCAAACACCTGGTGGGCATATGAAGTTCCACGCCAAGGAAACAGCTTCTTAGGGACCGGCAAGACTTCATTCTCAAGATCTGGTCTACCCCTGCACCTAAGTTTCGAACATTTTAGAGCAATTTAAGCCAATTCCTCTGTTTCAGTAACTGACCAATCTTTGACAGTATTGTCCAGAATACTTGCAAAGGAGCCCCTTTGAATCGCAACCTCAGTTTTCAATAGAAGCCCATTTGGAAGACGACCCATCAACAATTGAAGAATAATAAATCCAAAAGCATACAAATCCGATTTGGGTAGAACAGTTCTGGTTCTTTGGTATTCTGGATCCATGGAGTATATTGTACCTGCCAACACAGAGTCCCTATATTCCGTAATGTTATCAGGAACTACATCAGAAATAACTTTAGCCAATCCAAACTCCCCAATCTTGCTCACGTAATTTCTGCCCAAAAGCATATTTTTGGGTTTTAAATCCCTGTGTACGATGGGGACAGGTTTCGAGTTGTGCAGGAATGTGTCCACAAGCAATTTGAAAAGTTACCTGGAACCTTCAAAATCCTACAAAATGCCGAAATCTAGTACACTCGGGAACTAGGTGAATTGCTTGCTTTTAATGATTGCTTGAATTGTTTTTTTTTTTTTTTTTTTTTTTAAATTGTTCTACGACATTTAAACCGCAATTCTCTCTTTTGTCTGTTCTCACATGACTACTCAAAATAATTTGATGATTTTTTTTTTCAGGAAAATAATTTGATGATTAAAATGTGGATTATTAAGGAAGCTTATGGAGGCAAAGCACAAAACACATAGGCAAAGGAGAGAGAGAGATCATACTGCTGGATTAATGGCGCTCTTAATCACCAGAATTCGTCAGGTTCTTTCAATCTTATTTCATAGGGTGTGAATTTGATTTGCTGCAAGTCTGTTGGAGTGAGTTCATAGTTTCATTGTCATTTTAGATTCTCAATGAACTGTTTATTATTTGAGTTTGATTCTAACAAGATTCATACCGTTTATCCTGTCATTGCGCAATTTATTCTTCCGCTCATTAATCATTCCAATGCTGGGATTTTGTTGGTACGCCGATGAGGATTTTGCTCTAGGCGTCAACTCTCTGTCATTTGTCATCCAATACAATTCTTCATCCTCGACATGATATTGAGAACCAGACTTTTAGATTAATTTTCTCTTTTGCAAGTTTCGTATCTGAAGGTTGTTGCATTTGCTTGCAGGTCATCTATAACTGGCTTGTTTTGTTTATATGGCTGAGTTAAACTCTCATCTCCCGTTTGATTCTTGTAATGCCAGTTATACGGGTTAGGTTATACGCGACATTGATGCAGTGGAAATTACAGGACGTTGAAAGAACAAGCGACTCTTCAAGAATCCTTTGAGCATTGTCATCTCAATTTTTTAAGGTGGATGATTGAAATCCTCCTATCTGGAATGATGTGAATTTGCTTGCTTTTACTGATGTGAATTTCATTGTTTTGCAATGACCAAGCTTCAATTCTCTCTTGTCCGGTCTTAGATGACTACTCAAAATAGTTTGACGATTAACATGTGGATTATTAATGAAAAGCTTCTAGAGGCATAGCACAAGAACACATGGGCAAAGGGGAGGGGGAGAGAGCGAGAGAGATCATACTGCTGGATTTATGGCGCTCTGGATCCCCAGAATACTTTTCTTTTCTTTTTCTTTTTTCTTTTTTTTTGGTCGAATGATCCCCAGAATTCGTCAGGTTCTTTCAAGCTTATTTAAAACGGTGGGAATTTGATTTGCTGCAAGTCTGCAAGAGCGAGTTCACAGTTTCATTGTCATTTTAGACTCTCGACGAACTGTTTATGTGTCGAGTTTAATCCTAGCAAGATTCATACCGTTTATCCTGTCATTGCGCAATTTATTTGTCTGCTCATTGATCGTTCCAATGCTGGGATTCTGTTGGTACGCCGATGAGGAGTTTGTTCTGGTGATGCTCTGTATGCAAGTCTTAAACGGAGCAAACACCTGCTCAAAACTTCACTTTGCGTTTCCTCCACGTTCATCGCCACCACATTCTCGTCCAGTTCCGTCACGGGCATACGATCTCCGCCTGCAAGGAACACAGCATGGAGTCGAAATGATCGCGCGTTGACTTGGTCAATCAACATCACAAGAGTCTACGGCTATAAGAATTGCTGTCCAAACAACATAAGCCCCATATGAACGGGATATGCGCTCGTAAAACGTTTTCTTGAATTTGGATTGAAGTGACTCCGGCCATTAGGCACGAGACTCTGGACGGCCCAATGGACGGGCTCCATCGAAGCTGCCTAAGCCGTCACCTTTCACGGCCACTGCCATTACCACTGCAGTCATTGCCGGCGAAGCACCCCAGTAGCCGCCACCGGTGTTGCTGTATAGAGAGAGAGGGAGAGAGAGAGAGGACAGGAAAGGCCGATTGACCTTCGTACTGAGTTAGCTGTTGTGTGAAATGGGCCAGAAATTACGAAACAGCCTTGTAATTTGGGCTTAATAAGCCACGGGCTGATTAGAAACGCTAAGGCCCATGAAAATTGTGCTTGCTTTTACATGCCATTGCTAACATTGCATCCTAATTTATCTGAGTCGGAAGAATCTCGGGGATCGGGGCGCCCACCCTGTGGACGAAACCTTGTCTTCATGCAAACATATTTCATTGATTAATTTTTCCGAGCGACAGAAACCATTTTATTCTACAGAAATATTTTCTAAATTATGATTTTTTAAAGAAAATTATTTCCAAATCATATGGTTTGTCGCAAAACAAAACAAGTCAGAATCTAAATGAATGAGCTTGTACAACATTTTATTAAGAAAGAACTTATGATTGTGTTCGTAGCGGCACAATGAACTCACTCTCCTGAATGACATTTTCTCTGGAAAAAGAAAGAAGAAGAAAACAAAGGAACTCACTTTCCGGGAACGTGGATTTTTCTAAGTCTTCAGATCCGTCCACTCTCTTGATAATGATTTTGATGTAACGCTTGCGCTAGAAAACGAAATTAGTATACTAAAACTGATGCCATATATCATTGCTGGATCCACGATTGATACGTGTTTGGCCCCATGCATGCATGATGCCGACGTAGTACAATCACACACGCAACTTGCAGGTTGACAAGTTCCTCAGCTTCAGGCTCTACCCTTTTCAAGTGCTCGAGCGAACTCCTCCAAATATTTCAATTGCGACTCCACGTTACCAAATATCTCCCGCATGGCCCATGCGTTCGCCCTCACTTCCTCTCCCTTTGGCTCTACCATGACCCACCTTATCGTCTCGGCTACCGAGTCACTCGTGAACGACCCGTCCCGGCCGTCCCTTGGCACTTCCGACCCGACCCGCCTCTCGTCCATTAGCCTTGCCATCAGCCCTTGGTCGGAGCTCCCCCCAGAAAATAGGATCAGTGCCCGGCCTTGCCCGAGTGCCTCTATGACCGAGCTCCACCCGCAGTGCGTCAAGAACCCGCCGACCGACGGGTGGGCCAGGATGTCGAGCTGAGGAGCCCAGCCCACCCAGATGAGGCCTCGACCTGAGACCCGGCTTTCGAACCCAGAAGGGATACTGCTGGGGTCAGCCTTTTGGCTTATCACCCAGACGAAGGGCAAACCTGACTTTTCAATCCCACATGCCAACTCGTGCATGAACTCTTGACTCAAACCCACCTCGGTGCCGAGGGCGACGTAGAACACTGACTTCTCTTCCTTATCATCCAACCATTGCTTGAGCTGGCTCCATCTCCCGTCTCCTTCGTGGCGGCTTTTATTCTGGGGCGGCAAAAGCCCCATCAGAACCATGGGTTTCGCGTAAAACTTCTTGAGTAGACTCAACGGCTCGGCCTCGAACTCGCTACAGGTCCTTATGGCCACGATATCACAGCCCTGTATCGACCTGCCTAACCTTTCGAAAACCGACATGTTAGAGTTAGAGTCCACGAAATCCTCTTCGTTAATCACATCATGAAGCCTGAACGCGACTTTGGTTGGGTAAGTAACCCACTGGGGAACGACCGTCAAGTCCTCTGCCGTCTTGGCTCGGGCTTGACCATCAATCAGAAGAGATGGCGGGCCAATGAAGGCGAGGCTGGTAGCGCTGAATATGCTGAAGAACGCCGATTTAACACCGAGTTGTCTCGCCTTTTGGGGTAACCAGAAAGACATGACGTCTTGGATCACCCAGTTGACGTCCGAGTTCACAAGGAACTCGGCAACAGCTGGCTCGAGCATGTCGTATGCCTTCTTAAGGTAAGGGAACTTGTTATGCGGCAGCTCGGAGGTCGACTCGGCAGAGTTGGGGAGGTCATGGACCCGAGGCAAGGGAAGCTCAACGAGAGTTATCGAGGGAGGGAGGTTCTGGGGGAGCTTCTGGAGGTTTTTCAAGGTGGAGATGAAGGAGATGCGATGACCCTTTCGAGCTAAGAAGGTGGCGACCTCGAGGATGGGCATGAGGTGGCCGTAAGCGAGCCATGGGAACATCGCAACGTGGAGCTTCTCTTTTTCCATGGTGGTTTGTGGAAGGAAGACGAAGTGGAGAGAGAAAGTTTAAAAGAGAAACCAGCTGGGGGTGGAGCGCGAACGTGCCCCTACTCGGCGCACGTGCCGGGAGAGAATGAGATTAGTCTCCTTCGCTACACACGTGCGATTTTGCAAGTAAATGGCATTGTAACATAAGAGCGAATGTTTGTTATACGCAAAAGAAGAAAGCAAAATTCTTAGGCTCCCATTTATTTAGCCAAAAACTACTTCTGCAAAAATATTTTCTAGATTTTTCGATATTCATTTCAAGAAAATGAATTGATCGGAAAAAATATTTTCTATTAATGAAAAAAAGATTTATAAGATAGGAAAAATATTTTCAATTGGAAAACATTTTCCACGCTCACTCTCTCTTATCTCACACCTCTACTAGCTCCCTCTTCTTTCTTTCTTTCTTTTTTTTTCCCCTTTTGTTTCGACTAGTTGCCGAACACTATGACTGTCAGCAACCAACCACAGGCTAGCTTGAGCTGGTTGCTTGCCAGATTAGCGAGCGTGAGCCTCTAGTGAGGCTTGAGTACTCAAGCTCACCTTTGGCCGATCCACCGAGCATCACCATGGTTGGCAATTGCCCAAAGGGGTTGGCGATCGGTCGAAGAAGAAGGAGGTAAAGAAAAAATATAAAGGAAAAAATAAATAAGTCAAGAATTTTAAAATTTTGATTTTTTTTAAATAAATAAAATTATCTAAAGGAATGCACAGAGGAAAATCAAATCAAATTTTTCATACCGAGTAGTGAAAAATATTTTCCTAGTTCATTTTCAAGTTTTAACTAAATATTAGAAAATATTGTTATTTTTCTGAAAAATGACTTCTTGAAATTTTTTTTTCCAAAAATGCTACATTTTTTTGTAAAACGAACGGAGTTTAAGTCTTGAGCGATCGTAAGAAAGGGCTCATTTCATGATAACTTGAATGTCTTAAAATTAAGAACTCACATCCCTAGGAAAATCGATTCTTGTACTAACACAAGTAGTTTGAGAATGCTCCGACCTTTAGATATTTGAGTCGGACGGTTTCCACATTTGTGCCTTTTCAATAACAACTATCCATTTAGAAATCGCCTTGATGGAAGGCAGTTGAGGGCATAACAAGGTCTAAGTCAAACTTTCTGTTTGGAAAATATACCATCAGTATACGATGTGATTGTGTTAGTAGAGTGTGCCCATAATAGCCATTGAATCTATACGGGTTTCTATTGCATGCAAACTTGAATAATGAGTGGGGGTCAGATTTATTTTACGTCATGTTTTCCGCACACGATTCTAATTCATACCCGAATCCTGTTCTTCAATGCATGATTAGATTAGTTTGTTTTTGTCATACACGGCCCATATCTAATTGATAGGACCCGGTGTTGCCCCTTAATGGCAATAATAATCGAGGATGGCGTCTCAAATGAGTTGAGCCCCATTCTAGGACCACAAGTTCAATGACTCAAGGCTCTGCCCCTTTCGAGTGCCCGAGCGTGCTCATCCAAATACTCGAATTGCAACTTCATGTTGCCAAATATTTCCCTCACGGCCCATGCACTCGTCCTCGGCTCCTCTTCCTCTGGTTCCACTGACCCCCCTAATCGTCCCGGCTACCGAGTCACTAGTGAGTGGCCCCTCATTCATCCGTTAGCACCTCTTATTCGACCCGCATCTCATCCATCAGTCTCGCCATCAGCCGTTGGTCTGAGCTCCCATAGTAAACAAGATCGGCGCCTGGCCCTCCCGGAGTGCCTCTACAACCAAGCTCCAACGCGCCAAGAACCTGCTGATCGACACCCAGACTTCCGGACCCAAAAGAGATTATACCGGAGCAAGCCTTCCGCCCTACCCGCCTAAACAGAGGGCAAACTTAACTGCCCCATTCCACTGCCTGGCCAAGTTTGAGGAAACCGTGCATTTGATTTTTCATTAAAATTGGGGCATAATTGATCCCTTATCATCTTGGCAAGAAAGAACGATCAAGTTTTAGCTTAAGAAGTGATTGGGTAACGATCTTTCATCTATTATGAAAATAATAGTCTGTTTTGCATCACAAAAAATCAAATAACAAATAATTTTATTCTTACGGTAGCACAAATTAAGCTAGCCAATCCTTTTTAGCTTTACTCATCCCTAGGTTTATACATGGTGATTGATCCATAATATGCTAAGAGTGCGAGGGTTTTGGTAACACTAATTGAATTTCTTGCTTTTAGGACTTTACTATTTTCTTGATAGCAAGTTATGGTAGAAGTGACTTCTTATGAAAGAATTAGGGCGCGTTTGGTAACGATTCTATTCCCGGGAACAAATTATGATCAGAAATGATTATTTTTGATTTTGTTCCCGGGAACTGATTCTAAGTAAAAAAATGCGTTTGGTAACTGTACAAAATTTTTGATTCTGGAATAGAATTGTGTTTGGTACCGTATTAATTGATTATGTTCCAAATCAATTTATTTTAATGTTTAAATAATTTTTATAATTTTTCCTTTTTTTCTTTTTTTTTTTCTTTTTTCTCCTATTCTAATTCTTCTTCAGGCCGATCACTAGCCCTCGGCAAGGTCGGGCCCTTGTTGCTCGGCCTCGCCAGACCTCGTCTTAACCTGGCGAGCCTCCAGCGAGCACGCCGGACCGGCGGCGGCGGCGGCGACCGGCGGCGGCGGCGGGCGGTGGCGGCAGGTGGCGGTCGCGAGATGGCGATTGATGAAGAAGAAGAAAAGAAGAAGAAGAGTTTTGATTCTTAATTTTGTTCCCGGAACAAGAATCGAACTTTTTTTTTTTTTTATTCTTGATTTTTGTCCCAAACCGATTACGAGAACAAATTTGTTCCCGGGAACAAAATTTTACCAAACACGATTCTCGTCCCAAACTGATTCTGGGAACAAAAAATCAGAATCTGGATGGTTACCAAACATGCCCTTAACTTCTTGCTTTTCGTCTTTTAATTTTTAGAGCTTTACTAATATAAGAGAAAAATAATTTGTTATGAGCCACAAATTTTTAAATGATTGTGCTCCATATCAATTTGTAATTATTTGTTATTTGATTTTTTTTGTGATCTAAAATAGATTGCTATTCTCAAAGTAAATTAAAAATTGTTAATCAATTCCTTAGTTTTTACTAAAAACTAGTATTTTGGCCTGTGTGAGGGGCTATTCCATGATTTATCTTATAATGTTTTAGCGCTAACCAACCGGAGGGAAATACATAAAACTTTATAGGATGAATGTACAAACGGATAACCATAGTGAAATATCTGCTTATTGTACCAAGTCGTTTATTTAATTTCAAACCACACGATTATCTTGTCTTTTCCGTACGCGGGGAACGAACATGGCCCCATTCCATGTGCTAGTGCTACCAACTAAGCTAACATGATTTGAGGAGGGAACTTCTCCAGATACTCGTTTTGCAGCTCGAAATTGCCAAATATCTCCCTCATGGTCCATGCCTTTGCCCTCACCTCCTCTCCCTCCGGCTCCACCATGACCCGCCTGATCGTCTCAGCCACCGAGTCGCTCGAGAACGACCCGTTGAGCTCGTCCCTCGGCACCTCAAACCCGACCCCTCTCTCTTTGAGCAGCCTCTCCATCAACCCTTGGTCGGAATGTTGGATGCAAATTGCGCAACCCCAAGATCTCCATAACCAGAACAAGAATATGCATAATTGAGTAGAAAGATTAACGCACCTGTTTTGGGATCCATCGAACATAAAGCGGAAGCAGAAAAGGGATTTCCCACATATCAAGGGGATCCACGCATCAAGTCCTTCTCCTCTATTGCCCTCCGTATCACTGGCTCAATGAGGCGGCCCCCCTCACGTTTAGCGTTAGGTAAACGCTCCTTAGGTGAGGATATATGTGAGAATTAAGGTTAGAGGAGAGACTTGAGCACTATTTATAGAGTTTCCAGCAAGGCCCCCTCATTACGGGCCAGGCTCAACTCGGCCCATACTAGCCAGCCCCATATTAGACTAATTAAGAAACCTTCTATCTCACCTTAGACCAACCCCGTTTTACGGTAACCGTAAAAACAGTAAATTACAATATCAATTAATTTAGTCCACATTAGAAAAACTCTTACATTCTCCCACTTGGACTATATTAATTGAAATCGTCTTGTATGTGCGCACATTTGGTCCGAGATAATTCTTAATAGTCAATCCTATCCCATAAAGTCTTAAACACCGAATCATGGCGGTAACGCATGTATACACACGAGCCTTCCATGGTCACGAGTGCTTTCAACTTTATTGATATGGATTCAATATGGTAGTGTGTCAAATGGATAACATCTCTCATAGAGAGATCCCATTTGTCATCACCATTCTCTTACTTTAAGTGTCACAAAAATTTGTGCCACGAGAGAATGCCCATTCTCTTACCTTAAGCGTCGCAAAAAACTTGTGCCACTAGAGAATGTCTTTATGGTTCCAACGAACCCACATATGCATTGTCCTTACGGTTAACCTTTTTTTATGTATAACAAGGCATATGCACAAGGCTAATAACCGGATGCCCCTAGCCTTCACTCAAGGTTTATACAATACCTTGAGACTTTATCAATATGTATTCAACATAATAACAACACATTCAAAAATATTTTATTGAATGCAAAAGTTGATACATATCAAACCGTTACTAAATGTAACAAACACAGATGTAAACTTTATCAGAGTAAAGCCAAAATAGCTCCAACTAAACAACAGCATCTCATGATGCTCCTAGGCCCATGCTAATGACATGTCACTCAAATACACATGGGCATAGTCCTTTAGTTAGTGGATCTGTAACCATATTATCTGTGAAAATATGCTATATTATAACGTCACATTTCTGTACCGTTTCTTTATGGTCAAAAAATTTAACTGTCATATATATAGACCCCTTGAGACCTCTGTAGTTAATAAAAATACTACAAATTTATTGTCTCAATACAACCGTATGGGTCAATTCATAAAATTAAAAAAAAAAAAAACGGTCAACTCCTTAATGAGGTTCCGGAGCCTAATAGTCCAAGTAACAACCTAAAAGAATGTTACTAACTCTACTTACATAGTAGATATAGAACTTTATTTACTGCACTTCCTACTAACATAAATATGTATTCTATTATTAATCTCATGTCATCATAACAGCCAGCAAAGTTTACATCTAAATACCGTACTAGCTGCAAGAATTGAACATGTCTATAAGTTAGCATATAATCTCTTGTCCTCTTTAAGTACCTTAAAACCTTCTTGGCAGCAACGCAGTGATCGCGTCTTGAATATAACTGATATCTGCCTAGAAGTCCCGTCACAAAAACGATATTTAGTCTAGTGCAAATTCAAGCATACATTATACTTTTAAGTGCACTGACACAAGGTACACCCTTTAACTAGATTTTCTCAATATTTAAATAAGGACAATGTGATAGATTCAGTCCATCACCCTTAACAACAGGAGCAATTCCTGGCTTGTAATGATGTATATTGAATATTTCTAATATACAATCAACAAATGTCCTCCGAGAAAATCTAATATAGTATGGCAAGAACAATCCTTACGGATGTTAGTGGAAAGAACACGAGATGCCTCAAGGTCATTACTTGTAAACGAAATAACATATTCATAAAGTATGAGAAAAATACATTTCCTCCCACTGACCTTGCAGTATATTAAATTACTTTGTTTCCAACTAAACAAAAAGATAATACTATGAAACTTTAATAATATTGTCTGGAAACTTGCTTAAGACCATGAATAAGACTTTTCGGTCTACACACAAGTTTACTTAAAACATGTGCTGCAAAATCTTCCAATTGCACTATATAGATTTTGTATCTATTTGGCGTAAGTTTTTATCGAAATAAACTATTAATGCCACGTTCACTGAAAGAATCTTTAAAAATACTATAAAAAATAATTATTTCTTCACTATAAACTATCCACCCCTCTTTCGAGTGAAGATTTTATCATCTTTTATGGCATCTAATCACATACTTGATTAAGAACAAGAAACAACATTTATATATATGTCACTAAATCAACCATGTAGTGGATATTGTAATCATGCTCTCACAAATAGACTATGTAGTCAGATGGTATAACCGACCGTCTTTCCCTAACAAATCTCCTGAATAAGGCTACAACCACTTCATTCTGCACTTGAGAGGTTCGATAAATTTTATCATAAACTATATCAAGAATAGTACCTTAAACCTCAACAAGTTTAGTCTATGGTATAGGAGATTCCATAATTGTCTATATCACAATTATCTGTATAGGCAAAGACAAAGACATAGTGATATTCCATCGCACTATTATCCTTAATAGTTTGAGAGCAGCTATCCTTTACAATAACGTCAATCTCTAGAAACTTTACTGTATGTGATTCCATAATTCTTGTACATTTATTAGGGTCATAATCAATACTCATTTGAACAATCTGAGTAAGATACAAAATAATTCCGATTGGATCTTAATTGCAACGCACTTGAAATTGGATTAGATAATCTCACTTCTACATGACGCCTCTAAATTTAATATGATTCAAGTCATTTATGTCCAGTCTACAACTTAAAAGAAGTTTATGAAATAACTTTGGTAAGAAAACATCTTTTGTATGTGAAAAGAGTTGCTTTCACAATATCAACTCACAGAAGACGAGAGAAATTAGTCTTACTCATCATACTCATCACCATGTTCATTATGGTGCAATTATGCCTTTTGGCCAAACCTTATTGTTAGGATTTTCAGGCATAGTAATTAAATTACCACCCTAGAATTTACTAAGTATTTGACAAATGACCCTTTAAGCAATTCAGTGTTGTCATACTTGCCAAAATACTCATGGCCACTATTAAGCCTGACAACCTTCAAGACTAATTCTAACCGATTTATTCTTTACCTCGGTCATTTTTTTTTTACAATAATCAGTAGAAGTCTTTAAATAACCATTAAGAGTAGACATAATATCAACAATATCAACTTTTCTACTCTTCCTTTAGACATGTGTGAGATTAAACCTTAAACAGAAAATTTTTTGGAAACAACCTCTTCAACCATATACGAGATGTATATGCCATTAGGACTTAAACAATCTTTGCAGATGTGTCCTAAATTTGATATTAGACAAGACATAATTACAAGCCACTATGGCTTCCATCATCTTATTGCAGAGCAGTCCGCAGACAAACCACTTTTCAAGTGTTCCAGAATGGAACGCTTCATGGACAGTAAGCAAATTCTATTGCTCTTTTCTCAAGCAACAAATCATTTGTTCACAATTTAAAATTTGTAGCAGTAAAAACCTCAATAATAGTTGAGTTATTAATTACAGAAAGGTGACCGAAAAACAAGCAATGTATATAATTCGTATCATGTGAGCACTGTGTAACTTGACATACAAGTACACATCCAGAGAGTTACACGCATAATCATATAATCACCTTTGGGCAGAATACATGACATGCAATTGTACACTCCCCACATGATAGCGGTGATGAGAATATATTCCAATCTTCGTGAATTCATCACCTTTGGGCATATGAACCACTAGGATCAGTCACTCCTCCACTGCACCAACATGTATCCCTCCATGAACTAATACACAATCACCTCCTTTGGGAGTATGACTATGCATTAGACCGGGAGACATCCCAATCAATATACGAGACCGAAATTTCTCAAATCCAATCAAGCGTGCCACTTTGGCGGTCACTACTCAATTGAATCATTGAAACTCTCTCATATCAGGGATATAAACCTTATTGCTCACATAACAAGCAATGTGTATAATTAGCATCATGTAAGAATTGTGTAACTTGATGTACAAGTACACATCCAGAGAGTTACATGCAAAATCATATAATCACCTTTGGGCGAAATACATGACATGCGGTTGTACACTCCCCACATGACATCGGTTATGAGAATATATACTAACTTTTGTGAATTCATCACCTTTGGGCATATGAACCACTAGAATCGATCCTCCTCCACCACACCATCATGTATCCCTCCATGAACAAATACGCAATCACCTCCTTTGGGAGTATGACTATGCATTAGACCAGGAGACATCCCAATCAATATACGAGATCGAAATTTCTCAAATCCAATCAAGTGCGCCACTTTGGCGGTCACTACTCAATTGAATCATTGAAACTCTCTCATATCAGGGATATAAACCTTATTTCTCACATACACCATATACATGTGATTTTAACTTTAGTGATAGGGGCAACATATCACCAAAATCACATATCATGCTAATTACATTGCTTTATTCATTAATAAAATCTTTAATCATACATATATATAGTGAACCTGAAAGACAGATTCCAATAAGATTACCGATCATAGTAACGCAAGAAACTTCTCATAACGGAAAAGAAATCATCTCTTATGCACCCCGATTACATATTACCATAACAACATAAAAAGAATGCTGATCTAGAAGATCTCTCACAAATTAACATCAATAGTAATACATGGTACACCAAATCGACAAGCCTGATAGCTTATCCATTATCACTCCTGAGTTTCATAAGGTAAAACATGACTCCAAGGCTAATAGTTGATTTTAAGTAACAAATTATCATTGTAATCAACCAATGGCCTATTAATTGAGTCAAACCAGAGAACCAAATATCTAAACTTTAACAATAGATACTATTGCTCTGCGTAAATATTGTCATACTCCTTAACCATAAAAAAATATTCAACTTAATGGACATTAACCAGTGACCAGATGAGTATAGGTACAATATGCAATGACTTAATAGACATGCATTACCCACATTCAGCAGATGTGTTAATTAATATAATCAATTTGGTCACAGGTTCTTAAGACGTCCATCATTCAAAAGTTACCAGCATGTAAAGGAGTATGCATGAGCAACAAAAGTTTCATAACATTTTACTGTTTCTCATCATCTCAATACATAGTTCAAATACTATCCCTTAATGATCGTATCTCATTAAGCCAACTTTAGTTCACAATAATTTTTTTTTTATTAATGAATCACACTTTTATAATATTTGTGTGATAACATACCAGATAACTCAACACTTGTATTTCCAAAATCACAGAAAAAGAAATACAAGACAAATATGCAAAAATATACTAAAAATACACGTATTTAGGGTTCTGTATGTATTTTCACATCCATAAAATCATTAAACATGTAAAATAAATACACCACAACGTAGAGGACGGCCATACGGATCCAACGCTGCCCGCCACGAGCCGATCCGACGCTCCACGCGCCCGCACGCGCCGCCTGAGTGCGCGGCGCGTGGGAGCGCGTGAGGGCGTGTGACCGCGCGTGGGGCGCGTGTCCGACGCCCTGGCGGCGAGTGGCCGCGTGTGGGGGCGTGTGATGCCTCCCCCGGCGACGTGCCGCCGACCGTCTTGCTCGTCTCGTCAAGCCCAGTTCGAATTTGTGATTTAATTTTATTTTTATTGAACAAAAAATCTCGAAAATCACAAATTAGGGCAAAAACTTTATGCGTTCAAGTTCTAGGGTTATGGTTGCTCTGATACCACATGTTGGATGCAAATTGCGCAACCCCAAGATCTCCATAACCAGAACAAGAATATGCATAATTGAGTAGAAAGATTAACGCACCTGTTTTGGGATCCATCGAACATAAAGCGGAAGCGAGAAAGGGATTTCCCACATATCAAGGGGATCCATGCATCAAGTCCTTCTCCTCTATCGCCCTCCGTATCACCGGCTCAATGAAGCGGCCCCCCTCACGTTTAGCGTTAGGTAAACGCTCCTTAGGTGAGGATATATGTGAGAATTAGGGTTAGAGGAGAGACTTGAGCACTATTTATAGAGTTTCCAGCAAGGCCCCCTCATTACGGGCCAGGCTCAACTCGGCCCACACTAGCCAGCCCCATATTAGACTAATTAAGAAACCTTTTATCTCACCTTAGACCAACCTGTTTTACGGTAACCGTAAAAACAGTAAATTACAATATCAATTAATTTAGTTCACATTAGGAAAACTCTTACACGGAATTCGCCCCAGAAAACCGAATCAGCGGCCGGCCTCGCCCGAGAGCCTCAATGGCGGAGCTCCAACCGCAGTGGGTCACGAACCCTCCAATTGCTGCGTGAGCGAGAATTTCGGCCTGAGGTGCCCAACCCAGCCACAAATAACCTCGGCCCGAGACCCGACTTTCGAAGCCGGGAGGTATAATCTCCGGGCCGGGCCTCTGACCCACCACCCAAACGAACGACAAACCCGACTTCTCGATCCCTGCCGCAAGCTCCGGCATCATCTCCCGGCTGATGTTAACCTCGGTGCCAAGCCCGACATAGAAGACTTGACTTCTCTTTCTTGTCGTCAAGCCATCTTTTCAGCTCGACCCATCTCTTGTCTCCCCTGCCGCATTTGTGGCTGGGCGGCAATAAGCCCACAGGGACCACAGGTTTTCCGTAAAGCTTCTGGAGTAGCCTCAGCGGATCGGCCTCGAACTCGCTACAGCTCCTCACGGCCACGAACTTGGAACCCCGAATCGACTCGCCAAACCTCTGAAAATCTGAAGCTCCGGTGTCCATGCAATCCTGGTGAGTGACTATCTCGTGGAGCCTGAACCTGACCTTGGACGGGTAATCTATCCACTCGGGAATGACGGTCAGGTCCTCCGGCCTTGGGCTCGGGCCATCGATCAAGACGGAAGGTGGTCCGAGGACAGCGAGAGTAGTAGCACTGAATACACTAAAGAATGCCGAGTTCACACCTAGTCTGCTCGCAACTTGGGCAACCAATGCGATGCAAAGTCCTGGATTATCCAGTCCACGCCGGAGTGTTGAAGAAACTCGTCAACAGCTGGCTCGAGCATATCGTAGGCCCTTTTGAGTTACGGGACCTTGTTGTTCGGCAGCTCGGCCGTCGACTCAGCTGAGTCCGGGAGGCCATGGACACGAGGCAAGAGAAGCTCAACGAGGGTTATTGAGGGAGGGAGGTCTGTGGGGAGCTTTTGGAGGTTCTTTGGGGTGGAGATGAAGGAGACGCGATGACCCTTTTGAGCTAAGAAGGTGGCGACATCGAGGAAGGGCATGAGGTGGCCGTAAGCAAGCCATGGGAACATCGCTATGTGAAGCTTCTTCTCTTCGTTTTCCATGGCAGTGGCTATGAACACTACTTTTTCATTTGACGGGTGTGGTGGTGATGTGACTAGCGAGTGAACCCGAATGCAATGGAGAATGAGCTTTCTCTTCATATATATACAGGAACTACGTATGGTGCTTTAAAATTCTAATTAATATCGGCATAAATTAACTTGCATTTAGATATCTATAACTTATTACATGAGACTAAAGACTCCATTCGTTTTGTGAAAAAGGTTTTTCAAGAAAACTTTTTTCCGGATTTTTCGGTGTTTTTTCGTGGAAAAAAACTATATACATAATCCTACATGTCAATATCTGATTTTTTTTTTTTTTTTAAGGCAAGAGTTGAGTTAAAAACGATACGTGAGTTATGCAATATTAGTAAAGTCAAAAGTAGAGGTGGCTGCAGCCAAGTTAGCTAATTATTATCTTTGAGACTTCGTATCTTCTCTTCATGTGCATTGACTTAGATGATTCACGGGAGAGATGTTCCTTCTTATTCTGTTAAACTTTTTGATGTACCAAAACAAATATCACACGAGATAAATTATCGAGAAACAAATTATGACCAGCTGAAAAGATTTAGGTACTTTACTTTCCAGTTGAGGAGGGAATGTCATTAGTATAAATTGAGTGTTATATTTCTGTTGAGATAAACTATCTAAGTCAAGTAGAGTGAATTTAGAGTTTGTCATTCCTAAGTATTTGGATTTTACGAATGAATGGTGGATAGAACTAATATTATATAGTGCATAAATTTGTATAATTTTTTTTACAATTTTTAGGCCTTGTTTGATAATTGGACAAGCAGTGACTATTTCTATTCTTTTGTTATTCTGAACAAAAAAAGAAATAGAAATCTATTTGTTAATGTCGGCTAATTTTTTTGTCATTTGGAATAAATTTGGAATAGAATCAAGAAAAAAATTGCTTCTTTATTCTTAGAAACAATTCAAGAATCAAGTAATTTTCTTTCTTTTCTTCCGTTTCTTTTATTCTTTTCTTTTTCTTATTCCTCCTCTGCAACGCGGTGGCTGGGCTTCCTCAGGGCTAGCAAGGCAATCAATTCTCATTTGGTCGAAAATCAGCTAGAGGAAGAAGAAGAGGAGAAGGAGGAAAAAAAGAAAAGAAAAAAAAAGGAGAAAATATAATAAAATTATTTAAAAATAAAAAAATAAAAAATTCTAGTTACAAAAAATTTGAAGATCGTCCAAATACATTTTTATTCCGGAATAAAATTTTTGTATAATTACTAAAGACTTTCAAATACTTAAAAACTTATCCTAGAAACAGAATAAAAAAAATATTTTTGAGTAGAAATTATTTTCATAAATAGAATAATTACTAAATAGGTCTTTAGTGGAACTTGAGGTGAATCCGATGAACTTTGGAAAAATTAATTTATTTGATCTAATAAAGTCGCTCTACACCTCAAATGATCCGGACAGCTTTTCACTCTCCTACCTAATAATAATCCAGGCCGAAATAAAGAAGCACGTACCGCTTGAAGAAAGTGGGGCCCGTTCTATGACAACTCCCCAAGATGACCGGACCCGTTTCGATGGAGCCGAGTACTTATGTGGGCATGATTGAACCTTAGATAGGATCCTCTGTTCCAATGTTTGGCCCCAGTGCATGATGCATGCCACCGACGCTGTACCACTACAGTAGCTCTCATAAATTATGAGAAAATATTGGCTGCTTCTAACGTGCAAATACAATAGGAAGGGCCATAAGGTACGACACGTGTCCAACTGGCCCAAATTTCAGACTCTTTCTTCTCTCTTCTCTGCACGCTCAAACTCTGTCTCTCTCTCTTCATTCCAGAACGCATCTCCGACTTCCTCTTGACCCTTTTCGCGATCTTCGTGGGGCCGCAGCACTCGTCGTTGAGGAAGTCAGGAACGAAGCTCGTCGCAACGGGCCCAGCGGCAGCAGTGGCCGCGTCAAAGAAGGGCTTTAAAGGGTCCCGCACATGGCAGCCGGCGAGGGGGTTGGCAAGTGCACGTCCACGTCGCACGTGGCACACAAGGCGGCGGCGTCGGCCTTGCACACAAAGGCTGCCGGCGTGCACTCGCATGCCTCGCACATCCATGCACGCTTGTGGTGGGAGGCGAGCTTGTTGGCGCCATGGACGCCGGCATTGTAGGGCTGGTAGAGGAAAGCCATGTAGGTCTTGCTGAACACTGTGGCCCTGGTTAGGGGTGTACAGAAGAACCGGGACTCGCCCGGATCACCCGGAACCGGACTAGAACCGCCCAGAATCGGTGGTTCTTAAGGGAATCGATTTGGTTCCCGGTTCCAATTTATGGGAACCGGTGGGTACCGGTCTAGTTTCTAATTCCAATTTATGAGAACAGATGGGTGCGGTTTGGTTCCATGGGCAATCCGCCCACCCGCCCACCCGGACCAGGACCGATTATATTATAATAATATATTAATTAATAATATTAAAAAAATTCGAAATTATTTAATCTAAAATTTATGGCTCCAATCACCATCTTGTCTCAATTCACTACTCTTCTACTCCATCTCGTCTTTCTTAGTTCAAAATCTTCCCAAGCTCTCTCTTCCTCTCCAATTCACCTTCGGATCTACTCATCTCCCTTCGATTCCTAGTCCAACTCGGTGAAATAGTGAGTTGATTCTCTTTCCCCCCTCGAACTTGAACTCTCTCTCCACGTCGTCGCCACCTCCGCATTCACTGTCATTATTGTCCTCTTTGTTGTTGGGCTCATCTCGCTTCTACCTCTCCTCTTTGTGACATCCCGAATTTCCAATTCTATTTTCAATAAATTGAAATGGGCATTTCATCTGTGCGCATATAGTTCTTCCCTGACGATCACTCATGGGATAACTAGTCTACTAGGTGAAGCCGTTAAGAAATTCTAATGCATCGGACTTGAGAATTTGACCAGAAACGACCTTTCGACCGAGTTAATCCGCAAGGGGTCATTACGGCACGCTTAAAAATCTATTAGAGACCGGAGATAGGTCGACTCGACAGAGGCATGTGATCGAGTGTGGGTGATTCCACCCGATCGCACAATTCTTGTCGATCGGCACTAGATCGGCTTTTACGTCGTTTGGGTACCCCGTGTCCGTGTTTGAAACCTTGAGATTATCCCGACAACCGAGAGTCGCCAATGTGTCAAAGATGTACATTGTGGCTTGAATTGATCAACCACGGTCAAATGCACGAAAATTTCTAAAAGCTACCCTGGATCGAAGACGCGCTAATATCGTGCCAGAGTGAAATTAACCGTGAAATTAAGATCGAATTTAGAAATTGGAAGTCCTGGTGTGTCACAAATCATTTTAGGATCATTGACTCATCTTTGGAAGATTTTTCATGCAAGCCGAGTTTTTCAGCAAAATAATCAAGGTATGGCTAATTTGGTTCGGAAAATTGGTAGGCCCGCTTTTGGTTGTACTTTTGAGATCTAAGAGGGTTCTATGGTCAAGTAAATATGTGAATTGAAGTGTGGTGACATTGGATTAATTTTATGGACTTCAATTTGGTTCAATTAGAGGAGAATTGGAGATTTTGAATTTTATGCCCGGCGAAAATGAAATTGAACCTATTGGAATAAGGTTGTGGGAGATTGGAGATAGTGGAAGATGACATCATCATATGTCATGATAGTTGGGGCAAGAGGGGTTAGGATCTTGACAGTGGATGGTGGGGATTGACGTTTGGAAAGGTGGGATGTCACTTCCCTCGTCCCATCATCTTCTTCCTTGAATCAAGGGGAGTTGTCTTGAAATTGGAGGGGAGAGAGGGAGGAACGACCAGCAGCTTGCCAGCCAAGCTCGACCGCCTGACCGGCCGCCCCTTCCGCTCGTTCGCTGCCGTCGTCGCCGTCGCCGCCACCGCACGTCGCCCCGCGCACGCTTTGTGCGCGCGCGCGCTGCGCGGCCAGCTCACCGCCTTTCCGTCCGTCGTCGTCTCCGTCGTCCAGCCGCTGCTCGTCGTCGCCGAGCCGCCACCTAGCTCGCCGGGAGCCCGTGCAAGCCATTGCCGTCGCCCGCCGGTCCTCCTCCGCCGCCCCGCGCCCGAACCGCCGCCGTTTGGCCCTCCTCCGCCCGTGACCAGCAGCTGCAAGAAATGGGTATGGCAGCAGCTTCGTGGCCCGTTTTGGCCGGCTTCCCGGCCCCGGAGTTTAGGTCTGCCTTTGGGAAAGTCGATCCCCTCGTCGCCCTCGTCGTTTTGGTCCGCTCGGCTCGCTAATCCGGTGAGTTTAGCTCACTAAACCTCGCTTAGAGGGTTAATTATGCTTATGGAGGTTTAGTTTATGTTAAGTGCTATTAGGTTGTTAGTTTAAGTTATGTAAGAGTGGATTAGATTAAGGTGGTGTTTTAATTTAAAGTGTGTTTAATTAGGGTTAAGAAGGTTTATTTTAAAATAAGCCTTGATGTGACTTAAATGAATTTATTTTTGATTTAAATAAATGTTTCGAAATTATTGGATTATTTAATAATATATTATATTACGAAAATTATTAAAATATTATTATTTAATTACTTTTCGAAATAAATTTAATTATTTAATAAATTCCGAAAATTTTGTCGGGACCCTAAATTCTCGAATTTCGCGCCGATCACCGCCCCGTATTCGGATTTTGAAATTGATGGTTGGATATTACAAATTGAGGATGGATTGTGAAAAATATGGAAATTATTATTTAATTAATTTTCGAAATAAATTTAATTATTTATTAAATTCCGAAAATTATTTCGGGACCCTAAATTCTTAGAATTTCGTGCTGATCGCTGCTGTGTATTCGGATTATGAATTTGATGAGTGGATATTGCAAATTGAGTGTCGATTATGAAAAATATGGATTTTATTCAGAAAACCCCAAGTGTCGGGTTTTGATACCAAAATTGGATTTTAATGATTATATTAAATAGTGGGGTTTGAAAAGTGAGTTATTGGCTTTCTGGTTCGAAATTAACGTGCCCCCACACATGTGAGTAATTTCTGAAATATTTTTAATATGAAGAAAAATGGCCGGGATCACTATTTTAAGTGGAAGCATTGAGTGAAATGCAAAGTGTCTTGGGGCTGAGTATGATTTGACTGTGTAATAATTAAGAGGAATCGTCCCGGGCTGTTGAGCTGGACTTGCCCTATATGGGATGCCCCTTACAACGGATGCGGGTCGCAGTAGAGGCTAGGCCAACTGGACCTATGCTCCTTCGGGAATGCCGTCGACGTAGAGACGAAGCCGCGCTCCACGGGGGGGAGGCGATGCCTGGAAGCTAATGTCAGTAGATAGCTGAAATTCGAGTAGGCTATGCCCTTGTGTGGCAGTGAATAATAATTGGAATGCGTGCTAAGTGCGATTGTGATTTATATGAAAGTGATGGCGTTCCAATTGTTTGAATTATTATTACTACCTGAGATTGTGTGATACAAATTGTGCTAATCTGCAGGAATGATTTAAGATGAGGTAAGTCTTCTGTGTGATGTGGCTAGGCCACCTGGGGCGTATTTTCTTTCTAATAGGGGTTTAGGGGGTTGAACTTGCTAAGACAATGTCTCATCCCGGTTGTGGGATTAAAATTTCAGGTCCCTGGAGGACGGAGCTGGCAGATAACTTTGGTTGGCCTTGAGGAGTTGCGAGAGGTGAAGTCATAAGGATTGGAGAACGTGTTCGATTTGTAGGTCGTAGGACGCTTCCTTTTTAAGAGCCGGTCTTTTGTAGACTTTTGGCCGTAGATCTCGTTTGTAATTACGTTGAATTATGAAAGTGTTATGTTGTTGTTTTGCTTCCCGCTTTTCTATCCCGTATTCCATTGTCGGGGTTTTATAATACGTTCCGCTTGCGTAATAATAAATGAATGGGGTCGGCGACACTACTCGGGAATGTCGCATTTGCATGACCATGGTGGGATGTTGGCGCGCTCGAGGTTCGGGGCGTGACATCCCCGTTCCTCCTCCCCCTCCTCAAGCCTTCCCCCATCGTCCTCATTTTCGAGGACAAATGTGAACTCCACGTCTAAGAATGGCTCATTGTTCCCATTGTCCTCATCATTGTCAGTCTCGAGGGAGGAACGGGAGACGACGGAGGCGGTGGCAAAGATGGTGGTGGTGGTTGGGATGGAAGCGGCGCGAGGATCGTGACCGCCACCGCCGCGGCGCTAGTACTTGAGGAGAATAAAGCTACCATGATCGGGAGAGCCAGAATAAGTAGATGTGGGAAGGGCAAAAAGAAGGAAGGCGCGGAGGTTGGTCCGGTCCGGTTCCTGAGTGAATCCATGCAACTAGCGGGCGATTCCCGATTCTAGGTTGAGGACCGCCCACCCGAGATCATGCACACCCCTAGCCCATCGAAACCCATCGTCGGCCGTTGCCAAATGACACTGCTGGAATTGCTGAACAACCGAACAGCTTCTTTGTTGCTCTTGCTAGTGTGGTGGGGTCCAAGAGAGCGTGCAGTGGAGAGAAGAGAGGGGGAGAGAGAGTCTGAGCGTGCAGAGGAAAGAGAAGAAAGCGTCTGAAATTTGGACCCGCTTGTGACACGTGTCCCATCCTTAGTGGCCCATCTTATTTATTGTGTTGGCACATTCGACAGAGCCAATATTTTCTCATAAATTCTACACCGATGCGTCCGCCCTCGACGCCTTTCCCTTTGCGTCCGTTGTGACCCGCCCAATCATCCTGTCTCAATGGGCCCCATTGGATATTTCAATAATTATGAATTATTAAAAGCCATAATTATTGTAACGATTTTCTACTCTCATCAATTTTTGCAACGGTTTTCGTCTGCTAAGCAATCTAACGGTTTTACAATGTTTCCATTCATTTCTTCATAAATTTTTCATTATTTTATAATGGCCATATGACAGCTTCCTTTATTTACAAATTATTACTCTCAACGTATTTAGAAAGTGATATCGATATTATCAAAACAAGAATATTTTTGTTCTTGTTACATATCTTTCTTTCTCTTTTTTACTGGGTTATATATATAATATTTTTCGTGTTCCTTCTAATATTTAATGCGGAGTATAGAAGAATATCTATTGCATATTGAGAAGATAATCGCTAGAGACTATCGCATAGAGTTTCATACTCTGAGGAGGAATTTTCTATCAAGATTCCTTTTCACATTTGCTCCATTGTCTATCCATCTGATTGCCAATTCCATTTTAAAAATAAAGTGTGGACAGCCTTGCAGCTTCCTCATCCTCCAATAAAGTTGCCTACGTTGCCTTACACAATCGCCATCGCCGCCGTCGTCACCATCGGTGGTGCTCTTTCTGCTATGGACAGAGAATGGGAGAGGGAGGATAGTGGAAGACCAATTTTCACCTTTGTAGTGAAGAAGCTGCTATGGGAAAATGAGCTAGGAATTACGAAACGGGCTTGTAATTTGGGCTTGACAAATGACGGGCCGATTAGGAGTTTGGGACACCTGGAATGCCAAAACTTGTCACGGAGGGACACTTAAGTGTCAAAACTTCGGAAAGGTACACTTAAGTGCCGGTTTCGGAGTAATATAGAACACTCAAGTGCCACTCCGGCCAAATTGCTGACGTGATAATTTTCCGACGAGTTGGGTGCAAAACGGCGTCGTTTTGCTCGGCGATGTGCGAGAAAATGCAAAAACGACGTCGTTTTGTGTCTCGATGTGTAAATACTTAATATAAAAATTAATTAAATTAAATTTAAACTTAATTTTATTTAAAATATTCTAAAAATTAAAAAACCTAAAAATTAAAAAAATTAAAAAAATTAAAATTAAAAAACCTAAAAAAAAAAACCTAAAATTTTATTAAAAAAAGGGCGGGGGGGTTAACCGGAAGGGGGGCGGCCGAGGGCTAAGCCCTCGCCGCCGCCGCGCCGGAAATCCCGGCGGCCGGCGACGGAGGGGGAGGGTTGGCCGGGGTCGCCGGCCCCTAGGTTGAAGCGACGGCGAGGGCCCGCGAGCCCTCGCCCTCCCCGCCGTCCCGGGAATGGGCCGGCGACGGTGGGGAGCATCGGCCGGTCGCTAGGCCTTGGCCAAGGGCCGGTGACGCCGGTCGACCGGGACGAGGGCCCGCGAGTCCCTCGCCGCCTCCCCGGCGATGGTGGGGGAGCATCGGCCGGGGTCACGGGCCCCGGCCGGGGGCCGGGCCGTCGTCGGGCCGGGGGCCGGCGACCCCGCCCGACCCTCCCCCTCCGTCGCCGGCCCTTCCCCGGCGGCGGCGCGAGGGCTCGGCCCTCGCCCCCCCCTTTAGCCCCCCCCCCCCTTTTTTTAATTTTTTTTTAAGTTTTTTTTTTTTAGAATATTTTAAATAAAATTAAGTTTAAATTTAATTTAATTAATTTTTTTATTAATTATTTACACATCGACACAAAACGACATCGTTTTTGCATTTTTTCGCCACGTCGGCGAGCAAAACGATGCCGTTTTGCACCAAACTCGCCGGAAAATTGCCACATCAGCAATTTGGCCGGATTTTGGCCGAAGTGGCACTTCTACTTTACTCCGAAACTGGCACTTAAGTGTACATTTCCGAAGTTTTGGCACTTAAGTGTCCCTCCGTGCCAAGTTTTGGCACTTGGGCTGTTTTTCTGCCGGCCAATTAGGAATGATAAGGGCCAAGTAAATGGTGCTTGCTTTTTTGCATACTAAGGGTTCTCATTAGTAAGGTTTCATTAATTGCTTGGCCTTTTATGATAGCTTGAGTATTGGATGTTAAGTCATTTACAACTTCATGATGAAATGAAAGATAGTTGTGGGATAGTGTATATAAAACTTCTCAAGTGCATTCTTTGCTTAATTATCATCGGCTATTAAGAATCTTGTAGTTTGCACTTCACACTATTAAGATGTAGAATGAAAACCTGATAAATCCTGATTAACAATGCACCAAAGACAAAGTACAAGGATCAACTTAATCTTGAACTTGAGCTATTAAAGTTCGAAACTAAAGTCATAATTGAAATTTCAATACTTTTCTTTTTCTAGTGGTTCATTCAATGCATGTAGTTTTTTAAATGCTTAAACATTGAACCACATATTCATCTAATGGCTTAAATTTTTAAGGGTAAAAGCCAATGAAAACCCCAAACTAATACATTTACCCCAATTTCTTTTGTGTCATAAAAAACCCCAAACTTGTGTCCATGTAACACATTTTAACCCCCAAACTTTTTTTTGTTATACCTAAAATCCCAAACTCTTTTCGGTGGCACCAAAAAACCTTAATTTTGTATTTGTGTGACATATTTACTTCAAAAAATTGGTGTTAGGGTTTTTGGTGTCTCAATTTTTTTTTTTTTGGATAAATGTATCATATAGGTAAAAGTTTTGAGTTTTTAGTGTTACTAAAAAAAGTTTGAAGTAAATGTGCCACAGTAGACAAAGTTTGGGATTTTTTATATCAAAAAAAACATTTAGAGTAAATGTGTCATTCTGGGTAAAGTTTGGGGTCTTTTATTTTTTTTTTTCCAATTTTCAATAGTGTTGGCAATGATCTCACTCATTTACCGTGGTATTTCCTATTGTTTGTTAAATCAACATTCTTATAAAACATATTTTCCTCGTGATATCAGTTTAAGGTGTTAGATATTCATTTGAACTTTGAAGAGGTTGATTGAGCGCTTTATTCCAAATCCTTGAATTTGCATCACAACTTAATTTACTTGGATGAATTTTGGGGATCGAGACCATCACCAAATGAATGAAACCATATGTCATTTCATGGATGAAGAGACTGTTGTTGAGACTTGTATGCATCTGTGAAAATTGGGATAAGTGTATCGGAAATTATAATAGTTACTACTAATGTGCAATTAAATCTTAAAATTTTCAAATAATGCAATCAAATCTTAATATTTGTCAAGTTTGTGAAATCAAATCATTCAATAAACTTTGTCCAATTTGTCAAATAGAAAATATTAATAAGTTTTATGATTTGATTGCATAAATTTGACATATTGTATGATGTGATTGCACTATTTAAAAAATTATAGACTCAATTGTACTTTCGTGAGAAATATTAAAACTTATAAAATACTTGTTTCAAGAAATTCGTGGAGTTGGAGGAATCTCTTGCCATGAAACTTGTTCATCTGTACACATTTACTTTTTCACAACCGAAATGTTGGCTTAGAAATGGAAAAAAAGTCAACTTGGACAAGACGAAGCTATGCAACTTGTAAAAAGAAACAAAATCCTTGGAAATCCCATTTATAGCGATATCATATCACAATTCTCAAGATTGGATGGGTGGACATTAATGCTAGCAACAATTACGTGAATCCCGCGCATAAAGAATTCGCTCTCAGTTGCCTACCAGGGGTGCTGAGGGCTACCATGAATGGACCTAGGCTTAGAACTAGGGAAGACAGAGTCAGTTTTTTGCAGGTATGCCTTCCCACTATGGGCGAACCTTTCATTCGAGCCCTTCAGGGATAGCCTTTTAGCAGAAAACCACTCTGACTTTTAGTTCAAAGCCTAGAGACACGCAGGGATGCTAGGATGGTAACATTTCTAACTATTCGAGCTGCATTTCTCAGATGATCTTACTAGGCCGGAGAAGAAGAGGAGCTTAGAAAGCCATTGAGAGTTTTACACAAAACACTCACTTTACTTCAAGAGACTATGCCCAACACATTACATCATCCTTGCATTTTATAGACATTAGGAGGTCACACACAAATAAGGACCATGCTCATGGGTCCTGAAACAAACATAGGCTCCAGAAAATCTGGTAGGGAATTATTTTCGGTGATATGAACAGTGACAGTGAACAGTGATTTTCTTAGCCTACTGCTATAGCGACTTGCTACAGTGATCTGCTACAGTCAGCGGTCTCTTCCATCATGGGCATTGTAGTTATAGTTTGAGTCATCGGAACTATGCATTTCTGACAGGAGATGTTCTTTATATTTTTACTCAAGTCCTGCAAATGAATCTGGTGAGAGAATTCGGATATTCCCCATGTTTGACAAGGATGCTTCCTCATGATTCCCGAAAGTCCCTATTGTGATATCCCGAATTTCGACCTCGTCCCGAATATATGAAATTGGCATTTCGTCGACGCGCTTATGGTCACTTTACTCTGAGTAGGGCCCCTCATAAGTTAACTTATCTATTAGGTGAAGCCATTAAGGGATATAAACGCGGCAGACTTGAGAATTTGATCGGAAATTGATCGCTCAACCGTGATAATTGACAAAGGTCAATACGACACCATTATAATCGATTAGTGATCAGGTATATGTCGATTTGACGGAAACACACAATTGAATTGCAAGTGATTCCTCATGATTGCGAAATTCGCGTCAAATGGCACTAATCCGATTTTCTGTAATTTTATACCCAGTACCCGTAATTGAAACCTTGCGATTTTTACGAAAACTGAATGTCGCCTACGAGTCAGAGATGCACAAACGTGATAAAATCTCTAAAAGTTACCCGGTAGGTTAGGTCGCGCTAAAATCATGTTTGGTCGATTTTAACTATAAAATTGAATTCGGTTTCGGGAAATCGGACGTTCGAGCATGTCATGATTTGTTTATAAGACGTCGTCTCATCTTTCAGCGAAATTTCGTTGAGTCCGGAATTTTATGGAAAAATCGGTTTTCGGACAAATTCGAAAAGTAATGGAAATTCGGATCAAGGGGAAAATGGATTATTTGGTTGCCAAGAAGGTTTATTTTGGGAAATTAGAGCTTAAATTTGGGATTGGTTGGGCCAAAGACTTTAGGGGCAAGGACATTTGGGGCATGTAATGAGTAATTTGGATATTTTCCCTTGACTTTCTCTCTCTCTCCCTCCCCTTTCTCTCACGCACGCCCACTTCTTTCCTTTAGCTGCTGCCGCCCATTTCCCTCTCTTGCTCATCCCCTCTCATCTTTTCTTTCTTCCTTTCCCCTCAATTTGCTGCCAACCTCCATGTTTCTTTCTCCCCATGTTCGGTTCTTTCATTTGTGGCCGCCAGCACAACTCCACGATCAGCACTACATCACCACCTCATCCCCATCATTCATCACCATCTATAATCATCAGCGCCATCTTCATCAACCACCATCTTTAACACCAGCCAGCTTCGCTGTCCAACTCCAACAGTCGAGCTCACTGTCCAGCCGCCATCCCGACCTCACCGTGACCACACCGTCCAGCAGCCTCGCCACCAACTCCTTCACGACCAGCTCACCCTAGCAAGCTCAGCCCAGGCCAAGCTAAGCCCACCTTGGGCGAGAGCTTGTAGGCCAGCCCCCGCTTTCACCGAGCCTCTGTTCGAGTCATGGTAGACTTGGGTTCTCGTCGCCGTCGCGTTGCCGTCGCCGTGGACCCGTTATCTTGCTAATCTAGTGAGTTAATTCCATAATCCTTGATTAGGTTATTAATTGCACTTAGGGGTAAGATTAATGTTAATTAGCTTAGTTAGATTAGTGTTAATTAGCATGGTTAGTTTAGTGTTAAGTGGATTAGCTTAATTTTAGATTCGGTTTATTGGACACTCGTCGTTTGCCATTTTTGTGGATCAAAATGTGTTACAATGTTGAGGTTGCTTCATTCATGAAAAATGTTCTAGACATTTTCAGCTATGATATATGTTTTACTCAAGATTTTTAGGGATTTAAAAGAATGATATTTCAACTTCGTCATTTCAAAACAGAATCTCGGATTGTGCTGGAACTGGTGACCTTTTGGTGTTGCAATGATTTTTATCAACTCTTAGGGTTTGATTTTCAAAATAGTTTCTTCACAAAAGTTGTTCCTCACATATTTTAGTTTAACATAGTCAAATTTCAGATCAAATGAACATGATTTGAACCTCGAACCTAACTGGTTTTGGAAAATAGACTTTCTGGAAACAGACACAGTTTTTGTAACGGTTTGAGCAAATTACTGCTCTTAATCTAGAATGATATGGGTTTTGGTGTCTCATGGAAAATGTTCATTTATATGTCCTTTATAACATATTCAAATTTTAGAATTTTTTGAGCTTGTTTGGTTAGGTTTTTGGATTTAAATTTGGAGACGCGCAGGTGGCCTGGTTTTTACCGGTTAGAGCCAGTAGTGATTTTGTGATTATTCTTGGTGTCGTGCTTGCTAGATAAGGTGTATTTAGTGATTTGGCTGACTTTTGGCATTCTTAGAACGTGTGCATGATGTGATGAGATGGATTGCTCTATGTTGGTTGCTTAGTATTATTGCAAAATGGTGACCTTTTGGACTATTAAATAGAAAATAAATGAGGTGTCAAGTCTGGACACGAAAACTTATTTGCCCAATAAAACAATAAGGTTTTAAACTAGGTGCGTGCAAAGTTTGATGGATTAATTTTGAGTACGTGGGCACCTATGAATTTAACGTTTTAAACAAAAAAAAAAAGAAAAAAAAAGGTTTACTAAGATTAGTTTTCAAAAGAGGGTGGTTGGAAAAGAAATTAAAAAAGAAATATGGTGTCAGATTTGGATGCCAAGTTTTATGCGTGCAAAATTTGACTGGTTAATTTCAAATACGGGACCCCGTACGAATTTATTTCGGAAGGTTTGAGCCAAAAAAAAAAAAGAGTTACTAAATTTATTTTTAAAATGGGATTTTGGTGTTTTGGCTATATGATGGAAGGTAAAAGGTTGACCTGATTGATGAGGTGCCAGCATGGTTAGGTTACTTAAGTAGTTCAGTTTAATTAGTCGCAATTTATTTATTTAATTGTAATTTATTTAATTAATTTTAATTAAGTGTAAATTGTGATGGAATAGCCATTTTACAGAATTTTACGCTGATTCTCATGGTTGACTTTATATGTGAAATTGATTGCTTATTTGTGCAATTGAGTGCTTGATTGCCGTTATGGATTATTATTGTAAAAATTGGATTTTATGGTATTTAAATAGAAAAATACCTAGCGTCGGGTTTTGATGCCAAAAATATTTTAAGTACTATATAAAATCGTGGAATTTTCAAATGGGAAAGTATCATGTTTTGTGAATTGATTTGACTATGTGACCACGCACAATTATTTTACCGAGTATTTAATATGAAGAAAATTGGCCAAATCCATTATTTGAAATAGGAGTATTTGAGTGCAAAGCACAATGTTCTTGTTCGAACATGGATGTGCATGTGACCGCTATCAAAACCCATCACCCAGCGGGAGTTTGGGGACGATGCCTGATTTATCGGATGCCTGGCAAGAGTCCGGAAGCCAGTTGTGGTAGAGGCTGGACCACTGCCCTTTTTTGGGATGCCATCTAGGCTGGAGTTCTAGACGTTGTTGTGCCTGACGGGGCCGGACGATGCCCGATTTTTATTGGATGCTCGATGGGAGTTCGGATGACCACCGACTGGGGAGTTGGCCATGGCCGATGGGCCAAAATAACTGGAACATACATGAGTGATCGAGATAACCGCGCTTGATTATGGGGCAAAATTGTGTAGCACAGTATGGGACGTGTCATAACGGTTTTACCCTATAATCGGGACCCCTATGAATATTGATGGATGAAATAAAGTGTTCTAGTTGTTAAGCATGCTTGTGATATTTATAATGCGTATATGGTGCACGGACACACCCAAGCGTGGTAAGTTCTGGATGGTGCGTGTTTATGATGCATTTGAGTGAATTCTCGTCCTAATCGGGGTTTAGGGTGTTGACTCGCTGAGACTTTGTCTCACCCCGTTGTGGTTTAAATTTTTCAAGTCCTCAGCATGGAGATATCAGAGAGTGTCGTGGAGGGTCCCCGAGCCAGAGTCGAAGGGATCCGGAGTATAGGTTGTCCGGTAGTTCTTTTTGGGATAAACCTTTGGTGTACAGACCTGTAGAACTGACTTGGCTTGTATATATGAAAAGTATGTTTTGTGAAGATTGGTTGTCTTGCTTTTCTATCCCGTGTTTGTTGTTGTACGGGTATATATTTAATTCGCTTCCGCATGTGCATAAAATGAATGAGTCAACGATGCGTCTTGGGAACGTCGCAAATTGCTATCGACCATTGATGGATGTTCGCGTGCTTGAGGTTCGAGGCGTGACACATGTAGTGTCGACAGGAATGTTTGGTTGAGGCCAATTGGATGGTTGAGCATAGTATAATGTGTCCATGCCTAGAGATAAGGACAAATGTCCTTGATCATAGGGGTTTTGAGAAAGAGGATCTCCCCATTGTGCATAGGGGTCTTGAGAAGACTGTGCAGGGTCATTTGTGTCTATCATTTCTTACTGTAAGAGCTGCTTCCAGTGAGTAGGAGGATAAAACCAATTAGAGAAGGCTAAGAGATTTCTATCACTTTCCTTTTCAATATTTCGACCGAGTCCGAATATCCTAGTGAGGTTGGCAATGAATCTTCTGGTTGGAATTTCAATAGCTAGTAAATACTTATTGGTTAAGTATCATAATAACCATCGCAATTGATCAGGGAAGTCTTCATCTTTCCAAATTAAAGGGTGTATGAATGGATAGTCCGAATTTAATCCAAAATGATAAAGAATTGAACCGCCATGGAGCCGAATAGATCCGTGTGGCATTGCCACATGAGGTTTTCCAGATTTTCGAAGGCTGTCATTCGGATTTGTTCGACAATCTCCTAGGGGTATCGCCAACTTAGCCAATCTCGTATTCTTTCGATCTTATACTTTTCATTGTGGTGAAAAGTATGGAAAGCATGCCTCATGATATACATGTTGATTTTTGCTAGTGCTTTTGGTCTTGACAAAAAGTCAGATCCAGCAATGTGTTTGGTTTCAAAAGAGTATTTTGAGAACCATTTAGCCCATCGAAGAAGTTGAAATGTGGAATTTGGTCATCTGAGGAAAAGATGTCATGTCTAACTCTACCAGGAAGTGACGGTCTATAAAATGGAATTTGAACTTTTTTATTTCATTTTTCACCGCCAAGATTTCTTTGAAAGTGAAATGATAATGCATTTCAGTTTGGGAAAACTTTCCACTTTTGTAGGCACATAAGTTTCTCTTACCATCAATTTCTTTGAATAGAATGGCTGCCCGATATTCATCACTAGCGTCAGTCTGGAGAATTCTCTTTCCTATTGATGAGATTTGTTATGGAGGAAGAGTTTGCATGATCTCCTTAAGTTTAGCAACTACTTTAGTCTCAGATTTTCCCCAAGGTGGGGGATTTTTCTTCACCATCAATTACAATGGAATCAGTAGCTTTGCAATGTTTGAAACAAAATCTATGAAATAATTAATTATCCCAAGAAATTGCTAAACTTGCTTTGTCGTGAAATTCTCCTCAGGAAACTTTAATAATTCTTAAGCAATATGTGGCCCTGGATAGTATGTACCTTTGTTAAGGTGCATATCAAGAAATTCAATTTCCGTCTGGATGATATTCATCTTTCTTTAAGAAAGCACAATCCCATGTTGTTTTACAATATCTACAAATGTCTAAGAAGTTGGCAGTGGGATTCCTCGTCGGGCTGTAGAGTAGGATGTCATCAATAAATATAGCTGCACTTGACAGGATTGGTTGGAAAATTCGACACATGACCTTTTGGAACAATGATGGAGCTTCCTTTAACCTAAAAGGAAGAACTTTCTATTGGAAATGTTGGTTTGGAATACAGAACCCTATTTTGGGTTTGTCTTCAGGATGAATTCCCAATTGCCAAAATCCGGCTTTAAGATCAAATTTGGGATAGATATGGGCTTTTGATAAGCCGGTAAAGATGGAATTTCCGTAAGGTAAAATGAATTTGTTATCTTGGAGAAAAATGTTAAGAGGTTGATAGTTAATTACTAGTCGGATCTTTCCTCTGTTTTGCTCGGCATGCTTATTGACATAAAATGCTTCACAAGCCCATTGAGAATTTGAAATTTCAATAAAGCCTTGTTGCAATAGTTCCGAGCATTCTTTTTGAGCTGAAACCAAGTGCTCTGGCTTCATTCCCATATGACTCACCTTGGTTGGATTAATATCTTCATTTTTTTTAAGGGAATACGAACAAAGAATTCCAGATTTTTCCATAAAGGATGAGAACACTTTTGAGAAAATTCAGAATGGGATTCTGAACAGGATTCTAACAACTTATGCATGATCAAATCTAATAGATTCATTTGAATTGAAAAAGTCTTTGGATATTGACAAATATAAAGAATTGGTCCTTATACTTAAGACATTTTCTAGGAATGATACGCGGTTGAGGAATCTGAGTCATGATGTCCCAACCAATGATCAAATCTTTGTTGGAAAGACTGGATCTGAAGATTTTTGTGGTTATAGAACACTAGGAAAAAAACTAGATAGTTACTAGGGTAGTTCTTACATTTGTAGAAAAAGTATCTCCTAAGGCAGAGTTGAAATATCAAACACACGAAGTCCAATATTCTTCAGGAAGAACTTTAGTGTCTAAGATTGAAGAACTTGCACTAGGATCTATGAGAGCAATAATAGTGATAGGTTTGGCAAACTTTGAAGTAAAGATTTTCACGAGGAAAATTGGGACAATGAATTTGACTTGAAAATATGTCAGGGTCTTATTCCGAAGAAGTGAGGGATATATGAAAAGGGTCTTCAAAATCTGAATTTGAATCAGTCTCATTGGAAGTTTGGTAACAAGGGATGACACAAAGAGTTTGTTCATATGGTTATTCTTCCGCAGAAAATAAAGATTCGATATTATCATTTTCAAGTGAAATACCAGTTTCAATCTCTATATGATGTATCAGATGATTCTGACATTTTCTTGCTTGGGGGCAATTTTTGGCAAAATGTCCATTCTGATTGCAAATGAAGCATCGAGTTGATTTTTTTATGGCCTAAGCGATCTTTCCTTCTGCGTAAGTATCGCCATTTCTTCTTTCTCCGGAAGTGTTTAGATCCATGTCTAGATTTCTTTATCCAAAGCTTCTTAAAATGCTTCTTTTTCTTGGAAGATTTTCCACAAGAACCATCATAGTCTCTCTTGGAGCATTTCATCTTCAGTTTCTAATGAGAACATGCCCCATCAAGTTCTCTGTTGTCTGTGAGATAAATTTGGACCATTTGGCGCTTTAAACACAAATCATCAAGGCACAAATGGAATGTCCGCAATTCTTCTTTGCCTGTTGAGAAAAGATCTCTTAACCTGTTGAGATAATTCTTTGGGGATGGAAGTTAGGAAAACTTGTTTCGGGTTTGGATCAACTCCAATACCATAGAAGAGCTTGAGCATTTCTCAATAATGTTTATCAATACCTTTTCTAGAGAGAGTAGCATTTTCTTTCAAAAAATTCTCTCCTTTTAAGCTCATGAAGGTCAGAAGGTTTTCCAATGAAAAAATGGTATAAAAGGGTAATGGCATGACCAAAGTCGGGTGAAAGTAAAAATTGAACCTGGTCTTGTTCCATCATCGATTGCCACCAATGTTTGAGGCTGTCTGTAAATCTTGTGACAAAACCAAAAAGGACATCATATTTATCTCGGTTGATTAGATTTGGGCATTTAACCAAGTATGGAATTCCTCAAATCTTTCTGGCCATTTGGAGTAAAGAATGTCATCAACAATAGAAAACTATTTGGAAGAAGTAGACATGTGCTGAGTGGGATTGTTTGGTTGAACAATCTTTTCATGGTTCATAAGGGTTGGATTCCACGCGCTCAGTACGTGAATCCAGTTGTCAGATAATTACATAAATAAATTTTAAATATTAATTCAATTTACAATATTATTCTTGAACTTTAATTTATTCGATATGATTCGTAAGCTTTAAATTCAATATGAAATTTGTTTAATATAGTCCTAAACTTTTTGTAAATGTTTAATTTTGAACATATTCAAATGTCAAGGATAATATTGAGCATTTGGTCAAAAAAAATTTCCCAATTTTGGCATTTTTTTCGACTCATGCACTCTCACGTCCATGCTTTTGGTGAATTTTGCAAAGAAAAAATTAAATTTCGAGCCGGGTTTCTTCAATATCATTTTTATCAACAATTCATACAAACCATCGATAGTGCAAAAATTGTATAGAACCCCGTGTTTATTTGCGAAGAATCAATATGCATCTCAAAGATTTGGTTCGCGAAGAATCAACGATTCAGAAAATATTTTTCTAATTTAAAAACAGTTTATTACATTGCTTAAGAAAATGGGTTGGCAAAAGATGCTCCGCCGTTGATATAAAATGTTCAAGCACGGACTGTCACGATGATGTAAACATTTTCTATTGACCAATATTTACGCGCAATGGAAATGGTCTTTTTTGAAAAAAAGTATTTTTCAAACTACATAATTTATCATGTAACGTAGTCGACGTGATCTTATCGAGTGAGCCTACGCAACATTTGCTAGCCAAAAAGAGAAAAACAACTGATGGCTGGGTTCACTGCTGTGCAATGAAGTCACTCTTCTACTTTTCATTAGAATAATAAGTCGAGATCGCTGGTGTGGAGATCGACTTGCACCGAAAACGATGAAAGCTTCACTGCAAAGTGTCGCCCAAATTCATCAGCTAGCTTGCTAGATTGCCATAATGATCGGAACAGATGCTACATTTACGCTCGAATTAGAATAATAGTTGAACGACGATTGAATGCAAAAGAAAAAAGGCACAATCATCGACTTGAGGCTCTGCCCTCTTCAAGTGCTCGAGCGAACCCGTCCAGGTACTTGCGTCCCAACTCCACGTTGCCGAATATCTCCTGCATGGCCCAGGCGTTCGCCCTCACCTCCTCTCCCTCCGGCTCCATCATGACCCGCCTTATCGTCTCAGCTACCGAGTCGCTCGTGAACAACCCATCTCGGCCATCCCTTGGCACCTCCGACCCGACCCACCTCTCATCCATCAGCCTTGCCATCAGCTCTTGGTCTGAGAAGCCCCCGGAAAATAGGATCAGCGCCCGGCCCTGCCCGAGCGCCTCTATGACGGAGCTCCACCTGCAATGCGTCAAGAACCTGCCGACCGATGGGTGGGCTAGGATGTCGAGCTGAGGAGCCCAGGCCACCCATACAAAGCCTTGACCCGACACTCGGCTTTTGAACCCGGAAGGGATACAACCCCAGCCAGCCTTTCAGCCTACCACCCAGACGAAGGGCAAACTTGACTTTTCAATCCCACGCGCCAACTCGTGCGTGGACTCTTGACTCAGAGCCACCTCGGTGCCGAGGGTGACGTAGAACACCGACTTCTCTTCCCTTTCATCCAATCATTGCTTTAGCTTGCTCGATATGCCGTCTCCTTCGTGGCATCTTTTATTCTGGGGTGGAAAAAGCCCCATCGGAACCACGGGACTCGTATATAGCTTCTTGAGTAGACTCAACGGCTCAGCCTCAAACTCGCTGCAGGCCCTCATGGCCACGATATCGCAACCCCGTATCAACCTACCTAACCTTTCCAAAATGGACATGTCAGTGGCAGAGTCCACGAAATCCTCTTCATTAAGGTAAAGCATCATGTTATGCGGCAACTTGGAGGTCGACTCGGCTGAGTCGGGGAGGCCATGGACATGGGGCAAGGGAACCTCAACGAGGGTTATGGAGGGAGGGAGGTTTGCGGGGAGCTTCTAGAGGTTTTTTGGGGTGGAGATGACGGAGAGGCGATGGCCCTTTCGAGCTGAGAAGGTAGCGACCTCGAGGTAGGGCATGAGGTGGCCGTAAGCGAGCCATGGGAACGTCGCAACATGGAGCTTCTCTTTGTTTTCCATGGCGGTGTGTGGAAGGAAGACGACGTGGAAAGGGAGAGTTTAAAAGAGAAACCAGCTTACGGTGGAGCGTGCACGTGCCTCTAATCGGTGCACTTGATCCAAAGGATAAGGTCAGGCATAATGCCGGAAGAGAATGAGATTAGTTAACTTTGCTAAACACGTGCGATTTTGCAAGTAAATGGCATTCTAACATCGGGGCGAGTGTTTCTCATGCGCAAAAGAGGAAAGCAAAAGTTTTAGTTTTCCTTGGAAATGTCTCATTAAGTCTCGTTAATTTGCTGGTCGGTCGAAAGAAAGGGTTCATTTCGCGATAACTTGAATGTCTTAAAAATAAGAACTCACCTCTCTAGGAATATCATGTTAAAAATTAGGGTTAATATCCTGAAAAATCACAAACTGGTACACTTGTAACAAGTTTACCTAAAACTATTTTTTTGACATGAAAAACCCCAAATTGGTACACCCGTGACAAATTTACCCCGACTGATCATAAAAAAACTCTAAATTGGTATATTTATGACAAATTTACCCTAAACTAATTTATTCAACCGCAAAAAAAACCTCAAACTGGTAAATTTGTGACAAATATATCCTCCGCTAAATTAGATAAATACCACAAAAAAATCACAAAAATTGTAATTTGTGACAAACATAGCGTAAAATCTTAAATTAGTATACCAATCAATTGTCACGTGTCATTTTAATTTAATAATTTGATAGTAAAATTTAATGAAAACTAACATAGGGTAAATTTGTCACAAGTGTACCGGTTTTGGGTAAATTTGTCAAAGGTATACCATTTTGGGTTTTTGGTGATCAAAAATATAATTTGAGGTAAATTTATCACATGTGTATCGGTTTGAAGATTTTCAGGGTATTAACCCTAGAAATTAAACCAAATTCGGTATCCACGTTAAAGAAGAGTCATAATTGCAGCATTATCTTTAATAAGTATATTTGTCATTATCTTTAATAAATCTGTATTTCTCGATGTAGTAATTTTTTTTAGAGATAGTGATTGTTTTTAAAGATACGATGAGATATGATGATTATTTTGTTAGTTTCCAGATCTTGTCTAGAATGTTAGTTTCTAGATCTTATACGGAACGCTAACTTTATCTATTAGGAAGAGCAAAGATTATGTAACAAGTCTATAAATAGGGGAGTCTTATAATTGTATTTTGTTAAGGTGAAAGAAATCTACAAACCTATTTATCTTCTTCTCTTCCTTATGTAAGTTATGAGCATTTCACCTTCAAATTACTCCCATCATATCGATTGCTATCCTAACATGAGTAGTTTGAGAATGCCTCCGTCTTTAGATATTTGAGTCGGTCTCTTGATATTCATCTTCAAAGCAAAGCTTGCACCAAAATCGATTATCGGAAATACGATGATATCCCCAATATGATGGATAGATCAGCACATAGATCGTTGCTGGATATTAAAATGGGAACCGATTAATTAAAGAGTTAATTTAGGGCGTGTCGTATCAACATATCGATGTAATCGAGTCGATTTTGACGGACCCGGTGCTGCCCCTTAATAATAACAATAATAGAGCATGGCGTCTCAAATGAGTTTGCCCATTCTGGGACCACGAGTTCAACAACTCAAGGCTCTGCCCTTTTCAAGTGCCCGAGCGAACTCATCCAAATATTCGAATTGCAACTTCACATTTTCAAATATCTCCCTCACGGTCATGGCCCATGCGCTCGCCCTCGGCTCCTCTCCCTCCGACTCCACCATGACTCGCCTTATCATCCTGGCTACCAAGTTGCTTGTGAACGACCCGCCAAGCTCGTCCCTCAGCACTTCGAACCCGACCCCTCTCTCTGCAAGCAGCCTCGCCATCAACCTTGGTAAGAATTCGCCCCCCGGCGAGGCTCGGCCTCACCGGATCTCGGGCGAGCCGAGCTCGCCGAAAATAGAACCAACGGCCGGCCTCGCCTGAGTGCCTTAATGACCGAGCTCCAGCCGAAGTGGGTCAAGAACCCTCCGATCCCCACGTGAGCGAGAATTTCGGCCTGAGGTGCCCAACCCATCCACAGATAACCTCGGCCCAAAACCTGACTTTTGAACCCGGGAGGTATAATCTCCAGGAACCAACGGGGCCTTTGGACCACCACTAAAGGTCCGATCCCCAAGCGACGGCCCGAGGTGCCCAACCCATCCACAGAGATAACCTCGGCCCAAAACCCGACTTTTGAACCCGGAGGTATAATCTCCGGCCGGGCCTTTGGACCACTAAATGTGTTAAACGGGTGGGTCGAGTCAGGTCGGGTTTGGGTCAGGTCATTAATGGTCCCACCCAAATTGACTCATTAACTCATTTATGACCCATTTATGTCTAATGTAAATTTTCCGATCCATACCCAACCCATTTAACTAAACTTCAAAAAGCTTATTTTTTATATATGTTTAAAAAAAAATGGTATTACTAAAATATTTTATACAACACAAATTTAATGGAAATATTTATAATTTTTAAAAATTTTTAAAAAATTAAATTTTTTTAATTTTTTTTTTAAAAATAAATTTTTAATTTTTTTTTTTAATTTTTACTTTTTCTTTTTTTATTTTTTATTTTTTGTTCTTCTTCTTCTTCTTTGGCCACTGCCGGCCACGACGTCGGCCAGCAGCCGACCACATGCGAGCCTCAAGCTCGCTAGATCCGGCGAGCTCGAGGCTCGCCAACGTTGGGCGAGCTCGAGATCGCCCCTCACTGGATCTGACAAGGCCTTCGCCTCGCCGGATCGAGCGAGCTCGAGACTCGCCCCTCGCCGGACGTCGGCGAGGCCTCCGCCTCACCAAATTTGGCGAGCTCGAGGCTCGCGGCGTCGGCGAGCTCGAGCTCGCCCTCCGGGACGTCGGCGAGGCCTCCGCCTCGCCCGGGTTTGGCGAGCTTGAGGCTCGCCGGCGTCGAGGCAAGCTCGAGGCCATCACCGGTCACCGGCCATTGCCATGCCGACGACCGAAGGAAGAAGAAGAAAGAAAAAAAAAAAAAAAGGAAAGAAAAAATAAAAAAAAAGAAAATTAAAATAAAAAATAATTATAATTTCGATTTTTATAAAAAAAATATTTTTGTAAAGTTAAATAAAGTTAAAACATATATATCTTAGCCTCTTTATTTTTAAAATCTATTATGGGTGCTTTGGGAAATAAGGCTTAACCATTAACGACCGATTTAACTAGAAATGGGTCCATAAATGGATCAATGACCCATTTTGACACCTCTAACCACCACCCAAACGAAGGGCAAACCCAACTTCTCTGTCCCTGCCGTGAGCTCCGGCATCATCTTCCCGGCAGATGTTAACCTCGGTGCCAAGCCCGACATAGAAGACTGACTTCTATTTCTTATCGTCAAGCCATCTTTTCAGCTCGACCCATCTACCGTCTCCGCTGCCGCATTTGAGGCGGGGTGGCAATAAGCCAACGGGGACCACGGATTTTCCGTAAAGCTTCTGGAGTAGCCTCAGCGGATCAGGCTCGAACTCGCCAGTCCTCGTGGCCACGAGCTCGGAACCCCGAATCAACTCCGATCCTCTGAAAATCTGGAACTCCGGTGTCCATGCAATCGTGGTGAATGACCATCTCTTGGAGCCTGAACCTGACCCTGGACGAGTAATCTATCCCCTCGGGAACAACGGTCAAGTTCTCCGGCCTTCGGCTTGGGCCATCGATCAAGACGGAAGGTGGTCCGTGGAAAGTGCAAGTAGTAAAACTGAATACACTAAAGAATGCTGAGTTGACATCCAGTGGGCCCGCAACTTGGGGCAACCAGTGCAATGCAAAGTCTTGGATTATCTAGTCCACGCCGGGGTGTTGAAGAAACTCGTCAACAGCTGGCTCGAGAAATCGTAGGCCTTTTTCAGGTACGGGACTTTGTTGTTTGGCAGCTCGGCAGTCGACTCAGCTGAGTCCGGGAGGCCATGGACGAGAGGCAACGGGAGCTCAACGAGGGTTATCGCGGGAGGGAGGTCTGTGGGGAGCTTTTGGAGGTTTTTTGGGGTGGAGATGAAGGAGACGCGATGACCCTTTTGAGCTAAGAAAGGGGTGACCTCGAAGAAGGGCATGAAATGGCCTTAAGCGAGCCATGGGAACATCTCTACGTGAAGCTTCTTCTCTTTGTTGTCCATGGCGGTGGCTATGAACTTCACCTTTTTTTGATGGGTCTGGTGCTGTAACTTCCTGAGTGAACATGGAGAATGAGCTCTCCCTTTATATATACAAGGATTGTTTGGATTTTGGAAGGGCCGGTGCAACAGCTACCCTTTTAAAATTCCCATTTGATAATGAAAAAAGCTAAATCAGATTTGGATATGATAACTTATTACACAAGACTAAGAAAGGTTATATGAATTAACCTATGAAATTAAATAAGGCTTGAGAATCTTATACTATTGATGTTTATTTCTTAAGGACTAAGTGCTACTTGGTAACATGAGTTTTGGGAGAACCATCTCTAGAATTTTGTATTTACCAATACAAATTGATTAAAGATTAAGTACTATATAATGACACTCAAGAACTTTATACTAAGTCCTGCACACTCACGATATCTTTTAAAAGTGATGAAGGCGTTACATAATCATTTCTCTTAAATTAATTTGCTGCCTTCCGTGATCTTTGCGAAATCCCCTGGTCCAACGATAGTCGTACTTCCTAATTTCATTTCCTCCATTATCAAAGGGAAATGGGTGAATGATCCCTCCATCAGTCTCACGAGAGTGACGGAGCCGCATCAACCACTCATGTAAAGTTTTCAACTAGATCACTTCTTTTACCCCTTTCCATTTTCTAGGATTGAAGCAATAATTTCAAAAAAAAAAAATCACAAACTTATTATTATTATTTTTGCCATATATCACTGATTTTATTGAGAAAAAAGTCTAGTAGAGCTTCCATTCACTCCTAAAATTTGTTAATCAAAATGTCTTACCCGACTTGACACTCCTAGAAGTATAAATCTTAAAAGTCACAGATTTATTAACTTCAAACTTTTCCAGTTTGATTGCAGACATTACTTAAGGCTATTCATTTTAGTAATGGCAATACCTAAGTTACGCAATTTAAAGCATCGATAAGTTCAACTTTAGCCATAATAGTCCAACTCACCTTGACAATCCAGATCATCATCTCATGACTAGCTAAAAATGATATTTATTTAAAAAATTGAGAGTTCATTAAGTTTTTTAATTAAGCTTTTTTTTACCTATCTATTTTTCTTTTTAGATACAACTCTACTTTTTCACAATGCTAGCTAGATGTGAGCATAGTTCGGGTTGGGCCATTTAAACACCTAACCCAAGGACTAATCCCCATAATGTTGATTCCCAATTTTTGGGACCAGGGACGACCCTATTGAGCCCAGGACCAAGGGCTAGATCAATCTTATGGGTGCAATCTGATTAGAGACCAACCAATTATTATTTTGTTTTATTTTTATGTATTTTTTGAAAGGAAAAACATAATCTTTCAAATTATATATCCATCAATAATGCGACATAGAGCAACCAAACTATAAACACCGATTGTTTGTAAAATTCTCAATGCAAGTGAACATGCCGAACAAGTAATATAATGATGAGAAAGAGTATTGTCCAACGGAGATTGATGATTAATAAACTAATTAAATACTAAACATAGATTAATTCTTAAATTTATCTGACATATCAAAATAGAATTGAGAATAAATTAAAACTAAAAATCTTAGAAGCAAAATTTGGAGACTAAGAATGCATTTGGTTCAGCATTTCCAATGGGCTTTCGGGCTTGAAAACCCCTTGGGAAATCTTTGGACCATTTGGTTCAACTTTGAAGCCGCTTTTAGCTTTCAACTTGCTTTCGGCATTCCACCGAATGCTGAAATTATTTTTTCCCTTCCAAAACTACCCTCACTAAATCTTCATATTTCCGATTTTACCCCTGATTTTTTTTAATTGAAAAATGAAGCAGCCCTTCATCGGACCGGCCGGGCTACGACCATTGGCGAGCCGATTTGGCGTTGATGGCCGTCGGCGAGGTCGCCCAAAGTCGGGCAACTTCCGTTCGGGCGACCTCCAACGAGGGTCACACGACCCGCCCGAGGGCCGCCGGAGGTCGCCCGACCTCGGGCGACCCTCGGCGAGGGTTGTGCAACCCGAGCGACCGCCGCCTGGGTCTCGCAACCGCGGCGGCCCTCGCCGGGTCTCACAAAGGTCACGTGGCGGTGGCCGAGTCACGAGACCCAAGCGAGGGCCGCCTACGGCCGTGAGACCCAAGCGGCGGTCGCCTAGGTCACGCGACCCTCGCCGAGGGTCGCTTGAGGTCGGGCGACCTTCGGCAGCCCTCGACTAGGTCGCACAACCCTCGCCGGCGGCCTTTGGCCTTCGCCACTCCGGCGAAGGGTTAGTTCAATTTCAAAAAAAAAAAAAAAAATATATATACATATATAATACATACATACATACATACATACATACATACATACATATATTATACCCATCAAAGCCTATTGCGAGAGTTTTTTTAACCAAACGCACATTCAACTCAAAGTCCATTTGCAAAAAATTTTTACCAAATACAATTGTATTTCCCCAAGTAGCTTTGGGCTTTCAGCATTTGCATTGGACTTTTGAGTCCAATGCAAATGCTGAACCAAATGCATCCTAAGTGCAGTAAATCAATCAGATAAATATGTTAGAGCATTCAACTTCACCATAACTACTAGATATGAATTTTAGATTGTTGCGAGTACAAAAACGATATCAAACATGTGATAGCAAAATTTCTTAATCTATTTATTATCATATTTCTAGATATAACAAACCTACTTAGTTTATTAATCCACCATATCTCTATGTGAATTTAAATAAATATAAGTGCATTAAAATCTATGAATATTCCCTACTTACAATAAGTCTTTTAGATCACTTTATCACCAAAAGTTACACAAATAATATGGTCTATCTTTATCTACGCTTAATTCATGGTTATATATTATAAGGAGCACTTCTCAGTCTCAAACATGCATATCGGATCATTCACGTGATGGCCAGTCACTTAAAAGCATTAAACACAATAATATATAACTCGCATGAATAGAATTACTTGCAAAACCTAAAAATCATGAAATTTACATCATCATGGTTAGACTACATCATAGCCCTAATAAAATAAAATTAGAACATAATAGAAATAAATATTAAAATATAAATTAAACTCAGCATCTTCAATCAAAGAACAAGAATTCTATCACCATTTTTACTTTCTTTTCAAAATATTCGAAAAAACTCTAGAACAATGAAAAATGATCTAAATAAAAACCTTGCTCCCCGAGGCTCTCAATGTTCTCATATTTATAGGATACATCCAAGACTTTTATCTCTAGGCAATTGCTTATTTTTAATATAAGGAGTAAATCAGATTATCTTTGATTTAATATCTATTTTCTTATGCTTGCAAATAAAATTAGGGAATAAAATCAAGGATTCCTTGATTTTTGCCATTCTTTTCCTTATCTTCTCAAGATCTCATTGTGCTGCATAAATAAGGAAAATTCGAATGATTAGAAGAAAATCCAAATATTTTCTCATAGATATTTTATTATTTGTTGTCTAAAATAGGTAAAATACTCTATTTTTATAGATTTATCACCCGTACATATCAAACATAAATCTAAGATAAGGTAACAATAGAAATCTATATTTACAATTATTGAGTTGCATTATGAGGGGGGCCAAGAGAGGTGAGCGAGTAAGGAGAGGCCAAAGGCGAGCAGTGAGCAAGGCAAATGAGGCCGAGGGCCGAGGTGAGCAAACAAAGTGAGGTGAGTGAAGAGGTTTCTATTTTTTTGGTCGAATTAGGGATAGGTTTCTACTTTCTAGTTTACAAGGCATAGCCACATAAGAAAGAATAGAGGTGGAGGCGCTACGATTTTGAGTAGACCAAAATATATAATATATAATAAATTGCACATATAATATGGACATGATTGGTTTAGGTTGGACCAAGCCTAAAATCCTAGGATCGAGGATCAACCCACACAGTATGGGATCAAGGGTCCTAGGACCAAGGACTGGACCATCGAAAGATCGATTTTGACCTTTGTAGTAAAGAAGCTTTTGGGTGAAAATAGGCTAGGAATTATGAAACAAGTTTTTAATTTGGGCTTAACACATGATGGACCAATCAGATTAAGGGTTCATTATTTGCCTGATCAGCCTTTCATGATAACATGAGTATTGGTAGGATCATGCATCCTAACTTCCCAAGTGCATTCATTGCGTAATTATCATTGGCCATTAAGAATTCTATTGTTCGCATCACGCACCATTACAACATAATTTTAAAAGCTTATACATCCCAATTAACAGTGCACCAAAGACCAAGTTGAATGATCAACTTGATTTTTAATGCGAGATATCGGAAAAATTCCAAATAAAGGCATAAAGTGCATTCGTTTTCTCGAATAAGGGTCCTAAGTGGACCTTATTTTAAATAAGAGCTTGAAATGACCAAATGTATCAAATAAGGGCCTTTGGCCAGCTGGTGACTATTTTGGTAATTGGAGAAGAGGTATTTTGGTCAAATATATATATATATTTTTCCTTTTTTTTTTTTTCATTTTCGTTTTTCGTTTTCTGTTTTTTCTTTTTTCTTCTTCCCTTCCTCGGTCATCATTGTCAATGGTCAGTGAGGGTCACCTGCCTTAAGTGAGGGTTGCCCTCGCCGGCGTTGGGCGAGGGTCACCTCGCTTGGATTGAGCGGGCAAGGGCGACCCTCACTAGATCAGGTGAGCATGGCCCTTGCTCGACATTAGTGGGGGCTGCCCTCCCCTGAGTCCAGTAACCTTCAGCATGGCTGGTGGAGGGAAGAGGGAAAAAAAATAAAAGAAAAGGAAATGAATAAAAAAATTTAAAAATAAAAGACGAAAATGCCCTTCGGTATGAGAGGTTAGGCTTTTTTTATTTAAACTAATATAGCCACTTCAAATCTTTATTTGAAAAAAGTTCCACTTTAGACCCTTATTTAAAATGATTTAGTCATTTCAAACTCTTATTTGAAACAAATCTACTTCAGCCTTTATTTGAGAAAACAAGGATACTCTAGGCCCTTATTTGGAATTTTCCCCGAGATATCAAAGTTCAGATCAAAGTCACGATTTTGACTTTAACAACACTTCTTTTTTTTTTTTTCCTAGTGATACGTTCGATCCATGTGGGTTTCAAAATGCTTAAACATTAATCTCATGTTCATCCAATGGCTTGATTTCTTAAAACAATCGACAGTAATCTTACTGAATTATACCGTGGTTTTTTATATTGTATGTTAAATCGGCATTCTTGTATTATATATGTTCATGCAAAATATCATAAACTGAGGTGTTGGATATTCATTTGAACTTTCAAGAGAACGTGTAAGTGTTTTATTCTAGATGCGAACACTCACAGCGTAATTTACTTGGATGAATCTCGGGGATCAGGACCATCGCCCTATGGATGGAAATCATATGTTGTTTTGTGGATCAAGATATTTGTGGAACAAGAAGTGTGAATCTCTTGCTAAGCTAATTCCAAAAAAAAAAAAATCAATTTTAAGTCGAGTGACAATTCTAACCTCAATAATTTTTTTTTTGTCTCGTAAAAAACACAAACTTTCACCTTATCCCAAATCTAACTCCCACCATTAACTTTCGATCTAAAGTCAATCTTGTTTCAAGAAAAAAAAAAAAAAGGTTCCAGTCATGAGTTTTGCATATGACATCCATGGTGTCTCTTGACGGGCGATGGTCTACAGTTATAGATTACAACAAAACGGCAAAATCTGATTAGAGAAATTCAATTTGGAGGTCTTTTTGACTTGCTAATAAAGTGTCGGAGACCATGAAGGTGAAGTGTAAGAGACAATGAATAGTTTCTCCAAGTTGTGGCTCACAGAAGAAGACAACGAATGGTGCTTTAAATCCAACCAGTAAGTGTATATGGATTTATTGCCAAGGACAATCAATGGTTCTAACTTAAGAGATCATATATGGGATTTAAGTGAAAGCTAGTAACTTTAAAAAAAAAAAAAAGTTATGGTCAAAATTATCACTTGACCAAAAATTGACTTTTTTTTTTATTAGGCCATCTCTTGCCATGAAAACTTTTATTAGCAATTTACTTTTAAACTCCGGAAGTGTTGATTAAAAAAAAAAAAAGTTGACTCGGACAAGATGAAGCTATTTAACTTGCAAAATATAAAATCTTTGAAAATCCCATTTATAGCAAGATCATATCACAATTCCCAAGAAGATGGGATGGGCGGAAATTCCGGCTAGCAATAATTACACGATTCCGATCCACAAAGAGTTCGGTTGCTCTTAGCTGCCTACCACGTGTGGCAAGGGGAAACATGACCAAACCACCCAAAAAAAAAAATCATAAATTTCGAAAAAATTACATAAATAATTATTGAGTTTTTATTCAAAATACAATTTTTTTATTTAATTTATTCAATATAATTTTTTAACTTTAAATTTAATGTGTAATTTATTCAAGGGAAAATCTCAAATAAGGACCCAAAATCGCCTTCATTTTCTCAAAAGAGGACGCAAGTGAATTGCATCAAATAAGGACCCAAAATGGTCATTTAGTCTCAAAGAAGGACCTCACTCGCCGGCCGGTGAACAAATGCATTTCCGATTCATATTCCGGTAGCTTGATTAGGGGTATTTTTGTCCATTTCTTTTAAAAATTTTCGATTGTCTTGTTTTTTTTTTTTTTGGTCAATGATTGTACTGTTCATCATCTTCTTCGTCCCCCTTTCATCATCTTCTACTGTCACCTGGACTATGACTAGCTAAGCTCGATCGATATCGTCTCCGTCGAGCGTCGTCGAGAGGAAGGAATTACAGCTAACATACGCAAAATTTTTTAGTCGTGTTCTGCCGTGGACGTTCTTCTAACATCCCCGGAATTAGGCTAACGAAGAAGAGATGAAATTTTTCGAGAGAAATGTGAGGGCATACGAAAATGAGATTTTAATCAGGAGAGAGAAAACGGACTGAAGATGGGCATGGTGTCGGGGAGGGCGCCGAGCATGGGGAGGAAGAGGCCGCCGACGATGCCAGGCCCCAGGATCTCCAGCAGCAGCTCGCTGCCATTGGACAGACTTGATGGGCGAGCCCTCTCCCAGGGCCGGCGAGGGATGTTCTGTTACAGTACAGTGGATGTTATCTTAGTTGCAATATCAGTATCGTACTCATGACAGGATGATTACGAAGACTTGCCCACATTTAAAATAAATGCATGAGTTACTTGATTTTTGAGTTTGAAAGAGACCTTGAGAATGGTTCTACCAAGCCATGAAAGTTGCTTCGTCGCAGTAATTACTTATGAAGAGTGCAACTTTTGGTGATCATGGGATTGTGTAATGTCTCCAGGGTGAGATGGTTGGAATAAATAAACTTGGACAGTTTTCGCACGGTCTGTGGTTAATTTCACAGGAAGGATCCTTTATAAATTTCCAATGGACAGAAGGTTGGTGATTAGATTAAGGATCATCTGCACTTCTCACTTTGATTGGTTACTGTCTAAAGCACATGTACAAGCCGTGTTGCTCTCTATGAGCAGTGTTTTCCAATGGTAGAATTTCAACTTACTGTCTTCAGCGCTCTTCTACCAATTTCCAAGACACAGTCATGTCTTTCTTCATAGACCTTTCACATTGGAGTGCCCTTTTAAGGGATATGTGAATTGCATCCATGGGATACATTAGTGGAACTACAGAGTTCCTCTGTTTGTTTCTTATATGATGAATTATGCATGCATCCATGCCTTCTTCCTGGCTTTGTTTTAAATAAATCCTCTAGTCAATCCAGTCGATGATAAGCAAGGCTGAACTGGGAAATTTATTTGTGTTAAGGAGAAGTTGTTTGAGCCTTTTCACAATGAACGGTTCTTTCTTTTCTCTTTGTAAAAATTAACCTGCTACCTTGCTCTATTGTATGTTATTCTCAAAAGTTAACACTTGTTGCGGCAGGTGACTGTTAATTCGGGGGGGAGTTGTCTTCTTTGGGCTATTTAATCTGCCTAGTATTGGAGATGCATTTCCAAAGGAAGCTGTTGCTGTTATAAAGATATCATCATCTAGGATGGCCACGCAATCCGAACGCCTAGGCTACGAATTTGCGAAGTGGTTGGGCATCCAAAGTCCTCAGGTTGTTTTGTAGGATAAAACATACTCCCTAGGCAATGATACTATCTCTTCCAATCTAGGCAGCTTTATCTGTTACAATCTTTGTTCTTGCCAGAATTTTAACATGTAGTATTGCAGGCCAGAGTCATTCATAATTCTAGTCCCGAATGGCTTCAAATAAAGGAAGCTGCAGAGCAAGCAAAAATGACAGCAATTTCAGAGGGAGATGATATTGGTGAAGTGACATGTGCAGAACTCTTGGAAGCTCTTGAGCTCGGTCGATGCCTTCTTCTGATGAGGTGTGCCTTACACTGAATTTGAATCTTTAATCAGGTTCCTCCATGCTGTTCCATGGAATATTCTTTGATTGGCTTACCTCACAATATTGGATATTTTGGTAGATTGAGTTTTTGTTTTATCATATGAGTCTCAGTTGTTTTGGTTCTTCATTATCTTATCACACCATATTATGGTCTCCATCATACCACAGCAGTTGCACAATGTGCTTCTTTGATCCTTCCATGGCCATAAGAGAGAGCATGAGATAACATGAAATTTCTCCGGAATGCCTCCAGCATTAATTTTTTTCCCCTTAAATTGATGTAGATGTTTGTTTTGAACAGTTATGTACATGGTTCTTCGTTAATGGAAAGTTCAGCTGCATTTGAGTCTCGGGAAGCTGCAGAAAAGACAGCAGCAGCTCTTGGCAGGGTCTTGATGCTGGACCTTGTGATCAGAAATGAAGACAGACTTCCTTGTCGTCAGCTACGGTGACGGAGAAATCCTGCCAATCTTTGCGAGCATCGGCCGCTGCCAAGGCCACGCCCTCGCCAGCCCTCACCAACGGCCGGCACTCGTCGGCCCTTCCCAAGTTCGATAGTCTTGAGAAGAAGACGAACAAGGGACGAAGAAGATACAGTGCAACCATTGACCCAAAATAAAATATATAAAAAAAAAAAAGAACAAGACAACTGAAATTTAAAAAAAAAAAAAAAAAAAAAAGGACAAAAATACCCTTGATCAGGCCACCGGAATATGAATCGGAAATGCATCTGTTCACTGGCCGGCGAAAGTGAGGTCCCTTCTTTGAGACTAAATACTTTGGGTTATTTGGCATGCACTTCACTTGCGTCCTCTTTTGAGAAAAGGAAAGCTGACTTTGGGTCCCTTATTCGAGATTTTCCCTTTATTCAATGGGACTTGAACTTTTGATAAATGTTAAATCTTGAACAAATTTAAATTTCAAGGATAATATTAAACATTAAATCGAAGTTCATTAATCATTTTTGACATTTTCCTTTTTACGACACATGCACTCTTGCATCAATGCTTTTGGTGACTTTTGTGAAGAAAAAGATAAATGTCAAGTAGGATTTCTATAATATCCATTTTATTCGTAATTCATTCAAGTTATTGATAGTGTAGAAATTCCATAGAACCCAATGTGTTTTATTTGCGGCGCTCAACATGTATCTCTGAAATTTGATTCATGAAGAATCGATGATTGAGGAAATATTTTCCTAACTTAAAAACAATCTTTGCATCATTTAAGAAAGTGGGTTAGCGAAAAATATGTTCGTCGTTAATAGAAAATCTTCAAGTAAAGACTGTTACGATGACGCAAATATTTTCTATTAACTAATATTTTTGCGCAATAAAAATGATCTTTTTTTTTTTTAAGGAAATATTCCTCAAATCATGTAACTTGTAGCGTAATGCAATGGGTTTAATCTAATTGAGCGAGCCTACCCAACATTTGCTAGCAAGAAAAAAAAAAAAAAAAAAAAAAGACTGATGATTGGGATCATAGCGGTGCAATGAACTCACTCTCCTACATTTTCATTAGAATAATAGTTCAAGAATGCCATTGAGATCGAATTGCACCAAAACCAATAAAAAGCTTCACTGCAAATTGTGGCCCAAATTCATCAACTCGTCTGCCATCATGATAGGAACAGCTGCTATATTTACACCCGAATTAGAATGGTAATTGAGGGTCGGGAGTGTTCGGTCTGAAAAAAGAAGGGCATGTGCTGCTCGAATAAAGCAGAGACTTAGATGGACCCACCATTTTCTCCTTAGTGATGTACAATCGCACCCAGGACAAAAAAAAAAGCACACTCACACAGAAAATTCTAGGTCGACATGATCATCTCATCAACTTGTGGCTCTGCCCACAGAAAATTCTAGGTCGATATGATCATCTCATCAACTTGTGGCTCTGCCCTCTTCAAGTGCTTGAGCGAACTCCTCTAGATACTTGTGCTGCAGCTCCACGTTGCCGAAAATCTCCCTCATGGCCCATGCGTTTGCCCTCACCTCCTCTCCCTCCGGCTCCACCATGACCCACCTTATGGTCTCGGCTACCGAGTCGCCCGTGAACGACCCGTCTCGGTCATTTCTCGGTACCTCCAACCCGACCCGCCTCTCGTCCATCAGCCTCGCCACAAGCCCTTGATCTGAGCCTCCCCAAGAAAACAGGATCGGCGCCCGACCCTGCCCGAGGGCCTCTATGACCGAGCTCCACCCACAATGCGTCAAGAACCCGCCGACCGACGGGTGGGCCAGGATGTCCAGCTGAGGAGCCCAACCCACCCAGACGAAGCCTCGACCCGACACCCGGCTTTCGAAACTGGAAGGGATACTGCCGGGGCCGGCCTTTTGGCCTACCACCCAGACGAAGGGCAGACCTGACTTTTCAATTCCACATGCCAACTCGTGCATGAACTCTTGACTCAGAGCCACCTCGGTGCCGAGGGCGATGTAGAAAACCGACTTCTCTTCCCTATCATCCAACCATTGCTTTAGCTCACTCCACCTCCCGTCTCCTTCGTGCCAGCTTTTATTCCGGGGCGGCAAAAGCCCCATCGGAACCACGGCTCTTCCGTAAAGCTTCTTAAGTAGACTCAATGGCTCGGCCTCGAACTCGCTACAGGTTCTTGTGGCCACGATTTCACAACCCTGTATCAACCTGCCAACCCTTTGCAAAACGGACATGTTAGCGTCAGAGTCCACGATATCCTCTTCGTTAATCAACTCGTGAAGCCTAAACGCGACTTTAGTGGGGTAAGTAACCCACTGGGGAACGACCGTCAAGTCCTCTGCCGCCTTGGCTTGGGCCTGACCGTCGATCAAAAGAGATGGCGGGCCGGCGAAGACGAGGGTGGTAGCACTATATATGCTGAAGAACGCCGATTTAACACCCAGTCGTCTCGCCTTTTGGGGTAACCAGAAAGACATGAAGTCTTGGATCACCCAGTCGACGTCCGAGTTCGCAAGGAACTCGGCAACAGCTGGCTCGAGCATGTCGTATGCCTTCTTAAGGTAAGGGATCATTTTATGCAGCAGCTCGGAGGTCGACTCGGCAGAGTCGGGGAGGCCATGGACGTGAGGCAAGGGAAGCTCAACGAGGGTTATCGAGGGAGGGAGGTTTGCGGGGAGCTTTTGGAGGTTTTTCGGGGTGGAGATGAAGGAGACGCGATGACCCTTTCGAGCTAAGAAGGTGGCGACCTCGAGGAAGGGCATGAGGTGGCCGTAAGCGAGCCATGGGAACATCGCAACGTGGAGCTTCTCTTTGTTTTCCATGGCAGTGTGTGGAAGAAGACGAAGTGGAGAGAGACTTTAAAAGAGAAACCAGCTTTCGGTGGAGCGCGCACGTGCCTCTACTCGGCGCACGTGCCGGGAGAGAATCAGAGTAGTCTCCTTCCTTGCGCACGTGCGATTTTGCATGTAAATGGCATTGTAACATCCGAGCGAATGTTTGGTATACGCAAAAGAAGAAAGCAAAGTCTTGGGCTCCCGTTCATTTAGCCGAAAACTACTGCTAAGAAAAATGTTTTCTGAATATTTTGATATTTATTTCACGGAAAATAAACTTGTCAGGAAAAATATTTTCTATCAATAGAAAAAAGATTTCTAAGATAGGAAAAATGTTTTTAGCTTTTCAAGTAGGGAAAGCATTTTTGAGCGGAAAATATTTTCCACGCTTACTTTCTCTCATCTCACACATTTACTAACTCCCTCTTCTTTTTTTTTTTTTTTTAGAATATTCTAATTTTTAGTTCTTTTTTTTTTTCTCCTTTTGTTTTGATTGGTTGCCAGACACGACGATGGCCGGCAACCAACCATAGACTAGCTCAAGTTGGCCACTTGCCAAATTGGCGAGTGTGAGCCTCTGGCGAGCCCTGAGCGCTCGAGCTCGCCTTTGGCTGATCATTGAGCATCACCATGGTTGGTGATCGACCGAAGAAGATGGAGGAGGTAAAGAAAAATAAAAGGAAAAAATAAATAAGTTAAATTAAAAATTTGAATATTTTAAGAAGTAAAAAAATTATCTAAAGGAATGCACGGAGGAAAATTAAATCAAATTTTTCATATCGAATAGTGAAAATATTTTCCTAATTCATTTTCAAGTTTCAGCCAAAAAAAAAATATAATCATTTATCTGAAAAATGACTTTCCAAAAGATAATTTCTAAAAATGATATGTTTTACGTAAAACCAGAGCCTAAGTCTTGTTAATTTGCTAAGCGGCCGAAAGAAAGGGTTCATTTAACTTGGATGTCTTAAAAATAAGGACTCACCTCCCTAGGAATATTGATTGATGTACGTGCGCATGACAAAATTTCTTTCCAGGAAATTGATTTCTCAATTTCTATTCCTCGGACAAGTTTCTGAGCAAACAAACTCGTTTGATAACGACTCAAAATTTCTATTTCTGGAAAAGAAATCCGTTTGATAACAGAATAAAATTTCTAATTCTAAGAATAAAAATTGATTAGATAACAATATAGGAAATCCTCAAATACAAAATAATAGTCGAAATAATACAAATACATTACAAAAGTTGAAAATAAAATTTCCGAAAGCCACACACTTGCACCACGAAAGCTCCTAACCAGATTGAGCAATCAATCAGAGATCACGCAATACCGAGATTCCAAACACTTGCTCCACTCTGTTCATGGACATGCACGCAAGAAAGCTCAGAAAAAGCCGTTGGACAGCTCAATTTCACCGCATTCCGAACTCAACCTATGAACGGACAGAAATTTCCGAACTTGCGCTACAAAAGCTCCAAACCATATTGACCAATCAATCAGAGACCACGCAATCCGACATCGAAACCCAAAAGGCTACGAGAACACACTCTTCAAAATCGGGTTAAAAAATGAGAAAGGCCGACACCTCATAAGCCACTTCGGCGGAAGAGATGTCGTTGGCGCCGCCCTTGCCATCCTCGCTGAAGAGCTCGGCGGTGATTTGGCTGCGGCGGCTCGCGCGCTCCTTGGCGGTGAGGCGGGCGTCCTTCACGTCGCTGGGGCCCTTGTCTTCCACCACAAGGCGTTTGACAGCAGCCTCGTCTCCGAGCTTGACCTTCTTGCCCTCGAGGAACGATCGAGCTCAGCGCAAGAATGGCCAAGAACAGCGAAACCCCTCCAAGGAAAACAGAACAAACAATGCGCAACCCGGAAACACCAGATAGCAGCACAACACACATCGATCAAGCTCAGCGCAAGAACGGCCAAGAACAGCGAAACCCCAACCAAGGAAGATCGAGCTCGGCGCAAGAATGGCCAAGAATAGCGAAACCCCAACCATGGAAAACAAAACAAACAAATCGCGCACAGAGAGAGAGAGAGAGAGAGAGAGAGAGAGAGAGAGAGAGGGAAGACCTCGAATCGGAAAGGAAGGAAGGCGCCGGCAAGAGGACGGCGATGGCGTCGGAGTCAACAGTGGCAAGAAAGATGGATTCAGAGTTGACGGCAAGGATGGACAGGTTCTTCGGAGTTGACGGCGCTAGGGTTTGGTTGAAGCGTTGAGAGGAGAAGGAGAAGCAACGCCCAAATAGAAAAGCCCGTGAACGAAGAAGGATGCCCAAATGGAGAAAAGAAAAAAATAATTTCTATTTCTATTTCAAAAACTAAGAAGTTAAAAATTTCAAACTTTCGATTTCTTCGATTTCTCTATTTTGGAATAGAAATCTGTTTGAAATAGATAAATCAAATTGCGTTACCAAACAGATTTTTATTCCAAATCTGTTCCGGGGAATATAAAAACAAAGAAATCGAGAAATAGAAATTTTATCATGTGCGCCCTAAGTAGTTCGAGAATATTGATTGCCCCGGTCTTTAGGTATTTGAGTCGGTCTCTTGATATTTATTTTCAAAGCAACGCTTGCACCAAAATCGATGAGCTGCCCCGGAAAGTGCGGCTTGTTACTTATCACGTGATCCCACAAATTTTAAGGATATAATTTTTAAAATAAAAATTTATCCTATGACATTAATCCATATTTTCCCTCTCGAGCACGGTCATTCTACCATACGATTTTCACATTTGTGCCTTTTCAGTAACAATTATCCATTTAGAAACCATCTTCATGGAAGGTAGTTAAGGGCATAATAAGGTCTAAGTCAAGCCTTATGTTTCGGAAATACATTATCAATATGTGAGGAAATTGGGTTAGCAAAGTGTGTCTATAATTGCCATCGAATCTTCATGGGTTTCTGTCGCATGCAAACTCCAATTATGGGTGGAGGTCAAATTTATTTCACACCATGTTTCCTGCATATGATTCTAATTGGTACTTATTCTTCAATGTATTATTAGAATAGTTCGTTTTTTTCATGCACGGCCCTTATCTATTGATGGAGCCGCTGTTGCCCCTTAATGGCAATAATAATCGAGGATGGTGTCTCAAATGAGTTCCGCCCCATTCTAGGACCACGAGTTCAACGACTGAAGGCTCTGGCCCTTTCAAGTACCCGAGTGAACTCATCCAAATTCTCAAATTGCAACTTCATATTGCCAAATATCTCCCCCACAACCCATGCCCTCGTCCTCAGCTCCTCTCCCTCTGGCTCCACTGACCCGCCTTATCGTGTAGGCTACTAAGTCGCTAATGAATGGCCCCCTCTCGGTCATCCGTTAGCACCTCTTGTTCAACTCGCATCTCATCCATTAGTCTCACCACAGCCGTTGGTCCGAGCTCCCCTGGTAAACAAGATTGGCGCCTAGCCCTCCCTGAGTGCCTCTACAACCAAGCTCCAACGCGACGACGCGCCAAGAATCCGCCGATCGACTAGTGGGCTGGGATGTTGAGCTGAAGGGCCCAACCCACCCAGACAAAGCCTTGACTCGACACTCAGACTTCCAGACCTGGAAGAGAATATGCCGGGGCAGGCCTTCCGCCCTGCCCACCTGAACGGAGGGCAAACTTAACTGTCCCATCCCACTGCCTGGCCAAGTTTGAGGAAACCGCACATTGGATTTTTCATTAAAATCGGGGCATCATCGATCCCTTATCATTTTGGCAAGAAAGAACGATCAATTTTTAGCTTAAGAAGTGATTGGGTAACAGTTTTTAATTTACTGTGAGAATAACACTCTGTTCTGCACCATAAAAAACCAAAAAGCAAATAATTTTATTCTCAAGATAGCATAAAAACGGTTATGTTAGTCAATCCCCTTTAGCTTTACTCATCCCTAGGTCTATACATAGTAATTGATCCATAATATGCTAAGAGTGCAACGGAGTCGGCAACACTAAAATTGAATTTCTTGGTTTGAGGACTTCACTATTTTCTTGATAGCAAGTTATGCTAGAAGAGACTTCTTACATTTTGTCTTTTAGTTTTTAGGGTTTTGCTAGCATAACAATCTTTAAGTTATCGTAAGAATAACAGTTGGTTATGAGTTCAAATTCTTGAACGAGTAGGCCCCACAATAATTTATAATTATTTGTTATTTGAATTTATTTTTTTTTAGAATAGACAGTTATTCTCAAAGTAAATCACCCAATCATTTCTTTAATTTTTACTAAAAATTAGTATTTTGGCTTTTGTAAAGGGCTATTCCACAATTTGTCTTATAATTTTTTTAGCACTAACCAACTGGAGGGAAATACATAAAACTTTATAGGATGCACGTATAAACGGATAGCCACAGCGAAATATCTGCTTATTGTACGAAGTCGTTAGTTTAATTTCAAACCTTTCGACCAAAAAAAAAAAAAAAAAAAAAAAAAAAAAAAAAAAAAATTCAAACCACGCAATTATCTATCTTATCTTTTCCCATACCCGGGGAACGAACATGGGCCCATCCCCCGTGCTCCCAACTAAGCTAACATGACCCGAGGGAGCTTCTCCAGATACTTGTTTAGCAGCTCGAAATTGTCAGATGTCTCCCTCGTGGCCCATGCCTTTGCCCTCACCTCCTCTCCCTCCGGCTCCACCATGACCAGCCTGATCGTCTCGGCCACCCAGTGGCTCGAGAACGATCTGTCGAGCTCGTCCCTCGGCACGTCAAACCCCACCCCTCTCTCTTCGAGCAGCGTCGCCATCAACCCTTGGTCGGAATTCACTCCGGAAAACAGAATCAGCGGCTGGCCTCGCCCGAGCGCCTCGATGGCGGAGCTCCAACCACAGTCGGTCAAGAACCCTCCAATGCCGCGTGAGCGAGAATTTCGGCCTGAGGAGCCCAACCCATCCACAAATAACCTCGGCCCGAGACTCGACTTTCGAATCCGGAAGGTACAATCGCCGGGCCGGGCCTCTGACCCACAACCCAAACGAACGGCAAACCCAATTTCTCGATCCCTGCCAAGATCTTCGGCATCAGCTCCCGGCTGATGTTAACCTCGGTGCCGAGCCCGACATAGAAGACTGACTTCTCTTTCTTATCGTCAAGCCATCTTTTCAGCTCGACCCATCTCTTGTCTCCGCTGCCGAATTTGCGGCGGGGTGGCAATAAGCCCACAGGGACCACAGGTTTTCCGTAAAGCTTCTGGAGGAGCCTCAGCGGATCAGCCTCGAACTCGCCACAGCTCCTCACGGCCACGATCTTGGAACCCCGAATCGACTCGCCAGCCCTCTGAAAATCCGAAACTCCGGTGTCCATGCGATCCTGGTGAGTGACTATCTCGTGGAGCCTGAACCTGACCTTAAACGGGTAATCTATCCACTCGGGAACGGCGGTCAAGTCCTCCGACCTTCAGCTCGGGCCATCGATCAAGACGGAAGGTGGTCCATGGAAAGCGAGAGTAGTAGCACTGACTACACTAAAGAATGCCGAGTTCACACCCAGTCGGCTCGCAACTTGGGGCAACCAGTGCGATGCAAAGTCTTGGGTTATCCAGTCCACGCCGGACTGTTGAAGAAATTCTTCAACAGCCGGCTCGAGCATATCGTAGGCCCTTTTGAGGTACGGGACCTTGTTGTTCGGCAGCTCAGCAGTTGACTCGGCCAAGTCCGGGAGGCCATGGACGCGAGGCAAGGGGAGCTCAACGAGGGTTACGGAGGGAGGGAGGTTCGGGGTGAGCTTTCGGAGGTTTTTCGGGGTGGAGATGAAGGAGATGCGATGACCCTTTTAAGCTAAGAAGGTGGCGACCTCGAGAAAGGGCATGAGGTGGCCGTAAGCGAGCCATGGGAACGTCGCTACGTGAAGCTTCTTCTCTTCGTCGTGCATGGTGGTGTCTAACTTTTCCTTTTATTTGATGGATCTAATGCTGCCACTCTTTATTTAAACAAGGACTGTCCGGAGGGGTCGGTGCAACAGCTACCGTTACCAACCGCGCAATAACGTGAGATTTTAGAATTCTCATTGATGCATGTCGGCAAAAGCTAGACCTCATCTCGATACTTTTACTTATTACACTGGACTAGGACAAATTACACAGACTAATTCATGAACCTAATTTGTGAAATAAAAAAAAAAGGCTTGATAATCTTGTACTATTGGCTTATTATATAGGACTAAGGCAGGTTATACGAACTAATTCATGAACTTGAATGTGGAAAAAAAAAAAGACTTGAGTATCTTGTACTATTGATATGTGCTTTTCAAGGACTAAGTGTAGCACGATGACAATTTGTTTAATGTGGTCGTGAACTTTTGGTAAATATTCAATCTCGAACAAATTTAATGTTACAGACGATATTAAATAACAAGCCAAAGTTAATGAATCATTTTTGCCAATTTCCCTTTTTTGGTTCATTTGCACTTGTCTGTCATGACCTCCCGAAACAAGGTTGGATCCACCTGAGGATTTAGTAATGGATTATTTAACTAAACTTAGCTCAACTCTCGCGACTTAGGTTTCAAGTGTTTAACATGCAAAAAGTTATTATCTAAGAGTCACTGCTAATCGGTTTACGATGGATTGATTATATACCCAAGTAAAGCATCGGGAGAAATATCTTACTTCTACGAATCAAATATTAGATGATTTCAGGGACTTGATTATGCTAGATTACTTATGCTAGATTACTCTAACACATTTCAGTACCTTTCCTCTTTTATTTTCAAAAATATTTTGCAGGCAATTTGAATTAATTTTAGTCTAAATCACTCGAGTGCACAAACATCAAAAATAACTCTCAATAAATAAATAAGTTTTGGAAATTAAACAACGTAACAAGAAATAATTTTTTGGGTTTTCCTTTTTATTATGGAATTAAAACTAGCCTACATGACATGCAATTTCAAATTGAATGAACCTAACATGCATACTATGTGACACACGTGACGTAACAATATAACATGGCCTAAACTACATGACATTCATATGATATTTTGGTATTTTTATATTAAAATTCGAAATAAATAAATAACAAAAATTAACTATCAAACTTGAAAAGTTATCAAATTTAAACTAGAAAATAATTTAGATTAAATCCTATTTTAATCTGAAACCTATCTTAATTAAGTAGATTTTACTTTAACATGCAATATGTTCTATAAGACAAATCTAATATGGATAAATTCTAAATATGTAATCCATATATCTAGGAATCCATCCAATCTATCACAAAATTTGGTCTTTCTGGTGTTTTCAAAACAAGCAGTATTCCAAATCAAAGATAAGCATTATATCCAACCCAGTCAATCTATTCATCAAGATTTCAAATAAAAGGTTAAGATAATTTAAAAAAAAAAATTATCCATATCTCATGGACTAAATTAACAATTATTTTAATCCTAAAATCACCAATACGCAGGAAAAATCACAATAATTAAAAAAAGATTCAAGTCTTACAAATCTAATTAGTAATTATAATGATTCAGGCTAACAATTATTTTGCAAAAAATCAAAATAATTAAAAAGATGACCTAAAATCTTATCTATCAAATTATTAATTATAATGATTTTCGTTAATAAAATCCTATCGGATGATGCCTAAAAATCCTATAAACTCAAAGCTAGATAACAATTGTTTAAAATAGGCAATGAAATTTGAAGATAATGATGGTTACTTTGTTTCCGAATTATAAGCCGGACAAGTGGATCATAATGATGGTTCCATTGTTTCCGAATTATAAGCCGGACAAGTGGATCACGGTGGCCGACTCACGGCTGGGCAAGGGGTGCCTCGTCGGGGCGATTCTGTTCTCGGACTCAGACGACAAGCGGGCGTCGCGGGGCCTACAGATTCCTTCACCCGCAACTATTGCGAACTTCAGAACATCCAACCTCCTTTTTCTTCTTCTTCTTCTTCGTTTTTTCTCGTAAAAGAACCTCCACTGATCAGAACTTGTTTACTTTTACATTTTGACCAAGCAATCCCACTCACTAGCTTGGAGCGTTGCTAGGGATCGGCAACCCGACACCGAATTCCAGTCGATCTGCAAGACAACGACACTTGCAGCGACGATGGAGAGAGGCAACGGCCACGGTTGCGATGGGAGATGGTAAGTCAAAGAGGTCGCCAGAGGACTGCAGGCGAGGTTGAAGATCTGAACTGAAACTGGTAAACCCCGACGGTGGCGTGTCCAAGGACTGCTCGGGCCAAGGATGCGCGGAGATGGCTCTCTGCTTCGTGGGAGATGGCTGCGAAAGGCCCTTCTTCTTCTTTCTTATTGCTGCCTCTCCGTTGGCTGTGAGTCGAGCCCCCTTCCACTCACCATTTTTTCATTCCCTCTTCTCTGTAATGGTCGTGCATTCAATATGCGTCGCCTCCTCTGTCTGTCCATAGCTTGTCCTTCTATAGGTTGCGAGGGGCTAGACTTTTATAAGAAAAAAATAAGTATCTCTCCTCCTAGAACATATCATGTATGAAGATCTCTTTTGCTTGTGCCTGTAGCCGCACGAAAATATACTGTTCAAATATATGCTCAATATTTCCGATATTTCTCATACGAAATCTTTCTTTCTGTCCATGTCGACCAATTCTGCCGTAGCACACTCTCCTTTTACTTTTCTATCTTCATTTTCCATATATTGCGTGAATGTGTGAAAGATTCAACGCCATATCATTTTTATTTGTATTTTTGTTTCTTTTCATTGGCCAAATTTTCTTTTCTATGCTCTTGAATGGATATTGAAAGAACAATGTGATTCTTTTTCTAAAATATACTAATCTTCCAACTCCTCACTTCTTATAAGTCAATTTTCGGCCATCGAAAAATAACGGGCTTTGGCCAATTCCCTCTTTCTGTGAGCTTAGTTCAACTTGTTAAATTAAAACTTAGAACTATTAATTCAAACTCATCCATCGCGGCCCAATGCAAATACAATAACAGAAAATAAATGCTCTTTATTCTCATATTTTTGTTTATGGGTTAAAAATTCATCCCTAATTTTTATGCTATAAATGAATGATTGGATTACTAAAATTTAGATATTAACAGCACTCTCACATCTATGCCTTTGGTAAATTTCACAAACGAGATAATTTCGAGTAGGGTTTCTACAATATCATTTTTATCAATAGTTTATACAAATTATTGATAGTTCAGAAATTGTAATATTTTCCTAACTTAAAAACAATATTTGCATCATTGAAGAAGATGGATTAATGAGAAATATCTCAATCGTCGATAGAAAATATTTAGACATGAACAGTTATGACGATGCAAACGTATTCAACTTACTAATATTTCCGCTCGATAGAAATGATCTTTTATATTTTAGGAAAATATTTATCAAATTATGTAACTTGTCGCTTAGCACAATCGACTTGATCTAATGGAGTGAGCCTATGCAACACTTGCTAGACGGAAAAAAAAAATCTGTAATTTGTTGCGTAACGCAATTGACTTGATCTAATCAAGTGAGCCTACACAACATTTGCTTAAAAAAAAAAGAAAAAAAAAAAAAGAACTGATGGTTGGGTTCATAGCGGTGTAATGAACCCACTCTCCTACATTTCATTAGAATAATAGTTCGAGAATGCCTAGTCTACAGATCAATTCTTTCTTCCTCTTTTTTTCATAGTAGGGCCCTTTTCTAATCTAATTTTTCAAAGGGCGAGTTCCTTTCTTGTCTTGCCCAAAAACTTTCTTTATTCTCATTGGAGAAAGACTCTCCCGCGGCATTTGCCTCTTGATATTTTATTGTTTATCTTCCAAGCAACGCTTGCGCCAAAAACAATAAAAGCTTCACTGCAAAGTTTGGCCCAAAATTCATCAACTTGTCTGTCATAGTGATCAGAATAACTGCTACATTCATCAAACTATATACCTATGTAGCACAAATCTCCCAAAAAAAAAAAAATTATGTCACCGAAAATCCCGATCTTATACTATGACACAAATATCACAAAAAAAAAAAAAAAAAAAAAAAAAAACTCAATTTTATACATGTGTGATATATGTACCGTTTATTTCGATTCCATTCAAAATATACTTATCATACTAATACAAATTCAGGTTTCATAACGACACAAAAACATTCAAGATATATTTGTCATAGTGGGCGAGTTTAGGGATTTTAGTGAAACAAAAAAAAAAAATGAGGTATTTGTGTTACGGACAATTAGTATAGGTGGGTTTTTCTTCGCAGTGTTAACCCTATAATGTATTATTGCCTTAAAGAACAGGTTACGGGTTGGATGGAGTCGGGTCAATCCATGGTGCCCGAGAGTTGATCTGGCCCAAGCTTTCCATCTCTGCAACCCCATGCCCAACCTGCCCTCTCCCTCCCTCTCTCTCTCTCTCTCTCTAAAAACTTCGCTCATGCTCGACTCACGACTACCTCTGCTTTCTCTGGTCCGACGAACCATCGCTCATGCCCGAGCAATGTTTCTATATGCAAAAGAAGAAAGCAAAGGTTTTAGTTTTAACGAAATGTCGAGTGACTTAAGTCTCGCTAGGATAGATCATTACTGGATATTAAATAGGAATCACTTAATTAAAGAGTTGATTTAGGGCGTGTTGCGTTAATTTATCGATATAATCAAATCGATTTTGATGGACCCAGCGTTGCCTTTAATGATAATAATAATCGAGGATGGTGCCTCAAACGAGTTTGGCCCATTCTAGGACCACAAGTTCATCGGCTCGAGGCTCTGCCCTTTTCAATCGCCCGAGCGAACTCAATTAAATACTCGAATTGCGACTCCACGTCACCAAATATCCCCTCATGGCCCGTGCGCTCGTCCTCGGCTACCGAGTCATTTGTGAATGGCTCGTCTCGGTCATCCCTTGGCACCTTTTTATTCGACTCGCATCTCATCCATTGGTCTCGCCGTCGGCCGTTGTTCGGAGCTCCCCCACAGTAAACAAGATCGGTGCCTGGCCCTGTTCGAGTGCCTCTACGACCGAGCTCCACACGTGATGCGCCAAGATTCCGCCGATCGCGACAAGCGGGCGAGGGTGTCGAGCTGAGGAGCCGAGCCCACCCAGACGAAGCCTCAACTTGACACCAAAACGTTCGGACCCGGAAGGGAGTATGCCGGCGCAAGCCTTCCGCCCTACCACCCAAACGGAGAGCAAACTTGACCGTCCCATTCACTGCCCGGGTAAGTTTGAGGAACCTGTGCATTTTATTTTTCATCAATCCCTTATCATCTTGGCAAGGAAGAATGACAGAGTTTTAGTTTTACTCATCCCAAAGTCTACACATAGTAATTGGTTCGGAATATGCTGATCGCTAAGAGCACGAGCAATTGAATTTCTTATTTTTAAGATTTATTATTTTCTTGTTAGCAAGTGACAACACAAGTGAAACCCTAAAATTTTTCACAGAAATAAAATTGATTGGTAAAACTTTTAAAATGTGCAATTAAGTCTTAAAATTAATCATACAAATATGATCAATAGTAGGTAAATACATAAACTTTATAGAGTGAATGCATGAACGGAAAACCAAGGTGAAATATCTGCTTCGATGGCAAACTACCATGTCGATGCAGTACATGATCAACAACTAGAAAGGGGCTTATCGTACAAGCCCTTTATTTAATTTCAAACCATACAGTTATCCTTCCCGTACACGTGGAACGAACGTGGCCCCATCCCATATGCTCCCGACTAAGCTAACATGACCTGAATGAGCTTCTCCAGATACTTGTTTTGCAACTCGTAATTGCCGAATATCTCCCTCATGGCCCATGCTTTTGCCCTCACTTGCTCTCCCTCCGGCTCCACCATGACCCGCCGAATCGTCTGGGCCAGCGAGTCGCTAGTGAACGACCCATCGGTCTCGTCCCTCGGCACCTCGAACCCGACCCCTCTCTCTTCGAACAGCCTGCCCATCAACCCTTGGTCGGAATTCGCTCCAGAGAATAGAATCAGCGGCCGGCCTTGCCCGAGCGACTCGATGGCGGAGCTCCAGCCGCAGTGGCTCAAGATTCCCCCGATTGCCGGGTGGGCCAGGATTTCGGCCTGAGGAGCCCAACCCATCCACATATAACCCCGGCCCGCGACCCGACTTTCGAACCCAGGAGGTATGTTCTCCGGGCCGGGCCTCTGACCCACCACCCAAACGAAGGGCAAACCCGACTTCTCGATCCCTGCGGCGAGCTCCACGATCATCTCCGGGGTAATGTTGACCTCGGTGCCGAGGCCGATGTAGAAGACCGACTTCTCTTTCTTACCGTCAAGCCATCTTTTCAGCTCGACCCATCTTTCGTCTTCGCTGCTGCGTTTGCGGCGGGGTGGCAATAAGCCCACGGGGACCACGGGTTTTCCGTAAAGCTTCTCGAGCAGCCTCAGTGGATCGGCCTCGAACTCGGGGCAGCTCCTCACGGCCACGAACTTGGAACCGCGAATCGACTCGCCGATCCTCTGAAAATCCGACACTCCCGGGTCCATGCCATCATGGTTTTGGAGCATCTCGAAGAGCTTGAACCTGACCTTGGACGGGTAATCGATCCACTTGGGAACGACAGTCAAGTCCTCTGGCCTTGGAATCGGGCCCTCGATCAAGAGGGAAGGCGGTCCGAGGAAAGCGGGAGAAGTAGCGCTGGTCACGTTAAAGAATGCCGAGTTGATGCCGATTTGGCTTACCACTCGCGGCAACCAATGCGCGGCGAAGTCATGGATTATCCAGTCCACGCCCGACCGTTGAAGGAACTCCGTGATGGCTGGCTCGAGCATGTCGTAGGCCTTCTTAAGGTATGGGATCTTGTTGATCGGCAGCTCGGCAGTCGACTCGGCCGAGTCTGGGAGGCCATCAACGCGAGGCAAGGGGAGCTCGACGAGGGTCAGTGAGGGAGGGAGGTCCGTGGGGAGCTTCCGGAGGTTTTTTGGGGTGGAGATGAAGGAGACGCGATGGCCCTTTTCAGCTAAGAAGGTGCCGATCTCAAGATAGGGCAAGATGTGGCCGAAAGCGACCCATGGGAACATCGCTACATGAAGCTTCTTCTCTTTGTTGTCCATGGCGGCGGCTGTGAACTCTACTTTTGCGTTGGACGGGGGCGGTGCTGTTTGACCTTTGAGTGAAGTCGAATGCAGTGGAGAATGAGCTCTCCCTTCATATCATATATACGCCTCAACGGCAGCTACCCTTCCCGACCGGCCAATTCCATCTAGTGTTGTTTCGAAAGTAGAGGTGGATCCATTTTGCACTCATATTTTTCATAAATGGGTCTAATGTGGGTTATGAAGTTAGGTAGAGGAAAACAAAAGGCCAAACAAGGAGGAGGAGGAGGAGGAGGAGGGTAGGTGTGTTATACTGTTTGGTCTCTCACGTGTTAGGAGGAGGACAATTATCAAACAAGGTACGTAGCGCGAGTGATCCGTAGTACGTGTGTTATGATCGTGTTTTGGGCAGAAATTTTGTCGCTTCACATGCAACATCTTGACTGTGATTGTACATACTAAATAATTGAATTAATTATGGTGAAAAATGTTTTAATTTAAGTCAATTCATGTTGACATCTAAAATTAGAAGTGTCATGCAATTTGTACTTGGATTTTCTCTCTGTAATTCGGATTTCACCTTGTTCAAATTATTAACCGAGCCTATTCGTCGACTAATTACTTTTAATTTATATTAATGACATTCCCTCCACCGATGGAAAGTGAAGTATTTAAGTTTATGAGAAAACTATATACATAATCTTATATGCCAATATCTGGATTTTATGAGCCAAAAAAAATTTATATATATATATATATATATATATATATATAGAGAGAGAGAGAGAGAGAGAGAGAGAGAGAGGAGTTGAGTTAAATAATAGTTTGTTTTGAATCACAAAAAATCCAATAATAAATAATTTTATTCTCAAGATAGCACAAAAACTGTTATGTTAGCCAATTCATTTTATCTTTACTCATCCCCAGGTCTATGCATAGTAATTGATCCATAATATGCTAAGAGCACCAGGGACTCAGTAACACTAAAATTGAATTTCTTGCTTTCAGGACTTCTCTATTTTCTTGATAGCAAGTTATGGCAAAAGAGACTTATTACATTTTGTCTTTTAGTTTTTAGAGTTATGTTAACATAATAATTTTTGAGTTACCGTGAGAATAATGATTGGTTATGAGCCCAGATTTTTGAAGGACTAGATTCCACAATAATTCATGATTATTTGTTATTTGATTCTTTTGTGATTTATAATAGACTATTATTTTCAAAGTAAATTAAAAATCGCCATTCAATCATTTTTCTAATTTTTACTAAAAATTAGTATTTTGGCCTGTGCAAAGGGCTATTCCACGATTTGTCTTATAACTTTTTTAGCACTAACCAACCGGAGGAAAAATACATAAAACTTTATAGGATGCACATATAAACGGATAACCATAGTGAAATATCTGCTCATAGTACGAAGTCGTCAGTTCCATTTCAAGCCACTATCTGTTGATAGTACGAAGTCGTCAGTTCCATTTCAAGCCACACAATTATCCAACGTGCTCCTGGGGAACGAACATGGGCCCATCCCACGTGCTCCCAACAAAGCTAACATGACCTGAGGGAGCTTCTCCAGGTACTTGTTCAGCAGCTCGAAATTGTCAAGTGTCTCCCCATGGCTCATGCCTTTGCCCTCACCTCCTCTCCTTCCGGTTCCACCATGACCCGCCTGATCATCTCGACCATTGAGGCTACGTTTGGCGACGTACCCCTTGGAGAAAGTGGGTCCCGTTCTATGACAACTCTCCAGGATGAACGGACCGATTTCGATGGAGCCGAGTAATAATGTGGGCCTATGTACCGAGTGAGCAGGTGGGCTATGATCGACCCGTGACACTTGCAGAGGATCCTGTGTTCGATTGTTTGGCCACCCATGCATGATAGCTCTCATAAATTCTACACCAACGTGTCCGCCCTCGACGCCTCTCCCCCTGCGTCCGCTGTGACCCCCCTGATGGTCCTGTCTGGACGATCCCCTGTTCACTATTTCAATAATTTTGAAACATTAAAAGCCATAATTATTGTAACGATTTTCGACCGTCATCAATGTTTAGAATGAATTCCATCTCCCATTAATATATAACACTTCTCTAACGATTTTATAACATTTTGAATTATTTCTTTATAAATTATTTATTATTTTATAACGGCTATATAACGGTTTTCTTTTACCTACAAATTACTACTCCAAACGTTTTTAGAAAATGATGCTGATATTATCAAAACAAGAATATTCCTATTCTAGTTACATAACTTTCTTTCTTTTTTTTTTTTTATGGGGTTATACACATAATATTGTTCGTGTTCCTTCTAATATGGAATGTGGATTGAAAGGATAACCGCTAGAGTTTATTATATAAAATTTCGTACTTTGAAGAGAAATTTTCTATCAAGATTCTTTTCAAATTCGCTCCACCGTCTATCTATTTGGTTTCTAATTCCATTTTAAAGGTTACGTGGGACAGCCCGGTGGCTTCCTCATCCTCCACCAAAGCCATCTACGTTGCCTTTCACAGCCACTGCTACCATCACCGCCGTCTTCACCACCGGTGGCGCTCATTTCGCACCAATGGGCACGCTCGTTTTGCTGGGGACAGAGAGAGGGAGAGGGAGGATAGTAAAAGACTGATTTTGACAAACTAGTAAGGGTTCATTAGTAAAGTCAAAAGGAGAAGGGTCCGGAGCCAAGTTAGCTAATCAGGTGTGCAACGGAAATCGCCCGAACCGGGACCGGACCGAACCGGACCAATTTTTTTATAAATAATTTATATACATATAATATGTAAACACATATAATATATGAATATTATATATAAAACTTATTGCAATGGGATTTACAATTGAGGTAACAACCTCTTATGTGGCCAAGAGACCACAAAAACTCTTGTTGTTACTCTTTATTTATAGAGAAAACTTACTTGTTAGTTTCCATCTTCTACTCAATGTGGGACAAGGCTCTAGGATTTCCTCATGCTCACACTCTCTCTCTTGCTCCCCTCACTTGCAAACGACAAGGCACTTCACGCCTCAAAGAGTCCCATATTGACTAAATATTCAAAGCATAGAAGAGAGATTGTCTATAAAACCTAAGCCAAGCACAACTTTTAAACGAATTGTTCATGGCTTTTATGCTTAAAATTAAGCATGAAACACATAAACTATGATTAATATTCATGCAAGTGAAATTTGAATGTTTTGCATGTGGAAACATGTGAGTAGTTTTTTTAGATCGCTTGGGAACCGAATGGTTGTTCTTTAGTGAATGGTCGATCTTGATTGAAAAAAGAAAGAGCCGATTCTATTGGACCGGACTAGACCGGAATCGATGGTCCGGTCCGGTTCCCGGTCCTAGGACCAAACGGTCCGGTCCACGATTCCCAAAATTGGGAACCGGCACTCCCAATCCAGTTCCTGGTTCCACCTTGGAACCAGATCGAACCGGGAACCGATCACCCCTAATTTTTGAGACTTCATATCTTCTCTTCTTGTGCATTGACTTAGATGATTCATGGGAAAAATGTTACTTCTTATACTGTTAAACATTTTGATGTACCAAAACAAATATCACATGAGATAAACCATCAAGATCACAAAGTATGATCAGCTGAAAAAATTTAGGTACTTAACTTTCCAATTGTGGAGGGAATGTCATTAGTATAAAATCGAGTGTTAAATATTTGTTAAGGATTTTTTTTTTTGGTCGAATCAATAAATTGAGTATTATATCCATTTCAGAAGTGAAGATAGCATGAGCCTTTCAATATATAGCAAATGTGAGCTTTTTTTCAATATCGAATTTTAATTTATATCAGTCCACCCTATAATCCAATTATAAACTAATTTACAACATAAAAAAAGAAGAAGAAGTATATCTGGGTCAAGTAGAGTGAATTTAGAGTTTGTCATTCTTAGAGTTTGTATAAGAATTTGTGATTTTTAGTGGAACTCGACGACAATCCCATGAACATCGGAAAAATTAAATTCACTTGATCTAGTAAACTCGCTCTGCATTATAAATAATCCAGACAGCTTTTGACTGTCCTGCCGAAATAAAGAACCACTGCCCAAGATGAACGGCCCGATTTTGATGGAGCCGAGTAATTATGTGGGCCCATGGACAATAAATCCTCCACCGTATCATCTGAGGAGGAAGGACCATCCACGGCCCCCACGACTCTGCGATCACTGTCGAAGCTAATATCATCATGAAGGGTCGGAAAGCAGAGGGTCTAGGGGCGTTGGGTGGGTGAGGGCCGCTGGCGCTTGCGCCTGAGCCAACGACCCCGTCTAGATCTAGACGGGGATTGCTGCCCTCCTTTACTTCTGGCGAGGGCTAGTGGGCCCTTGCCTTCGGTCGACAAAGGTCGTCACCCCTCGCTTAGGAGGCGGCAACCCCATTGGCCATCATTGCTGCCCCACTCGCCCCACCATCAATGATGGGCCGGCAGCCATAGGCAAGGAAGCCCCTCTTTCCTACAATTTCCTTCTTTCGAAAAGTTTAATTTTTTAATTTTTAATTTAATTTAATCTGAGGCAAATGTGTCATATCGATACAAATTTAAGATTTTTCGTATTACAAATTAAAGTTTTGGGTAATTGCATCACACATACAAAGTTTAGATTGTTTTAATGTCACAAAAAAAAGTTTATGATAAATATATTATAAGAGACAAAACTTTTTGGGTTTTTACTGGCTTTTTCTTAAAAAAAAAATGCTTCTTTATTCTTAGGAACAACTCAAGAACTAAGCAATTTTCTCTTTTTCTTATTCTTCCTCTAGCCAGTGATGGCGATGCCGCGACGCAGTGGCTAAGCTCCCCAAGGCCAACGAGGTAGGGACTCTCATTTGGCCGACGATTGCCTAGAGGCCAATGGGGTAGAGGGCTCTCGTTTGACCGGCGATCACCTAGAGGAAGAAAAAGAGGAGGAGAGAGGAGGGAAAAAGAAAAGAAACACAAGAAAAAATGTAACAATATTATTAAAAAAAATAAAAAATTCAAAGTTTAAAAAATTTTAGAGGTCGTACTAAACACTTTTGAATACTTAGAAACTTGTCTAATAAATAGAATAATTAACTATTTTTAGTAAAAATTATTTTCATAAATAGAATGATTATCAAATAGGCTTGAACTTGACATGAACCTTGGAAAAATTAATTTACTTGATCTAATAAAGTCACTCACACCGCAGAGGATCCGGACAGCTTTCGACTCTCGTACCTAATTACCAAGCCGAAATAAAGGAGCACGTACCGCTTGGAGAAAGTGGGACCCGTTCTATGACAACTCCCCAAGATGAACGGACCAATATAATGTTCGAATAGTTGGCCCCAATGCGTGATGCATTGCCGCCCACGTTGCACCACTACAGACTCCGGTAGCTCTCATAAATTCTACGCCAACGCGTCCGCCCTCGACGTCTCTCCCTCTGCGTCCGCCGTGACCCGCCCCTTCGTCCCATCTCGACGGTCCCCTCTTGGATATTAAAAGCCCTAATTATTATAACGTTTTGCTGCCATCATCAATTTTTGTAACGGTTTCCGTCTGCCATTAATATAGAACAGCTGTCTAATAGTTTTATAACGTTTGGAATTATTTCTTTATAAATTCATCATTATTTTATGAAGGTTATATGACAGCTTTCTTTTACCTATAAATTACTACTCCAAACGTATTTAGAAAGTGATGCCGATATTATCAAAACAAAAATATTCCTGTCGTAACTTTCTTTATTTTCTTTACAGGATATACACATAACATTATTCGTGTTATTTTTAATATTCAATGCCGAGTATAGAAGAATATCTATTGTATAGTGAGAGAATAACCACTAGAGGTTATCTTATAGAGTTTCATACTCTGAGGAGGAATTTTCTATCAAAATTCTTTTTTAAATTTGCTCCACCATTTATTTATTTGGTTACCGATTCTATTTTAATAGTAAAATGTGGATAGTCCGATGGCTTCGGGCTTCCTCATCCTCCACCGAAGCCGCCTACGTTGCCTTTCACAGCCACCGCTACTGCTATCGTCACCACCGGCAGTGCTCATTTTGCACCAATGGGCGCACTCGTTTTGTTGTGGACAAAGAGTGGGAGAGGGAGGACAGTGAAAGACCAATTTTGACCTTTGTAGTGAAGAAGCTGCTGTGGGAAAATGGGCCAAGAATTACGAAACGAGCTTGTGATTTGGGCTTAACAAATGCCTGGTCGATTAGGAACGAGAAAACCCAAGAAAACGGTGCTTGCTTTTGCATACTAAGGGTTTTCAATTGTAAGGGTTCATTTTTTGCCTTATCGGCATTTTATGATAACTTGAGTATTGGATGTGAATTCATTTGCAATTTAATGATGAAATGATAGACAGTTGTAGGATCATGTATATAAAACTTCTTAAGTGCATTTATTTCTTAATCATCATCAGTTGTTAAGAATCTTGTAATTCGCACTTCACACCATTACGATGTGGAATGAAAAGCTTATACATCCTGATTAACAATGCACCAAAAACAAAGTTCAACGATCAACTTAATCTTGAACCTGAGATATTAAAGTTTGAAACTAAAGTCATGACTGAAATTTCAATACTTTTCTTTTTCTAGTGGTATGTTCAATGTATGTAGTTTTTTAAATGCTTAAACATTGAACCGCATATTCATCTAATAGCTTAAATTTTTAAGAGTAAAAGTCACTAAAAATCTCAAAATTTGCTCACAATGATACATTTACCCCAATTTTTTTGTGACACAAAAAACCCTAAACTTGTACTCATGCAACATGTTTAACCTAAACTAGTACAATGTGACATATTTATCCCCAAACTTGTTTTTTGTCACACATAAAACCCCAAACTTTTTTCAGTGATACCAAAAAACTCCAAATATGTATTTGTATGACATATTTATCTAAAAAAATTTCTATTACATAAAATAAAATAAAAATTGGGGTTTTTAGTGTCTATGGACACCTAAATTTTGACTATTTTACTTACTTGTTCGTCATATAAAAATGTCAAAATTACATTAAGCATTTCATAACATTACATTTATGTAACAATAATATTTAGGACTAAACTTATCCGATTTAAATTTGTTCTTAAAAAAATTGTTCTGAAAAAATAGAAAATAGAAAAGAGAGAATTAAAAAATGGTTAATAAAATAAAACAATTTGGTTATGTATGAAGATTTTGAAAGATTTTAAATTTTTAATAATGGAGCATTTTTCTTGTTGAGCGTATCCCCTCTTTTCGGAAGATGATCTTGAGTGGTTGAGTAAATATATGCAATTATCTTGAAAAATATTCACTTGCAAAACAAACTCTTTTCTATATAAGTAGAGAGTGAAAGGGTCGTGAGAGGAGAGCAAATTTGTGAAAGTGCTCGTGAAGCTTCGTTTAAGGGGAATGAGAGAAGGCGAGAGAGAGAAAGAAATTTGCAGAGTGTTCATAAGTGACACGGACAGAATGAGAGAAAGAGAGAGAGAGAAAGAAATTTGCAGCCAAAACCAGAGAGACCCCTAGCGTGTTGCAGCCTCCCTTTTGCGACCACCAATTTCCTGACACAACTCGTAACTCCGGCGAGCTACTGTTCTCTGTTCAGCATGGCCCGATTCTGGTGAAGACCCTTTTTGGCAGCGCCAACGAGTTTCCTGGCGTTCTTACATTCCCGTTTGACACACCAGTCGTGCCTCCAATCATCGTGACCGAATTTATTCTTGTGCTTCCGATTGCCGCACCATGCGTTCTCGAAGCTCACGCCCACATGAACATCATCAGTACGTTTCCTCGACAGCCCTGACCAATGCTGTGCAACATCCTCGAGCCATCTGAGCGAGATCTTGATCATGCCCAGCGAGTTCTAGATTCTCAGTTTGCCTCAGCGTTGTGTTTTGCGACGCTTGCCGAGCCAGCTAGCCATACCAGTCCACGACGGCTTCGCACCAGTTAAACTGGCGAGTTCTAGCTCAGTCCCGACGTTCCTCCTATGTACTTTACTCGTTGCAACATTTCTATTGGAGTCTTTCGATGTCTCCTGCACATCCAGCCACATTGCAGCTCTTCATTGGCAATAACACCATTGCCAGTTACACACGTCTTCCAAGTGTGTACTATTGGAACCATTTTTCTTGTGCAGGTTACTTGGTGTTTGAGAAGGTCTACCTATTGTATTCTCAGCAGAATTCTCACGTCAATTGTGAATTCAGCAGTGCGAGCTTGGCATCGTTCCTTGCTGGTCCCATTCTCGGAGATAATTTTTCCGAGCTAGGTAATCTCTTTAACCGAATTTAATTTGGTTATTTTGTTACTTAGTTTACAATTATTTATTTCTAATCATGATTGGTGATTTTGTTAGACATTATCTAATTAAGAAGATTGTCGTGTTGAGGATCACTGATTAGAAATACTGAGTAGAGAGACATCATATTAGATTTTTTATTATCGTGATTTTCCGTCTTGAGTCGGGGTGAATTATCTTTTATGTGGCTAATTATATTTCTTGTGTTAATTTTTAGTAAATTTTATTATAAAAATTATATTACATAATAGGTCAAATTGCATTTCATGTTAGAATTGCCTTCTTAGGATAATATAGAAATGTAAGAAATTTCATGGTTAATATAGATTTAGGGCACGTTTGGTAATGATTCTGCTCTTAAGAACAATTTTTAATCAAAAATGGTTTTTTCCGATTCTATTCTTGAGAACAATTTCTGAGCAAAATAACGTGTTTGGTAACTATCCAAAATTTATATTCCCGGAGCCTCATCAGGCTTGGCGAGGTCCAACGAGCTCACCGAATGCTCGCTTGGCAAGGCAAGCCTCAGCCTCACCCAGGCAGCACGAGGTCGGTCTCAGCCAGGCCTGGTGAGGCCGAGCCTCGCTGTGGCTATGCGAGGCTCGACCTCGTTGAGCCACTGCCAGGCGACACCGAACCGGAGGTGGCCCGGCCAGGCTCGGGTTGGCGACGCTTTGGCGATCGGCCAAAAGAAAGAAGAAGAAATGGGAAGAGAAGAAGAGAAAAGAAAAGAAAAGATGATAAAAGAAAAAAATAGGAACTGGTTCTAGGAATTGTTCCCATAAATAAGAAGCTACTTTTTTCTACTTCTTGATTCTATTCCAAAACTATTTTCTGGGAACAAAAAAATAGATTTTTGTTCCCAGGAACAAAAATTCTGCCAAATGGATTTATATTCTTTTTTCGTTATGGGGAATAAAAGAACATAAATAGTTGTTCCCCAAAAGGTTACCAAACAGGGCCTTAGTTATTCCTTAATTTAAATAATAACACAATAAATATGGAGTAACTTCTTATTCTAAAAAAAAAAGTGACAAAAAAATTTTAAAAAATTAAAATCATAAAAAGAACATGGATGCATATAGAATTACCACATCATCCATTCCATATCATGTAGCACATGCATATTTAGGATCATGTAAATTAGATTGCACAGGTTATGATGGTTCAAATTATGTCATATGAACTGCATCTCACATGTTATTAGAGTAAAAATCTTGCATATTAAATTTAGATTAAGACTGCAAATAATTAACATTTTAAAAAATAAAAAAAGTTAGGTGTTATATCATTTAGAAATTATGTTTAGGGCATGCATTTTTAATTAACATTTCGCGGTTTTTTTTAAGAAAATAAACCTTAATAAAGTCGTAGTTTATTCTGCTTAAGGTTAGTCATAATTTTTTTTACAATTTATCACTAGGGTTTATTAAATGTTATTTTATTGATTGCACACCCTCATAACCACCTTTTGCGTGTTAGTGGTTTAGGTTAAAAATTAATCAAAACTACTTACAAAATATTTTTGAAATTAACATGAAAATGTAGCGAAAGGGCGTTAAATTAATTTCTTGTAACCATATTCCCGGACCTATTGAATCTCTAGTTTGCAAAAGTAAAGTATTTTCCCATACCTTACCTAGGTTTCTAATAGACCCTATTTGATTAGTGGCGGCTCCAAATTGAGTTAAATTGCATGTTTAAGTGGATAAATCTTTGAGTGCCAAGTTGCAATTGGTAGGATATGGAAGGGTTTGTGCTAAGTCTTCCAGCTTAGTAATCCATTAGCTTTCTTTTGTATAATTCACCTTCGGGAAGGTCGAGACAGTGTCACAAAAAAAAAAATGTGTGGGATAAATGTGTCACATAGGTAAAAATTTTGGGTTTTTGGTGTCACAAGAAAAAGTTTGGGATAAATATGTCACAGTGAGCAAAGTATAGGTTTTTTGTGTTACAAAAAATAGTTTATAGTAAATGTGTCACTTTATGCAAAGTTTAAGGTTTTTTGTCACTTTTTTCCCATTTTTTAATACAATTGGCAATGGTCTCACTGAGTTACGGTGGTATTTCCTATGTATGTTAAATCAACATTCTTATAAATATATTTTCCTCATGATATCAGTTTAAGGTGTTAGATATTCATTTGAACTTTGGAGAGGTTAATTAAGTGTTTTATTCCAAATTCCTGCATTTGCATCACAAATGAATTTACTTGGATGAATTTTGGGTATCGAGACCATCGCCCTATGAATGAAGCCATATGTCATTTTGTGGATGGAGAGATTATTGTTGAGACTTGTATAAATATGTGAAAATTGGTATAAGTATATTGGAATTTATAAAGGTTGTTACTAAAGTGTAATTGATTTCTAAAATTTTCCAATAATATAATCAAGTCCTAAAACTTGTCAATTTACGCAATCAAATCATTTCATTAACTCTATCCAACTTGTCAAACAAAAAATACTAAAATTTAGGATCTATTGTATCAACTTGACAAGTTTTAGGAGTTGATTGTATCAATTTAACAATTTTTTTTATTTGATTGTACTATTTAAAAAACTTTAGAACTCAATTATACTTTCGTGATAAATTTTAAAACTTATAAAACATTTATTTCGCAAAATTCATGGTGCCGGAGGAGTGGATCTCTTGCCATGAAGCTTGTTTATCTGTACACATTTACATTTTCATCACCAACACGTTGGCTTAAAAAGGTAAAAAAAAAAGTCAACTCGGACTAGAGAAGCCATGGAACTTGTAAAAAGAAACGAAATCCTTGAAAATCCCATTTATAGCAAGATCATATCATGATTCCCAAGATTGGATGAGCGGAAATTCATGCTAGCCTAAGTAGCATCGATACGCTATATACGATAGGACATGACACAACATGATATATCGACATGTCTTTTCTAAAAAAATAGATAATTCCAATACTTTGATACATTTTGTATATATAACGTGTATATATATATATATATATACATTTTGAATTTTATTCAAATTCATATAAATAATAAATAACCTAGAATGAATTTACATTAAAAATATTAATCCATCATTTATTAATATCATTCATTGTTTCAATTTGATAAATTCAACTCCACACTACTAATCCATAAAATTTGGATGAAAAAAACAAGTAATCTAAATTCTAAACTTGCATGTCATAGCGTGTCGAAAGAGAAGACAAAAAAATAAACTTAAGAGTGATTTATGTGTCATGGGAAGTGAGAATCGAAAGAGAAGAGAAAACTAGATTTTTTTTTTTCTTTCCTTGTTTATTATTTTATTGTTTCTAATTTTCTTACATATTTACATTTTTTCTTTATCGAATATTTTTAAAATTGACCTCGGGCATGTCAGAATCATGTGCCAGAATTCTAGACTTGCATGTCGGAATTTTTAACTCACGTGTCAGAGAGTGTTGGGAGTGTTGACCAAGTGTCGAACTTTTCGACACGTATTGATCGAATGTTAAACGGTCTAGACACGTGTTGGAGTATGCGACACAACATAAAGGCTCTCGAAAGTGTCGATTGCTCTCACCGCCTACCATGGGTGCCGAGGTCTAACATGGACTGGCATCTAATAAATTTTGGGATAATTACACAAATAATTTTTAAATTTTGATTGATATATAATATTATACTAGAAATTTTAATTTGTTCAATATTATTCATGAACTTTAAACTCAATGTATAATTTGTTCGATGTGGTCCTAAACTTTTGGTAAATGTTCAATCTTGAACAAATTTAAATTTCAAGGATAATATCGGACATTGGATCAAAATTTATGACTCGATTTTAGCATTTTCCCTTTTTCGATTTGTGCACTCCCACGTCCATGCTTTTGGTGAATTTTGCAAAGAAGAAAATAAATTTTGAGTAGGGTTTCTTCAATATCATTTTTATCAGCAATTCATACAAATCATGGATAGTGCAAAAATTGTATAGAACCCTGTGTTTTATTCATGAAGAATCAATATGCATCTCAAAGATTTGATTCGCGAAGAATTAACGATTCAGAAAATATTTTTTAATTTAAAATAATTTATTACATTATTTAAGAAAATGGATCGGCAAAAGATGTTCTGCCATTGATATAAAATGTTCAGGCGTGTACTACCATGATGATGTAAACATTTTCTATTGACAGATATTTATGCGCAATAGGAACGGTCTTTTCTTTTTCAAATCACATAATCAACATGATCTTATTGAATGAGCTTGCACAACATTTGCTAGCCAAAAAGAAAAAACAAACTGATGGTCGGGTTCATAGCTGTGCAATGAAGTCACTCTCCTACTTTTCACTACAATAATAATTCGGGATTACTTGGTCTAGACATCGACTTACACCGAAAACGATAAAAGCTTCACTGCAAAGTGTCGCCCATATTGATCAACTGGCCTGCCAAGACTGCCATAATGATCGGAACAGCTGCTACATTTACGCCCGAATTAGAATAATAGTTGAAGTGCAATCACGCGTCCAATTCTACGTAGACATGATCATCGACTTGAGGCTCTGCCCTCTTCAAGTGCTCGAGCGAACCCCTCCTGATACTTGCGTCCCAACTCCACGTTGCCGAATATCTCCCGCACGGCCCATGCGTTCGCCCTCACCTCCTTTCCCCCCGGCTCCACCATGACCCGCCTTATCGTCTCCGCTACCGAGTCGCTTGTGAATGACCCGTCTCGGCTGTCTCTCAGCACCTCCCACCCGACCCGCCTCTCGTCCATCAACCTTGCCATCAGCCCTTGGTCCGACAAGCCCCTGGAAAACAGGATCAGCGCCCGGCCATGCCCGAGGGCCTCTATGATCGGGCTCCACCTGCAGTGCGTCAAGAACTCACCGACTGACGGGTGGGCTAGGATGTCGAGCTGAGGAGCCCAGCCCACCTAGACGAAGCCTCGACCCGACGCCTGGCTTTCGAACCCAGAAGGGATACTGCCCCAAGCGGCCTTTCGGCCTACCGCCCATATGAAGGGCAAACCTGACTTTTCAATCCCACATGCCAACTCAGTGCCGAGGGCGACGTAGAACACCGACTTCTCTTTCCTGTCATCCAACCATTGCTTTAGCTCGCTCCATCTCCCGTCTCCTTCGTGGCGTCTTTTATTCTGAGGCGGCAAAAGCCCCATCGGAACCACGAGGCTCCCATATAGCTTCCTGAGTATACTCAACGGCTCAGCCTCGAAGTCACTACAGGTCCTCACGGCCACGATATCACAACCCTGTATCAACCTGTCTAACCTTTCAAAAACAGACATGTTAGAGTCAGAGTCCACAATATTCTCTTCGTTAATCACCTCATGAAGCCTAAACGCGACTTTGGTGGGGTAAGTAACCCACTCGGGAACGGCAATCAAGTCCTCCGCCGTCGTGGCCCGAGCCTGACTGTCCATGAGAAGAGATAATGGGCCGGCGAAGACAAGGGCAGTAGTAATGAATATGCAGAAGAACACCGATTTAACACCGACTCGTCTCACCTTTTGAGGTAACCAGAAAGACATGAAGTCTTGGATCACCTAGTCAACGTCCGAGTTCGCAAGAAACTCGGCGACAGCTGGCTTGAGCATGTCATATGCCTTCTTAAGGTAAGGGATCATGTTATGTGGCAACTCGGAGGTCGACTCGGCTGAGTCTGGGAGGCCATTGACGTTGGGCCAGGGAAGCTCAATGAAGGTCATGGAGGGAGGGAGGTCCGCGGGGAACTTTTGGAGGGTTTTTCGGGGTCAAGATGAAGGAGACGCGATGACCCTTTTGAGCTAAGAAAGTGGTGACCTCGAGGAAGGGCATGAGGTGGCCGTAAGCAAGGCATGGGAATATCGTTACGTGAAGCTTCTTGTCTTCGTTGTCCATGGCAGTAGTTATTGTTGAAAAAACTCCTATCAGGTTTTGAAGTTGACAAAACTTTATTATTCTTATTCTTATTCTTAAGAGTACTAGACTTCTGAACTATATCGCAGACTTTTGTCAAAATTTATTTATTCCAGAAGTTTTTCCCACTCTGACGTGATCCAAACTGAAACCAAGTCCAGAACAAAGATATAATTAGATTTAAGATTATTAATCTTACGACAAGAATTTAGTATGAACGTTATAGAGATTTATCTTTAATATCTGGCTTTCTGGTGAAGAATCTCACTTACATTTTATAAATACATTGATGGAATCAATCACGAATTGATGGAATCAATCTTGAAGACAAGTTCATTTTTAAGAAACATCTACTTATGAAAACCTAGATTCTGATTATATGAGCGACCAGAATCATTGGATTTTCATCTCAATCTTCAAACGGCTACAAGATTTCCTTAATCGATTATGTCCAATGGATTGATTGGAAGAAATTCCTCTAGAGAATGCCAATGACTAGAAAGGCGTAGAGGAGTATTTAAGAAGGTCATTCGGTCCATTTGAGATAATGCGTTAAAATTGAAATTCCAAAATTTGAAGCATTTCCAACCACTTGCTCTTCAGCATCAGTGCTTACAAATTGTATTCAAGAGAGAAAAATACAAGAAGAGTGACTTAGTGAGAGAAAAAAGAAATCTTACACTGAGTGTTTGCACTTGAACCATTGTACTTCTCTGTTGATGGTTTAGTGAATTTCAGTCAGAAGGTTGTCAGCATGGGAAAATGGACATGGGCTTGATCTAAACCGAACCATTATAAATCTCATATGCAATTTTCTCTTTCCTTAACTCTTTTCAGCTTTATTTGTTGCGATCGACTTTTAAAACTTCTCAAAATTCTAAACCATCTATATTTGAATTTGAATTTTCTTTAGAAGTCTGGTGACATTTTTAGTCAAACTTTGACTCTTCCTCAGACTTTGCTTGCAACAAAATTTATTCTGCATTTACTTGTTAATTTTTTTTTAACACCTATTCACCCCCCTCTAGGTGGTAGTACTAGCATTTTCAGCTATGAACTCCACCTTTTATTTCATGGGTCTGGTGAGCTGTGACTTTTTGAGGGAACATGGAGAATAAGCTCTCTCTTTATATACAAGGATTGTTTGGAAGGGTCGGTACAACGGCTACCGTTCCCAACCGCGGAACCATGTTGAGTTTTTCAGAATTCTCATTGATGTATGCAGGCGTAAGTTTGATCTCATCTCGATACATTGACTTATTACACAGGATTAAGACAGGTTACGCTGACTAATTCATTGTGAAATAAATAAATAAAAGGCTTGAATATCTTATACTATTGATATATGCTTCTCAAGCTAATATCTCATCTCAATATAGTAACTAATTACATGAGACTAAGACAAGTTATTCATGAACCTGATTTGTGAAATAGAAAAAGGCTTGAGTATCTTATACTATTGATATGTGCTTCTCAAGCTAAGATCTCATCTAGATACAATAACTTATTACACGGGACTAAGACAGGTTATACGAACTAATTCATGAACCTGATTTGTGAAATAAAAAAAGGCTTGAGTATCTTGTACTATTGATGTTTGTTTCTCAAGGATTAAGTGTAGCCCAGTGACAATTTGTTTAATGTGGTCATGAGCTTTTGGTAAATATAAAGAAATTTAAAATTTATGGACGATATTGAATATTGGGCCAAAATTTGTGAATCATTTTTGCCAATTTCCCTTTTTTGATTCATTCGCACTCTAGCGTCTATGCTTTTGGTGAATTTTGTGAAGGAGATAAATTTCGAGTAGAATTTCAACTTTCTACAATATCATTTTTATCAGTAGTTTATACAAATCATCGATAGTGTAGAAATTGTAATATCTTTCTAACTTAAAAACAATCTTTGCATCGTTGAAGAAGATGGGATGATGAAAAATACCTTCGTCATCAATAGAAAATGTTCAAACACCAAATGTGATGACAAGGCAAACATTTTCCACCAACTAATATTTCTGCACGATAGAAATGATTTTTTTTTTTTTTTAGAAAAATATTTCTCAAATTATGTAACTTATCGTGTAACGCAATCGACTTGATCTTATCGAGTGAGTTTATGCAACATTTGCTAGTAAAAAAAGAGTTGATGGTTGGTTTCATAGTGGTGCAATGAATCTATACTCCTCCATTTCATTAGAATAATATTTCGAGAATGCTTGGTCTAGAGATCGAGCTGTCTCTCACTGTCCATCTTCCATGCAACAGTTGCTCCAAAAACGATAAAAGCTTCACAGCAAAGTTTGGCCCAAAATTCATCAACTTGTCTGCCATAATTATCGGAACAGTTGTTACATTTATCAAACTATACCCACTATAACACAAATATCCCAAAAAAAATTTGTCACTAAAAACCCTAAACTCATACTGTGATACAAATACCACGAAGAAAAAATCAAACTTATACATGTGTCACATATGTAACATTTATTTCAGTTCCATCCACGGTATACTTATCATATTGATATAAATTCGAAGTTTTTAATGACAAAAAAAATTCTAGATTATATGTTTCACAGTAGGCAAGTTTATGATTTTTAAGAAAACAAAAAAGAAGTTCGAATTATTTGTGTTATAGACAGTGAGTACGTGGTAAAACTCAAATTTGTACATGCGTCATATATGTACCATTTATTTCAGTTCTATCCAGGATATACTTATCATATTGGTATAAATTTGAAATTTTTAACAACACGAAAAATTCGGGATATATATTTCACAGTGGGCAAGTTTAGGGCTTTTAGTAAAATAAAATAAAAAAATTGAGGTATTTGTGTTACAGACAGTGAGTATAGTTGGGGTTTTTTCTTTTGCAGTATTAACCTTGTAACGTTAATATTGACTTAAGAAGAAGTTACGGATCGGGTCAATCCATGGTGCCCAGGGGCACTCACCCAGAGTTGATACGGCATAAGCCCAAGCCCAAGTTAGGCCCAGGCCCAAGACCAAGCCCCAGAAATTTACCAACCGAGCCGACGTGCTCCCCGCAGCACATCAGGTAAGTCTTCTTCATCACCTCAACGGCGTAAGCCCAAGCCCAAGTGGTATTGTATGTTAAATCAATATTCTTATGGATATCTTTTCATCATGATATCAATTTAGGGTGTTAGATATTCATTTGAACTTTTAAGAGGTTAATTAAATGTTTTATTCCATATATGAAAGATCCTACGCTCGTGTCACAACTTAATTTACTTGGATGAATCTCGTGGATCCGAGACCATTGCCCTATGAATGAAACCATATGTCATTTCGTGGATGAAGAGATTGTTGTCAAGACTTGTATGCGTCTGTGAAAAATTGGGATAAATGTATTGGAAGTTATAAAATTTGCTATTATAGTGCAATTGAATCCTAAAATTTCAAATAATGCAGTGGATCCTAAAATTTGTCCAGTTTATGCAATCATGTTTTTCTATTAACTCTATCCAACTTGTCAAATGGACAATGCTTACAAGTTTTAGGATTTGATTTTATCAATTTGATAAGTTTTAGAACTCGATCACATCAACTTGATAAATTTTATTATTTAATTATATTATTTGAAAAAATTTAGAATTTAATTGTGTTTTCATGATAAATCTTAGAACTTATAAAGCATTTATTTTGCAAAATTCGTGAAGCCAAAGGTTTGAATCTCTTGCCATAAAAACAGTCTTTTCTGAAAAAAAGAAAAAAAAAAAGAAGAAACATATTTGAAACTTGTCACGTGATACAGTTGGCTCGATCTAATCGAGGAAGCCAACACAACATATGCTAACAAAAAAAAGGAAAAAAAAAAAAAAAAAAAACTGATTGTCGGGTTCATAGCGGTGCAATGAAGTCACTCTCCTACATTTCATTAGAATAATAGTTCGAGATTGTCTGGTCTAGAGATCGAGTTGCAACGAAAACAAGGAAAGCTTCCCCCCAAAGTGTGGCCCAAATTCTTCAACTCGTCCGGCGAGACGGCCATAATGATCGGAACTGCTTGCTACAGTTACGCCCGAATTAGAATAATAGTTGAAAGTCGACTCAGATGGGTTTCGCTCCACGCAAGCATGACGATGCCAATGAAGTACAATCGCACGGAAATTAAAAAAGGCACTATCACACTTAGAATTCTAGGTCGACAAGGTCGTCGACTTCAGGCTCTGCCCTCTTCAAGTGCTAGGACGAAACCCTGCAGATACGTGCGTCCCAACTCCACGTTGCCGAATATCTCCCGCATGGCCCATGCGTTCGCCCTCACCTCCTCTCCCTCCGGCTCCACCATGACCCGCCTTATAGTCGCAGCTACCGAGTCGCTCGTGAAGGACCCGTCCTGGCCATCCCTTGGCACCTCTGACCCAACCCGCCTCTCATCCATCAGCCTCGCCATCAGCCCTTGGTCGGAGAAGCCCCCAGAAAACAGGATCAGCGCCCGGCCGTGCCCGAGTGCCTCTATGACAGAGCTCCACCCGCAATGTGTCAAGAACCCGCCAACCGACGAGTGGGCCAAGATGTCGAGCTGAGGAGCCCAGCCCACCCAGACGAAGCCTCGACCCAACACCCGGCTTTCGAACCCGGAAGGGATAGTCCTGGGTCCGGCCTTTAGGCCTACCACCCAGACGAAGGGTACACCTGATTTTTCAATCCCACAAGCCAACTCGTGCATGGACTCTTGACTCAGAGCCACCTCGGTGCCGAGGGCGACGTAGAACACGGACTTCTCTTTCCTATCATCCAACCATTGCTTTAGCTCGCTCCATCTCCCGTCTCCTTCGTTGCATATTTTATTCTGGGGCGGCAAAAGCCCCATCGGAACCACAGGGCTCGCGTATAGCTTCTTGAGTAGACTCAACGGCTCAGCCTCGAACTCACTACAGGCCCTCACGGCCACGATATCGCAACCCAGTATCGACCTGCCTAACCTTTCAAAATCGGACGTGTTAGAGTCACTGTCCACGATATCCTCTTCGTTAATCACCTCATGAAGCCTGTACGCGACTTTGGTGGGGTAAGTAACCCACTCGGGAACGACCGTCAAGTCCTCCGCCGTCTTGGCCCGGGCCTGACTGTCAATGAGAAGAGATGGTGGGCCGGCGAAGACAAGGGCGGTAGCATTGAATATGCAAAAGAACGCCGATTTAACACCGACTCGTCTCGCCTTTTGGGGTAACCAGAAAGACACGAAGTCTTGGATCACCCAGTCAACGTCCGAGTTCGCAAGAAACTCGGCGACAGCTGGCTCGAGCATGTCGTATGCCTTCTTAAGGTAAGGGATCATGTTATGTGGCAACTCGGAGGTCGACTCGGCTGAGTCAGGGAGGCCATGGACGCGGGGCAAGGAAAGCTCGACGAGGGTCATGGAGGGAGGGAGGTCCGCGGGGAACTTTTGGAGGTTTTTCGGGGTGGAAATGAAGGAGACACGATGACCCTTTTGAGCTAAGAAAGTGGCGACCTCGAGGAAGGGCATGAGGTGGCCGTAAGCGAGCCATGGGAACATCGCTACGTGAAGCTTCTTCTCTTCGTTGTCCATGGCAGTAGCTATGAACTTCACCTTTTATTTGATGGGTCTGGTGAGCTGTGACTTTTTGAGCGAACATGGAGAATCAGCTCTCTCTTTATATACAAGGATTGTTTGGGAAGGTCGGTACAACGGCTACCGTTCCCAACCGCGGAACCACGTTGAGTTTTTCAGAATTCTCATTGATGCATGCGGGCGTAAGCTAGATCTCATCTCGATACGTTGACTTATTACACGGGATTAAGACAAGTTATTCATGAACCTGATTTGTGAAATAAAAAAAGGCTTGAGTATCTTTGACTATTGATGTATGCTTTTCAAGCTAAGATCTCATCTCAATATAGTAACTAATTACACGGGATTAAGACAAGTTATTCATGAATTTGATTTGTGAAATAAAAAAAGGCTTGACTATCTTATACTATTGATGTGTGCTTCTCAAGCTAAGATCTCATCTGGACACAGTAACTTATTACACGGGACTAAGATGGGTTATACGAACTAATTCATGAACTTGATTTGCAAAATAAAAAAGGGTTGAGTATCTTGTACTATTGATGTGTGTTGCTGAAGGATTAAGTGTAGCCCAGTGACAATTTGTTTAATGTGGTCATGAGCTTTTGGTAAATATAAAGAAATTTAAAATTTACGGACTATATTGAATATTGGGCCAAAATTTGTGAATCATTTTTGCCAATTTCCCTTTTTTTCGCACTCTAGCGTCTATGCTTTTGGTGAATTTTGTGAAGGAGATAAATTTCGAGTAGAATTTCAACTTTCTACAATATCATTTTTATCAGTAGTTTATACAAATCATCGATAGTGTAGAAATTGTAATATCTTTCTAACTTAAAAACAATCTTTGCATCGTTGAAGAAGATGGGATGATGAAAAATACCTTCGTCATCAATAGAAAATGTTCAAACACGGACTGTTACAACGATGCAAACCTTTTCCACTAACTAATATTTCTTCACGATAGAAATGATTTTTTTTTTATTTTTTAGGAAAATATTTCTCAAATTATGTAACTTGTTGCGTTACGCAATCGACTTGATCTAATCAAGTGAGTTTACGCAACATTTGCTAGTAAAAAAAGAATTGATGGTTGGGTTCACAGCAGTGCAATGAACCTATACTCCTACATTACAATAGAATAATATTTTGAGAATGCCTGATCTAGAGATCAAGCTGTCTCTCGATATTTTACTGTTTATCTTCCATGCAACGCTTGCGCCAAAAATGAAAAAAACTTCACTGCAAAGTTTGCCCCAAAATTCATCAATTTGTTTGCCATAATTATCGGAAGAGTCGTTACATTTATCAAACTATACCCACTATAACACAAATATTCCAAAAAAAATTTGTCATGAAAAACTCTAAACTCATACTATGATATAAATACCACGAAAAAAATCAAACTTATACATGTGTCACATATGTACCATTTATTTCAGTTCCATCCACGGTATACTTATCATACTAATATAAATTCGAAGTTTTTAATGGCAAAAAAAAATTCGAGATTATATGTTTCACAGTACACAAGTTAATGATTTTTAATAAAACCAAAACAAAAAAAAAATTCGAATTATTTGTGTTATAGACAGTGAGTACAGTTGTGGTAAAACTCAAATTTATATATATGTCATATATGTACCATTTATTTCAGTTCCATTCAGGACATACTTATCATATTGGTATAAATTTGAAATTTTTAACAACACAAAAAATTGGGGATATATGTTTCGCAATGCAAGTTTAGGGTTTTTAGTAAAAAAAAAAAAAATTGAGGTATTTGTGTTACAGACAGTGAGTATAGTTGGGGTTTTTTCTTTTGTGGTATTAACCTTGTAACGTAATATTGCCTTAAGAACAAGTTACGGGTCGGGTCAATCCATGGTGCCCAGGGGCACTCACCCAGAGTTGATACGGCTCAAGACCAAGCCCAAGCTTAGGCCCAGGCTCAAGACCAAGCCCAAGACCAAGCCCCAGAAATTTACCAACCGAGCCGACATGCTCCTCGCAGCACATCAGGTAAGTCTTCTTCATCGCCTCGACGGCGGCACACGCGCACTCGCTCGCCGCCGCTGCTCCCGCACCAGCGCCCGGCGAGAGATGGGTAATCCGAAGCAGAAGTGGACCCAAGAGGAGGAGGAGGCGCTGTGCGCCGGCGTCGGGAAGCACGGCACTGGCAAGTGGAAGGACATCCAGCGCGATCCCGAGTTCAACAAGCTCCTCTTCTGCCTCCAACATCGATCTCAAGGTCTCTCCCCCGCCCCTCCGTTCTCTTTCTCGCCAATTCTCGTTGTGAATCCATCGAGCGTCGAGCTCGAAGGGATGGTGATCCGCTGTCGTCGTTCTCACCGTGCGCTTCCGGTTACGAGAAGCGAAACGGGAGCACGTGTTTCAGTGGGGAGGACATGGTACGCGTCCGTAGTGTGAGCGTGCGCTCGAGGTGTTCGTGAAAATGTACTTAGGGGGCTCGTTCGCTTCTAAAGGCGACTGAAGGGGCGTGCTTCGTTCGCTCATCGAGACGTGTCGCGCCGGTTCCCGAGGAGTTGTCAAAGATGCCCGTAATAACATCTCGATTGCGTAGATCACGCGGTTGTTTTGAGCTCCCCAAAATGAACTTCGATTAGTCGGGGGCTTGGCAAACAGCTCTTTTGTTCTCGGGAGTAGTTTTGAAATTGAAATGCGCTTGGTAAAACTTTTATTCTTGGGAACAGATTTGAAGTAAAATCGAGAATAAAAAAAATTGATTATTGTTCTCGGAAATAATTTTAAAATCAAGCACTTATTTTTTTTTTTTTCTTGTTCTTCTTCATCAATTGCCACCACCACCGTTGCTGTCCAGCGACGTTCACCGTCCACCGCCCACCGCCGCCGATCGCCAACAACCGGTCAAGCGAGCTCGCTGGAGGCTTGCCAAGCCAGGGCGAGGTCCGACGAGCTTGCCAGAGGCAAGCCCAGCCCTCGACCTCGCCAGTGGCCAAGCGGGCCTCCCCCGGCCAACGGCGAGGCTCCCCCAACCCCAGCGAGGCGCGGCCAGTGTCACGCCCCGAACCCCGAGACACGTGAACAACCCGCCATGGCCATTCAAATGCGACATCCCCAGGTGGTGTCGCCGACCCAATTAATTTATTATGTGCATACGGAACGTGCTATAAAACCCCTGACAAAAACTCACGAGATAGGAAAGCAGGAAATTAACACATTCATAAACGAGCGTACTAACATAGATAAACATCATTCCATAGATTACATATATTCCAACATGGTCAGCTTACAAAAAAGGATCAGTTCACCATAAAGAAGGAGCGATCCTAAGACTACTAGTTGGACTCGCTCTTCGATCCCACTTCGAAAAAGAGCAGCCTCCGGAGACGAGGGTCCTCCACCTACCATCGGGAGGGTCATCTACTCCTTCTCCTAGGATGGCTTCCATGACAACGAGATGGAATATCAAAACTACTAAGTGAACCAATCCCGAAACCATTGGGCCCAAAACGAAACCAAGCCCTATATCTATGAGGTACCCTAACACCAAGCCCTCCCGGACCCAAACCGTGGTCCTAACCGCTCATAGATCCAATGGCCCTCAAGATCGGGACAACCGAACTTCGCCGTACTATGCACGGGAAGACCATAACGCTCCGGGGTTTTGCCATCTACGGTCCCGAAATTTTGGCCCACATAGGGTGAGACATTGTCTCAGCAAGTTCAACCCCCTAAACCCCTATTAGAAAGAAAATACACCCGGGGTGGCCTAGCCACCCCCACACAGAAGACTTACCTCGTCTTAATTCCTCCTGCAGGTTAGCACATTTTATACCACAAAATCTCAGGCGATCATGAGAATTTAAAACAATTGGAACACCAACACTTTCATATAAATCACGATCGCACTCAGCACACATTCCAACTATTAATCACCGCCACGCAAGGGCATAGCCTACTCGAAATTCAGCTATCTACTGACATTAATTGCCAGGCATCGCCTCCCCCCCTTGGAGCGCGGCTTCGTCTCTACGTCGACGGCATTCCCGAAGGAGCATAGGTCCAAATCGGCCTAGCCTCTATCGCGACCCGAGCCTCGTCACTAAGTTTAGAATCGGGTCCGGTTGGCCTAGCCTCTCTACCGTGACCCGAGTCTCATCACTAAGTCGACGGCAATTCTAAAGGAATACGGTCCAGGTTGGCTTAGCCACTATCTTTGCGATCGAGTCGTTCAACCAAAGACACGACAATCAAAACCGACCTCCGGACACTCCACATTTCATTCATATACTCCAATCACAACATTAATCCTTAACATCCAATTTTTGCATCAAAACCCGACTCTTGGGTTTTTATAAGTAAAATCCCTATTTATCATATTAAATAGTCGATTTGCCACATCCATTCATCAAATTCAAATTCTAAATGCACAAAGCGCGATCAACACAAAATTCTAAGCAATTGAGGTCAAAAATAATTTTTTTTTTAAATTTTTTTTTTGGAATATAATATATTATAAAAATTCCAGAATTTCGAAGTATTAATTAAATAAAAAATAAACCCTTTTATGTCCCATCAATGGTTAAAATAATATAACCACTCAATTATCTTTAATTAAACACATTCTAATCTAATCACACCCCTTAATCTAATCCACCATTAAAATAAACTAATCTAACCACCTAAACTTAATTAACTTAGGCTAAGCACACTTAGGACATCATTAACCCTCTAATCAAGATTTAGTGAGTTAAACTCACCAAATCGCTTTCCGACGAGTCCCCGGAGAAGAGGACGGCGAGCCCGACGACAAACCTTCTCGGGCGACACCAAAGGAGGCCGGGAAGACACCCAAAACGGGGCTTGAAGTCCTAGATCTAGGCCGGAAGTCCGGCCCACCGTCCAAGGCCGAACGGAGGGCCGCACGGCGGCGGTTCGGGCGCGGTCCGGCCGGCGGGCGGGCGGCGGCGGTTCGGGCGCGGTCCGCGAAGGCGGGCGGCGGCGGCTCGAGCGGCGAACGGCGGTGGCGAACGGCGGTCTTGGCCGGCTCCGACGGACGGCAAGGAGCTGGGCTGGGACGCCGAACGAGGCGGGACGGAAGCGGCGAGCGACGGGCCCGGGCGAGCACGCGCGCGCGCGGGCGGCGGCGGCGAGCGGCGGCCGCGGAGGCGACGGCCGCAACGGACGGCGGCCGGCGAGGGGGCGTCGTCACCGGGCTGCTAGTCGGATCTGCCCCCTTCCTCCTCTCTCTCTCTCTCCTCTTTTCTTCCCAAGGTTGAAGATGATTTTGATGGGTGTTCCCTTTCCAAGAAGCCATCTCCACCCTCCACTTGTCCAATTCTTCTTCAACTTGGCCAACCACCATGACATAGGGTGATGTCATCTTCCACTAAAATTCAAATCCTCCACAACTATCTTCAATAGGTCCAATTTCATTTTCCGCCGAGGCAAAAAATCTTGTACTTTAAATTCCTCAATTCAAATCAATTCTCTTCCAATTGAGTCCAATTAAAATCCATAAAATTAATCCATGTTCCTCATAAGATATGTGACACCCCAGGACTTCCAATTGCTGAATTCACTTTCAATTTCACGGTTAATTTCACTATGGCACGATATTAGCGCGTCCTAACCTACCTGGTAGCTTTTTAGAAATTTTCGTGCATTTGACCTGTGGTTGATCAAATCAAGCCACAATGTACATCTTTGACACATTGGCGACTCTCGGTTGTCGTGGGAATCTCAAGGTTTCGATTCTACGGACACGGGGGACCCATCGACGAAAAAGCCGACCCGTCCGGCCGACAAGAATAGTGCAATCTGGTGGAATCACCCACACTTGATCACACGCTTCTATCGAGTCAACCTATCTCCGGTTTCTAATCGATTTTTAAGCGTGCCATAATGACCCTTGCAGATTAGCTCGGTCGAAAGGTCGTTTTCTGGTCAAATTCTCGAGCCTAATGCATTATAATCTCTTACCGGCTTCACCCGATAAATTAGTTTTCACATGAGTGGCCAACTCAAGGAAAAAGAACAATATGTGCAAAGATGAAATGCCCATCTAAATTTTACTGAAAATAGAATTGGAAAAATCGGGATGTCACAACTCTTCCCCTCTTATAAAAATTTCGTCCTCGAAATTTAAACCATTACAACACTTAAAGTAAAAAGATGAGGGTACAATTGTCTCATCGAATCTTCGGTTTCCCAAGTTGCTCCTTCAGTGCCGTGTTGCCAGACCACTTTGACCAATGGGATGGTCTTGGTGCGCAGAACCTGCTCCTTGCGATCCACTATCTAAACCGGGCTTTCAACGTATGACACCCTGTCATCCACGTCTATTTCTTCGAAATTTAGAACGTGTGTCGGATCCGGCGCATACTTCCTCAACATCGACACGTGGAAGATGTCATGCACTTGTGCCAACCTCGGCGGTAGTGCAAGACGATACGCTAGAGTCCCTATTCTTTCCAAAATCTCAAAGGGGCCTACGTACCTCGGACTTAGCTTCCCCTTTCTGCCAAAGCGGGAAATACCTCTCATCGGTGACACTCTCAGGAAGACGTGATCACCAACCTAGAACTCCAATGGCCTTCTACGCTTATCTGCATAACTCTTCTGACGGCTCTGAGCGGTCTTTAATCTGCTTCGATAACGCGCACCGCTCCACCGACGCTGCTGAACCAACTCTGGGCCTGTGATCTTTCTTTCTCCGACTTCGCCCCAACATACTGGCGTTCTGCACGCTCTATCATACAATGCTTCAAAAGGAGCCATCTGAATACTCTACCGGTAACTGTTGTTGTAGGCAAACTCAACCAGATGAAGTTGTTCTTCCCAGCTTCCTTTGAAGTCCAAAACACAAGCCCGCAACATGTCTTCGAGGGTTTGGATAGTCCTCTCGGACCGGCCATCCGTCGAGGATGATAGGCCGTACTGTACTGCAACTTGGTACCTAAGGCGCTCTGCAAGCTCTTCCAAAAGGCGGCGGTGAACCTCGAATCTTTGTCTGAAGTAATCGTAACCGGCACTCCATGCATACGAACTATCTGGCGCACATACAGATCTGCATGTCTATCCAAACTCAAGTCCTTTCATACTGCAATGAAGTGTGCTGATTTTGTCAGTCTGTCGACTACTACCCAAATCGAATCATTCCCTCTCTGACTCCTCGGTAAACCCGTCACAAAGTCCATCGTGATGTGCTCCCATTTCCACTCGGGTATCCCGAGGGTTGCGAAGTCCTCCCGGCTTACAATGCGAGCCTTGACCTGCGACATGTCAAACACTTGGCAACATGCTTGGCGATATCCGCCTTCATACCCGACCACCAATAGTGTTGACGCAGATTCGATACATCTTGGTGCTACCGGATGAATGCTTTGTAATTGCTACGATGCGCTTCGATAAGATCTCCTCTCTAAGCTCCACATCGTCAGGTACAACCAATCGTCCTCGGAACCTCAATGTTCCATCTTCAGAAGTCTGAAAGTTGTCTTTCTTTTTCTCTGCATCCTCTTGCAGGATTTTTTGAACACCCGGATCTGTCTGCTGAAGAGTCCTGATTCTGACCTGCACTTCCGGCTCAATTCTGAGGGTGGCCATAAGATTTGAAAGGTGGCCTACCTCAAATTTGAAGTCCGAATCTCGTGCTCTCTCAAGTAGACTCCACTCCTTGAGTACCAACTGTGCAACTGAAGACTTCCTACTCAGTGCATCGGGGACCTTGTTCGCCTTTCCAGGGTGATACAAAATCTCACAGTCATAGTCCTTCAAGAGTTCCATCCATCGGCGCTGTCTCATATTCAACTCCTTCTGAGAGAACAGGTATTTGAGGCTTTGATGGTCAGTGAAGATCTGGAATCTTTCTCCACACAGATAATGCCTCCAAATTTTCAAGGCAAAGATGATCGCTGCGAGTTCCAAGTCATGCGTTGGATAATTCAGCTCATGAGTTCTCAATCAAGCGGGACGCATATGCAACAACCCCGCCATGCCGCATCAACACGCAACCCAAATCCTCTAAACGACGCATCACCGAAGATTTCAAATCCTCCTGGACCAGATGGAATAGTTAGCACAGGTGCAGTAGTTAGCTTTTGCTTAAACTCTTGGAAACTACTCTCACACTTATCTGACCACACAAACTTTTCTTCCTTCTTCAGAAGTCTTGTCAACGGTGATGCTAACCTCGAAAACCCCTCTACAAACCGTCTGTAGTACCCTGCTAAACCCAGAAAACTCCTGATTTCTATCACTGTAGTCGGTCTCGGCCAGTTTGTTACCGCTTCAATCTTGGTTGGGTCCACTGAGATTCCTTCCCCGGATATGACGTGGCCTAGGAAAGCCACACGAGTCAGCCAAAACTCGCACTTACTAAACTTGGCATACAGCTCATGATCTCTTAAAGTCTGAAGTACTACCCTCAAGTGCCTTTCATGATCGTCAGTACTCTTCAAGTATACTAGGATGTCGTCGATGAAAACAATTACAAACCGATCCAAGTACTCCCTGAACACACGGTTCATCAGATCCATGAAAGCAGCTGGGGCGTTCGTCAACCCAAACGGCATTACAGTGGCCGTATCGAGTGCGAAACGCCGACTTCGGTATGTCTTCCTTCCTGATCCTTAACTGATGATACCCTGTCCTCAAGTCGATCTTAGAAAATATCGACGCTCCCTGAAGCTGATCAAATAAATCATCGATCCTCGGCAACGGGTACTTGTTCTTGATTGTCACCTGATTGAGTTGTCGATAATCGATGCACAAGTGCAATGAACCATCCTTCTTCTTCACGAACAGAACCGGTGCTCCCCACGGTGATGCACTAGGACGAACAAATCCCTTATCCAACAACTCCTGCATCGCACTTTCGTTCTTTAAGTTCGACAAGGCCATCCGGTAAGGAGCTTTAGAGATTGGCTCGGTCCCGGGGGCTAACTCAATCACAAACTCTATCTCTCTTTCTGGCGGCAAACCTGGTAACTCTTTCAGGAATACGTCTGGAAACTCTTGCACCACTGCGATGTCTTCTATCTTCAATTCCTCCACTGTCGTATCCACGACCGTCGCTAGGTAACCTTGGCAACCCTCGTCTAGTAAACGAGTTGCCTCGAGCGATGAGATTAAGGAAATCGAGGGTCCTCCTCGACTCCCAATAAATTCGAAGCTCTCACCCCTAACGGGTTAAACCGAATCGCCTTGCGATAACGGTCCAACTTAGCTCGTTGCTTGGTGAGCCGATCCATGCCAATTATCACATCAAAATCAAACATGGCCGGGACTATCAAGTCTATCCTCCCCTCTCGCTCACCAATCACTAACTTGCAACCAAGACAGCCCACTGAAGCTAACACTTTATCTTTCAACGGCGTAGATATACTAATCACTGACTCCAACAACTCAGGAATTAATTCTACCAACTTAACATATCTTTCGGCTATAAATGAATGGGTAGCTCCGGGATCAAATAAAGCATAAGCGGGTTGGTCGTTCAGCAAGACCATACCGTGATCACATCGGCGCATCCTCCGCCCGTCCTGCGGTGATAGCATACGTCCTTCCCCGAGCCGGAGGTCGGGTCAACCCACCCTGCGGCATCATCTGCGGCGTGATTCCTCTGTTCTGACCCAACGGTGGTGGCGGCGGCAATTGATGCTGTCCCATCTGTTTCCTGGGACAAAACCTCGCGATGTGACCATGCTGGCCACACTCATAACAGGCACCCGTCCTAGGGGGCACGGCGCTGTACCATGTCTTCTTCCACATAGACGACACACACCATTCGGTCTCGGCGCTGGCTTTCCTATCCCACCCTGCCTGTTGGGTGGAACAGATATCTTCCTCCGGACATCGGTCTCTTCCCAAACGATTACCTTCCCCGTTCGAGCTAAACCGCGACCCGGATGTGGCGGCTCTCTCATTCTCGGTTCTTCTCAATCAGTGGGCCCGCCCGTAGATGGCATTGTACTCCTTCGGATCTAGTGGCACCACCAAGCTCTTCACCTCCTGTCGGAGTCCATCTCTAAACCTCTGAGCTCGGGCTGATGGTCTCTGAACTAAATCAGGAGCATACTGTGATAGTTCAACGAACTTCGCTTCATACTGATCGACCGTCATCGTACCTTGGCGAAGGCGCTGAAACTCTGCCATCTTCACCTCCCTAGCACACTCAGAAAAGTACTTCTCATTGAAGATTTCGAGAAAGGCATTCCACTCTGGAACTACGCCTCTAGGGAAAGCTATCCCCTTAGTAGTCTTCCACCAAGTACCCGCAATCCCTTTCAACGATAGGGCCGCGTAACAACCTTCTCGCCTCGGTGCACATCAACGAGATCAAAGGCATTCTCCAACTCCCGAACCCACGGTCTTTGCGGCTTCGGGCTCTCCCGCTCCCGTGAACGTCGGCGGGTTCAACTTCGAAACCGCTCCACCGGCTTATGCATAGGCCTCCCAGCGGCCACGTTCCCAGGTGGGACTTCACCATGTACTTCCTCAGGTTCATCAACTGGTGCGGCGGCAGGGGCGGCTGCAACTGCAGCAGCAGCAGTTGCATTAGCGGCAATGGTAGCATTGGTAGCGGCGGCTGAAGCGGCGGCCTGCTAGTCCATCCTGTCACCCATCAGCTCAAGCATCCTCATAATCCCAGCAAACCTCGGATCCTCAGGGGCTTCTACCCTAGCATCAACTGGGGGCGATGCTGCACCACTCGCGCTGGCCTCAGCCAGCTCTCTCTCAAGGGAACCACGGGAACCGATTCTCAACGGCGGCCCACCCCAAGACACGGGGCCTGCTGCTCTCTTCCTAGCAGCTCTCGACACTCGGTCACTCATGCTACAAGCTCAATATAGATACCTGTTTGCAAATCCCAATACCACATTAGAACCTGAGTGACCTCACCAACGAGTTAACAAGCAACTAACAAACACATGCATCAGCATATTAAAAGCATTTCCTACCAACTATCCCATGACTCTCTCGCTCCTTATCACTCCATTCACAGACCATGCTCTGATACCACTTAAACGGGGTTGTCACGCCCTGAACCCCGAGACACGTGAACAACCCGCCATGGTCATACAAATGCGACATCCCCAGGTGGTGTCGCCGACCCAATTAATTTATTATGCGCATACGGAATGTGCTATAAAACCCCTAACAAAAACTCACGAGATAGGAAAGCAGGAAATTAACACATTCATAAACGAGCGTACTAACATAGAGAAACATCATTCCATAGATTACATATATTCCAACATGGTCGGCTAACAAAAAGGGATCGGTTCACCAAAAGAAGGAGCGATCCTAAGACTACTAGTCGGACTCGCTCTTCGATCCCACTTCGAAAAGAGCGACCTCCGGAGACGAGGGGTCCTCCCACCTACCATCGGGAGGGTCATCTACTCCTTCTCATAGGATGGCTTCCATGACAGCAGATGGAATATCAAAACTACTAAGTGGACCAATCCTGAAACCATTGGGCCCAAAACGAAATCAAGCCCTATATCTATGAGGTACCCTAATAGCCAAGCCCTCCTGGACCCAAACCGTGGTCCTAACCAGCTCATAGATCCAATGGCCCTCGGGATCGGGACAACGAACTTACGCCGTACTATGCACGGGAAGACCATAACGCTCCGGGGGTTCTGCCATCTACGGTCCTGAAATTTTAGCCCACAATAGGGTGAGACATTGTCTCAGCAAGTTCAACCCCCTAAACCCATATTAGAAAGAAAATACACCCCGGGTGGCCTAGCCACCCCACACAGAAGACTTACCTCGTCTTAATTCCTCCATGCAGGTTAGCACAATTTATACCACAAAATCTCAGGCGATCATGAGAATTTAAAACAATTGGAACACCAACACTTTCATATAAATCACGATCGCACTCGGACACATTCCAACTATTAATCACCGCCACGCAAGGGGCATAGCCTACTCGAAATTCAGCTATCTACCGACATTAATTGCCGAGGCATCGCCTCCCCCCTTGGAGCGCGGCTTCGTCTCTACGTCGACGGCATTCCCGAAGGAGCATAGGTCCAATCGGCCTAGCCTCTCATCGCGACCCGAGCCTCGTCACTAAGTTTAGAATCGGGTCCGGTTGGCCTAGTCTCTCGTGACCCGAGTCTCATCACTAAGTCGACGGCAATTCTAAAGGAATATAGGTCCAGTTGGCTTAGCCACTACTGCAACCGAGTCGTTCAACCAGCACACGACAATCAAAACTGACCTCCGGACACTCCACATTTCATTCATATACTCCAATCACAACATTAATCCTTAACATCCAATTTTTGCATCAAAACCCGACTCTTGGATTTTTATGAGTAAAATCCCTATTTATCATATTAAATAGTCGATTTGCCACATCCATTCATCAAATTCAAATTCTAAATGCACAGTAGCGATCAGCACAAAATTCTAAGCAATTGAGGTCAAAAATAATTTTTTTTTTAATTTTTTTTGGAATATAATATATTATAAAAATTCCAGAATTTCGAAGTATTTAATTAAATAAAAAATAAACCCTTTTATGTCCCATCAATGGTTAAAATAATATAACCACTCAATTATCTTTAATTAAACACATTCTAATCTAATCACACCCCTTAATCTAATCCACCATTAAAATAAACTAATCTAACCACCTAAACTTAATTAACTTAGGCTAAGCACACTTAGGGCATCATTAACCCTCTAATCAAGATTTAGTGAGTTAAACTCACCAAAATCGCTTTCCGACGAGTCCCCGGCGAAGAGGACGGCGAGCCCGACGACAAACCTTCTCGGGCGACACCAAAGGAGGCCGGGAAGACACCCAAAGCGGGCCTTGAAGTCCTAGATCTAGGGCCGGAAGTCCGGCCACCGTCCAAGGCCGAACGGAGGGCTGCACGGCGGCGGTTCGGGCGCGGTCCGGCGGAGGCCGGCGGCGGCGGCTCGAGCGGCGAACGGCGGCGACGAATGGCGGTCTTGGCTGGCTCCGACGGACGGCGAGGAGCTGCTGGGGACGCCGAACGAGGCGGGGACGGAAGCGGAGAGCGGCGGGCGGCGGCGAGCGCTGTAGCGCTGCGGCGGCGGCGGCGGCGACGGCCGACGGACGACGGCCGGCGAGGGGGGCGTCGGCCGGGCGGCTGGTCGGATCTACCCCCTTCCTCCTCTCTCTCTCTCCCTCTTTCTTCCCAAGGTTGAAGATGATGCTGATGGGTGTTCCCTTTCCAAGAAGCCATCTCCACCCTCCACTTGTCCAATTCTTCTTCAACTTGGCCAACCACCATGACATAGGGTGATGTCATCTTCCACTAAAATTCAAATCCTCCACAACTATATTCAATAGGTCCAATTTCATTTTCCGCCGGGGCATAAAATCTTGTACTTTAAATTCCTCAATTCAAATCAATTCTCTTCTAATTGAGTCCAATTAAAATCCATAAAATTAATCCATATTCCTCATAAGATATGTGACACCCCAGGACTTCCAATTGCTGAATTCACTTTCAATTTCACGGTTAATTTCACTCTGGCACGATATTAGCGCGTCCTAACCTACCTGGTAGCTTTTTAGAAATTTTCGTGCATTTGACCTGTGGTTGATCAAATCAAGCCACAATGTACATCTTTGACACATTGGCGACTCTCGGTTGTCGTGGGAATCTCAAGGTTTCAGTTACGGACACGGGGGACCCAATCGACGTAAAAAGCCGACCCGCCGACCGACAAGAACAAAGTCAATCTGGTGGAATCACCCACACTTGATCACCTCGCTTCTATCGAGTCAACCTATCTCCGGTTTCTAATCGATTTTTAAGCGTGCCATAATGACCCTTGCAGTTAGCTCGGTCGAAAGGTCGTTTTCGGTCAAATTCTCGAGCCTAATGCATTATAATCTCTTACCGGCTTCACCCGATAAATTAGTTTTCACATGAGTGGCCAACTCAAGGAAAAAGAACAATATGTGCAAAGATGAAATGCCCATCTAAATTTTACTGAAAATAGAATTGGAAAAATCGGGATGTCACAGCCAGTCCCGGTGAGGCTCGGCCGAGCCATGGCTGTGACTCTTTGAGTGAACATGGAGAGTGAGCTCTCTCTTTATATACACTAGGATTGTTTGGAAGGGATGTTGCCACAGCTACCATTCCCAACCACGCAACAACGTTGAGTTTTTAAGCATTCTCATTAATGCATGCCCACATAAGCTAGATGTCATCTCGATACAATAACTTATCACATGAGACTAAGACAAGTTATACGAACTAATTCGTGAACTTGATTTGTGAAATAAAATAATGCTTGAGAATCTTGTCCTATTATGGATGCTTCTCAAGGACTAAGTGTAGCCTGGTGACAATTTGCTTACTATGGTCATAAACCTTTGGTAAGTATTCAATCTCGAACAAATTTAAAGTCTAGAGATGATATTAAATATAGGGCCAAAGTTTATGAATCATTTTTGTCAATTTTCCTTTCTTGATTCATTGGCACTCTCACGTCTATGCTTTTAGTGGATTTTGTGAAGGAGAAAAATTTCGAGTAGGGTTCATACGATATCATTTTTATCAATAGTTTATACAAATCATTGATAGTGCAAAAATTGTAATATTTTCCCAACTTAAAAACCGTCTTTTCATCATTGAAGAAGATGGGTTAACGAGAAATATCTTATTGTTCAAACATAGATTGTTAGGACCATGCAAACTTTCTCCGTTGACTAATATTTCCACATGATAGAAATGATCTTCTAATTTTTTGAAAAATATTTCTCAAATTATATAACTTGTCACGTAACGCAGTCGGCTTGATCTAACCGAGGGAGCCTACGCAACATTTGCTTTGAAAAAAAAAAAAAAAAACTGATGGTTGGGTTCATAGCGGTGTAGTGAACCCACTTTCCTACATTTCATTAGAATAATAGTTCTTGCGAAAGCATTAGAATAATAGTTCAAGAATGCCTGATTTGGAGATCGAGTTGTCTCTTGATATTTTACTGTTTATCTTCCAAGCAATGCTTGCGCCAAAAATCATAAAAGCTTCGCTGCAAAGTGTGGCCCAAAATTCGTCAAGTTGTCTGCCATAAGGATCGGAACAGCCCTTATCTACACCCGAATTAGATTGGGAGTTGAAAGTTGGCACGTTCAATAGGAGTGGGTCATATAATATTGGTCAAATACCCAAAAAAAAAAAAAAATTCAAACTATACCTAAGGGTGAGCATGTCTAGAACCGAAGAACCTTACTGGTTGGAACCTATCCGATCCAGGTTCCAACGTATGTAGGGAAGGTTCCAAGTTCCAAAAATTAAGAAACTTACTTCGATAAGTAAGTTCCAGCTTCTAGATAGGTGAAACGTGGAATCTGAAATAAGTTTTTGTACTTTTCTTAGTCTATGTTTTTATGCAATTATGTGATATTCCATTTTATTAGAGGCTTTTACTTTGTTAATATTTCATATTCTTCATGTGTCTAAATTTAAGTCATGGTCAGTGTATTATAGCAACAAATGACGGTATTTAAAAGTGATGATTCATTGCAATCGTTTAATTAATAAACACGTGGAACCATGGTAGAATCTTGAATCGACCCTAAAACTTGTGACATAATAGGTTTTAAGTTCTAGGTGGAACCTATACGGAACCTAAAATCGCTCACCCCTAACTATACCAACATATTTCATTAAAAAAACCTCATAAAAAGACTCAAACTTATATGTGTGTATGTACCATTTATTTCAATTCTATCTGTGGTACACTTATCATACTATTATAAATTCGAGGTCTTTTAACGAGAAAAAAAAATTACAGTGGCAAAGTTTAGGGCTTTTAGTGATATAAAAAAATTCAAGGTATTTATGTTACAGACAGTGAGTATGGTTTGGTTTTTTTCTTTTTTTTAATGGTATCAACCCTATAATGTAATATTGCCTTGAAAAAAGAACAAGTTACGGGTTGGACGAGTCGGGTCAATCCATGGTGCCCGAGAGTTGATCCGGCCCAAGCCCAAGCCCAAGCCCAAGATAATTACTTGGAGTTCTAGCCTCTTCTTCATCGCCTCGACGGCGGCTCACGCGCACTCGCTCGCCGCCGCTTCTCCCGCACCAGCGCCCGGCGAGAGATGGGTAATCCGAAGCAGAAGTGGACCCAAGAGGAGGAGGAGGCGCTGCGCGCCGGCGTCGCGAAGCACGGCACCGGCAAGTGGAAGGACATCCAGCGCGATCCCGAGTTCAACAAGTTCCTCTTCTCCCGCTCCAACATCGATCTCAAGGTCTCTCCCCTGCCCCTCCGTTCTCTCTCTCTCTCTCGCCAATTCTCGTTGCGAATCCATCGAGCGGCGACCTCGAAGGGATGGCGAGCCGCTGTCGCCGTTCTCGCCGTGCGCTCCCGGTAACGAGAGTCAAAACGGGAGCTCGTGTTTCAGTGGGGAGGACGCGGTGCGCGTCCGTACTGTGAGAGTGCGCTCGAGGTGTTCGGGAAAATGTCCGTATGGGTTCGATCGCTTCTTAAGGCGACTGAAGTGAGCGCGCTTCGTTCGCTCATCGAGACGTCGGCATGTCTCTCTGTCGTGCCGGTTTCAGAGGAGTTGTAAAAGATGCCCGTGATGATATCTCGATTTGCGTAGATCACGCTGTTGTTTTGAGCTTGCCAAATCTAAATGAATGAATTGATGAAACTAAGGTGCTTGGGACAGGTGGAACCCGACCATTGATCATACGCCGCGGCCTGCGCTTAGGATGTCTTTTTCCCCCCTTCCCCGAAGGAATGCTGCCCGGTTACTTAGAATTTATACCTTCGAAGCTGTTTCGGTTTTCATTTGATTGCTAATTGCCAGTGCTGGACGTTGTTTGATGCAGCTCATGTTATGTTATTTTATGGTGCTTACAACTGTACTTATGCGGTGCTGTGTGGCCTTGCCTTTAACTTAATTTAGTGTTGTAGAGATGGCCTTAGACACATGTAGAGCCAGTTAACGAAAGGGTGGGATATTGCAGTGCTCTAGGAATCAGCATATGAGGTGTCTTCTCAAATAAACAAGCTTAAAGGGTTTTCCCTACCTGTAATGTAATGCCCGTAAGAACTTTTGTTTTGAATCGCCTCCTTGATACTAGTCTTGATTGGTTTTCCAAGAAGCGGCAGAAGTTAGGTCATGAACTATCAAATTGCTCCGTAAACTCGATGGAAGATGTCACAATATATGCACAAATCAAACTATCGTAAACACCAGCTTGAAGAAAATCACTCTATTTTCCCTGCCTAAAATTGCTTAACCAGTTACTTCCAGACGTTTTTTCACTCTAATGGATGTGAAAGGTGTACGCATTTGAAACAAAGTTGCTTGTCTAAAAGGAAAGCAATAATTTTTTGAAGATAATGAAAGTTTGTTTCTTCTGATGCCTTTACTTCTGTGCAGTCTTCCCTGAGTTACCTGAGAGTTTAAAAAGATATTTGTTCTTCTTGAAGGTGTTTGGCAAATACTAAAATTCAACACGCCTTACTGAAAACTTTTCTACTGCACAGGATAAATGGCGGAATATGATTGGTGGTGCCAGTGGCCAAGGTCAAAGGGATAAATCACGGGCAAAAGCTAAAGCAAGCTCAGATGCTCCTTCTACCTTGCCCAGTTTGCCAAATGCTCCTAATGTTCCCGTTTCAGATGAAGCAACTGCAGAACCAGCTACTGACGGTGCTCAAAGAATCGCGGATGATGGAAAGAATACACCCAGGTATGGGTTACACTATCTTCTTACATTTATTTTCTTGAAAATCATGCAGATGTCTCCACTAAACCAGTATCTTCATTCAGTGTGGAGAAAATGCAATGGGCAAGAGTGTCTGACACTGTCATAATTATTGTTTTTCAAATTTGAGTTAATAGTTTTATCTTCACATTGGAAAAAAATATTTTGGCAGAGGTGGCATGTCGTCATTTGAATTAGACACATGTTTAGCTCTTAAAGTGTTCTTTCTAAAGATGGGTCAGTACCACTCTACAAATTTTTGAGTAAGAAGAGATGTGGAAGGAGGAGGATGTTATTATCAACACCGTCACTAAAGGTACATCATAGACACATGGCGATCATTCCTTTATCCTGTTTGGAAGGTCGCATGCCAGCATTAGAAGCAGGATTAACGAAAGATTAAGGTAGACTGGATTCAGAGATCGAGGTGTTGTATAATGTCATTCGTATTATGTCTGCACCCTCCACTTGGTAGTGTGGAGTATCTGTTTTAGCGCAGATCGTTGTAACACTGTCCAAATAAATTTGTCCAATAGTCCGCAGCTTCTTCACGATATATGTAGTTATATATGGTAAATTTCCGCCTACTTCTTTGACTGACTTGTCAGTTATTAGGTACAATGCAATGATATTTGAAGCGCTTTCAACATTGAAAGACCCCAATGGATCAGACACCGCTGCAATTTTCAACTATATTGAGGTCCGACAGCAGCTCTCTGCATTATAACAGAAGTGTGTTAATTTTCCTTTTTCCTCTCAAGAGTAAGAATTTTTTAGATATGCATCAGTGTTGAATATGCCAAGAATGACTATAAAAATTTTCTCCTTTGTTCATCTTATTCCTTGCAAGTCAGAAGCCAAGTGAGAAAGATGACAGTAAGGCATCAAAATTCTCTCCTCTGTTCATATTTTTTGGTGTATTATTTTGTTGGCACTTAATTTTTTAGAAGTAGACTGGAATTGCTTTCCAGGGCGGCCTTTTTGCAAATTCAATCTGCAAATATTTTCCAAAATAAAGAGGGATATGTTCTGTCATTCTTGTATTAGTCATCAATATAAAATTGTCAAGAGGTGGCTGTTGTTTCAGGAGTTGTGCATCACCTTTATTAATCTCAGCTTGATATTCTGTGTTCCTTGATTAGATCTTTTTTATTTCTTGTTATGAAACTTGAGTTTTAAGCAGGTATGTGTTTTTTTAATTATGCTTCCAGAAAAGACAGGAGGTCCCACAAAATTTTAGGAGGCTGTTGAGTTCAAGATTAAGAAGGCTGGTTGCGCTAGACAAACTTGAGAAGGTTATATTTTTTCGTGCAATTGTTTGTGCATAGTATGTGATTTTATCAGGCTTTGATCTCATAAATTACTAACTCTTTGTTGCAAAGTTTCACTGTTAATAGGATTATCTCTCTAATCTAGCTGTCCATGCCGTCTTCAATTGGCTTGCTTTGTGTTATCATTTCTTCCTAATCAAAGAGAGAAGCTGCAATATCTCAGTTTAAGTCACAGCAGGCTGGGCTTCACCCTTCTTACCATCACTTAAAAATTTAAAGAGTAATCATTAGAAGACTTCTACTGACTTGAAAATATAAAAACTAGAACTAAGCTCCTGCATTCATTAGTCTAAGAAGAGCTTTCTTCTGATGAGCAATTTTCAATGCCATGAATTTTCTGGAAGGTCGACTGATGATGTTCTTTCCCTTGCATTGGTTGCGGTGTTAAAAAGGGAGATATGTTAAGATTGATATGTTGACAAATTACGCCATATTAAAGTTGGTAACGCCACTACGAAATGATCGTGCAGGTTCAGAATTGCTTCAAGATAAAAGAGATCGCCTCTTTTGAGACCAAAACACCAGCCCTTAAGGAGCAAGATGTCCGACCTAGGCAGCTGCAGCCTGTTGTCAATGCAAATTTCCTTGAAACAGTAGATGAGGCAGCTGTAGCTGCTGCATACAAGATTGCGGATGCAGAGAACAAATCCTTTGACGCAGCTGAATCAGTTAAGGAAGCAGAGAGGGTCTCAAAGATGGCTGAAGATGCAGATGCAATGCTTCAGATGGCTCTAGGGATATTAGAAAAATGTAATGTCAAAGGTCCAGATGTTGAATTTTTATTTTTTTTTCCTTTTCCTTCTTGTTGCTTGTTTCGGTTCTTTGTTAACTCTTTTGCTCACATTTCAGGTTCTAGGGACGAAATGGTGCTTGTCGCATAAGATGATACATAACTCATCAAATAAACCGATGACTTGACTTTGTATGTGTAGATATATAGCTTGCTCTCATTCTGACTTTGTTACGAAGAATCAAACCAATGTTGTACCCATATGCTTTCTTAATAATAACATTGCCATTGTCACTCCCAGTGTCATGCCTCTTACTATTTGGTCTGTCAATTTTTTTTAGATGGCCGGACCTTCTTGGATGGTTGTAGAACCAATTTTCTGCTTGCTGTTACTCGGAGTTCTATCCTCTACTACATCTATCACAATGTGAAGATGACGGAGAACTTACAAAGGTCACCACCACCAGGATATTGCTATTTGGCCCATTAATCTTCTGGTTAGGTTTTAGCCATTTACGTCGCTTGTAGTTTAACTGGAGTGACGATGCGATTTTTGATAACCCCTCTCGCGAAAACTTGGATGATCCGTTCGGCCTTATCCCCATATACCGGGCATTTGTACCAAGATAGCCAATCGTGCAATGCAGACCGCGACTCGATTGTAAAAGTAGAACTATCTTCAATTATGTTGAAACGATTCGATAAGACCACGTTCTATTGGGGATGAATTTCTCAAGAATCCCCTAATTGCAGAGACTCCCAACATCCTTAACTTGCTATCACCCAAAGTTCATATGCTTTTTCATCTACTACATCGAGTACCCAAATAGGTTTATAACAAACGGCGTCCAACTTTGACCTTGCACACTTCCGGGAAAGAAATAGGTACCTGGAATTTTTTTTGTTTGACGAGCTCTAAGAAGCGTCTGTGTAATTCATCTCTGTCTCTCTCTCTCTCCTACTTCTCTTGCAAAACAAACTTCTTGTAAAAATGACCAATGGTGCAAAAGGAACCATCTATCAAATAATGTAGAAGTAGGACGCTGCAATGCAGCCATAACTGACCACAGCACCTACACTCATCTAACCGAATACGCAGACTTCTCGTCACCCTGTCCCTTGTCACAGCCAAATATCATACAGAGCATTGGGGGCTTAATCTGCCAAGTTAAAGAAACTAGTCACCCTGTTCCTTGTCACAGCCAAAAATCACAAAGAGCATTGGCGGCTAATCTACTGAGTTAAAGAAACCAGCAGTCAAATGATGCGACGCATCATGAGCTAAATGAGCTAAATCTATCAGTCATGACAGCTAAGAACATAAAAACAAGCTGCTGAGAAGAGAAGTAAAGAATGAGTAAATAGGATATTCGAGGGGAAGAATAACAAGCCAAATGAAATTAAAATCAAGTCTCAAAAGTTAGATCTTTCAACAAAATCAAGAACAACAATAGAAAGCACCGTAGAGTCTCCCAGTTGCACTGCAAAAACACATTTCTCAGGTCCAAAGGCGCAAAACCACCAACAAATTGAGCAGTCCAACAGCAAAAGCAGTGCCGATCTCTTCCTTTTCCACTCAAAGTCTTCGATCTACCATTTATAAGAGAACAAGGCCAAGCTCTGAGGACTTCAATGCATCTCTTAACCGGTAATTGTAAAGATAATAGTGGAGTTGTCCATCACCAGGACCAAATTTAAGCTCTTTCAGAAAAGATTCGTTTTGCATGACATCCAAAGCATTAAAAACGTCGTAATCTTTCCGTTTTGCGACAATAAGCACATCATTCATCAACTGCAGTAAAGGAGTCTTGGTTGAAACATTATAGTAAGAATAAGCAGCTTTCAAGGTCGAGTAATTCTGATTCCCGAGTATAGATGAAGGAAGAGTGTAGAAGCTGCAGAAGTCGGTAATATCATGACTGTCAGGACTTTCCACCACGAAACTGTCGACCACATTTTCAGTTGGAAGCAGCCAGTGCTCCACATCGTCCTCATCAAAATCAGGGGCAACCGCGAATTGGGCCAAGTAGTCCCTGAGCAAACGGGTAACAGCAGGGACATCGCAAAGCTCCATTTTTCTGAAACCAGGGGAAGCTGTTGAATCTGGCAACTTATAAAGCTTTATAGTTCGACTCATAGTCATCCTAGGACCGAGCCTCGAAAATCCGACATCAATGAGTTTCTTTGGATTCAAGGACCTATGCCAGTACTGGCAAGTTGTGATCGGGGTTGGAAGAACCACACCAGCTGTATAAGCTGCCTGCCAAATATTCTCCAAGTGGACTCTTCTTGTAACCTCCTTAATTAGGACAGGGGCTAGTCTCTTTGATCTAAGCTTCTTATGAACACACAAGAAGTTCACCTCAGCCATCTTAACCACTTCATTTCGCACCCTAATTCTGGCGGGCACACCAGTGATGAAGGCGACGAGCTTCTTGGAAGCTTTAGCACGAACACCAATGTGCCAGCTCTTATAATAACCCGGAGGATGCAAAGCCCAGCTGAGGAACTCCTTCGAATAGTTAAACCTAAACATGTTCTCGTCGTCTTCTACATAGTTGTTCTTCAAAAGGTTGTAGACCTCGGTGCATGTCTCCTCGGAGCCCATGTCGCAGGTGGTCCACTCATACTGACTCGGAAGATTATACGGCTCCTGCTTGACCTCAGATAATGGGGTCGGGGCCTCGATCGGGCCCTCGGACAAGCTCGAGTTCCCGAGGTCCTTGTACTGCCCCACCGGTTGGGTCTCCCAGAATTTGTGCTTCTTGCCGACAGAGACTGAATCATTGAACTCCCTGATGATGCTATCGAGCGACTTCTCAATATTGTCGGGCGCAACCTGGTTGGGATTTTGATCTGGGTTCTCTTTGGGAGAGTCAGGAAGTGAATTGCTATCGCCCATCTTTCAGAAGACAATTTCAGCGCTGCCCACTCAAACAAACAATCAAGACAATGCAAATCCCATCAAATCTTCGGAAACTACGACGCAAATCAAAAAGGGGTTTTCGGGCGAAATCAAAATCCCAGAGAAAGCAACCCCTCACTAGATTAGAAGCTACAGGAAACGCCGATGAATTCTATCAAATACCCACGAATCGCAACCGCCGGCAGACGGGCACGCGAAGCTCTCGCGGCAAATTTAACAAGTGGGCTACGCTATTATTGCTTTCGCTACACACCAGAACAAAGATCAATTTTTTTCGTGCGGGATACGCAGAGGAGCTGAACAGCCACAAACCCATCACGCGATTGTGTAAAATCTTACTGGGAGCAGCTTCACATGCGCAACGATTCACATAAAGAATCTTCTAGGAAACGAGAAGACTACTACTCACAGTTTCAGTCCGCAAGATTTCGAAACGAAGGGGTCGACCCTCGAACCGATGGCGATTCGGACGATGCCGAGGGCGGAGGAGGAGGAGGAGGAGCAGATCTGGGAGGAAGGAAGACGATCGAGAGGCGCGTCGATCGGGTGAAACCTTCGAGGTTTTCCCCCCTCTCTCTCTCTCTCGACGAAGACGGCTCTGGAGTTGCCAAAGGCGGGCCAATTGGGTTTTTCGCCAATATTAACGAGGCAAGTTTTCTTTTTTTCCATTTTTTTTTTTTTTTGACGGGTGGGGTATCGAGTGCTGGAAGTGGAAACCATCGTTTGATGCCTAAATTCTGACATTGCGTTGTGGCCACCAAGGTTACTTCGAAATGATGGCACGAATAATTCCTAGACTTCTGATTTAACGCGCAATATCGTTCATCAATTTTTAATTTATTTTGTATAGTCTCCAAATTATTAATAAATATTCGGTCTAATTTCTTAAATTATATGAAAATATTTAATATCATTTTCATGTCATTTAATTCAAATTAATGAAATTTTCTCATATGATTTTCAATTCGTTAAGTTTGACGGTGGACAAAGAAAAAAAAGCCATACCCATGAACGTTCATATCAAATCATAATATAATAGTATAATCAAATAATGATGGACATGTTGATGCTCTAATTTATTTTTTTTTTTAAAGATAGATAGATGGATGAAAAGATTGACATGTTGACTTGTCATTTTAAATATCAAAATCGGCACATGATAATTTACGTCATCAAACAATTTTTGACTTTGTCATTTTAGCGAAGTAAAGTACTATACTGAATGTTTACCAACACACTAAGAATCATATTGAATAAATTAAAAAATTTAGGAATGACATTCCACATTTGACTAAATTTTAACGACCATTCTTGCCATTTTCCCTTTTTCTTTGTGGTACAATGACTAGAACAACTGAATAGAAAACTGCAATGCGTTGATATTGACTTGAATTCAAACATGACCGTGAATCGCCTTGCGCCAATAGTCTTCTACGAATCGCCAATCTTACTTGTTGTAGCGAAGATGATTGTGCAGTTTCTTTTCTCCTTTTCCTCAATATTGTTGAACTCCATTTTTCAAGGGTAGATTCCAAGTGCATATAAAGTGCCTCACTCACCTCATGACCCGGTTAAATCATAACGGAAAACCTACGTGAAGTTGACAATATTCTTTGTGAATTTTTGGATTTCTACATCGGAGTCCAAATCGGAATATAAGATAAGATACCCACATGAAGTTGAAAATACAATTGATTATGTTCCCAACACTATTTATGAGAAAAAACTCTTATATTAAAGTTTAGGATAGCATTTGTATCACGCTGCCCGAAAATATTTTTCGAAAAGATAATTACTTTTATTGCTTATAAAAAATAGTCAATGAAAAATATTTTTATTGTAAAATATATAAGCATAATTATTGATAAGAATGATAATATCATTTACAAGACATAAGTAATTATTTTTAAATTGGGGTCTTTTCGAGCTTTATGTCTATTATTTAAAAACTTTCAACTTACAAAAACGCGATCTCCCTCAAAAGTATCATCAAAGGTGTGTCCATTGTACAGGTCACCCGAACTTGAAACCGTTGGTCCAAAAGATTGGGTTAGATCTTCCCAAGATTTAACCTCAAAATTCATGTTCAGTCTAACTAGATGTCAAAAAATTAATTGGGATAACTGAAAACCCACCTAGCAATAGCGAATTTATGATCTTCCACGGGTTTTGAAAACCCAACCAGGATGGCCCAAACCTTGTTTTGCAGGTTTGGATCGGTTGGTATCGAAGGGTTGGGCTACATATATAAGGATTGCGGTCGAGATCTTGGGCATGGGGTCAAAATCCAAATCTGATCCCAGATATGCGAAAGCCAACAACCTTATCCAAATGGGCAGGCTAGGCAAGGAAGCCCGTCTAATCGCTAGACCCATGATCAACTCTAACTCCAATCCTGCATTTAGGGATATTACCATCTCCAAAGACCCATCACCAAAACAAGTCTGTCGACTTGTGAATAGGACTAATGCAAATGAACCTAAAATTGATCGAGCTCTTACTAGACAAAGTTTAGCTGTCATGATTACCACGATACTAGCGTGAGAAAGACCGAATTATCCTAGCAAACACTGCACAAACACTCGACTATCATGGGACGGCACATGAATAAAAAAGATCCTAAATCTCGTCGAGGATGCATGATTGGTGACGTGGCTTAGACACGTCCATAACCAATAAAATACGATACTCCGCCGACTCCACGCTGATCGATTTTCACACGGCACGTAAAACTGCGAGGTATGGCAATTCAAAAATGGAAATGTATTGGGCCGGCATGCATCCGGATAAACCGAAATCCTCAATGGGGCTGAGAATTATCCATCCTCTTCAATTACACGAGCAGAACATTGGCTTTAACAAGAAATGTATTGGACGAGGGCTAGCTTTCCTTCTTTCTCCCGGAGGAGTCCTGTCGGAACTTGAAGGGGGCCGTGCTGACTGCTGGAGACTAGAGCGTTGTCGACTTGACGCTGGCGAAGCAGCGCGGAAGCATAGAGCGCGACAGCATCTACGGGTCGTAGAAGGAAGAGCCGCACTTGCACTTCCAGCCCTCGGGCTCGTAATTGGCGTACTGGACGCTCGCTCGGTCGGTGGTCGTGGGGATCTGAGTGGCCTCGCATGGCTCGCAGCCCCTGCACTTGCGCTCGCAGTTGGGCGGCCTCGACCCGAGCCTGCTCATCCCCCTGTACTTCTCGTCCCCGATCTCTCCCGCTGCCTTCACGCTCGCTCCCTTCAAAATCACAGTCACGAGAGGGGACAGGGGCACCAGCAAACGAGATGTCAACGACCATGTTGAGAATGTTTGCGGAATGATCGGCGGAAACCCGATATAAGATGCGATTGGCCCGAGAAAAGTACCTGCTTGATGTTCAGCGTGGCCCGCGAAAGAAGTTGTCTTGCCTCTGTTTGACCAAGAACGGGACATCAGGAAGTGGTAAAGAAGATGGCGTTCGGTGATTTTGGTAGTTAAAAGGAACGATAAAACGAGGCGAGAGGAAAAGAAGCCATCAAGGGGCATCGTTCTTGGAAAAGTGCGTGATAATCTGATGAACAAGTGAACTGAACAGCAGCACTCAAATACCACTGACCTTGCTTGTGAGCAGTGACGAATAATGAGGAGGGCGTGCTTGTCATGGACACCATAAGACCCACCATCTGCAGAGTGGCTAGAAGCAAACAGTACCGAATCATTACTGGCTTCGTCATTCTATTCATCCCCCTCAAATTTCCCAAACGATGATGACGACGAGGCCGAATGGGGATGGTCTTCAAGAAGGAGCGGCGACAGAGAGATGAATGGGTTGGATGTGAGTGATTGGCAGGGACAAGAGGCCCATGCAATGACGACGCTTTTTAAAATGAGTGGATGGCGATGGTCAAGAAGGACACAGTGCAGCAGCCCTCTTCTCTGTCTGTTCTCTCTCTCTCTCTCTCTCTCTCTCTCTCTCTCTCTCTCAGCTGTATCTGTGGAGGCTGGGGAGATATTGCTTCTTGCACAAGTGATTCTGCCTTTTCACTGGTAAATCTGAGATGGGATTCTCCCTTTTTCTTTTCTCTCCTGATGACTGATTCCGTCTGCCGTCTTCCAGGCTACTGATCAACGTGGAAACGACAGAAAGCACCCAAAAAGCGCATGCATATAACATCTATGGTCTCCCTGCTGCGCAAACGATCTTATCTTTGCCACACGACATACCCTTCCAAACGCGCGACCGAATCGAGAAAACGTCAAACTGCATATGCATACAAAAACCAACTCCGAATTGTATCTCCTCTGGCCAGAAAAGAAGAAGGGGGTGGGGTATTCAGCATTGTTGGATCTCGGACTTTTCATGCTGAAGAAGAAAACAACCGAACGCCCGACGGCATTAAATGAACCTGTCAGGAGGGCAGTGGATTTTTACTAGGGGTTAGGTTAGGCCTTGTGCCTTTACAGTTCACATGTTGTACTCTTCTTGCAGGAGATGAGCAATGACAAAACATTTTAAATTTTTCTTTTTATAGTCGAGAAGAATAATTATTTCGACGTGGATTTTGTTAAAAAATTGCCTGGTCTTTCGTTATGTGATTAAAAGAAGATTTTACAATTTTTATTGTATACAAGTTTCCTATGATATAAAAAAGACATAAAATGAACAACGAGTTACCTCTTGGAGTCCCAAATCATTTCACTCTAATTTTAATGATCGAGCCTTGCAAAAATACTCGATAAGGTTCAGGAGATACCCAACTCAATGCATGCATGCTTGCTACTGTTTCTATTACTGGTTCGTGGATCGGTCATTGACTCGTTGGGCTGGTCTTCTTGGGTGGGAAACAAGGACAACAATTGATTATAGGCAGTGAAAAGGCCTTTGACCACATTAATTACTAATTACATCTCGTCGTACTAAATGTCACTCTTGTCTTCATTGGGACTTGCAAAAGAACAAAGTTGGTGAACCTCGGGCATGATCTATTTAGACGATTCCACCTGTATTTTCTATATTTATCCACGACTATTTGAAATATAATTCAACCGATTCGAACTCGTGTAATTCGCCGGGCCTTGTGAGTCATACAACATCTCTCTGTCAAGACGGGTTTCATTGTAAAGCTGCATACTTGGTGTGAGTGAAGAAAATGGTCAAATGAGGACGTATTTGGTAACGATTCTATTTTCGAGAACAAATTCTAATCAGAAATGATTTTTTGTTATTCTATTCCCGAGAACTAATTCTGAATAAAAAAACACGTTTGATAACTATACAAAATTTATGATTAAGGAATAAATTGCGTTTGGTACCGTACTTATTGATTAAATTTCCAAATTAATTTCTTTTAATTTTTAAATAATTTTTATAATTTTTTCCTTTTGTTTTTCCTTTTTTTTCTCCTATTCTTCTTCTTCTTCAGGCCGATCGCCGGACCGGCGATCGATCGATGAGGGCCGACGACCTCACCGGAGCGTCGCCAACCCTCGTCGGCCGAGCCTCACCGGGCGGTTAGGGCGAGGCTTGCCTCTCGCGAGCTCACCGGGACCGGTTGTCGCGAGCTCACCCGGTTGTCGGGACGGCGGACGTGGGCAACTGTCGCGGGATGGCGATCGATAAAAAAGAAGAAAAGAGAAGAAGAAGAGTTTTTATTTTCAATTTTGTTCCCGAAACAATAATCAACTTTTCTTTTATTATTGATTCTCCTCCAAATCTGAATCTGGAAAGAAAATTTTTACCAAACGTGATTTTGTTCCAAAACTACTTCCGGAACAAAAAATCAGAATCTGGCACTGTTGAAATGAATATCTTAACATGTAGATTAAAGTAACTATTCCGTCGTTCTTTATGCTCAAAACACTTGAATAGAAAACAAACAGATGAAAAAATAACTTTTGAGGCCATAAATGCAATAACTAATCTATTCGTAATATTTTCAGAAAACAAAGCAAAAAATTCGGGCTTGGCGAGAACCCGCTCAGCCAGGTTCGGTTTACCTAGGCCCGAGCCATTGAGTGCCTCAAGATCCGGCTTACTCGACCGGTACTCACCCCTAACAAGCACCAAAGACGGTATCCTAGGAGTAACTCAATGAAATCATTGCGTATGCTAGAACGTCACCGCAGTCCTTTATCATGCTGGTTGGTCTTCGGGCGAGGAGGAGGATTATCGTCTATTCTTGTTCTGCAAGACCTCGCACTTCGATGATAATTCAGAAAACTCGGGCAGACTTACGATGGAACAGCGTACGTTCGCGACGTCATCAGCTGTTTGATCATCGATCTGCTCTGCAGGCGCACAGCAAAAAGCGATGAATTCGACACGGCACGGGAGCGGAAGTCTCTTCTTGAAGTCCGAGAGGCACCTTTTTACCATTTCAGTAATTGAAGTCCGAGAAATGCTTCACCAAAACCATATAATTTCACCCGATCGAGAAAAAAGAAAATTTCATCGAAAAAAAAATAGCTAAAACAGATCCAGTCGTGGAGCTTACTGTCACGTCAAACTTTGATTTTTCTCGAGTTGTCGCGTTCAAGTTTAAATTTTGGGGTCGAAGAGCAGAGCAGCACGAAGCATGTTGACTCCAGGCATTGCATTGGATTGAACTCCGTAATGAGAGAAAATTAGAAGGCCTTCTCTGCTGAAGAGATCAGAGCTATTATCAGGGCGAAGGTGGCAATCAAGGAATGTCTTTCGGTCCTGAAAACAAGCCAACAAAACGATTTGATTTCGCCAATGCAGCACGTACGTACGAACCGAGGAGACTGTCCTCGAGGTGGGTTTCGCGCGTCTGGCCCTTGTCGTCGTGCAGGCTATGAGAGACAAAGGAGAGGGTTCCCTTCAAACTCCGGTACGTTGACTGAGACTGATATGATGCTTCACTGCGTGGTATTGAGTTCCAAAGTCCTGGAGCTTCCAGGCTGTCGAAGACCCTCCAAAAGTTTACATCTTATTTGCTGGGTACTTTTTCTCTTCTGCATAGTTGTAATATCCAGGTATATTGTCGGATTTCAAATTACTTCTCTCCATTTTCGGGGAAAAAGAACTCAAAAATGTTTCTTTGGCTATGATGGTTGATATTCGATCTTGCATCTTAAAGTTACAAGATCAATATGATTATGCAATTACATAATGTCCAAAACAATTTTCGTGTCTCGTTGCCATAACAATATCACAAGATCCATGCACTGGAGCTTGTGAGCAAATAACTAGGATGGCAAATCTCTCACGTTCCCCTTCTTTTATGTGGTTTCTCAATAGTCATTTTGATCCGTTATTAAATAGTCGATCTGGGAGATAGATGGATCCTCGTTTCATATCTGAAGAATTTAGTCAATGAACTTGCAAACGGATTTCAAGCTTCTTTATCAACTGCACTTTTACAGCCCTAATCTTGAAAAGTAGAAAAGGAAGTGCGGCATCGATCAGGTATACAAAAAGAATTGGAAAAAAGAGCCACAATTGGGTAAATACAACTTGAATGAACAAAGGAATTGACTAGATACATCAAAAAATGGGGTTAGTCCCAGAACTCTCTTCTCTACTATAGGCTCTTCTGCCTGTCTTATTTTTCCCTAGAAATTAGAAATCTCGAGCCGAGAGCAACAGAACTACAAGTGCCTCAGCCATCAAAAGTTATCGGCCCTTGGCCCGGCCCGATGCCTCAACAATCGAAGCCCGTCCCCGCAGTGAACGAACTCAGCTAGCTGAAGCAGACACAGTCCTCGGGCTCGGGAGGCCCATGCCAGTAAGCCGTGGGGACAACCTGACCTTTGGGCTCGGCCGCGGGGAAGGGATCGGACCGTAACCCCCGAAGGAGGCTCCAAGGACAACTCTCGGAGAGAGGTTGACCTGCTCCAGCGCCCGCGTCTGGAGATCCACGGGGTAGTCCCTCACGCAGCCGATGCGAGGCCCGGTTCCCGTCGACCACTTGCATGACAAGCGCCTGGCAACGTCGAACACCGGCGGCTCTGCCTTGGCACGGGCATTCGTGACATTTTCTTGCGGAAGTCCAGGTTTGACGGTGGGCTTCTCTGGCTCAGCAGCCAAGTCAACAGCTGCCAGGGCATCCGATTGGGCGGCTTCTGCAGGGCCCTCGCTTGTTTTATGTTTTGAGCCCTCATTGGAGGCTGTGGATGAAGGATCATCATCATCGACCGCACACCTCTGAGAAAAATAATACATATACTATGTCAGTGATCGGCTGGTCAAATCATTTGTTCATATTTTAAGAATACAAAGACTTTCCCATCAATTTTATACGTACGCAACCAATCATAAGAACAGCTAGGTGGTCATCTTATCTACCTAACCATGGCAACTTGTTCACTACAATACTTATATTTACAAATTTATACCTTGACGTTGCTGAGGTCTACATGATGCTCCTCCAAGAAGCTGATGAATTCCCTGAAGTTCTCTTCTGTTGGGTGGTAGTGCCCACTGTATGGCCAAATAGCCTAAAGACAATCACAAAATACACACTAAGTGAGAAAAGAAGCCAGCTGCAGGAGACTATCGATTAAGAGCGGACAAGATGCAGACAAATACTTTGTTTTGAAATGCAGGGAAATGTGCCGTACCTCTAGAATTCCATTATGGGCAACCAATCTTCCGGCTGCAGTGATGGCGGCACCAGCAAGAAAACTGGAGTGCTGAAACACGCCTTTCTCCTTTTTACCCACATACAAGGCCCTCGACGTGCTAAGTACAAATATCCACTTTGAACCTTCCACGGTGTTTACAAGCTCGCTGTGTTGCTTATACATGAGTTTTCCATTTTCGATTATCACCTCATAGGCTTCTCTTTCGTTCTGCAGAAAAAACAAAGAGGAGTTAATGACAGCTCGAAGCAGATGCTTATGAGACATTTGATTTTGCACTGCAAAATATAACAAGACACTTCCTCTCACATGTCCGCTGAACATTTTGCTACAATTAAGGATGTCCCAAAGTTTCTTTAACTTCAGTTTGTCCGGAGTATGTGCGGATGGGATATTGACAAAAATAATCTCCTAAGGCATTCACTATAAGTCGAACAAAGAATGAAACTTACAGGTCCGAGATACTTGATGCATTGCTTATGCAGAACATTTCTTGGGCACTTTGTGAGATTCATATCTTTACCACGTCCAACATCCAACCTGCATTTAACATGGCCTCATTATTAAAGTCTTTTGACATTTGATGAACGTTTGCTAGCTCTACAATATTATGATAGGCTAGAACAGGACATAACAAACACAACGAAAGATTTCCACGTTCGAACACTAACCAGTAGAAGAAAGGCTGCGTACTCTCGCTGTCGAACCACACGTCATAGTAGAGATGCAAATTGTGGCCATAACGATGCCGGGGGTCAATCTGTTCAAGCAGGAGACTATCAGCAGTATTCTTTATTTTTAGATCTCCTTTCTTGGAAAGAAAAGTGACCTTGCTGTTGCATGTCTCAGGTTTTTAAGGGACTTACAGCTTCAAGCCAGTGCTGTAATGCTAGCTTTTGAGCCTTCTCGTCTTTTGACAAACCTTTTCCTACCTGAAAGATAATTTATCAGCTTCCTAATGATATTGTTAATTGTCACGTAAGTTGAAAACAGGAAAACAAAACGGGCTCTTTCAAAAGATTGTCTTTTATGTACCTTGGCGACTCTAGTTCTTGCCCTCGCCCACCGAGAACCAACAGTTTCAGGCTTATCATCCTTGTAGAATGATACGGAACTATGCTTCAAGGCTGCAAAGTCTATCGCCTTCCACCTGAAACATTTGCAGTTTCGCACCGATTAGCCGTATTAATAAAAGGGGACATCAAAAACAATTCGATCAATTCAAATTAATTTAAGAAAGACTCACCAGAGCTCCTCGACAAGGACGGCACAATCTGCTAAGTTTCTTCTTGTTCTGTAACTCTTGTACACTTTCTGCACCTTAACTGCCGCAGCATCGAGCTCGGATTTGGGTCTCGGCGAGAAAAATATCACAGATTGAGGACGGGACAATCCTCTGGCCGGTTCAGATGTCGGACCATCTTTGACTGCTAAGTTACCCGAAGCCCGGTTGGCTTCTTTACCATGTAAGAAATTCTCAAAGGACAGGGTTCGTTCGAGCACCACGTTTTCAGGTTTGCAGCTTTGGAGTTTGATGGAATTCTTAGAATTGGTCTTGTCCGAGGCAACTGAATTGGTCATGACTCGTAAATTAGTTCTCTTCAAGCTACCTCTCCTCAAGGCAGTCGCTTCTCGTTCCTTGGGAGATGAACTGATGTTGTGGGCCAATTTGACACACCAATGAGCAACGATTTCGTGCCAAGCAGATATGAGCAAGGAAAGTGACAAACCCATACAAATTTCAGCACTGACCTGCTCGAACACAATAGAACCCAAATAATCAGGTGACAAAATTCCCAAAATGAAAGTAGAACTCATTGAAGAAAATGAAAGAGGAAGGGCGGAGAAAGCAAAATTCATTCATTCGACTGCCATGAAACTCCATAAAACGCAACCAAAGTCCAAGTCTTGACACGTTATCCCCCCCCAAGAAAAGGGGAAAACAAGATTATCGGAGACAAAACAGAGCAAGAACAAGTTTTTCTGCACAATCCTACCCAGCTCCGACATGAAAAAATCTCGAATGCCCTGCTTTTAGCTGAAGAAACAAATTCAAACAATAAAAGGCCGGAACTTTATCATTACCTGTCAGTCCACAATCAAGAACTGAACCCAGAAATCCTCCTCTTATATATTCTTTTCCCTCGCGAAGAAGTGGTTCCTCTGAGAGCTGAAGGACGATTTTTCACAAGATATGCTTGACGCAAACCCCAACTCCCCCTTTATATACGCGCGCCCCAAAGGGTAGAAGAGGAGGGAGGGTCTACGCGACCTTCAAATACGCACCGTGATCGCGAACTTTGAACGGGGGGGGTTCCGAGTTGATTTCAACGTGGGGGACTTTGAACAGCACGAGCCGTTTGAGGAATTCAAAGGTCGGAATGGAAACTCCGCTAGACTTTTTGGAGGAGTATATAAAACAACCCCTTCGCAGACGCAAGGAAAACCAAGAATTTGGTGGGTGGGTTGTTGTTCTTAGCTGGAGAACGAGACTATGCAAGAAGAAAGGCTCAAGAATGATTTATATGGAAAATGGGATTTGGAGAGAGAAGGGCAGTCAAAGAAAGTAAGCCAATCCGTGAGCTCTCAGAAAGAGAGAGAGAGAGAGAGAGTCTGCGGGAGATGAGGAGTGGTTTCCATGAAATGACACGGTTGATTTGCTGCTGAGACTGTGAATCCCAGCGCTGGGAATTCCTCCCACGTCTTTTTCTAAGTTTTAATGGTCAAATTGGTATTGCCCTTAACCGACGACAATAAAATAAAGTCAGAATAGAGAGTTAGACAGTCACATGCGTCGTGCTCGTGCAGCAGCGGTGAAGGTGCTGCCGCTGCGAAAAGTCCTGACCCTCAAGGAGGTATTTTAGTAATCGCTCCCCGTGCTTATGTATGTACGCCGTAATCCCAACATCATTAGTCGCATTCCAACTGGTTCCTAGATAGAATTTGGAACCAAAAAAGCGGGTCGGTGGAGATTCCAAAATATATATAATAGGTTTCTGATTTTGAAAATTAGGGAACCCATTTTAATTGGAAAGTTTCAGATTATAGATACGTGGAATCTAAAATTTAGAACGCGAAATAAGTTTTTGTTTTTTTTTTTTTATGTTTTCAATAGTATAGCTAGTTTGAGCTTCAATTTTATAACTGAGACTTTTAATTTGTTTGTATTTAAATATAAATTGTTATTAGTAAATTATAGTAGCAAATGATTGTTATTGAAATAATGATTGATTACAATCGTTCAATTGATAATATGGGTAGAACCTACAAACTAACCTCGAACTTGTGACAAGATAGATTCTAGGTTTTAGGGTATGCATGGTAGGTTCTAGGTTCCAAAAAATAAGGAAATCGTTCTAGCATATGAGTTCTAGGTTCCAAGTAGAGCTCGTACATAATTTAAAACAGTTTATTTCCTAGTTCTAATTTCGCCGAGTTTATTCAATTTAGATGAATGTTTAGCCAAATTCTCGCGCGTAAGTTGATTTTCCTGTGGATCTTGCAGAGTGTATGTCCAAATGGTTCTATTCTTGATTCTGCAACTGTTTGCCACCAAAAGAATAGTTAGTGAGATGACACTGTAATGGCCGGCCGGTCGGCGCTCTGTGTGTATTGCATCTAGTGAGTTCACTTCCCCATCGCTTTTACGATCTTTCAGGTCGTCATCTTTCTTCTTTTCTCATGGAAAAAGTTGGAGGGCCACAAGGCGCAGTCTCCCATGCACGATTCCGTCCACCTCCGCGTCGAGTGGCCGTGGAGCACGATGGGGTAGGTCCTACTATGGTCTGTGCTTCATAACAAAGGTCCCCATCCAACGAGCTCGGATTGGACTCGAAAATCGAATTTAGCACGTCGCCTAAATTGCCCATGACATAAAGTTTATATAAGAAATTTTGGGCGGTCCGAGATTTTTTGTATAATACATCTCGTCCAAACTCGCCCATTTGCCTTTCAGGCCTAGTTTGGCCGAGTGAGTCGCCCATATGTTGATCACCTCTATGTATTCATGTTGACATATTGCTGAGTGCGGAAACTCATTGATTAAGAGGATGTGTTATTTTCTCTATTATTCCAAGTTCAAAATGACGTCGTGCCTTTAGCATTTTCTACTACATGTTTATAAACCTCCTAGCTTTTGGCCCCACGATTGGGTTTCTGTTATGGGCCTATCGGTTTCTTCACCCTCGGAAGTATGAGTTTCAAGTAAATGAAGTAATTACGGCTCAAATCGCATATTTCATAACGGATTGTGAGACTCTCATACTAACGTTCAAAGGGGATTGATGAGATGGTCACATTTCCACTCTTTTTCAACTTGTTTAAATGACCTTTACAATTTGTCACATCACTTTATAAACTAATCTTGGAAAATTTTCAATAAAAGTTGAAGTGTCTCAAATAAGGACTTGAAGTGGACATCATGTCAAATAATGGCCTAAAGTGGTTATGGAAGTTTCAAATAAAGGCCCGCCCTCGTTGATTGCCAGCCGACTAAATATTCTAGCCGATTAATGGTATTTTTATCGAAATATAATTTTAATTTAATTATTTTTTTTCTTTTTTTCTCATTTCTAACGAGTGCCGGCAAGGGCCAATCGACCTTGCCAAGGCGAGGCGACCCTCACCCAAACCTAGCGAGGATGGCTCTCTCCTATGGCTTTCAAGGGCGGCCTCACCTATGGCAGTTGAGGTTGTCTCTCACCCGACCCTCTTTGGGTATCGTTGGTGGCTGCTAGCCACCAGTGAAGAATAAAGAAAAAGACCCAAAAAAGAAAAAGAAAAAAAGAAAGCAAAAACATGAAAAAAGAAAGAAAAATTGAAAAAAAGACAAATGACGATAATGTCCTTGACCAACAAGAAAGTCAAATCCTTTTTTGAAATTAACATAGTCACTTTAAATATATATTTGAAAAAATGATGGCACTTCAAACCGTTATTTAAAACAATATTCACTTAACGCCTTTATTTAAAAAAATGAGAGCACTTTACTCGTCCTACACAAATGAATCAAGAAGTCTTAAAATTCTGCCAAACAAAAATACAAGATTTGTTGAACAAAAAACTTATATGTAAATCCACGTTTCATTGTAATAGTTTCAAGCATCATGGACTAAAAGTCTAAAAAGTATTTAAAGCGCGTGAGTTGCAATATTTTGATTAAATGAAAAATAAAAAGTGAGGGGACTTACTTGTCTGTGTTTTAGCAAAAAGCATTTTGTTTTTCTGCCAAACTTTAAAGTATTATTTAAATTTTTAAAATTATGAAAAGTATATGTGAATTTTCGCATCAAATTGCAATTTTATAAAAATTTATACTTTCTAGACTTGTAAAAAGCTCAAAATTTAATAGCCACGGATCATGAGCGTGAACAAATGAAACACAAAGAGTAAAAGTCAGTTTGGGCAAAACAATCGGCACAGTTCTTTATTGAGGCATGACAACATCGGAACGTGTCTCGTTTCACAAGGTTTGTATATAATGTAATTTGGCAAAATGATCTTATTAACAAGTATTCTAGCGCGTGAGTTAAAATAACTAAAAGTGGAAATGACACTTCCCAAGACACTTTTGAAAATGGTTGAGTATTTATACATTATGTTAAAGTCTCTTGCTTCAAATAATAAATATCAAATCTTTAAGGCACATTTAATGAGCAAATTATCAAGACGATGTTCTTTGGCCATTTTCTCGCCAAAAGCAAAGATTGAGAGGAAAGTAGAAAGATCAACATCACATTGAAATCGATGCATCTACCTCTCCAAGTTGAGAATAAATGCTTTTGCTGCGGACACTGGGCAGTGGGGACTAGGTGTTGAGGCACCTTCAAATAGTTATATTCTAGAGCATCATGGGTAATTTCCCTGCTTGATGTCGCATATATAAAAGTAGATTATTCAAATACAAAATCTCGGATTTTAGTGATTATAAAAGAGTGGTTTGTTTTATGGAGAAGAAATTATTTAGAGATCATTTTTTTAAAACAGCTACTTCGATATAAAATTGATAAATGCTTTCATTATTGATAACAATTGATGCTTAACTATTTATACGGATGATGAAAATACTTTTCGTTCGTTTATTTTTTGCGATCAATCATTTCTTAGTAAAATATTTTGTAAATTATTCATTTTTTGCGAAACAATTTTTTTTATTACAATTTTATCGTGCCAAGCTTGGTCGATCACACTCACGAGGTCAGGGGAAGTGGGTCTGCATGGAAAGGAACTTGACATTTGGCTTGGTCCACATGGCCATGATATAGATCAAAAATATCCATTCGGACGTGTCCCTCTGGCCCCGTTGGTTTAATCATTATTGTGCTGATATAACCAATATAATCGAACTTAGTAGGTAGTCCGATTCAATACACAGAACCATTCGCACTTCGATACCGCTGGACAAGCGGACGTGTTCAAAAATGCGATTTACGTGTAAGCAGGATCTTTTTTTTTTTTTTTTTGGTAATTCTGATGGCTAAAACTCAGAGTAAAAACGAAACATAAGCTTAATTAGACCGTAAACGGGAGATAGAAAGAGTGTCTTTTTTACGATTATTTTAACTTTGGTTATTTTTAATCGGTTTATATACATGATACACATGGTGTAGAACAAAAATTATACGATGGAGTCAACCGCTTGAAGTGGTAATAAAGTTTTCTAATGAAGTGGATACTGAACAAGTCAAGTTCCCTCTATAATTCTGTACTTTTCACATTGCAAGTATCAACAATATAATTTCAAATTTAAAACACAAGTGACCTTCTTGAGATCATGATATTAAAAAAAAAAAGTATATTTCTTTTCTACTATTTTAAATATTACCTCGTTATAAACCACGCGTTAAACCCAAAAAGAAAAATATTATTATTTGGATAATATTGCGTATGCATTTATCGGGAATGTCATCTTATCCCGCAAGACTCGGATCGAAAACGAGGGCAGGCAAACCCGTTTTGCATGTGAACAAGAAAAGACGTGATCGATCGGGAAAAGTGCTTTTCACTTGCATGGGTTTTACTCTTTTATATAAACAATGCATGGGACTCGTACCTTATATTATTATTTAAGCTCGCGATAGCTGTACGACTTTGGCGGAAGGACAAGCGATTTCCGGCGACTCTCGTAAACAACGCACGTCGTCAAAGTCGACGGCGTGCCAACCGGTTGCCGCGAGTTCGCACGTTGGAGGCGGCTCGGAGCGGGCACATGATTTGCTGTCCCCTGCTATGCGTCCGCTCACGGTCTTCAGGTTAAGATCACGACACGTTTCTACTTAATTCTAATTCTCGCTACACTCAACTTCAAATCCTACGAAACCCTCATTATTGCCTAATTTTTTTTTTTAATTCCCTATCTCCTTCTCTATGGACTGCCGCCTCTGAGCCCGACTTTCCTACTTGCTACTATTCTCCCTGACGGCAGATTGTCGTGCCGCTGCTTGCCATCATTTATTTGAACACGATATGCAAGGACAAATTTGAGACCTCGGGCTTTTGCATTTATGGGATTTGACATTATGTATAAATAGTCAGTCTATTTTACGAAAAATAAATAATTTAAAAAGTATTTTTTAAAAATGATTATTCATTTTGCTTATAAAAATGAATAAATTAAAAAATATTTTCATTATTTATAAAAATATTTGAACATAAATTATCTTTAATAATAAAAATATATTTTATTAATTAATTATTTCAATAGTTAATATCCTAAAAAACCCCAAACCGGTACACATGTAACAAATTTACTTAAAACTATTTTTTTTACCTTAAAAAATCCCAAACCTGTATACTTTTGACAAATGTACCCCAAACCGGTACACTTGTGACAAATTTACTCTCTATTAGTTTTTGTTAAATTTTACGATCAAATTATTAAATTAAATGACACGTGACAGTTGATCTAGTATATAAATTTGGGATTTTACGCTCCGTTTGTCACAGTTTACAATTTTTATGATTTTTTTGTGGTATTAATTTAATTTAGCGAATGGTATATTTGTCATAAATTTACTAGTTTAGGGTTTTTTGCGGTCAAATAAATTAATTTGGGGTAAGTACCAGTTTATGATTTTTTATGATTAATCGGGATAAATTTATCATAAAAGTACTATTTTAGGATTTTTCATAATAAAAAAATAATTTTTGATAAATTTATTATATGTATACCGATTTTGGATTTTTCATGTGTTAACCATTATTTCGATCATACAAATAATTCATATTTTGCGGAACAAACCCAAATCAAAATTTTGGTCAACGCACGCTCAAGCGACGCGAGATGTGTCTCGTACCGTGGGCCGCGCGGCCTGTATTTAGGAAATGCGACATGGGCCACGTGGCAAGGCGCTGGGGGGGCAACTGACTTTTCCACGTGACTCACGCACGCGCAACTTGGGGAAGACCGCTCGGCGAATCGGGCCACGCGCGGGATTTGGTCCCGGGCTTGTCTGTGGTACGATCCTCCCACGGCGGGTCAAACCCGAAGCAGGGGCGCGGTTTCCTTACCCGGTCAAGGGTCGAGACCATTTTCCCGTGTTCCCCAAGATCGCGTTGACCTTTCCATTTGGGCCATTTTCGTGTACGTACGAACAAATTATCCAAGACGAACCGGTCTAATCACCCTGTTTATAAGTTTTTGTAAGTGTCGCATCATTGTGAACGCACGGCATGTGTGAACCATTGCGTAAAACCGACTTTAATCTAGAATTAGTTAAACATTGTGTGAAGTACCATGTAAAATCTTAAATTGTTATAGCCCCATCAAAATAATGGGTCGGGCCGAAAATGATCCGATCCAAATTAATCCATTTAACCCGTTTTGATCCACATTCGTGTAATACAATCTAGTGACGTATGATTGACACGGCATATATTGCTAAAACACTTCTATATTTAACGAAATCTTAAAATAAATAAAAAAAGTCATGCACAAACTGAAGTTAGAGTAAGGAAAGAGCGAGCGCGAGATTAAGTAAGAGCAAGATAAAGTGAAGAAAGAGTCGTAAAGATGAGTTGAATTCAAATAAGTTGCAAACTCATTTAACTTTCATATTATTTTAGGTTTTATTGTACTAAATCCACAGTGAATATAACCGGTTCATATAATAACTCAACCCATTCTATATGATTAAAAAATGGGTCTATGACCCGTTTTGACATATCTAAATTATTAAAAGATGACGGTTAATTTTTAATTTGGCTAAGCTCTCGTCTCATTTTAAAATGTATAAAATCCGACGTGGTCGTAGATGCACGGCATGGGTATCACAACCATGCGTAAAACAATTCTAATCTAGAATTAATTAAACATCGTTGGACCATGCAAAACCCTAAATTATTTGAGGACGATGGAGATTACGGCTCGAGCACCGGTACTCCCCTTTCCCGTGAAAATTTGACATGTCGGTGAAGGCCAGTGAAGCGTCGGAGGAATTAGATGCATGCACCGAGCACATTTCGATGAAAGAACCCTACAAATCCAGGACATTTAAAGGAGAGAAACGTTACCATAATAAACTTGAGTTCCCAACTGTCGATTTTAAAAGTTCAATATGTTTGATAATGTTGCTCATTGTATTCTGAGCCTTGATACGTAGCACAAATTCACATTTAGAAATGTGTCTACTTTTTCTCTTTTTATATCATGAGTTTGTATCTCATAAATATACGTCCAATTACAAGAAATATAAAGAATCGAGTCAAATATCCTAATTATCTCCAACGGCATTAAAAGTCAGTGTTTAATTTCGTGGGCTCGATATTGAGATTTATATGCTCTTTATATGCATGGACAACCTTCCGCTTAAAGGTTTTCGGGGTAGATATCCCTAATTACTACGAAAAAGGTGGTTGCGCCAAACTATCCAAGTAAGGCAGTTGAATTTTGTGGAAAAGAAGAAGAGAACTGGGGAATACGCAAGTCTTTCGATCAAACGTTGGACTACCCTCCTTGGCGTGGCGACTATTCATAAACAATCGAACCAGTCGTACACGTTTTTAAAGAGCCTGTTTTGTTTTTGCCCATGACCGAACCCATTGACCCTTCTTTCTCTTGCATGTGAAAACGCATCACGTTGCTGGAAAAAAACATAACCAAATTTTTTAATGAAATTTCACGTGCTTTCTGCTAGTAGAAAGCTCGCAGGGAAGAAAATGTGTGCTTTTCCGTCTATTTGAAGAAAGACGACGGAAGAAACAAAGTCGCGGCCTCTCCTTCGTGGAAAGTAGGGTTTCGTAGACTTTCCAGGTGAGCGAGAAAAACGACCGAGGCTAATTAATTATTTATTAAGTAAATAATTAAAAGTCTATGACTTTTTTTTTTGGTTAAGCTAAAAAGTAAGAAATGATATAATAATTTTGTAGCCTGCGTTCATTTATTATTATTATTTCCCACAGCTGTCATGGCAGTTGACTAGGGCCAGTGCTGACACGTACAATCTTATCTAGTGGGATTTTTCTGTATTGTCGGCATTGAAGAGCTGCAGAAAACGCCCTAATCTGTACGGCTCGTTCGATCCATGCCGTGCATTGGTAGTTGAGTTTTCGTGATTTTCATAATCATCGACTCAAACAATCCCAAATAGTTCTTGTTTTGATCTCAACGTAAAATGATTTCCTTTTTTTTTTTTAATGATTTTGATAATTGATGATCAAAATGTTATTCACCTTGATGATCATACAGAGATATCTCGTGCACACATTCACCTCAATTTCTTTCGAAAAATGAGTTTCCGACATCTTCATTGTTGTGTTTACTACGTCAAATTAAAACTCTCTCTTGTGATATTTGCTATGATTAGCTTCATCTGCTTGCAACAAGCTATTTAAAGTCAATAAGCAGAAAATATTGCTTGAACTAGATGTCATATGAACTGCATGTGAATTCAACAGTTATGTCAAAATGGGTTAAGAACCCATTTATATATGATGAGTTGGATTATAAATGGGTTAGCTAAATTATGCTAAATGCGTTGGTATGGGTTCAAATAATAAAATCCAATAAAATGTGAGTTTTTAATGGGTCTAAAGCCTAACCCGCCTGTAGTTTGGCTTCACTTGTCATCAAATTTACGTTGGAGGTTATTGAGTGGGGCAACTTATTTTATAGTTTTATCTTCTACTTATGATCTTCATTTTAAAAAAAAAAAAATTGAGAAATATTAAAAAATTTATGATCTTTCATGCTTTAGAAAAATCTTAAAAATTAATTTATGATTTTACAATGTCAATATTTATTGACTTATTGATTTTAAGAGGTGTTGGATGCTCCATTGTAAAACTTGAAAAAAGTAGCAAACTCATTTGGAACCTTATAAAATTAATATAATTTTTTTTATCTCTTACATGCTAAATGCATAGCATAAAATTTCTTGTTTTTAAATATGTATGTGTTTTAGTAATGTGAGTTAGGTTGAACATGAGTCATTGAATTTGTATTGTATATGTTAAATAGATTAATTTAGGTCATGCCATTTTTGACTTGGCCCACCCATTTGACGGCCCTAGTATTTAGGGACAATATCATCATTGGGATGGAGATATATGTCTCGTATTCTTGATCTACGTCAAACATTTTGCTAAAGGAGAGACACTATGTTTTCTAAATTGGCTTACAAATTTCACGTGCTATAGGATGTGGCCGACCGTTTTGGCCATTATCATTATTGGGATGGAAAAATATGTTTTGTATTCCTGATCCACGTAAAAAATTTTGCTAAAGCCTAAGGGAGAGACTCTATGTTTTCTAAACTGGTTTACAAATATCGCAAGCTGAATGATGTGGCCGACAGTTTTGGCCGTTAAATATGATTCACTTTCCTTGCAGTCTCCCACATCATTCAATTTATTGCTCTTGACAAAAAGAACAAACAGGTCTAGCTATCTTCTTTTCATTTAAGTAATAATACCATTCTTGACTAGTAAAAGGCCATGAGCAATGATAGATTATATAATCAGATACCTCTCGAGTTGTATAGTGTGTACCTTTAATATATATATAAATAATTAGTTTTATCTTCTACTTACGATTCTGGCCCGCTCTTGCACCAATGGAAAAAAAAAAAAATGAAAGTAAGTTCCTCGAAGCCACGCGTGGTAGAAAAAGAAACTAGTTGAAGTTGTGGAACCCAAAATGGGTTTCTCCTTTTGCTCATTCCCAGAAACCTCCATTTGCATCCCTTTTACGCATCAAAGGGTTGGAAGCTTTTCACTTGTTCTATGGTCGCCGACAAATGGGTCATACGTTTGACTAATCCAGCTAGTATATTTCAGATTGTTTGGGCAAAAGGACTCCTTACCAAACTCTTTCATCACCCTCTCTTCAAGTTGGATTCGCCCTCTCAACATGGGAGGAAAATGGTTCATGACCAATTCTAAGCTGAAAGGAGTTGGACCACAATGTATTTCGTGTTACTAGTGATTCGTCGTCGATTTTGTCTTTACGAAGGAGAGTGATTCAACCTAATTCAAGGGGCTCGGTTGGGAAACCGCTCTTATAACTGGTCCTTTTATTTTAGTTGAATCTATTGAAAGAAACCATAGTCACATTCTAAATAACAAGACAATTTTTGCTTTCATGGGTCTAAGGTTTAGAAAGCACCAACACTTTCCATGAGTTTTCTTATCGTGTCGGACACTTCGACATGTGTCCGACACTCTTGGATACTCTCCCACACTCGGTCAACACGTGTCGAAAAATCCGACACCTGGTCAATTTTTCCGACACTCGAATCGAAATTCCGACATGCGAAATTCTGACATAAAATGTCAATTTTAAAAATTTTCAATAAATCAAATGTCAAAATATATATGTGAAAAAAATAAAAAATCAATAATAAAAATAACAAATTAGGAAAGAACAAAAATCTAATATTTTATTCTCTTCTCTTTTGACTCTCGCTTTTCGTAATACACAATTTACTTTCAAGTTCTTTCTTTTTTCTTTTGACACGTCTGACATGCAGGTTTATAATGTGAATTACTTTTTTTTTCTTTGCAAGTTTTATAAATTTATTAAAATGGAGTTGAATTTGTCAAATTGAAATAATGAAGGATATTAATAAATTGTGGATTAATGTTTTTAGTGTAAATTTATTATAGGATCTTTTTATTATTTATTTATTTGTGAATTCGAATCAGATTAATTTAATTGAAATAATCATAAAAAAATCATTTATTATTTATATATAAAATATACATATAATATACAACGTGTTCCAACATGTCGGAATTCTCTATTTTTAAAAAATAATGTGTCGGCGTGTCGTGTCGTGTCATATCACGTGTCACGTGTTGGTGTCGATGCTACTTAGTCTAAGGTTTTATGTTCATCTATTTTGAATATAGTGAAACCCCACAATTTCCATGGAAAGCTTATGGGATTTCTCTTTCCATTGAAGGGTCTATATTTTTTTTTTCCAGTCAAACTTGAGAACGTAAGAGACGGTGAAATAGAAAAATTAGTCAGTCTGGTGATGCAGTGGGGAGGAAATCATGAGTCTTTTTGTGCTTGTCAACGATGGAAATTCTCTTTTGAATTAGAGTTTTCCTCTTTCAATAACTTCGAAAAAGAGGAAAAGGGAAAGGGAAACCCAAGAATACTTCAAAGTTGGGCCTTGACAATTTCAAACGGTGGTGCAAAAGATGAAAACATTTGACGAAAATAAGGTGTGTCAAGACGTTTTTCACTGAATATACCAATACTTATGAAGTAAGGTGATTACATTTGCAGCGTTTAATACTAACTAATCCACGTCTAAACCAAGTTAACAGTAGTCATTTAACCATTAAATCCTTTTAATATCCTATTATTCCTATACTTATATAATCTTAAGGATGTAATGCTCCATTTGTTTCGCAAAAAGTTTGACGACTTTGGAAAACATTTTTCAAGAAGTTATTTTTCAGAAAAATGATAATATTTTCCGGTGCTTGTTAGAAAAATGAAGATGAATTGGAAACTAATGTCGGTCATTTCGATAGGAAAACTTGTTTCTATTTTCTTAAAGGGACATGCACTATTCGCATTCTTACGCAAGCGGTCTTGGAAAGGAAGTTTACATTCATTGATAGGATCAATATAAATGCTAATAATCAAATTGCACTTTGGAGGAATAGAATTGAATGTAGTCCCAATGCACCAAATAAAAATTCCGAAAAGATAGATAATTTTAAGTGTGTTAAGTATAAGTTTCGCTTCATCGCACTAATGTAACTTCCTATCATGGAGTCCATCCGTTCTACCGTCACACCTATTGCATTCGATGCATACATGTAGCAAGATTTCGTCGTTTCGTAAGTCTCCAAGCATGAATTTAGTAATGCGGTAGACAATACAAACCGTATCGTTCTTTGTAATTTAGACTTTGAAGTAATTGGACATATTGCTTTAAGTGTAGTCATGAAGCCCATCTTACCTTATTTTGTTATATCTGGCTTCGGCTGTCCGAGTCTCAATAACTTAAGCATGATTTGGAGGTCTTTGGCCCGGTTTCGAGTGACCCAGCCTGGCTTCCGAGGTCCTCGATGTAGTTGCTGAGGACCTCGGCTTAGGTGTCAGGGACTAGGCCCCAACCTTGAGAGACTCGGGCCTAGCCTCGAGGGACTTAGGCCTGGCTATTGGGGTCTCCAAATCCAAGCGTTGGGGTCTCAATCATAGTAGCTAAATACCCACGCACCGAGGTCTAGCCTCAACAAACAAAAGCTTTAGGCTTCTCTTTCGTTTGCTGGAAAAACAAATGTTTATTACCAATTAATAGCAGATGTATCATGAGATTTTTGGTTTTGCACTGCAAAATATAACAACAGGCATCTTTCTTTCACATGTCCTCTGAACATTTTGCTACAACTAGGGATGTCCCAAAGTTTCTTTACCTTCAGCTTATCCGAAGTGTGTTTCGATAAATGAAGTATAATTACAGGTCCGAGATACTCAATGCATTAACTATGCAGAACACTTCTGGGGCATTTTTTGAGATTTATATTTTTGCCTTCTTCAACATCCAATCTACATCTGACATGGTCTTTTTGATTAAAAAGTCATTTTATACTCTTATTTAAAATAATGTCTATTTTAAATTATCTTGTGAGAAAACGAGGATTCTTCATTGGAATTTTTCCGAGGAATAACATAGGCGGGCGATGTCATCACCGGTTGATGATCAGCATGGCACACAGCAAAAGGCGACGAATTCCACATGGCACAGAAGCCGGAGTCTTCCTAAAGTCCGAGGCACTTTTTCCTTTTTAATAATTGAAGCCCGAGAAATATTTCATCAAAACTACGTATTTTCACCCAATCCAGAAAAAAGAAAGATGTTGCCATAAAAAAAAAAGTAGTTAGAATAGACCCAGTCGTGCTGCTTACTGTCACGTCAAATTTTGATTTTTCTCGATAATTTTCTGCCGTGTTCAAGTTCATATTTTGGCGTCGGAAGAATGGAACGGCAGTAAGGATACCCACTCCAGCATTTTTTTTTTTTTGGAACTCTCTAACTAGAAAGATTAGAAAGGCTTTTATTTTACTGAAAAAATCAGAGCTATCAGGGCAAAAACCGCGATCTTTTGGTCCTACAAACAAGCCCAGCAAAATGTGAAGTAGCATAGTATAAATCGAGGAATGTGATTCTTGAACTTTAGCCTAATATGTAATATAATCCCAAAATTTGTAATTTGTTCAATGTAATCTCTAAACTATATGAAATATTCATTATTATCGCTGATCTAGCTCAATGTGAGGAATGTGATCTTTGAGCTTTAGCCTAATATGTAATACAGTCCTGAAGATCTAATTTGTTTAATGTAATCCCTAAACTATATGAAATATTCATTGTTATCCCTGATCTAGTTCAATGTTGTCCTTCCATTAATTTTAGATCAGAGACAACATTAAACAACTCTATAGTCATTAAATATGTATAAAAAATTTAAGAACTACATCGAATAAATTAAAAATTCAGAGACCATAACGCACGTTAAGTTAAAACTCAAGAGGAAAAGCTCAAAAAATGTTTCTTTGGCTACAACGGTTGATTGGGAAGTGGGAATCATTAGGTGTTCAGATTCTCATAAGCCGAAAGTTACAAGATCAAATACAATTTATGCATTTGTGTCTCAGTCAATGAACTTGCAAACGGATTTCAAGCTTCTCTATCAACTCAACTTTTGCAGCACTAATCATGAAAAGAAGAAAAGAAAGAGTGGCATCAATTTGGCACTTAAGCAGACCCCCTTATTCGGAAAAAAAGAGCTACAAATGGGTAATAACAACAACTTGAATGAAAAAAATGGGGTTAGCCCCTGAACACTCTTCTCTACTATAGGCTCTTCCCTTCTATTTTTCCCAGGAAATTAGAATCTTGAAGGGATCGGACCGTAACCACCTGAAGGCCGGCCCCGGGGACAACTCTTGGAGAGAGGTCAACCTGCTCCAGCACCCGCGGCTGGAGCTCCATGGGGTAGTAGTCCCTCACGTAGCCGATGAAGGGCCGGCCCCTGTCGCCCACTTGCACGACAAGCGCCTGGCGAGGTCAAAAGCCGGTGGCTCCGCCTTGGCGCAGGTTTTCTTGCGGAAGTGCAGGTTTGACGGCGGCAGCTGATGGGGTGGTTCCTGCGGGGTCCTCGCTTGTACCGTGTTTTGAGTCCTCGCTGGAGTTTATGTATGAAAGATTGTCATCATCCACAGCACACCTCTGAGAAAAAGAGTACGCATAGCATGTCAGTGATCAGCTGTTATACAAAAGTTGGTCAATGAGAACGATTTTGCGGACGATTATTCGTTCATTTTTCAAGAATACGAAAACTTTCATACCCAATTATAAGAACAGCTAGGTGGTCATCTTCTCTACCTAATCGCAGCAACTTGCTCACTACAATACTTGTATTTACAAGTTATACCTTGACATTGCTGAGGTCTAGATGATGCTCCTCCAAGAAGCTGATGAATTCCCTGAAGTTCTCTTCTGTTGGGTGGTAGTACCCGCTGGATGGCCAAATAGCCTTAAAGACATGCACAATATACACATTACGCGAGAAAAGAAGCTGGCTGTCTACTAGAGAATGCTGATCGAGAGCAGACAAGACGTGGACGAATGATTCGTTTCGAAGTGTAAGGAAATGTATCGTACCTCTAGGATCCCATTATGCGCGACTAATCTTCCGGCTGCAGTGATGGCGCCACCGGCAAGAAAACTGGAGTGCTGAAACATGCCTTTCTCCTTTTTACCCACATACAAGGCCCTCGAAGTGCTAAGTACAAATATCCACTTTGAACCTTCCACGGTGTCCACAAGTTCGCTGCGTTGCTTATACATGAGTTTTCCATTTTCGATTATCACCTCGTAGGCTTCTCTTTCGTTCTGCAGAAAAAACAAAGAGGAGTTAATGACAGCTCGAAGCAGATGCTTATGAGACATTTGATTTTGCACTGCAAAATATAACAAGACACTTCCTCTCACATGTCTGCTGAACATTTCGCTACAATTAAGGATGTCCCAAAGTTTCTTTAACTTCAGTTTGTCTGAAGTACGTTTGGATGGGATATTGACAAAAATAATCTGCTAAGGCATTCACTATAAGTCCAACAAAGAATGAAACTTACGGGTCCGAGATACTTGATGCATTGCTTATGCAGAACATTTCTTGGGCACTTTTCGAGATTCACATCTTTACCACGTCCAACATCCAACCTGCATTTAACATGGTCCTCATTATTAAAAAGTCTTTTGACATTTGATGAAGGTTTGCGAGCTCTACAATATTATGATAGGCTAGAACAGGACATAACAAACACAACAAAGATTTCCACGTTCCAACACAAACCAGTAGAAGAAAGGCTCTGTACTCTCGCTTTGGAACCACGCGCCATAGTAGAGATGCAAATTGTCGCCATAACGATGCCGTGGGTCAATCTGTTCAAGCAGGAGACTATCAGCAGCATTCTTTATTTTTAGATCTCCTTTTCTTGGAAAGAAAAGTGACCCTGCTGTCGCATGTCTTAGGAGTTTAAGGGACTTACAGCTTCAAGCCAGTACTGTAATGCTAGCTTTTGAGCCTTCTCGTCTTTTGACAAACCTTTTCCTACCTGAAAGATAATTTATCAGCGTCCTAATGATATTGTTAATTGTCACGTAAGTTGAAAGCAGGAAAACAAAACGGGCTCTTTTAAAAGATTGTCTTTTATGTACCTTGGCGACTCTAGTTCTTGCCCTCGCCCACCGAGAACCAACAGTTTCAGGCTTATCATCCTTGTCGAATGATACGGAACTATGCTTCAGGGCTGCAAAGTCTATCGCCTTCCACCTGAAACATTTGCAGTTTTGCACCAATTAGCCATTTAATAAAAGGGCACATTACAAACAAATCGATCGATTCAAATTAATTTAAGAAAGACCCACCAGAGCTCCTCAACGACGACGGCGCAATCTGCTAAGTTTCTTCTTGTTCTGTAACTCCTGTACACTTTCTGCACCTTAACTGCCGCGGCATCGAGCTCGCATTTGGGTCTCGGCGAGAAAAATATCACAGGTTGAGGAAGGGACAATCCTCTGGCCGGTTCAGATGTCGGACCATCTTTGACTGTTAAGTTACCCGAGGCCCGGTTGGCTTCTTTACCATGTAAGAAATTCTCAAAGGAGAGCGTTCGTTCGAGCACCGCGTTTTCGGGCTCGCAGTTTTTGAGTTTAATGGAATTCTTAGAATTGGTCTTGTCCAAGGCAACTGAATCGGTCATGACTCGTAAATTAGTTCTCTTCAAGCTACCTCTCCTCAAGGCAGTCGCTTCTGGTTCCTTGGGAGATGAACTGATGTTGTGGGCCAATTTGACACACCAATGAGCAACGATTTCGTGCCAAGCAGATATGAGCAAGGAAAGTGATAAACCCATACAAATTTCAGCACTCGAACGCAACAGAACCCAAATGATCCGGTGACAAAATTCCCAAAATGAAAGTAGAACTCATTGAAGAAAATGAAAAAGGAAGGACAGAGAAAGCAAAATCCATTCATTCGACTGCCATGAAACTCCATAAAACGCAACCAAAGTCCAAGTCTTGACACGTCATCCCCCCCAAGAAAAGGGGAAAACGAGATTATCGGAGACAAAACAGAGCATGAACAAGTTTTTCTGCACAATCCTACCCAGCTCCGACATGAAAAAATCTCGAATGCCCTGCTTTTAGCTGAAGAAACAAATTCGAACAATAAAAGGCCGGAACTTAATCATTACCTGTCAGTCCACAATCAAGAACTGAGCCCAGAAATTCTCTCCTCTTATATTTCCTTTTCCCTCGCGAACGAGTTGTTCTTCTGAGAGCTCAAAGACGATTTTTCACAAGATATGCCTGAGACAGACCCCAACTCCCCCTTTATATACGCGCGCCCCAAATACGCACCGTGATCGCGAAGTTTGAACGGGGGGGTTCCGAGTTGATTTCAACGTGGGGGACTTTGAACAGCACGAGCCGTTTGAGGAATTCCGCAAGACTTTTTGGAGGAGTATATAAAACAAACCCTTCGCAGATGGAAGGAAAAACAAGAATTTGGCGGGTGGGTTGTCGTTTGCTGGAGAACGAGATCATGCAAGAAGAGAGAGGTTCAAGAACGATTTATATGGAAAATGGGATTTGGAGAGAGAAGGGCAGTCAAAGAACGACGACAATAAAAAAAAGTCAAAATAGGGAGTTAGATTAGCCAGATGCGTCGTGCAGCAGCTGTGAAGGAAGGTGCCGCGGCTGCGAAAAGTCCTTACCCTCTAGTAGGTATTTTAGTAATCACTCCCCGCGCTTATGTATGTACCCTGGAATCCCAACATCCCGAGTCACATCTAACTTGTTCCAAGATAGAATTTGGAACCAAAAAAGGGTATCGATGGAGATTTCAAAATATGTAAGATAGGTTTTTTTATTTTGAAAATTAAGGAATCCATTTCAATGGGAAAGTTTGAGGTGCTAGGCATGTGGAATCTAGAATTTGGAATTTGAAATGAGTTTTTATATTTTATTTATTTATTTATTTATGTTTTCGATAAGATCGCTAGTATGAGTTTTCATTTTATGATCGAGACTTTTACTTTGTAAGTATTTCATATTCTTCAATATTTAAATATAAATTATGATTAATAAATTATAGTAACAAATGGTGGTTATTAAAAATGATAATTCATTATAATCGTTCAATTAATAATATCAATAGAACCTATAACTGATATCTGAACTTGTCACGGGATAGGTTCTAGGTTTTAGGGTATGCATAGTAGGTTTTAGGTTCCAAAAAAATAAGAAGACCATTCCAGTAGGTAAATTTTAGGTTCTAAGTAGAGCTTGTATAGAATTTAAAACTGCCTATTTCCTAGTTCTAATTTTGTCGAGTTTGTTCGAGTCAGATGAATGCTTAGCTAGATTCTCACACGTAAGTTGATTTTTCCTGTGAATCTGCGTAGTGTATGTCCGAATGGTTCTATCCTTGATTCTGCAACCGTTTGCTACCAAAAGAATTGTTAGTGAGATGACACTGCAATGGCCCGGCCGGTCGGCGTTCTGTGTATTGCATCAAGTGCGATCATTTCCCCATCACTTTTATGATCTTTAGGTCGTCATCTTTCTTCTTTTTCTCATGCAAAAAGTTGGGAGGGCCACAAGGCGCAGTCTCCCATGCACGATTCCGTCCACCTCCGCGTCAAGTGGGCGTGGAGCACGATGGGGTAGGGCCCCGACTATGGTCTGTGCTTCATAACAGAGGTGCCAATCGAACGAGCTCGGATCGGACTCGAAAATCGAATTTAGTACGTCGTCTAAATCGCCCATGACGTAAAGTTTATATAGGAAATTTTGGGCGGTCCAAGCTTTCTTGTATAATACGTCTCGTCAAAACTCGCCCATTTGCCTTTCGGGCCTGGATTGGCCGAGTGAGTCGCCCACATATTGATCACCTCTATGTATTCGTGTTGAGATATCACTAAGTGTGGCAACTCATTGGTAAAGAGGATGTGTTATTTTCTCTATGATTTCGAGTTCAAAATGTCATGCCTTTAGCATTTTTTACTACATGTTTACAGACCTCCTAGCTTTTGGCCCCACGATTGGGTTGCCGTTATGGGCCCATTAGCTTCTTCACCCTCAGAAGTATGAGTTTCAATAAACGAAGTAATTACGGCTCAAATCACATATTTCGTAACGGAGTGTGAGACTCTCACACTAACGTTCAAAGGGGATTGATGAGATGGTCACCTTTACACTCTTTTTCAACTTGTTTATATGATTCTTACAATTTGGCACATCACTTATAAACTAATTTTGAAAAATTTTCAAATAAAAGTTTGAAGTGTCTCAAATAAGGACTTGAAGTAGATATCGTGTCAAATAATGGCTTAAAGTGGTCGTGGGCGTTTCAAATAAAGATTTGACCTCGTTGATTGCCGAACGACTAAATATTCCAGCTGGTTAATGGTATTTTCGTCAAAATACAATTTTAATTTTAATTTTTTTCTTTTTTCTCGTTTCTAGCGAGTGCTAGTGAAGGCCCATCAACCTCGCCGAGGCAAGGCGACCCTCACCCAAACCTAGCGAGGATGGCCCTTGCCTATGGCTTTCAAGGGTGGCCTTGCCTATGGCCGATGAGGTTGTCCTTCGCCCGGCCCTCTTTGGGTATCACTGGTGGTTGCTGGCCACCGATGAAGAAGAAATAAAAAAACCAAAAAAAAAGAGAAAGAAAAATTGAAAAAAAGATAAATGACGAAAATATCATTGACCAACTAGAAAGTCGAACCCTTTTTTGAAAGTAACATAGTCACTTCAAATTCATAATTGAGAAAATGATGACATTTCAGGTCGTTATTTAAAACAATATCCACTTAACGTTTCTACTTAAAAAAAAATGAGAGCACTTTAGACCTACAAAAATTCGTCCTACACAAATGAATCAAGAATGCTTAAAATTCTGCCAAACAGAAATACAAGATTTGTTGAACAAAAAACTTATATGTAAATCCACATTTCATTGTAATAGCTTCAGGCATCTTGGACTAAAAAGAATTTAAAGCGCGAGAGTTGCAATATTTTGATTAAGTAAAAAATAAAAAGTGAGAGGACTTACTTGTTTGTGTTTTAGCAAAAAGCATTTTGTTTTTCCGCCAAACTCGAGCCTTTTGACACTGATGAACCTTTGCTAGCTCTGTAATATTAGGATAGGCTAAACCATGAATGTGACAAACGCAGCAAAAGATTTCCACGTATGAACTACTACTGACCAGTGGAAGAAAGGCCGTGTAGTCTCGCTTTCGAACCACACGTCATGGTTTGTGGCCGTAACGATGCCGCGGGTCAATCTGTTCAAACAATATACCATCAGCAGTACTTAACATACTTAAAAATCCTTTTCTTGGAAAGAAAAGTGATTGTGCTATTGCATGCCTCAGGAGGATGTTGGACTTAGGATGCATTTAGTTTAGCATTTTGAAAGCCCATTGGGAAAATGCAAAATAGTTTAGCCTAAAGGACTTTAGGTAAATGTAAAGGTCGTTTGATAAACTATACTTTGAAAAATAGTTTTGAAAGAAATGTCGTTTGGTAGAAAACACATTTGAAAAGCCCTTCTGATGATAAATATTAGTTTTTTTTTTATTTCATTTGTTTAAAATTGAAAAAAAAAAATAATGTATGCAACTTTTTAAATATAAATTTTGACAATAATACTAAAAAATCAAATACATACATACATACATATATATATATATATATATATATATATATATATATTAAAAAAGACCAATCCCTTCATCAGATTTTTTTAATTTTTATTTTCTTAAAATTGAAAAAAATGTATGCAGCTTTTTAAATATAAATTTTGACAATAATGCTAAAAAAAATCAAATACATATATATAATTTTTTTTAAAAAAAAGACCAAACCCTTCGTCAAATTTTTTAATTTTAATTTGTTTAAAATTGAAAAAATAATGTATGTAACTTTTTAAATACAAAATTGAAAATAATGCTAAAAAATCAAATACATATATATAATTTTTTTTAAAAAGATCAAACCCTTCGTTGGAATTTTTTAATTTTTATTTGTTTAGAATTAAAAAAATAATATATGCAACTTTTTAAATATAAATTTTGACAATAATGCTAAAAAAATCAAATATATAAATGATTTTTTTAAAAGACCAAAATCTATTTAATTTTTTTAGCATTTATGAAAATTTGATTTTTTAGCATTATTTTGGCATTTAAAAAAAAATAACGAGGGCGAAATAAGAAATTTGAAAAATGAGTGATGATAGTTTTGGAAAAAAAAATAATTTTAAGCATTTGACCAAATGCTTAAAGCTTAAAGCTAGTCCCCACTAGTACTGGGCTTTCAGCCTTTCCAATGCCGACTTTTACTTGAAAGCTATTTCAAAATGGTCCGGCATTTCCCCAAGAGGCTTTGGAGGTTGAAAGTCCATTGGGAATGATGAACCAAACGCACCACAGCTTCAAGCCAATGCAGTAATGCTAGCTTTTGAGACTTCTCATCTTTTGACAAAGAGTTTACTACCCGAAAGATAATCATCAGAGTCCTAATGATATTGTTAATTGTCAAGTAAGTTGAAAGCAGGAAAACAAATCGAGCTTCTATCTAACAATTGTCTTTCATGTACCTTCACAACTCAAGTTCTTACCCTCGCCCACCGAGCAGTTTCAGGCTTATCATTCTCGTAGAATGATACGGAACTATGCTTCAGGGCTGCGAAGTCTATCGCCTTCGACCTGAAACATTTGCAGTTCAGCACCGATTAGCCATATTAATAAAAGGGCACATCAGAAACAACTAGATGGATTCAATTTAATTCAAGGAAGGCTCACCAGAGCTCCTCAACCATGACGGCGCAATCTGCCAAGTTTCTTCTTGTTCTGTAACTCTTGTACACTTATCTGCAACTTAACGGAGGCGGCATCGAGCCCGCTTTTGGGTCTCGGCGAGAAAAATATCTCAGGTTGAGGGAGGGGCAACCCTCTGGCCGGTTTATAGGTCGGACCATCTTCGACTCTTAGGTTATCCAATGCCCGGTTGGCTTCTTTACCAGGTAAGAAATTCTCGAAGGAGAGGGTTCGTTCGGGAACCACGTTCTTGGGCTCGCAGTTTTCGAGTTCCATGAAATTCTTAGGATCGGTCTTGCAGGGGCAACTTAAATCGGCCATGACTTGTGTTTTTACCTCCGCGAGACACAAAAAAATGAAAAATTTCGTAGGGTGTTGTTGCTCTAGCCGTAATTCGAGACCGTGCAAAAAGAGAGTTTCGAGAATGTTTATATGGAAAACTGGAATTCAGAACTGGCGAACAGGTAAAGTCTTTCGATCAAACATTGGAGAAAATATGAATGAAGCAGCCATGCCCAGTTTCAGAGAGTGTAAACGCGCATCAAGTTGCTGGGAATTCTCTTTTTTTAATATAATCTTATGCGCTCACGGTGACTTGGAACATGTTCTCATTTTTTGGTCTCTTTGAAGAAAACGAGAGAAGAGCAAGTCATGATCCATGTTATTATAATTATTATTATTTTTGGTCTGCGTTCAACTATAATTCTTTTATTTTCCCGTCTCCTTTCTCCACAGCAGTCATGGTGGTTGAAAAAAATAAAAAATGAAAGGCCCACTTTTGCACCTAATTTTCTATCCATTTGGCTGGAAAATACAATCGAAAGCGAGTTCCTGGAAGCCACGTATGATAATATAATAAGGGAAAGAATTCATGAAGTGGTGGAATCGAAAATGGGTTTCTCTTTTGCTCATTCCTAGAAACCTCCATTCGCTTTCTTTTCTATCATCTAACGTCTGTATGTTTGTTTTCTTGCCCTTCTCTGTCGGTTATTATACTTCTTATAAAGAACATCGCCGAGCAATTCCAAATCGAGAAGGACTTAGAGAGCTCCATGCATTTTACGGCATCGCTAATTACCATTTCTTTCGCCTGATGCCAGAAGTAATTAGGATTGATGAGATCTCCTTGATTTAGAATATGCTCTCGAAATTAAGATTTTTTTTTCCTTTTTCTTTCTTGTTATATATGTTAATGTGGAGAACCATATCCGCATTATAAACTATGGCGTTTCTCTTTCACGTCGAACTTCAAAGTCGGGCCTCGACGTGCCCAGATGTTGAGGATCCAAGTCTCTGCAAGTGGGCCCATCTGTTCCTCTCTCGAAGCTGAGTAATGGGCCTTACTGTTAGTGTTGGGTCTCCAACTTTCTTAGGGCCACGGGCTTAACTTGACTTGTGCTAATAGACCCATCAAAATGGATTACAAACCTATTTCTTAACCCTTATATGATGGGCTAAATTATTATATGTATTAGTTATATTTAATAAATGAATCATAAATAGGCTTAAACATAATATGAGTATTAAATAGGTTTATGACTTTTTTTTTTTTGTAAGTGATTTACAACTTAGTTAGATCTAACCTGCATTCATTTTCTCTTGCCCTCGCGAGATCACTCACTCCGCACTCTTACCTCAGTTTGAATATGAATTTTCTTAGATTGAGTTAAATATGGAAGTGCTTTAGTAATATGAGTCGGGTCAGATATGAGTCACTATGAGTGCGTTTTTGTAATATTTCTATTCCTAGGAACAATTTTTTTAGAAATAGTTTTTTTTTTCTATTTCCTATTCCCTAAAACAATTCCCAAGTAAAATAACATGTTTTGTAATTATACAAAATTTCTATTTTTGGAATTGAAAAAGAATAGCAATGTGTTTGGTGTGACTCATAAATTTTTTATGACGTGGATTTTCTTCTAATTTTTAATAATTTTTTTGAGATTTTTCTTTTTTCTTTTTTCTCTCTCTTCTTCTTCTTCCTCTAACTGGTCGACAAGTCGCCGCCACCCGGTGCACGATGGCGGTCAATGATCAACGGGGGGTGGTGAGGCTCTAGTGACCGATTAAAAGAGCAAGAAGAACAAAAGAACAAAAAAAAAAGATTTATTCAAAAAATTTATTATTTGATTGTTGATTCATATTATTTCATAGGATATTTTTAGAATTATTCCCGAGAATAAGAAGCTACTCTTGTTCCTATTCCAAATTTATTCATTGGCCAATTTTTCTATTATTAAGTAATGTTACCGTACGGATTTCTATTATTTTTCTATTCTAGAGAACAAAAAGGACAGAAAAATAGAAAAACGAAAGTGTTGCCATGTGGACCTATATTTGTATTGCATGAAAATAGATCAAAGCAAGTTAATTGAGTTTATTTGGTTTGAAGTATTTTCCACTTAATCCAAATCCAAATCGACTCAACCCGTTTGACAGTTCTACATGCTACTCTCAGTACTTGTTCCAATTTTGCCGGTCGCTCACTCAGACCTTTTCCACATGGTTCACTCCTAAGAGGGAAGGTCCTACGTGTGCTGATTGGTGAGCGAACTGAGCAGCAATCTCTTCTGGTCAGATAGACGTTGCATGCGCGATGGGCCTCCCGGAGGCTCATTACCTTTATTTCAAGGACATAGAATGGGTTATAGTACTAATCGAGAGCGTTCTTTATAACTAATTGAAAAAGCGCGAGATGGTCGAGTTGCTTATAACCCCGGTTTTGCAATTCCAAGGGTTAGATCCTTTTTTGGAACCGGCGTGTCGAGCTCTAATTCCATTTTTCGGCTCGTTTTATTCGGTGTTACCCAATTTAATCCGCGGTTTAGCCACGCCTTTTTTAGGAATCCGATCCGGTCTTGCGAACGCTGTCTTTATTTTAACGCGATTCGTCGTCTCCGTGTTCACGTGGGCCAACCGGACCGAGGCGTCGTTTGGGTCGGTTCCGATCTGGCGTGCCTCCTGTCTGAAAGCTTTCCCCTTCTCCCTCTGCATATTCTCTGCGTACGCTGACTTCTCCCCTGAAATCACATCAGAAAATCCAAGCGAAACACCAAAGACTCTCTCTCTCTCTCTCTCTCTCTCTCTCTCTCCATGGCTGACGCGAAGACTGAATGGAACGCTTCTCCAACGTCAGGTACCCATCTCCGCAGCATCCGATCATCCCCTTCAAAAATTTGGAATTTTTCATCTGACTGCGATATCGGTTCTGCCGATCTGATCCCTGCTGATTTTTCCGAATTCTTCCGAAAGATGAATGTAGTCGCGTTTGGCTTATCTGGGTCGGTTTCTTATTCGCGAGAGAACGCGGATCAAACGTTAGATGTCGCGGTTTTTATTTTTAGTTGCTGATTGTCTGGGCAGTCAGTATGTGGCGATGGCAATAGTGAGTCGTCGTTCGTTCATCTGCTTTTACGGAATGGTGATTGTTCATGGAGGATTTGGAATCCTGACGCTTGTCTCTTCCGGTTGTCGTGTGCGCTGTATATGTGAGCCGACGTCCCGTGTTTCGCTTGGAAGGCGCGAAGGAGGGATCTTTAGCGACGGGTTCGATGTAGAATTTACCCGGAACTTTTTTTCAGTTTTCCCATCTGTATGGATTTTTAAATTCTAGATTCATCCTGCAGATGAATTGGATTGCATCACCTCTTCATTTGCTTGTGACACCTTTGCAAAGAGCTATATTGCGGCAATGGGGATAGAATTTGATCATTTTCTCTCTTTGAGCACGTCGTGCATTAGTTCAGATACATTGAGTAGTGGTGTTCATGGATCTTGATTCTCTGGTCCATTGTGTTAACAGATGACAGTTCGAGTGAGCCTCGTGCAATTCAAAGACCAAAGGAAGATGACAAATCGCCCCATCATCACAAGGAAACGCACGGAAGGCGCAAAGACATTGACGAGAACACCCCATTGAGCGATGTCAAGGCACCTAACGTATTTGAACGAGCGAAGGAAGAGATCCAGGCTCTGGTTCAAACTATCCATTTGAAGAAAGAGTCTCCTACTCGTGAAAAAAGGTATTGTCTTCAACCTTTCACTTTTGCAGAAAACTAAGCTTTTAAGTATTCGGACTCCTCTTTGACACAACCGAGCTCGAGGAGAATGCAGGGACCAGACGGTGCAGACAGAGTCCAGTGCTAGTGGTTCTCCCTCAGGTTTGATTTCTACATGGCAGAAACCTGATGCTTGTTCAGTTGTTCTTGTTTGCACAGAAGATTGGGGGAATACGCAATAACTCTAATCTGTCACAATAGCAGAAAATGATGGCAAAGGACCCAATTTCATCGAGAAATCGAAGCAGGAGATCGAAGGAATTATGCATTTTAAGAAGTCGCCCCGCCATCATGGCAAGGAAACTCACGGCTTGAGTGAGGACATTGATGAGAACACCCCAATAGACGAGGTTAAAGCTCCAAATGTCTTTGAACGAGCAAAAGAAGAAATTGATGCCATCGCACAAGCCATCCATCCAAAGAAAGAATCAAGCAATGATGCCGTGAAGTCACCAAAGAAGGAACACGGATTCAGGTACTCCATCGGAAAAGGTTTGGAGAAGGTATGCTCTCCGTTGGGTCATAAAAGAGACTAGATGTTGAGCTTCGGGAAAACCCTGAAGAGTCTTCGTTGTTTAATAGTCCTTACAAAAGCGAAACAAAGGAAAAGCCGCGACTATCTGACCACATTTACTTGCATGGCTTCTCTGAGGATGACAGTTTGTTTCTTGTAATCTGCTGGTGTGTTTTGTCACTCAAAGGTGCATATAACGTTGGTGTTTTTTGTTACCCACCCGTCCTGTTAAGCTGTCAGATCTAAGAAGAGCGAGATAGAAACTTGTCACTTGGCTTAGGACTGTTCTTCTGTGACTCCTGCTTCTGGTGCATTGGGCTTTACTGAGTTAAATTATGCAAAGTCCTGTTCATGTATGGTCAATAGAACGATGCAAGCGAATGTTTGTTACCGACTCGATCTATTTTCATCTCATTTTTCGACATAACTTTTGCAATTAGGGTGTTGTGCATTGCCCTCATCACGCACAACATCAAAAGTCCGTTATCTGATACAATGAGATCCGTGCATATCTGCAGAGAAACTATACAAGCTTGGGAAGAGTTTCATAGCATTTGATATTCACGCACTAGGCCCGTGACTCTTCATTAGCCCTGGCAACGCCTCGGTCACTTCTTAACAATCTGGTGACCAGATTCTTTTCAAGTTGTGAATGTCTTGACGGTCCACATGTGATGCATGTCAAAAGGTGAATTTGCTCTACACATCGGGCTGAGACACACCGCAATCTCTTTCGCCTTGAAGACATCTTTTCTCTCACGCTTCTCACAGGATATTTCATCAGTCCAATACGCATTTTCAATATTACAATAGCATGTTTGTGCGTGAACAACTCTACGAACGAAATGGCTAGGTTCTAGAATAGATGGTTCCAATCTATTATCAGAAAAGATAATGTCAGACTAGATTATAATAATATGAATATGAACGAAGCATCGCGGATAAGAACATCAGAAAAGATAGGAACGAAAACGTAGCCGAAGCGAAGCCCAGATTCCGCGCACCTTCGTCGGGGAGCTGCTTCCAGGTGGGCGGCTGTGCCAGTTTTAACTGTAACTGGTTACCTTCAGCTGAAGCTGAAGTTTCCCCACTTTTAATGCCTACGTCAGTCAGGACAAGCTGACAACAACGTTAATCGTGTTCCTCGACGCTCTGTTCTGTTCTCTCTCTCTCTCTCTCCTCGCTTTCGTCATCGTCTACACCTCACTCCCCTCCCAACTTTCTCTCTCTAGGACGCCATTGACTTCTCCTCCGCCTCCTCCAGATTCCACGCCCTCTCTCTCTCTTCTCCAAACTTCCTCCCCGGCGTACGGCACGCGCTTCGGCGACCGCGATCCTTCGACCGCCATGCCCTCCTAGCTCGCCGCCGCCGCCGCCGCCGCTCGCCCCTCTCCGGCCGCGTGCTTTTGCTCCCCATGGACGCCGGGAGGTCCGCCTTATCGGACTCCAACGACATCATCAGCAACAGCAGCAGCATCTACTGCGCTCCGACCGCCAACACCGACTCCCTCTCCTCCTCCCGCGCGGCGGCCCGGCCGACGGGGCCTCCCTCGTCCGCCTCTCCGACCACCTCGAGTCCGTCTTCGCCGCCGAGCTCCGCCGCGGCGGCGACTTTGACTTCTTCGCCGACGCCAAGATCGCCCTCGCCGATGGCCGCGAGGTGCCCGTCCACCGCTGCATCCTTTCCGGGAGGAGCGGGTTCTTCCGGGGCGCGTTCACCCGAGGGGCGACCAAGCTGGAGGTCAAGGAGCTGGGGAAGGACTTCGAGATCGGGCACGACGCGCTCATGGCGGTCCTGGGGTACCTGTACAGCGGCAAGGTGAAGCCGCCGGCGGCGGCCGCGCGCGAGTGCGTGGACGAGGAGTGCCCGCACGCGGCATGTCGGCCCGCCGTGGATTTCCTGATTCAGGTGCTCTACGCGGCTTTCACTTTCCAGATTTCTGAGCTTGTGGGTCTGTACCAGGTGAGTGAATGGTTTCAGGAATCTGCTGCATTTATTTGATTTCATTCGTTAATTGTCGTCTAATCTTAGAATCAGATCCATATACCGAATGATGGCTGCTAATTTTAGCAGTATTTAATTGAGCCTTCTCTGAGTGAGTGGATTTTAGCGGTGAGAAAGCTAAAGATTTACATTTTGGAGAAATAATTCGAGGAAATGATAGTATTGTTCTTGTTTTATGTTGGGGGGAAACATAACGAACTGGAAAGTCCTCTATAAGTTGAAGAAATTTTTCTGCTGTCACATTCTTATCCAGCGAAGATTTGCCCAAAAGGGTAAAAAGTCTGGAAAGACTCTCACTTGCTCTGCATTTCCATCTCAATATACATTTTAGGTTAAAGAGCTTGGGTATTCTAGAAATCTTTCCTTCTCCGTTATCAGCCATGTCCAAAGTGGCGCCATGTAGGCTCTTTTTTACTTCATGATCCTGAAGAGTAAAGAGTTGATCATGCTTGTAAGTCTTGACTGCAGTATAATGCATCTGATATTGTTACTTGTCATGGTAATATAATTAATCTCATCCTTTATCCACATCGAGCGTTCTTGTTCTTCTTCTTGTGTTTTGACCGGGGAATGGTATTGTCGAGCCACTTCTGATTGTTTTTTTAAATTGCAGAAGGACCTGCTAGACATTCTTGACAAGGTTGCCATAGATGATCTACTGGTAGTTCTATCTGTTGCAAATATGTGCAGTAATGCGTGTGAGGGTTTGTCAGCTCGTTGCATTGAGCTTGTTGTTAAATCAGATGTTGATGTTGTTACCCTAGACAGAGCTTTGCCCCATTATATTGTTAAGCGGATCATGGATGCCAGAATGGAACTTGACTTGAATAGGCCAGGATGTGACAGCTTTCCTGATAAGCACGTGAAGAGAATACACAGGGCTTTGGATTCGGATGATGTTGAGCTAGTCGGAATGCTACTTAGGGAGGCACATACTACTCTTGATCGTGCATGTGCACTCCATTATGCAGTTGCTTACTGTGATGCCAAGACTACCACCGAACTTCTTGATCTTGGTATTGCTGATGTCAATGAAAGAAATCCCAGAGGCTATACCGTTCTGCATGTTGCAGCATTGAGGAAAGAGCCCAAGATTATTGTCTCTCTTTTAGTAAAAGGAGCCCGGGCATCCGACCTGACTTTGGATGGTAGAAAAGCACTTCAGATATCTAAGAGGCTTACTAGGGCTGTGGATTACTATAAATCAACTGAGGAAGGAAAAGCTACTTCCGAGGAGCGACTGTGTGTGGAGATATTGGAGCAAGCTGAAAGAAGAGATCCTTTACTAGGAGAAGCTGCTCTTTCTCTCGCTATAGCAGGGGATGATCTGCGCAAGAAATTGTTATACCTGGAAAATAGAGGTGACTTTCTTGTTTCCCTGTTGTCTTCAATGTAAACATGCACACCTGTGATCATTGAGAATGTTTCTGTATATGCACGTGTGGACACATCATCACATATTTATGTCGCATTTGAGCTGTTGTTGCTTGCTAGAGAGCTGTTTGGGTTGCATAAGAAAATCACCCAAAATTTACACTTGATGGTGTCAATACATGTGTAACCTCAAGAAAAATGTTAAACTAGGTAACTTGGTTTAAGATGTCTATCTTTGATTGGGTAATATAGTATGTGCCAAAAACGTAAACAATTTTGATTTTCTTCGACATAACTTTACTGGTAAATCATAATAACCTCATTTATGGGACCATCTTGTATGCACAGATGTTAGACAAATTCTATGGTCTATGAATTAGTTGCAGTATCCTAGCCTGTGTGTTGCAGGAAACATGATCAATTAGTCGAATGATATCTGTTTCGAATTACAAAATTAAGTGACTAAGAAGCAGGCCAGATATTAGCAATAGCCAGGTTATACTTTGTTCACTTACCCTTACTTTTTCCTAGAAATTGGTTGATCAATGTAGTTTGTGTGGTCTATGAGAGCAGGCTAATAATGGAAAGAAAGAATCTGGTAAGGTTCATTACAAAGTATACAAGATATGAGGTTCATCAAGCACTTAATAAGGCATGGGAAATGAATGAAGAGTACTACTTTTTCTGTTTTCATTGGGTTTTAATTCTGAAGGCATTATAATAAAGCAAGGTGAGGAAATTTCGGGTTACTTTTGATGTATCCTATTCTTATGTTGTTTGAAAGTCTGATGGTGATTCTTACCCATGTTTCATTTGTCAGTTGCATTGGCTAAGCTCCTCTTTCCGATAGAAGCTAAAGTGGCAATGGATATTGCTCAAGTAGACGAAACTTCTGAGTATCCTTTGGTAAGCATCGAGAATTTGGCTCGTAAACAAGGGGCAAATGTGGATTTAAATGAAGCCCCTTTCAAAATCCAAGAGGAGCATCTGAATAGGATGAGAGCACTCTCCAAAACAGGTAATACTCCTTTTGCATTGAGTTTAGCTAATCTCTAGAGTTAGAACAGTTGGTTGGGCGTTGCAGATTTTTAGCACAGCTCTAAGTTAGGGTCACCTGCATAGGTCAAAAGCTTGGACTTAACTGGCTCATGGGCCTTAGCGGGTGTTTCATCAATCTCCAGGCAGTGGGGCCTTAATATCTGTTCCCTCGGATTATAAAAAAAACAAAATAATTAAATGAAAATAAAGAATTGGACTTAGCTTGTGTTGATAATGCAGTGATACCCCGGCATCGTCAAAGTGCACTTCTCATAAGCTTATCAGGTCTAACAGACGAAAAAGTAGCCTCATTAGGTGATGTTTTTTCTCCGAATTCTTATATACTTTCCATGGCCGAACTGACATCTTTTGGCACCAAAAATGGTGACATACTCATCATGTCGATCATTGACGAGTTAATACCCATAACTTAGGCTTCTCTTTTTGATAAATGCTTATTTGACGTTGGACTCTACAATGCATATGATCAGTTCTTGCCCAAACATGCCCAATCTGTGTACGTTTGAACCATTTTATTGCATTTCCTCCTAATGGGCCTATTTCCTTCATCTTTGTGAGCAGTGGAACTTGGAAAGCGCTTCTTTCCTCGATGCTCAGCCGTAATCAATAAGATCATCGATACCGGTGACTTGTCATGGCTGGGAACTGTTGGTGATGACACTCCAGAGGAACAACTTCGTAAGAAGCAAAAGCATATAGAAGTTGAAGAAGAGATTACTGAAGCTTATACTCAAGACAGAGAGGAGACTGATAAGTCTAGTATATTGTCTTCTTCATCGTCGACTTCAATGAGTTTCCTGAAGCCTAATGGTAAATTAACGACAAGTGACCAGCAGCGGCACTGCGAGATTTAAGATGCAAAAAGACATCTTTCTCATTGTACAATATTCCAATTTTTTCCCATGTGATGTATCTTTATAGTCAGTCGTTTGTAAGTACTCATCTACACATCAAATAGATAAGGAGTAAGGAGTAATATACGTACATGCAGATGATTGTCTTAATAGTAAATCATTTCTTTTTGGCTGGTCGACGAATTTTTTACAGATGTAACCGGGTGTATAAGAAGTTATATCTTCACGGTTACGAGAGATGCACTCAGAAAGTTGACTCATCCATTGGTCTTGATAGCTTCCTCTTATGTCTGAATCAACTCAGGTCTAGTAATTTCACCGTTTGGACTGGTACAAAGATAGACTGCATTTAGTTTTGATACGGGGTTGCTTTAATGTAAATATCGCCTTCATCTTATTTTATGTGTACTTCGTTGAACTGCGCATTTACGTTGGAGAAATGTGAGAACGTTATAGAGGTATCCTGTCACAAGTCTAATCTAAACCTGCTTGTGCAATGGTCTGTCAGCCTGGACCCATCCCTTGGCAAATCTCATCGACCGACCTTCATCAACCTAAATTGGACCAATCTTTTACTATATATTATCCGCGGGTTTGCCTTTTTTGGTAACACGAGATCTCTTCGAAAGCGACCTTCTGCCTGAATTGGGAGGGGCTTTGCTGCTGCATCAGCTTCACTTTGCCCGCAAATCTACAGGGAAGTTTCCAGGGAGAACCCAAAGCATCCGCCCTTTAAAGGGCGTATAATAATGATAACAATTGGGAAAGAGGATGGACCCAGAAGTATCATATGCTTTGCCAGATTGCTAGGAAGCAATAATTAGTTGACCAATCCTGTCCCCCATTAGGAATGCTCTCAGTTCCATACGTGAGTGCATCGAACTCCTTTCTCATCCACAAATCTCAGCCTCAAATCCGCGGAAAAGCTTGAGTCTTGAAATCTAGGCTATGTGATCGGGCAAAACTGAACGAACGCCATTGGAACTTGGTAAAAAGATCATTGCTCTATGGTGAGGTACTATCATACAATACTGGATATATCTATGAAACAGAGCTGTGCAAACTTAGTGGTATTGTAGAAGTAAAGACTTAAGTGAACTTGCTAACATCTAAGAGGTACTATCACCATTGGAATTTACATATAACTCTGCAACAGAGCTGTGTAACTAAGAGGCTAAAAAGTAATGGACTTGACTTGAACCTAACAGCTTATGCACGGGTTGGAAGAATGGACTTCTAGACATTTTTGAGCCTGCAACTTCTGGAACCAGCTCATGCACTCAAGAGCAAAGTCTAATTCAACCTTCCAAGGGAGAACCTCCCATCTGTACATCTTCACAGGGCGAGAAAATATCATGCAGCCGATGAAGGCATTAATGCCACGGGTTGCTCCTTGAGTTCGTTCACCCTGCCCCAGTCGCGCGGCTCCCCGATCAGGTACTCCAGTTCCATGTATATGTTACTGTCATTGATGGCAAGTTCTTCGCCGATCTCTCCTTCGGCGATCAGGCTACTGTCATCGAGCAGCTTCTCTGACATTGCATCATAGATTGTGGACGCATCCTCGTGCAGCATCACATCGTTAAACTTTAATTCGAGTGCATCAGTAAAATTCTCATTTGACAAAGGATTTGCAAACCCATCTGGCTTCTGATCCACACACTCCGATAAAATCCCTTTCTGGCCATCTCCACAAACACTGGACTTGTCGTCATTGGTCCCTTCAAAGTCGCACCCTTTGGGGTCCGGCTCGGACGTGAGGAGCCTCCTTTTCTTGATGAATTTGCCTGCCTGAATCTCTCTGCTTGGCTTCCTCTTCTGAACCAGCTGCTCCACAAAATGGGGGTTCCTCATTGCTTTGGCCAGGAAGAGGAACATCTGCTGTTGCCGGCACTCTGCGCACCGAATCCGTTCTTCAACAGCACCGATTTCACTCTGCGAACACTCCTGTTGCTGCCTCAGTTCAAGAATTTCCGACTTCAGTGTCTCCTGATCTTCCTTGAGTGTCCGAATTTCGGATTCCGCCTCTGTTCTTTGAAAATCCATCTCCGTTGTTTGAATATCCTCGGGAATCGTGGGTCCTTGTTGTTTCTTGGTGATTCTACCTCTTCTCTTGATGTTCTTGAGCAAGTGCTTCTTCCCTCCCCGAAAGCCTTCGTTGGCGAATTCCCACCTGTCTGGATCAATTTTCCTAAAACCCTGAGGCACAGACAATGATCCTACCATTCAGAGGTGGAATTTCAACCAGAATCTACTCATCTTAGGCCTCAAAGGACAAGAACCATCGAATCGCAGAACAATAATAACACTGAAAAAAGACATGCATATCAAGGAGAAATTCAATCTAAGATAAAAACCAGCGACTGCACATGTACAAATACAGATTACAACAAAGGAATATTCAGATTACTCAAAAGGCCTTGACAACGAGTCATGGCACTCAAGGATACAATCAATGCATCCAAAAAGCGCAGTTCTTTTAAGAAATTCAGACCTATGTTGAACAGCGAAGAAAAAATCAGAAGAAGAACGAATCGGAGCTCACATAAGTGTTGAGCTGGCGGATGAAGCTGGAGAAGTTCTGGTGCTTGAAGTATTTGGGCAGGAGGTCCTTGGAAAACTCGTGCTGGTCCCAAACCACGAAGCTGTCCCGACTCTCGCTCCACGACACAACCGAGTCCGTCTCCGGGTCCTCCACCATCTCGAACGTCTTCTTCAAGAACGGCGGTAGCCCCGCCTCGTTCAGCCCCTCCATCGGCTTCGGCGCCCCCTCCGGCGGCGGCGGCGACGTCGAAGAGCAGGAAGACGACCCGCTGTTACCGTTGCTGCAGGCGGCGACGTGATCCACCACCATCTCCGCGTCCTCCTCAGCTTCTTCTTCTTCTTCTTCTTCTTCTTCTTCTTCTTCTTTGCTGACAACGGGCAGCCCGGAGGACGAGCTCGAAGGGCCACGACCGACTGCACCACCATCACCGCCATCGTCACCACCGCCACCATCAAGATCAAGGCCAACTTTTCCATTGACGGTCGTCCCTGTTTCCACGACGGGCTCCTCCCGCTTAACACTCGACGGAACCGGAGTTCCCATCACGCCACCGCCACCGCCACCCCCAACACCGGCCTCCACCACCATATTCAGCCGGCTACTCGCGGGGGGGAGGAAAGAGGAAGGTGCCGTTGGCGTTTTGCGTGTTTCGGTTAAGGGGTGAGGATGGAGATGAAGAGAGGGGAGGGGGTGTGCGGGAGCGTGAATGGGACTGTGGCGTGTAGCGTGAGTCGAGGGCGAGGCTTATATAGGAAGAGATGGATGCGAAGGGGGGCAGTCACGGTCGCAGTCATGGGTAGAGAGAGAGAGGGAAAGTGAGAGTCGCGCCACGTCCAGGTTCGGACAGAGATGTTGCCATTTGTAGAGCGATCCCGCGCTCGGTCCTTCCACCGCTTTTTGTCGGCACCCGCCTTCGAGTCCCTCGAGAATGTGTGGATTCCGGTTTAGCCCTAGCCCCCCCCCCCCCCCCCCCCCCCCTCCAGATTTCAACATTTCCTTTATGCACAGTGGCCCGATTTTCCACTTAACCAGTTTCAACAATGAGCTACCGACGTAAAGGTAAGCGGTTTTAGGGTCGGCCAAATTTTAGACATTTTCCTTTTCTTACTTTTTTGTTTCATTTTTAGTTAGGCAAATTGGAAGTATACACAAAAACAATAATCTCTATTTGTCCTTTGTGAATTAGCTTCGTCCTTTAGACATTTGTGTTAATATGTGTTGCCAAAATTGGCAAATAGAAATTATTTTTCAAGAGTTTGGTCATGCGCTTCAATGCGGGCTAACCAAATGGGACCAAGGCGTTGTTGTTGGCATTAGAGGAATAGAGACAATTGGCCTCTCAGTTTGTGGAGAACTAATGTTAACACGTGAAAGTTTGTCTAGAACTCTCGCTTTGGTAGAGCTTTAGAACAAATTGACATGGCATTGGGTTTGGATGTTTTTGCGCTTCACAAATATATGAAAAGTTATGCATATGCTGTGGACAACAATGAATAATTGGTTCATGGAGCATTATGTGATGTTTGGTTCTTATTGATGAACAGGGAACCAAACCGCACAATATCGATATCACTTTTTTTATGGAATTGGTAACCTGTTAACTGCTTGGAGCCTAACCGATTCCTATGGCCAGTTCGGTCTAGTTCTCAGTTCTATTCTTGATATGCTCACCCCTAATAACATATACTTTAATCCCTAAATTTACATATCAATTTTTCATCTCTCATCATTATGCTATGATATTTAAATTTTCACTTTAATCTAACTCCTTCATCTAAATGGACACCGAAATAGACTATAAAGTTTGATTTGATCTTTGATTATGCACGTAAAGAATTAGATACAAAACTATCAACTTGTGATACGTTATTGTGCTCTTACTGATAATCAGTTTCCTTCGCATCATTAATAAAATAACACAAGCAATAGAGGAAATTCTTAATTATAACCCAAGGTGAAAATGCATTGGACTCAAATTAGCTGTGTCTCTGATGTGTCGTAAATTGTTTGCCTAGCTAGGATATGCTACAACGAAAAGGAGGTAATCTCTAACAAGACCCGCTTGTGAACTTTTAAGTTCATTTGCATTAATATGCCATTTATATCAAACAATGTACACGATATAATTTGAATATATCAAACTTTATTGTTGTGATCACTAAATAATGGATAAGATATAGTAAAATTCATAAATTTTATGTTTTATTATATTCAGTTATATCTTAATTAGAAATGCAGACGTAGCTTAAAGAAAAGGAAAAAACTTTTAGGTTCATTTACACTAGTATGCCATTTATATCAAACAATATATATGATATGATTTGAATATATTCGACTTTATCATTGTGATCACTAAACCATATTTAGAATATAGTAAAATTCATGAATTTCATATTCTATCATATGCAGTCGTATCTTGATTAGAAATGCAAACATAACTTGGGTGCGCATGATAAAATTTCTACTTCTCTATTTCTTTATTTTTCTATTTCCCGCAACGAGTTTGGGCAATCCGTTTGGTAACGATTTGATTTTTCTTTTTTGGAACAAATTTCTATTCCGAAATAGATTTGAAGAAGAAATCAGAAACTAAAATTTTTAACTTATCAATTTCTGAAATAGAAATTGATTTCTCAATTTATGACCAGAAATCAATTTCTATTCCAGAAAAGGTCAAAACTTCGTAGATAATTTGCGGAGGGCTGGGTTGGGCTGGACTAAGCCCAACTAATGGGGGCTGGGCCGATCGAGCGGGTCGGCCCAAATGGAGCAGCGGTTCATCTCCCTCTCTCCGTCTCTCTCTCTCACGGGCAACGAGGCGACCTCCACGACGCGGAGACCATCACCAGAGACCGAGTCACTGAGTTCAAAAGCGAGGGAAAACCGAAAACTCGCTCTCACTCACCGAGGCGCAAACCCTATATTCACTCCCTCCGTACCTCTCTCTCTCTCTCTCTCCTGTGGTTCCGCTGCGATGGTACGTCCGCAGTAGATGCTCCGCCGTCCGGACGTGCCGCCGCTCCGCCGTCTCCTCCCTTCCGCCCTAATCTCCACCGGCGCAGCCGCTCGCGTCCGGCGGCGGCGATGGCCAGGCTCTTCCGGGGCGCGTGCTGTCTCCGGCGCCACCTGCTCCAACTAGAGGTACGTCCGAGAGTCGCGCTTCGCGCTTGGCTTTTCGCTTCCCTCGTCCCCTATTCGCTTCGCCTGCAATTTCCTTCTGTTGCCGGCGCGTGCCGTGCGGCGAGTCGAAGTTTCGGTTTCTGCTAGCGTCCTCGCGGTCGCATGAGCTGCTGAGTTTCTCACTTCGATCGTGATCGTGCTTCGCAGGGCCGGAGAACGGGGGCGTTGGGGTCGTTTTCCCAGTTTTGCAACTATTCTTCCAAAGGTTAGCTTCACGAACGTCTTCACATGGTTTGAATTCTAAATGCTGGTCCTTTGATATGACTTGGTGAGATTTGGTTCATGGAAGATGGGTCGTTTGACGATCCTGTGCAATCTGGGGTAATTTCAAGTCATTTGTCCTAGCAGTGTGAACAAGCTGAGGAATAGCTTATTCATAAGGGATATGGTTGTTGCGTTGGTTGAGAGCCTATTGCTTTGTTGCTGTCTCTACATTACCTTCCGACAAGTGCAAATGCTGACTGCGTACATGTCCATGTTGATCAGTTGTGCATATTCTATACAGGACTGATTTTGAACGAAAAAGTTTGGTTTTTGGATTGTGTGATTTTTATTTGAATTAGTTCTATAAAGAATTTTTTTTTTCATCTGTTGTGAAGGTAGGAGAAAATCGAAATCCGACGGTAGCGACTCTAATGATGAAAATCTGTCTAAGAAGGAGTTGGCTCTTCAACAAGCTCTGGATCAGATCACTTCCTCCTTTGGGAAGGGATCGATTATGTGGCTCGGCCGGTCTCCCTCTCCCAGACATGTCCCGGTGATTTCCACCGGTTCCTTTGTTCTGGATATAGCTCTCGGTACTGGTGGATTTCCAAAGGTATTGACATATTGCCACCTATTCAGTTTTTCATTAATTACGGAATCCATATATTTGATGTCGAAAGTATCTATTTATGATGCATGTCTGTTTGCTAGAGGTAGGTCCTCCGACTCACAAAAGATACGGTTTTTGAGTTCTTTAGGGGCGTGTTGTGGAGATATATGGTCCTGAGGCTTCTGGAAAGACAACTCTGGCGTTGCATGTAATTGCTGAAGCGCAAAAACTAGGAGGTATGTAATGTTTTGTGGTTTTGGATGCTTTCATGAAGTTTCTCAAGTAGATCATTCTAAATGTGCATCAATGCTGTAAGAAATTTGTCCACCATATCTTGTTCTGCTCTTTTAGTTTCTTGTAGCATACAGTTACTTGTTGTATTGGAAGCATGTCTGCTTGTTTGAAATTCCAAACTGCCCTTGTCAAGAGGGGACACTTTGTACAGAAACTCATCTGGGAGCATAAAAAGCAATGGCTAGCGAAGGAACAGACATCCATCAATAAGTTGATTTTTCAATATCTTTGATGATTAGTTATGGTTTGGCTATCTCTGCATCTTCTTGTCCGGTTGAATAACATGTGCAGATACAGTAAAAGATGCTTTCTATTTAATAAGTGTATAATAAGAATGAGCTGTTTTTGTGCTTTTGCTTCTTAAAGAAATGTATTAGGCTTCCTCCCTGGTTTTTTCTAGACTTGCTTTCATTTACTTAATATCTTTTACCTGATGTTAAAGCTTCTGCTTACATTGAATTCTTTAGGTCACTGTGTATTTGTTGATGCTGAGCATGCTCTCGATCCAGCACTGGCAGAGGCCATCGGCGTAAAGACTGAAAACTTGCTACTCTCTCAGCCAGATTGTGGCGAGCAAGCTCTAAGTCTAGTTGATACTCTCATAAGAAGTGGTTCTGTGGATGTCGTCGTCGTCGATAGTGTAAGTAAGGTGCTTCTTATGGGTCTCAATGTCAATACTTTAGAGAATCTTGTAATGACTGTTTTCTCTCTTTTTCCAAGTTCAGTGGGTTTACTTGGAGGACCTCTTTTTTGTTTCGATTGGCTTTTCTTGGATGCACTTGAGATGAGCATGTTTATTTGGAAAGAAATCTCTTACCGCTTTTTGGCATTGAGTGTAGGGTTGCATGGGCACATATTTATGTTTGAGTGCATATACATGATTGATGAGCCATGGTTAAATGTCAGGTTGCTGCACTTGTCCCCAAAGGTGAACTTGATGGTGAGATGGGTGATGCACACATGGCAATGCAAGCTAGATTGATGAGCCAGGCTCTTCGCAAGCTTAGTCATTCTCTATCACAATCGCAGACTATATTGATCTTTTTAAATCAGGTATAATCCTTAGATATCCTAACTGTTTCATAATTGCTGGGGTTTATCTCTTTATTTATAAAAGCCAATGTTTTCTTTCTTTGTATGTGCCAGTGTTGAAGGTATTTGCAGTCACCATATTGCTACCAATCGGATGTGAATTTTTTTTTTATTGCACTTGTTAGAGCTTGAGTTTTTTATTAGGCTTGAAGGTTAAGCTATTAGAATTTGAGATGGACTGCAACCTTGTTTGATTGAAGCAATCAATTAGATGCGGTCAGGCTGATAAAAGATATTCAGCAGATACCCACACTGACCGAGATTTTCCAGATGACATAAGAGTTTAACTCCAGTTGATTTTGATGTGTATGCCTTCTTTTTTTTCTTTGTTACGGTTACCATGCATATTTGCTGGGACATATTGATGTTAGTTCAATAAGTTATCTGAACCCATTACCTTCATCTCAATTCAGGTGAGATCAAAGCTGTCCACTTTTGGAGGATTTGGTGGTCCCACTGAAGTTACTTGTGGTGGTAATGCATTGAAGTTCTATGCCTCGGTGCGCCTACATATTCGGAAAATAGGGCTTATAAAGAAGGGGGAAGAGGTAACCTGCAAATTGACGCATCTGTGCCATCAATATCCCTGATTTTTTCTTTATTTGAGCTGGAAATCTTTCCTCTTTGACCAATCACTTGATACTACGATTAATGAGCAGTATTGTTCTAAGAGCAAGAGTTGCATTCAGTGTCTGACCGTGTTATATTTATTTCTGCCAGTCCCATTATATGTTAATAACTTTAACCAGAAAAAAAATGTAGATGTTTCCATCAAATTGAAGTGTGTTGGTTGGTTTCAGGTGAAAAATTGGAATTTATCTTAATATACAGTGGCAACTGAGTTTGGCACTTAAACATTCATAGATTTTATGGTCTTTCATTTCTGGTGGGTTTTACTTAAGTAGCTAATGTAAGCAGGATGGGATACTCCTATTTGGAGATTAAAGAAAGAGTGTATGCGTGTTAATAAGATCCAGTTCCAGATGCTCTGTGCTATATAGCAGGTATCGGGGGTTTCATTCCTCTAAGGAAGCATAGGACTGACCTGATCATTTTATTTAGTCAAATTAAACTTAACACCCACTCCATCCTTTTGCGAGAAGGCGTGTCATAGCAGTTGATGATTGGATCAAGCATTTATATATTCACATGTTCAAAATATGTTGCCTGCACATAACTGTAGGGTCTATCCGTAATCCTTGTATTGTTAACTAGTACAGTGGGTGTAATCTTGCGAAGCTTGATTTTATATTTTTTTTTGTCAGAGAAGCTTGATTGGAAGTGCTCCATTCTTGTCAACATATGGTTCTTGGTTAATATTCTCCACCACTTAAAATATTGTTACTTATCTTTTTGCAGACTGTAGGAAGTCAAGTACAGGTGAAAATTGTCAAGAACAAGCTAGCTCCTCCATTTAGAACCGCTCAGTTTGAGTTGGAATTTGGCAAGGGGATATGCCGCATCTCTGAGATCATTGATTTAGGATTAAAACACAAGTTCATCACTAAGGCTGGGGCCATGTACACTTTGAATGATCGAAGCTTTCGTGGCAAGGAAGCTTTAAAAGGATTCCTGAATGGAAATGTCATTGAATGTGATGAACTTATGATGAAACTCAGGGAGAAGCTCCTTGTCGAGACAGAAAAGGGGTCGGATAAAGATGCTGCGGATGGAGAAACTTCCGAAGAAATTATCTCAGCTGAAACTACCGATGAAGAAGCAGCTACAGCAGTTGGAGCATAAGTCTGTATGTAGAGGTTTCCCACTGTAATGCCTCGATGGCTTTGCCTGCCAGATTTTATCTACAGCTGATTCTTCTGATCATTTGGTAGTTGCGGTGCTCATCGGTCAGACCCTGCTCAATTGCTGAAGGTACCTTTTGGCTTGCCGCAGCTCCAGCGTTACTGTCTTAATTCGCGAAATTCATGGCCTTGTAAGTTGTATGGATGCTGGAAAAAAAGTTATATTGGTGTAGGTGTATCATATTGTCATGGGTTGTGTGATTGGTCAAAGTTTTGGGGGCTGGAAAGGAGTTGACCATCTGAATGCAATTCAAGTTTAATTTAAGGCTTTGTATTCTTGGTGAAAAGTGAAAAATCAATGATTTGAAAAATATTTTTCAAAAAATAATTGTTTGTATCACTTTAGTTAATGAAAAACATTTTCATTATTAATTACGATTTTATGTCTAAATATTTTTCTTAACAATAAAAATATCTTTCGTTCATTTATTTTACAATCGATATAAATGATTAGTATTAGGAAAAAAAAATTTGGGCTTACTTCTTGAAATCATCTCATCGTATAAATTATCAGAAAAAAGAGTGCCATACGATTTCATTAGAAAAGCAGCACCTTAATACAAATGAAAAAGATTGACACATGTTAAAAAGTATTCAATTACGTTTATCTATGAGGTTTCTATACTATTTATACAATTGTGAACTTGCTTCACGGTCACGGTTTAAATGATCTTTATATATTTGTAAACTCTATTAAGTTTAAATTTGTGGATTTGATTTTTTAACATGATCGTATTTGCAATTGAGAGAGTTTAGGTATGTCATAAGAATATCAATATCGAGGTTAATGAAACCTAGGGAAAATCTCAGTTTTCACAAAAGGTGGTTCGGATTGGACAAGAAGATGCCAAGTTAGTCTCGTATAAGGACCCGTAATGAGGTTGATTCCTCAAAAGAAAGCGCGTAGTGGATTTGTTTTAAACAAGGGTATGAATAACCAACTTAATGTCAAATGAGGCCTTGAGTTATCAATTGGCCAAATCTTCGCTGGCTGGTTTACACACGCTGTTCACATGCTTATTTGCTGGACCATCGTAAAGGGCAATTTCGTTAGAAAACCTTTTTGCTTTGCTTCAAATTTGAACAAGTGATTTTTGCGGACTTGACGACGAGGATTCTTTTTTTTTTTGTGTGTTTTCCACATTTCATACTGCAGCTAACCATTTTAAATAATGGATTTTCATTCCATTGTATGTTATGTCTGACTCCTGAGTACAAGGCCAATCAAGAGCAAGTTCTCAGCAATTCGCTCAAAATTTGCTCAGGCGATCAAGGGCATAGGCCATTTTTCGTGACCGTTCTCTACTTTCTGTTTCCATCAATATCACAACATAAATTTTCACGTGTCATTTATAGTTGTAGCCGAGAACCATTTGGGCTTTGGTAAATTTGGGAACCCTCCGAGAACCCTCGCTTCAATTGGGGACTTTCTTCAATTTGGATAAAAGTAGAAAATCCCAGACAATTGCCTCAGAAGTTGCTGCGAATCGCATGCGGAAGTCGGCCGGCAAGATTTGGCAATCAATGGGCTTGACTTATTCAAGACTAAGTTAACTATTTCTGCTTTTGATATTAAAATGTTCCTATTTCGAGCTTTTTTTTAGGGGTAAGCATGATTTCATGATAGCACTAAAAACTTGAGAACCATATCGATAGAAACTGGGCAGGTTTCAAGTTCTAGGAAATGTAATGTAGGTTTTAGTTTTCATATTTTTCTTATTTCATGTCTTCGCGATCCTTGGGTATTCCATGATATCAAATTATGTAAAATGTGAGTCTTTGAAATTTCACTATCTTTATTGAGATAAGAAACTTATGAAACCACTATTGAACTTCTATTTCCAGCGATTTCCATATTTGAGACTTTTAGGGCGCGTTTGGCAACTTGCCAAATAATGTTCGATTCTCTTCTTTTGTTTTTGAAAATAGATTTGGAATAGAAATCAGTTTAGTAAATTTTTTGTTTTTAGAAACAAATTTGTTCTCGAGAATAGATTAGAAACAGAATCAAGGAGTAAAAAAAAATTGATTCTTATTCTTGGGAACAATTCCAAAATCGAGTCAATCAAAATTTCTTGTTTCTTATTTCTCTTATTCTTTTCTTCTTGTTTTTCTTCCTTCTCTCTTCTTCTTCCACTGCTATTGTTGTTAGCCACCGTCGCCACCGCTGCCGATCGCCAACGACCGATTGAGCGAGGTTCGATGAGCTTGCCAAGCCAGGGTGAGGTCTAGTGAGCTTGCCCAACCACCAATGAGCTCACCGGTGGCTTAGCTGAGCCATGGTTGGGCGAGCTGGGCCTCGCCAAATCTGGGTGAGGCACCTTGCCTAACCAAGGCTTGGCCGAGCCTCGTCTAGTTATTGGCGAGGCTTGGCCGATGAGGCGTAGCCTCGTCGGGGGCTGACGACGCTCCGACGAGGTTGCCGACCCTCATCTGGTCGATTGCTGGTCATCCCAAGGCTGGCGATTGGCCAAAGCTTGAGGAAGAAGAGAAAGAAAAGAAAAGAAAAAAAGAAAATTATTAAAGAATTAAAAAGAAAATGATTTGAATTACAAATTTTAAGAACGATACTAAACTCAATTCTATTTCGGGAATATAAATTTTGGATGATTACCAAACATATTAAAATGCTTAGAAATTGTTCCCGAGAGAAAAATAAAATAAAAAATTATTTCTGATCAGTAATTATTCTTGAAAATAGAATGGTTACCAGTGTCCTTATTTTGTTAATAGTTCATAATTCTCGTGTGTTTAAATATAAATTGTAATAAGTAAATTATATCAAATAATGGTTATTAGAATCGTTTAATTAACAGTAAAAGTAAAACCTTAGTACACCCCGAAACTTATGATATGGTAAGTTTCAAGCTTTTGGGTATATAGGATAGGTTTCACGTTCCAAAAATTAAGAAACATATACTGATGGGTGATTTGTTGGTTCCAAGTTCCACTTGGAACCGCTCATCCCTATATTTTTATATACTAAAGTTCGTTTGTTTTAGGATTAATATCACGAAAAACCCCAAATTGTGACACTTGTGACAAATCTTTTATAAATTAATTTTTTGACTAAAAAAAATTCTAAACTTGTATAATTGTGATAAATTTGCCCTTTAAAGTTTCTGTTATATTAGTTTAATGGCACCAAAAAATCACAAACCGATACACCTATCATCTGCCATGTATTATTCAATTTAGCAATTTGACGGTAAAATTTAATAGAAATTATTGGAGGGTTAATTTGTGACATATGTACCATACTAAAGTTTTTGGTAATAAAAAAATTAGTTTATGGAAAATTTTTTACATGTTCACTAATTTAGGATTTTTGGTAATCAACAATTAATTTAGGGTAAATTAATTATAAATGTGTTAGTTTGATATTTTTCATGGTATTAACCCTTTGTTTTACTAAAAATGAATGACTTGAAAAACATATTCTTAAAAATCATCGTTCGAATCACTTAAAATAATTAGCTCAATAACATTATAAGTCTAAATATTTTTGCGAATGATTCTGCTTATTTATTTTTGTGAGTGATGCAACCACATTCAAGAAAATATCCCCACTCGGTGCCTGAGATTTTCCAATTAAACCTAAGAACAAAGCCCAGCGTTACAAAAGGACAAGATTATCGCCGTAGTGTTGACTTCGGACGGACGAGACTCGTGATTCAGTTGACCAAAATCCTCGTAAGTCGTTTCTACCCTCCTCCCCTCCTTCGTCGGAGCTGATGATTCCGATTTCGATGACGAATGCTTGTTGCTCGATGCCCATGCAATCTCCAGCGTTCAATCCCGTCCACCTCCCGCCGCCGCCGCCGCCGCCGCTCTCGATTCCTTCTCCGTTCAAGAACCGCCGTTCGTCGGAGATCTTCCTGACCCGGTCCCCGGCGAGCAACCCCAAGTTCGCAGCGACGCTGAGGATGTCTCAGTCCACTCAAAACCCAGGTACCTTCGGCTCTTCCCTAAGAGCTTCGTTCGGCGTTCGGGCGTGCTAGTATCTGCGCATGCTCATCGCGCGGGTCGTCTCGTTTTGAATCTCTTATTGCTCGAGTGGCGATACTCGTCGGTGGGAGATGGGTTGCTCCTGATTCTCGTTCGTGTCGCTGTTTAGGAGTGAACTCTGTTTATGCATGACTGATATCATTCGGGTCATTTTGGCTAGTGCTACAACTCGTGTGGGGGGAAGTGCGCAATGGTTGATTGGGGGAGATGCTTCATTCTCAATTATGTCAGCATCTAGTGCTGCAGTTTTTAACTTTACGGTCCATACTCTGCTCGTGCATATGGTGAGCGGTGGTGTTAATTCGTTAAGTTTTCTCTGTTCAGTTGTTCAGCAGCAGAGAGTCGTGATACCGAACAAGCATGGGGAGAAACTGGTGGGGCTGTTGCATGAGACTGGATCTTCGGAGATGGTGATCCTCTGTCACGGGTTCCGGTCTAGCAAGGTGCAGTGATTTATATAATTTGGAAAATGGCAGAAATGAGAGTATGTATAAGCCGTGACATTGTTTGCTACCGCAATATGGCAGACTTCCTTTCTCCGGTAAAATTGACAGTTCTGCAAGCGAGCTTTAACTTTTTCTTTCTGCCTGTTGTCCAGGAAAAAAACACGATGGTGAATCTTGCTGCTGCTTTGGAGAAGGAGGGTATTAGTGCTTTCCGCTTTGACTTTGCTGGAAATGGGTATGCTGAAATAGACTCGTCAAATGTAGATATCATTTTGCCACTAAGTCCATTTGTGTGAGGAGGGAGGGATGGAGAGAGAGCAGGAAAGAGTATTTAAGAAATATTGCTGGTTTCAGTAGGCACCGTGCTTAGAGTCATAGCGGAAACAACGCTGTCAATTTGGGCATTTTAGCAGTTCAAAGATTTAGTTCAGCTAAATGCTGATTTTGGTCTTTAGAGGTAAATTTTAGTAGCAATTTGTCTGTTGTTCCTTCTCTCAAACTTGGATTGCTTGACTGCTATTTTAAATATCCTTTTAGGTATCTCTTTTGTTTTGATTTCCCTCCTCTTGTTGACTCATTTAGCTATTGAAAAATCAAACCACACCTTCCCTGATTGGTCTTGTCAATATTCTCCTTTTCAGGTCATTGTTAATAGAAACCTCTTTATCATCAGCAATCCCATTCAAATCGTGGTTGTCTTACCAGCTGTGAATATTTGCCCAATTTAACACGGTGGGTGATGTGTCTATGATATATAATTTGGGCATTATGAGGTCGTAGTTGTACCTTCTGGCCCAGGCGAAAGTGCGGGTACTAAGAGACTGATCATTTCAGTGGTCTTGACATTTTATTAAACCAAGGCATCATGAGGGCTCTTACCTCACATGGAAATATGACGGGGACAAGGTCTTTTTGTAGCTTTTGTTGCATGCTTTAGGTCATCCACTCTTTGAACGGTTGCTTCATTAGGACTCATGCTCGATCCTGAGAGCATAATCATTATTGATGGCTTATAATTATGTCTAAGGCGATTGATTTGATCTTGGTGTAAGTTTTTAGAACTGGACACAAGTTAGACAGTAAAGCAGTTCTCGCTTCTAAGAATCCTTTTCTTTTGCCTTAACACTCATAAAATTTATGCTTTCTAGAGAGAGTGAAGGTACGTTTGAATACGGTAACTACTGGAGAGAAGCTGATGATCTTCGTGCTGTTATTGAGCACTTCAATGGAGCTAATCGGGTGACCAGTGCAATTGTGGGGCATAGCAAAGGTTTGTGAAATCACAAACAGTTTCTTGAATCTTTCTGTTTTGGGGGAGGGAATAGCTTATACATAGTTTGGATCAATTTGCACTTGCTTCTGCCTGCTGTTATATTAAAAAAAAATACATTGATGCCTGCCAAATGCCTGGGGACATATGTGAAATCTGCAGAATAGATAACAGCCCAAATCTTTTCACTTTGCAAATTAGTTGGTGTCACTCTACTTAAGTTGATTGATCTTGTAACGTTGTTGCAGGAGGCGGTGTAGTTCTTCTTTATGCTTCTAAGTATAATGATATACATACTGTTGTCAATGTCTCTGGCCGTTATGATTTGAAGGGGGGAATTGAAGAGCGCTTGGGCAAAGATTTCATGCAAAGAATTAAGGAGGATGGATTCGTTGATGTTATGAATAAATCAGGTATTCATTCATCAAATACTTGCAGCTTCTACATTTGTTTCTTTTTCTGAAGGAAACAAGTGGTGCTCTTTCTTTCTAGGAGTTTTTACCTTATTTGCATTTCAATTTGGTATGCGCAACGAAGAGGGGAAAGTGGAACACTACGTTTTTGAATGTGGTACAAAGAAGGTAGGCCTCTTAGGAACGCTTTTCCATAATGAAATTCGTACACTCGGATGTGGAACATTTTTAAAGCTCGAACTTGAGTAAATTAAATATGTTATGTGTTTAGAGCACATTTAATGGATTGGTATCTTCCCTTTACAGTTAAATCATATATAGTATGTATTAAGAGCAGGTCAAATCATATGCAGTATGTAATTGGTGCCTTATCTTCCTTTATTTCACCTAGGATGCTCAGAATGCCAAATCTAGCATTCCAGGACGCTGGTGAACCATGAATTGGAATGCACATAAACTTTGCCGACCACTGCTATTTGAGCGAATTCTGGGAACCCTGGTTTTTCAAACAGAGGATGGGGTCTAGCTTTGTTGGTTCTTTCATCGTTACCTTTGTCAAGAAGTGACTTGAATGGCAATTATTTTCCCTTTGGAAAATTGTAATTCTTAATTTTGTCGATAGAGAAATCTAAATATGAACTTGGCTATCTGCTGGTAAGTTCGTGCACGACAATTTCATCCTTGAAGTTATGTGGGCGCAAGGAATTGTCACAGATTCTTCTAAGTTCTATTCTGCATTTTGCAGGAACTATTATTTATCATGTGACATATGAAGGTCTGATGGATCGCTTAAATACCAATATGCACGAAGCATGTCTTCAGATCGACAAAAATTGCAGGTATTATTTTCTAGATGGTACATGACGTAGTGCTGCTATTGTGATAACTGTCTTGTGATATTTATTGATCTCTAAAGATGATTTCTAGTGAATCCGTGCAATGAGTTCATCCCATTAGGACAAAGAAATACCTTAATCCTGTGTAGATGTAGATGAATCCTCTCATTTTTATTTCGTAACTGAGAGCCATTATAGGTTGTTAAGAGACTACTTTCAGTCCTTACTGTCCTGTCCCATTGGTCGAGGCTGGCTTTGACAGGGATTCCCTTTGTGCACGAGAACATAAAGATAAAAAAACACTCTAGCTATTTTTAAGCGTTTTTGTTTAAGTTTCAAAGCTCTGCCACGGGGGATGGTAGACAAATATGTCCTAAGTATGTTTCCTATTCCAGCTTGTTTATAACCCGAAAAAAAGGAGTTTATTTTCTGCTATACGTGATTACTGAAACTTTGATACAGGGTTTTGACAGTTCATGGATCTGCTGATGAAGTTGTCCCAGCATCAGACGCCCTAGAGTTTGCAAAAATCATATCAAACCACAAGCTGCAGATTATAGAAGGAGCAGATCATCGATATACCTTGCATCAGGCAGAGTTGGCCTCTATCGTATCGAGTTTCATGAAGAAAGCATTGGAGGAGGACAGAGAGAAATCCAGCCAGTAGCGAGGTACACCCTCGTGCCTGATTGTTGGAGAGGATCTTTGCGCGCATTACGAACTAGATAGTAAACTCACTCCTGTAGGATGCTTTCAACTTATTCCTGACTATCAACTTAGGTGTGTAGGTACCAGGCAAAATGGTTTGGGATGCAACCGAAGATGGCCAAATATGAGCGCACTATTGGAAGTTAAGATTCCTTTGTCCTGTTGAGAATCGTGGTGCGAGCATTAATTGTACTAGGAATTGTCCATTCTTATAATGATGATTTGTCTCAATTTAAACTGATAACTTGAAACTATTAAGGATTGTCTTAGCTTAGCTATGCAAGCCTTTTCTTTTTCCACGTTTCAGTCTAATCCAGTGTAGTCTTAGGTTTTGCAAAAGCAGTTACGTAATGGTGACAATGTTGTATCAAAGGTAGTCTGCGGAAGGCCCATATCAGTTAGTAAGTACTCTCATTATGTTAAAATTGAAAAGATTTGCTGTTGCAGCCAAAGCATTTGAGAAATGCATCAACTTAAAATGGTATGTCATTGCATCTAGTGTGAAATACACGCTTGAGGTACTTATGTTGGATTCCAGCTTGCACATCTACTGTGTCATCTGCCAATATCATGCACATCAGCGACACGAGTTTATGACACACATGACTTAGCTACATCGATGTGTTACCTCATATGTGCATCTACAAAGGCTTAATTTCATGAATCCCTACAATAATCTGTACTTGTGAACACTCTTGCGGCTGAGTTTCAAGTTATCTACTACAATTTCGTAGACCTAATGACAAAATTAGCTAAAATTGCTAGAGGGCTGTTTTTTGAGGTGAGAGAGCCAATGCGCAGTTTCTTCTGCAAATGCTCTCATTAATGATAAGTAAAATTTCAAATAAGGGCATAAAGTGTTATGATTTTTTCAAATAAAGGCTCAAAATGGACCTTGTGTCAAATAAGGGTTTGAAGTGGCCATGATTATTTTAAATAAGAGCCTAAAGTGATCATATTATTTCAAATAAGAGCCTTACCTCGCTAGTCGTCGGTCAATTAAATATTTGCATCAGTCAAGGGCGTTTTTGTCCAATTACACTTTTAATTTTAAATTATTTATTTTTATTTTTTTTCTTCACTTTTTTTTTTTCCCTTTCCGACGCCGTTGGTGAGGGCTCGGTGACCCTTGCCGGCCGCTAGTAAGGGTTGGCTAGGGCTTGGCCACCTTCATCGGTCGTTGGTAAGGGCTGGCCAGGGCCTACAAGCCCTCGCAAGTCGTGAGAGAGGCCACCCTTGCCAAATCTAGCAAGGATCTTGGGGTTGACGAGGGCTTAGTGACGCTTGCTGGTCGCTGGCAAGACCCTCACCTAGATCTAGTGAGGGTTGGCCTTGCCCATGGCTGCGAGGGCGACCTCCCTAAAGCGAGGGTTGTCTCGCCTAGGCAAAGCCTTCCCTTGTCAAATCAAGCGAGGGTGACTCTCGTTGAGCCCTTTCCAGCATTGCCGGTGGTCGGCCAGCCATCGAGGAAGATGAAAGAAAAGCCACAAAAAGGAAAAAAGAAAGAAAAAGGAAAAAAATTTAAAATAAAGATAAATGACTAAAATACCATTGACCAGTCGGAAAGTCAAACCTTTATTTGAAACATGCATGGTCACTTTTAGGCCATCATTTTAAACAAGATCCACTTCATATTCTTATTTGAGAAAATGATGACATTTTAAATCCTTATTTGAAACAAAGTCTATTTTAGGTTCTTATTTAATAAAATAAAGGTACTTCAAATCCTTATTTGGAATTTTCCCTAAAAGATATGCACTTTATTGATGTGAGCGACTGCAATGGCATCTTGAACCACCTAATGTTGTCTCATAAGCCACCACAGGACCAATCTCTTCTATCAAGTCTCTCGTGTCACCATGTTCACTTCGAGAGATTGTTGATCGGTGCAACGGCGTCTCGATCGTTGATGTTCTATCACTGTCATTAGTTGTGACGAATGCTGTGTGGTTTTCGCAAGACACATGCACCTTACATGTCATGTTAGAAAGGCTCCTTAGATCGAAAATGGTTCGTGACCTGCTGACCGAGGAGTCCGCTTCCGACCATAAGTAGGGTTGCTTGGATGATTTGCAAGGATGGAATTCGAGGGAGTGATCGAGTGACGCGAGGCGAGGCAAGCTCTTGCCACTAGCCGATCGGTGGAGCAAAAGAAAGGAGGGAGGAGTGAAAAAAAAAAGAGAAAGGAAAAAATGAAAAAAGAAAAAAAAAAGAAAAAAAAAGAAGAAAAAAAAATTCAAAAACATAAAATATTATTAAAAATTATTTGCCAGCGGCCGACGTCCACGTCTGTGTTGACCGGTCAAATTTGGCCAAGTAAACTGAATTTGCATAATTATAAAAGGTTTAGGAAAGTATATAATTGAATTGAAAAAATTCAACAGGTGCGGGAGTTTTTTGGTAATTTTCCTTGGAATTAGAAGCAAAATAAATAAGCTAACTCTTCGTCAAATCTCTATTCTTCATTGTAGTGAAGTTGTGACTAAACCAAATATTCATGTGCAAGCAACATATCGTCGGACTCCTAATCTAGCAAGGGTAGCCGGCTCCTCCATTTAGAACTCCTCGGTTAGAGTTGGGATTTGGCAAGGGGATATGCCCGATCTCCGACATCGTTGATTTAGGATTAAAACACGAGTTCATCACTAAGGCCGGCGCCATGTACAATTTGAATGATCTAAGTTTTCGTGGCAAGGAAGCTTTACAAGGGATTCCTGAATGGAAATGACATTGAACGCCAAGAACTTATGATGAAACTTAAGGAGAAGCTTCTCATCGCGACGGAAAAAGAAATCAAATAAGGAGGCCATGGACAACGATGCTTCTGAAGAAATTATCCTAGCTGACACTACCGATGAAGAAGCCGATCCTGCTGTTGGAGCATAAGTGATTTTCTATGTAGAGATCTCTTAGCCTGATTGTGGCGAGCAAGCTCTAAGTCTAGTTGATACTCTCATAGGCAGCGTAAGTAAGGTGCTTCTTATGGGTCTTAAAGTCAACGCTTTAGAATTTTTCGTAATGGCTGTTTTCTCCCTTTTTCCAAGTTCAGGGGTTACTTTGTGGACCTCTTTTTCGTTTCAATTGGCTTTTGCTGGATGCACTTTAGATGAGCATATCTATTGGAAAGAAATCTCTTACCGCTTTTTTGCACCTAGTGAAAGGAGTGCACGGGCATGTAAATGCGTTTGGGTGCATATACAAGATTGATGAGCCACAGTTAAATGTCAGGTGGCTGCTCGTCCCCAAATGTGAACTCAATGGTAAGATGGGTGATGCACACATGGCAATGCAAGATGGATTGATGAGCCAGACACTTTGCAAACTTATCATTCTCTATCACAATCACAGATCATATTGATCTTTTTAAATCAGGTATAGTCTTTAAATATCCTAACTGGCTCATAATTGCTGGGGTTTATCTCCTTATTTATGTAGGCCAATGTTATCTTTTCTTTGCATGTGTCACTGTTAAAATTTTTTATAATCACCATGTAGTTGCCAATGGGTCATGAAATTTTTTGTTCTTGAGCTTGTTAGAGCTTCAATTTATTATTAGGCTTGAAGGTTTAGCCATTAGAATTTGAGATGGACTGCAACTTTGTATGATTAGAGCACTCAATTAGATGTGGTCAGGCTGATAAAAGGTATTCAGCAGATACCTACACCGACTTCAATTTGCAGGTGATCTCTTCCCCCTTCTTTATAAGCCCTATTTTCCGAATATGTAGGCGCATCGAGGCATAGAACCACCACAAGTAACTTCACTGGGACCACTATATCCTCCAAAAGTGGACAGCTTTGATCTCACCTGAATTGATGTGAAGCAAATGGGTTCAGAGAACTTATTGAACTAACATCAATATGTCCCGGCAAATATGCATGGTAATTGTAACAAAGATAAAAAATAAGGCATACTCATCTAAAATCAACTGGAGTTGAACACTTATGTCATCTGGAAAATCTCAGTCGGTGTGGGTATCAGCTAAACATCTTTTATCAGCCTGACCGCTTTTAATTAATTGCTCCAATCAAACAAGATCGCACTCCCACTCAAATTCTAATAGCATAACCTCAAGCCTAATAATAAATTGAAGCTCTAACAAGCACAAGAACAAAAAATTTCATAACCCATTGACAACTATACGGTGACTACATATACTTTTAACACCGGCACATGCAAAGAAAAGAAAACATTAGCTTACATAAAAAAGACAATAAACCCCCAGCAATTATAAACCAGTTAGTATATCTAAAGATTATACCTGATTTAAAAAGATCAATATAGTCTGTGATTGTGATAGAGAATGACTAAGTTTGCGAAGCGCCTGACTCATCAATCTAGCTTGCATTGCCATGTGTGCATCACCCATCTCACCATCGAGTTCTCCTTTGGGGACAAGAGCAGCCACCTGACATTTAATTGTGGCTCATCAATCTTGTATATGCACTCAAATATAAACACGTGCCTGTGCAACCCTACACTCAGTGCAAAAAAGCAGCAAGAGAATTCTTTCCAACAGACATGCTCATCTTAAATGCATCCAGCAAAAGCCAATTGAAACAAAAAAAGAGGTCCTCAAAGTAACCCGTTGAACTTGGAAAAAGAGAGAAAACAGTCATTACGAGAAATTCTAAAGCATTGACGTTGAGACCCATAAGAACCACATTACTTACACTATTAACAACAACGACATCCACAGAACCACTTCTTATGAGAGTATCAACTAGACTTAGAGCTTGCTTGCCACAATCTGGCTGAGAAAGTAGCAAGTTTTCAGTCTTTACACCGATGGCCTCCGCAAGTGCTGGATTGAGAGCATGCTCAGCATCAACAGTGACCTAAGCAATTCAATAAGCAGAAGCTTTAACATGTAAAAGATATTAAACAAATGAAAGCGAGTCTAGACAAAATTAGGGAGGAAGCCTAACACACTTCTTTACGACCCAAAAACGCAAAAATAGCTCATTCTTGTTGGACTCTTATAAAATAGGAAGCATCTTTTACTGTATCAGCACATGTTGTTCAACTGGACAAGAAGATGCTGAGATAGCCATTCACCATAATATTGGTCAAAGATATTGAAAAATCAACTTACTGTTGGATGTCTTGTCCTTCGCCACACACCTTCATTGAATCTTATGCTCCAAGATGAGTTGCTGTTCAAAGTGTCCTCTCTTGACACGGGCAGTTTGGAATTTCAAAAAGAAGACATGCTTCCAATACAACAAAAGAACTGTATGCTACAAGAAACTGAAACCGCAGAACGGTGGACACATATCTTACAGCATCGATGCACATCTACATTGATCTACTTGAGAAACTTTACGAAAGCATCCGAAAACAAAAGACACTATTTACCTCCTAGTTTTTGAGCTTTGGCAATTACGTGTAATGCCAGAGTTTTTTTTTTCCAGAAGCCTCAGGAGCATATATCTCCACAACATGCCCCTAAAGAACTCAAATACCGTATCTTTTGTGAGTCGGAGGGCCTACCTGTAGCAAACAGACGTGCATCATAAATAGCTACTTTCAACATCAAATACATCAATTCCGTAATTAATGAAAAACTGAATAAGTGGCTATGTGTCGATACCTTTGGAAATCCACCAGTACCGAGACCTACATCCAGAACAAAGGAGGAAGTGATCTGTTCCAGAGCTTGTTGAAGGGAGATCGGCCGAGCCACATAATCAATCCCTTTCCGAAGGAGGAAGTGATCTGTTCCAGAGCTTGTTGAAGGGCCAACTCCTTCTTAGACAGATTTTCGTCATTAGAGTCGCTACCGTCAGATTTCGATTTTCTCCTACCTTCACAACAGATAAAAAATTATATTTCTCTTTACAGCTAAATCGAATAGATATCACACAATCCCTCACCCCCACCCTCCCCCGGGCGCAAAAAAAAAAAAAAAAAAAAAAAAAAAAAAATCTTTTTCCTTCAAAAGAAATCTGTCCTCTAGAGAATATGCATAACTGATCGAAACGGGCATGCATGCATTTAGCATTTGCACATGATGGAAGGTAATGTAGGGACAGGAATACTGCAGTAGGCTCGCAACCAAAGGACAAACCATATCCCTTATAAACAAGCTATTCCTCAGCTTGTTCACATTGTCAAAGGACCAACATTTAGAACTCAAACCATGTGACGAGGTTCGTGAAGCTAACTTTTGGATGAAAAGTTACAAAACTAGGAATACGACCCCAACGCCCCCGCCGGTGGAGATTAGGGCGGAAGCGAGGAGAAGGAGGAGCGGTGGCACGTCTGGACGGCGGAGCATCTAGTGCGGACGTGCCATCACAGCAGAAGCCGAGGAGGGAGAGAGAGAGAGAGAGAGAGAGAGAGAGAGAGAGAGGTACGGAGGGAATGAATATAGGATTTGTGTCTCGGCGAGTGAGAGCAAGTTTTCGGTTTTCCCTCGCTTCTCAACTCAGTTATTTTTTTCTGCATGTTTTGCTGATTTGGTTTTTCAATTATTCTAGTCTTTAAGAGTTAGTGGAGTCATGTTTAGCTAATTTGTGTGTTAGTTGTCCTAATTTTTAAGAGTTAGTGGAGTAAGTGCTTTATGCAGAATATGAGTAGTTATGAGTTATATTTTATTGGTGTTTATGTTATGTATTTGTCTTTATAAAAGACTTCGAGGTTTTGAATGAAAAAGAAGAGGTTTTAGCCTCATCTCTCCTCCCCTTCAGCTGTTTTAGGGTGGTATTAGAGCCTGTGAGAAGAGTGAGAGGGTTTTAAAAAGATAAAGAAGGTTTAGAGATGTGAGATACCTTCGTGAGATAATTGCAACAGCAACATTTCCAATGGCCATCGATAATTTTGTTTAACCAGCAATTCCACGCTTTGATGGTCACTGTGGCCATTGGAGTATGCTAATGGAGAATTTTTTACGGTCAAATGAGTATTGATTAGTCGTCGAATTTGGAATTCAAGAGCCACCAGCAGGCATGGCTTTGACAGATCTCTAGAAAGCATAATTGGAAGCTAGAAAGCTGAAGGACCTTAAGGCAAAAAATTACCTCTTTCAGGCTATTGATCGTCTTATCTTGGAAACTATTCTTTGCAAAGAAACCTCCAAGGATATTTGGGATTCTATGAAGAATAAATATCAAGGCTCTGTTAGGGTGAAGCGTGCATAGCTTCAAGTCTTGAGAAAAGATTTTGAAACACTAGTGATGAATGATGGAGAATCTGTCACCAACTATTGTGCCAGAACAATGGAAATCAGCAACAAGATGCAATTCCATGGTGAGAAGATAGATGACGTCACCATTGTGGAGAAAATTTTGCGTTCCCTGACGCCAAAGTTTAATTATGTTGTCTGCTTAATTGAAGAGTCGAAAAACATAGATGCGCTCCCTCTTGATGAATTGCAAAGCTCCTTATTGGTTCATGAACATAAGATAAACGAAAGTTCAACAGTAGAGGAGCAAGCGTTGAAGGCTTCTACCGATACTCATTCCGACAATTTCATAGGAAGGGGTAGAGGTAGAGGTAGAGGTAGAGGAAGGGGAGATTGAGGGAATAGAGATGTTAGCAGGAATTTCAAAGCCAATAATGACCAATTTCAAGGCAAAGGCAGATGACGGGTTCCTAACAAATCCAAAGTAGAGTGCTTTAGATGTAATAAATTTGGTCATTATGCATTTGAATGTTATACTAGGTTGCCTAATAATAAAGAAAAGGTAGATAGTTCAAATTTTGTTGAAGAAAAGGAAGCAGAAACGTTGTTGATGGCTGTTTAAGATGAAAAAAAGCCCAAGTCAAATATTTGATATGTGGATACAAGCTGCAGTAACCACATGAGTGGAAGTAAGTCTTCTTTTTTCTTATCTAAATGAAGATTTTCATTCCACTGTGAGTTTTGGGGATTATTCTACTATGAAAGTGATGGGAAAATGTGATATTAAGATAAGAACCAAGAATGGTTTTGTGGAAATGATCTCTAATGTGTTGTATGTTCTTGACCTGGAAAGTAACCTATTGAGTGCTGGTTAATTACAAGAAAAGGGTTATGTTATCACCATTAAGAAGGGTGCTTGTGAAATTTATGATTATGTTAGAGGTGCTATTGCAGTTGTTCCTATGAGTTCAAACATATTGTTTCCATTAAAGATTGAAAATATTCAATCTTGTTTGATGGCTGAAAAGAAAGATCCCTCATGGCTGTGACATTTTCGCTATGGTCACTTGAGTTTGGTGGATTGAAGACCCTCCAACAGAAAAACATGGTGACAGGTCTTCCTCAAATTACTACTCATTCCCAAGTCTACGAAGAATGTGTTGTTAGCAAACAACATCGTTTGCAATTTTCAAAAGAGAAGTCATGGAGAGCAAATGGTGTTTTGCAGTTGGTGCATTTGGACATTTGTGGTCCTATAAACCCATCTTTTAATGGATGTAAAAGATACTTAATTACCTTCATTGATGATTTTTTTCCAGAAAAACCTGAGTTTATTTTTAACAGGAAAATCAAAAGCTTTCTCCACATTTAAAAGCTTCAAAGCTCGTGTGGAAAATGAAGTGGGAAAGACCATTTAGACCCTTCGAACAGATCGTGGTGGCGAATATTGCTCAAAAGAATTTGAAGTTTTTTTGTGCAGAGCATGACATTCGAAGAGAGCTTACAGTCGCATATACACAACAACAAAATGGTGTATCTGAGAGGAAAAATAGAACCATTCTCAACATGGTGAGAAGCTTATTGGCAAGAGGAAGAGTTCTAAAGACTTTTTGGGCAGAAGCAGTAAATTAGAGCATTCATGTTTTGAACAAAAATCCAACTTTTGCTGTTCAAAATATGACACCAGAAGAGACTTGGAGTGGGAGAAGATCGACTCTAGATCACTTCAGAATCTTTGGATGCATTGCATATGCCCATGTCCCAAATGAGAAAAGGAAGAAACTTGATGATAAGGCTGAAAAATGTGTCTTTCTTGGTGTAAGTGAAGCATCCAAAGAATATAAATTATTCAATCCACTAACAAAGAAGATTGTGACTAGCAGGGATGTTTTTAATGATGAGAACACTTGGAATTGGAATAGGCAATAGCCTACCCAAGTCCTTTATGACAATGATGCTGAACAGGAGTAGACTTCAGCATGTTGTATGCCCAAAAATCCATCAAATACGACTTCTACAGTTATTGGAATTTCACCAATAATCATTGAAGTTAATGAATAAGAAGCTCAATCTCTTCGCCGTGTTAGAAAAAGGCCTGCTTGGATGGAAGATTATGAGCTAACTGGAATGGAGATTAAATTACTCACTTTGCTTTATTTTCAAATTATGACCCTACAACTTTTGAGAGTGTTGTCAAAGAAGAAAATTGGTGAAAGGCGATGGATGATGAAATTAATGCCATTGAAAGAAATGATACTTGGGAGCTATTTAATCTTCTGAATGGACACAAAACCATTGGTGTAAAGTGAGTTTTTAAAACAAAACTGAAAGAAAATGGTGAAGTTGACAAATACAAAGCACGTTTGATAGCCAAGGGATACAAGTAGCAATACGGGATCGACTATACAGAGATTTTTTGTCCAGTTGCAAAGACATGACACAATCAGATTGGTGGTTGCATTGGTGGCATATAATTTTTGGCCTATTTTCTAGTTAGATGTCAAATCGGCATTCTTGCATGGGTACTTGGAGGAACAGGTATTTGTTGAACAACCCCTTGGTTATGTCAAGATTAAAAACGAGCATAAAGTTTATAGATTGAAGAAAGCTCTTTATGGGCTAAAACAAGCCCCTCGGGCTTGGTATAGTCATATTGAAGCTTATTTTCTTAAAGTCGGTTTTTCAAAATGTCCTTATGAGCATACACATTTTGTCAAGATTTGAGATAAAGGGAAAATGCTTGGTATAGTCGTATTGAAACTTATTTTCTTAAAGTCAGTTTTTCAAAATGTCCTTATGAGCATACACATTTTTTCAAGATTTGAGATAAAGGGAAAATGCTCATTGTCTGCTTGTATGTTGACAATTTTATATTTACTAGAAATTGTGATGCCATGTTTGAAGAATTCAAGGAATCTATGATAGATGAGTTTGAAATCTGATCTTGGTATGATGCATTATTTTCTTGGCATAGAAGTGGTACAATCGGGTGATATGATCTTTTTTTCTCAAAAGAAATATGTGGGAGAAATTTTGGACAGGTTTCAGATGAATGATTGTAATCCTGTAAACACTCCAGTTGAGTTTGGCTTAAAGCTATACAAAGATCATGAAGGGAGGAACGTTGACAACACACTTTACAAACAAATTGTGGGTAGTTTGATGTATCTAACTGCAACAAGACCAGACATAATGTATTATGTGAGTTTAATCAGTAGATATATAGAGAATCCTACAAAAATGCATTTGTTAGCTGCCAAGAGAATCCTTCGTTATTTGCAAGGAACTAGAGACTTGGGCTATTTTACAAGAAGGGTAAAAAGTACAATTTGTTGGGATTTACTGATAGTGATTATGTAGGAGATCAAGATGATAGGAGGAGTACTTTGGGTTATGCTTTTATGTTTGGGACATGTGCTATTTCGTGGTCATCCAAGAAGTAACCAATTGTCACATTGTTAAGTATAGAAGCTAAATTTGTTGCTGCAACTGCTTGTGCTTGTCAAGCTATTTGGCTAAGGAGAATTCTTGAGGAGTTGCAATTCAAGCAATCAAGAGCTACTAAAATTTTTTGTGACAACAACTAAACAATCAAACTCTCCAAGAATCCTGTGCTACATGGAAGAAGCAAGCACATTGATGTGAAGTTTTATTTCTTGAGAGATCTTAGCAATGATGGAATAATTGATCTAATCTAATGCAGGAGTGAAGATCAAATTGCTGATAAATTCACCAAGGCCCTCAAGATGGAGTCATTTGTGAAGCTTAGAAGGTTACTAGGTGTTTGCACGTTGAAAACAGTCAAGACTTTAAAATGAATATTAGCAAACATCAGTTTAAATGAGGGATTGTTGAAATAATAGTTATTTTTTCTGCATGTTTTGCTGATTTGGTTTTTCAGTTATTCTAGTCTTTAAGAGTTAGTGGAGTCATGTTTAGCTAATTTGTGTGTTAGTTGTCCTAATTTTAAGGAGTTAGTGGAGTAAGTGCTTTATGCAGAATATATGTAGTTTTGGGTCTTATTTTAATGGTGTTTTATGTTATGTATTTGTATTTGTAAAAGACTTTGAGGTTCTAAATGAAAAAGAAGAAGTTTTAGCCTCATCTCTCCTCCCTTTAGCTATTTTACAGGCGTTGTGTAGGTCGCCTCGCCGCTCGAGAGAAGGAGAGGGAGCCGAATTGCTACTCCATTTGGGCCAACGCGCTCGATCGGGCCAGCGCCATCGGTTGGGCTTAGTTGGAGGAAGGAAGGGAAAAAATATCTTTAAAATCTACAAAATAATTCAAATGGCTAACCCTACCCAAAATTTCCCGAATGCCGATGGCGATGCCGAGTGGAGTAATGTCTATGGAAATTCACTGAGCGTGCAAGTCAACACGAGCAGGCATCATTATCCTAGCGAAAAAATTGCCGGCTTGCTCGCCATGGCAACTTGAATTAATAATGATCCTTGACTTTATGGCCATCCTCTGAAATTTGGCATTTTCTCAACTTTACATCATGCTTCGACTGATTTTGTGATTTTTGTGCAAGATGTATGGGACTTCTCTTCTGTGATGCTAGTTTAGGATTGCAGGAGATTTATTTGCAGATGTGGCTTGGAGATAGGCGACGATTCAAGACGGATTATTTTTTAGCCATATTAGAAGTCAAAGGAGGGCTGCTGCTGGTGCAACGTTTATCTGAAGAATGGCAAAACGTTACTCTCTACACCTTCAAGGGTCAAATACCGAGCGAAGGGGACACCGTCAGATCTGGCGTTCTCTTGACTTAAAATACATGTCAATTATTGCGAGCATCTCGAAGGCAAACCTCCCGCTTTGAAAGGCTTCCTTTGGTCCTTTTCGATGGTGCCCTCTTCCGTCAGCTTCCTTTGGTCCTTTCCGAGCAAGCTGTCAATTTTTTACTAGGATAATGATATGTGTGCTCGCGTTGAATTGCACGCTCAATGGATATCCATTGACTTTACTCCACCCGGCATCGTCATCGGCCGGCCAAAAATTTCGAGTAGGTCGTACATTTGAATTATTTCGCAGATTTTAAGATATTTTTTCCCCTTCCTTCCTCCCTCTGACAAGGTTATCGTGATCTATCAAGTTCTTTTATGTCCTTTTAAGCTACGTTTGAAATTCTACTAAGGAACAATAGGACGTGTAATCTAAAGACTATCCATTATTTGGTGACCACAATAATAAAATCAAATATATTTATATCAAATTACATATATTATTTGATGTAAACGGCACCTAAAAGTTTACAAATGAGGCCGGTTAAAGATTACCTCCTTTTCGTCGTAGCATATACTGGCCAGCCAATTAGCTTATGACGCATTAGAGACGCAGTTAAACGTTAGAAGAAAGCCCAGCCTTATAAAGAGCAAGATTATCGTCGGAGCAGTGTCGACTTCGGACGGACGAGACTAGTGATTTCCATGCAGAGCGCAGCTGACTAAAAGCCTGGTAAGTCGTTTCTTCCCTCCCGCTACTTCCTCGGAGCTCATGATTCCGATTTCGATGTCAAATGCTTGTCGCTTGATGTCGATGCAATCTCCAGCGTTCGATCCCGTCCACCTGTCGCCGCCGCTCTCGATTCCTTCTCCGTCCAAGAATCGCCCCAAGTTCGCAGCGACGCTGAGGATGTCTCAGTCCACTCACAACCCAGGTAACTTCAGCTCGCTGGTGAGCTTCTTCGGCGTTCCGGCGTGCTAGTATCTGCGCATGCTCATCGCGCGGGTCGTCTCGTTTTGAATCTCTTATTGCTCGAGTGACGATACTCGTCGGTGGGAGATGGGTTACTCCTGATTCTCGATCGTGTCTCTGTTTAGGAGTGAACTCTGTTTAGGAGTGAACTCTGTTTAAGTATGACTGATACCCTTCAGGTCATTTTGGCTAGTGCTAGAACTCGTATGGGGGGAAGTGCGCAATGGTTGATTGGGGGAGATGCTTCATTCTCAATTATGTCAGCATATAGTGCTGAAGTTTTTTACTTTACGGTCCGTACTCTGCTCGTGCATATGGTGAGCGGTAGTGTTAACTCGTTAAGTTTTCTCTGTTCAGTTGTTCAGCAGCAGAGAGTCGTGATACCGAACAAGCATGGGGAGAAACTGGTGGGGCTGTTGCATGAGACTGGATCTTCGGAGATGGTGATCCTCTGTCACGCCTTCCGTTGTTCCAAGGTACAGTGATTTATATAATTTGGAAAATGGCAGAAATAAGTGTATGTATAAGCCGTGACATTGTTTGCTACTGCCATATGGCAGACTTCCTTTCTCCGGTAAAATTGACAGTTCTGCTAGTGAGCTTTAACTTTTTCTTTCTACCTGTTGTCCAGGAAAATAACACGATGGTGAATCTTGCTGCTGCTTTGGAGAAGGAGGGTATTAGTGCTTTCCGCTTTGACTTTGCTGGAAATGGGTATGCTGAAATATACTCGTCAAATGTAGATATCATTTTGCCGCTAAGTCCATTTATGTGAGGAGGAAGTGAGGGAGGGAGAGAGAGAAAGAAAGAAAGAGTCTTTACGAAATGTTGCCGGTTTCAGTAAACACCGTGCTTAGAGTCATAGCAGAAACAACGCTGTCAATTTGGGCATTTTGGCAGTTCAAAGATTTAGTTCAGCTAAATGCTGATTCTGGTCTTTAGTTGTAAATATTAGTAGCAATTTGTCTGTTGTTCCTTCTCCCAAACTTGGATTGCTTGACTGCTATTTCAAATATCCTTTTAGATATCTCTTTAGTTTTGATATCCCTCCTCTTGTTGACTCATTTAGCTATTGAAAAATCAAACCATACCTTCCCTGATTGGTCTTGTCAATATTCTCTTTTTTCAGGTCATTGTTATTAGAAACCTCTTTATCATCGGCAATCCCATTCAAATCGCGGTTGTCTTACTAGCTGTGAATATTTGCCCAATTTAACACAGTGGGTGATGTGTCTATGATATATAATTTGGGCATTATGAGGTTGTAGTTGTACCTTCTGGCCCAGGTGAAAGTGTGGGTACTAAGAGACTGATCATTTCAGTCGTCTTGACATTTTATTAAACCAAGGCATCATGAGGGCTCTTACCTCACATGGAAATAGGACGGGGACAAGGTTTTTTTGTAGCTTTTATTGCATGCTTTAGGTCATCCACTCTTTGAATGGTTGCTTCATTAGGACTCATACTTGATCCTGAAAGCATAATCATTATTGATGGCTTATAGTTCTGTCTAAGGCGATTGATTTGATCTTGGTATAAGTTTTTAGAACTGGACACAGGTTAGACAGGAAAGCAGTTCTTGCTTCTAATAATCCTTTCCTTTTGCCTTAACACTCTTATAAAACTTATGCTTTCTAGAGAGAGTGAAGGTACAGATGGTAACTACTGGAGAGAAGCTGATGATCTTCGTGCTGTTATTGAGCACTTCAATGGAGCTAATCGGGTGACCAGTGCAATTGTGGGGCATAGCAAAGGTTTGTGAAATCACGAACAGTTTCTTGAATTTTTCTGTTTTTGGGGAGGGAATAGCTCATACATAGTTTGGATCGATTTGCACTTGCTTCTGCCTCCTGTTATATAAAAAAAAAAAAAAATACATCAATGCCTGCCAAATGCCTGCGGACATATGTGAAATCTGCATACTAGAAAATGGCCCAAATCTTTTCACTTTGCAAATTAGTTGGTGTCACTTTACTTAAGCTGATTGATCTTCTAACGTTGTTGCAGGAGGCCGTGTAGTTCTTCTTTATGCTTCTAAGTATCATGATATACATACTGTTGTCAATGTCTCTAGCAGTTATGATATGAAGGGGGGAATTGAAGAAGGCTCGGGCAAAGATTCCATGCAAAGAATTAAGGAGAATGGATTCATTGATATCAAGACTAAATCAGGTATTCATTCATTAAATACTTGCAGCTTCTACATTTGTTTCTTTTTTTGAAGGAAACAAGTGGCGCTCTTTCTTTGGAGGAGTTTTTACCTAGTTTGCAGTTCAATTTGGTATGCGCAACAAAGAGGAGAAAGTGGAACACTACATTTTCGAATGTGGTGCATAGGGGGTAGGCTTCTTAGGAACGCTTTTCCATAACGAAATTTGTACACTCGGATGCGGAACATATTTAAAGCTCAAACTCGAGTAAATTAAATATGTTGTGTTTAAAGCACATTTAATGGATTGACATCTTCCCTTTACAGTTAAATCGTATGTAGTATGTATTAAGGGCAGGTCAAATCATATGCAGTATGTAATTGGTAAAAAAAATGTATATAGTATGTTTTTATAGATTATCGCGTTCCTTATCTTCCTTTATTACGCCTAGAATGCTCAGAATGCCAAATCTAGCATTCCAAGACGCTGGTGAACCATGAATTGGAATGCACATAAACTTTGCCGATCACTGCTATTTGAGCGAATTCTGGGAACCCTGGTTTTTCCACAAAGGATGGCGTCTAGCTTTGTTGGTTCTTTCATTGTCGCCTTTGTCAAGAAGTGATTTCAATGGCATATTAGTTTCCCTTTGGAAAGCTGTAATTCTTAATTTTGTCGATAGAGAAATCTAAATATGAACTTGGTCATTTGCTGGTAAGTTTGTGCATGGCACTTTCATCCTTGAAGTTATGTGGACGCAAGGAATCGTCACGGATTCTTCTAAGTTCTATTTCTGCTTTTTGCAGGAATTATTATTCATGATGTGAAATACGAGTATCTGATGGATTGCTTAAATACCAATATGCACGAAGCATGTCTTCAGATTGACAAAAATTGCAGGTACTATTTGCTCGATGGTACATGACGTACTGCTGCTTTTGTAATGACTGTCTCGTGATACTTGTTGATATCTAATGATGATTTCTAGTGAATTCTTGCAATGAGTTCATCCTAGTAGGACAAAGAAATACCTTAATCCTGTGTAGATGAAGCCTCTCATTTTTATTTCGTAACTGAGAGCCGTTATAGGTTGTTAAGAGACTACTTTCAGTCCTTACTGTCCTGTCCCATTGGTCGAGGCTGGCTTTGACAGGGATTCCCTTTGTGCTCGAGAACATAAAGATTAAAAGAACTCTAGCTATTTTTAAGCATTTTTGTTTAAGTTTCAAAGCTTTGCCACGAGGGATGGTAGACGAATATGTCCTAAGTATGTTTCCTATTCCAGCTAGTTTATAACCCGAAGAAAAGTAGATTATTTTCTACTTTACGTGATTGCTGAAACTTTGATACAGGGTTTTGACAGTTCTTGGATCTGCTGATGAACTTATCCCAGTATCAGATGCACTAGAGTTCGCAAAAATCATGTCCAACCACAAGCTGCAGATTATAGAAGGAGCAGATCATCGATATTCCTCGCATCAGGCAGAGTTGGCCTCTATCGTATTGAGTTTCATAAAGAAAGCATTGGAGGAGGACAGAGAGAAATCCAGCCAGTAGCGAGGTACATGCTTGTGCCTGATTGTCGGAGAGGATCTTTGCACGCATTACAAACGAGATAGCAAACTCACTCCTGTAGGATGCTTTCAACTTATTCCTGATTGTCAACTGAGGTGGCAAAATGGTTTGGGATGCAACCGAAGATGGCCAAAATATGAGCGCACTATTGGGAGTTAAGATTTCTTACTTTGTCCTATTGACAATCTTGGTGCGAGCACTAATTATACTATGAATTGTCCGTTCTCATAAGGATGATTTGTCTCTATTTAAACTGACAACTTGAAACTATTAAGGATTGTCTTAGCTTAGCAATGCAAGCCTTTTCTTTTTCTACGTTTCATGGTCTAATCCACAGTGTAGTCTTAGCTTTTGCAAGAGCAGTTATGTTATGGTGACAATGTTGTATCAAAGGTAGTCTGTGGAAGGCCCATATCAGTTAGTAAGTACTCATTATGTTAAAATTGAGTAGATTTGCTGTTGCAGCCAAAGCATTTGAGATATGCATCAACTTAAAATGGTATGTCATTGCATCTAGTGTGAAATACACGCTTGAGGTACTTATGTTGGATTCCAGCTCGCACATCTACCGCGTCATCTGCAAATATAATGCACATCAGCGACACAAGTTTATGACGCACATGACTTAGCTACATCGATGTGTTACCTCATTTGTGCATCTCCAAAGGCTTAATTTCATGCATCCCTACAGTATTCTGTACTTATGAACACTCTTGCGGCTGAATTTCAAGTTATCTACTACAATATCGTAGACCTAATGGCAAAAATTAGCTGAAACTGCTAGAGGGCTGTTTTTCGAGGTGAGAGAGCCAAAGTGCTGGTTTCTTCTACAAATGCTCTCATAAGTGATTGGGAAAATTCCAAATAAAGGCCTAAAGCGGATCTTGTGTCAAATAAATGCTTGAAGTGGTCATGGTTGTTTCAAATAAGGGCCTAATCTCGCTGGTCGCTGGTAAGCTAAATATTCCTACCAATCAAGAGTATTTTCATCTAATTACACTTTTAATTTTAAATTATTTTTATATTCTTTTTTTTCTTTTTTCACTTTTCCTTTTTTTTTTTTTTCTTTCTGACGAGGGCTAGTGGCTGTCGGCGAGGGCTCGACTACATTCACCGGCCGTTGGTAAGGGTCGGCTAGGGCCTCGCAAGCCCTCACCGGTTGCAGGCAAGGCCATCTTTGCCAAATCTAGCGAGGGTTGGCCTCGCTTGGGGTCAACGAGGGCTTGGCGACCCTCGTCGGCCGCTAAAGGAGCGACCCTCATCCAAATTGAGAAAAGGCCAACCTCGCCGATTACTGGCGAGGGCTAGCCTCGCTGATGGCTGTGAGGGCGACCTCCCTAGGGCGAGGGTCGTCTCGCCCACGCAAGGTCGTCCCTCACTAGATTGGGCAAGGGCGACCCTTGCCCATCCCTTTCCGGCGTCGCTGGTGGCCAACCGACCACTAAGGAAGAAGAAAGAAATACTAGTAAAAAGAAAAAGAAAAAAAGAAAAAAAAAAGGAAAAAAGAAAGAAAAAGGAAAAAAGAAAAAAAAAAAGGTAAATGACTAAAATACCCTTAACCAGCTGGAAAGTCAAGTCCTTATTGAAACATAAATGGTCATTTCAAGCCCTTATTTAAAATAATATCCACTTTATGATTTATTTGAAAAAATGATGACATTTCGGGTTTTTGTTAAGAACAAAATCTACTTTAAACTTTTATTTAAGAAAATGAAGGCATTTCAAATTTTTATTTAGAATTTTTCCTAAAAGATATGCACTTTGGGGATGTGAACGACTGCAATGACATCTTGGACCACCTAATGTTGTCTCATAAGACACCACAAGACCAGTCTCTTCTATCAAGTCTCTCGTGTCACTATATTCACTTCGAGAGATTGTTAATCGGTGCAGCGGTGTCTCGATCGTTGATATTCTCTCACTGTCATTAGCTGGGACGAATGCTATGTGGTTTTCACGAGACACATGCACCTTGCATTTCATGTTCCTTCCTACAAGTAATTAGAAAGGCTCCTCAGATCAAAAATGGTTCGTGACCTACTACCGAGGAGTCCGCTTTTGACCACAAGTAGGGTTGCTTGGATGATCTGCAAGGATGGAATTAGAGGGAGGTGAGCTCTCGCCACTAGCTGGTCACCTCAGTCCGGTGATCAGCCAGAGGGGAGGGCTGATCGCTAGAGCAAGAGGGAAAAAGAAGGAGGATGAAAAAAAAAAAGAAGAAGAGAGAGAATAAAAGGAAAAAGAAAAGAAAAATTCAAAAACAAAAATTATTATTAAAAAATTGTCCATTGGCGTTGGCCAACATTCACATCAGTGCCGACCGGCCAAATTTGGCTGGATAGATTGAATTGATCAAATTATAAAAGGTTTAGGACTGAATTAAAAAAAAAAAAACTGCAATAGGTTCAAGATTATTTTGATAATTTTTTCTGGAATTATAAGAAAAATAGATAAGCTAACACATCCTCAAATCTCTGTTCTCATTGCAGTGAAGGCACGACTTAACCGAATATTCATGTGAAAGCAACATAATGTCGGTCTCCTAATCTAGCAAGGGCAACTTGCTCCTCCATCTAGAACTGCTCAGTAAGAGTTGGAATTTGGCAAGGGGATAATCCTGATCTCTGACATCGTTGATTTAGGATTAAAACACGAGTTTATCATTAAGGTCGGTGCCATGTGCAATTTGAACGGTGAAAGTTTTCGTGGCAAGGAAACTTTATAAGGGATTCCTAAATGGAAATGACATTGAACACCAAGAGCTTATGATGAAATTCAGGGAGAAGCTTCTCATCGAGACGAAAAAAACAAAAAGTCGGATAAAGAGGCCATGGACGGCGATGCTTCTGAAGAAATTACCTTAGCTGACACTACTGATGAAGAAGCAGTCACTGCCGTTGGAGAATAAGTGATTTTCTATGTAGAGATCTCTCAGCCAGATTGTGGCGAGCAAGCTGTAAGTCTAGTTGATACTCACATAAGAAGTGGTTCTGGGGATGTCATCGTCGTCGATAGTGTAAGAAAGGTGCTTCTTATGGGTCTTAACGTCAACGCTTTAGAATTTCTTGTAATGGCTGTTTATTCTTTTTTTTTTTTTCCAAGTCCAGTGGGTTTAATTTATGGATGCACTTTAGATGAGCATGTCCATTGGAAAGAAATCTCTTACCGCTTTTTTGCACCAAGTGTAGGGTTGCACGGCACATATTTATGTTTGAGTGCATATACAAGATTGATGAGCCACAGGTAAATGTCAGGTAGCTGTTCTTGTCCCCAAAGGTGAACTCGATGGTGAGATGGGTGATGCACACATGGCAATGCATGCTAGAATGATGAGTCAGGCGCTTTGCAAACTTAGTCATTCTCTATCACAATCATAGACCACATTGATCATTTTAAATCAGGTATAATATTTAGAAATCCTAATTGGTTCATAATTGCCAGGGTTTATACTGATTCATAATTGCTAGGGTTTATCTCCTTATTTATATGTAGGCCATCATAAAGGGCAATTTTGTTAGAAAACCTTATTGCTTTGTCCCAATTTGAATAAGTCTTTTCGCGGACTTGACGATGAAGATATTTTAGATTCATTTTTGTTTGTGTGTGTTGTCTACATTTCATACTGGAGCTAACCATTTTAAATAATGGGTTTTCATTCCATTGTATGTTATGTATGACTCCTGAATACAAGGCCAATCAAGAGCAAGCTCTCAGCAATTTGCTCAAAATTTGCTCAGGCGATCAAGGGCATGGGCTATTTTTCGCAAGATTCGTGACCGTTCTCTACCTTCTGTTTCCATCAATATCACAACATAACTTCACGTGTCATTTATTGTGGAACTGAGAACCATTTGGACTTTGGTAAATTTGGGAACCCGCCGAGAACCCTTGCTTCAACTGGGACTTTCTTCAATTTGGATAAAAGTAGAAAATTCCAAACAATTGCCTCTGAAGTTGGTGCGAATCGCATGCGCAAGTCGGCCGGCAAGATTTGGCAATCAATGGGCTCGACTTTTTTGAGATTAAGTTAACTACTTCATATTCTAAGTGAAACAATGTCTACACTGTGCTCTTATTTAAGGAAATGACCCAACTTGGAGCTGTTTTGTTAGGGGCGAGCATGATTGCGAACTTGAGAATCAGACTGGTAGGAGTCGGTCAGCTTCCATATTTTAAAATATGCAGGGTAGGTTTCAGCCTTCGTGTTTTTTATTTTTTTATTTTTTTGTTCTATGTCTTCGTGCGATTCTATAGTATTTGATGGCGTTCAATGATGCAGAAGGTTAGTTTCTAAAATCTTACTATCTTCATTGAGATAAGAAACCTCTGAAGCTATTAGTTTGAGCTTCATTTTCTTGCAATTTCCATGACTAAAACTTTTATTTTATTCACATTTCATAATTTTAACATGTTTAAATATAAATTGTAATAAGTGATTGTGGCAAATGGTAATCATTAGAATTAATGATTCACTGTAATCATTCAATTAAGATTACTGATTAAACTTGGATAGACCTTAGAATTTGTGGTAAAGTAGATTCCAAGTTTCAAAAATTGTTCCTATAAGTAAGTTGTAGGTTCCAAGTGGAACTTGGAACTTCTCACTTCTATTTTTGTTTCTATACTAAGGTTCATTTGTTTTAAGGTTAATATTACGAAAAATCTCAAATTGGTACACCCATAACAAATTTACCCCAAACTAAATCATGAAAAACTAAACATTGGTACTTCTATGATAAATTTACTCTTCGTTAATTTTAGTTAAATTGGATTAATATCATGAAACGCCTATGATAAATGAAGAGTAAAACCCTAAATTAGTACACTTATCAACTATTATGTGTCATCTAACTCAATTTTTTGATGGTTTAATGGAAATTAATGGAAGATAAATTTATTACTAGTATTGGTGATCGGAAAATTTATTTGGAATAAATTTGTCATAAATATATCAATTTAGGATTTTCGATAATAAAAAAAATTAGTTTGAAGTAAATATATTACATGTGAACCAATTTGAGATTTTTCGTAATATTATCCATTTGTTTAACAAATAAAAATTGATTTGAAAAATATATTTCTAAAAATGATCGCTCGTATCATTAATAATCAGTTTGATGGTATTATACATTTAAATATTTTCGCGAACGATGAAAAAATATTTTTTTTCTATTTTTTTACGAACAATACAACCATTTTCAGAAAAACATTTTAGTGTAGCCCCACTTGGTAACTGAGAACAAGGCCCAGCGTTATAAAGAACGAGAATCTCGTCGTCGTGTCGGACTCCGGACTCGTGATTTCCACGCAGAACGCCGCCGGCCAAAATCGTCGTAAGTCGATTCTCCCCTCCCCCTACTTCCTCGGAGCTGATGATTCCGATTCCGATTCCGATTCCTATTCCGATGACAAATGCTTGTCGCCTGATGCCGATGCAATCTCCAGTGTTCGATTCCGTCCACCTACCGCCGCCGCCGCCGCTCTCGATTCCTTCTCCGTCCGAGAACCGCCGTTCGCCGGAGATCTTCCCGACCCGGCCTCCGATCGCCCCCCCGAGCAAGCCCGAGTTCGCCGCGACGCTGAGGATGTCTCAGTCCGCTCCCGGCCCAGGTAACTTCAGCTCTCACCGGAGAGCCTTCGTCTGGCGTTCGGGCGTGCGAGTGATTCGGAGGTTTTGTTCCTACATTTCGATCTCTTCTGCGCATGCTCGTCGCGCGGGTTGTCTCGAGGTGATGGGGGTGCTCTTAGTTTTCGATCATGTCGCTGTTTAGGAGTGAAGTCTGTTTGAGTATGACTGATATCCTTCAAGTCATTTCGACTAGCGTTGGAACTCGTATGCGTCGAAGCGCTCCTTGGTTGATGAGGGAAGATGCTGGGTTCTCAATTATGTCGGCATCTAGTGCTGAAGTTTTTTGCTTTACGGTCGATGCTCTGCTCGTGCGTATGGTGAGCGGCGGTGTTGATTCGTTGACTTTTCTGTGTTCAGTTGTTCAGCCGCAGAGAGTCGTGATAGCGAACAAGCATGGGGAGAAACTGGTGGGGCTGCTGCATGAGACTGGATCTTCGGAGATTGTGATCCTCTGTCACGGCTTCCGGTCTACCAAGGTGCAGTGATTTTATGTAATTTGGAAAATGGCGGGGATAATAGTATGTATAAGCTGTATCGTTGTTTGCTACTGCAATACTGCGTCTTCCTTTCTCCGGTAAAATCGGCAGTTGTGCAAGCGAGCTTTAACTTTTTCTTTCCTCCTGTTCTTCAGGAAGATAGGACGACGGTGAATCTTGCCACTGCTTTAGAGAAGGAGGGTATTAGTGCTTTCCGCTTTGATTTTGCTGGAAATGGGTATGCTGAAATATTCTGGCCAAATGCGGATATTATTTTGCCACCAAGTCCATTTATGTGAGGAAGGGAGGGAGCGAGAGAGGGAAGGAGAGAGAGCTTTTAAGAAATATTGTGCTGGTTTCGTAAACACCCTGCTTAGAGTCATAACAGAAACAACGCTGTCGATTTGGGCATTTTAGCGGGTCAAAGATTTAGTTCAGCTAGATGCGGATTCTGGTCTTTAGTTGTAAATTTTAGTAGCGATTTGTCTGTTGTTCCTTTTCTCAAGCTAGGATAGCTCGACTGCTATTTCAAATGTCCTTTGAGGTATCTCTTTAGTTTTGATTTCCCTCCTCTTGTTAACTCATTTAGCTATTGAAAAATCAAATCATACCTCCCCTGCTTGGCCTCGTCAATATTCTCTTTTTCAGCTCATTGTTAATAAAAACCTCTTTATCATCAGCAATCCATTCAAATCGCGGTTATATTACCCACTGCGAATATTTGCCCAAGATAACAGGGTGGGTGATGTGTCTATGATATATAGTTTGCACATTATGAGGTCATAGTTGTACCTTCTGGCCCTGGTGAAAATGCATGTACTAAGAGACTGATCATTTTAGTGGTCTTGACATTTTATCCAACAAAGGCATCATGAGGGCTCTTACCTCACATTAGGATGGGGATGAGGTTTTTTGTAGCTTTTATTGCATGCTTTAGGTCATCCACTCTTTGAACGGCTGCTTCATTAGGACTCATGCTCGACTGCGAAAGCATAATCATTATTGATGGCTTATAGTTATGTCTAAGGCGATTGATTTGATTTTGGTGTAAGTTTTTGGGGCCTGGACACAAGTTAAACAGGAAAACAGTTCTTGCTTCTAAGTATCCTTTCCTTTTGCCTTAACACTCTTTAAAATTTATGCCATCTAGAGAGAGTGAAGGTACGTTTGAATATGGGAACTACTGGAGAGAAGCTGATGATCTTCGTGCCGTTATTGAGCACTTCAATGGAGCTAATCGGGTGACCAGTGCAATTGTGGGGCATAGCAAAGGTTTGTGAAATCATGCACGGTTTCTTTGAATTTTTTATTTTTTATTTTTGGGTGGGCGGGGGTGGAGGGAATATCTCATACATAGTTTGAATGGTTTTTCAATGTGCACTTGTTTCTGCCTTCTGGTATATCAAACTATATATCCATGCCTGCCAAATGCCTGCAGATATATGTGAAATATGCAGAATAAGCAACAGCCCAAAACTTTTCGCTTTGCAAATTAGCTGGTTTCACTCTACTTAAGTTGATCAATCTTATTAAGTTTTAAATATGTCTTGCTAATGTTGTTGCAGGAGGTGGCGTGGTTCTTCTTTATGCTTCTAAGTATCATGATATACATACTGTTGTCAATGTCTCTGGCCGTTATGATTTGAAGGCGGGAATTGAAGATCGCTTGGGCAAAGATTTCATGCAGACAATTAAGGAGGATGGATTCCTTGATGTTAAGAATAAATCAGGTATTCATTCATCAAAAACTAGCAGCTTCTACATTTGTTTCTTTTTTTGCAAGGAAACAAGTGGCACTCTTTCTTTCAAGGAGTCTTTCCCAAGTGTCACCTAGTTCGCCGTTTGATTTATTATGTGCAATGAAAAGGGAAACATGGAATACTACGTTTTCCAATGTGGTACGAAGGTGGTAGGCTTCTTAGGAACACTTGTCCATAACCACATTTGAACACCTGGATGCGGAACATTTTTAAAGCTCGAACTTGAATAATATAAATATGTTATGTGTCTAGAGCACATTTAATGGATTGATATCTTCCTTTTACAGTTAAATCATATGTAGTATGTATTGAGAGCACATCAAATTATATGCAGTATGTAGTTCGTAAAAATAGAATTATAGATGGCATGTTTTTATAGATTATCGCGTGCCTTATTTTCCTTTATTTCATCTTGATCACTCTGAACACCAAATCTATCATTACAAGTTGCTGGTGAACCGTGAATCGGAATGCACGTACACTTTGAGCGAATTCTGGGAACCCTGTTTTTTCCGCGGAGAATGGGGTCTAACTTTGTTGGTTCTTTCATCGTTGCCTTTGTCAAAAAGTTACTTCAATGGCAAATTAGTTTACTTTTGGAATTCAGAAACTGCAATTCTTAATTTGTCGATAGAGAAATCTAAATGTGAACTTGGCTATTTGCTGGTATGTTTGATGCGTGGCATCATCCTTGAGGTTATGTGGGCGCAAGGAATCGTCACAGATTCTTCTAAGATCTATATTTGCTTTCTGCAGGAACTATTAGTTTTCGTGTGACACATGAAAGTCTGATGGACCGCTTAAATACCAATATGCACGAAGCATGTCTTCAGATTGACAAAAATTGCAGGTAATATCTTGTAGATGGTGCATGACGTAGTGCTGCTCTTGTAATAACTGTCTCCTAATACAATGATTTCTAATGATGATTTCTAGTGAATCCTTGCAGTGAGTTCATTCTAGTAGGACAAAGAAATAACTTAATCCTGTGTGGATGAAGCCTCTCATTTTTTACTGTTTTATTTCATAATTGAGAGCCATTATAGGTTGTTATGAGACTACTTTCGGTCCTTGAGACTACTTCTGGTCCTTACTGTCCTGTTCCAGAATGTAAAGCTATAAAGAACTCTAGTTATTTTTAAGTGTTTTTGTTTAAGTTTCAAAGCTCTGCCACAAGGGATGGTAGACGAATATGTCCTAAATATGTTTTGTATTCCAGCTTGTTTATATGAAAAAAAAAAAAGCAGATTATTTTCTATTATACGTGATTACTGAAACTATGATACAGGGTTTTGACAGTCCATGGATCTGCTGATGAAATTATCCCAGTAGCAGATGCACTAGAGTTTGCAAAAGTCATACCCAACCACAAGCTGCAGATTGTAGAAGGAGCAAATCATAATTATTCCTCCCATCAGGCAGAGTTGGCCTCTATTGTATCGAGTTTTGTAAAGCAAGCATTGGAGGAGGACAGAGAGAAATCCAGCCAGTAGCGAGGTACCCTCATGCCTGATCATCAGATAGGATCTTTGCATGCATTACGAACGAGATAGCAAATTCACTCCTGTAGGAGGCTTTGAACTTATTCCTGATTATCAACTTAGGTTTGTAGGTACCAGGCAAAATGGTTTGGGATGCAACCAAAGATGGCCAAAATATGAGCGCACCATTTGAAGTAAAGATTCCTTACTTTGTTCTATTGAGAATCGTGGTGTGAGCATTAGTTGTACTATGAATTGACCATTCTTCTAAGGTTGATTTGTCTCTATTTAAACTGATAATTTGAAACTATTAAAGATTGTCCTAGCTTAGCTATGCAAGTGTTTTCTTTTTCCATGTTACATATTTAATCCACAGTGTAGCCTTAGATTTTGCAAAAGCTGTTACGTAATGGTGACAATGCACTATTAAAGGTGGTCTGCGAAGGCCCATATCATTTAGTAAGTACTCTCATTATGTTAAATTTGAGTATATTTGCTGTGGCAGCCGAAGCCTTTGAGAAAGGCATCAACTTAAAATGGTATGTCATTGCATCCAGTATGAAGTACTGGCTTGAGGTACTTGTGCTGGACTCTGGCATTGCTACATCTATCGTGTCAGCTGCCAACATTATGCACATCAGCAACACGCGCTTAGGACACACATGACTTAGTTATCTACATCTATCGTGTCAGATGCCAACATTATGCACATCAGCATCAATGTGTAACCTCATTTGTGCATCCACAAAGGCTTAATTTCACGCATCCCTACATTAATCTATACTAATGGATACTATTGTAGCTGAGTTTTAAGTTATCTACTACAATAGCCTAGATTTAATGACGAAAAATCTAGCTGGAACTGCCAGTGGGCTGTTTTTTGATGTGATAGAGCCAATGCGCTGGTTTCTTCTGCGAATGCTCTGATCGGAAATGTGCACTTTGCGGATGTGAACAAATGCAATGGCATCTCGGACCACCTGCTGTCGTCTCATAAGCCACCACGGGACCAGTCTCTCCTATCAAGTCTCTCGTGTCACCATACTCACTTCGAGAGATTGTGAATCGGTGCACCGCTGTCTCAATCGTTGATGTTCTTTCACTGTCATTAGTTGGGACAAATGCTGTGTGTTTTTTCATGCACCTTGCATCTCGTGCTCCTTCCTACAGGTAATTAGAAAGACTCCTCAAATGGAATATGTTTCGTGACCTACTGACCAAGGAGTCCGCTTCCAACCATAAGTAGGGTTGTCTGGATGATCTGCTGGGATGGAATTAGAAGAGATACAAGAAACTAACTCATCCTCAAGTCTCAATTCTCATTATAGTGAAGGCACGACTACACCATATATTCATGTGAAAGCAACATATTTTCTTGACTCCTAATCTAGTAAGGGTAGCTTGCTCCTCCATTTAGAACTGCTCAATTTGAGTTGGAATTTGGCAAGGAGATAATGCCGAATCTCCGAGATCGTTGATTTAGGATTAAAACACATGTTTGTCACTAAGGCCGGGGCCACGTACACATGATTGATTGAAGTTGTCCTGGCAAGGAAGCTTTATAAGGATTCCTGAATGGAAATGACATTGAATGCCAAGAACTTATGATGAAACTCAGGGAGAAGCTTCCTGTCGAGATGAAAAAAGAAGCCGGATAAAGACGATGTGGACCGCGGTGCTTCTGAAGAAATTATCTCAGCTGACAATAACAATGAAGAAGTAGCTACTGCTGTAGGAGCATAAGTGATTTTCCATGTAGTGGTCTCCTTTTGTAATACATCAAGTTGACAAGTTTTGAAACTTAATTGCACTTTTCGAAAATTTTATGACTTGATTGCACTTTGATAATAAGTTTTAGGACTTTAGGACTACTTATCCATTTTGTCATTATCATTATCATTATCATTATTATTATTATGATTTTCTATTGAATTTGGTTTGTTGTAATTGTACGACTATCGTTACGTTCTCATATATGATGGTAGAATATGTCAATGCCCATTTTTGACACCTAAATAAATTAGGGATCAACCTTGGTTCCTAAAAAAAAAAATTATTAGTTCTTATGAGCATTTTTAGCATATAGATAAACCCGTTAATCGCATTTGCATTGGATTAGCGGCCGGTGGTATATGGTTTCAAGCTTAATAAAGCCTATAAGGTGAAGAATAAGACTAAGTCCGCAGAAGTGTAAAATTCAAACCAATGAATTCCCCACGTGGGCGGAAATTGGATGTGCCGCACACAGATAATCAAAATTGGATAACGGGAGAAAAATATTTCGAGAATTCAGCCATAAAATGAAATGGGAAGGGATATCTTGGACACATTTACGTGCTTGAAGCGAGAAGGGTACAGGCGTGCGGAGCGGGCAAGAAAGGATTTTGAATATGGGGTAGTATCTCACATGGGGACATATAATTGATCTCATCATATGATCAATATATCCTTTCGACAATATTTTCTGTTCGTAAGGAAGGTCTGCAAGTTGGTCCCTTTCGGTATCTTTATACAAAGAAAGAGACCATTCTTTGTATATGCTCTCTCCTCGATAGTTCGAGCCCTCTCCCTGTAAGAGGGACCTTTCGCAGACGAGGAGGGGGACTTTTCTTTTGAAGACTAAAAAGAAAAGACGAAGGAAAACACGTGAGAAAGAAAAGGGAGAGAGAGTTATCTCGGCCGAGCTGTGGCTGAGACCATCCCTGAGCCGCACCTTCCGCCGTGTCATCGCCACCATCGCTGCTGCTGGTCGCTGTTTCACTGAGTATGACGGTGCCAAACCTGCCGCTGCACGATGACGACGATGACGACGACCCGCTGCTCCTCATCGCCCCGAGCTACTGCTGCTTAAGCTTGCCACGGATCCGCTGCTGTCCTGTGGAGTCCCGGCAATGCTGTTGTTGCCGATCACCCTGCCTGCTGTGGTCGTCTGTGAACCGCGGAGACCCGAGCCTTGCCGCACCAGCCACCACAGCCTCCCCATAAATTCATCATCAGTGACCAGGAGTACCATTCACGAGCATAGGTTCTCTCACGTGTTGTTTGCTTTGTTTGAAGAAAGGTGCTGAGCAATTTGGGAGAGCGAACACGAATTGACGTAATCCCATCACTCCCATCACGCTTTTACTTCTTGGACGATATCAAGAAGACAAAAGGAGCCGATAGCACATAGAGGACAAATGGCGAAGAGCGAAATCGTTCGTAGGATGCAGAGCGGTCCTGACGCTCAAGCCATCATTTGCTACCAGCTCGTCGCTGGTCACTGCGAGCACCACCGAGCCACCTCGCCTGAGCACTCTTTCTCCGTGTTGCTGGCCTCGGTCGAAACGATCACTACACCGCTAACCATCTCAACCCCATTCGTGATGCCGGTCCCGGTTTTGAAGCAAGTCATCCGAACGGTCCTCGCGCGTTATTCCTAATTCTGCATGCATCAAATCCATAACTAAGTTAATGAACCTATCAAATGTGAAGCCCAACGCTGTAAATAAAAACATTATCGTCAAAGTGACAGACTTTGGAGTCGAGAGTTCCACAAGGCAGCCGACCAACGAGTAGTGTCTTATTTGAGACTAAATTGGCTTTTAGATTTTTATTTGAGTTAATATCAAACTTTGAATACTCTTCTGCGGAAAAAATGAAGTTTGATTTCGAATCCTTACTTGAAATGTTTAGAGATAGTTAAGATATTCTTTTAAAATGTTTTAGTTATAATTAAGATATTTCTTTGATTCTCCAAATCTCTCGTCTATATCTCTTTTTAATTGTTTTACTATATTACCTTAAATAGATAACAATCTAAAACCTATAGATAGCAAAACTGTAAAGATATGTTTGATAACCATTTTGTTTTCAAGAACAATTTCTATTCAGAAATAGATTTTATTCATTTATTTTGTTCCCTAAATAAATTTCTGAGCATTTTAATGCATTTCGGATAGATATGCGTTTGGTACGACTTTCAAATTCTTTTGTGATTTGTAATTTCCATGGTCGACAACCGGCAAGGCCGGCAACAGGCTAAATAAAGAAGAACAAAGGAAAGTGGTCTCGATTATGAAGTTTTTCCCTAGAGCAAAGAAGTAATTGTTTTTTACTTTTCAAATTTGTTCCTGAGAAAAAAAAAAAAAAAAAGAAAGTTACCGGACAAATTTCTGTTTTTTTTTTCGGAGAATAAAAGAATAAAATCAGACATTATTTGACTGGGGTGTTAAAGAGCTGATGTAATTTTTTTTCTGTTCTCTTTTGCACGATTCTTTTCTGAGCAAGCCCAGGTGCGCAGCAATGTTGGGGATGGCTCCCAATAACTTCAACTTACTAGAGACTTTTGTTTTGGCATTCGGGCATGCGCGTAAGTTGGAGTTTCTGTCCATACAATTCAATCACGTCTGCATATGGTCGACGTGCGGCTTGTCTCCGTTTCGTTTTGCTAGCTACTCAATAGGCAGCATACTTGTCGGCAGGTGACGCCTGATGGGTTCCTCTCGGTTCTCGATCATGTTGCTGTTTGGAGGTAAAATTTGTTAGGTGTCAGCGATATCATAAAAGTCGTTCTGGCTAGTGTTAGAACATGTATGGCATAGAAGCAGCACTGATTGATAATGGAAGATGCTCCATTCTTGAACATGTCGGCCGTCCAGTACTGAAATAATTTGTTTTTACTATGGATGTTCTGCTTGCGCATATGGTGAGTATTGATTTGTTGCGTTTTTTCTAGTCGGTTGTTCAGCAGCAGAGAGTCGTGATACTGAACAAACATGGTGAGAAACTGGTGGGGCTGTTGCATGAGACTGGATCTTCAGAGATTGTGATCCTGTGCCACGGCTTTGGGTGTAACAAGGTGCGGTATTTTATATGATCTGGAAAGTGGTTTCAGTTTTCGGAGTATGTTCAAATGCTGAGGATGGAACTGTTGTAATGTTGTAGATTATTACAGAATTAAGAGGATGTATAAGCTGTGACATGGTTGGATACTGCAAAAAGCGGCTTCCTTTCTCTGGTAAAATTGAAAGTTCAGCAAGCTGGGTTTTAACTTTTTCTTTCTCCCGGTTCTCCAGGAAAGTAACACGATGGTGAATCTTGCTGCTGCTCTAGAGAAGGAGAGGATTAGCGCTTTCCGCTTTGACTTTGCTGGCAACGGGTATGCTGAAGAATATTCATTGAAATGTAATTATCTTTGATATGATTTTGCCACTAAATCCATTTGAGAGGGAGAAAGAGTCTTTAAAAAATACTGTGCAGTTTTTCTCAAACACCATGCTTACAGTCAAAGCAGAAACCTCCCCTGCTTGGTACTGTCATGATTCTCTTTTTCAGCTCATTTCAAAGAGAAACCTCCTTATCATTGGCATCCCATTGAAGTCATGGTTGTCTCTTCTGCTGTGAGTATTTGCCTGACATAACCCAGTTGGGTGATGTGTCTTTGATATTTAAATTGGGCATTATGAGGTTGTAGTTGCTACCATCTGGCCCAGATGAAGGTGTGGGTGCTAAGAGACTGTTCATTCCAGTGTCATGACATTTTATCCACAGCTCTTACCCAGATGGAATTAGGTTGATGAAACATGGTTATATTTGTAGCCCTTCTTGAGTGCTTTAGGCCATTTATAGATTGGCAGCTGCTTCATTAGGACTAATGCTTAAATCTGAAAGCATAATTGTCACTGGTTGTTTAAGTTATGTCTAAGGTGATTGATTTGATCTTGGTGTAAGTTTTGTGGATTGGACACAAGTTAGACAGGAAAACAGTTCTTGCTTCTAAGCATCCTTTCCTTTGGCCTTAACAGTCTTATGTAATTTATGCTTTGTAGAGAGAGTGAAAATACGTTTCAAGACAGCTACTGGAGAGAAGCTGATGATCTTCCTGCTGTTGTTGAGCACTTCAATGGAGCTAATCGGGTGACAAATGCAATTGTGAGGCATAGTAAAGGTTTGTGAAATACCGAATATTCCTTTCCCCTACTTTGGAGGAGGAATAGTTTGAATGGATTCATGAAGTGCACTTGCTTTTGCTTCCTGGTGTATTAAAATGTCTACATGCATGCCTGCCTAATGCCTGCAGACATTGGTGCAATCTGCAGAATAGATAACAGCCCAAATCTTTTCACTTTGCTTCTGCTGAATCAGCTGGTGCTACTCTACTTGAGTTAATTGATCTTCTCAAGTTCTAAATATGCCTTGCTAATGTCGTTGCAGGAGGTGGTGTGGTTCTTTTGTATGCTTCTAAGTATCATGATATACATACCGTTGTCAGTATCTCTGCCCGTGATGATTTGAAGAGGGGCATTGAAGATGGCTTGGGCAATGATTATATACAAAGAATTAAGGAGGATGGGTTCATTGATGTTAAGAGGAAATCAGGTTTGCATTAAAATTGATGCTTCTATGTTTGTTTCCTTTTGGAAGGAAACAAGTGGCACTCTTTCTTTCTAGTAGTTTTTCCCAGTGTTACCTAGTTCACAGTTTGACATACAGGACGAATAGGGGGATGGGGAACTCTACTTTTATGGAATGCCGTACGAAGGGGTTTGATTTCTTCGGAATGCTTTCCCAGAACGAAATTCAAACCCCGATCACTGAACCTATTTAAAGATTGAGCTTCAGTAGTTTAAGAAACATGTCATGCGTTTAGAGCACAATTAATGGATTGATATTGTCCCTTTTCAGTCAAATCATATATAGTCTGCGTTTAGAGCACATCAATCATAAAAAGTATGCAGTTGATAAAAAAGAGAAAAAGAAAAAAAAAAAAAGAGCTATGTAAAGTATGGATCAACAGATTATTGCATCCCTAAATTCTTTATTTCATCTGGAATGCTCGGAACACCAAATCTAGCATCGCTGGTGAACCGCGAATTGGAATGCAGTGCACGTAAACTTTGCGGTTTGCTGCTGTTTGAGTGAATATTTTGGTGAACCCTGGTTTTTTCCACAGAGGATGGGGTCTAGTTTGTTGGTTCTTTGTTCGTTGCCTTTGTTCAGAAGTGATATGAATCACAAATGAAGCAGAACCTACTTTCCTTTTGGCATTTAGAAAATGTAATCCTTAATTTGATGAGGAGAAGACAATTATTTTAAATTTTTGGCTATCTTGCTGGTAAGAATGATGCGTGGCTTATTCATCCCTGAAGTTATGTGGGGGCAAGGAATCACAGCAGATTCTTCTGTATTCTGCTTCTGCTTTTTGCAGGAACCATTAGCTATCGCATGGCACATGAATCTCTGATGGATCGCTTAAACACCAATATGCACGAAGAGTTTACGAAATAGTTAGATAGATAACTATTTAACAACAACATTCTAAGAAAAGATATTAATAGATATTGGTGTCTTCTGATCGACAAAAGTCGCAGGTATTACTTCCTAGATGGTGCGTGACGAAGTGCTGCTCTTCCGATAACCTTCTCATAATATCTATCGATGTCTGATGACAGTTTTTGGTGAATCCTTGCTACGAGTTCGTCCTAGTAAAAGGACAACGAACTAATTTAATCCTGTGAAGATGAAGCTTCTGATTTTTTACTGTTTTATTTGGTTATCAAGAGCCATTATAGGTTGTTATTGCGGTCCTTCTGGTCTTATCCCAGGATGTAAAGCTATGAAGTAACTCGAGTTATTTTCAAGTGTTCTCATTTAAGTTTCAAAGCTCAGCCACAAAGGGGTGGTAGACAATATGTCCCAAGTTTATTTCGCATTTGCACTTGTTTATAAGCCAGAAAAAAGCAGATTAATCTTTCCACTGTGTGATTACTGAAATTTTTGATACAGGATTTTGACAGTTCATGGATCTGCTGATAAAATCATCCCGGTATCAGATGCGCAAGAGTTCGCCAAAATCATACCCAACCACAAGCTGCAGATTGTCAAAGGAGCCAATCATGGATATACCTAACATCAGGCAGAATTGGCCTCTCATGTATTGACTTTCATAAAGCAAGCATTGGAGGACTTACGGTAACCTAGCCAGTAGCGAGGTCCTCCCTTGTGCCTGATCGTCGGAGATGGATGATCTTCACACTCGCGTCATGAACAAGCTAGGAAAGCCGTTCCTGTAGGAGGCTTTCGACTTATTCCTGATTGTGATCTGAGATGCGTAGGTACTAAGACAAAATTGCTTGGGAAGCGACCGAAGATGCCCAAAGGTGAGCGCATGTTCCCTGGAATTTAAGGTTCCTTACTTAGCCCTGTTGCATTTTCAATGAGATTTTGGTGCGAGCATGAAGTGCACTATGAACTGTCCATTCTCACAAGAGTGATTCGTCTCTATTTAAACTGATGCCTTGAGACCGTCAAAGATCGACCCTGAAAACCTACGCGAGTGCCCTTGTTCCACGTTCTTAAGCCTAATCCATATCATCGTCTTAACTTTCGCAAAAGCAGTCATGTGATGGCGACAAATGTCGTATCAAATTTAGTCTGCGGAAGGCCCAAGTTATTTTGGCAGTACCCAGTACGTTAGAATTGAGTGTATTTGCCCTAGCAGCCAAAGCATTTGAAAAATGCATCAACTCTGAATGGGATGTCATCGCATCCTGTATGAAATACAGGCTTAAGGTACTTAAGTCGGGTTGGTCCAGCATCGCCACATCCAAGGTGAGAACTGCCGATATCATGCGCAACAGTGATTAGGAGTTTATGACGCACGTGACTTGGCGAAGTTCCATGTCTTACCTCACTCGTGCAATTACAAAGGCTTTATTTCATGCATCCCTACACTAATTCGAACTTACAGACACCCTTGTGGCGGAGTTTCAAGTTACCTACTACAATAATGTAGAACTAATAGCAAAATATGAGCTGAAACCGCAAGCAGGCAGTTTTTTTAGGTGAGAGAGCCAATGCCCCCGGTTTCTTCTGTGTACGTTCTCATTGAAAAAATGCACTTGCCAGGTTGTGAACAACTGCAACAGCATCTCGGACCACCTACTGTTATCTCATGAGTCACTACAGGACCCATCTTCTTCTATCAAGTCTCTCGTAACACCATATGCACTTTGGGAGATTGTGAATCTGTGCAATGCTGTCTCAATCATCGATGTTCTTTCACTGCCATTAGCTGAGACGAATGCTGGGTAGTTTTCACAAGACACACCCACCTTGCATTTCAATTTTCTTCTTACATGTGATTAGAAAGACTCCTCTCAGGTCAAAAATGGTTCACAACATCCAAGAAATCTGCTTCCGACCACAAGCAGGGGTGCCTGGACAATCTGCGAGGATGATGGAATTAGAAGAAAAATAAAGAAACTAACTCATTTGCAAACATCAATGATCACTGTAGCGAAGGCACGACTAAACCAAATACCCGTGTCAAAGCAACATATTGCCCGACTCTTGATCGATGATGCAGGAACTAGTGACTTAATGTTCCATAGCATAATGAACCTAAGTGAAGACGAGTGCATATGATATGTTGCTTGCCTAATCAAGCAAGGAAGCTATGTAAGTAAGTGAAGACGAGTGCATATAATATGTTGCTTGCCTAATCAAGCAAGGAAGCTATGTATGTGCCAAGGCGAACATTCCATCAGAACCTCAGTGATGAACTGACCAACTATATTCTACAGCCAAAAAGATAAAAAAAAGGTGACCAACTATGTTTGAGACATATTTCTGATTCAATAATATGCTCAACTTCTTCTGAGCTAGTCTTCCTTGGACAATTTGCAAAGAGGGGAAGGTATAACTAGCAGTAAAAATTACCAATTTCTTTTCATGAACGAGCTTCTTAATTCCTTCAAGTGTCCTCCACACCACTGTCATAAACTTTAAGATATGCCTCCTCTCCTTCATCCTGATTTGGAATTATAGAAAAGGTATCAATCATACGAAGGTTATGCTAGAAATTACTAAGGATTGCTGTGACGGAAAGATCTTGCAAACTTCCACCAAATGTCATCCAGATAGAAGTAAAGCCAAACAACTGAACCATGCATTACGACATCACCTTTAGAGAGTATTGCTACCAAAGAAAAGAAAACTGAATCTAAGTTCAGATAGCAACATTCTACAAGTTAATACAAAAGTAAGCCTTTTAAGGTTAATTGCCTTGAGATACATGCTGATTCTACACGTAGAGGAGCAAATGTACTCCAAAGGATGAGAGACAGATACCTCAGATGTGTCATCTATTGTCGCTCCGGCATTAAATGATCTAGAAAGTTTTTCTTCATCAATTTGGTTGTTTACTCTCATATCTTCCTGTGAAGGAGGAAGAGAATGCATTACTAAAATAAATGCCAGTTTTTTGTCTCATCAAATTTCTAAAAGGCAAGAGCTCGTACAAGTTCGTATTTTAGTAGCTCAATCCGCTCCTGCAAGTCTGAAATATGATGCTTAAGTGCCTGCAGTAAAAGAAAATTTAATAACATAGAATAGGACAAGCATTGTGACAAGCTTAAGGATAAGGGATTAAGAATAGTTTCTCAATCAGTTTCACCTCACGTCTCTGAAGTTCAATAGAGCGAGCCAATGCCTGCCTTCTAGTCAGCAAATTTCTGGGTCTCACTGCATGAGGCCTTTGATAATTCTTCCCACGATAAACAATGATAGCATAGCCTTTCATAGTCTTATCTAAGGATACCAGCACTCCACCACTTTCAGCCTCTAAAGAAACTGCAAGATGCTTCACTTGTGCAAAACTTTTTCCCCTTGCTATTAGTTTTACCAACTCGCGATACTTCCAATGCAAGTGCATGTTCTCTACGGTACCATCAAAAATGCCACGCCTTCCTGGATTAAACCAAACAGAAGATGAAAAGTTAGTCATGAAAGCTGACTTTTTTACATTGTTCAATCAAGAGGCAAACCAGCTATTCTTACCGATAAGCAGGAAGGGCTTCATACTCAGACCAATCTTACGTAGCAAAGATCTCTCCTCATCACTTATGGTTTCCAGATCAACTGGAAGGTCTGCTGGTCTAAGATTCTCCTGCACTTTTGCTAGAGCTTTCTCAGCCCTTTTGACCTTCCCTTTAGCCTGGAAAGAAGAGGAAAAAATAAATGGAAAATGTGATAAATAATTAAGGAAATGGAGCAGAATTTTATAGCATAAGTTTGTTCAATCTCGTAACTTACAAGAGCAAGTTTCTTCTCAAGATATTTCAAGAGTGCAGCGTGCTTATTGAGTGATTCATCTCTACGCATTTGCTCAACATCTTTGCTACTTATTTCATTCCTCCACCGAGAGGTGGCAGCCAGAGTTTCAGTAAGAGTGCCAGCAACAAGTGGGCTTTTAGAAGCTTTTAATTTTGATTCAATTGCAGCTGAGGCCCTCTGACGTGCTTGGTCTTCCTCATTTGCCTGCACATCTGTTAGTTTTTCTCTCTCTTTCAGTGCTTCTACCACCACAGGAGGCAAGAAGTCATTGCCCCTGTAAAACACAATATAATCTTTGTTCCTAGAAAGTAGTGTTCCCCCAGTTAAATTCTGCATTCAAAATGACGCAAATCAATAACAAGAGCACCAAATTTTCCTTACCTAAAGAAAAAGGACGGAATATGCAACACTAAACAGAAGTTGATGTTATCATAATGCCAGAACATTAAGATTGAAACAAAATGCTCGGAGAGATAAGAACTTGCATAATTAATCCTTCACAACACTACACAAGTATGTCCCAGAATGGTGACACACTAACCTTGGCTGAGTTTTACCATTTGATAACAATTATAAATTCCATGGTCAGTGATGAAATAGAAAATTCAGCATTGTACTGTGGGCTTGAAGGATAATGATTTAGTCAAACTACCACTCTATGGCAAATAGTTGGTAATTCTTTCTGTCAGGCAAATCAAATAAAGTACAGACTCTGAAAGGTTCTGTGCTCAATGAAAGCAACAGAACACCCATTTTCAACAATAATTAGCTCATACATATATGCTAAAAAGTCAACATATGTAGATTGTCCAACCTTCAGTTCCTCAGCCATTCTATCATTGCAAGTATTTAGCACGCCGCGTTTAATTGCTATTTTTGCAATAGCACTGCTCTCCCACAACTTTACCATGGCCTCAGCAAGACCTTGCAGCTTTCTGTTTCTTCCTACAAAAAAAGTAGGATTAGTTTAGAACGATTTTGAGACATAGTATAATCAAACCAGTTTGTCAGCCATTAACCAGCAATGGCAGAAAAGCACAAATTTTATTGCCATTGATGCACACATACCCAGGGCAAAATGTGGAGGCATCGTTCTTGCAAGTCTACGAAACCTGGTCATCTCTTTGTTTCTCAGACAATGTCTAACCCCATAAGGAAGAAGCCTAAATGGAGGTTTATATCCAGGAACCTCTGAAGGGAGCAAGTCAGCATCAACTGGAACTGGCTCACAGCCTGACCAATCCTTGAACCGTGGACCCAACTCATCTAATAAACTGTTAGGATCATTCATATCCATGCGTTTTTCCTTAGACAGATCCTTCATATATTCTGCAGAACCACATAAAATCCGGCCTCCTTCGCTATGAAAAACATCGCTGGTTGTGTCCTCATTTTTCAGAGAATTTACACTGGTCTGTATTTTTTCGTTGTATGATTGGACACAAGGAAGCGTATAGGCCATCCCTCGGTACAACACCACTGAACTTCCAGATCTCCATATAACAAAGCCTCCAGTCCTACTCTGACAAGGCAAGTGTATTAGAGGCTCATTATCTCAGTGCATCAATGATTCATGATTAAAATAAATACTCTCAAGTCTCCAACGCCAACCGAGATTTATTCAAGCGATTACATCTTTGAAGTCATGATTTTATATCCATTCCAGATGTCAAATACGGCACTTAAAATGCACGCAAGCAATCAGCAAACTCATGAAAGTTCCAGGCTCATCAAGATTCAACCTTCATTTACTTACTTATCCATAAGCAAAGAAGAGACCAGCACTAACCTCCAAAGTTTCATGGGTTCTTTTCATGTTTAGTGACTGGGGACCTTCAAACTTCAACTTTACCACTTCATCCTCTCTCCACTTCTCATGTATAGAATCCACCAAAGCCTGGGTAATCCCTGCATCCCCAACTTTCATCCTCTCCACCATCCTGAGAGCAATTTTCCTAAGCCTCCTGAGCTCATGTTGAGGAATTACTCTCTCCGCCAAATCCACATGCTTCCTCCTCCCATCTCCATCTCCATCTCTCTTCCACGGTAAGGCCACTGAACCTTTATCACCACTCTCACCAGAAACGTCAAGCTTCTCCAACTCAACATTCGCCTGATGATCCTCCTCGTTGGACAAAACGTCACTCACTCTCAATCCTCCAAAGGCGAGTGACAAATTATCACCTTTTCGAGGAACTGCGGACAGTTTCTCCCATTCATCATCTTCCGCATCGAACTCCCCTCCAAAATCAACTTCACCAATCGAATTGCCAGCTCCAACGACGTTGCCTTCATCCAAACGCTCCCTAACCTCCTCAATTTCCTCTCCTCCTGAACCTAATCGCGAAGCGTCGCTTTCATCGCCACGGACGGGTTCTCGTGAGGGTTTACATCCATGAACCGCCCAGGGAGGCAACGTAGACTGATTAACCGAAACGGCACGCACCACGACGCCGCCAACGGTCGCCGGCGAATCAATATCACGCTCCTTCTCCGATGACGTCTCGACAGCTTCATCGGACACTTCCCGGCTCGCCAACCCCTCGTCCTCGCACCGTCCGCCCGGCGGCTCTCGCTCCTCCACCTGCCAAGGGAACCTCTCCCGGGCCGAACCGGTCTTGCTCGCCCACTTGCCGCGGATTTGCTCGAAGAAGCTCGGCTTCGGCTTCCGCTTCTTCCTCCCCGCGTCCGCATCGAGCGGGACCCCGCCCGGTCGGGCCTCGAAGTGAACCGACCGGCGCGAGCAGCGGGCTCCGAACCGGACGGCGCCGGAGCCGCTGCTTCTCCGGAGGAGGAGAAGGAGCTGAGGAGGCGGAGGAGACGGCGCGAGGGCGCGAGCGGGAGGGCAGGAGCGGTTCGGCGGTGGGAATGGTGCCGGCGCCATAGCTCAGCTCCGATGAACCGCGGGCATTTTCGTAATTGCTTCGAAGACGACGACGGAAAGCCTCTGCATTTCTCGGATACGCGATGAAGAAGAAGATGATGAAGTTGAAGAAGATCCAACGGGACGGAGGAACCGTCGATGGGCCCAAAATGCAAAAGGCTTTGACTTGGGCTTTCGTTTGCAGGGGCTCGAGTAGTTGGATTGGGCCGGGTCAAGCCCATGCGAAACAGTCGGAACGTGTCGCTGCATACTAATTTTTTCGAGATAAAATAGGAAAATTTTTTTCGAAAATAGTACCGTTTTACTAAAAAAAGAGATTAAAGTAACGTGCCCGCTTAGGACCTGATTGGGCAAATTAAGAGTTCAAGAACTTGATTGGAGATAATGAATAAGTTACAGATTGAACATGGACCTTCACCTAACCGTGAACTCAATTCACATCGCATTTCTCTACATGGGTATGTATTCTGAGCTAGCAATTAGATGACGATCCTCATCCCAACATCATTCAATAAGAAAGGAGAAGAAAAAAAAAAGTAGGTGTGATAAGAGAATACTTCACCACGGGTGAGCTTGGATTGAGTCCACTAGGTGCAACTACACCTCCATGGGTGAGACGAGGAGAAAATAGAACAAGATAACAGAGCTACAATGATGAATTTGTGTCAAGCAGCCTTATAACGGCATGAGCTGGCGGGCCAGGGATGAGGGTTGCCGCAGCAAAGAAAGGGAAAATAATTAGGGACTCTTAGAATTTTATGAGCCCACTTCACATGAGATTTTAAATTATGTGGGACTAACATGATGCCTACATGATTTAGAGGCTCATGTGCATTTGGGCCAATATAGGTTGGGGAGTACCTAAAAATGCTCCTAAGAAGGGGCTAGCATTTGTATTTTGTTGATTAGGACATGGACGTGACTGGGTTTGAGAAGCTTGAGAGGGCATTTATGGAAGGAGAAATGAAAATCTTGCAAATAAGTGTGTAGCTTCACCGAGTGTTTATGTACTTATAGTTTTAAAAAAGGATAATACCATGAAAAATTCTGAACTGACGTATTTCTGATAAATTTACTTAAATTTATTTTTTTTATTATAAAAAATCTCAAATTGATACACTTATGACAAATTTATTTCGTTAGTTTTTGTTAAATTTTACATTCAAATTGATGAGTTAGATGACACGTGATAATTGACAAGTGTACTAGTTTTGGGTTTTACCCTATATTTTTTACCAATTTGTGGTTTGTTATGGTATTAATCTAATTAAATAAAAACTAACGGATGGTAAATTTGTCATAAATGTACCAGTTTAAGATTTTTGGAATATCATAAATGTATTACTTTGGGATATTTCGTGCTTTTAACCCTTTTGAAAATGAGAAAATTATTCAAAAAGTCATAAATATAGTATACGACAACCAAATTAATTTTTAACCTTTCAATTGTACCAATTTATTACTAAATATTTTGATAATTTGTCAATTTAGTCATTCTGACCGATTTTGTTCAAAAATCGTTGACGTAGATGCCAATATAATCCTACGTGACATAGTTTGTGCTAACATAGGCAATTTTTTTAATTTTTTTTAATTATTTGTTATATGTTAACTACCGGGAGGCCAAGGGTTGGCAACCCCATTGGTAGTTAACAATAAAAAAAATTAAAAAATAATTAAATAATTAAAAAATTCATAAAATTTAAAAATTGCAAAAATTATCAACAACAGAGTTGGCCATACTATGTAAAATAATTGCATCCACGCTGGTGATTTTTGCCAATAATAACTAAATTGGTAAGCCGTCAAGATAGTTAAGATTAAATTAATATAGTTGAAATGTTTATGATTGAATTGATCGCCATATAATAATTTTTTTCATTTTCAAAATTATAATTTCCTTAACTTAGCGAATTGATAAATCGGGTATTCCTGACCTTTAATCTACTTCAAATAAATCGATAGATCAGGTAGGACTAACGTGAAGCCTACATGATATAACTACTCATGTAAAGTGGTATAATGTAGACCAAGAATACCCCCCAAAAAATTCTTGAGAATGGGCTAGGGTTTGAACTTTGTTGATTAGAGATTGGATGTGAGAAGATTAAGAAGGCATTTTTTAAAAGAGAAATGACAATTTTATAAACACACGTGCATATTAACTGAATTGAGGTACTTATAGTTTTTAAAATAGAAGTACAATTTTGGTCATTGCATTAAAATTGGGAAAAATGTTGGAAAAGTCCTAAACCTATCGCATCAATACTAATTTAGTTCTAAACATTTTAAAATGTTGGAAAAGTCCTAAACCTATCGCATCAATACTAATTTAGTTATAAACATTTTAATGGTGTCAATTTAGTTTTAAATTTTTTGATCTAATATCAATTCAATCACAAATCTTTTAACATAGTTTCAATTTAGTCCTTTTAACTAATTTTAGCTAGATTTTGTTGACAAAGACTTGACATTGACAACTTTTAATGATATTTTTAATATTTGTTTCTAATTTTATTTTATTTTATTTTTTTCTCTTTTCTTTCTCTCTCTTTTTCCCCCTTCCCTTCCTTCTTTCCTCAATCGACCACCGGACCTCAGCAATTGGCTAAAGGCTAGGGTTGGGTGATCCTCGCCGATCACTGGTGAGGCTCACCTAGCTTCTGGCTAGCTCGCCAGGGGCCGCAAGGGCAACCTTGCATTGGCCCTCTTCGAATATGGTGATGGTTAAGCCTTGCTAGAGGCCGCGAGGTCACAGCCTTCGAGTGGCCGAGTGAGGCTCAACCTCCCCAGCCTAGTGCAAGGCCACCTTCACAGTCCTTGGAGAGAGCTTGAGCCTCATAAGGGCTAGACGAGGCATGACCTCAACTAGAAAAAAGGCAAAATGAATAAAAATAAAAATAAAAGTTCCGTAAAAATATTAATATATTATTAAAAATTGTTCATGTCGGCGTTCGTCGTCTTTACGTAAGTCGACCGACCTCCACATCAGCAAAATTAGGCCAAAATTAGTCAAAAGGACATTAATACAATTGGTTTACAACTTGTCTGACAATTTTCCCATAAAAACTCAAGTATGTTTTTGTTATTTTCCTAGTAATAACAATCCTCAAATTGCATTCCATGATGATATCCTCCTCAAGGAGATAATGGCCTCTTCCTAAATCTTCACGCAAACATTACGAATTAAATAATTTAATTCCAAAGAACATCACTATTCCCAATTTATAATTTACTTAGATCATCACAGAGTTTAAGCAAACTTCTAGAAGTTTAGAACATAATGTCTTTCAGATGTGAATTGTGACTGTGAGGGCTATCTTGTTGCATATAAACCTTCAAGTGGTAACTTAATCTTCGATTTCGGCCAACAAGTGACATTTATACTCAAATTCTGTCGGGCCTAGAGGAACATTCAAAGAGAAAAATTCCCAACCCTTAGTGCGACTCTCAAACCCTCTTTATCATTAGTAACTATTCTTCTCTTGTCACGATTGCAAGAGATCTACAAGTGGGCCTTATGTAGCATGTGCCCAAGATTCCTAATGGAAGAATAACTGTTATCGGAAAAAAGATCACATTTAAAAAGAAAATCAGGTGGGAACATGAAGAAAAGTCAAAGATGATGGGGCAAGGTGGCTCCTTGATGTTCCCTCGTTTCCAACAAAAGCTGCGATTAGGAGTTCCAACATTCGATACGCATCGGAAAAATTGGATGCAATTGGGCCCATCCCAAGGCCCCCTATGAGAGTCCTTTTCTTGTCACCATCATTAAATTCCTACTTAATTTCCTACTGTTAGTTTTGGTTTTACCTTTTGCTAAGGATTATCGGGTTCTCAATTAAACTTTCAAAAGCTGATATTCCTAGGCCACCTTTAGCTCATCCTAGGTAATGCTAATCATTCTGCTATTGTTTAGCCCATAATTAGTAGGAATTGAGGATTTTTTATTTTGAAAAGCGAGGTGCTCGATCAATGCGCTCCTCCTTATAACCTAGCTATATCTAGCACCGACATCAATTATTCCATCTTTTTGGAGGCTCTTTTTTCTTTCTCCTGTTTTATATTTTTTAGCAAGTGGTGTCATAGAAACAAAATTTCTGTCCATGCAGCACTCTTTCTAGAAATAAAAACATGTTAATCATGTTTATAATGCGATGTCTCCCATGATGGCTCCATCGGCCGTCTTGCTCGCGAAATTGTGTCGCACGTCCATTTAATTTGCTTCCTCACCCCACCAAATCAAAGGGAAAGTTCCAAAATTAGAGCTATTTCCACTTGGAATGGAGTAAGTGAGCTGCAGTATGTGAATGGGAATCTGATTGTTCCGACAACGTGCGAGCTCCACGTCATCTGCCCGGGCGTGACGATGGCAGGTCGAGGAGATGGTGCGGTGGTGATGCCAAAGGCGGTGCTAGGTGGCGGCGGCGCAGTAGTGGTCGATGGAAGCCGGCAGCACCCAGTCGCGGGTGAGGAAGGAAGATGAGATTAGGGTATTGTAGGGATTTTCACCTGATGTTTGCAAATCCACAATGAGGCATCCTAGTGACATTCACTGATCGGTGGCACCGAGAGACTGAAAAAGGATATATGCTTAGTCCCCGTTGTCCACTGGAGTTGTATAAAGTTCTTGGATGAAAGACAATATACTTCTCGAGCATGAAAGACACATTGAATGACTTTCGCATGAGTTTAGAAAAAGCATACACGACTTAGTCCATCATATAGGCAAATACATCTCAGGCACTGTTTGGTAACCATCCAAACAGTGCCTGATTTTGATTTTTTGTTCTCAGAATCAGTTTGAGAACATAATCGCATTTGGTAAAATTTTTGTTTCCGGGAACAGTTTTAGACAAGAATTGAGAATTAAAAAAATAAAAATTGATTCTCTGTCTGAGAATCAAAAAAAGAATCAAGGTCTTCTTCTTCCCTTCCGCCATCCCGCGACTGCCATCCACCATTGCCCGCTGCTGTTTGCTACTGCTCGCCACCGCCGTCCGCCGCCGATTGCCGTCCGCCGGTTCGGCGAGCTTGCCGGAGGATCGCCAGGCTAGGGCAAGGTTCGGCGAGCTCGCCGGAGGCAAGCCCAGCCACCGGCGAGGCCTGCCTAGCCCCGGCGAGGCTTGCCCGGTCCCCGGTGAGGCCCGCCTGTCCACCGACGAGGCTCGCCCAACCCCGGCGAGGTCGACCGGCCACCGGCGAGGCCGAGCCTCGCCCGCCGCTGGCGAGACTCGGCCGACCAGGGCCGGCCTCGCCGAGGGCCGGCGACGCTCCGGTGAGGTCGCCGGTCCTCGTCTGGCCGGTCGCCGGTCCGGCAACCAGTCATAAGAAGAAGAAGAAAAATAGGAGAAAAAAGGCAAAAAAGAAAAGAAAAAAAAAGTAAAAAAATTATTTAAAAATTAAAATAAATTGATTTGGAACAGAATCAATGAAGACCGTATCTCAAACGCAATTCTATTCCAGAATCAGAAATTTTGGATAGTTATCAAATGCGTTCTTTTACTCAGAATTAGTTCCCAGGAACAAAATAAAAAATAATCATTTCTTATCAAAATCGTTACCAAACGCGCCCTTATTGAAGCTCATTCATGTAAAAATTAGGGGTTAAATATCAGAAACTTTCTGTTTCAGGTCATGTTGTTCGAGCAAGAACTAAAAGGAAAAAAACACTGTTTTTATATAGGAACCATCGCAATTGCGCATGATGGGAAGAAGTTGCGTTTAAGATCGTAGAAGTTATATTTTGTGGCAAAGCTTCCGAAGATTTGTCTATATTGAACAGTTTGTACAAAAATCAAATGGATCTCTTCACTAGCATCCGTGATAAATGTGTACAAAGACAAATACATCTTACAGTACGACTAGTTGACCTATTAAACAAGGTGAGAAGATGCAATTTCGAAAAGAATTAACATGATAAGAGAAAGGAAAGATAACTATCCTATGAAACCCCAAACCGCAGCAACGAACGAATCTATATGCTCTGGTTGCGATTGAATATTTTCTGCCCAGGAGAAAATATCATCTGCGGATCGAACCGGGCTTTTCTCTGACGGAACCTCCTCCATTTCGACCCAAAATGTCTCATCCATTCTTGTTCATTGCCAAAACTTGGAAGATAGTGTTTAAGCTCGATGCCAGCGTCTTCACAGAAACTCAGCAACTCCTTATTTTGAAAATCAAATTGTTGCCAATCATCGAACCCGCTTGAATGCAAAAACCCTACGGTGTAGAAAACATCTTCGTCCGGTACCACTGCGGACATCTGATCGTCCCACCTGCAGAATTCATTGATTGATTAGTTTCATCCTCTTATAAAGCAGATCCCGCGTTGTTGTTACACGTTTTATGTTACTTAAGCAAGACAATAAATTGGTAGTTAGAGGGGACTTACTTGTTTCGATTCATGGGATAAATGAGGACATGTCCGGTCGTTATGTTCCTTTTGAGGATGATGTTCTTGAAAACACCGTCATTGAAATCAGCAATGCGAGATTTGGGCACGAATAAGTTCAACCATGGATGAGGAACGTCCCAAAGGCCCTGCGCTGTGAGTTTCAGCTCTCCTTCTCGTACTCGGTCGAGGAAATCAACATAGGCTACATCTTTCTGGAACTCGAACTCAGGAATATAGTTTAATCCTTCGAACAATTTCTCCAGATCCTAGAAAAGTAGATTAATAAGTCAAGTTAGAGACGACAATGACAGGAACATGATCAAGTTTACACGAGAAGGGACAGATTCTCTCTCTCGCAAACATAGCTAGGGTTTGTCAATAAGGGTCATTCAGTCATACCTTGTTCACTGTATTCTGGGTGAGATCATCGTAGTATTTCGCTACTTCAAGGCAGTAGACGATTTTATGTTGTTTCAACAGCGATATGATTCGCGGGTGGTCCGACAGCGGGAAGAAAGAAGACCTCCAACTATCCGGAGGACCTTGGCGCATGAGAAGCATCCCTTCCACATAATCCAATGCATTGTCTTGGTACCTTCCGTTCTTTGAAATCAAATATTCTTGGTCTCTCGTAAAATCCGAGAAATCGCTGTAAAGCATTCTCACCCATTTGACCTGCATGTCGAAATTATCAGAACGTAATTAATATTTTGAGGCTAGTGATTTGCTTTTAATGAACCGAAATGATAGAATAGCGAAAAATATATTCCAAAAGTAGCCATTCTAATATGTTCCGAAATCTATATTGTATGTTTCATCCTTGTAGTAGCGCTCTTCAATTTTGTAATTAAGAAGTTGACTTGATCTTATAAAATGACTGGAGAAAATATTTTTTAGGATAGTCAAGTCTCAGTGTTCATACTCTCTTTGGAGCTCGATCTAAGGCAACTCTCGCTCTCGTTATTATGCCGAACTGGCCGAGACCTCCAAGAACAGAGTAAAACAGCTCCGGGTTTTCGTCGGGCGAACAAGTCGTAAGCTCCCCAGTTCCTGAATTTAAAGGAAAAGACCAAGAAACGACGTTCAATCCCTCGGAAACAAGAAAGCACATAGAAAGAGCTGTAGCTCGTTGACTTGACCATGCATAAACAAATCAAGAAGCGCGTTTTCAGTCGGTACGAGATCTTAATAGTCCTCCAAAAAGCAATTGTTAAAAAGGACGAGGGAAATTTCCATTAATCTCTCTCTCTCCCTAGACATGATTTGACCCCTTTGACTGGTCCGGTCAGCCTACAGATCTTCAACTAATATAATCTAGGAACAATGATAACAGGAAGATCTAAGGAAAGCACACATGGGCTGCGTTTCCACGACGAAGCCCATAGCAAAAGACAAGTAAACAACAGATTCTCAGGAAGACCTTCTAGAAATTAGAAGACCCCGAAGAACACTGTTTCTCAACTAACGAAGTATACCGCAAGGCGCAGATTTTACAATAGCTAAAATTTCAAATAAGAAATTGAGTGCCTCCACTATCTACGAGTTCATATATGATTACTGGGGTTCTTTCCTATGTCCATATATCTTCTATTGATAATGTCTAGGCGACTCAAAAGCATAGTCCAATGACTCAAGTTTCTCGACTAAACGAGTCAATCTTAACGCATTTTCGGTCAATAGAATGGGTTTCTACTATTGTTTAAATGGGTCGACGGGATCTCGCCCACGTCGGCCGGTAGACAAGTTTAGGTACGCGTATTGTCACGTTGACGTATCCCGCAGGAACTCTTCTACGGAAAACACGAGTTTACAACGAGAACGTATTTATTGCCAACTACCACACGACTCTTCCAATATCAAAGTACCTAGCTAGTAACGAAAGAGGGAAAGAAGGGAAAATTCGGAAGAGGTCGCGGCGTTCATACCGGTAATGACGTCCATTTCATACACATTGCTGATCTGAGGACCGTATCGGAACGTCTGCCCGCTTATGCCAGCGTTGGAGAGCGTCCCGCCCACGGTTAGGTACAGATAGTCCGTCCACGAGACCGGCGAGAGCCCGTGCCTCAGCGTCTCCTCCAGCACGTCCCTCCAGAGCTGCCCGCCGCCAACGTCGGCATAGTACCCGAGCGGCCTGCTCCATGACACGGAAATGGCTGATCCTCCTCCGCCGCCACGGTGCCTTGCCAGCGATGTCATGTCCACCACGACCCCGCCTGGGGCCGTGGCTTGGCCCCAGACCGAGTGGCCCCGCCCTCTGGCTGCGATGGAAAAGGAGGGACCATGGTACGCGGACCTCACGAGGGCCGCAATGTCCTTGGGGCACGACGGGTGGAGCACGGCCAATGGGATTTCCCGGACGATGTTGCCAAAGTCCACTGAGGCCGCGCTTATTGACTCGGGGTCGGTGCGGAGCTTCTCGGCGAGCTTGTCGGGTAGGGAATGAACCGGGGGCTTGGCCTTGCCGACCGTCGAGAGCAGTCGGGTTATGATGAACATCACCATGAATTGCGAAACAAGTAGAAAATTCTCTGCCATTTTCGGAGAGAGGGAAGAGGGAGAGAAGAAATGAATATGCGGAGGGAAAGAAAGGGAAGACGGAGAAAGTTGATGGCTACCGTGTGGCACTTAGAAGGACCCGGTCAAGGTGATGGCTACCGTGTGGCACTTAGACGGACCCGGTCTCCATATATATAGGAAGAGCGAATGAATGAAGAAAATGATGGTCACTTTATGCAATATTAATAAAAATTAGGCAGGAGAATAGAGGCAGGATTACGGTCATAGGGGGTACCCCATGAGTATCACGAATAAAGTTTGTCAGATTATTATTATTTCCATGTTTGTCGTATGCTTTATAGCACTATAATTAAGGTTTAAAAATATTGGTATGTAAAATGCGAAACAGGATCATCGATGGTCTTTGCACCAATGATTTAGTTAGGATCGCGATTATATTAGGATATGGTAGATTGGATTTCCCATATCAACTCCTACGGTACAACGAATCTTGCGATTATACGTGAGAAAGTGGTTTTTGAAAAGAAGGGAAACGGCAAGAGCTTCGTGCTTATTATCTAAAAGATTTCAGCCTATGGTATGATTAATAAACGTCAGTGGTAGAGGTGCTAATGACAAGTTTGTCTGTGGACAAGACTTTAAAACGATTCGTACATTGATTTAGCTAGAGACCACTTGAAGAGTAGGCATTTCGCTCGCTCCCATTGTGATTTTACTCGGGAATTTCGGCGAAAGTATCCGTATAGACTTGCCTCATCGTGGATTAAGTCAATCTCAATTGAAGATGATGGTGGATCTCACGTGATCTCGTGCGATTTTCCTATAATGATGATGTCCTATCTACATATTCGTGATTTGGACATGTGTCGACCCCTAGGAACATGTCAGGCCATGGAGGGGTCACCCCCAAAAACCACAGAAACAAATACAAGAAACAGTTTCCTGATCTGGAAAGGAAATTACATGGAAGAGAGGGTAAAATCTTGGTTGCAGGAAGGAAATCTTGACGTTTGGCTGAAAACGACGTCGGACTATTAGATGCGTCGCTGTAATGCGACTTCCCTTTTTCCAAAGAAGCGAAAGGATCGGACCTCGGATCCAAAGTGCTGGAGTTTCGTGCCGGTTTCGCGACTTGACTTGCTGTTTTCCATGCAATTAATTTAAGGAAATAACCAATACACTATAAGAAAATAAAAAACATGCTTGTTTTTCATCTGCAATAAAGGGAGAATTAGGGGTGCATGACAACCACCAATTTCTGTTCCATAAACAATTTTTCTATTCCAGACTTGTTTCTGGAATAAAAATCCGTTTGATAAAAATATTTCATTTTTCTATTTCTGAAATAGATTTTTGTTCTAGAAATATGTTTGAAATAAAAATAAGAAGTAAAAATTTTCTACTTCTCTATTTCTAGAACGGAAATGAGAAATAAAAATTATTCTCATCGTTCATTGAACCGGTCCTCCATCTGTCGCCGCTGACCATCGTCAACAAGTCGCCGGCCGCCTCCGATCGTCGGTCGGCGACCGGCGGCGGAGTAAAAATTTTATGTCATTATTAAACGGGTATTTTTGCTTAGAAACTCATCTAGAAATAAAAATAAATAAAATCTATTTCTCTTCCAGAAATCAATTTCTAACCAAAATGGTTATCATTCGCACCCTTAGAGCCTGTTTGTTTAGTTTTGTTTCTGTATCCTAGAACAAAAATTTATGTTCTTTTGTTCCAGGAAACAAAAAAAAAAAATAGAAACACGTTTGGCAAAAATTTTGTTCTTGGGAAAAAAAATCTATGTTTTTTTATTTTCGGAAACAAATTTAGAACGAAAACAAGAAGTAGAAAAAAGTTGTTTCTTATTCTGGGAACAATTCCGAGAAACAATTTTTCTCTCTCCTTTTTTTTTTTCTTCTCTTTCTTTTCTTCTTCCTTTTTCCGATCACCGGCCTTGGCCATGGCCGACGCCGGCGACCGACCAGACGAGGGCTGGCGACCTTGCCGGAGTGTCACCGGCCCCCGGAGACGCTTCCTTTTTCCGGTCACCGGCCTTGGCCATGGCCGGCACCAGCAACCGGCCAGACGAGGGCCGGCGACCTTGCCGGAGTGTCACTAGCCCTCGGAGATGCCGAGCCACGGTGATCTCTAAACGATCAACTCATTCATACTCTACTTGATTTGTTATCTTTGGAAATTCTGCACTACAAACATTCTGATTTTTTGCGTTTTGATTTATTACTTCAATAGTGCGGTGCTTTTAAATAAGTGAGTTGTATTTGAATGCAGATGATACGGACCCAACATACTATTGATTTGCCGATTTCGATACACGTAAGTGTTGTTTAAATAAGAAAAAAATAGGTTGGGATTGCCATTTGAGGATTATTCATAGTCAAAATTAGGTACCCATCATAAGGATTGATCAAATCTTTTTGAGATTTTCTTTGGGGGAATCGGAAGATCTAGTTATGGGTCAAGGCAGTGCCTTCGAATTTAAGTTGGTAATGGGGGTAGGGAAAACATCAACCAGATTTTTCTTCATTCAAAGATCTGGTCTTGTGTGCAGTATCCAATTATAAGGGCTACATGTAAATTGGGTAAAAGTCAAAAAAAATTCAGAAACCCATAATTACCTGCAGCCCCTCCCTGTCTCTTTGAGTCCCTTCACCTATCGGACGCTTTTCTCCGAAGCAATTAAGATGTTCCCATGGCCGGATTAGAAAAGAAGGGAAACCGTCTAATTTTAATTATAAGGTTCCAGACTGTCATGGCCATACCGATTAGTTTGATATAAATCTTCGAAAAAGCTACGGCGATTGTCATCATCAGGTAGGCTATGGTCCAAGATCTTTATACTATAAAATGCTGCCCTCGCTTGTTCTCTTGCATCCCACTAGTTAGGAAATACTCATGGCTATTCATAGATCAGCACAAGAACGAGCTACACACATACCCAACTTGCTCGAGTTAAATATGAATTTGGAATTATAATATAGCAAGGAAACAGCACCATGCTATGCACGATCAGGAAGCTGGAAGGAAGATGGAAATAATATTAAAAGGAGAGCGATGGTGGCCCATTCCTATGTGTATCTTTAGTGAGGACGAAAAGCCGAACGATTTTGATGCGGACAAGGCATTTCGTGGTACTTTAAATCGACGTGAAATACAAAAGGGTATCCGCGAGAGAATGAACCCTACGAGAAACTATGGATTTCTCGGTAGCTCGGTTCCAAAAAATCGAGTAGGAGAAATTCTAATTCACAGATGATCTTTGACCTAGAGATCTCGCGGGTCGGGAAGACCTGTCGTGTAGCATGTTGGGGGCCAGTCCGCTTCAACCGAAGCCCATTGTTTTTTCTTGATGTCATGTGGACTGAGAATGTATAATCTTTGACGTGCATGTGCAGCATGCAGATCTAATCTGTGGCGCAAACCCTAAACTTAGGTGCTAAAATATCCGCTATGTGACTATGGAAATCATTGTTAGTTCGATAAGCGACGTCCAATAAGCAGTCCACACGTCACGCAAGTTTAAGTATTTTTTTTTTCTTTTTGGTGTGCTTTTGGGCTTTGTGTAGGTCGTGACATGATTGATGGTTGAATACATAGTGAAATTGGAAGCCTCATGAAAGCAACCGAGGATACCGCCCCACATGTCGTAATAGTGAAGGAGTTAGGTTCTTCACCTAACATAGGGAAAGAGATTGATTGGGCATGTACTAGAGAGAAAAAGAGAGGAGAAATTCGCAGAAATTAGGAGACTTTCAGTTACCGGTAAATTTTAAATCCGATACGAAATTCGCGGTCAAGCTCTTGAAAGGAGAATTTGAGCGAATTTGAATAGGATATTTTCATATGTTTTACACTGCTTGTTATCTTAAATAAGGGAAGATGATTTACAGGAGAAACTTCTGATTTAGATGACGGAATTTCTATGGGTCCTTTTGTCAATTTGGATATAAAGAACAATCCCGGGGTGTGTTTGTTTAAAAGAAAGAAATTGTCATGAATCAGTTTTTTGCACCTTCGTGCATTTGATTTCTTAAAAAAATATGCGTGCTTGAAGTAAGGAAAATGAATTCCTTTATTTAAAAAAGCAAAAATATTTTCCTTTATCATAAAGTTTTCTCCGAAACAAACACACCATATATTTTCATCCATTTAACTTCCTCCGATCAGAACTTTTGATTCGTGGTTTATAAGTTGGTGGGTGATGGGAGTAATCGCTTCTGTGGTGGGTAGGTTTTTGACGTGGAATTTAGAACCTACCGGTAGAAACTTGTTTCCAAATTTTTGAACATGGAATTTACCTTGTTTGTCTTATGACAAATCTTGGAACCTATCCTGTCTATCTGGCCAACTTTCAAGGTCAACCTAGGAACCAATTTTTTTTTACCTTCATTTAAAAAAGAAATCAAAGACAAAATAAGCAACAAAATAACTCAAAGTAAAATATTGATACAAAACAAATAGAAATATAAAGCAATAGGAAATCTAAGCTCATTTGAGCTAGATAATCATCTTGCTCCAACTTCAAAACACGAATTCTAACTAGTTCTCGGACTAGGTAAGTTTAGCACTCAAAACCTAAAACCTATTAGCACACTATCAGTTCCAAAAATTTGGAATTGGGAACCAACCATATTTCCATTGGAATCAAGAATCGAACCTATTTCCATGAGTAATCGGTCTAGTTCCTAGGTAGAACTAGATTGGTTGCTCAATCTTAGGGAGTGATGCCCATAATTAGTAGTACACCAATAAAATATACTGTTGAAGGAAACGTGCCCAGCAGATCAAGCCAACCCTAATTTTAAGGGATCTTCAATTTTTCACGTATATCTACCGAATACCAAAAAGAAAGATTAACAATTTACCATTGTGCCAAATCTAATAAGACCTTTAAAATGTACAAGAACAAAACACTATTTTACTGTTGTCACAAATTTAGAATCCTATAGCAGTCTGTCTATTCTCATCATTATCTTGTCCACTAGTTAGCCTATCTGAATCTCATTGCGTCGACAGCTAGTACCAACATATTCCCATCCCCCAAAGGACATTAAACTTTCATGTTATTGATTTCATGGTGCCTCATCAATATTGAAATCTCATTATTTTCTCTAGACAAGCCTCGAAAAATATTTGCTCTCCCTAAAATGAATAGCCATGGTTTCTTTGTTTCTTTCTTTTTTTTTCCGGAATAGGACCATTTGGATAAAGATCCAAATCTTCTGATTAGGGACGGGAATACTAGTAGTTGTTATTTTTGTAGCACGTGCCAAACATTGATATCAATTTTGTAACTTCAAAGATCATGTTCAATTTATGGTAATTAAAAAGCCGTGCTAAATTTGTGCCAATGATAAAAGGTCTGGATATGCCAAATAAAAATAATTACCCATCATTAGCGACAACTTATGCATGCTATTTCTATAAATGAACTTTTGCTCAACAAAAACTCCTTAATTGTCTTTAAGAGCGCGTTTGGTAACGATTCTATTCCTGGGAACAGATTCTGATCAGAAATGATTCTTTTTTATTCTGTTCTCGGAAACAATTTTTAAGCATTTTAAGCCGTTTGGTAACTCGTCCAAAATTTCGATTCGGAATAGAATTGTGTTTGATCTTGTGCTCATTGATTCTGTTCCAAATCAATTTCTTTTAATTTTTAAATATTTTTTTACTTTTTTTCTTTTCTTTTTTCAATTTTTCCTTTTTTTTCTTTTCTTTTTTTCCTTTTTCTCTTCTTATGGCCAGTTTATCGGCCAAACGAGGGCAGACGACCTCACTGGAGCGCCGCCAGAACGAGGGTCGACGACCTCATTGGAGCGCCGCCGGCTCTTGGCGAGGTCGGCCCTCGTCGATTAAGCCTCACCGGCAGCTAGGCGAGGCCGAGCCTGGCCACCAGCGGAACCGGGCGAGGCTTGCACGGCCACCGGCGGGGCTAGGCGGGCCTTGCTTTGGGCCGGGCGAGCCTCGCCGATGGCTGGGCTTGCCTCCGACGAGCTCACCGGAGTTCACCCTGGCTTGGGGAGCCTCCGCTGAGCTCGCCGAACCGGTTTTCGGCGATCGGCGGCGGTGGTTGCGTACGGTGGTGGACAATAACCGCGGATGGCGGTCAATGAAGAAGAAGAAGAGTTGGTTTTGATTCTTAGATTTGTTCCCAAAACAAAAATCAACTTTTTTTTTATTCTTAATTCTATTCCAAATCAACTTCTGGGAACAAAAAAATAAAAATTTGTTCCCAGGAATAAAATTTTACCAAACGCGATTATATTCTCAAACTGCTTCTGAGAACAAAAAATCAGAATAAGTTATTGTTAATATGGTTACCAAACAGGTACTAAACATATGTATTCATACATACATATATATATATATATATATATATATATGTATCTGTATGTATATGCATATAGTTATGCACTTGGCACATGAAATGCAAAAGCAGGGAGTGATGTGTTTGGCTGGACTGTCATGGGATTGAAAGGACTGCCGGGGTTGTTTTGAAGATGCTCCGAATATTTCTGGGGATCGAAGCCAGACCACCAAGATCACGTGGTGCTTTTACCCCGACATCCCTTCACCGCCACCTCTCTCTCTCTCCTCACTTTCGACAGCCCTCACGTACGCCCTCCTTTTCTTCAATCTTTTTACCCTCTCCGCTACACGTGCATGTGCAATGCGCAGCGCGGGAAAGAGAAGGAAAACCCTAGTAATAATGTCGCCATCCTTGCTTTGTCCTAGGATTACATGCAATCCGACGTCACGTACCCGACGAAACCAGGCATTGCATACAAGCACAAAAAGCAGTTGGCTAATGTCAATAAAGCGAGCCGGCCTAGACATGTGTGCGCGTAGAGCCTAAACTTGTGAAGAAAACCAAGTGTTACAAAAAAGAGAGAAAAAAAAAAAACAATCTTTTTTAAGTTCGTATCTTCATGTTATAAGGACCATTTTCATCTGCATCGTCTAGGAGTAACTTAAATTTGTTAACAACACCATTCTGTGATTTATATAACTTATTGCATTACAGTGCTCATGCTATGTATGTGTTATGTTCTCTGTATGGTGTCTTAGTTGGCCTCAACACCAGATACCTACCGAAAGCTCCCTATGAAATTGATTTCATTCTTGTGAGGAAATTTGGACTATAGGCTTTTTTAGCTTGCCCCCTATTAAGCGTTTGCATCCCTCATCGTCGCCAAATAGAGTACTTGCACTAAAAGTTCAAACTGTTAAAGATGGCTGGCTATTGGCACAGAATTTGTTCACGTCGTCCACTTCGCAACAAGTTAAACATCAAGGAACCATGAGAGGAACGCAAGTCGAAGGGCACTTGGAGAATCATTATCAATAGCTATCACGGAAAGAGACGCGACAGTTTAAATAGAAGCCAAAGAACACACATCTACCCTATATGTTGGCAGATTTTGCTTTTCACCTTCTCATTATAATATCCTCCCTATGTAGATATTGTCTTCAAAATAGAGACCTCAGAAAGAGAGAGAGAGAGAGAGAGAGAGAGAGAGAGAGAGAGCTTAAAATCTGTCTTATTCTTCACGCACATCACATTTCACCTTCTTTTGTGTGTGGCAGATCAGTCAGAGAGACGGACTTGGAAGTGCAACACAGCCAAACTTTTCTTCTTTTAGGTGAGAAGGAAGCTTGTTGGGTTTGGAGTTTCTTTTGTTAGTTTTTTAGATTTCAAGGGTGACAAGTCGACCCCACAAATATACAAGCTGCAAGATCTCGCATCATGACTCGTGCTTCGGGATTGTCTGTACAGTAGGGTGCTTTACAGGCGCGCACAGAGAGAGAGAGAGAGAGAGGTGGAGGGTTCTTGGTTGGCTAGAGACAATGCACCTCTTGAATCTTAAATTTGCGTTCGATAACTTCAGCAGTGTCGTCTTTGTGTATATGATCTGTGCTTTGAATTGACCGAAAGTCGCTCAATTGGCAATTCTTCTCCACTCTTCCGAAAGATAACGCCATACAGGAGAGGCGTCTTATGCTTATTAAGCGCCATGCAGTTTGCCATAATGCGTGTGATAACTTTTCTGCATTATGTGAGAGGAAGACACGTAACCCTTATCACATTAAGTGCATTGACATATCAACCGCTCAAAAGAGGTAGATGGACCTTAACGTATCGCTTCTGAGAATCCCAAACCCTTTGTATCACCATTGCCTAACTAAGAAGAATAAACCTATTTTACACCAAATCTAATTAAGCAAGGGCCAAGAAGAGAATCGAGACGGATGAAGAGTAACTAACGGAGCTCATTGTACAAACAAAAGAGAAAAACCTTCGAAACCTTAATCTTACATCCGATTCTTCTCTCACTCTCCGAGATATTACAAAATAAATAGCACTAGGACCAACTACTCTAAGGGTCACGTCTATTGCCCCTACGACTATGCATGAACACGTACGCTAAAATGGCTCTATCGATCCCCGAGTCAAATCTCACCTGATTTCACCCAATTCAACTAGGCCTTTTCACTAAGAGTAGTTAGAATTGAGCTGAAATCCTCAAAGATTGTCGGTCGTTCGGTTTATAAGTATTGAAGCATCTCTTTGATTCCCTGGTATTTTGCCGCTACTATGGCAAGTCAAATTTATGTGTTGGAGATGTCACATGTTGTAGGTACGTCCCACTCCTAGTGCAAGAAGAATCTCCCAAGGTTGATCAATCAATCAATCAATCAAAGTAGGCGATTCATGTGTGTATGTGTTTGATTGAGAGAATATTAATGGTGGGTCCTTGTACACGATATAGACAGTGTAATGTGTGTGTTTTGATTCCCTATGAAAACCTAGAAGCTCTCTCTTTATACTGTCCCTACAACGATTGGTATCTTTCGCATGAGTCATTACCACTTTCCTTCTATATTTAATTTCCTTTTACTACTAGAAACACAAATACCTGACTTCGCGAAAAATATGAAATAACTTGCAAGCTCATGAACTAAATAAGGTTAGACCTTTTGATTTGTGCAGGTAGCATCGATCTACAACAATTTGCTCGAAATTAATAGAATTTGGACAAGTGACTTTCAATTATATTACTTTGGTGAATTGCCTTTTGCGACAATACGTAATTGGTCATTTTTACTCAAATGTCTACATGGACAAGGTGTACTTGGAGATGTTCTTTCGATGGATCTTGTCAGTCCATGGATTTTGCCCTTGTCTTTGTTCTAGTTCCTCTTGTACGGGGAGATATCGTGTTATCCAATTGCATGTGCCTCCGATGTCTAAGAGAAGGAAAAAAAGCGAAACAGTTGCATGTGTCACACCCGTAACTTTAGATATCTGCTCTCTTTATATATCGAAATGGTGTCCAAACAAGCCAAGACACTAGCTACATACCCGTGAGATGCGTCATTTCATGTAAATACTGAAGCTTTTAGAATAATTTATTTAGAGGGATCGACGGAATATTTCAATGGTTGTCTTATAATATATTGTATTTTGTCAATATATTTGACCTTTTTTCCAGTAATTTGTCTTTCGAAATCGTTTAAGCAAAAAAGTACATTGAAGTAAATACACATGTCTGTTTTGCACCCACGGGTGATGCTAACGGACTACTTAGTGAAGATGATATTGATGTGGAAGAGATTGAGATGAAGCTTTTGTTAATTCAGATTGTAGCTCGTCGGGTACATCAGGCACTTGAAATTTGTTTTCGTGGAAAACTTATGTTATTTCCTCATGTTCTTCTGTCTAACTTTGCGAGGAAGAAACCTCAAACTGGCCATGACCACCGATCGCATTATTCAAGATCTGCGCACATGCTTTCTCCGACATTTTCTATATTGGTTTTCCAGTGGTCAATGATTGGTGACTTTAGCTACACACAAAGAAGCGTTTATCAGACGTTACTTGATATATAGATTTGATTGAATATTCGCATTACCTCTACTATAACATCATAAACAATTGCGTGATAATTTTTAATCTATTGTGAGAATAACAGTTTATTCCGTATCACAAAAAATCAAATAACAAATAATTAATTATTGTGGGATCCACTCTTTTAAGAATTTATGACTCACAATAAATTTTTATTCTCACGATACCCTAAAAATTATTATGTTAACAAAACCCCTACAACATTCATGCTTACAATGTGCGCATGCTATATATAGATTCGTTTCCATTCGTGCCTCTAAGCAAAAGTATAGACAACAAATAATTATGGTATACGAGTGATCGCCGAACTATCTAGTATACAAATTTCACTAAGGACATGTATGTTTTATTGAAAATTTCTTGATAAATGAATATATTTTCTCTGGAAATCATTTTATATGAAAATTAGTAGTTTTCATTTGTTGTGTAGTTTAAGAAAAGTGATTTCTCTCTTACCATAAGGGAAAATTATTTTCCCCCAATCTAAATTCATTATTTCTAGTTAATGGAAAACATTTTCGACAGATCGATTAGTTTTCCATCATTTGAACACCGAAAAGTTAGAAAATCATTTTTCGAAAAGAAAACAGTTTTCTTTCAAACAAACGGATCCTGAATCTGTTTTGATACAATGCAAAGTATGCATGCTAGGACGAATTCTCTCTGCATTAGATTCTACTGAAAACACAACAAGATAATCCTCCATTTGTCCAGAGAAATCTTGTGTGAGAGTGAAGTGCACGATCAGATCTCTTGTTTGACTTAGGAAGGTTGTGGGTCGGCCATTTCGATTTGCCAGGCTTTAGCGCAATTTCCATGAGCATGATGAGGGCTCGATCCGAGACCAATAATGCCCTAGCTTGGAATTATTTGTCAAGGGAGATCATGATTATTCATCTAAGAACCCCCAAGGTCCCCACTCTCTAAAGCCTGCGTTTTTCTTACGGCCACACCGGAGTTGCAGCTTTACATGTTGAGATATTGCATGGTGGGAAGTACTGATATATCAAGAAGTTCGTTTGACGGACATTTTTACGCATGTTTTGCACTTTTTAACAAGTTCAAAATTGTGGGGAAGGACCGTGGTTTGAGATGATATGTATGGCGTGTAGGGACGGCTGAGAAATAATGCTTCGCATGCAAATGATAAATCATTATTACAAGTTGAATCATGTTTTATGGGTTCATCGAATTTCGTGACATTCGTTGATTATATTGAGCAATGGGTCGCGTGTTTTATATTATAAGATGGAGTAGTATATGCATCTACCTTTTCATGTTGAAAAATAATTACGTAACAGTCTTAATATACTGTGGAATAACAATTTATTTGGGATCACAAAAAATCAAATTGCAAATAATTATAAATTGTTATAAGATCCATTTTTTCAAGAATATATGGCTCATAATAGACTATTATTCTCACAATACCCCCAAAGACTGTTATGCTAACAAAGTCCTTTCACGTTTCATCATACCTTCTCAAATCACACAGAGCATGGCCTAGTTTTACGTCTCGTTCTGCGAGAGACAAGTCATTCACCTTCTCCTATCCTTGTTGTTGCAATTGCATCTCTCAACAATCTTATGAAAAAGGGAATTTGTTCAGTATATATCATATCATAAAAATGCGAGAGTTCCATAATCGGGTTTGTTGGGCTTATTATCGACGTACCAGTCGGCTAAAAGAAGTGAGGCAAAAAAAGAAAACCCCATGTGTACGCTACATCTTTGCGACTACGTACGGGGAACTGTTTGGATCACATCATTGCATGAAATCTTTGGAGAATATCACGTGCGCAAGAAAATCTTATGCATCGCCCATCATCATGAGGAATCCTCAAAAAAGAGAACTTCTCCCGAGCTTGCCATGATCGACACCTTTACTTTTTACCCGATCGCCTTCACACTCAGAACTTACCAATAATGACTAAAAGCCAGGAGAAAAGAAAGAGCAGCACGATGCGCGCACATTTTCTAACTTCAGAACGTGTGAATACAGACATTGCCTCGTTCTCACGCTCGACCTTTTTCTTTTCTTTTTAACCTAAGTAAGGGACATGACGGTTGCGATTCAACCTCATGATGGGGTTTCTTTAAAGAGAAGAGGTAGGAAAGGGCATGGCATTCACACACGTAGGGCAATGATGAGGTGATGCGGTTAAAGCGTCGTTATTTTTAATGTTGTGGGTGGGATTTGTCTTGTCCGGACCAGGCTGTTGCGAGTGCCGGGGCGTATGAGAAGGTCGACGATAATGACAACAGTTTGATGCATGTCGAGAGGGAACTTTGGCATAATGAGTGGGACACGTTATGATGAGATGTTGGCGATGCCTCGGCTTGCATGAAGAAATTGTTGAGTCTTTTTTTTAGGTCGTAAAGAAGATGTTGAGGTTGATTTTGCAAACAATCTGTTACTAGAATTCAATCTTTTCGTCTGAGTAGAAAGAACCGAGCGTTTGGCTCGAATGCAACGGATGTCCATGTTTGAATCACAACAAATCTTACTCAAACTAATTTTTGGGAGCCACACCCAGTACTGTAATGACCCGGTCCGACAAAAGCAAGGAGTGATCACTGTGATCAGAGGGCCTAGACAAGGAGTAGCTTCTAGTAGGCTTCTAAGATGACGAATGAGGCAAAAATGAAACGAACTGTGCACCGAACAAGAAAAAGCGATTTCAAGATGTGTGCACGCGTGCGCACGACGTGTCTGAAAAATTTAATTAAGTCATGAAGGCACCTTAGCTTAGTTTTGGAATTCCAAAGTTAAGCGTACTTGAATAGGAGCATTTCCAGGATGAGTGACCCTCTAAAAAGTTGCCCCCGTACATCAAAGGACATATTTTAGAAGTGCTTCCACCTATATATCAAAGGACAAAAATGTAAGACTCAAATGGGACGGATCAAAGCAGACAATACCTCTAATGAGTTAAATCCAAGGTGTTACAAGTATTACATCTCATGGTTGGAGCCTTATACAATACATGGAATTTATGGATTAGATTTTTTTTTTGTCTTTGTGAGATCAGATGAGTTGAAGTTTTGTGATAAACTAAAATCTCCAATGATCTTTAAGTGAACCAGTTAAAAGAACTATAAAGAGAAAGGCATTAAAATCACACATTTGAAAATGTGAGGATTATTTGAAATTTCTCTTTAGTCGGTCTAGTTTTTGGAGTGTCATCATATCGTGAAAACGTGACTTATTCCACACGATTTTCAAGGGAGTGGGTTCAAATCCCCGCAGTCGCTTGTGCGACTCACCCACGGCCGGGTCAGGTGAGTGGGCTCGGTTCGCCCCGGGTTTACCGGCTACATTCTTATTGTCACGCGGTTAAATCACAAAAAAAGAAAAAAAACGACAATCCTCGTCCTCGATATATGTAAAGAATTTTTTCGATTTGTACCCGTAATCATAGCATATATATAATTTAATATGAGGACTATAATCAAGCTGTATCACGGTCTTGTGTAGTGATGTGGTAATAATCTCACATGACGCGTTTGATTAATCATGGAAAATCCCCAACCCTAACCTATTCAAGGATTTTGCGGGGGCAGACTGAATCTGTGGGAATGTTCTTTTGCCCCTCGAGAGCGCGCATCGTAGGCGACAAACGTCGGAAAGACATAATCATTGTGCTGGGCCTGCGCCCAGTGTGAACAAAGACAAAAGACGAGGAAAATAAATCACCTTGACCCTGGCTGGCTGGCTGACTGGCTGGCTGCTGCAGCAGCATCATCTGCTCCGAACCCTAACCCACCAGACAATCCCCTCTTTATCAGCTTCTTCCTCGAAGCGGGCGATCCATTAAACTAAAGGTTAAAAATACCATGCATTGCACGACATGCCTATGGACACTTCTTTTTCGACCGTGTCGTGGGTGTGTACTGGTCTGGTTTTCTAGCTGTTGATTTCTAGAAGGAGACAAGAGAAAAAGAGAGAGTATGGTACAGTCGCGATCTTGAGATGGGCCAAGATCTACTCTATAGATTTCGTAGATTTGATAACTTGGACTGGATTGGGACTAAGTGAGTCTAGGGTTCGACAAATCCCCCTGAACTCGATTTGTACGTGAGATTCTCGATAGCGATCGGAGGATACGTGTCGAATATAATTGATCAAGAAGAGATTGATTTGAAAGTATCGATTTTATGTGTCAGAATTAATTTGAAAGTATTGATTTTATGCGTCGGAATTGATTTGAAAGCATCGATTTTATGTGTCGGAAGAGCTTTGTTAGTATAATAGTATTTGGGCAACTGTGAAAATAATGATATATTGTGAGTCACGGAATCTTGAAGGAATGAACCTCATAATTTTTTTTTAATTATTTGTGATTTGTTTATTGTTTTTGCTAATATAACAGCTTTTGAATTACTGTAAGAATAACAGTTTCTTATTAACCACAAATTCTTGAAGGAGTGGAACACCATAGTAATTTATAATTATTTGTTATTTGGTTTTTGTAATCCACAACAGACTTCTATTCTTAAAGTAATTTAAAGAAGGTCACCTGATCATTTCTCTCATTTATTTTTGGCTCAAAACAGGTTGTTAATCTCACCATAGATTAAGGATAGGCATATAAACATTTATTGTGTTGGAAAAGAACTGTTTATGTTTTTTTGTTGCCTGATCAGCTCGGGCCCGAGAGGACAAACTAAGGAAACCATGGCTTTGAGAGAGGAATATCCAACTTTGAATGGCTGGGCCCCTGCTCTAGGCCCAAGGGCCTAAAGACGATAAAGTGGCCTGGCCTTCGTTCAGAGCCCACGGGCCAGCCCACCTTCCTTTCCTTGGTCAAGTATCTAGGAGTACTCTGGCCCTACAAAGCCTTTATGAGATAGAGCCCACCAAGGTCTCTCAACTTATTTGGAGATCACACTAACAATGATATATATAAATAAAAGAGCAATTCGAAATAAAGGCTTGAAACCAGTTCTTTTTCTCAAAAAAGGAATGGCAAGCAATGGGCATGCGGATTGTTGGTGCAAGTCTCAGGTGAAGAGGACAACCATGCTTGGACAAAGAAGATGAACAGGGAAGAGAAGAAAGAAAAAAGAAGAAATATATCCGGATGAAAATGCCCCCAGTCGTGCTGTTGTAGCTTGCATGGTCGACAAGGATTTGGCTAGCCGGTGAACTCATGCCATTATTTGAGATTAAATTATAATTTTAAACTTTTATTTAAAATAATGTCCACTTTAAATCATATTTAGAGAAAATTAACATACATTGAATTCTTATTTGGAATTTTTTTAAAATGTACAGATTCTAGCCCTAAAATGTAAGTCCTACATATTTCTACCTTTTTTGCTTTATTCTCTAAGAAGATCCTCTCGCGAAATTCTCATTTATCTCTATATTATTCATCTAGTGACTTGAGCATCCGAGGATCCTACCAAGGCCAAACCGAGAATGCTTCTTTTGTACCGTGGTGAGTAGCCAGGTTCAGCCCTCAAGTGGTTTGGGTTAGCCCAACATGACCAAGAAAACTACGCTTTCAAAAGGTCACGTAATTAACAGAAATCTGAAGGACAATCTTTTACAAAACCAATTTTGTCAAGATTTCAGCTTGAGATGCTTTGTGGAAGTGACTTCTTCATCATGTTGGCTTATAAAATTGTTACTTTTATTGTATATGGACAGGGCTTAAGGTACCCATGATGGGTCGTTGACCGGATCTCCAAGGATTAAACGAAAAAGAGTAAGGGCCGTTCATCTTCATTTGTTCATACAAAGATGCAAATTTCAATGTGATTGTAAACCCAGCTACCAGTGCTCTTCTATTGAGAGGATTGCCGAAGGCTCCCTTGCATAAGGAACTATGACTAGGGTTTTAGATTCTCTCAATTTGGACGCTAATAAGGTTTGAGATTCTTTCAATTTTTTGACGCTACCATGTATGATTTCTGCCTCTGAATAGGTCATTCTAAGGTCTACAAGAATTAATCAGGAATTGCTTAGATCCAAAAAACTTTTAACAAATCGAATCTTCAAACTAATGTGATTTTAATCTCGTGTTGGAAATCGACTTGATAGTACAGATCTCCCAAACTAAGAAGTTCAACAGGATCACAAGAGAAAGAAGGTGAGTTCATGCTACACCAAAAGCATTTATACGACATTTTCGAGCTTTGGAAGTTTTTATCTTCCAATTCAGATTTAGATTTAAGAGCTCTCCTCTCCTAATCTAAATCTAGATTAGGGAGTGCTTTAGGGGCGCCTCTGTGTTTGTCCAATCTCTTCCAATCTAGATATAGATCCCATTCAACCTGTTTTTAGTGTCTTGATATGGTATGATGTTGAGAGCACTAAACCTCGGGGTGCACTACCCACTAGGTAGGCCATATATGTTAAAGAAGGAAATTATGATGTGTACTCATTAACAATCAGTTGTCATTAGTCTATTTTGATGTTGAGACAAATATATTCTTATGGAATAAGAGTATACTTATCACTTGCTTTATTATGAACATCTCTTATGTATCATTTTGAGATATGAATGAAATATTTACTTTTGATTTTTAAAAAAAAAAAAAAAAAACTTGATATTAGGTGATTACCTACACATTAACCTTTGGAAGGAATGGGGCTTTCGTTTGAGAGAAAGTTAAACGCTCTAATATCACAATTTATCCAGTTAGTCAAAATCTAGCTTAGCATAAGACACTGTAGCAAGTGGAGATCGACATTGCAAAGGTTGACGGCGTCCTCTCTTGCTAGTTGCACCATGGACAGCATGTCCAACCTTAGCTTCCAACCTTATTGAACATAGTCATCGGATTTTTTGTTCTTGAAAATCTTCATGCCCTAATTTCTTCATGTGGACCACAAATAATCCAAAACCTTAGCTATCGTCCATTGGATGAAAAAATTCGTTATTACCATACAATTGGGTATCATGCATAGGCTTCTTTTTTTTTTCAAATTTTCAGAGAAAAGTTTGACGTTAAAAATCAATTATGGGTTTGCTTAATAATGAGAGATGAATCAACGTTGTGGCTTTAGCAATTAATTTATTACCTAGGTCTCATTTAGGGCAAACAAAATCTAACCCCCATTAACACTAGCTATCCAAATTTTGCTAGAAATCCAAACATGTCAAACCCAACATTCAATTCAGACCCCTCCATAAGAAAGATCGCTTTGCCATAAGCTTTTGTACTTACAATCTCTCGCAATTTTCAGAGCCAGAGAAAAAGACCAAAATTCTAATCAACTGGGCAAAGCCATGCCTGCAGCTTCCAAAGCATGCGCCTCGTGTCGACACCAGCGGAAGAGGTGTGACGGCAACTGTCAGTACGCTGAGCTCTTCCCGGCAAGCCGGTACGACGAGTTCCAGAACGCGCAGCGGCTCTTCGGCGTGAACAACATGCACAACATCGTGAATGCCGTCGAGCCCGAGTTCAGGAAGCAGGCCGCCGAGTCGATACTCATGGAGGGCAACATCAGGAGAAGCGATCCCGTGCACGGGTGTCTCGGCGTCGCTCGGAGGCTCAAGTGGGAGATAGACCTGTGCCAGAAGCAGCTCGAGGACGTGAACCGTCACCTATCTTTCCTCCAGCAGAGGGACCGAGAATTGCAGAGGCAACGGCAAGGGTTTGATGATACTCTTGTTGAACTCCCGCCGTTGCTGCCAGCGTTCTTCTCGAATGGGGGCGGCGTCAGGAGTTTCTACGAGCAGATGCAGCGTAATCCAGTAAGCCGAAACATGACCAACAAATCTCGACGACGATATCTGCAAAAGGGACTCATTTGATTGTCATCCTTTTTGTGCATGCAGACCACTACTCTGCTCGACTCGAGTCGCATGAATTATCAAGGACTCAATTACCTATCGACGTACGAAGAAGGAGCGACCAGCACTGAGCCTTTCGATCTCTTTCGCGCGACAGAGCCATGGAATGACAACTCGGCCGTGACAATCGCGAGGTAAGATCTCCAAACTGAGTCATTTCCCGAGCGCTGCTCACTGTACGAACGTCGCGTATACGTACGATCAGATCATCTCTTCTTCTTCTTCAGATTTTGCGGGGCGGACCAGATTACTAAACCTGAAGAGGCGAAGCAGGAGGATTCACGAAGGGTGTGCGATGATGGAACGGAGAGCATGGGGCTACGTTTGAAAGAACGGGACTATGAATCTTGTGGCGATCAAGGCAAATAAAAGGGGTGAAGAAATGCTTATATAACCGTCCTTAATTTATGGTGCAACGGGGGCTTCTCTTTGAAATTTGGAAGTGCTCGTTCTGTTCTTTCTTTATTACAAATTGCATTAAGCATTGCAAAAAAATTTTCCCTAGAAATGCTTATATGATCGTTCTTAATTCATTGTGAGAATTTATGGTTCACAACATGCTAATACTCTCATAATAATCCAAAAACTATTATGCTAGAAAGTCCTGCATATGACCGACCGAGGCATATACCGATTGCCGATCACTTTGTCTCGGGTCATAATTCTTCTTGAGTTCATAGAACTATATCTTGCCACCCTTTCTTCCTTTCCCGGCACATCCACTCCTTCACGAGATCGAGAGAGAAAGAGCTTCAAGCCACACCCGAATCTTCCATTCCGGCATTCCCTTATAGGAATCTAAATGCTCCATCACAAGCGAGCTCGCCGTCGATCCCATCAAAACCTAACTAGGCTCGGTACTTGCTGTCGATTTCGATTGCTTCAAAACTTGTCGATTGCTCCGATTGGATTTGCAATTTCCGTCTTCCCCTCTCTCTATTGATTTTTTTTGGGACAAAATTACACTTACTCGACTGTAGAACATGAGCAAATGATTGTCCTATGGTTGCCGAAAGTCGCCCCTTTTTGTCCCTGGCGATGAAGCGACGGAGTTAATTGGAACATAGTGGATCACTTTGAGGGGTGTTTTGAGAAAAAAATTTCTTTAGGGGGGGCGTTTTGAAAGAAAAAAATTTCCCTTATCAAAGAAAAATGATTGTGTGATAGTGAGAATAACAGTCAATTCTAGACTACAAAAAATCTAACCATGACTAATAATAAATTGTTGTGAGATCTACTTCTTCAAAAATTTGTAGATTAAAGTAGACTGTTATTCTCACAATATTTCCAGAATTGTTATACTAGCAAAGTCCTTGATCGGAACCCCCTACACAAATGCTATATATATATATATATATCTCTTCCCACTCCTTTGCCACGAGAGCCTGTCCAATGTCGAAGCCGTTGACCCAAAGCGATCTAACTCCACAACTCCAACATTGCTTCCCCTCTAAGGTTGACAATTCTCGACACAACCTGTTTGCACAACACCCCTTGATAGGCAATTAAAAAAGTTTAAGCTCTGCATGAACGGATTCTTATGATATGATTAAACACGACGAGATTAGAGTGTCAATTGTTTAGACACGAATCGACACATTGAAGTTAATGTGTTAGCATGTCATTTGTATCAACACAACAAAATTAGACACGTTTTAATATGTTTGGTATTCCTATTTAAAGACCTTTTTACGCCCTGGTTGTGGCCAGGGAGGGCTGGCAAAGCATGGGCATGGGCCTCACCAACTCTCGCTCAAGAGCCTACGGGGTTACTGGCCCTTTGAAACAAAAAAGAAAAGAAAAATATTAAAACATTAATAAAAGTTCGAAAAATGTGAGATTATTATTAAAAAATTGTCCACGTTAATATTAGCCATACCACATGAAACGACTAGTGTCCGCATTAGCAATTTCCAGCCAAAATTGGCCTAATGGACTCAATAAATAAATTGTAAAAATATTTAAAACTCAATTCATAGAATTGAAATGTTTAAATTTAATTAGTAAAAGCGCAACAAGTTTATTTTAAACATTTTACCAATATTGGAAGTTTGGAACGTTTCGAGTTGTCGCGGGGGAATTTGCATTTAAGATTGTAAAAGTTACATCTCGTGGCAAGATCTTTTGAAGATGTGTTTATTTTGAACGGCCTGTAGAAAATTAAATGAACTTCTTTACTTGCCCCATGATCAATATGTACAAAATAGATACGTCTCATAATCCGACTAGCTGACTCATTAACCAGGTAAGATGGTGCAATTTCAGAAAAAGAATCAAAATTAGAAGAAAGAAGAAATGCCTTATAAGCTTGAGTTGGCTCATCTTATGGAAACCCTAATCCGCAGCAAACAGCGAATCTATATGCTTCAGTCGCGATCGAAGATCCTCTGCCCAGGAGCAAAAACCATTTTCGGATCGAACTGAGCTTTCCGCTCTCGGAACAGTCTCCATTTCGATCCGAAATGTCTCATCCATTCTCGTTCACTGCCAAAATGTGGAAGATATTGTTTAACCTCAATACATGCATCTTCACAAAAGTGCAGCAGCTCCTCATTTTGAAGATCGAATTCTTGCCAATCGTCGAACCCGCTCGCATGCAAAAACCCTACGAAGTAGAAGAGATTTTCGTCCGGTACAACTGTGGACATCCGATCATCCCACCTGCAAAAATTCATCGATGTATCTTTGTTCTCTTAAAGTGGATCCAACGTTGTTGTTACACAATCTCAGATGACTTAGTTAAGATAATAAATCGGTCGCTATAGGAGACCTACTTGTTTCGATTCATGGGATAAATGAGGATGGTTCCTGTAGTTATGTTCCTTTTGAGAACAACGTTCTTGAAAACGCCGTTGTTGAAATCGGAGATGCGAGATTTGGGCACGAATAGGTTCAACCATGGATGAGGAACATCCCAACGGCCCTGCGCTCGGAGTTTCAGCTCTCCCTTTCGCACTCGATCAAGGAAATCGATGTAGGTGACGTCTTTTTGGAACATGAACTTGGGAATATGGCTCAATTCTTGGAACAAGTTCTCCAGATCCTAGAATAGTAGATTCATAGTCAAGTTAGAGAAGATAATTGCAGGAACATGATCAAGTTTATATGAGGAGGGAGAGTTTCTCTCTCTCTCTCTCTCTCTCTCTCTCTCTCTCTCTTGCAAGCACAGCTAGGGTTTGCTAAAAATAAAAATGGTCAGTTTCGTCATACCTTGTTCACTGTATTCTCGGTGAGATCATCGTAGTACTTTGCTACTTCGAGACAATAGATGAGTTCATGTCGGTCCATCAACGATGCGATTCGTGGGTGGTCCGGCTCAGGGAAGAAAGAAGATCTCCAACTATCCGGAGGACCCTGGTGCATGAGGAGCAGCCCTTCCACATAATCCAGTGCATCGTCTTGGTCCCTCCCACTCTTTGAGATCAGATGTTCTTGGTCTCTCGTAAAAGCCGAGAATCACTGTACAGCATTCTCACCCATTTGACCTGCACGTCGAAATTATCATAATGCCAACAATATATCGAGGACAGCTATTTGCTTTTAATGAACCAAAATGAAAGAACAGCGAAAAATGTACTCTAAAAGTAGCCATTCTACCATGTTCCAAAATCCATATTGTGCACTTGATCCTTATAGCGGTTCTCTCATGTTTAAATTAAGAAGCTGACTCGATCTTATAAAATGACTCGAGAAAATGTTTTCTAGAATAGTTGAGTTCTAGTGTTCATACTCTCTTTGGAGCTCGATCTAAGGCAATCCTCGCTCTCATTATTATGCCGAACTGGCCAAGACCTCCAAGAACAGAGTAAAACAGCTCGGGATTTTTGTCGGGTGAGCAAGTCATAAGTTCCTCGGTCCCTGAATCCAAAGTAAAAGAACAAGATATTTGTGGGAACCAAAAAATTATGGCAACTTTTGAAAGTTTGGAACAAGGCACAAATGAAGACCGGAGAGAGAAATAATGGAAATGCAAATGCTCTTGGCTTCAGTGTTTCTACAAATCTGAAGTCCACAACCGTTTAAAGAAGTTGGAAGTGTAAATAGCTTAACTAATATTGAATGAAGAAAAACAAGAAAGTCCACAAAGCTGAAGAAAGAACGCACAACAATAAATGAGACAAAGAGATGAAGTATTTGCTCCTTCTGACAAAGAAGAAACTTACGTTCTTTGACTAAAGAAAGACAAACAAGACCTCCCTTTTCAATATGAAAGCAATTACTCATTGTTGAATGGTGGAGGGGCTACTCAAACATAGCCTATCATAAATCGTGCTGAAATCCACTCGTCTTCAATCTCCTTTTGACACCCACCATAGATCAAGCATCTTGAAGAATACTAACAACAAATCCAACGTGCTCAAATCTTCAACAATCAATTTTATATTATTCTAACAAAATTAACATCTATTGACTCATAAGTAAGCAAGCAAAAATTGAAGAACTATACTATGGTAGCTTTCTATGCATAAACAAATTGAAAGGCGCGTATAATTCGGTGCGAGATCTTAATATTCCAACAAGAAAACATTTTAGTCTTACCTGCTCCTGGACATATTTTGACCATGCATAAGTTGACTGATCCAGTCAACTTATGTAATCTATAATAACAAGAATATCTTAGGAAAAAATGACCCAATGGACTGCGTTTTCATGACAAAGCGCACGACAGGTTTGGTAAGGAAAAAACGGGTTAGAAATTCATGTAGCCAAGACAAACAGGCAACAAATTCAAAAAAAAAAAAAAAAAAAAAAAACTCTAGAAATTATGAGACCCGAAAGTACACATCTCTTCAACACACGAAGTGCACCGACTTCACGGAAAGAGCTAGCCGCCAAGAAATCTATTACGAAACACGAGTTTATAGGAAGCAAAGGGCACTTATCGCCAACTGCTACACGACCTATTTCCATATCGCGATAGCTGGTTCAGAGCGAAAGAAAGACGAAGAAATCAGGAGAAGAAGAATCGAAAGACGCCATGGCGTTCATACCAGTAATGATGTCCATTTCGTACACGTTGCTGATTTGAGGACCGTATCGAAACGTTTGCCCGCCTATGCCGCCATTAGAGAGCGTCCCTCCCACAGTCACGTACAAATAATCCGTCCACGAGACCGGCGCGAGCCCGTGCCCCAGCGTCTCCTCCAACACGTCCCTCCAGATCTGCCCTCCGCAGATGTCGGCGTAGTGCCCGAGCGACCTGCTCCATGACACGGCGACAGCTGGTTCTCCGCCAGTGCCACCTTGGTGGCTCGCCAGGTATGTCACGTCCACCACGACCCCCCCTCGGGCCAGGGCTTGGCCCCGGACTGAGTGGCCACGCCCTCTGGCCGCGATAGGGAATGGGGCGGAGGGATTATCGTCGCTGTATGCGTCCCTCACAAGGTCTGCAATTTCCCCGTGGCACAACGGCTGGAGGACGCCTCGGGGGGTTTCCCAGACGATGTTGCCGAAGTCGGTCGAGGCCATGCTTATCGACTCGGGGTCGGTGCAGAGCTTGCTGATGAGCTTGGGGATTAGGGACTGAGTCCGGGGCTTGGATTTGCCGACTGTTGAGAGCGATCGGGTTGTGATGAATTTTCCCATGAAATATGAAGACATTGGATAGGTTCCTGCCATTCTATGGAGGGAGAGAGGGAGAGAAAATAGATATGGCGGAGGAAAAGGAAGAGGGGTTGATAAGTTGATGGTTTGCGTCTGGCACTTTAGAGAGATATTGTCTATATATAGGGGAAGACTGAATAAATATAAAGCAAATAATTATCACGTCACAAGGTTGTTTGTCATATGCTTTATTAGCACTATAATTAATGTGTACACGTACTGGTAATGTCAAATTCTCTATGAAACAGCACGACTCATTATACCGAGTCCATCACGACTGCAAATGATGGCGGGTTTCTCACGTTATCTCGAATGACATGATTGTAATAATGATGTGGACTAAAGTAATCATTAATTAAATTAGGTTTCGTGTATTCTAAGTTTCGAAGTGAAAATATCATATGAACAGATCCTCTCCTGACTCGTGAATTATTTAAGTGAGAAAGACCCTAGAATTCTTCATTCATCACTAAAGTCTCCGTGTGGATTTTAAAATAATCTTTTTTTGTTGAGAAGCAAGTGGATGTACAAGTAAAATAATTGCTTTATTTTTTATAAACAATATTACAAACTCTCTATACCATCACACTCTCACAACTACTCATTGTACTTGCTCACTCACTCACTTCACAAACCACACGCACACACCCACTCACTTCTTATCACCCTACACTTACACTACACAAGACCCCTATTACTCTACCACTCTACAACTCAAGCCACCTACTCCACCCACTCACACACTCACGTACACACTTCACTCACAAGACTCTCTACTACTCTACTCAATGGACAAGAGCCCTATTTATAGGGCGTAAGGTTGGTCAATGAACCGCCTTCCACACTCTTCCTATTATTATTTTATTACAACTTGCTGTTTATTTGTCAGCAATTGCAGCTAAGGAATTCTCTAGAAAAATCTGGAAGAGTAGAGAGTGAGAGAAATCCGGAGAATTCCAAAGAGAGAGAGAATTCTAGAGAACTCCAGAGAGAGAGGCGGTGATCTTCTCAACACTCCCCCTCACCGAGTACTCTCTCTTAATTTAGATATAGTAGCCATGCCAATATTGCTTTTGGACTCTTCAACTATCTTCCTCCATTCATCATATTGCGAAGCTTCCTTAGATGTGGATGGCTCTATGGCTCCATCTTCAGTTGCTTCTCCTGCTGCAACTTTCCATCGGATTTTTTGAAGCTTGGGTTTCTGCAATGTCAATTCATTATGCCCTTTAGTCTCCTTTTCCTTCTTCTCACTAGATTCGGTCTTCGTATTCGACATATCTCCTCTAAGAATTTTGAGATTGGAACTCATTCGATCAAGCCTCTCATTTGTGACTTTCATTTCATGCTTCAACTGATTTAGTCCCATCCGAAGCACTTCAATGTAGACCTCTTGATCCTTTTCCTCATAAAATTTCTTTCCCTTGATCTTATTCCACCGATCCTTACACCACGGGATGTAAGGTGTAGATGGCCTCCTTTTCTCAAAGAAATCTTTCTTTTTCTCCTTCATTTGTTCGTTGTCTCTTCCGATATGATTAATTCGGAACGTCATATTAGGCTTGAGGTCCTGAAGCTTCTGCAGCTTCTTGAACTCACATCGGAACTTCTCTAGCTCCCTATCTTTTGCCTTGAGCTCTCGATCCTTCTGCCTTATCATCTCATCCCTCTTTTTCAACATATTCTCCATCTTTGCCTTCTCAACTTTCAGTTTCTTTATCATCTCCTGCATCTCTTGCAATTTCTTTTCACGACTGCTTGTTGGCATTGTTAGTTGCTTCTTCGAGTTCTCCCTTGGCTTGCTCTTATTCGGGGTCGTGATAGAACTTGTCAAATTATCCAACTCAATTATACAAGCGGTTGCAAGCTCTTCTCGATCCTTCACTGCAACAGGCGCTTGAAAGTCCCATTCTTCTTCGCTTTCAATCTCCTTCTTGCAGGAAGTGACGACATTTCCTTCTTCCCGCCCGTACCAACGAAATCGGCAATATGTCCTACCTTGCCACAAACGTAGCACCGTTTGCTACGACTTTTGTTGCTCTTGTCTTCATCATCATCGTCATCGTTGTCGCGATCTTGACGAGCTCCCCCTGGCTGATAACCCTTCTCTTCGGTTGCCTCCGCCAATCTCCATGATCTTTCCATGGTTTGCTATCTCTTGCAATTGCTCTATTTCTATTCTGGCCCTTGAACCCTCTTTTATTACTAAAGAGGGCACTTTCATAATCTTTAATTGTGACCTTAGTGATTTGTTTATCTAAGGCCTCTTGATTGGCCAATATATTTTCCAACTCGTTAGAGTTGGCTCATTTGCCCATCCACGGGTGGCCGTAACAATACCATTATATTCCGGCCTTAACCCGTGAATTATTATTCTTCTCATTCTTGTCTCAGAGATGGCATTCTCAGGATCTAATTTTGAAATTTCTTCGCAAATAGATTTAACTTTAGAAAAGTATTAACTTACCGTCATACTTTGTTGCGAGACTGAGAGGAGCTCGTTCTCCAGGCATTGTAACTTGGCATCGTTTGTCCTTGCAAACAGCGTCGCCAAGTTATCACAAGCCTCCTTTGGGGTCTTCGCACTCTTTATGTGTTGCAATAATTCATCTTCAATGGTTACAGCAAGAACATAAAAAGCCTTACCTGATTTTATGTTCCACTTTCTTAATTCGCTATCATTCGTGGGTGGTGTGGTGTTGCTCCCGCCAACAATATCCCACAAATCTTGACCTAGCAAGTAATATTGCATTCGGGTACTCCAATTATTATAATTTGAGTTGTTGAGCTTCTCGACGCCACTTACCGAACTCGAGAAATCTGCCATTGTGACTTGATTATAATGCCCAGCACTATACCAAGTAAGCCTGGTCCCGGACCAACCGACTTCACAATCCCGGATTGTGCACCGGCGAACTTCGACGTCCTTCGCTTCTTCGCTTCTTGGCTCGACGATCCCCGACCGCCTACTCACTTACAATGGTCCCCGACCACTATCTTTGCACGGCCTCCGACAACCTGCTCTGATACCAATGGTTGAATCTTGCGGAAACGTGGTACAAATATAATTCACAAAATATGAATTTAACTATTACAATATTTTCTCACACCACATACAATACTTGGACAACTTTACACAAATTCTCTCACACTCACGTTCATATACATCACACTCTACTCAACACACTCTCAAGACCCCTACACACACCCACACACTCCCTTGGACTTCTTACTCACACACTCTTAGTTGGACACTCAAATGAGGAGCAAGTTGCTCCTATTTATAGAATGGAAAGTGGGTGACTTTCCTAGCTTTCTACACTATTCTAGAGGTATTATTATTTTATTATAGCCTCACAACTAGATTTCTTTGGAGAAGTCTAGAAGTGGCGTAGCTGATGGATTTTGCTAGAACATTCTGGAAAAGGGAGAGTTCTAGAGAAATCCAGAGAGAGAGAGAAATCTGGAGGAGTAATGAGAGATATGGAGAACTCTAGAGAGAGAGAGATCTAGAGAACTCCAGGAGAGAGAGAGGCGGTGATTCTTCAACACTTTTGGAAACATAGCGTCCAAACTCCCGTTGATTTCGGGTCCTTCTTGTCTCTCCCTGGCGTCTGTTTCCTACGTCTCCCACCTCCTTGCATGCAAGTCAACATGTCTCGCTTTCTTTGTACTCCCTTTCGAGACCAAGGAGGCACAAGCAAGGCCTCTGTCGTTCACATTCATCACCGATGTCGTTCCAATTTTTCACATGGTATATCAGGAGAGGGCCACGATGCTCTTGCTGCCTCTCGCCTGATATGGCCAAGTTCCGACAAGTTAAGAAAAAGAAAAAATGAAAAAATAGAGAGAAAAAATGAAAATTTTAGAAGAACTAGAAAAATATATTAGTACCAGTCACACTATGTAAGTCAGCTGACATCTACGTCAGTGATTTTTCGTTGAAATTAACCGTAATAACTACATTGACAAACCATCATGAAGTGTGTGATTAAATTTGGTAATCAATCAAAATATTTTGGACTAAATTGGCACAATTGAAATGTTAAGAACTAAAATAGTGAATCGTCAAAATGTTAGGATTAAATCAGCACAATTAAAAGGTTTGAAACTAAATTAGTCAATATACAATAAAATCTTTTTTTTTTTTTGTTGGAAGCAAAAACCCTTGTTTACACAAACTCTTCTAGATTAGCGTGAGGGGCGTGCGTACATTTGAATTTGTGTATGAAGTTATTAGGATAATCTTCTTTTGGTGGAAAACATACCATAAAAATCTTAAACCTAACGTATTGATATTAATTCAGTCCAAAACATTTCCGTTAGGTCAACTTAGTTCTAAGCATTTTTAATTTATTATCAATTATGTCCATCCCGTCAACCTAGGCCGAAAATCACTATCATGAACACCGCCCATCCTACGTGGCACAGCCGACGCTTATATAAATATTTTTAAATATTATTTTAATTTTTTTAGATTGTTTTCTTCATTTTGGCTAGTATGGCCTCGAATGCCCTGGGCAAGAGTTATTAAGCCCTCACCGGCTACAAGCGAGGCAACCTTGCCAGCTATGGGTAAGGGCCACAACCTTCGATAGCCAAAATAATGGGAAAAAAATTAGAAAAAAATAAGGAAAAAGAAGCAAAAACAAAAAGAATAGTTAAAATATTATTAAAAAATTTTACGTCAAGATCAGTTGTGCCATATGTGACACTCGGTATTCCGATCAGTGATTTTCAGTTTAAATTGATAGGATAGACTAAATTGATACTAATATAAAAGGTTTAAGATTAAATTAATGAAATTAAAATATTTATAATTAAATCGATATTAAAGTAATAAATTTGTAATTAATTTTTTGACTTTTCCTTACTTTTGGCCAAACGAAGACACTGATGTGATTTCTGGTTTTCGAAGTTTCCCTTCGATTGTCTCTTTAGCCCTAGGGTGGTGGTTGAGCAACTGCAATTCAGAAAATCAGACCAGGACTGTCACGTGTATTGATCTACGACGTACCCTCGAAATCGATAAAAATGTTTTCTTACGTAGTGCCTGTTTTGCTTTTTCCGTTATCTTTTTCAATTGTGAAATTCTCTCAAAATTAGCCGTGAAAATATATATGTAGATAGCGTTTGATGGCCAATGATGATCTTTCTAGCAGGAAAATTTGTCAAAAAAATAATAAATTTATTGCAATTTTACAAAATTCAATAAATTTATTGCAATTTTACAAAATTCAGTCCTAAACTTTTTAATTTTATAATTATATTTTAAATATTTTCACATTTTATCAATTAAGTTCATCCAATCAATTTTAGCTAGATGATGCTCAATCTAACAACGATTAACAAATTTGAAGCAGGATGTAATTATTAGAGAATAACGATAAAAAATAAGGTTATTCACAAGTAGGACGGTATCTTATGGTATCTTACGGTTTACAACACCTTCGGAAAGCACCATGCTGGCAATTGGTGTCATATGTTTATAGCACACCTGTTAAAAATAACAAGAATTTGGCTAAAAAATTTATGACCAACATTGTTGCTAATATTAAAATCATTATCCTGAACCAAACGCTGATGATACATATATTTGTTGGTGACCTGGAGCGAGACCCAAATCATACAGAACCCGAACCAAAATGACGGTTCAGTTCCGAGTTTTAGGTAATTTAAATATGCAACGAAAGATCAAATACTTAGTAACTTAAACCATATGACGAAATCGATTTGAATGGTTGGAGGATGAGGAAACATCAATCTGAAATTCGGTACTTAAATTATTTGCGGCACCACTAGTAAATTTTATCGAGATTCTAATTCCTGCTTTCGTCCTTTGGATAACAATTCATAATTATCACGCAATTAAGTATCCAGCATAGGCTTTCCTAATAGATTCGCTTACTAATGTAGAAGAGATTCCAAGGAGCATTGTGACTTTAGCAATTAATTAATGTCCTAGGTTTCATTTAGGGCAAGCAAAATCCACCCCCATTAACACTAGTTGTCCAAATTCAGGGAGAAATCTACTCTTAAATCTGACTTTTTATTTCAATTTAAACCCCTCTATAAAAAAATAAGTGTTCCTTTGCTATTGCTTCTCTTACTTCCAATCTCTCAAATTCTAATGAATCGGGAAGCTATGCCTGCAACTTCCAAAGCATGACGCATCGTGCAGACACCAAAAGAAGAGGTGCAACGGAAGCTGCGAATTCGCCGAGCTCTTCCCGGCGAGCCAGTACGAGGAGTTCCAGAACGCACAGCGGCACTTCGGCGTGAGCAAAATGCATGGCATCATACGCACGGTCGACCTCGAGATGAGGAAACGAGCTGCCGAGTCGATACTCATGGAGGGTAACATCAGGGGACGCGATCCCGTGCACGGATGTCTCGGGGTCGCTCGGAGATTGAGGTGGGAGATATGCTGCTGCGAGAAGCAGCTCGAAGACGCGAATCGCCGCCTGTCTTTGCTTCGGCAGAGAGACTGGGAACTGAAGAGGCTACGACAAGGATATAATGAATTCCCTCCGCTGCCGCTGCCGTTTTCCTCGAATGGGCGCAGCAACGGGAGTTTCTACGACGTGATTCGGTCAAATCCGGTAAGCCTAAGCCTTGTTAACTAAGCTCGACGATGATATTTGCGAGAGGGACTCGTTCAATCGTCATCCTTTTGGTGCATGTAGACCACTACTCTGCATGACTCGAGTCGCATGAATTATCAAGGACTCAATTACCGATCGGCGTTTGAAGAAGACTGACCAGCATCGTGCCCTTCGATTTCTTTCTGCGCATCCAAGCCACGGAATGGCGATCCTGCCGCGACGATCACGAGCGAAACGCAAGAAACCGGGTAATCCTCAGAATTGGTTCGTGCATCGTTTGAACCTGAGGAGCCAAAGCAAAGCTTCAGAAAGGGGAATGTGATGGAACGGAGAATATCGGGCTGCGTTAGCAAGAAGGGGGGGTTGTTCTCATTGGAATTTGGAAGTGCTCTTTCTGTTCTTTCTTTATCAATCCCTCAAACTTTTTTCTATGCCACTACAAATCTCAAACTTATACTAGGTGATGCATATACAATTTGTCATGATTCCAACCAAAATCGTTATTAAAAATCTCACGCAACATATTAACATGAACAATAGAAAACAAACAGTACTGATGTGATTGCCATGTGGCAAAATCATGCCTAGCTCATTTTATATTTTTGTCGTTTGGTTCATTGCAATCCACGTCTACCAATTATCGATTCCTGTGAGCCCGAATCAAGAATCTGACACTTCTCATTGACTTGCTTGTACATTTTGTGGTATAAACTTGTGTTGTTTCTCTTTTTCTAATTCCTACTAACCTCCATTTGAGATCACGGCTGACCTCCATGCAGCCTCAGATGTGGAGTTTGTGCCTCTAATCCGAGGTTAGCAAAGGTCTCGCGGCCTCAACTCGTGATTGCAACCTCTATTAGAGTGTATGTGGAATGTATTAAAAAATCTCATATTGAATAAGTAATGTGATGTGGAGTAATTAATATATCATAATTAACCCATAACTCATTGACTTAAATTTTTTATTAAAGATGGGTTCAAGCTCATACCTAAACTCCCTCTTAACGATTTCCCCAAATAAAGATATCAAACTTGTTATGCATTGAATAACTCAAAGAAAGAATCTGGTGGGCATTATGGCGTAACAAAAAAGGTCCAATGATTGACTTCATAGTTCAGTCCGGAAAAAAAGAGACCAAAGGAACTCACACATGAGGGATTGAATAAGTGGTGTGATACACATCAGGGATTGAACAAGTGGTATGGTGTGCCCAATTTCTGACTTCATGGTTCAGTCAGAAAAAGAGACTAAAGAGCTCACACGTGAGGGGATTGAATAAGTGGTGTGGTGGATTCAATAAGATATGTTGATAGAAAAGGTGAATCCAACTAGATATGTTAACAGTCTCAAATTTAAGCTCTCTCTTGATGATCTTCTTCTACTTAAGTTTTTGAGTGAAAATAAATTTAACTACATATATTGATAAGGAAAGTGAATCCAACTAAATATGTCAGTAGGCTCAAACTTAGGCTCCCTCTTGATAATCTCCCCTACTGAAGGTGTTGGGCTTCTACTATGCACTCCCAACAACCTCCTTTGAAGGTGTCACAACCCTACCAACCCATCACCGCCTGTTCATTTTCTCTCCATCCAAGCCTTTCCACACTCTTTGAGCTCGACTTCATGGTAGAAGTCAATCATAACTCTATGGTCAAGCTTAACCCTCAAATTTAAGTTCGGGCTCCCAGCGACTAGTGGAGCTCAACACCAAGCGACGCTCGGCCCAAATGGAGTCGAGCATGAGCGGCGTGGTGGAGATTACCCAGATCTAGGGCCATGAGCTCAACAACCATGCTTCCCAAATCTCTCTCGTCTAGTTCAAATTCCTTCTTTTCTTTTCTTTTTTTAATATTTTAATGTAGCATTTACGTGGTGCCACATCAATACCAGCTACCTAAAAAAATATTACTAACATCAAATTAAATGTCACATTCGATTTTAAACGACATTCATAAAAAGAACTATGATGAAGATATATGTATAAGATTAATACTGATTTGATTTTTTTGATGACACAAGAAAATGTTCAGGACATTGATTTTGTTTGAAATTTTTGGTGACATTTGTCCAAACAAAATTTGTGTTTGAAGTTAATTTTGCAATTGAATTATTCCACATGGCAATCATACAAAATATAAATATATATATATATTATATTTTCACGTGCGTGATTAGAGGTCCATTTCTTAAAATATGAAATAGGATGTCTTCCCCCAGTCCCCAATCCATTTGCACGTCCATCTTTTGCCGCTCTTTCTCCCTTCCCCACCATAGACAAAACACATCTCCCCACCCCTGTTCCGCGAGATCGAGAGAGAAGAGCTTCAAGACACGATCGAACGTGAAAAGCCCCGGTTCTGCCGAAGGCAAGTCGAGGGCAAGGAGGATTTATCTATAGAAAAGCCCCCAACAATGGCGATAGCGGTGTCGCGCTTCCTTGATGAGGAAGAAGAATACCTCAGGCTCAGCCCTTTGCGAAAACGATCGTTTTCGAGAAATGGGTATCACTAAAAATCTCGCCTTTCTACAATATCGGGCGCTGCGAATGTGTAGGAGCAGTGAAAGTTGCAGGCACTGGCGGTTGCTCGTGAATGAGGGCGCTCCATTCCCTAGTCGAGAACAAAGGGTCTGCTCTACGCAAGGCTCTGATAGCCCATTGTCAAGAAACCATAGGAGGAACCTTGAGTGATCTCTATACTGCCAATAATATATTAAGTGGGTATACAAAATGTGGAGAAATCTGCGTTGCCCACCAACTGTTCGACCGAATGCGCGACAGAGATGCAGTCTCCTGTAACACCATGATTTCTGGCTATGTTAATAGTGGTAAGCTGGAGAGAGCATGGGATTTTCTGGAGTCCATGAGACAATGTGGACTAGAAGTGGATGCTTATACTTTTTCGAGTATGCTAAAAGGAGTAGCTAGTGCCGGTAGGCTTGATCTCGGACAGCAGTTGCATTGCTTGATTTTCAAGCACGGATATGGCAGGAATGTTTATACGGGAAGTGCTCTTTTGGACATGTATGCTAAGTGTGAGAGGGTTGAGGATGCGTACGTCGTGCTCCAACACATGCCGCAACGTAACTCTGTCTCGTGGAATGCGCTTATCAGTGGATTTGCGCAGAGTGGTGACAGAGAGACCGCATTTTGGCTTTTTGATAGCATGGAGCATGAGGGTGTTAAGCCAGATGATGGGACCTTCGCTCCTCTCTTGACATTGCTCAACAACCATCAGTTTTTCAAGCTAACTGCACAGATCCATGCCAAAATTATGAAGCGTGGTCTAGAATGGAAAAATAATGTTTGTAATGCTGCAGTCAGTTCATACTCAGAGTGTGGCTCCATTGAAGATGCCAAGAAACTGTTTGATAGCATTGTCTTTAGAGATATAGTGACATGGAATTCAATGCTAGCTGCTTACCTTGTGCATGGTGAAGAAGATTCTGCCGTTAGGCTTTTTATTGATATGCAGTGGCTGGGCATTGAACCGGATTTTTACACTTACACAAGTGTCATAAGTGCTTGTTTTGAAGAAGCCTGTAAAAATCTGGGAAAGTCCCTCCATGCTTTGGTAATTAAAAGAGGTCTGGAGCAATCATTACCAATCTCAAATGCATTTATAGCTATGTATATCAAATTGGGTAATGGATCCATGGACGATGCTATTCGTGTCTTTGAATCAATGCAATCCAAGGACCGGGTCTCTTGGAATTCCATGTTGACCGGATACTCCCAACTTGGGTTAAGTGAAGATGCATTGGAACTTTGTGCTCAGATGAGATCTTTGGATACTGAGATTGATCATTATGCTCTTTCAGCAGTTCTCAAGTCTTGCTCTGATTTAGCAACTCTCATTTTGGGCCAACAAGTTCATGCATTGGCACTTAAGTTTGGCTTTGAGTCAAATGAATATGTTGGCAGTGCACTGATCTTTATGTACTCTAAGTGTGGCATTATTAAAGATGCTAGAAACTCTTTCGAAGAGACCTTCCAAAGCAGCTCAGTCACTTGGAATGCGATTATCTTTGCCTATGCACAACATGGTCTCGGACATGATGCACTTGATCTTTTCCATTTGATGAGAGCAAGGAGAATAAAGCTTGATCACATCACCTTTGTTGCTGTCTTGACTGCTTGTAGCCACATTGGTTTGGTTGAAGAGGGCTATGGGTTTCTATTATCAATGGAAACGGATTATGGCATTCCTCCAAGGATGGAGAACTATGCTTGTGCAATTGATCTTTTTGGGCGTGCTGGGCTTGTGAATGAGGCTAAGGCCTTGGTGGATTTGATGCCGTTTCAACCTGATATGATGGTGTGGAGGACTTTATTGGGTGCTTGTAGGAGTAGCGGGAACATGGAATTGGCTTGCCAAGTCGGGAATCGACTACTTGAGTTAGAGCCCGAAGAACATAGCACTTATGTTCTGCTCTCGGACATGTATGGGCGCCTTAAAAAATGGGGTGATCATGCCAGGGTGAAAAGACTTATGAGGGAAAGAGGGGTGAGGAAGGTCCCTGGCTGGAGTTGGATTGAGGTCCAAAACCAGGTTCATTCTTTTAATGCTGAAGACCGTTCCCACCCACTCTGCGAAGATATATACCCTGTACTGGAAGGCTTGATGGATGAAGTAAGAAAGTTGGGTGGGGATGGCAATTCAGAGGATTCCTTGCAACAAATGGAGATATGGTTCGGGGCTCTTTGACAGTGACATCTATTCATATTCTCTTAGTCGATGGCAACAAATTTCATTCGTTCAGGTACAGGTGCCTGGATAATTTTTTGGGCAAACATTTGGGGCAGTGAATAAGGAAGAAATGGAAATATGGTTCGGGACTCTTTGACAGTGATGTTTATTCGTATTCTTTTAGTCGATGGCAACAAATTTCATTCATTCAGCTACAGGTGCTGGATAATTTTTTAGGCATACATTTGGTGCAGCAAATAAGGAAGAATGATAAGCATTCTCCATTGTAATCTTACAGAAACACAAATTTCAGGCAGCCTTCTTCTCATTGTTTTATGCTAGATGACAAGGAGGAGAAATTGGTTTGTCATGAATGTGAAGCGTTCCCTTATTCAATTGAAGTTACTGTCTTCTCCAAATAGGAACTCTTGTCTTTGCTGCTTTTCAAGGGGAAAAAGCTGTGAAGCTGGGAGAGGGGAGTCAGCAGTGGTGGGGGGTGAGGAGGATGCCTTCCAAGTACGTCACAATTTCATTAGTTTATCAATTAAAAGTGACAGAACCTTTGCATTGGAGAAGAACCGATGACATGATTCTCGTGTTAAGGTACCTTTAATCTTAGTGGATTCTCAGCTCCACCCATTATTTCCCTTTACAACTTGCTGTTGTCGTCACCAAATTCCACGTCACCGGGTCATCTCTACCTCACTGCAGGTCAGCATCTCCGAAAGAAACATAGGATTCCATCGAGGGGAGATGCTGAGTTAATTTGCTGGCGAAGGAGTGCGTTAAAACTCAACACTGGTGGTATGTTCAGATATGGAGGAAGAAATTGGATTGGAGGCTGTACAAGTTTGGTGGGCATATATGCTCTTCCACGAAAGCGGAATTTCGGTCTCTATACTACTCGACCTTCGAACGATGCTCATAGTTGAAGTGGATTCGCTGTTGGTGATAGAGTTGTTAAGGAACAAGGACAGGAGTACGACGAAGCGGAATCCTTTTGCTGAATTGAATCGAACGGCCACAATTTGGGAGAACGGACAGCAGATTACTTTGGATTTTCCTTTGGCTTCTAGCCCTTTGTACCCACACAGGAAAAAAAGAAGAAGCAGAGTTTGATTTTTTCTTTTTTTGGGTCATAAGAGTTTGATGTTGACTCACGGGAATACAAAGATATTTAATGTTCGCTCGCAAGCTTCTTTTTATACCATGATCAGATTCCTTGTTTTTCCTTTATTTTTTTTATATTTGTTTTGGCCGTATCTCCAAACAAAAGCAGGCATGACAAAGAATCGAAAAAAAGGACGATATTTTTTTTTATAAATTGTTCGTCTTGTATTGGCGAAAAAATGTGAAGCGGATGAAGGGTACCATAGTATTTTTGTCGGGGACACAGCCAATCTTATAGAACGAAATCAGTCTAGAAGACGTTTTTTTTCTCGATTTCCATCTTTTGATTTATTTGTCTCTTGAACGTAATGATGATTTAAATCAATTTATTTCCCATGGTGTTAAGCTCGTTCCCCTCGTTGTTATCCAAAAGAAATATTACAAAAATCACTCTCTTCCATTCATTTGTATATGTTGTTTTAATTTCCTCTTTAACTTTTCCACTTGATAAATACTGATACTAAACTCCCAACGATAGAGGGAGAGACGGAAGAGCATACAAAGCCCAACGAACAGAAACTAAAAAATAAAATATTAGGTCAATTAAAGTCCGTCGAACCATAATAATACATCAACTAATATGATGCATCTAACCCTTTCTTATAAACTTCACACTTTTATTAGAAAAAAAAAATCACAAACCTATGATACATATATCAATTTAATTATAAATCTTTTCATTGACTTTTTTAGTTCTAAACCTTTTAAATTGTTAATATAGTCAATTGGTCGAAAATTACTGGCGTAGACACGAGTTGTCTTTACATAGTACAATCAATACTAAGGTGAATAACTTTTTTATATTTTCCTTTTTTCCTTTATTTCTTCCGTTTTTTTTTTTTTTTTTTTTTGCCTATGGGTAAGTGAGATTCATCAGCCAACCCTGCCCAGATTGATAAAATGCTTAGTACTAATAAAGTCAAATTAAAATGTCTATAAAACTGCATCCGGACGAATTTATGGCTTATTTTAGTAATCATCCCCTTTCTCAACACTAGACCTAAACAGGGATTGATTACGGTCCAAGACAGCAGGCCGCTTTTCGGCCGACCTCGGATAATGCTTGAGATGCAAGAACCAAATCAGCGACATCCACGTGAGATACCCCCCCGACTTCATCTCAGGCCGGTCCATGCAAAACAAAGAACGAATCATCTGCTCACACACGTGCTCGCTACATACATACGGACAGATAGCACGTTCGCTGTTTATTGATGACTTCCCATACCAAAAAGTCAAAACTCTTCAATTATAATTCACATTAATATCAAAGATTCAATAATTACACCCCCCCCCCCCTAAAAAAAACACTTTAATGCCACTGCACGTTACTCGAAACCAAAAAAAAAAAAAAAAAACTATTTTTTAGTTAAACTGAAACTTAATCCGCCTCACGAAATTACAGAAATGCCCCTGAGCCATCGCCTTCGTGCCAGAAGAAAAAAGGGGGAAAAAAGGGAAGCAATCTTCTCGCCTGTTCCTACCAAACTGCGCATTTCTTTAGCATCTTTCCATATGCTCGACCATCAAGGACAGCGAAACGACGGCGATGCCCTCGCTCCGACGCGAGCGGGAGGCTCCGCCGAGGAGGGAGGTGGCGGGGCAGAACCGGGCATCCCGCTCGCTTCCTCTCTCTCTCTCTTTCTCCCCTCACGAAGCACCCCTGCTCAGCACCTCCTTTAAGCGCATGATCGAGTCGAGCCTCTCCAGCTTCAGGTCCCGCTTGAACCGGTTGATGAAGGCGTCGGCTTTCGCGTTGATCTCGTCTTCTTCCTCGGGCGCCGGCGCCGCCGCGGTGCCGCTCTTTTTCCCGCCCCCTCGCGCCGTCTCGGGCCTCCGGCGTTCCACCGGGTCCTCCTCCTCGTCCTCGAAGTGCCCGACTGCCGAACTCTCGCTGGCTGACTTCTTCATCTTGGCGGGGAGCCGCCGCGCCGGACCCTCGCCGGGGGTGGTCGTCTTCGGGTCCGACCTGACCCTCCTCACTTGATGGTCGTTCTGACGGGCCCAGCCCGCGTCGGCGTAGGGAACCGAGTCGTCGTCTTCGGAATCGGAGTCGACTCCGAGGAGGTGAGGCGCGTCCTCATCCGGGTCGGGCTCGCTCGATCTGTAGAACGAAGAGGACTTGATGGACTTGACACGCTCCAGGAGAGACGGGGCGCGGGCGAGCCGGGGCGGCTCGGCTCCGTCCGCGTACTCCGGTCCCGACGGACGCTCGTCGTGGTCGGCTTGCGGCTGGTCGTAGCTCGGCGCTTGGTACTTGTAGAGAGAGAAGTCGAAGGACTTGAGCCGGTCGACGAAGGAAGGCGCCCGGGCGAGAGGCGGCGGATCGGCTGGGTGGGAGAACTGCGGCTCCGGGTACGACGAGCCTTGGACGGGGACGGGGTCCGGCTCGGAATAGCCAGCGGGGTGGTCGTAATTGTAGTTGTGGAGGGAGAAGTTGATGGACTTTAAGCGCTCGAGGAGGGACGGGGCGCGGGCGAGCGGGGGCGCGTCGACGTGGCCGGCGTAACCGAGATCCGGGTAAGAGTGCTGCTCGTACCGGGCGTGCTCGTGCGCCGGCTCCGGCTCCGGCTCGGGGTATCCGCCGCCGTGGTGGCCGAACTTGTAGAGGGCGAAGTCAATGGACCTGACGCGCTCCAGGAGGGAAGGAGCGCGGGCGAGCGGGGGGGCGTAGTCGGGGCCGAGATGGTCGTGGTAGTGGTGGGGGCGCGGCTTCTTTGGGGAGGAGCTGAGGCGGGAGATGAGGACGATGGTGCCGATCGTGATGTTGAGGAGGATGAAGAGGGAGCTGGGGGTGAGCCAGCCCTCCATGAAAGCCCACATGGCCTCAGAACACCGTTACTTTTTCTGCACCTTCTTCTTCGCCGCTGCGCTTCTGGATTTTCTAGGGTTTCGCCTGGAGAGGAAGAGAGGGAGGGAGAGAGAGAGAGAGATGGTTTCCAGTTTGCAGATGGTGGTGGCGGAGATGAGGAGGCTGCCGAGACGTATTTATGCGCGTGTGAAAGCGAAAAGGATGGGCCGGAGGAGCGATGATGATTTCTCGGTTTGGTCGTCCGTTTCCGGGAATTTCCTTTTGTTTTTTCGTTTTATTATTGTGGGATAGGAAAAAGGACACATCGGTGTTAGCCACGTGGGATATTTTAGGTTGTGAAAAATCAAACGTTTTCTTTGGACGAAGACTTCGACGGTTCAGTCATGCCCTACACAGCAACGTGACATCATTTGCACAGTGAAATCTAGTTCGGCCCTTCGGATAAAAACAAAGAAGGAATAATTACACAAACTCTCCCTCAATTTTACCATAACACGTAATATATTATTTGAATTTTTTTTATTTATTCCGTTCAGTCTCCAAACTTTAACCTCGTTTCTGAAATTTTAATATATTTAATTTTTTATTGTTGAATTTTTTATACATATTTAATTTACTCTTTAAATTAATATTGTTATAATGTTCAATGTTGACCCTTAACTTAAATTAATACAAAAATAATGTTGAATATTTTTATATAGTTCGGGGATTAAATTGAATATTACTCAAAGTTTAAGAACCATATTAAATACATTAAAAGTTCAAAGAATTACATTGCAAATTAGATTAAAGTTCATAGACTATACTGAACAAATTAAAAGTTCATGATTACATTACATATTGAACAAAGTTTGAAAATCATTTGTGTCATTTTATAAATTTTCAGACTTTTGCACTTTGATGTCATTATCTTGGAGCTAAATTTGCTATGGTTTTGAAGGCAAGAATTAATATGCAAACGTGCCAAAGAGAGGCCAACGAAATTCCAAATTGTATGGTTTTGTAGGCAAGAATTGATATGCAAACGTGCCAAAGAGAGGCCAACGGAATTTGACGTGCACTCTAATTGAGGCAATCAAACTTCCGAACGCTAGGAAGCCACCTTGCGGTTTCATGCTCGAGCACAAAATCGTATGAATGAGACTTCAATGGAGTGCGGGATTCGACAAATCTTTGCCCAGTGAAAAGTAAATTGCGAGAAAATTAAACTGTACCGAAATGAAATAAGAACAAATCGAAAAGGAAAATAATTATGAAAGAGACTTCGGTGGACTGTGAATTCTAATGACCCTTTCATGAAGAGATTAAAAAAAAACAGACGAAGGTGAAACTTGATTGGCAAATTTAATGAACCAAGAAATCGTCACATCGATTTTGTAGATGGGGATTATTAGCATTTTGTGGTGGTAGATAGATAATATGTGCGCATAAAATCAGAAAGGTTGGTGAAGGAAAGAGGGAGTGGAATCAATGCTTGGAGTGGCCACCCTCCATCAACTGACCGGCCCTTGTCTTCGTATGCGCCTCTCCAAAATTTAATGTGCACCGAATACTGACGACGCCGCATGGGCCTCCATCGCGTCTCAGCCGCGGTAGTCCGCAACATCCCTGTTTCCTTCAAATTTGACAGCCACCCTCGCTCTGAATTTAGAACCATTTTTTTTCCCAAAGAATATGACATTTCAGTAAAATATTTTTTTAGAAATCACTCTCTAGAGAAATGGCAATGTATCATTTTGATGTTTGACTGAAATTTCAAACTAAATTCAAATCATTTAGCGAATGAGATTTGACTTGATTTTCCTAAATTTAACATATTTTATTCAAGCGTGAGCATTATGCACATAAGCGACTTAAGGAAATAGACATGGACACCAAGCTCTCGGATAGGAGCACTTGCACCAATCTAGGGTCCACAGGAACCGTGCTCGAGAGCTCGATGCTTGTGCTCAACTCCTTGGCTCCCTAGCCCGAATCCATAGAGGCCGAGCTTGGGTCCACGGAACCCAAGCCCCAAAGCGCAACACTCACTCCCATGTCCATTCCCAAGCTTGGGTCCGTTAAGGCTAGACTCGAGACCCAATGTCAGTGCCCAATTCCCACTCGTGCCCGAGTCCATCCAGGTCGAAACCCATACCCCTACGCCCAGGACCTTGTTGGTTATGCTTGAGTCCATCGAGGAGGAACCCATGCCTGAGCCCTAACCCCTTCGCTGGGGTCTATTAAGGTGAGGCTTAGGATCTTGGCACAAGTGTTCGAGCCTTGCATTAATGGATCAGGTGTAAGTTTCAGGACTAGGGCACGAGCATGGGGGTCTCAGATGTATTCTCGATGGATCTGGGTGCAGGCGTTGGAGACCTAAGTACGAGCATTGGGGTCCCGATCTCAACATTGATGGACTTAGGCATTACCGTGAGCACAAGTGTTGGGGTCCCGAGCCTAATTTCAATGGACCCAGTATGGGTATTAAGATCTCAGGCTCGACCACATTGGACTTGGGCCTTGGCGAAGGGGTCTTGTGCTCGGGTTGCCAAGAGCTTAGGAAAAAGCTTTGGGGTTTCCATGCTTAAGCATAGAGTATTTGGTCCAAACGTCGAAATCTAGTCATATTTTAGAAAATGATTTCATATATTTTAAAGGAGAAACACATTTTCTTGAATTTTAGCATAGATTTTCCATTAATTAAGAAACATTTTGTGTTGACTCATTTTCTTAAGCGAATCAAATGTCGAAAAATGAAAAAAATGATTTTTGCGAAATAACTAGAGACATTCTATTTCCAAACCTTTTAGATTTTACTAAAACAAGTCGACTATGCTTTAAAACTCTAGCGAAAACTCACGAGCGACACCTCCAAATTAAGACAAATTAGTAAAGGTCACATTCCGTAGATGCGAAATTTTACCCCAATGCGACCCCTCGAGGTCAGGCCTCGACTCAGATAGGTAATCCCTCGGATAATCGGAGAGCAAATGCATAATGAAATAATACCAGATTAATGATACATACGTGTCAAATTTTGTCTAGAAATCGGACTAATCTGAAATCGAAATTCGAAGTCCTGGTTTCACATTTTCAACGACCGCACTAGTGATTCTGAAAAATCGAGGAGGCGTAAAAATCAAAGCCGCGATCCACACCGATGTGGACGATAGACACGCGTCAAAGCGATCCCCGCAATCCCCGTAATCCCCGTAATCAAACGATCGTCAATCGCAATCATTATCTTTCCAAAATTCAAGAGGCATCGGTGACGCGCAGGATCACGCCGGGGACTAGAATATTCGGGATGATGGCCATAGCGGAACCACTGTATTTTTTTGTAGGATTAATATTAACGAAAATCCTAAATGGATATATTTGAGATAAATTTATTCTAAATAATTTTTTAAATACTAAAAATCTCAAATCGATATATTTATGATAAATTTACTTTCCCTTAATTTTCGTTAAAATCTAATTAATATAAAAAAATCACAAGTCTGATACACTAATGACAAATATAAGATAAAATCCCGAACTAATATACTGGTTAATTGTCTCATGTCATTTAATTCAATAATTCGACGGTAAAATTTAATGAAAATTAATGAAATATTCAATTTATCTGAGATAAATTAATTTAAGATTTTTTATAATATCAACCCTTCTCGTTTTTAACGGAAGGTTAGAAGAGAGGTCGGAAAAAAGAGCAGCAGATGTGACGGAAACAGCTCTTATCATGAACAGAGGATTTGCCGATGAAAATGGTAACTTGGATGATTCAGAAAAGTCCATTTCCCATTCCAAAATGGTTTTGATCTCGACGTAGAGAAGGCGACATAGCAAATAGCGACAGCAATGTTTCTTCCATTCTCTAGAGCTTTTAGTACATCATTGTCCGAACGACGGTGGTTAGTCTTCCCATTTTCTGATTCGCGGGGGCTTTTTCGTTACCACAGTGGAAGGTGATGTAGGAAAAGTTTTAAACTTATGCTTTATTTTCTATCCCCATTTTCTCAACTTTCCTCACCTCCCAGGTTTCCAAACAAAGCAAAGTGCATCTCTATCCGTCGTTATTTTTCTTGTGTTTTTTTTTTTTTTTTGTCGTTTAGGCGTTAGTGATCGTGGTTTTCAATCCGCTTCAAAAATGATTTTGTTACATGTAATTAAAAAGGTTGAGCTCAAGAACTCACCTGTGAATGGGCTTTATCGAAAAATAAAGGAAAAAGGATGAAATATCAAATGCGCTGAAGAAAATTTAGGTTGAAAGTATTCAGATATGGATGGTGTGCATTTGGATTGATTGGTGACCCTCGCGGAAAGCCACTGCAGCTGGGTGAGAATTGCCAAGCCCTCGTCTGCAGTCGGTGAGGATCGTCGGCCCTTACCGAGGCCGCGGCAACCCTTGATGGCACGCCCTTGCCGTTGCTCATTTTTTAAATATTTTTTTATATATTTATTTTATTCAATTAAGATTTTGATTTTAAAAAATTATAATTTAATCTAAAATGACGTCATTTTAATCATGTGTTCTATGCTTTAGTTATGTCATCGTCACGTAAGAAAGATAAAATATTCAAAAAAATTATGTCAATATTTTCCATTAGTTTAAATGGATGAAGTTAACTTAATGACTTGATTGTACTAATTTGACAAATTTTAAGACTTGATTGTATCTTTTTATAAATTTTAAGATTCAAATGCACTTTCGTAACAATTTTTAGAATTTTTATTGATTATATCCCTTTGTTTTATTATGAATGAAGTGAAGAAAGGACACGTCAATATGACTCGCGTGGGTTATCTCAGCGGCAAAAAATCAAATGATTCCTTGAGAAAAGACTCGACGGTCAAGCCCGTCAAAGCAACAGTTATCATTTGCACCGTGAACACTGCTTTGGCCTTTTAAGAAAAAGGAATAATCATGCAAACGGTCTCTAAAATTATGCCCGATGTGCAATTCGATTTTAGCTCAATGTGTAATATAGTTCATGAACTTTTAATGTATTCAGTGTGGTTCATTAAGTTTTGTACACACTCAATTTAGTCAATATTATCCATGAACTTGAATTAATTGAAGAATAACATTAAACATTTTTATATAGTCTAATGATTAAAAAAGAATGTATAGCAAAAGTTCAAAGACTGCATTGAGTCCAACTTCGGAGATTATTTGTTTTATTTTTTCTAAGAAAAACCTAAAATTTTCAAGTTTGCAGACTTTTGCCTTTTGGTCTTGTTACTTGGAGATAAAATTGCTGCACATCCTCCTCACGAATTGCACGGTTTTGTTGGTGAGAATCGATCTGCGAACGTGCATCGAGGCGACCAAACTTCCAGACTCTTGGACACAACCCGACGGCTTCATGCTCGAGCACAGAGCATATGAACAAGGCTTCGGTAGAATTTGGATCCTACCAATTCCTATTCGATGGAAAGTAAATTGAGACGAAAATTAAATTGCACTGAAACAAAATGAAATGCATAGAAAGGAAGTGGAATACCTCCTTAAACACGAAACCCTTTCTGAATAGATAAAAAGATGGAAACTTGATTGGAAAGATTAACGAACCAATAAATTGTCACATCGATTTTGTGGATGAGAAAAGCATCTTTGGTGTTGGTTGGTAAGACAACGTGTGAACATTAAACGTGAAATGTTGCTGAGGGTAGAAAAAGGAGTGGAGCCCATCCTTGGAGTAATAATCGCCCACAGGGCCGCAACGAACAGGCCCTTGTCTTCACGTGCGGCTCCCACCGAAAACTTTCTCGTACTCCGGAGACTGATGAGTCCGCGCGGGCCACCACCGTGTCTCAGAAAAAATAGTAACAATTTTCTATATTTGACTGAAATCTGAAAAATGAACCGAAGAATAATAGGAAATTTTAAGTTAATTTTCTTAAATAGATATACATTATCCGAGCGTTGTTGATATACACGTGGACAGCTTAGGAAACGGTCATGGGCATTAGGGTCCCATTGCTAGTGTTTGAACTTGACCTTAATGGACCTCGGCATGAGTGCCAAGACCCAAGCACTAGCATAGGGGTCCTAAGCTTGGCATCAATGGACTTAGGTGTGGGTGCCAATGATCTAAGCACAGGTTTGTGGGGAATTGAGCATGAGTGCAGGGTCTCAAGCTTGGCCTAAATGGACTCGAGCACTGGGATCTTAGGTCTCGCCACGATGGACTCAAGCTTGGGTGTTGGGCTTGGGTTGCTAAGGGCCTAGGAACAAGCTTTGGGGTTCTTGTGTTCAAACGCAAAGTTTATAGTCCAAACGTCGATGAGTAATTATATAATTGAAAAATGATTTCATATTTTTTAGAGAGGATATAATTTTCTTGAATTTAAGCATAGGTTTTCCATCAATTATCCATGGACTCATTTTCCTAAGAATCCAAAAGCCAAAAAACACGAAATTTCTTTTTTCAAAAAATATTTTTCATGAAACAAACAGATTGTAAAGAAAAATTTTATTTACATAATTATTATTAACCATGCATCGAAACTCAAGTAAAAACTTACGAACCACGTCTCCCAATTAAGAAGGACCAATCATGTGTGAATAAACATATTTCTAATCGATAATAGAAGTCACTTTTGTGGATTTGAAACTCAGTCTCCTTCGCATGATTGGAGAAGGAATACATAATGAAACGATACCAGACTAATGCGTACGTGTTCAAATTTGACTAGAAATCGGGTAAAATCTCAAGTCGAAATTCAAAGTCCTAGTTTCACATTTTCAACGATCGTACAATTGATTCCGAGAATCCGAGTGGCATAAAGGATCAAAGTCGCTATCCACCGAGTGCGGACAAAAGACACGCGTTCAGTGATCTCTTGCAATCCCCATCGATCAAACGACTTCGATCACAATCATCACCTTCCAAAACGCAAGGCACGGCCGGCGGTGACGGGCACGATGACGCCAGCGACTGGAATGTTGATGATGAGCACTCCAGCTGGACCACCCTTTTGTTTTTACGACGAAGCTAATTATGGAGAGTTCCAGAAGAAGGAGCAGCAGATACGACAGAAAACAGCTCTCTGTCATGAACAGTGGGATTTGTCGATAAGAATGGGCGACATAGGTAAATTGAACAGTCCGTCCAAAGTGGTTTGGTCGTAACGTGGAAAAACGGACATCGCGACTGCAATGCTTGTTTAATTCTTCATTAAGCTTTTAGATGATCATTGTCGGAATGCGATGGTTCATCATCTTCCTGGTGATTTGTGCATAAAAAGCCGATTGCTTTCTTCCTTCCTATGGATTGTGACTTGCGTCTGAGAGGTTTTCTGACTCGCGTATGTTATTATAATTGCCAAGGGGGTGAAAGATTAAAAAGGGTTAAAAGAAGTCGGTAGAGCGACGGGTTAAGCTCCATCGGAGAAGTTACGGAAAGAGGGAGGAATGAAAGTGGGTGTCGTAAAATATTAAATTTTTATTTATGGCACGAAGTTAATGGAGGAAAACTTTATAAATTTATGCCTTTTTTTTTTTTTTTCTATTCCCATTCCTCAATTTTCCTCGGCTCCCAAGTTTCCAAACAAAGCAAAGTGCATATCTAGCCATCATGGTCCCCTATTGTTGTCGTTTTTCTGGGCATGGGCGATCGTGGTTTTCAATCACTTCAAAAAAGATATTCGTCACATGTAAGCAAAAGGGATTATCAGGCCGCCTTCTTTTGATATTGTTCTAGAGGAGATTCTTATCGATCCTAACCATGCACGTTACTTCAAGGTATGATTTTAATATCAATTTTACATTATTAAAATATATATAGTTGATAATATTGTCTAACGCTATAATTTCATAAAATCACAGGGCTGCATTGGTGCTATTGATGGCACCCACATTAATGCATCCATCCCTATAACAAAACAAATCCCATTTAGAGACAGGAAAGGGACTACCACTCAAAATGTGATGTGTGCTTGTTCATTTGATATGAAATTTACTTTCGTATATCTTTGGGTGGGAAGGATCTGCCAATGATTGTCGGGTTCTCTCGGCAGACTTGAGACTCCTCGATTGCAATTTCCTCGACCACCACCAGGTATTTGTTTTGTCTATATTAAGTGATTTTCTTTATGATTGTATAGCTATTGCATATCATAACAAATTTATGTATATATTCTTGTAGGGAAATACTATGTAGTAGATTCTGGTTATGCATCACTTCCATGATTTTTAACTCAATTTAAAGGTGAACGGTATCATTTGAATGAGTATAGGGGTAGAACGAGACGGCCCAGAACATCAAAAGAATTGTTCAACCATAAGCATTCTTCATTGAGAAATGTTATCGAGAGGTCATTTGGGGCATTAAAAAATCGCTTCTCCATTTTGAGACACATGCCTCCATTTTCAATTCGAAAGCAAGCATATATTGTAATCGCATGTTGTACTCTTCATAATTATATTCGCGACCAAGACAAGATGGACAGGAACTTTGCCCTTTATGGAGATCCGGATTATCCACTTGGATCTACGGAAAGACGAGGTTGTAGATGATGCATCACGTGATGAGGCGGCTGAGATAAACATGATCGGGAAAAATATTGCAAATATGATGGCAATGGATCACAATATGCAAGAGATTCCATGACTTTTTATTTCCGACTTTTGCGACGTGTTTTTTGTTTTTTGGTGAAAACTTTTGCGATGTGTTTGTAAACTATTATGAATACATTTCTATTAATAGTATTAAGGTCATCCAATTCTATCTCCATGAGCATAAATGCCATTGAATGTATCATAAATATGGACAAATAGAAGAGAAGCAAATGGTAAGCTATTGTATAGTTGACACTTCAAGACCTACGAACCGTCGTCCGAAGCTTGTATGCTAATCAAGAAAGAAAAAAAGCAAAAGAGGAGAAGAAAAACACCTCCCTTTATACCACCGACTCAGGTGGCTCCGCTGGGTAGGCTCTTCAACGTCCTCCTCGGAGAGGTCGGGAGTTCGAAGCCCCTGCAACGCAAGTTGCAGGGAGGCTGGCGGATCATTAGGCGATTTAAGCATGGCGTCGGGGTGGTGGTTTCCTTGCTAGCGTCACCAGGAGGTTTACGGCGCACTGCCGGTGCAAGCTGGTTCCTCCTGCATCAAAAAAAAAAAAAAAAAAAAAAAAAAACACCTCCCTTTATCAAAATTAGCCAAAACCTTATAACGACAGCAAGGTAATTCGGAAGAAGCAAGGTAAAAGGTAACATCAAGATGTGATGCATCGACGGTTCAAAATGCAAGAGACCGAGGTCTTTACTAAGTGTTTTAGGAGCATACTATGAACTAAATGCATAATGACAATAAAGCCACGCCATGCATGCACCATTCCAACAGTTGGAAATTTCCAACCCCAACCCGACATCTATGTCAAGATTAGAAGAGACTAAAATCCCTAAGCCACACATGCACTAGAATTACAATTTTTTTTTTTTTAAAGAGTAAAAACTTAGTCCCAAGGAAATGAGCATAAATTAATTTGGCTGACAATATCACGTGTGCTTTTTTCGCAATATTTGCTATACCAAACATTAAAATTCGCAAAAAAAAAATATATTATTAAGAATTATAGTTCAAAACATCGGTTTGTGAATACCGATTCCAACAAAGCGCTACATAAATTCAATACGCTATAAAACATAAGTAAAGATCCTCACACATAGATATAAAATAATAGCTCACGTTCCATTACAATACCACCTATGTTACAAGCATATTCGACTATAATGCTTACACCTAATCAAATGTATTATTAATCTAATAATATTTTGATCTTGTCAATTTTTATGTAATATCTAATTTATTCATTTTTCTTATTTTTAATTTTTTTAAAAAATAAAATTTGGAATTGAAATTTTGTGCGATTCTACCAAACGTGTTTACTGTTCTTTTTCTATTCCGGAAATAGAAATTTTGTGCAGTTATCAAACATGTTTCTGTTATTTTTTTGTTCCGAAATAGAAATTTTGTACGGTTATCAAACGAGTTTTTTTCTTTCGAAATTGTTAAAGGAATAGAAATAGAAAAGAACTATTTCTGAAAAAAAATTGTTCCCCGGCTAAGAAATGTTGCCATGCGCAGCCTTAGGAAACGGTCATGGGCATTAGGGTCCCATTGCTAGTGTTTGAACTTGACCTTAATGGACCTCGGCATGAGTGCCAAGACCCAAGCACTAGCATAGGGGTCCTAAGCTTGGCATCAATGGACTTAGGTGTGGGTGCCAATGATCTAAGCACAGGTTTGTGGGGAATTGAGCATGAGTGCGGGTCTCAAGCCCGGCCTAAATGGACTCGAGCGCTGGGATCTTAGGCCTCGCCACGATGGACTCAAGCTTGGGTGTTGGGCTTGGGTTGCTAAGGGCCTAGAAACAAGCTTTGGGGTTCTTGTGTTCAAACGCAAAGATTTTAGTCCAAACGTCAATGAGTAATTATATATTGAAAAATGATTTCATATTTTTTTAGAGAGGATATAATTTTCTTGAATTTAAGCGTAGGTTTTCCATCAACTATCCATGGACTCATTTTCCTAAGAATCCAAAAGCCAAAAAACACGAAATTTTTTTTTTTTTCGAAAAATATTTTTCATGAAACAAACAGACTGTAAAGAAAAATTTCATTTACATAATTGTTATTAATCATGCGTCGAAACTCAAGTAAAAACTTATGAACCACGTCTCCCAATTAAGAAGGACCAATCATGTATGAATAAACATATTTCTAATCGATAATAGAAGTCACTTTCGTGGATTTGAAACTCAGTCTCCTTCGCATGATTGGAGAAGGAATACATAATGAAACAATACCAGACTAATGCGTACGTGTTCAAATTTGACTAGAAATCGGATAAAATCTCAAGTCGAAATTCAAAGTCCTAGTTTCACATTTTCAACGATCGTACAAGTGATTCCGAGAATCCGAGCGGCATAAAGGATCAAAGTCGCCATCCACCGATGTGCGGACAAAAGACACGCGTTCAGTGATCTCTTGCAATCCCCATCGATCAAACGACTTCGATCACAATCATCACCTTCCAAAACGCAAGGCACGGCCGGCGGTGACGGGCACGATGACGCCAGCGACTGGAATGTTGATGATGAGCACTCCAGCTGGACCACCCTTTTGTTTTTACGACGAAGCTAATTATGGAGAGTTCCAGAAGAAGGAGCAGCAGATACGACAGAAAACAGCTCTCTGTCATGAACAGTGGGATTTGTCGGTAAGAATGGGCGACATAGGTAAATTGAACAGTCCGTCCAAAGTGGTTTGGTCGTAACGTGGAGAAAGGGAAATCGCGACTGCAATGCTTGTTTAATTCTTCATTAAGCTTTTAGATGATCATTGTCGGAATGCGATGGTTCATCATCTTCCTGGTGATTTGTGCATAAAAAGCCGATTGCTTTCTTCCTTCCTATGGATTGTGACTTGCGTCTGAGAGGTTTTCTGACTCGCGTATGTTATTATAATTGCCAAGGGGGTGAAAGATTAAAAAGGGTTAAAATAAGTCGGTAGAGCGACGGGTTAAGCTCCATTGGAGAAGTTACGGAAAGAGGAAGGAATGAAAGTGGGCGTCGAAAAATATGAAATTTTTATTTATGGCACGAAGTTAATGGAGGAAAACTTTATAAATTTATGCCTTTTTTTTTTTTTTTTTGCTATTCCCATTCCTCAATTTTCCTCGGCTCCCAAGTTTCCAAACAAAGCAAAGTGCATATCTAGCCATCATGGTCCCCTATTGTTGTCGTTTTTCTGGGCATGGGCGATCGTGGTTTTCAATCACTTCAAAAATGATATTCGTCACATGTAAGCAAAAGGGATTATCAGGCCGCCTTCTTTTGATATTGTTCTAGAGGAGATTCTTATCGATCCTAACAATGCACGTTACTTCAAGGTATGATTTTAATATCAATTTTAAATTATTAAAATATATATAGTTGATAATATTGTCTAACGCTATAATTTCATAAAATCACAGGGCTGCATTGGTGCTATTGATGGCACCCACATTAATGCATCCGTCCCTATAACAAAACAAATCCCATTTAGAGGCAGGAAAGGGACTACCACTCAAAATGTGATGTGTGCTTGTTCATTTGATATGAAATTTACTTTCGTATATGCTGGGTGGGAAGGATCTGCCAATGATTGTCGGGTTCAGCGTGAGGCGAAGAAAACTTAGGTGAAAAATATCTAGATATCTATGATGCACGTTTGGATTGACTTTTACTTTTTATTTAATTAAAGCCTCATGGATAATACATTTTGACTTTCCTACACACATATATGTCGGCAAGTAATTTAACACGTAATCATTTCGATGATTTTACGGAATTTTAGATAATACTTCCAATTTTTGATGGGCCTCTTGCGTTCGCTCAGTGGCAAACAGACATCCCCTTAAAACTCCTCCTCCACCCACACACAGGCCCATCCGATTCAGGCCCATGACTCCACAGGAGGCCCATCGAATCTAACTCGGCCCAAATCACGTCTCACAAAATCAGAGCCCTCCTCCGCCATTTCTGCTGCTCCAGCTCCTTCTCGGCCTTCCTTCTTCGCCGGCATCAATGGCGCCTCCGAGAATACTCCTCTGCGGCGACGCCCGCGGCCGGCTCAACCAGCTCTTCAAGCGCGTCTCCTCGGTACCTCTCTCTCTCTCTCTCTCTCTCTATCTTTCTCTCTCTACGCTTCTCGTGCCGCGGTTCTCTAGGGTTTTACGCCCCTTGGCGGTGCAGGTGAACAAATCGGCCGGGCCCTTCGACGCGCTGCTCTGCGTGGGCCAGTTCTTCCCTGACGCGCCGGAGCTGCTGGAGGAGTTCGCGGACTACGCGGAGGGCCGGTCGCCGGTCCCGCTCCCGACCTACTTCATCGGCGACTACGGCATCGGGGCGCCCAAGGCGCTGTCCGCCGCTTCGAGGAGCCACGCCGACTTAGGGTTTAAGATGGACGGCCTGAAGATATGCGAGAATCTGTATTGGCTGAAGGGGAGTGGCAAGTTCACGCTTCATGGTAATGTTCATGTCTTTTGCGATGTTAAATTAGCTGCACTTTTGAATCAGATTACGCTAGAGAATTGCAATTTACTCACGTCTACATGTCGGCTACAGCTATAATGTGGAAGAAGAATCGACAAAACCGGCTTACAGTCGAATTCAATTTGTGTGTTTTTGCTATAATTAGTAAAACCAACTTCTGCTGGAGGCAGCTTTTGGGTATGAGTACAGGGGCTAATCATTTGTGGAGTTTAAGCTTCCTTTATAATGGGAAACGGGGGGTGTAACGTGTAACTTTTTAGAATATCCATGTCATATGTGAAAGATGGTGTATTTGCTTGGTTCTAGGTAATAGCCAAATTCATGAGTATTTGTTATGCGCTGGACTTCATAATTGGTTCTTGACATTGCTGCCTTGTTTGATCGTTTTAAAGGAATCATTTTCGCTCAATTGCGTATTGGGTTGTGATGTTTTGGTGACTATGAAAAAGATTTTTGTATATTTATCTCTGATAAGATGTACTTATGTTTAGGGTTATCTGTGGCTTACATATCTGGTAGGCACTCTTCGGATGGTCAACAATTCGGAACATATAAGCAAGATGATGTTGACGCCCTGCGAGCATTAGCTGAGGAACCTGGAGTTGTCGACTTATTCTTAAGATATCCTTGCTGGTCCTTTTTCATTTATTTAGACATATCTTGGTTTACTTTTAGTTGCGTGACGCTTGTTGGCCTCCTTAATTGGCTTTCACTAATGAGTGGCCGAGTGGTATCACTAATAGAGCTGCAAAGACAGATGTTCCTTCTGGAATATCCGAGGCATCTGGCGGCGACTCTACTATTGCGGAGATAGTAGCAGAGATTAAACCACGGTATGCAATATTTCTTTTACTTCGTGAATATCTTTGTTGAAGATGAACTATTTGTGATTGGTATCATAAGACTGATGTTTTGATTGCTATTCGAAACAGTTACCATATTGCTGGCACTATGGGTGTATTCTATGCACGTGAACCTTACTATAATGCTGATGCTGTTCATGTCACTCGTTTTATCGGTCTTGCTCCTGTTGGAAACAAAGAAAAACAGGTCACTTACCCTTCTGTACTTTGTGTCATAGATCATTTACATTTGGGAACATGTAACTCTAGTTTTCGCCTGGCAGATCAACATATTTTGGTGTTGCTTCTTAAGTTTAAGTTTTGTCAGTTAAATTATGTTCATCAATTACTTTAGGTATGTAGGATGTAGACTGAGTTAGACATGAACATTTTATTTGATTGTCCTCAATGTTTATCATGCAGTGAGATACTTGTTCACTAAGGCATGCTTTCATGCATACAAGTAATGGAATGGCGGCTGTTTTCTCTTTCTGTATATACTTTATGTTGTAGATAAGATCTTTTCATGTGTTAATAGTATGCTTCTCTGTGACTAGCTTACTCTATATTGAAGTAATCTGTTATCTAAACTGCTTTTAGTATAAATATCTCTCTGTTCTTGTCTATCTACTAATGTTTCCAATTTCCATTCTGCCCATGTGCATCATAATCTTGTTTTTCTCACAGAAATTTATCCATGCACTTTCTCCTACTCCGGCATCTACCATGTCTTCCTCTGAGATTAGCATGAAAACTCCCAACACAACCTTGTCTCCGTTTACAGCAGTAGAGAAAACTGCTGGTGCAAAGGAAGCAGGAAAGAGGACTGCCGATGATACTAATGACGCACAATATTGGAGATACGATGTTTCCCAAAAACGTCAGAAGCATGCAGTTGGTGACAGTGATAAGCTATGCTTTAAGTATTTGTCTTCTGGGTCTTGTCCAAGAGGTGAAAACTGCAACTTCCGACATGATTTAGATGCAAGGGAGCAATACCGAAGAGGGGTTTGTTTTGATTTTCTTAACAAAGGGCAATGTGAAAGGGGTCCTGACTGCAACTTTAAGCACAGCTTGCAGGAGGAAGAGGAAAGTGGTTCTCGAAATGGAAATAGGTCTAGAGGTGCTAGTGTTAATAGGTCAGTTTCCTCAATGGGCGCCTATTGTTTTTTTTTGCTAATAATTTACATTGGTTCTAGTGGAATGAAATTTTCGATCACTGCTTATGAATCCATTTTAAGCACAGTTTGTAATTGAAATTCAGGTCAAAAGAATGCTGGTTTTGTTTATCGAGCCCCAATGTGGAGTCTCATCTGATCATCAGTGTAGGAGAAAGATACTACTGTGCGCTGCCCAAGGGACCATTAGTTGAAGATCACGTGCTGATAATACCTATTGAGCATCTACCAAATACTCTTTCTTTGCCTCCAGAAAATGAAACAGAGCTTAACAGATTCCAGAACTGCCTGAAGTTGTATCACAAGAACCAACGGAAGGAAGTTGTTTTCTTTGAGTGGGTTTCCAAACGTGGGACTCATGCTAATCTTCAGGTATTTTCATAGTGCAAAGAAAATTTATAACATGTTGCTCATGGTATTACTTATCTTCTTCATCCATCTCGTCATTTTATCTCTCTAAGTGCCAGCCAGTCACTTTCTTATTCTCAATAGTTTGATTGCATTGCCTGCAGGCTATTCCTGTTCCATCATCTAGAGCAGCTGCTCTTCAGAGCATATTTAGTTTAGCTGCGGAGAAGTTGGGATTTAAATTTAACTCCTTGAGTAAGTTAAATTTGTCATTTCTCCTTTTTTTTGGAGTTCCATAATAGGACAAGAAAATTCAGTGACTATGGTCCTTAATCCTTGAGATCATACCATGATGCACTTTTTGGGCTTATAGACAACAAATTTATGTTCCCTTTGCTCTAGTACTCACTATAAGAAATCCTTATTTATGTTTTACTGCATAGAGTCATTGGCTACAGTGGACAATTGATAGTTTACAGTTGCTTGTCAGTGTCTTAGTGCCACATAGCTCCCAGTGTGAGAAATTAATGCTCTGATATTGACTTATTAATCTGCCTCGTGTGTGAGATTTTTGTCACCTATGCTGGGAGTGGCGGAGGCATTGATGGTTCATAAGAATGTTCTGGTTTTCTTTGAATGAACACAAACTGTTTTGTCTGTTGATTCAACTGCGTATATCGTGTTCATATTGTGCTTCTCTTGATATAGGCACTGATGGTAGAAAAATGTTGAGAACGGAGTTTGACGGTAAATCTAGTCTCTTTTATGTGGAATTACCTGAAGGAACCGTACTATCACATATAGTGGAGGAGAACGAGAACTTTCCTGCTCAATTTGGACGTGAGGTAATCTATCTGGCATTCTTAGTCTATTTGCTTCAACCGCTTTTCATCTAGGCTTAAGTTATTGCTTCTGAGCTTAGTTTGGTTTTTCAGTTATGGAAGATGGTATTAATTCTGTCCTTACATATGGTCGGTGACGGATGTCAATAATTTGGACAAAGTGGTCTTCAATGATGTCTATGTCAACTTGAAGGCTTGGACAACTATTAAAGTTTAAATTTAGTGGACTGTAGTCTAAGCACGTAACATGATGCCTGTGAAACTATGCAGGTGGTGGCAGGTTTGTTGAACGTGGCAGATAAGGCTGATTGGAGGAATTGCGCACTAAGCAAAGAAGAAGAGATCAAGCTGGCAGAGGATTTCAAGCGCCGATTTGCAGCATTTGACCCCAACACATGATTGTCGCACGGAGGGTCAGCCACAGTACGCGTCTTCTGTCTATCCCTTATTATAATGACCTTGGAATTCCAAGACAACCTCAGGGGGATGTTCTGCAAGAGCCGACAGAAGAAAACATCCACGAAATCGATTCTTGTTGGGCCACGGCCATCAGGTCTCGAGCATGTAGGGGCGAGTTTGTTTTTTTATCATTTCCAAATGAATGTGGCTAGGGATGATTCTTGTTGCGCGAACCACCGAGAGACAGACGGAGAAAATCCGAGGACTTCAAAAGCTGCTTAGGAGCCAATCTTGCAGATCCTTGAGAAAGAGACTCGGAAGTGGGCTTTACCTAAAAAATGTGCGCGTCCTTCGAGCCCTTCGTGGAATGTGCTGCTTCTTTCTTGGTCAAAATGAATCCGCAGTTGGATTTTTACACATTTCTTTACTTTGTTTTCATTAATTACTCAATGGCTCTCCTTAGTTGCTCGTCCTCTATTCGTAAGAAAAGGTGCAAAAATTGTTTTGACAGCTCGTTTGGAGCATCAATGCACGACAGGTAAGGCGATTGCGACGTCCCCAGTTGCTGTTCTCCTTTAGCTCACGGGACGATATTTTGCTTCGAATGAAACATAAAGCGTTTCGGGAAGTGGGACAATAAAATAGAATCGGACATCAACATGACCGGGATTTCAACTGCACTTGATTTGTTCAAGCTCTTGACCTACATTAGTTTCGAAAGTTTCTCCACAAAATAAATTTTCTTATCTCAATTGTCGTTGACTTTGAATACTTGTAACCAGTTCCCTCGGTTGAAATCCTCCGGAGGGAGTGCTCTGATTGGATGTAAAACGAAACTCGCGAAGTGCGTCTGCCCACCGAGGGCCACTGCTCGACGATAGACTATCCACTTCTGATCCCCCTTTTCAGTCAGTCAAAGTCCAACACCACTTCAGATGCATTTTGCCGAACGACACTGCGGGGGTCGAACATTCGTGTCGGAATACACGTCGCTTTTTTATGGAAGGGGCGACCGTGAGTCAACTGTCAAACAACCCTTTTGGGTTATGATCATGACATGGCAAAGGGTAATTTTTTTTAAAATAATTTTATCATCGTTGTTCGAGAACGACGACCCACTAAAGATGGTCATCGTGGTTTCTATTTGGTACTAGTCAAATATTGGTCTTCTTATCACGAGCAGATCCGTGCACACGGGACGAGCAAAGGTGACATTTTTCGAAATAATCGTGCAAGGAGAGTATGAGAGCTGATGTTCTTGTGTCTGGTTAGTTCGGTCTAAGCTCGATAAAACCTAGAAAAGATGGAAACCCACAATTTTCGTAGGACCGACGTCAACGTGGTTGTGCATTCGGTGATTTGCAATCATGTAAATCAATCTCCTGCTTCATCTCATGACCAGTTAGTCCCTAAATTAATCTCCAGTCACAATTTTAGGACGAATTTCATATTTTTGTCTAGCTATCAATGGAAAATGCCGGCTAAGTGATGGGGATACACACATGACACTAGCGGTTATGTGGAATACAAAATAAAAATAATCCAGGAGAAATTACAGACATGGTTCCTATACTATTGTTCGTGTGTTTAATTTCAGTCCCTGAACTTTATTTGGTGACGCATTTAGTTTGCAACCTGATTTTAGATCCCGATTTCCAGCTATTTTCCTCCTCAAATCAATTTGGTAACTTCACGCAAATCCTAATAAGTTACGACCAATGAACCACATGTTGGGAAACTTATATTTGCTGACTTGGCTAGGCTTTCCTTAGGTATCTAATGACCTTATATTTTTGCCTGCCAATGGCAAATTATCATGGCTATTGCCCATTTATTACGAAATTATCGTTTTGGGAAGGACGATTTTAGATTTGCCGGTCCACATAGGCTGGATTCTTGCTCAAGTGGTAGCCATTTTTGCACTAATCATAACATGTAGCGGTCGCACATTAGTCTTGAGCACTTATTCGGCATTTTCTGTTCACGTTTGGATGGGAAAAATACGAAATTCATGCGAAAATCAAAAGTAAAGATTAGTGCAGGGAACATATGTGTAACAAAAATTATAGTAGAGGGGACCCAAATCGAGCAGGAGCATTGTAGGGGCCATTTTTGTAATTTCGACTCGACATTTGATTTGATTTTCTCATGTTGCGTTAGTGCCAGTGTCCGTAGCTGGTGCTTAGTCAGCATTCTTCGTCGTGGAAATCGAGCAAAAGCATTCTCATTAGATTCAGTACCCGGCATGGAGAGTTCCCCTTTCGGTCTATATATATATGTGCGCCACTTGACAACACCGGTCTCCCATTACCTCGTATCTGAAAATCTCTGCTGAGGGAAGGTTTGGTTCGATGGATGTGGAGCATAGCAGAGCCAACTCGGCCGTCGTCCTGGCCCACTCGAACCAGGAATACCCCATCTCCATCCCCGCTGCCGCTGCGGTCACAGCCGGCCAACCCCCCCAGCCGCCGCCCTCGCCGGCATGCGAGAAGTACATATACCCATGCTTCAAATTCTCGCCGATCGCCGTCACGGTCTTCGTCTGCATACTCTTCTTGGTCATACCTGCCCTCATGATCCCTGACTTCCGGGTCGAACCGGCCGCCTCCTCTGGCTTGTTCAACGTCTCCACCTCCGCCATCTCCGTGCACTGCGACGTTCGCATCACGGTCGGGAACCCGAGCAGCTACTTCCGAGTGAATTACACGCGTGTGAGGGCCACGCTCAAGTACGGCGGCAAGCGCTTGTCGGGCGCTTCAGTGGATCCGTTCGTGCTGGGAAAGAGGAAGCAAGTGACGGTCGCCGCCGTGTTCAAGTCGAACGTGTCGAACAGTAGAAACAGTTGGCAAGCCGTGACTCTGGACTCGAGCGTCTCGAGCGGCGAGGTGAGCGTCGACGTCGACCTGGAGGTGGGCAGGAGAATAGGGTTGGGCAAGTGGTGGATTAGTGCGTTTGATTTGACCATCTCATGCCACGACATGATCTTCAGGTCTCCGTCCTCGGAGGGCCAGGACTGGGCGTTGATCACTCCGTCCTAGCTTTGCGACATTGGCTTCTTTGGCTATATTTAGCAGGAGCAAACTCTGCACTTGGAAAAATCTAAAAATCACCAAAGAAAAGAGAGAAGATAAAAAAAATAGAGCGCATACATACTGCGTCAGTATAACCAAAATTCTGCATGAACGATCCTTATACTTCACTTATTAGGAAACCAGCATATCTAAGGATGCATCGAGTTCGCTTGAGCATCCGACGCAACTTTAGCTCATGTGCATGATGAATACGATGCATCTAGCAGCGTCCTCATCCAATAGAGTCGTCGGTCAATGGGGTGAAGTTTGATCCGTCTGTGTCTGTTGTCCATATCATTCCAAGGATTTGGGTACTCTCAGGCACTTGACTCGGTTTTAAGGCACTCGGATCGTGACCACCGATCACCTCTTAAAAGTTGGCAAGTGGCCAAAATGAAGTTTCAGGTGGATACACCCCAACCTTACGACATAAAGAGAGTCGAGCTATCTGTACATAGTACTGTACACGAAGGATATCTAGATTTCCTTGTTTAGGAACTGCAGTTGCGTACATATTGAGCAGTCTCAGTTTGATTTGATTAGAAGTGTAAAATTTAGATGTGTGTGATTTCTGGGAGTTGACTCTCCTCGTGTCGATGATTGCAACTAGTAGACATATATGGATTGTTCATGGTATGATGGATTATTTCCGATTATTCAGATCTCTCTAACTCTCCATGGGGGACTTATACCTTTCAACCTGGTGCTGTCCAAGCTCTTCAGACAAATGAGAGGGCCCGCTATTAACACTGCCTTATAATACTTTACACATGCAACTGCTGATCTTCTTTTTTATGTTATATCGGTATCGTTGATTTCATTAGTTGCACTGAATCTAGCCCAAACTTTTGAACTAGGGTTTTTAATGCAATGTGAAAGCTGGGGTAATATATACTCTATACTCCAATTAATCCATCAATTGGTGACCAACTTCCTTCGTTCTTGTTCACATGTGATCATACATAGTTTGTGTAATGCGGTGGTATTTATAGCATAGTTTTCCTGTTATTACGGAGGAAATTAACTAGCATTTTACATTCGCATTATGTCTCTGTGCAAAAGGTTGTGTCCCTATAAGAATACAAACATGAAGTATGTTCTCAAAAGGGAAACGACCATATATATTGAGGAGACTCGTGTTAGTTTCTTCTATACCCTTTCCATATAGTTTACTCTCTTGTTGATTGATCATCGAAGAAGTTAGATCTAGTTGGTCCTTTTCTAAGTACACTTACCTATTTGCCTCTAAAGGAGGTGAGATCAGAGTCTAGGATTATACGCTGAAAACAAGACTTGCAAATAGGCCACTGATTGTTTAAATTATAAATTCATCCAAAGAGATTCAAGTAACTATACTCAAAATGGCATCTTTAACGATTCCCCTTTCGGAGGATCCATTTTCCCGTTCAAACGGCTGAGGAGCCTCTAGCCACGCCACCCTTTCTGGATCTTTATAGAAGAAGCCAAGCCCTCTCTATTGTTCGTTATAAGTTGGTAAGCTTCGGAATCGTGAAAAACCAGTCTCTTCATTTATCTTAAGCTTTAGGTTGAACTTTCTTAATGAGGTTTGAAGCTAGACCTGATTTTAAATCCTTCAAATCTTTCATAATAAGATGGTGTGCATAATTCCTGTTGTATTTATGTCAATATCATCTCCTTTCCTTTGCATCTTCCCTTAATAAAAGCCTGTGAAAGATTTAGCATGTAAAAGTATTTGAAAATTTCGTATCTATTTTTCAAAAGAATCTCGCCGATTTCCAGCGAAACATTGATATGAAACAACAATGACATCTCAAAAACCAGAGTGAATCAAAAGCTGGAAGCCACTCTTAACATCCATCCACGAACTTGGTGGGGAACCCTAGCAAAAACTAAAAAGGGCTAAAGTTTTCTGCTCTCTCTACATCATCTCTTGCGAACTGTGAATTCCTTTTTGTATCTTTACCTTTCAGTGAATATTTTGAGCATCATTGTCCTTTCCGCTTAACGCAACATGTGGGCACAATCGCTCCTAGCTAAGCTAGCTAGTATTTAAACCCATATTTAACTGAGATTAATTGAACGATAACTGGGTTTCTGTACTACAAAAGAAGGCAGCCCTTGTCCTTTCGCAAAGATTGCGATGGTGGGTTACCTTTCTTTCGTGGCCATGAGATTCTTGGAGGATGCGATGCTTTGTGTTCGGGCCACTCATATGAATGCTCTTTCGTCGTGCTTTGCTGGCTTAAGACCGCGGGATGACGTAAGGGGGTTTTCACGTAGCCAAATGCGCCACAAGGAAAATGACGTCATACATGAATGAGTGTGTATATATATCAGTAAGTAGGTTATTTCACCAATATATAAAAGTACATGGGGCTAATCCTATCGAATTGTAATAGCATATGGGATCACTTGATGGAAACTCCATCCAAAAATTTCTAAATCTATTGCACAATGGCTAATTCAGTTATTAACTTTTTAATTGTGTCAATTTAATTCTGAATCTTTTGATGATTTATTAATTTAATCCTAAACATTTTAAAGATTTGCCAATTGAGTCATTTTGGTCAAATTTGGCTAGAAACCTCTGATGCGGCGGTCTCTTTAGCATTGCTTGTCCTGCGTGGCACGTTTAATGTTGACATGGATAATTTTTTCATATTTTGTTTTAAATTTCTTGAAATTTTTTATAAGTTTTTGGAATTTTTTTCTTTATTTCTTTCCTTTTCCCTTTCCTTCTTCCTTTGGCCAGTCTTAAGGTCCCACTAGCAAAGGTTGACCTCGCCGTCGTCGACCTTGCCCCCAACAAGGGTCGAGCCTCACTAGGGTAACTAGGGGCTTGGCAAGGTCAACCTCGTCATGGTTGGGCAAGGTTGAAACTTACTAGGGGCTTACGAGGCTTGCCTTCACTTGTGGCCTGGGGGGGGGGGAGTTTTGCGAGAGGCAGACGAGGGACCCTGGCGACTGAATGAAGGAAGAAGGGAAGGAAAAAAAAAAAGCAAATAAAAAAAGAAAAATGAATAAATGATTCAAAAAATTATTAAAATATTATTAATAATTATCCACATTAGTATCGGCCACGCATATAGGACAGTAAGCATCCACGTTAGTGATTTCTAAAAAAAATTGGCCAGGTGGACTTAATTGGCACAATGTGGAAATTTTTATGACTTAATTAGCAACAAAAAAATGTATGTGACTAAATGACAAAAATATAATAGGTTTATGGTTTTTTGGACATCCTGGCTAGAAAAGGTGCCTTGTTGATCTCCCATTGATTTGTATCGAAATACGGTCAAAATTTTTGCACCATTTCAACCGCAATACGATGATGATCATCCTTAACCGCAGATTTAACAGTTGCTAACGTTCGAACTCCTACATATATACCGACAATCACTAGTTCTTGTCCCTTTAATTCAAGCTTTTTTCGTCCATCAAACCCTTTGTGGTCCATTCAATTTCTCATCACTTGCCGTCTTCTACACCACGCTCGTCCTTCAGGAGTGTGTCACTGAAGAACCCTAGAAATTAACAGATTTTTTCGTGGATACGTCTGCGTAACCAGAAAGATAAACTATTGCCGAAACTGCGTGGGAAGTGACTCATTGGGATATTAGAAAAATCGAAACTTTGTCATTTCCACGAAGTGACTCATTTATATATTTGGCAATGCTCTCTGCTTTCTTGCATTGATTGTGGATATCTTTTGGTCTAAACATCTGATGCGAGCACACCTGAATGCTCCAGCAATTCTTAGTTCGAACTAAATAATCAATAAGTGGCAAACAGAAGCAGCTTCCACCTTCCCCATGCGCACCACTTATATGAAGTTTGATGCATGCTTCTTCGTTGCCTAAGGAGAAAAGAGAAAAGGATGGCATACTTTCTTCATCGGTCTTTTCGAGCTGCCAATTGCACCTCTCTGTCGATTTCGGAGAAGACAAACTTTAAGCATTCCTGTCATTTCGTTACTGAGATTCAACTATGATTTTCTGAAATATATTACTTGCATGATTTAGTTTTTAGATTGGATACATTGCTTAATCACGGTAGATCTCTACTTTTCTATTAAGGAAAAAGTGTAAGAAAAATCATAAACATTTCATTTATATCAATTCAGTCATAAATATTTTGTTATAACGCAAATTTAGTCATTTTGGTTAATTTTGGGTGGATATTGCTAACCTAGATGTCGGTCTACTTATGTGGCATACCGACGCCGACGTGAATAATATTTAATAATATTTTAATATTTTTTGATTTTTTTTTTTAATTTTTTTTCTTTCTCTTTCTCCTTTTCTTTTTCTTCCTCTTCCTTTAGCTAGTCGTTGGACCTTAGTCATCGGCTGGGGGCAAGGGACCTTGCTGGCCTCTAGTCAATTGCTGAGTTCCAGCTAGGGGTGAGCGGTTCCAGGTTCCGGTTCGGTTCCGTCCGGAACCTGGAACCTACCCTCGGGTATAGGTTCCTCATTTTTTGGAACCTGGAACCTACCCGTCAAAACCGAGAACACGGAACCCGCCACGGGTTCCGGGGTCGGTTCCGTGGTTCCAATAGGTTCTTTTTTTTTTTTTTTTTGATTATTTTCATATTTGAACTATGACGTACGCGAAAAAAAATTACAAAAAAAAAAATATAACGTACGCGCATAAAGGCTCCTAAATTCTTTGACAACATAGTTCAAAAATTCAATGTACATAAGAGGAGTCTGCATTAAGATTACAACAAACAAAGTTGTTCATCAATCAACTTCTGCACAATTAAAGCAGCACAAAGCCAACAAAAAACCTTGCTTGACTTCTCAACCGTTGGACCCATTGCAGATGCGACACCACCAACTCTATTTATCGACGATAATCTCCGCATTAAGACCAACCATATCTAAAAAAAAGAGGAAAAGAGATTAAATAAAATATTCACTTATCAAATATACAAAAAGAATTACAATATATAAAAATATAAACATTACTTACCCAACTCAAATTGTTTTGCATTCTCAATACACTCTTCAACATCAAGCGGTACACGAACGGCTTTCAACCAATCTTGAGTGCAAATCAAAGCTTCCACTACTTTTGGAGTTAAAGAACTCCGAAAGCCATCAAGCACACGACCCGATGTACTAAAAGTTGATTCTCAAGCAACGGTAGTTACAGGAATTGACAAAATATCTCGAGCCATCAAGGAAAGGATCTTATATTTTGAGCTATTAGTCTTCCACCAAATCAAAATGTCAAGACCAAGATCCTTTTCATTTTTTTCTTGAAGATACTCATCAAGCTCGGACTTGTTGTCATCACGCCCTTGTTCATTCGAGTATAAAAACATTTTCTTCCAATCTTGGGCGTTATGCTTATCTATTCCTCCACTAATACCACCCGTATCGGTATTGGAATTGGAACTACCACTACTTGCACCCAAATTATGGCCACCGAGATCTTGATCACTTGAAATAAGAGAAGATTGCTCATAAAATTCATACAAACGCTCCAATGTATCCTTCACCTTGTAATCCATCTCTTTAATTTTCGATTCATCATCATAAATTTTTCCATACAAGAAACTCACATAATTTAACTTGGCTCTAGGATCTAACACAACCGCAATCAACACCATCATATTCACTTTATCCAAGCCTCCATAATATTTGTCAAATTTTTCTTTCATTTTCACACCCATATCTTGAAGCTTAGGATCCGAAGCATTGATCGCATCTTTCAAATTTCTATACAAAAGAGCTATCCCTTCAAAATAATCATTTGAAGTAACATATGAAGTCCTGCACATCTGATTGGTGGCCTTATAGAATACTTTGAGAAAATCCGAAAGAATAATAGCATTGTCCCAATCATCTTCACTAGGAGTTTCATGATTAAGCTCACTTACAAAAGATGGATCGTGATCTTCCATCCTTTCGAAAGCTTTTCTGAACTTTATGGCGGTGTCTAACATGAGGTAAGTGGAGTTCCATCTAGTGGCGACGTCAAGAACCACCGAACCCTTATAAGTGATATTTTCTTTCTTAATGCAAGATTGAAATCCTTGGGCTCTTGTGAGAGAACTCCTTACATACCTAACCACATTTCGGATACGTGCAATGGAGTCACGTACCATAGTCAAGCCATCTCTCACAATCAAATTTAATATATGAGCTGTACACCTCATGTGCAAAACACTACCATCTAATATCAACGACTTTTGTTTCGAAAGTTTTTCCCTCAAATAGCCAACTGCAACATCATTCGAGCTAGCATTATCCACGGTAATTGTGGACACCTTTTTTCTATTCCCCACTCCTCAATGCATTCCTCCACCATTTTCCCAATCTCCCTACCCCCGTGACTATGCATCACCACAAAGTTGATGATTCTTTTATGCAACTTCCAATTTTCATCAATAAAATGTGCAGTGAGACACAAATAATTCAGATTTTGATTGGAAGTCCATGTATCCGTCGTGAGTGCGATCCTAGAATTAATCTTTCCAAAATAATTCTTCAAAGAACTTTTTTCACATAAAAACAACTTCATGCAATCTTTTGCCACTGTGAAACGTGATACATGTTTGAAGAGAGGTTGTAACTCAGTAACATATTCACGAAATCCAACACGCTCAACCAAGGAAAAGGTTGCTCATCAAGGATGATGAATCGAGCAAGCATGAGCCTACAACGTTCTTGATTAAATGCCCATGTCGATAAGACGCTACTAGTACTAGAATCTCCTCCTGCCTTGCCAGCCATGTTGACATTACGTGGTACAAAGAATTTCTGCCTCTTATCTAGATTACGGGGAAACCTCTTGCATGTGGTCAAGTGCTTCCTCATTGCGAAGTACCGTTAGCAACACGATACTTAAGCATTGACCCACAATGAATACACTTCACTTGATATATTTTTCCATCCTTATCACTAATTTTGGAATAATGATTCCAGCATTCGGATGTGTATTTCTTATCATGGGGAGGATGAAAATCGGGTACCTTATTTGTGGCACTCGAGGTAGGGGGTGCCTCTTCTTCAATTTCATCGTCGAAAAACCCCGATTCCGTAATCGGAGTGATCTCCTCACATCCCTCCACCTCCATTGATGTGTTATCTTGATACATTAACTCTGCACTACACAACAATAATAGAATATTAATTTAGGCGAAAATTTTGACCACCAAGAGAACATGCAATATGGAATGCGTAGCAAAGAGCAAATGAAATCTACCGGCAGAACATATGACATCATGAGAACCAAAATAAAACTTGATTTGCTATAGAGATATGAGTTGGGTGACATCCTAAGTATACTTAGACCGTTTACAAAATTTGATTTGCTTAAGTGATGCGATAGATAGTTTTTTTGCATAGGCTCATAAGCTTGTTTAAGTACACTTTTGTAGTTTGCAACATTATCGCTGTGCCAATATCATACGGCAATCTTAACGTATCTATGTTCAAAATGAAAAAAAAAAAAACAGAAAAATAAAAAATAAAAAAGAAGCTAATCGACAATTCGGTCCAAGACACGCCGTCTAGAGAATCGGCGTTCCAAATCATGGGATCTCGATGGGTTCGGCAGAATCGGCACCACAGATGGACCAAAGGCGGTGGGGGAAAAGGCGGACTCGGTTTGTGTTCATACGCGACTTCGTATGAACACAAACCGCGAGCTCCGACGATCGCGCCGTATTCCGCACCGGAAAATCTGCGACAGCGACGGAGAAGGCGGCGCGCGGGATCGGAGATCGAGAAGGGAGATTACGAACCCGACCGGGGTGGGGAGCAGCTCGTCGGGAGCGCGGGCGAAACCCTAGATCGCTGCTGCTGCCGCGGGCGCGGGATTCGGCACGCGAAGTGGAGGAGGAGCGCGGCGGTGGGTCGCCGGTGGGTCGCGAGCGCGGCGGCGGTGGGTCGGCGAGCGGCGGCGGTGGGCACGCGAAGCGGAGGAGGAGTGGCGGCGGTGGGTCGCTGGTGGGTCGCGAGCGCGGCGGTGGGTCGGCGAGCGCGGCGGTGGGTCGGCCAGGCCAGCGGCGGCGATGGGCACGCGAAGCGGAGGAGGAGCGGCGGCGGTGGGTCGCTGGTGGGTCGCGAGCAGCAGCGGTGGGTCGGCGAGCAGCGGCGGTGGGTCGGCCAGCAGCGGTGGTGGCCTTGAGGGTGAGCGGCGTCCGGCGACGGTGGCCTTGAGGGCGAGCGGCGTCCGGCGATTTCTGTACGTCTGAGTCTGAAAGTGAAAGGGAGGAATGGAGAGGTCAGAGCCTCAGAGCAGAGAGCACCGAGCGGGGGAGGGGGTTTTGGAACCCTAACCGGTTCCGAAACCGGTTCCGCGACCGGTTCCGGTTCCGGTTCCGGTTCCGCTCGGAACGGAACCAGAACCGGATCGCGGTTCCGGAAAATGGAACCGGGAACCGGAACCGGTTCTTTAAGAACCGGGAACCAACCTCCGGTTCGGTTCTCCGGTTCCCGTTCTACCCGGGAACCGCGCTCACCCCTAGTTCCAGCGATCGGCTAGAGGAAGAGGAAGAGAAAAATAAATAAAAAATAATTTTAAAAATATTAAATTATTATTAAAAAGTTGTCCACGTTAATGACGGTATGATATGTAGGCTGATTGACGCTAGTAATATCTAGCCAAAATTAGTTAGAATGACTAAATTGGCACTACGTTAAAAGGTTTAAGACTGAATCAACATTAGGTCAAAGGGTTTATGACTTAATTGACACAATTACAATAAGTTTTGGACTTTTTTTGACACTTTTCCTGTAAATTATTGAACGTACAATTTTGTGTTGGTAACTTGTTTAGTTCATAACTTGTTTTTTTTGTTTCCGATGGGTATTTTATTTGCACATCGAATATTACAAACTGCTTAAAAAATAACCACTGTTTTTTTTTATAGCTTTTCCACACTTTAAAGTTGCTGATCTTTTTAATGAATAATTAACCGTTTATTCTTCTATTTAGTTGCCAATTAATTCTACTCTAGCAAATATCATTTCAATCACTTGCCGACATTTATATGATTATTTCGGAATTGCCAATTATTGTCATAGTTTTCTAACATTTACTTTTGAAGTTTACGGTGTGCCAAAGTCACTAAATTTTTAGACAAAATTTCCAACTATAATTTAGGTGTTTGAGCAATTTATATCCAATCGAGTTACTAAGAGCCTGTTTTATAACATTTCCGGGAATAACTAATTTTATTCTTTTGCTTCCGGGAGTAAAAAAAAGGAACAAAAATCAGTTTGGTAAATTTTTTGTTCCCGAGAACAAAAATAATTTTTTTTTGTTCCTCAGAATAGATTTGGAATAAAATCAAGAAGTAGAAAGAAGTTAGTTTCTTGTTTCCAGGAACAATTCTAATTTTTTTCATTTTTCTTTTCTTCTCTTTTCTTCTTCTTCTTTTCTTTGGTTGGTCGCGGGCATCGGCCGTGGCCGGCGACCGGCCAGACGAGGGCCGATGACCTTGTCGGAGCGTCGCTGGCCTACAACGACACTGAGCCATGATGAGGCTTGTCGGCCTGAGCCTCGGGCGTCACCTGGTGGTGGCCCGGCGAGGTTGAGCCTCACATAGCCACGGTAAGGCTCGGCCTCGCTAGACTAGGGCAAGGCTGACCTCGCGCTGCCTAGGTGAGGTCGAGCCTCGCTAGTGGCCATCGGCGAGGCTTGGCTTCACCCAGATCTAACTAGGCCAAAGCTCGCCGGACCTTGCCTAGCCAGTCGTCGGCCACTACTGTGGCCGGTGACTAGCTACCACGAAGGAGGAAGAAGAAGAGAAAAAGAAAAAGGAAAAAGAAAAAGGAAAAAGAAAGAGAAAAAGAGAAAAGAGAACAATAAGAAAAATATAATAAAAGTATTAAAAATTAAAAGAAACAAAAAAATAACAATATTACCAAACGCATTTCTATTCCGAAAATAGAAATTTTGAACATTTATCAAATGCGTTCTTTGTTTCAGAAATTGTCCTTGATATAGAATCAGAAAAAATTATTTCTGATAAAAAATTGTTCCCGAGAACAAAATCGTTACCAAACGGGCCGTAACTAATTTTGATGATACAAACGCTCAGTTCAAGTCACTTACCACCTTGTATTTCGGTTGTTTTGAAAACTAAGTCACTTTTTTTTTTTTTTTTTTTTGGTCAGAAAAACTAAGTCACTTACCACCTTGGATTTGGGTTGTTTTGAAAACTATTCCGATCATTTACCATTTGCTTGTGAAGATTATCAATGAGTTTGAGTGACTAATCTAATTCGATATTGCCAACTATAACAAACTGCTTCAATAATCTAACAATGCTTTTTTTTTTTTTTTTTGAGATTTTAGGTATACTTTAGTTTTAATTCATTTGCTCTTATATAAATCAACGACTTCTATGTGGCCAATTTTTATTTGATTGTGTGAAAAGTATCAACTCTCACAATAGTTTATGAATATTTATTCTTGGACAAAGAGTTGAATTAACTTATTGTTATGTGAAATTATAAGCTCTTTTTTAGAATACCAACTATTCCAACAATTTGTGGGTGTTTGTGTGTGATGGGTTATTTAATCGAGATGATGGGCCTAAAAGCTCGGCCCGCAAGATAAAGGCTCATGGAGGAACGGTTGCGATGTGAAATGTTGCGTTGTTTAGATATGAGGGGTTGTGTCTTTTGGGGGAACGTTACACGTTGAAGAGTTACGTCTGTTGGAAAAGACGTAAGAGAGAGAAAAGGAAAAGGGAATGTACCCCTTCAATGTACGTACGTGAAGACCTCCCTTTTTCCTAAGACGTTTCACTCTCTCTATCTCCCTTTAAGAAGAAAATAGAAAAGAACAGTACGTTCTGTTTTTCTCCCCCTAATAGCAACAAAGACGCTCCTCGGTAGAACGGGATCAGGATTCTTCCTCAAACTTCAACGTTGGTGTTTAATCTGTGGACAATAAGGGACGCTCGATTTCATGGTGTATCTTTGATCGGTGATACATATGTTTCTTGGGCTCGTCTTCCGCATTCGTTTTAGGGGTTTGATTTAGTGTCGAATCTGTTTTAGGGAATCAGTTATTCCCGACATTGGTATCAGAGCCGTAGTTCATGTTTCCCGATCCCCTTTTTATGTTATTGAATTAGTTTTTGTGGTCGAAATTCGAGAAAAGCCGCTGTCGGTCGATCGGGGACAGAAAAACCGACACTCGCGTACTGTTCGCCTTATTTTGTGATTTTTTGCAAGTCGAAATTCGTTTTTGATAATGCAGGGACGAAGCTCTCGTCGATACGAGAAAAACGAGTGGCGGATCGCCGCCGGACTCGCCGCCACGTGCGGCCGGAACGAACGGGGGTCATTGACGCGTGTGTTCGGTCCCCGTCCCCGGGCGCGTGCGTCGCACGCGCGTCTCGGCCCGTCGCGTGCGACGCACGCGCGGGTGCGTCGCGTGCCACGCACGCGCCGGCTGACGTCATCGTGACGTCAGCCAGGCACGAGCGTGGCACGTGCCGATCGGTTTGTCCAACCAGCTTGACCGGTCCGACCGAGCCGTCTGGTTCGACCCGACCCGTCCAGTCCGACCTAACCGCCCGTTGACTCCGACCCGGCTGACCGTTGACCGCGACCGTTGACTTTGACTGTTGACCCAAAAAAAAGAAAAAGGAATGTGTTTCTTTTTCTTATTAAGTCTATGTGGATTATATGTTATCCCCTATTTGTTCTGCATTTGTTGCAGGAACAATGCCTCCCCTTAAGTTGCACACACCTATTCGCGCAATTACCGATGAACAAAAGGAAAGGCTTTCTAAGTTGATAGCTGAGCTGACTGATCATCGATGGGAGAGTGGAGACTTAATTGATCATGTTCTTGAAGTCAACGAGAAAATACAAAAGGTCATATGGAATGGTCGTCCCATGCCACAATATGAGATGGTGCGATTTTTCATGAACACTCTTCCACTAGAATGGCAAGGAGTGTTGAATCGCTTATGGGAAGTCAACAGAGCTACTTCGAATAGGAATCTTGTGATGGCTTTTATAAATGAATATTACTGGATTGTTACAAAAGAAAAGATCAAGAAGTTGAACAAAAGAGGATCTTTCCCAATTCGTATATTGACTTGGTGTTAGATGTTTTGGCTGGTCTTTATTTAGTGTGCTTTGTGGACATCTTATGTAATGTTTTCTACCTAGTTGTTGTTGGTGTGGCAACTATGCTAGTTGTATTATGTGAAAGCATTATTATTATATCATTGTCTGATATCAAATATTATTTGCTTTATGTTATTATTAACTGTTGTGGGTAATTCATAGAAATTTTTGTAATTAAAAAAATATATATTTTGCATAGAATATTATATTAATAATAATTTCAAGTTAGGATTTTGGATGATGATTGGAAACATAGTAACCTTTTGATTCTGAAACCTTACTTGAAATTATTCATTAATATGAAGGGTTTGTGCAAAATGGATGCATAAATGATAGGCATTAATAATTCGTGCATATATGTCTGATGTGTTTAGATCAATGGCTTTAGCCACAAAGAGCATAATCATTGAGCTGAACAAAGGTGAGAAGCTCAATGGTGATAACTATGAAATATGGCACATGAAAATCCAATATGTGCTGGAAGAGCAAGAGGCACTAGAAGCTCTTAACCTGACCATGGAAGAACCTGAAGAAGGAAACACTGCACAACACACGAGAGATAAGGATGCATTTGCTGCATGGAAAAGAAAGAACTCTCTTGCTCGCATTACGTTGTTGAGTAGCATGGAAAATGATGTCATGCGAGAGTTCAGGCATTTTGAGAATGCCAAGAAAATGTGGGAAGCGTTGGCAGCAAGATTTGGTCATACTTCGGTGACCAGACTGAGACAGCTCACTATTAGGTTTGACTTTTACAAGAAGCCTCATGATTAGACCATGAAGCAACACCTTAGAAAGATGTCAAATATGATCAATGAGTTGAAAGATGCTAGCCATGTCTTGACTGATGAGCAGCAAGTGCAAGCAGTGATCCGTTCCTTGCCTCAGAGTTGGGAGCATATGAAGGTGCACCTACCCATAATGAGAATATCAAAATCTTTAAGGATGCTATGAGTCATCTTGAGCTGGAAGAGGACCGCCTCTTGGCGGCTAAGCCGGAAACTGAAATTTACCATGTTGGTTCTAGCTCACATGGAGCTTCGAGCTCCAAGCGCAAACGTCCTAATTGGTTCGATAAAAGGAAAGGCAAGGGAGCAGGTCCTTCAGGGAAGAAACCTAAGCTTGACCAACATGAAAGAGGAAAGCGTCCTCGAATGAAGAAGCTTACAAGGGTGAAGTGTTACAATTGTGACAAGAAGGGTCACTATGCTCGCGACTGTCGTGAGCCAAAGAAGGTATACACCCCTTGTACTTTTCAGAACTTTGCTTATGTGTCGAGTTCTGTATTCTTAACCGAGTCTAATCCTTTGTGGACTGTGGATTCAGGAGCGACAAACCATGTAGCGAAGGATAGAGAATCCTTCGTGGAATTCCGACGAGTACCAAGTGGAACTAAGTGGATCTATGTAGGAAACAACTCCAGAGCCGAAGTAAAAAGAATTGGCATCTGTCAATTGAACATGCGTGGTGGACGCATTTTGTTCCTACATGATGTATTGTATGCTCCGGAGATTCGTCGGTACTTAGTGTATGTTTTAGTGTTGGTTAAACTTGGTTTTAATATGAACTTCCATAATAGTGGTGTGGATTTGTATTTGGATACAAATTACTATGGTTGTGGTATTTTACTAGATGGTTTTATTGTATTAAATGTTGACTATATGTTGACACCTAAATTTCATTTTTTAATTAATTAATTAATTAGGTTTCTTTTAATTATCAATTTTGCCGTTTTCGGATAATAAATAATAAAAACAAAAAAAAAACAAAACAAAAAAGAAAAGCGGCGGCGGCTTCCCCCGTTTGGCTTGAGCGCAAGGCCCGGCCCCTATCCCCTTCCTCGCGCCTCGCAACTACGCGCAAGGGCGCGACGCCGGAAGGGTGGACGGACGGCGACGCACGTGGAAGAGGCGGGCCGGCGTCGGATGGGAACGCAAGGGCAAATGGGACGCCGGTTCGGCCGGTGAAGGCCTTGGAGACCGACGGTCCAAACTCCGTCGACCGGCCGCCCTCGGCCTATAAATAGGCCGTCCACCTCCGTCGACGAGGGGCACGGATCGCGAGAGAGAGAGAGAGAGGCGGCGAAGGATCGAGGACCGCAGATTTCGAAACCTCCCACCGAGAGACTTCTCCGGGAGCTCGCGGCCGGAGAGGAGAGATCGAATTTCAAGCTTCCCCGAGAGACTTCGGGGAGGCTCGATGACGGACAGTAACGAGCCGCCGTGTCGCCATCATCCTCTCGACGCTGTCCGACGCAAGCCGAGATCCTGCGAGCCGCGTCGCGCATCATCGCCGTCGCCATAGTCTCAACCCCCCTCCGCAGTCCAATCCTCGCCGCCGCCGTCGCTGTCGCCGCCGCCATCGCCGTCGTCCCTGTCATTGTGCCTTGGCCCTCTCCCTCCTCGACGCCGCGATTCGGAAACCCTAGGGTTCCCGATTTTCCGGTCGCGACCCCGGATTGTCGGGTCGGACCGGATCGGGACGGAACCGGGTAGGATTCCGCAAATTGCGGGGGCGGCGGAAACCGGTCGCGATCGGGTCGGATCCGGGTAGGGTTCGCAGGGAGTCGGGTCGCGGAGCCGGTTTTTTGGGTCGGGCCGGGTGTCCCTAAACACCCGGCGATGACGCCGTTTCATTTAAAAAAAAAAGAGGAAAAAAATCCGAGTCGGGCCCGCGTGCGGGTCGTCGGCCGTCGGACCCAACCCGTGGATCCGACTCGGGTTGGTTTTTATAATATTTTTAATAATAAATAATAAATAAAATTTCAAAAAAAAATCAAAAATAATTTATTTTCAAAAAAAAATATTAAAAAATGCTTTAATTTCCAGAAAATCGAAAAAATATTTAAAAAAATATTGAAAAAATGTTTTATTTTCTAAAAAATCAAGAAAAGTAAAAAATAATTTATTTTCCGAAAATATTTTGAAAAATATTAAAAAATATTTTATTTTCCAAAAAAAATAAAAAAATAAAAAAATTCCATATTTTCCAAAAAAATGCCAAAAATCCAAAAAAATCCAAAAATTCATGAAAAAGCCAAAAAAATTCAGAAAAAGCCAAAAAGACTTATTTTCCAAAAAATAAAAAAGAAATCCAAAAAAAAATCCCTTTTATGTCTAAAAAAATTAGAAAAAGACTCAAGAATTGTTTTTCCTCCTAAAAATGCATGGAAAATCCCTCGAACATTCAAAAAACCTCAAGATTTAAACAAGATTAGGTACCGAAAGGGCAGTAGTGATTAACTAGTGTAATCGGTCCCCGATCCTAATTTCTCTAGTTGCGCAGAGTGAGTATTTCTCCCAATACTTCGCTTGGGTTTCTAATCAACCCACCCCAAATCGATTAGTGGCGACTCCATTTTAAAAATTGATTTACGGGTTAAAAACTTAGACTATTAAAGTCGTGAATTGGTGGACTTGGGAGAGTCCGGGCATAACTAATTTCAGCCAAGCCATTAGCTTTCCTTAGGCGCCCGTACCCGATTGCGGGCGCCGAAAAAAAAAAGAGGTCGCGACACTATAGTAATGCCAATGTTTGTTATTCCCTTTTCAAATCTTCTAATTCATATGATAATGATGTGAGTGTGTGGCATGCTAGACTTGGTCACATTGGCCAATAACGTATGAATAGACTAGCCAAAGAGGGCTTGCTAGGCAATATTGAAAAAGTCGATTTGCCCATATGTGAGCATTGCCTAGTAGGGAAAACGACAAGAAAACCATTTGGAAAAGGTAAAAGAGTTGAATTTCCTTTGCAATTAATCCATTATGACGTCTGTGGTCCGATGAATTTGAGAGGAAGGCATGGGGCTGTTTATTTCATCACATTTATAAATGATTATACTCGATTCGGATATGTCTATTTGATTTCTCATAAATCTGAAGCATTGAGTTGTTTCAATAGGTTTATGAACTTGGTAGAAAATCAATTAGACAAGAAAATAAAAGTATTGAGATCCGATCGAGGTCGAGAATATTTATTTGATGAGTTCAGAAAATTATGTGATGAAAATGGAATAGAAAGACAGTTGTCTATTCCATATACTTCTCAACAAAATGGTGTTGCGGAGAGAAGGAACAGAACCCTACTGGAAATGGTTAGGTCCATGATGGCGCATGCTAACTTATCTATCACCTTTTGGAGTGATACATTATTAACTGCTGCCTATATATTTAACCGGGTGCCTTCCAAATCAGTTACTTCCACTTCATATGAGTTATGGAAAGGTAGAAAATCGAACTTAAGTTTTCTTAAACCATGGGGTTGTGTTGCCTATACTCATGAGCCTTCTTATAAGTTTGGAAAATTGGGTCCCAGAGAAAAGAAGAGTATTTTCATAAGATACTCTGAACACTCGAAATGGTAGGTGTTCATAGGTGAGCAGGAAAGTTGAACTATAACTGAATTCGAATCACGGGATGTCACATTCTTAGAGAATGAATTTCCTAAGAAGGGCAAAATAGATGAAGATTACTCCATATTTGAAACCTTGGATCAAGATAATGAACTTAATGAAGTTCGTCCAAGTGGGAGTAACATGAGAAGTGATGAATTTGATTCAACTCACTCTCAATTACAACCACATGATGAGATGATATCGTCATTATCTAATCCGAGTGGGAGCATGATCGGGAATGATGTGCAAAGTGTACAATCTCCCATATGGCGAACAAGTCGCAAAAGTATTTCCCGTCGACGTTTTGACATTGAAGGGGAAACTTTCATGGTTGCTCCACAAGATGAAGATGAGCAAAAAAATGTTAATGAGGCTCTAAATTGTCCAAGTAAGGAAAAATGGATGCATGCAATGGAAGAGGAGATGGAGTCGATGAAGTCAAACAATGTTTGGGAATTGGTTGATCTTCCAAAAGGACGCAAAGCTATTGGGAACAAGTGGGTTCTCAAAATAAAGCGTAAAGCTGATGGCTCGATAGAAAGGCATAAGGCTCGCTTTGTGGTGAAGGGGTATAATCAACATGAATGAATTGATTATGAAGAAACATTTTCTCCTGTAGTGAGATTTACCTTGATTCGCATTATTCTGGCAATTGTGGCTAGTATGGATCTTGAGTTACATCAAATGGATGTAAAGACTGCTTTCCTCAATGGAGAATTAGATGAAAAAATATATATGGAACAACTTGCTGGTTTCATTATGGACGGCCAAGAAGAAAATGTATGTCGACTTTTGAGATCGATATATGGCCTTAAGCAGTCATCGAGACAATGGTATATACGTTTTCATAATACCATAATGGCATATGATTTTACAATGATAGATGATGATCATTATGTATATATCAAAAGATCCAAAGATCAATTTGTGATCATATCATTATATGTTGATGATATACTAATTGCCGGAAGTAATATGGAGTTTGTTAATACTGTCAAGAGTTGGTTATCTTCCAACTTTGAGATGAAAGATGTGGGTGATGCTGCATACATTCTTGGAGTTAAGATTTCAAGAGATTGTTCGAAGATGTCATTATCTCTTTCGCAAGAAACATACATAAATAAGGTTTTTGAACGATTTCGTATGCAAGATAGTAAACCCATAGATATTCCTATTGCAAAAGGTGAAGGATTGAGCCATAGACTGTGTCCAAGGACTTCACAAGAGAAGGAACAAATGAAACATGTTCCTTATGCTAGTGTTGTTGGGAGCTTGATGTACGCTATGATGTGTACAAGACCTGACATATGTTTTGCAGTTGGAATGATGAGTAGATACCGATCCAGTCCAGGTCAAGCACATTGGAAAGCCGTTAAAAGAATACTGAGGTATCTAAAGGGGACTGCTAATTACAAGCTGAATTACCAAGGAAATGATCTGCGATTTGAAGGCTATTCAGATGCTGATTGGGGAGGAGATTTAGATGAAAGGAAATCTACCTCTGGATTTGCTTTCTTATTGAATAATGGTGCCATATCATGGAGCAGTAAGAAGCAAACGTGTATAGCCTTGTCCACGATGGAAGTTGAGTTCGTGGCATTATCAGCCGCAGTTTAAGAAGGTGTTTGGCTTAAGAGATTTTTGGATCATTTAGGTGTTATTGGGTATGCTACAAATCCATTATTGGTTAACTGTGATAGCCAAGCAGTTATAGCGTACACCAAAGATCCAAAATATCATAACAAGACCAAACATATAGATACCAAGTATAATTTTGTCAAGGATATGGTTGCACGAAAATATGTGAACTTACAGTACATATCTACGCATAGAATGGTAGCAGATCCTATGACAAAGCCAATACCTAGAGATGTGTTTTGTGGTCATGTAAAATCTCTAGGACTGCATAGAGGTTGATGTATTGAATATTATAATTTCCCTGAAGTGTTCACATTTAATGAATTTGTGTTTTTTTCATTATTAATGCCTATGAATCTTTGTTTGACGTTTATGCATCTTAATGCTTAGTGCATTATATAAAGTTGAGAAAGTATATCGGACAGATAAAGATTAGCCCACTCACACGGGTAATCGCCTCTATTTACTATGTGATAAATAGAGATGAGACGGTTTTTAAGCTTATTATCTAGGTGATAATCGAGAGCTCAAGCTTAAAATATATATGTCGCCTTAACTAAGTGTTAAGATGAGGACATAATATTTACTATGTCCGAAAGTAAAATAACCCACATATTTTACTTTATCTGTCTATGATGTCAGATGCGAGTTCTGATGAATTCTGTGAATGAGTAGATATGTGAACTCAAGTTAGACATTAGGTATGTCTGAACTATCATCTGTACGGTATTGATGGTGTAGATATACGCTCCATGGGAAGGATTTAATACCGTAATACGTATTTCATACTACGTATGCATGAGACGACCAATAAGAGTGGCAAAAGTATGATCTCAACTTTTATGCCGTGTGAGACTCTTGAGGAAAAGAGTTCCTCAATTTAGTGCCTTCATGACTCTTACTTATTCTCAAGATTTCTATTCAGTGATTGCTATCTTAGGATGTTGTCAATGATCATGAATTGATCCGATCTGATGGGACATTTCTAGAAAAGCAAGTTGAACTGAAATTGAGAGTTTGAAGAAAAGAGGAAGATCGAATTTGGAGAATCAGATTCTAGTTTTGTATTCACTGGTCGACCAATTATGATTGTCTTTGGGATAATCATAATTGTGAATACAATATATCATTATTTAAAAAGAGATCAAGAGAGATATAAATGTTATCGATCGATCTAGGGTATTGCATACTAAATCTACTCAGAGTGTGATGCCCATTATGAGCTGCTGTATATTCTTAACAGATGTATGGCAACGGGCTCTCAAGGTATGCTGGTTGCACGGATTATTCACCGGTATGAATGTTGCAGAGAGGTAAAGAGGATCTTGTTCAGCCCACCATGTGCGAGTGGGAGATGATGGGTTATTTAATTGAGATGATGGGCCTAGGTAGGCCCGTTCGCCCATGATGGGCCTAAAAACCCGGCCCACAATATAAGGGCCCATGGAGGAACGGTTGCGATGTGAAATGTTGCGTTGTTTAGATACGAGGGGTTGTGTCTTTTAAGGGAACGTTACACGTTGAAGAGTGACGTTTGTTGGAAAAGACGTAAGAGAGAGAAAAGGAAAAGGGAATGTACCCCTTCAATGTACGTACGTGAAGACCCCCCTTTTTCCTAAGACGTTTCACTCTCTCTCTCTCTCTCCCTCTAAGAAGAAAATAGAAAAGAACATTATGTTCTGTTTTTCTCCCCCTAATAGCAACAGCACGCTCCTCGGTAGAACGGGATCAGGATTCTTCCTCAAACTTCAACGTTGATGTTTAATCTGTGGACAATAAGGCACGTTCGATTTTGTGGTGTATCTTTGATCGGTGATACATGTGTTTTTTGGGCTCGTCTTTCGCATTCGTTTTAGGGGTTCGAACTTCAATTTAGTGTCGAATCCGTTTTAGGGAATTAGTTATTCCCGACAATGTGCAAAAGTGAAGTTATCAATTCTTATACGGTGAAATTACCGCTAATTTATATATGGCCTAGGGCCATGAGCCCAAAAAGTGAATTGTGTATAGAAACTTGCGAATCAATAATTTATCGGTTGTGTCTTTCGCTTTTCTTTCTTTATTGAGATATAGCGTTGATGATACTTGAACTTTAGTTTAATGTGTGATGTGATCCTTAAAATTATAATTTGTGTAATATAGTCCCGGCCCAATATGTAATGTCATAGCTAAATATTTAATTTATTTAATAAGATCTTTGAATTATCATCATGTAGTTCTTGGACTATATGAAAATGTTTAAAAATTCCAAAACTATATTGAATAAATTAAAAGTTCAGAGATAACATTGCATATTGAACTAAAATTTAGAGACCATTTGTGTGATTTTCCATTCTTTATTTTGTGTGAATATATATATAGATGTATGTATGTATATACACGCATACATGCTACATACATAATGACGCCGGAGAAAGTGTAGAGAAGTAAAAGGTAACACAAATGAGAACTAAAATGAATAGGTCACTCGTCACTTCTAGGAATCCATCTAAAAGATAAGAGCAAAACAAGAAATTCTTGTTCTTAAGCCAAAGGTTAAATGAATTATTGCTCAAAACAAGTTTGCATTCTTATTCATCATAACATGTTTTATATAGATGAACTTGGAACAACTCTTCAAGCATGAGTAATTACTAAGACTCTTTGGGAAGACAAGAAGACTCATAAAGAAGATAAACTAAATAACATCGACAATTAAAAAATGACTCTAGAAACTTTAAACGAGATTTACTGGGCTTTGAAAATATAATAAATAAATGTTGTTGGGAATAGGTATCCAAGACTTGCTTGATACAATAAATGTGGACACCCGTGCGACTACCGTAGTATTGGTATGGTTACTGAAGTATCAATAACTATGTGATTGGTAACACTTTCCTAGAACTAATGTTGTCTCGGAATGCTCTGGCATCTCATATACATACATACAAATACGTTTTGATCTAATAATGAGGTATCAAATTGCATAGCAGTCGGCTAATCATCAATGAAGGTGTACTGCAAAGAATTCTGATTTTGAAGGAGAAAACTTATTACTTGAGCAACTCAAAATATTGTACCTTTAATAAAGTTATAGATTTGGGCTTTATATCATTTTATTACTCACAATAGCTCATGATTTTCTGCAAAATGATAAAAATAGTAACATATCTTGCTTTTTGTAAGCGGTTGCCATACACGAATTGTGCATTTGCTTACTTTTTTTTTTTTTTTGTTTTATGAAATGAAAGTCAAATACGATACTTCAAATATTTTTTGAAATTGCTTTTAATGGGACCCACAAAAAACTACCGCTATCAAAGAAACGCACACTCGAACAAGCCAGTAGATTAGTCCAAAAAAAGAAAAGAACAAGCCAGTAGATTGGGTGGTTAAGGGACAATGTTAAAAGAGAACTCTCCACTAATTGATTGTCTTATCCCCAAAACCTTTGTTGGATATTTTGTTTTCTGATGTTCACAAACTTATTTTAAGTTAATGAAAGTTCTAGAACTTTCAAGGAGTACTTATCACCCTACTTCATTGTATTCTAATTATGATCGTGATTTCAATGTGATCTTTGGTATTATCAATTCATTGGAGCAATCATCTTTTTAGCAGCGTTAACTTTCCTTTAATCTTAACCAAAGTCGATGGGATAAAAAGAAGAAAGAAATGGGGAAATTATAGCCTTATCTCTGCCAAGAGGAACGTGGAGAATGGCGGAGAGGGTGTGTGGATTTGAAAACAATAACAATGATAGGTGGGGAATGGTCATTTAATAGAAGTGAGGTAGACCCTTTTCTTTTCACCATTTGGTCTCGAGTATGCCTTATACTGCTTCGTCAGGGGCCTTGCGCGGACCTTAGTATCCCTTTGATGTTAAACACTTAGAGGATATTCTCTCGTCCTGAAAAATACAAAGTTATAGGGAGAAATTAGGGAATTGAGACATGTAGGCATTGACGTGTTAAAATAAATAATACAGTCCTAGTAGTCCACCAATGGTATATCCATTGGACAAGCAGGGTGACTCACACACCTACATCTTGGTGATGACATAATCATAATGTTCTCGAGTTTAGAAAGAGCATTAATTAACAACCATTTTAAGGGGTCAAGATCGATTTTATTTTTTATTTTTTTAATTTTTTTTCAAAAGTTGACTCACATTACTCCATAGATAAATTTGATATGTAAATTTTCTTCAATAATTACAAAGCCAAAGCATCCATTTTTTCTGCTTTTCCAAGCCATTTCAAATTAGTTCTTATTATGGAATAAAGGATCAACAAGAGCAAGCCGTGCTGAGCATAGATAAGCGTAGGTGCTAAGAACCGAACCAAATTGAATTGAAAAATTCAATTTTTTTTATTCGATTTCATTTGGTTCAGTTCTCATTAAAAATTGAAATTTTTTTTATCGTTGAGTTTTTATTGGTTAACCGATCCGAACAAAACCAAAAATAGAACCATAAACCAAAATCTCTCCCGTCTCCTCTCCTCTCGTCTTGGTCAGCAGTGCAACGGTGACGACGGCGGCGACTGTGACTGCGACGGCGGCAGGGACGGCAACAAGGACGGCGACGGCGCCAGATCAGTTCAGCAGAAGCTGAAGGTCCAGTGCGAGCTCGAAGGCAGGGTGAACGGCTCCGCCTTCCCCTTCGACCCCGACTCCCGCTTCCCCACGGTAGGTCTCGGCTTTATTTTCTTTTATTTCTTTCGGGCCATGTCGATTTCCCGAGGATCCTGGCTCAGAGGTGTGCGAGGCGACTGGACGTAGTCCATTCTATCGAGCTCGCCCTCATTCGCCAACCCGAGCCGGGTAGGGAACACCGCCGACCCCTTTTTCTCTGCCCTGTCTTGGCCCGTTTCGGACTCGCAGGACTGGGATTCATCGTGGTTCGGCTCACGCGAGTTCTGGTCCCGCCGGATTGCGCCCGGTCCTTTTTAGTCTTGGCTTGATGATTGTTGTGAACCCGAATGCAAATCCGAATCCTGAATTTGTTGGCGTTCACGCTTTAGTCGATGCACCCCACCTGTTTGATGAAATGCCTGAACCAGATTCACATTGTCTTCTTTGATTCTCGTTCTGTCCTTAGCGTATTTTGGTCATTAGACATGGCTGCTTTGTGAATTTTCACGCTGTTTTGTTAGTTTCTTTGTGTGGCCCTTGCTTTGTGGGTGTTCGTTTTTAGTACAGGGACGATAAATCGGTCCCCTTACTCTTTGAGGTTCAGAGCTCCGCAGGGCAATCGTGGAGACTCGCCCCTAATCCACGCCTTGGTTGTTATGGCTGAAAGAGAGGGTGAGTGGTGAGGGTTTACTGGCCGAGGAGGGGGGCGTAGCGATTGGTTTTTGGTGTGGGTCTTGCGCTGAACATGGGCATTTCAGTGAGTAGAGACGTGTGAGGCTTGTGTGTGGAAAACCGAACCACCAAAAGCTCAAAACAAAAAATCGAAAAAAACCGAACCGAACTGTTGACACTCCTAGGTAAAGCGTGGCTGAAGTAATGTAATGGGAGAGAACAAACTCGCGCGTGGGTTTTTCCCGAGCGAGTCTGCCATCTTGACAAGTTGAGCCTGGGTTGGATTTATAGTTCTCGGTTAGATCATAGATGGAATTTCAATCAAGCCATCGTCCACTTTGAGCCCAAGCCCCAAGAAATAGCCCATCCATTCAGAGTCTGGGCTAGAGGTGATCGGTGGCTGATTTGGAGTCGGCTGGCCTTCAAATTGGCCTAACCCAGGTCAGTTCATTGACAATCATTTTTCAGCTTGGGTGGGTTCAACTTAGGTTGGCCCTTATAAGTTATAATAGGGGATTGGACCTGAGCAGGTCCTTAAAAATGCTCAATGAGGAAACAGGCATGAGATTTGCCTTGAGGTGGGAGATCTCGCGTCGTCCTTCGTATTCTCTCTTTGTTGGAAAGACAAAAATAGATAGGGTAGACTCTACGTCAGGGTATGCTTGCATACTTCGGCTACCATCGGGTAGGTTGGTATAATAGCAACCCACGCCTAAGGTGAGTGAGAGTGGGTGAAATGTCCACAGTAGGGCTAGCACACCAGGTCAGTTTGTCGACAATCATTTTTCAGCTTGGGTGGGCTCGGCTTGGCTCGACTCGTTGTGTGTAGAGTTGGCCCTTATAAGTTATAATAGGGGCATTAATAGGTTGGCTTGGGTATTTTTGACACCCCTAGTTATAACTAATGTGCATTGTCAAGAGGCAAGTTCAGTGGCACCAAAGGCTAGGGGTGAGCATTCATGTGGTGGAGATTACCCCGATCCGGGGCCAGGAGTTGACAACCATGTTTCCCATATCTCTCGTCTAGCTCAAATTCTTTCTTTCATTTTCTTTTCTTTTTAATTTTTTTATGTAGCATTCATGTGGCTCCACATTGTCGACACCTAATTTTTTGTTCTTTTTTTTTTCTCAAACAGATATTAATGAAAATCTCAAAAAAAGAAAAGCAAAAAAAAAAAAGAAAGAAAAAAAAAAGAAAATAAATTTTCAAAAAATTGTTTTAAAAGAAAAAACGCGCGAGAGAGGCCGAGTCGGGCTGAATCCGACCTTGGCCCAACCCGCCTCTCCTTCCTTTTCTTTCATTTTTCTTTCTTTTTCAAGCGGGCTCCAAGCCCGACCCTTTCTCTCCTTCCTCTCTTCCTCCCACCTTCACGCCTGTTTTGTTTTGGCAGCAAAGAAAGGTAGAGCAAGAGAGAAGGAGAGGACGAGCCGAAGGGAGAGAGGGAGCTCGAAGGAAAGCTTCGCCGTCGTCAGTCGTCCGGCCGAAAGCCGCCGTCCGCCGCAACCCTTTCCCATTAAGTCAGGTAGGAGCACCCCTCCCGTTGGAAGTTGCTTGAACTGGTAGAATTTTTTGACCAAAATCTTGACAAGCCGCAACAAGTTTAGGACGATTCATGATGTTTTGAGATGTTTTGATGCTAATGCATCATGCTTATATTGAGGAACGCTTCCGGTTTGAACCCAGAACTCGAGTTCATGAATGCATACCAACTGCTCGACGTTTTGCTTGAATGAAGCGTGAAACATTTAGGAACACCGCCGTACCAAAAAATTAATATCCTTACCAAAAAACATTTAGGAACACCAAACTTGATTACGGGATTTTTAAGTGAATCATCGCAAAATGAGACAGATCCGGGATGAAACACGTCTATTTAAGCTTGTAGGCAGCATATCTGGCTCGAAGATTGCAATAAATCTCGCACTGGAACATGTTTGTTAAATCGTGTATTAACCGTTCGATAGAATGCCTTAGAGAAGGTCGAAATATCTATGCATGTTAGAGCTCAAGATCAATTCACGTTTTGTCCTGTATTGGTTGGATTTGGTTTAATATTAGTATTTTCTCTATGTTTCCACACAACTTGATGGAAAAATCCCGCTTGAGTCATATGCATTCTTTGCGTCGGAGAGCTCCCTTTCGGAAACCCATCCCTCACGGCACACCAGCGGTTTGAGGCCGCATTAGTTAGGATGCTCTTATTTTTCACATGCCTAATTAAAAGTCCATTTCTAGAACATGAAACAGGATGTCTTCCCTCGGTCCCCAATCCATTTGGACGTCTCCTTCAGTTCATACGTCTGTCTTTTCCCGCTCGCTCTCTCTTCCCTGCCGTAGACAAAACACATCTCCCCGCCCCTGTTTTGTGAGATCGAGAGAAAACGAGCTTCAAGGCTCAACCGAAACGTGAAAACCCCCAGTTCTGTCTAAGGCAAGTCGAGGGCGAGGAGGATTTAGCCATAGAAAAGCCCCCAACAATGGTGATAGCGGTGTTGGGCTTCCTTGATGAGGAAGGAGAATACCTCAGGCTCAGCCCTTTGCAAGAATGATCGTTTTCGAGAAACAGTTATCACTAAAAATCTCGCCTTTCTACAATATTGGGCACTGCGAATGTGTAGGAGCAGCGAAAGTCGAAGGGAGCGGTGGTTGCTCGTGAATGAGGACGCTCCATTCGCTTGTCGAGAACAAAGGGTCTGCTCTAAGCAAGGCTTTGATAGCCCATTGTCAAGCTACTGTAGGAGGAACTTTGAGTGATCTCTATACTGCCAATAATATATTAAGTGGGTATACAAAATGTGGAGAAATCTGGGTTGCCCACCAACTGTTCGACCGAATGCACGACAGAGATGCAGTCTCCTGGAACACCATGATTTCTGGTTATGTTAATAGTGGTAAGCTGGAGAGAGCGTGGGATTTTCTGGAGTCCATGAGACAATGTGGACTAGAAGTGGATGCTTATACTTTTTCGAGTATGCTAAAAGGAGTAGCTAGTGCCGGTAGGCTTGATCTCGGACAGCAGTTGCATTGCTTGATTTTCAAGCATGGATACGGTAGGAATGTTTACACGGGAAGCGCTCTTTTGGACATGTATGCTAAGTGCGAGAGGGTTGAGGATGCATACGTCGTGCTCCAACACATGCCGCAACGTAACTCTGTCTCGTGGAATGCACTTATCAGTGGATTTGCGCAGAGCAGTGACAGAGAGACTGCATTTTGGCTTTTTGATAGCATGGAGCATGAGGGTGTTAAGCCAGATGATGGGACCTTCGCTCCTCTCTTGACATTGCTCAACGACCATGAGTTTTTCAAGCTAATTGCACAGGTCCATGCCAAAATTGTAAAGAATGGTCTAGAATGGAAAAATAATGTTTGTAATGCTGCAGTTAGTTCATACTCAGAGTGTGGCTCCATTGAAGATGCTAAGAAACTGTTTGATAGCATTGTCTTTAGAGATATAGTGACATGGAATTCAATGCTAGCTGCTTACCTAGTGCATGGTGAAGAAGATTCTGCCTTTAGGCTTTTTATTGATATGCAGTGGCTGGGCATTGAACCGGATTTTTACACTTACACAAGTGTCATAAGTGCTTGTTTTGAAGAAGCACGTAAAAATCTGGGAAAGTCCCTCCATGCTTTGGTAATTAAAAGAGGTCTGGAGCGATCATTACCAATCTCCAATGCATTTATAGCTATGTATATCAAAATGGGTAATGGATCCATGGACGATGCTATTCGTGTCTTCAAATCAATGCAATCCAAGGACCGGGTCTCTTGGAATTCCATGTTGACCGGATACTCCCAAGTTGGGTTAAATGAAGATGCATTGGAACTTTTTGCCCAGATGAGATCTTTGAATACTGAGATTGATCATTATGCTCTTTCAGCAGTTCTCAAGTCTTGCTCTGATTTAGCAACTCTCATTTTGGGCCAACAAGTTCATGCATTGGCACTTAAGTTTGGCTTTGAGTCAAATGAATATGTTGGCAGTGCACTGATCTTTATGTACTCTAAGTGTGGCATTATTAAAGATGCTAGAAACTCTTTCGAAGAGACCTTCCAAAGTAGCTCAGTCACTTGGAATGCGATTATCTTTGCCTATGCACAACATGGTCTAGGACATGATGCACTTGATCTTTTCCATTTGATGAGAGCAAGGAGAATAACGCTTGATCACATCACCTTTGTTGCTGTCCTGACTGCTTGTAGCCACATTGGTTTGGTTGAAGAGGGCTATGGGTTTCTATTATCAATGGAAACGGATTATGGCATCCCTCCAAGGATGGAGAACTATGCTTGTGCAATTGATCTTTTTGGGCGTGCTGGGCTTGTGAATGAGGCTAAGGCCTTGGTGGAATTGATGCCGTTTCAACCTGATATGATGGTGTGGAGGACTTTATTGGGTGCTTGTAGGAGTAGCGGGAACATGGAATTGGCTTGTCAAGTCGGGAATCAACTACTTGAGTTAGAGCCCAAAGAACATAGCACTTATGTTCTGCTCTCGGACATGTATGGACGCCTTAAAAAATGGGGTGATCATGCCAGGGTGAAAAGACTTATGAGGGAAAGAGGGGTGAGGAAGGTCCCTGGTTGGAGTTGGATTGAGGTCCAAAACCAGGTTCATTCTTTTAATGCTGAAGACCGCTCCCACCCACTCTGCAAAGATATATACCCTGTACTGGAAGGCTTGATGGATGAAGTAAGAAAGTTGGGTGGGGATGGCAATTCAGAGGATTCATTGCAACAAATGGAGATATGGTTCGGGGCTCTTTGACATTGACATCTATTCATATTCTCTTAGTGGATGGCAACGAATTTCATTTGTTCAGGTACAGGTGCCTGGATAATTTTCTGGGCAAACATTTGGGGCGGCAAATAAGGAAGAAATAGAAATATGGTTCGGGACTTTTTGACAGTGACATTTATTCGTATTCTTGTAGTCGATGGGAACAAATTTCATTCGTTCAGCTACAGGTGCGGATAGTTTTTTACGCATACATTTGGTGCAGCAAATAAGGAAGATTGGTAAGCATTGTCCATTATAATCATACAGAAACACAAATTTCAGGCAGCCTTCTTCTCATTGTTTTATGCTAGATGACAAGGAGGAGAAATTGGTTTGTCATGAATGTGAAGCATTCCCCTATTCAATTGAAGTTACTGTCTTCTCCAAATAGGAACTCTTGTCTTTGTTGCTTTTCAAGGGGAAAAAGCTGTGAAGCTGGGAGAGGGGAGTCAGCAGTGGTGAGGGGTGAGGAGGACGACTCTCTTGAGCTCATCCCGCCGCGGTGCAGGTGAACAAATTGGCCGGCCCCTTCGACGCACTGCTCTGTGTGGGCCAGTTCTTCCCCGACGGGCCGGAGCTGCTGGAGGAGTTTGCGGACGACGCGGAGGGCCGGTCGCCGGTTCCGCTTCCGACCTACTTCATCGGCGACTACAGCATTGGGGCGCCCAAGGTGCTGTCGGCCACTTTGAGGAGCCACGCCGACTTAGGGTTTAAGATGGACGACCTGAAGATATGCGAGAATCTATATTGGCTGAAGGGGAGTGGCAAGTTCACGCTTCATGGTAATGTTCGTTATCTTTTGCGATGTTAATTAGCTGCACTTTTGAATTAGATTATGCTAGAGAATTGCAATTTACTAATGTCTATGCCTCGGCTACGGCTATAATATGGAAGAAGAATCGACAAAACCGGCTTCCAGTCGAATATATTTTGCGTGTTTTTGCTAGAATTAGTAAAACCAACTTCTGCTGTAGGCAGAGCTTTTGGATATGAGTACAAAGGCTAATCATTTGCGGAGTTTAAGCTTCCTTTATAACTGGAAACTGGGGCTGTACCGTGTAACATTTTGGAATATCAATGTCATATGTGAAGGATGGTGTATTTGATTGGTTCTAGGTAATAAGCCAAATTCATGGGTATTTGTTATGCTTGCTGGACTTCATAATTGGTTCTCGACATTGCTGCCTCGCCTGATCGTTTTGAAGGAATCATTTTCACTCGGTTGCGTATTGGGTTGTGATGTATCGGTGACTATGGAAAATATTTTAGTATATTTATCTCTGATTAGATGTAATGTTTAGGGTTATCTGTGGCTTACATATCTGGTAGGCACTCTTCGAATGGTCAACAATTTGGAACATATTGTCAAGATGATGTTGACGCCCTGCGAGCATTAGCTGAGGAACCTGGAGTTGTCGACTTATTCTTGAGATATCCACGCTGTTCCTTTTTTTTTTTATTTAGACATATCTTGGTTTACTTTTAGTTGTGTGACGCCAGTTGGCCTCCTTAATTGGCTTTCACTAATGAGTGGCCAAGTGGTATCACTAATAGAGCTGCAAAGACAGATGTTCCTCCTGGAATATCTGAGGCATCTGGCAGCGACTCTACTATTGCGGAGATAGTAGCAGAGATTAAACCACCGTACGCAATATTTCTTTTACTTAGTGAATGTCTTTGTTGAAGATGAACTATTTGTGATTGGTATTGTAAGACTGATGTTTTGGCTGCTATTCGAAACAGTTACCATATTGCTGGCACTATGGGTGTATTCTATGCACGTGAACCTTACTCTAATGCTGATGCTGTTCATGTAACTCGCTTTATCGGTCTTGCTCCTGTTGGAAACAAAGAAAAACAGGTCACTTACCCTTCTGTACTTTGTGTCGTAGATCATTTACATTTGGGAACATGTAACTCTAGTTTTCGCCTGGCAGGTCAACATATTTTGGTGTTGCTTCTTAAGTTTAAGTTTTGTCAGTTAAATTATGTTTATCAAATACTTTAGGTAGGAAGGATGTAGACAAATACTTTAGGTAGGAAGGCTGTAGACTGAGTTAGACATGAACATTTTATTTGATTGTCCTCAATGTTTATCATGCAGTGAGATACTTGTTTACTAAGGCATGCTTTTATGCATACAAGTAATGGAATGGGAGCAGCTGTTTTCTATTTCTGTATATACTTTATGTTGTAGATAAGATCTTTTCATATGCTAATAACATGCTTCTCTGTGACTAGCTTACTCTATATTGAAGTTATCTGTTATCTAAACTGCTTTTAGTATAAATATCTCTCTGTTCTTGTCTATCTACTAGTGTTTCCAATTTTCATTCTGCCCATGTGCATCATAATCTTGTTTTTCTCACAGAAATTTATCCATGCAAGCATCTAGTCTTCCTCTGAATTAGCATGAAACCTCCCAACACAACCTTGTCTCCGTTTACAGCAGTAGAGAAAACTGCTGGTGCAAAGGAAGCAGGAAAGAGGACTATGATACTAATGACGCACAATATTGGAGATACGATGTTTCCCAAAAACGTCAGAAGCATGCAGTTGGTGACGGTGATAAGCTATGCTTTAAGTATTTGTCTTCTGGGTCTTGTCCACGAGGTGAAAACTGCAACTTCCGACATGATTTGGATGCAGGGGAGCAATACCGAAGAGGGGTTTGTTTTGATTTTCTTAACAAAGGGCAATGTGAAAGGGGTCCTGACTGCAACTTTAAGCACAGTTTGCAGGAGGAAGAGGAAAGTGGTTCTTGAAATGGAAATAGGTCTAGAGGTGCTAGTGTTAATAGGTCAGTTTCCTCAATGGGCGCCGATTGTTTTTTTTTTTGCTAATAATTTACATTGGTTCTAGTGGAATGAAATTTTCGATCACTGCTTATGAATCCATTTTAAGCACAGTTTGTAATTGAAATTCAGGTCAAAAGAATGCTGGTTTTGTTTATCGAGCCCCAATGTGGAGTCTCATCTGATCATCAGTGTAGGAGAAAGATACTACTGTGCGCTGCCCAAGGGACCATTAGTTGAAGATCATGTGCTGATAATACCTATCGAGTATCTACCAAATACTCTTTCTTTGCCTCCAGAAAATGAAACAGAGCTTAACAGATTCCAGAACTGCCTGAAGTTGTATCACAAGAACCAACGGAAGGAAGTTGTTTTCTTTGAGTGGGTTTCCAAACGTGGGACTCATGCTAATCTTCAGGTATTGTCATAGTGCAAAGAAAATTTATAACATGTTGCTCATGGTATTACTTTATCTTCTTCATCCTTCTTGTCATTTTATCTCTCTAAATGCCAGCCAGTCACTTTCTTATTCTCAATAGTTTGGTTGCATTGCCTGCAGGCTATTCCTGTTCCATCATCTAGAGCAGCTGCTCTTCAGAGCATATTTAGTTTGGCTGTGGGGAAGTTGGGATTTAAATTTAAGTCCTTGAGTAAGTTAAATTTGTCATCTCTCCTTTGTTTTGGAGTTCCATAATAGGACAAGAAAATTCAGTGAGTGACTATGGTCCTTAACCCTTGAGAACATACCATAATGCACTTTTTGGGCTTACAGACAACAAATTTATGTTCCTTTGCTCTAGTAGTCACTAGAAGAAATCCTTATTTATGTTTTACTGCATAGACTCATTGGCTACAGTGGACAATTGTAAGTTTATAGTTGCTTGTCAGTGTCTTGGTGCCATATAGCTCCCAGCATGAGAAATTAATGCTCTGGTATTGACTTATTGATCTGCCTTGTGTGTGAGATTTTTGTCACCTATGCTGGGAGTGGCTGAGGCATTGATGGTTCATGAGAATGTTCTGGTTTTCTTTGAATGAACACAAACTGTTTTGTCTGTTGATTCAACTGCATATATCGTATTAATATTGTGCTTCTCTTGATTTAGGCACTGATGGTAGAAAAATGTTGAGAACAGAGTTTGACGGTAAATCTAGTCTCTTTTATGTGGAATTACCTGAAGGAACTGTACTATCACATATAGTGGAGGAGAACGAGAACTTTCCTGCTCAATTTGGACGTGAGGTAATCTATCTGGTGTTCTTAGTCTATTTGCTTCGACTGGTTTTCATCTAGGCCTAAGTTATTGCTTCTGAGTTTAGTTTGGTTTTTCAGTTATGGAAGATGGTATTAATTCTGTCCTTACATATGGTCGGTGACAGATGTCAATAATTTGGACAAAGTGGTCTTCAATAATGTCTATTTCAACTTGAAGGCTTGGACAACTATTGAAGTTAACTGTAGTCTAAGCACGTAACATGATGCCTGCGAAACTATGCAGGTGGTGGCAGGTTTGTTGAACGTGGCAGATAAGGCTGATTGGAGGAATTGCGCACTAAGCAAAGAAGAAGAGATCAAGCTGGCAGAGGATTTCAAGCGCCGATTTGCAGCATTTGATCCCAACACATGATTGTCGCACTGAGGGTCAACCACAGTACGCGTCTTCTGTCTTTCCCGTATTATAATGAACTTGGAATTCCAAGACAACCTTGGGGGGATGTTCTGCAAGAGCCGACAAAAGAAAACATCCACAAAGTCGATTCTTGCTGGGCCACGGCCATCAGGTCTCGAGCATGCAGAGGCAAGTTTGTTTATTTATCATTTCCAAATGAATGTGGCTGGGGATGATTCTTGTTGCGCGAACCACCGAGAGACAAGACGGAGAAAATCCGAGGACTTCAAAAGCTGCTTAGGAGCCAATCTTGCAGATCCTTGAGAAAGAGACTCGGAAGTGGGCTTTACCTAAAAAATGTGCGCGTCCTTCGAGCCCTTCGTGGAATGTGCTGCTTCTTTCTTGGTCAAAATGAATCCGCAGTTGGATTTTTACACATTTCTTTACTTTGTTTTCATTAATTACTCAATGGCTCTCCTTAGTTGCTCGTCCTCTATTCGTAAGAAAAGGTCCAAAAATTGTTTTGACAGCTCGTTTGGAGCATCAATGCGTGACAGGTAAGGCGATTGCGACGTCGCCAGTTGCTGTTCTCCTTAAGCTCGCGCGACGATATTTTGCTTCGAATGAAACATAAAGCGTTTTGGGAAGGGGGACAATAAAATAAAAATGGACATCAACATGACCGGGATTTCAACTACACTCGATTTTTTCAAGATCTTGACCCACATGATGTTTAGTCTTGAAAGTTTCTCCACGAAATAAATTTTCTTTTCTCAATTGTCACTGACTTTGAATTCTTGTAACCAGTTCCCTCGGTTGAAATCCTCCGGAGGCAGTGCTCTGATTGGATGTAAAACGAAACTCGCGAAGTGCGTCTGCCCACCGAGAACTACTGCTCCACGGTAGACTATCCACTTCTAATCTCTCATTTCACTCGGTCAAGGTCCAACACCACTTCAGATGCATTTTGCCGAACAACATTGCGGGGGTCGAACATTCGTGTCCGAGTACACGTCGCTTTTTTAGTGGAAGGGGCGACTGTGAGTCAACTGTCAAACAACTGACATGACAAAGGGCAATTTTTTTTAAATAATTTTATTATCGTTGTTCGAGAACGACGACCCACTAAAGATGGTCATCGTGGTTTCTTTTTGGTACTAGTCAAATATCAGTCTTCTTATCACGAGCAGATACGTGCACACGGGACGAGCAAAGGTGACATTTTTCGAAATAATCATGCAGGGAGAGTATGAGAGCTGATGTTCTTGGGTCTGGTTAGTTCGGTCTAAGCTCGATAAAACTTAGAAAAGATGGAAACCCACAATTTTTGTAGGACCGACATCAGCGTGGTCGTGCATTCGGTGATTCGCGACCATGTAAATCGATCTCCTGCTTCATCTCATGACCGGTTTAGTCCCTAAATTAATCTCTAGTCACAATTTTGGGACGAATTTCATATTTCCGTCTATATATCGATGGAAAATGCCAGCTAAGTGATGGGGATACACACACGACACTGGTGCTTACGTGCAATACAAAATAAAAATAATCCAGGAGAAATTACAGACATGGTTCCTATACTATTGTCCATGTGTTTAATTTCAGTCCCTGAACTTTATTTTGTGATGCATTCAGTTTGCAACCTGATTTTAGATCCCGATTTCCAGCTATATTCCTCCTCAAATCAATTTGCTAAATTCACACAAATTCTAATCAGTTACGACAAATGAACCACATGTAGGGAAACTTACATTTGCTGACTTGACCAGGCTTTCCTTAGGTATCTAATGACCTTATATTTTTGCCCACCAACGGCAAATTATCATGGTTATTGCCCATTTCTTACGAAATTATCGTTTTGGGAAGGACATTTTAGATTTGCCGGTCCACATAGGCTGGATTCTTGCTCAAGTGGTAGCCATTTTTGCATTAATCATAACATGTAGCGGTCGCACATTAGTCTTGAGCACTTAATCGGCATTTTCTGTTCACATGTGGATGGGAAAAATACGAAATTCATCCGAAAATCAAGAGTAAAGATTAGTGCAGGGAACATACGTGTAACAAAAATTATAGTCGAGGGGACCCAAATCGAGCAGGAGCATTGTAGGGGCCATTTTTGTAATTTCGACTCGACATTTGATTTGATTTTCTCATGTTGCGTTAGTGCCAGTGTCCGAAGCTGGTGCTTAGTCAGCATTCTTCGTCGTGGAAATCGAGCAAAAGCATTCTCATGTAGATTCAGTACCCGGCATGGAGAGTTCCCCTTTCGGTCTATATATATATGTGCGCCACTTGACAACACCGGTCTCCCATTACCTCGTATTTGAAAATCTCTGCTGAGGGAAGGTTTGGTTCGATGGATGTGGAACATAGCAGAGCCAACTCGGCCGTCGTTCTGGCCCATTCGAACCAGGAATACCCCATCTCCATCCCCGCTGCCGCTGCCGTCACAGCCGGCCAACCCTCCCAGCCGCCGCCCTCGCCGGCATGCGAGAAGTACATATACCCATGCTTCAAATTCTCGACGATCACCGTTACGGTCTTCGTCTGCACTCTCTTCTTGGTCATACCCTCTCTCATGATCCCTGACTTCCGGGTCGAACCGGCCGCCTCCTCTGGCTTGTTCAACGTCTCCACCTCCGTCATCTCCGTGCACTGCGACGTTCGCATCACGGTCGGGAACCCGAGCAGCTACTTCCGAGTGAATTACACGCGCGTGAGGGCCACGCTCAAGTACGGCGACAAGCGCTTGTTGGGAGCTTCGTTGGATCCGTTCGTGCTGGGAAAGAGGAAGCAAGTGACGGTCGCCGCCGTGTTCAAGTCGAACGTGTCGAACAGTAGAAACAGTTGGCAAGCCGTGACTCTGGACTCGGGCGTCTCGAGCGGCGAGGTGAGCGTCGACGTCGACCTGGAGGTGGGCAGGAGAATAGGGTTGGGCAAGTGGTGGATTAGTGCGTTTGATGTGACCATCTCATGCAGGGACATGATCTTCACGTCTCCCTCCTCGGAGGGCCAGGACTGGGCGTTGATCACTCCGTCCGAGCTTTGCGACATTGGCTTCTTTGGCTATATTTAGCATGAGCGAACTCTGCCCGTGGAAAAAACTAAAAATCACCAGAAGAAAAGAGAAGAAGAAAGAAAATAGAGCGCATGCATACTGCGTCAGTATAAAGAAAATTCTGCATAAAAGATCCTTATCCTTCACTGATATGGAAACCAGCATATCTAAGGATGCATCGAGTTCGCTTGAGCATCCGACGCAACTTTAGCTCATGTGCATGATGCATATGATGCATCTAGCAGCGTCCTCATCCAAAAGAGTCGTCGGTCGATGGGGTGAAGTTTGATCCGTCCGTGTCTGTTCTCCATATCATTCCAAGGATTTGGGTACTCTCAGGCACTTTGCTCGGTTTTAAGGCACTCGGATCGCGACCGATCACCTCTTAAAATTTGGCAAGTGGCCAAAACGAAGTTGCAGGTGGATACATCCCAACCTTACGACGTAAAGCGAGTCGAGTTATTTGTACATAGTACTGTACATGAAGGATATCTAGATTTCCTTGTTTAGGAACTGCAGTTGCGTCCATATTTAGTAGTATCAGTTTGATTTGATTAGAAGTGTAAAATTTACATGTGTGTAATTTCTGGGAGTTAACTCTCCTCGTGTCGATGATTGTAACTAGTAGATATTTATGGATTGTTCATGGTATGATGGTTTATTTCCGATTATTCAGATCTATCTAACTCTCCATCGGGGACTTATACCTTGCAACGTGGTGCTGTCCAGGGTCTTCAAACAAATGAGAGGGCCCGTTATTAACACCGCCTTATAATACTTTATACATGTGACTGCTGATCTTCTTTTTAATGTTATATCGGTATCGTTGATTTCATTAGTTGCACTGAATCTAGCCTAAACTTTTGAACTAGGGTTTTTAATGCAATGTGAAAGCTGGGGTAATATATATTCTATACTCCGATTAATCCATCAATCGGTGACCGACTTCCTTCGTTCTGGTTCACATGTAAGAGATCATACATAGTTTGTGTAATGCGGTGGTATTTATAGCATAGTTTTCCTGTTATTATGGAGGGAATTAACTAGCATTTACATTGGCATTATGTCTCTGTGCAAAAGGTTGTGTCCCTATAAGAATACAAACATGAAGTATGTTCTCAAAAGGGAAACGACCATATATATTGAGGAGACTCATGTTAGTTTCTTTTATACCCTTTCCATATAGTTTACTCTCTTGTTGATTGATCATCGAAGAAGTTAGATCTAGTTGGTCCTTTTCTAAGTACGCTTACCTATTTGCCTCTAAAGGAGGTGAATTAGAGTCTGGGATTATACGTTGAAAACAAGACTTGCAAATAGGCCACTGATTATTTAAATTATATAATCATCCAAAGAGATTCAAGTAACTGTACTCAAAATAGCATCTTTAATGATTCCCTTTTCGGAGGATCCGTTTTCCTGTTCAACGGCTGAGGAGCCTCTAGCTACGCCACTCTTTCTCGATCTTTATAGAAGAAGCCGAGCCCTCTGTATTGTTCGTTATAAGTTGGTAAGCTCCAGAATCGTGAAAAACCAGTCTCTTCATTTATCTTAAGCTTTAGGTTGAACTTTCTTAATGAGGTTTGAAGCCAGACCTGATTTTGGTTCCTTCAAATCTTTCGTAATAAGATGGTGTGCATAATTCCTGTTGTATTTGTGTCAATATCATCTCCTTTCCTTTGCATCTTCCCTTAATAAAAGTTCCGTGTTAGATTTAGCATGTAAAAGTCTTTGAAAATTTCGCATCTATTTTTCAAAAGAATCTCGCCGATTTCCAGCGAAACATTAATACGAAACAACAATGACATCTCAAAAACCAGAGTGAATCAAAAGCTAGAAGCCACTCTTAACATCCATCCATGACTTGGTGGGAACCCTAGCAAAAACTAAAAAAAGCTAAAGTTTTCTGCTCTCTCTACGTCATCTCTTACGGACTGTGAACACCTTTTTGTATCTTTACCTTTCCGTGAATATTTTGAGCATCATTGTTCTTTCCGCTTAGCGCAACATGTGGGCACAATCGTTCCTTAATGCTAAGCTAGCTAACATTTAAACCCATATTTAACTGAGATTAATTGAATGATAAGTGGGTTTCTATACTACAAAAGAAGGCAGCACTTGTCCTTTCGCAAAGATTACAATGGTGGGTTACCTTTCTTTCGTGGCCATGAGATTCTTGGAGGATGCGATGCTTGTGTTCGAGCCACTCATATGAATGCTCCTTCGTCGTGCTTTGCTGGCTTAAGACCGCGGGATGACGTAACTGGGTTTTCAAGAAGCTAAATGCACTCCAAGGAAAATTACGTCATAAATGTGTGTGTATATATATCGGTAAATAGGTTATTTCACCGATATATAAAAATACATGGGGCTAATCCTCTCGAATTGTAATAGCATATTGGATCACTTGAGCAAACTCTAGGAAAATTGTCCAAAAAGTTCTGAACCTATTGTGCAGTGACTAATTCAGTTTTTAACTTTTTAGTTATACTAATTTAATCCTAAACCTTTTGATGATTTACCAATTTATTCATAATTATTTTAAAGATTTGCCAATTGATGGTCAATTTTGGCCGGAAACTGCTGATATGGTGGTCTAGTCATCACCTATTGTCTTATGTGGCATATTCAATGCTGACATGGGCAATTTTTCATATTTTATTTTAATTTTTCTGAATTTTTTTATAAGTTTTTTGAAATTTTTGAAATTTTTATTTCCTTTCTTTTTTTATTTCCTTCTTCCTCTAGCCAACTATTGGGTCTTAGGCGACTGGCCACTAGTGAAGGTTGACCTTGCTGTCATCGACCTTGCCCCTAGAGATGATTGAGCCTCACTAGGGTCATTAGGGGCATGGCAAGGTCAACCTCGCCATGGTTGGGTGAGGTTGGAACTCGCTGAGGGTGGCAAGCTCACCCGTGGCTAGTGGGGGCGAGTTTTGCCAGAGGCCCGCAAGGTTGACCCTAGTGACTGGATGAAGGAAGAAGGGAATGAAAAGAAAAGTAAAGAAAACAAGAAAAATGAATAAACAATTCAAAAAATTATTAATAATTATCTACATTAATGCCAATTACATCATGTAGGATAGCATGCATCCACATCAATGATTTTTGGAAAAAATTGATTGGATGGATTTAATTGACAAAACGTAAAAATGTTTATGACTCAATTAGCATAATAAAAAATGTATTTGACAAAAATATAATAAGTTTATGACTTTTTAGACATCTAGGCTGCAAACAATGCCATGTCGACCTCCCACCGATCAATATGGAAATACGAACCAAATTATTGCACCATTTCAACTGTAATATGACGATGATTATCCTTAACATCAGATTGAACAATTGCTAGCCTTTGAACTCCTACATATACTGACAATTCCTATTTCTTGTCCATTTAATTCAAGCTTCTTTCGTCCATAAAATTCTTTGTCGTCCATTCAACTGCTCATCACTTGCCGTCTTCTCCACCACGTTCGTCCTTCAGGCGTGTTTCACTGAAGAACCCTAGAAATCAACAGATTATTTCGTGCATACATCTGCGTAACCAAAAAGATAAACTACTGCAGAAACTTCGTGGGAAGTGACTCATTGGGACATTAGAAAAATCGAATATTGTCATTTCCACAAAGTGACTCATTTATATATTTGGCACGTCGGTCCCATGCTCTGCTTTCATGCATTGATTGTGGATATCTTTTGGTCTAAACATCTGATACAAGCAGACCTGAATGCTCCAGCAATTCTTAGTTCGAATTATATAATTTAATAAGTGACAAACAGAAGCAGCTTCCACCTTCCCCATGCGCACCACGAATTTAAAGTTTGATGCATGCCTCTTCGTTGTCTAAGCAGAAAAGAGAAAAGGATGGCATTCTTTCTTCATCGGTCTTTTCGAGCTGCCAATTGCGCCTCTCTGTCGATTTCGGAGAAGACAAACTTTGAGCGTTCCTGTCATCTCGCTACTGAGATTCGACTATGATTTTTTGAAATATATTTTTCTGTATGGTTTTGTTTTTAGATTTGATACATTGCTCAATCATGGTACATCTCTAGTTTAAAGTGTCAGAAAAGTTATAAACTTTTTATTAATGTCAATTCAGTTCTAAATCTTTTTTTATAGTGCCAATTTAGTCATTCTGGCTAATTTAGACTAGATATTGTTGACACGGATGTCGGTCGACTTACTTGGTACAGTTGGCGCTGACATGGACAACACTTAATAATATTTTAATATTTTTTGATTTTTTTTTGTTTTGTTTTTCTTTCTCTTTTTCCTTTTCCTAGCTAGTTGTTGAGGTCCGGCGACCGGCTAGAGGAAGAGGAAGAGAAAAAATAATTCAAAAATATTAATATATTATTAAAAAGTTGTGCATGTTAGTGGTTGATCAGTGTCCACGTTAGATACATCAGGCCAAAATTAGTCGGAAGGACTGAATTAGAGCCATGTTAAAAGGTTTGTGATTAAATTGGCGGTAGGTCAAAAAGTTTAAGACTAAATTGGCAACAATACGATAAGTTTATGACTTTTTTTTTTTTGACACTTTCCCTATAAAATATGGAACACACAATTTTGTGCCGGTAACTTGTTTAGTTTGTAACTTGTTTTTTGTTATTGACGGGTATTTTATTTGCACTTCGAGTGTTACCAACTGCTTCAAAAATTACCAAAATTTATTTTTATAGCTTTCCCACGCGTTAACTTTACCGACCTTTTTAATGAATAATTGACCGATTTTTCTCCCATTTAGTTACCAATTATTTCTACTCTAGCAAATATCATTTCAGTAACTTTCTAACATTTACTTTTGAAGTTTACTGGCGTCCCAAAGTCACTAAATTTTTACACAAAATTTCCAACTTTAATTCGGGTGTTTGAGCAATTTATATCTGATTGAGTTACTAACTAATTATGATGATACAAACGCTGAGTTCAATTCACTAACCACCTTGTATTTCGGTTGTTTTGGAAACTATTCCCATCATTTTCCATGTGCTTGTGAAGATTATCAATGAGTTCGAGTGAGTAATCTAATTCAATATTACCAAGTATAACAAACTGTTTCAATAATCTACCAATGCTTTTGTGCGTGTGTGTGTGTGTGGATTTTAAGGGTACCATAGTGTTAAATTCATCTGCTCTTGTATAAAATTACCGATTATTATGTGCCCAATTTTTATTTGATTGTGTGAAAAGTATCAACCTCACAATAGTTTATGAATATTTATTCGTGGACGTTTCCAAAGAGTTGAATTAACTTATTGTTATGTGAAATTATAAACTCCTTTCCAAAATACCAACTATTCCAACAATTAAGGGAAAAGTGTTAGAAGAGCCTTATACCTTTTGCATTTGTGCCAATTTAGTCCAAACCTTTTATCGGTGCGAATTCAATTTTAAACCTTTTGACTTGGTGCCATTTTAGTCCTAAAACTTTTATTGGTGCTGATTTAGTTCTAAATTTTTTGATTTGGTGCTATTTTGGTCCTAAACTTTTTGATCTAGTGCTAATTCAGTTCTTCCAGCTATGTTTGGTTGATATTGCTGACGTGGACATCAGTTGGCTGACGTGGCACAGTCGATGCTGATGTGGATAAATTTTAATAATATTTTAAATTAATTAATTATTAATTAATTATTTTCGTTTTTCCTTTTCTTTTTTCTCCCCTCCTCCTTCCTCCAGTTGGTCGCCAGCCTCTAGCGAGCCTCACTGGCCATTAGTGAGGCTCAAGCCTCGCCAACAGCGGCGAGGGCAACCTCATGCTAGGCAAGCGAGGCAACATGAGGCCCAACCTCCCCATATTCGCCGAGGTCGAGCCTCACCCAGCCCTTGGTGAGGCTCGAGCCCTTGCTGGAGGCCACGAGGCCCGACCCTCACAAGATCTAGTGAGGGTGAGCCTCGTTGCCTAGCGCGAAACTATCCTTGCAGTCGTCGGTGAGAACTCGAGCCTCGCCAGTGGCCGATGAAGCTCGCTAGAGGTTGATGAGGTTGACCTTGGCCTCGCTGGACCTCGCCTCTAGCCGGTTGCAGCTAGGTGATCGGCTGGAGGAAGGAGAAGGGGAAGAAAATAAAATAAAAGAAAAAGAAAAAGAAAAAAGAAAAGAAAAGAAATAAAAGGGAAAAAGAAAAGAAATAAATTAATAAATAAATTGAAAAAAATATCAAAATATTATTAAAAGTTATCACCGGACATGCCACGTTAGTTGACTGGCGTCCATGTTAGCAATATTTGGCCAAAATAGTCGGAAGGACTAAATTAGTACTAAATCAAAAAAAGTTTATGACTAAATTGACACTAAATCAAAATTTTTAGGACTAAGTTTATACCAATAAAATGTTTGGGATTAAATTGGCATCAAATCAAAAGGTTTATGACTGAATTGACACCAATAAATTGTTTAGGACTATATATATATCAATGCAAAAGGTTTAGGATTTTTCTAACACTTTTCCCTAACAATTTACGGGTGTTTATGTGCGAAAGTGAAGTTATCAATTCTTATACAGTGAAATTACCACTAATTTATACATGGCTAGGGGCCATGAGCCCAAGAAGCGAATCCTATATAGAAACTTGCGAATCAATAATTTATCGATTGTGTCTTTCAGTTTTCTTTCTTTATAGGGATAATAGTTTTAATGATACTTGAACTTATGCCAACATGTGATATGACCCTTAAATTTTTAATTTGTGCAATATGGTTTAAATCCAATGTGCAATGACATTGCTAACTTTTAATTTATTCACTATGATCTTTGAACTATTGTCATATGTTTGATATAATCTCCGGACTCTATGAAAATGTTCAAAAATTCAAGAACCATATTAAACAAATTAAAAGTTCAAGGACAACATTGCATATTGAGCCAAAATTTAAGGATCATTTGTATTATTTTCCCTTCTTTATTTTGTGTGAATATATATGTTTATGTACATGTATATACCAAATTATGTACATACACACATACATACATACAAATATGGTTTGATCTAATAATGAGGTATCAAATTGCATAGCAGTCGGCTAATCATCAATATGGCCTCCTTAGTTCGAGCTCATTGGTCGTAGTTACTCACATGAAGGTGTATTGCAAAGAATGCAAATTGGTGTGGTGATTAAAATTCTGATTTTGAAGGAGAAAACTTATTACTTTTTTTTTTGGTCGGTAAACTTATTACTTGAGTAACTCAAAATATTGTACCTTTAATAAAGTTATAGATTTGGGTTTTATATCATTTATTACTCACAATAGATCATGATTTTCTGCAAAATGATAAAAATAGTAACATATCTTGCTTATGGTAAGCAAATGTCATACACGAGTTGTGCATTTGCTTAGTTTTTCATTTTTTATGAAAAGAAAGTTAAATACGACACTTCGAATGTTTTTTGAAACTGGTTTTATTGGGACCCGCAAAAAACTACCGTTATCAAAGAAACGCACGAACAAGCCAGTAGATTGGGTGGTTAAGGCACAACGTTAAAAAGAACTCTCCACTAATCGATTGTCTTATCCCCCCAACCTTTATTAGATATTTAATTTTCTGATGTTCACAAACTTATTTTGAGTTAGTGAAAGTTGAAGAACTTTCAAGGTGTACTTATCACCCTACTTTATTGTATTCTAATTATGATCGCGATTTCAATGTGATCTTTGGTATTATCTATTCATTAGAGCAATCATCTTTTTAGCAGCATTAACTTTCCTCTAATCTTCACCGCAGTTGATGGGATAAAAAGAGGAAAGAAATGGGGAACTTATAGCCTTATCTCTGCCAAGAGGAACGTGAAGAGTGGCGGAGAGGGTGTGTGGATTTGAAAACAATAACAATGATAGGTGGGGAATAGTCATTCAATAAAAGTGAAGTAGATCCTTTTCTTTTCACCTTTTGGTCTTAAGTATGACCTTAAACTGTTTCATCTGGAGCCTTGCGTAGACCTGGACATCCCTATAAAGTTAAACACTTAAAGGGTATCCTCTCATCTTGAAGAATACAAAGATACAGGGGGGAAATTAAGGGACTCAGGCATGTGGGGATGGAGACATTAAAATAAATAACACAGTCCTAGCAGCTTGCCAATGGTATATTCATTGGACAGGCAAGACGGCTCTCACTAGTGTTGCAAGACACCTACTTCTTGGTGAGGACATAATCATAATTTTCTCCGGTTTAGAAAGAGCATTAATTAACAACCATTTTAGGGGGGTGGAGACCGAGATTTTTTTTTTTAAATTTTTTTTTTCAAAATTTGACTTACATAACTTATAGATAAATTTGATATGTAAATTTTTGTCATAAATTACCTAAAGAAGGCTAATTTATAGATAAATTTGTCCTATATAGAAATTAACTCATTTAAACATGCAATTATATTCAATTTGGAGCCGCCACTAACCAATTAGGGCTGGTTAGAAACCAAGTAAAGTATGGGAGAATACTTTACTATCCATTTTACCCTAGATTAGTCTAACGCCCTTTCGGTACCATTTTATTTTAATTTCAAAAGTATTTTGCAGGCAGTATTGATTAATTTTAACCTAAGCTACTAACATGCAAATGGTGGTCATGCGGGTGCTCAATCAATGAAATAACATTCAATTAATCGATATGCTAGATTCATATGAAATTATAAACCACAACTTTATTAAGGTCTATTTCTAAAAAAGATGATTTACAAAAATACTAGTAAAAATGCAGGCCCTAAACATGATTTTCTAAATGACATGATATCTAATTTTTGCAATATTAATCTAAACTTAATATGCATGAATTTTGTTTTATATGAGATGCAATTCATATGGCATAACTTGAACTATCACTATATGTATGCAATCTAATTTATATGATCCTCAATATGCATGTGCTACGTGATATGGGATGAATGACGTGGTATTTCTACATGCATGCTCTTTTATGATATTTTTTTATGATGATTCATTTTTTAATGCATATATGCAACCTATGCTAAATAATGATGATATGAAATGAAATTAATTATGAATTAACCTATTAACTAACCAAGGAAATGATCTTTAGTTTTTCTATTTTGCTTTTTTTTTTTGACATAATGCTTTTTATTGAAAAGAAAGTAACTTAATGGTGCAATGATCATCTTTTAGCATTTTCTTTTTTTATTAAAAAAAATGATGAAACTATAACTCATATGGCATGCATAACATTTTTTTGTTCCTCTTTTTGTTTTACTAAATGAAAATTGACTTAATCTAAAAATATTTAGGTGCGTTGCTTTAATATGAAATGTGTATGGACCTAAGTTCTAGATATGACAATATTCTAATTAAACCTATTATGCAAGTTAATTAATATGTACCTAATATTTTTTGGATTCTTTTTATTGAAATTCGGAATTTAAAAAAAAAACTAATTGGACTAACTAAAGTGAATGATATTCTAATCAATTAACTTAAACTATATCTTATCTTAAAAGCTATATAAAAAATCAAGACATGCCAACATTATTTAAAATTAGCCCTAACAAAAATCACCCATCTAAAAGTATAATCTAAAAATTATAATCCTATAATGCAATTCTAATTTTACTAACCCTAAAAATACAATCCTAATTTACTAAACCTAAATGCTCTAATGCAATATTTACTTTTTGATTTTTTGATTTTTTTTAATCTTTCCAAACAAGTAATTATTTTAAAAGAATGAAGATAAGAATTAAAATAACCGAAAAAATAATCCGTTGTCTCACGGATTAAATTAACAATTATTTTAACTCTATAATGATTTAAAAATTGAAATGCTATCAAAATTCCTAAAAATTAAAGTAATTAAAAAAATGACCCGACGTCTTACGGGTCAAATTAATAATTACCATAATTTGGGATAAAATACCTGCAATTAATGCCTACCAGATTTATAAAAGAAAAGCACATCTCAATATTCTAAATTGAACAATAATAACAAAATAAATAAAATAAGATAAAAGTTAGTGAAAAGTAAGAATAAAAATTAAAAATTAAACCACCTAAGGGAAGGTGAAAAAACAGCAACGTGGTAATCCGCCGAAGGTCCGGCGAGGGGCGGCGGCGGGCGTCGGAGCTCTGGCGAAGGGGACCGGCGGCGTTAGCAACCCGGTAGTAGGGGTACAGCAGCAGTTGGCGTCACTCGGAGAGGAGGGTGGCCCGGATCGGCGTCAAGCCGTGGGTGTCGCGGCGTCAAGGGCGCGGCGGAGCAGGCCTGGTGCTCGGACGACAGTGGGTCGCGGCTAGGACACAATTCGCGAGCTGCGGAGCGTCGGGTCGCCGGAAGCAGCAGAGGCAAAAACGAAGAGGCGTCGCGGGCGTCGGGTTGCAGGAGGCTCGGACGACGGTGGTGCACGGGTCTTCGGCTCCGAGTAGCAGGTGGATCACGGTTCAGGCGAGGCCGGGGAGGAAATCTCCGGTGAAGCTGGGTGATGCTGATGCGGCGAGACAGAGCAGGGAACCGGCAACCGGGGGCGTCGGTGCGAGCTCGCTGATGCAGAGGTGCGGTGGAGCGGGCAGAGGCGTCGGAGCAGAGACGGCGGCGTCTATTGTGCTGAGGGGGCGTCGGCCAAGGGGGTCGCGGTGCAGCAACGAATGAACCAGCGAGGAAGAAGAACAGTGTTCTTCTTTCCTCCCCTTTTTTTTTTTTTTTTTTTTAATTTTTCTCTCACCTGACACTGTCTCTCACCTGTCTCTATCTCTCTCTGCAGAAGCAACAGCAGAAAGCTTCTGCTGACTTTTCCTTTTTTTTTTTTCTCTCTCTTTTTGTTTCTTGCTTGAAGCAAGAGAAACCCCCCTCTCGTCTCCTCACTTTTCTTCTTTCTTTTCACTTTTTGTCTTCCTTTCTCCTTCGACAAAGACGAAGAGAAGCCCCCCATTTAAACCGAAGCCTCGCCTTCTTATTTATAGAGGGAAAATCAAAGTTGTTTTTGCAAGTGAGATATTCACTCAACAACATCAACAAAAAATGGCTCCAAAATCAAATAACAACTAATTTTTTGAATTTTAAAATGAAGATATATTTTCAACAACAAAGATTTCCCAAAACCGAATTTTTTATTTTATTTATTATTTTCTAAAATATTAGGTGTCAACAGCTGCCCCTCTTTGAAGGGAAGCTCGTAGAGGTTTCCTTCAAAGATAAATGACAACTAAATTTAGACTACGCAGAATGAATGCAAAATGAATATGAAATGTATATGCAAATGTTAATTGTAATGACTTTTTTTTTAGAAAATGACTCAAATAAATGCGAGGTCATGCAATAAAGAATGCCATGTAAATGCAATGATTTGGTCAAGAACATATATTTCTATGTGTCCATGCTTAATGAAATGCAAATGCAAAGAAGAACAAGTACCTGTCATACTTATCTGGAGATTCAGAAAAGTATTATTAGGTGTGAAATGATTCCTATGAGACCTGACAAACATATGGAAATCTCTTTAGATAATTGAAAGGCTCAAAGTCTTCAGGGATCTAGAACTCTCATCAGATCCCAAGCACCTGGAAATCACATCAGATGTTTGAAAAGACAAATACTTGGAAGTCACATCAAGCATTTAAAGATTCAAATATCTGGAATTCATGCTGGACATTTGAAAACATTTACTAAACATCTGGAAATCACATCAGACGTTTGGAAGGACAAACACTTGGAAATCACATCAAGCGTTTAAGGGTTCAAATATCTGGAAGTCAAACTAGACATTTGAAAACATTTACTAAACATCTGGAAATCACATCAGACGTTTGGAAGGACAAACACTTGGAAATCACATCAAGCGTTTAAGGGTTCAAATATCTGGAACTCAAACTAGACATTTGAAAAGATTTATAAATGGGTACTTGGAATTCTCATCAAGCACCAAGATGACTGAACAAACTCGAACAAATCTTTGGTCTTTGAGGCTTCAAAGACAAATCTTTTGGTCTTTGAGGAAAAATTCAATGAAGGTCCATGCATGATGGCTTTATCAAGCTTGGTCTGACTTAACAAAGGAAAAATTATCATAAGGACAATTTTTAGTTATAGTGTGAATCTCTTGAACATGCTAAATGAGACACTTTTGGTGTGAAAAGGCTTTTTCACTCGCTCTCATTTAGGAGGGGTTATTTGTCCCGACCATTGATGCGGGAATATATCACTCAATCTTATCATCATCTTGTCGACAAGAGTTCGAATTTTCTTGCAAGCCAATTTAAAAATTAGATGCATGTTGGAAGATAATTTTATTTTAAAAAAATTTTTCAAGGGAACATGAAGAAGCTCAGCCTTCAGAATTAGCTCCTTGCCGTTTTCTTTTGGGTAGGATTTCATCACAGGGCTAGTTTAGTGTACTTCAACATGCCCTTAAAACATGAAAAATCTCCATGTATTTTATTGGATGAAAAGCAAATTACCTTAGGGAAATTCTAGAATTGAAAATGCAAATATGCAAATACGGAAAGCGATAAAGACTCCTGCGCTGAGGAGTGTGCAAATAATTAAAATTCTTCTACTCTCGAGCTTCGTCGATGGCAAACAATTCAGTCATTCCTTCGAATGCGTCATCAGAGCTCTCAATCTTTGGAGGTGCGGGATCATCTATGCCACCCCATCCATCTGGGATGATATCCCATGGGTCGAAATAGGAGCTGGGAGGAGCCGAATACTTTACATAGTAATCAAATTTACCACTTGGTTGCCCCAGGGTGTCCATCACTTCTGCTTCCTCATGCATCATCTGAAATATGGTGGGCTCAAAGATCAAACCGAAAATGGCATTCACAAACTTTCGGGGTGGTCGTGAGTGGGTTATTCTCGATGTTCGGGCCGTGCATCGCGAAATGAGACCACCTTGGCATCCAAAAGATTTTGGATTTTGTGTTGCAACGTATAGCAATCGTCACCGTAATGCCCTACCTCTCCCATATGATAAGCACATGTCTTGGACGGATCATAGTTGGGGAATCGCTCGGGATTAGGTCGCTTAGGCTCCTTAGCGAGTAATCCTTTCTTCTGAAGGGTTGGCAAGATCTTTGACAATGGCTTAGGAAGAGGCGTAAATTGACGCCTGGAAGAGTTCTTTTGCTGGCCAAAGAATGGTCGTGCTCCTCCCTGATGGGTATTCGGGGTAGGGCGAGGTGGTTGCACATAAGCTGCATTAACCTCCGCTACAAGTTCCTTATCCTTCTTGGTTGAGACTCTCCCATATGAGCTGGTTTGATCAGACGCCCATCCATCACGCAATGCTACTTCAATTCGCTCACCAACAGGGATTAGTTGATTGAATGACTCGGCAGTCGATCCCAGCATTCGATTTCGATAATTAGGTGGGAGTGTCTTCATGAACAAATCCATCAGCTCTTTTTCCGTCGGCTCCGAGTAATATTAGTTCTTTTTATGGAATAAAGGATCAACAAGAGCAAGCCATACCGAGCATAGATAAGTGTGGCTGAGGTAACGTAATTGGAGAGAACAAACTTGTGCATGTGATCTTCACAAGCGAGTCTACCGCCATCTTGACAAGTTGAGCCTGGGGTTGGATCTCATAATTCTCGGTTGGATCATAGATGGAATTTCGATTAAGCTATCGTCCACTTTGAGCCCAAGCCCCGAGAAATAGCCTATCCATTCGCAATCAACTGGGTTAGAGATGATCGGTGGCCGATTTGGAGTGAGCTGGCCTTCAAATTGGCCTAATCCAGGTCACTTCATCGACAATCATTTTTCAGGTTTGGTGGGTTCAGCTTGGCTCGACTCAGTGTGTGTAGAGTTGGCCCTTATAATAGGGGCATTAATGGGCTGGTTTGGATATTTTTGACACCCCTAGTTATAACTAATGTGTCTTTGTTAAGAGGCAACTTCGGCGGCACCAGAGGCATCGGGGATGGGAAGACTAGGATTAGGTATGGATTTTGGGAGGTGAATTACTTGAGAGATAAGAGGCATTTTGGTCATTTCAATTGCCAGTTCAAGATACCGTTGCTGTTATTCTTGTATCATACAAAAACTCGTGTATTGCAAGTCATAGTTCCTTGTATATATACTCGATTAATTAAGTCTAAGGAAATGACTATCGTCACCTACGAAGTTGCCAGCAGAGTTATCTATATTCACATGAAGTGCACTATGTTCTAAGCTCGAACATAGGGGAAATGTTGGCTTAGATGGCAGGACAATTTGCTCGTCTTTCTTGCGGTCTTCCGTTGAGTTTTAATAAGAGCATTTCAAGAGCAAAATCGTAAACAGAAGTGATGGTCGATTATGAAAAGTAGTGATGATGGGAAAATGTGTTTATAAATAGGATCAAATCATATATTATTCACACACAAGTTTCATAGCACAAGTTTCATAACACATTCAATGTGAAATTTCACAAGAAAAGTTGAGTAATTGCTGAAATTGTTTTTTTGTGGTTTTGGTGTATATTCAGGATGTAATTTTTTTTTTAAACCTGACAACAAAAATACTAGGGAAAATAATACTTTTAATAAGTGATTTTCATTATGTATAAGAGAATTATAAAATTCTGCTTTATTTTCATTGGCGAACAAATTTCTCCCACACGCACTAGATGTACGGCGAAAGTATGCCTTTTAAGATCGCCCAAGTAGTTTAGGTGAGGTATGTGAAAGCTGGCTTTGACAGTGTTATGGAAAGCGATCGATCAAATAATAAAATAGATAGAACAAGAAAATAAATTGGACATTAGATTTACGTGGTTCAATCGTAGCAACCTATGTTCATGGAGAGAGTAATGACGAATTCCACTATAGATCAAGCGACACAACGGAGGTTATACGCTTGAATCACTCAAACACTCTCAGTACTTCCCAAGCCTCAATTACACCAAATAACGCACGTGGTGCTTACCCACAAAATTCCTTGCGAAGTAATCTCTTAATCTCAAGAAAGAATTATACACGAATTCTTACTACAAGAATTTCATCAGCCATCTCATATACGCAAAGATGTAATTGACGAGAAGATGTGCAGCACCAGGATGAAAATCTCAATGATATCTAATCCAAACAAATAGATGTGCTATCACCAATGCCTTCTGCTTTAGGCCTACCTCCAAGACAAAATAATTATATAGTTATATGGATCATGGAATTAATATCCCTCTAATTCCTGCAGGCCAACATTGGAAGCCGACTCCAACTTGTAGAAGGAAAGCTCATGTCTCTTGCTTTGCTGATACTGTCCAGAATATCTTTGACTTTTATTCAAAAGTCATCAGATAAACTTTCCTCTTATATTTTCCTTTGATTATCCCACATGATATTTTTCATATCTAAGAGTTATCGAGACTTAAGTTCGAAGCTTGTCCAAAGTGCATCTGAAAAATTAACTCTACGCTTCCCTACGATTCATGTCAGCTTTTCGTTTACGGGCTTAAACTCGAGACATCTTCATCTTAGTGCGATATTTGAAACAAGTCATTATCGTTTCGCCAAAAAGAAAAAAATCGAATTATATCTCTACTCTCCTATAGCCCATGATGGGCACAAATGCCACAGATATTTTTCAAGTCTAAGTATTATTTGAACTTCGCTATAACCGAGGAACTCATCAGAACACTAACTCCGTATGCACCTTTAATTGCTCCGCAGGAATTTTCTGATACAACCTCTTTAACCGCAGATAAAACACTATTGTTGCATTCATATTTGTTAGGAAATTAAACACATACCTTATCACTATCAGCAATTATAGTAACCATTGGCTCTATAGGCTTCACCTTGGTATAAACACCATCTGTGTCGATTATTCCGCTAGTACTCGCTATCTCAAGAGTTTCTAGTTATAACTCCACCTCAAGCTAAACACTATTTAGATCTGTATGAACACTGTTATAATCACTTTTAGCCAAAAGTACCGGAAACTCATCGAACGTAACTTCTCTGATGATAACAGACAAATTTAATTTTGTGCACCTCAACTAATAACCTCGCTTACCTTGTGCATAACCTGACCACACTTTTTTGGGAGTCCGACATCCAATCGTAGTCAATAGGGATCTATTCATCAAGTAGCTTATTGTACTAAGCGTATCCGTCAGGAATCTCCCAGCCATATCAGTACTAGAGAGCATTTTATGCGCCATTTCTAGTAACATTTTGCTTATCAATTCGGCAACATGTTGTGGTTCACTAACATTAATGCAATATTTCACTGTGCCTTCTTTTATGCAGAACTCGTTTAATAGCTTTGAGCAAAACCTTTTATGCTACTATTAGTCTACGATTGCTTGATCATCCTACTAGTCTCATTTTTGATCAAAACTCTTAATTGCATGATTCTAACAATAACATCAAACTTGTGCCTTAGCATAAATACCTATGTCTTCATCAAGTAGTTATCAACAATTGTTAACATAAGTCCAACACTTTTCCTTGAAGGAAACCGTGACAACTTACGAACATTTAAGTGAATTAACTTTGCAATTTCCGTGATTTTTTTGATAATCGTACTGAACTGCACTTTCTGCCGTTAATCTAAATCACAACACCTACACACATTAGTTGGCTAGCAATATAACCACATAGAATATTTCTTTTACTTACAACTTTCTTGTTTTTCTCGCTAATGTGCCCTAAATACATATGCCCATATAGGCCACAATGCTTGATTTCTTTTATTATCACAAAGGCATCTCGAATAATTTTCAAAACTTCACATTATGAAAAATACCGACACCTACCAGGGCACTCAAGAAAATCAAGTTCTTTTTCAACATTAAAACATGTCTCACTCCAATCAATATCCTTACGATACCATCATGCATTCCAATTCTAACATTGCCAACATCGACAATATTGCATTAAGCATTGTTCCCCAATTGCCTTTTACTATTATCCATGCACTTATAAATAGTAAACCGATTTCTATTTTGTGTAGCATGAAAAGAACAACCAGAATCCATAATCTATCCATCAAATGACAAATCATTAATGATAAATAAGACAAAATCAACATTATCCGAATCACCATTAGTTACAGTTGTAACATCATCTGCAAAATCAATTATAATTACCTTACCCTTCTCGTTATTTAACTTAAGACAAATCCTTCTAAGATGCCTCCTTATGCCACAGCTCCAAAGACAGTACTACCAGTCCTAGACTAACTGTGTCTATTCATGTTCATTCTATTTTTGTTAGCACAGGTTCTAGTTCTTCCTCTGATTTCACCTACTAAAATTGCAGATACAGGTTTACCATATTCACTTCTATGGATGTCCTCACTCATAATTAAATCTCAAATCCCATCAAACGTCAAGTTTGTTGACCCAAAGGAATTACTAACAGCTGTAACAGTAGTATTCTAACTATTAGGCAATGGTGATAATAGAATCAAAGCACATACTTCATCTTCAAAGTCAATCTCAACTACACTCAATTGACAGACAATCACGTTGAGTTCATTGATATGATCTTCAACTGATGCACCTTTGCTCATCTTTAAGTTAAACATACGTTGTATTACATAGACCTTATTGACTGTTGGGGGCTTCTCATACAAATCTGGCATGGTTTTCATCAAATCAACAATGGTTTTCTCATTGATGATGTTAAACATGACATTTCGAGCCAACGTCGATCGAATAATACTCATAGCTCATTTATCAAGCAAATCTCAATAAGTTTGCTTCATTGTCTCTGGTTTCTTCCTAGAGAGGGCAAGTGCAGTTTCATCTGATAGAGTTAATTTTTAATCTATATCTTCTAGAAACTAAAATCATTCCCATCAAATCTATTGATTGTCACTGGTCCTTCTTCTATCGCCATCGATTTGCTTCAACTTAGCCAAGTTAGGCTCCGATGTCAATTGTTGCACAAAGTGAGCAATCAAACAACAAAGTAGATAGAAAATCGAACACTAGATTTACCTGGTTCGATCATAGGAACCTATGTCCACAAGGAGAGTAACAACGAATTCCACTATAGATCAAGCGATACAACGAAGATTACACACTTGAGTCACTTAAACACTCTCAGTGTTTTTCAAACCCCAATTACACTCAATAATACATGCAGTGTTTAGTCCTACAATTCCTTGCAAAATAATATCTCAATCTCACAAAAGAATTATATATGAATTCTTACCACAGGAATTTCATCGGCTATCTCACATTTGCAAATATGTGATTGATGAGAAGATGTGCGGCACCAAGATGAAAATGTCAACGAATTTTAATCCAAATAAATAGATGTGCTGTCACTAATGCCTTCTGTCTCACGTTGACCTCCAAGACAAAATAATTATATATTTTTATATGGAGCATGGAATCAATATTCCTCTGATTCCTTCAGGCCAATGTCGGAAACCAACTCCACCTTGTAGAAGGAAATCTCACGTCTCTTCCTTTGCTAGTACCGTCCAGAATATCTTTTGCTTTTATTCAAAAGTCATCATACAAACTTTCCTCTTATATTTTCCTTTGATGATCCCACGGGATATTTTTCATATCCGAGAGTTATCGAAATTGAAGTTGGAAACTTGTCTGACGTGCATCTAAAAGAATAACTCCGCCCTTCCCTACGACTCATGTCTGGATTTTCGATTATGAACTTAAACTCAAAACATATTTTTAAGAGATGCCACCCGATTGCTTAAATCAATGAGAAAAAAAAAATACTATAAGCCCGAACTTCAGCATCTATACATAACCGAAAAAACTGAGAACGCAATAGCTGCTGCCAACGAGCAACGTCAAACCACCACCGTCAGATTCAGCCGGGAATCTGGTTTGCATGTCACAAATACGTCAAATGCAGGAACCCACCATGCGCCTAAGCCGAGCCTCCGACCGGAGCTCAAAACGACCTTGACCCTCACTTCACCACGGTCCAAACCCGACAGGAGACTCTAACTCGTTTGCCCTGAGCAAGTTGGAGTGAAAATGAGCTCGAACAGTCGTGTGGCTCGTGGCTTTTTGAATGAAGGGACTGAACTTGGTGTGGGCCGAAGGAGCAGAGCCCAACTTCACTGGCATGAGTTTTTTTGGGTTTCGACGGAGAAGACGACGGTCCATTCGGTGGTGACACGAGAGCTCGAGACATTGAAGGAAGAGAGAGACGAGGCTGGGTCAAGGGAGAACGTCGGGGACATGGTGGCAGGGATGGCTAGGAAGATGATGATGGGGAAGCAGAGAGAGACTACCGCAGTCACGAGGCACGGTTGGATCACCTTGCGGCACCAGCAAGAACGGTGGTCGTGGGCCTCTTGCTCGATCCCGGGAAGGGAGGACTCGGTTTGCTGCATGACTGGCTTTGTACCTCGTTCTGCAGACGAACAGGGTCCAGTTGCGTTCCTAATTTGGGAGCACCCTTTGGTTTTTGGGTCTGATATTCGAGAGTGAGGGAAGCTTTTTATATGGTTTTCCTTTCGGAGTAGGTGTCGGCCGAGTCCTCGCGGCTGCTCATCCGAAAGTTAGACATGCCAATATCGGTGTCAAGATCGGGAAACCGGAAAGAAGCTTAAAAATTAGCAGCCTAAGGCCAAAGAATGCGGCTGGGGAAGAGTATACAATGTCGTTTCTTCCGCAATTGCGGCTGCCGGCGGAGAAAGGAAGGCCCACCAAGAAGATTCGGAAAGCAGGTGTCGGATAAATTTCTTAGATGCAGCATCTATGATGCATGATGCATGGCGCCAATCGAGTCTTAATCCACGGTGTTTCCTCGAAGGTAACTCATCTAGAGAGGAGCTACGCCATTGGAGGCGATGGAGAATGTGCTTCAAATTTGAAGGGTCATATGTGTCGGCGACTATTGAGATTTCTTTTCTTTTTTGGAGAATTGAGTTCCTTACTTGTTCACGTTATCCAAAATGTTTGGCCGGGAAGCCAGCACTTCTATCTACCTTCTAACTTGTTCTCCAATCAAACGAAAATGACAATAACAATGACGATAATAACAACAACAATAAATTATTACAAATTTTCACTATAATTTCAAATCTATCCTGCATCCAAAAATCATCACTGGTTTTTTCAAAATAATAAGTTATTATCATTATCGGTGATTTCATTAACACCCTAACCTTTATATGAAACAACAACCACAACACCTCTTGATGTTGATAATTATGAAGAAACCGGTCACAAATTTGAAATGTTGATTGATTATAATGTAAGAAAAGACTCGCTTGTTGTTGTTATTCTCCTATATGAATTACAATTATTACGGGATATATGGATTGCATGTATTGACAAATCCACACATAGGATGCATTTCTCAATGTTAACTTTCTTACTAATTATTTTCATTGGACTTGGAAGATGTTTGGGAAAAGAAATTGGAAAAGGAAGCGTGCAAAGAAAAATGAATAAGAAAGAGAATTAGCAATTGAATCTGGTGATGGAGATTGTAAACCTGGGTTAGATCATAGATGGAATTTCTCAAATCAAGCCATCATCCACGTTGAGCCCAAGCCCAAGGAACAACCCTTCCCTTTGACAATTACTCGAGATGGAGGCGTTTTTGGTCATTTTGGGGCAAGTTACTCCTGCTGCAGAGGATCCATATCCTTTTAACTCTATGCATACATGCTAGTTCAAGATTCGATTGCTGCTATTTTTGTGTCATACGAAAACTTGGTTATTGCAATCTGTAATTTCTTATATATACATGATTAATTAGATATAAGGAAGTAACGATCATCATCCACAAAATTTATTTATTTCCACGTGCAGTACATTAGATGATTAGTGCGAATGCTAAGAAGGTGGTATTTGGTTTAGATGGCAAGATATTTTGCTCCTCACATCTTCTGGTCATCGCAAAAACTGATGGCTCAGACAACATCTAATTGCTTAAACCAACGAGAAAAAACCTGTTCCTTCACCTTGGGGCCTTTTGGCCTTGTTGACCTGAGGCTGCGGTGCCTCTATGTGAGGCCTTTCGGCCTTGAAAACTATGAGCCCGAACTTCAGCATCTATATATAACCGAAGAAACTGAGAACGCAATAGCTGCTGCTGACGAGCAACGTCAGGCCACGGGCCACCGCCGTCAGATTCAGTAGTAAATATCAGGCTGTTGCATGTCACAGATACGTCAAACACAGGAACCCAACATGTGCCTAAGCTGAGCTTCCGACCAAAGCTCAAAACGACGTTGACGCTCACTTCACCGCGCTCCAAACCCGACACGGGACTCTTAACAGAGAACTCGTTCGCCCTGGGCAAGTCGGAGTGAAAATGAGCTCGAACAGTCGTGTGGCTCACGGCTTTCTGGATGAAAGAACTGATCTTGGCGTGAGCCAAAGGCGCAGAGTCCAGATGATGATGGCTTTCGTGTGGGAGTACTTGACTGGGATGGGTTCTCAACGGAAAAGACGAGGGTCCATTCGGTGGCGACCTGAGAGTCGGAGACATTGAAGGAAGAGAGAGAAGAGGCCGGGTCGAGGGTGAAGGATGGAGACATGGTGGCGGGGATGGCTAGGAAGATGATGATGGGGAAGGAGAGAGAAACTACCGCAGTCACGAGGCACGGTCGTATCACCTTGCGCCCCCAGCAAGAACGGTGGGGATGGGCCTCTTGCTCGATCACGGATATGGAGGACGCAGTTTGCTGCATGACTGGCTGTTCTACGACAGGTCGAGTTGGGTTCCTAAACCTGAGAGCAGCTCTGGATTTCTGGTCTGATCTTCGACAGGGGGGAAGCGTCTTATTATGTAGCCTTCCGAAAGTCTACAGTTCGACGCTCTTCCAAAGCACAGCGAGCCAATCTTAGTCGCGCAATTTGGGTGTCGCTGTTTGAGGATTAACAAAATGAGGAGAAACTTGAGAATCCGCGCAAGAGAACAAATATCCCGCTTCGGAAGGTAGCCAATGGTCGATATCTTCGGATTCTCTTCGGAAACATCCGATAAAAGAAACGAAGCCATTGACCACTTTGGAAACTTGAACGAGTACACTCCTCGAAGGTTACACGGTGACATGACGGGAAAACTCGTCCTCTCCATTGCGCGCGTTGCTCGTGACATCGTCGAAATGTTTTGGGCCGCAAAGCCCACGCTTAATTCTAACTTCTAACTCGTCCCAGTCAAACAATCATAGCCTTACCAAATTTTCACCACTAAAAATATAAATTACTATGTATCATTCAATTCCTATTTATATTCGTGACAATGATTTAATATGCTTTGCTTCTTTTTTAAGTTTTTCAATTTCCATGTTAGATCTAGTTGCCATAGTTAAGAAATTCATTTTTTTTTTTTGCTTATTGTGAGTATCTAGTATACTTTAAAGGCACTATATTCCCTTTTTTTTTTTTTTTATTGTTATGATTTTACTTTCGTAGAAATTAATTTTTTAGTAAAGAGAAATTTTCAAGCAATCTAGTCCTTTTCTTGGTTGTCGAACAAATTTATGGATTAATTGTTAAGTAAAAACTTGAAAAAATTTACCCTTGACACTTTTTTTAACACAACTACTTATTTACAAACTCTCACTTATGTTGTGCATATTACCATCAAACCCTTTCTTATTGATTTTTTTATATACAAAAATACATAAAATTGAAGGATTGGATGAAACAAAAGAAACAATATCTCTTTTAATATCTTTTAAAATAAAATTGCCATTACATTCTCTTACGTGAAACTTTTAAAAATGAAATTTAATTAAAAAATGAAAAAATACACAAAATAATAATTTTTTTTAATGATGATGAAATCTTTTCATTTTGGATTGACAAAAATTATCATTGATGGAGTGTTTATGCAAAAATATAAAGATAAAAAAAGTTTGATGATAATATGCATAACAAAAGTAAAAGTTTATAAACATATGATATTGTTAAAAAAATGTCTATGGTAAAAAATTTTCTAAGTTCTACTTAAAAAAATACATAACTTTGCTCAACAAAATATAAATAATTAGGTTTCTCGAAAATTTATCTTTTCAATAAAACTTAGTTCTTCAGAAGTGAAATCTAAAAAGAAAAAATAAAACATAGTTTTAATATACATGCGATACACTGATACCCATAATAAATAAAAACAAAAATGAGAAATGCTTGGTTATGACAACTAAATTTTAAATAGAAATACAAAAAAAAAAAGAAGAGGAAGGAAAGTAGATAAATTTGAAATTGCCACTTAAATTGTGATTACATATTGATATATATATATATATATATATATATATATATGTTGTAAAATATTGCGTTGCGAATATATAATAGAGAAGAGATTGAGAAGAAAAAGCAAGTGAACACTAGAGATAATAGAGAAAGCTAGAGGAGAGAGTTTTATTTCCAGTGTATCACTGTATTTCACTATGTTGTGATTGTTGTACATCAAAACTAAACTCCTATTTATAGGAGAACAAAAATGTATTTATTATTAATATCAATGTATAGAATGATACATGTACTGGATAGGGGAGATGAACGTTTATTGCATATGGAGATGTACTTAGAATGTATGATACAAATGTATCATAATAAGTACATTAGATAAAATGAATATAATGAATATTCATTCATGTATTTCATAACACTCCTCCTTGAATATTCATTGTATTCATTACGAATGTCCATCGAATGATACTGCCTCATTAAAAACCTTAAGCTGAAAAAACCAAGTGGGACAAAAACCGGACAAAAGGGAAAAAGAGTGCAGAGCACAAATGTTATGATCTCTCCTTTTTATGGATGCATCAATTGCCATGTTAAAAACTTAAAGCCGGAAAAACTATGTGGGAAAAAACCGGACAAAAAGAAAAAAGAGTGCAATGCATATATAGCCACTGCTGGGGCTAATCAATCTTGCATATTGTGAACTCGCTGCATATCAATGCTGCAATGCATAGTTCATAATATCTCCCCCTCAATTGAGCCATATAGCCACTTTTGGGGCTAATCAATCTTGCATCTTGTGAACTCGCCGCATACCAATGTCATATACTAATTTCTCAAAACTTGATGTTGGCAATGATTTGGTAAAAAGATCTGCAAGATTATTTATAGATTGAATTTGTTTAACATCAATTTGTCGACTTTCTTAACCTTCATGAGTACAGAAAAATTTCGGCGAGATATACTTGGTCCTATCACCTTTGATATATCCTCCCCTGACTTGTGCAACACAAGCAGCATTATCTTCATAAATTATAGTGGGAGAATTTGTAACCAGTATTAAGCAACAAGAATTATGAATATGTGTTATAACGAATCTTAACCAAACACACTCTCTTCCAGCTTCATATAAAGCAATAATCTCAGAGTGGTTAGAAGATGTAGCTACTAGTGATTGCTTCGTAAAACGCCAAGAAATAGCGGTGCCATTATAACAAAATAAATACTCGGTTTGAGAGCGAGCCTTATGTGGATCGGATCTATATCCAAAGATCGGTATATATCCAATTAAACCGAGTTAGTGGATTCCTTGGAATAATATAATCCCAAATCTATGGTTCCTCGGAGATAACAGAAAATATGTTTAACTCCATTCCAATGTCTCTGAGTTGGCTTAGAACTAAAATGTGCAAATAAATTTACCGCAAAAGCGATATTTGGTCTCGTACATTGTGCCAAGTACATCAAAGCCCCAATTGCATTGAGATATGGTACTTCATGACCAAGTATCTCTTCATCAGATTCTCTAGAACGAAATGGGTCATTTTGGGGATCTAGAGACCTTACAACCATAGGGGTGCTCAATGGGTGAGCTTTGTCCATGTTGAAACGTTTAAGCAATCTTTCAACGTATGCTGATTGATGGACGATTATTCCATTTGCTTTATGCTCAAGCTTTAGACCAAGACAAAGTTTGGTTTTACCCAAATCTTTAACTTCAAACTCCCTTTTCAAATACTAGCAGTTTCAGCTAACTCTTCTGGAATTCCAATTAAATTTATATCGTCGACATAAACTGCTAAAATAGCAAATCCGGTTTCTGATTTCTTAATAAACACGCATGGGCAGATAAGATCATTCTTGTACATTTCCTTAATTAGGTACTCACTTAGGCGTTGATACCACATGCGATCTGATTGTTTTTATCCCATACATGGATCTTTGCAATTTTATTGAGAATAAATTGCGGAAAGTGCATGCTTCAGGCATTTTGAATCCCTCGGAAATTTTCATATAAATATCATAGTCTAATGAGCCATATAGATATGCTGTCACAATGTCCATAAGACACATTTCCAATCTTTCAAAGATTGCTAGGCTAATGAGAAAACGAAATGTAATCATGTCTCATTATAATCAATCCCAGGTCTCTGGGAGAATCCTTGGGCAACGAGTCGGGCTTTATACCTAACAATCTCGTTTTTCTCATTTCGTTTTCGGATAAATACCCATTTATATTCAACGGGCTTTACATTATCGGGGATATGAATTACAAGTCCAACCTCTCGTTTAGTTAGGGAAGCTAATTCAGCTTTAATTGCTTCCTCCCACTTAGGCCAATCTTGCCTTTGACGGCATTCAATAATAGATTGTGGCTCACAATCATCATCCATAATTTTATGAGCAACTGAGAATGCAAAAGCATCATCAATGATGATTTCATTTTGATCCCGAATTTCATTACAATATGTAATGGAATTCTCAGTATTCCCGGGGTTGGTGTTCCTTTCATGGGTTTGCGCCTCTTCAGGGGCAATAAGCTCTTTCGGATTGAGCACAATGCCAGGCTCTTCTGGAGCGGATTCCTGATTCTTTCCTTCTCGTTTTCGAGGAGCAGTATCTTTTGATCCTATCGGTCTACCACGCTTCAAGTGCGGGAGATTTTGATCCATTTTAGCCTGTCCTTCGAGAACAACTATTCTAGCTGGAGCATTTGCAGCTGGAATATGATAATAGTGCAAATAAACGTGCAAATGTCACATTGCGCATAGATAATATGCAAACATGGGACCATCTACAGGATGCGTCCACTAATACCATAAAATATCGAAATGGTCCACTTAGTGATTGTATTTGTCCACAAATATCACCCTGAATTCTTTGCAAGAATAAAGACGTGCGGACCCCTCAAGTGCAATAACTTTACACAAAGGGACACTTAAGTGCCATAACTTACGAATGTACACTTAAGTGCCAAAATCGAGTAAAAGGGATCACTTGAGTGCCAATCCGGCCAAAGTCCGGCCAAAATGCCGTCGTGGCATTTTTCCGGCCAACCGAGCCCAAAACGACGCCGTTTTTGCATTATTAAAAAAATGGCGTCATTTTGGGCTGACGTGGTAAAAAAAAATTAATTAAATTAAATTTAATTTTAAATTTAATTAAAATATTAAGAAATAATAATTTTAAAATTAAATTTAGTTAAAATATTAAAAAATAATAAATAAATAAAAAAAGGGAACAGGGGGGAGGCTTAGGGATCGGCCCTCGGCCGCACCGCGCGCCCCGCCGCCGCCGCCGCCGGAAGGGCCGGCGACGGCGGGGGAGGGTCGGCCGGGGTCGCCGACCCTTGCCCGGCGGGCCAAGGGCCGCCGCTCGCCGGGGTCACCCCAGCGGGCGGCGGCCCTTGGCCCGGCGGGTGAGGGCCGCCGACCCTCGTCGGATCCGGGCGAGGGCCGCGAGCCCTCGCCGTTGGATTTGGGGAGGGCCGCGAGCCCTCGCCACTAGATCCGGGGGCTCGCGTCCCTCGGCGGGCGGCGGCCCTTGGCCCGGCCGGGCGAGGGTCGCCGACCCTCGCCGGATCGGGCGAGGGCTCGCCCTCGCCCTCGGGGGCACGGGCCGCGGCCGGTCGGCCGGGGTCGCCGGCCCCGGCCGGGCCCGGCGACCCCGGCCAACCCTCCCCGCCGTCGCCGGCCCTTCCCGGCGATGGCGGGCGGCAGCGGCGGTAGCGGCCGAGGGCCGATCCTCGGCCCGTCTCCCCCCGTTCCTTTTTTTTTTTTTTTTTTTTAATTGTTTTTAAATTTTTAAATTATTATTTTTTAAATATTTTAACTAAATTTAATTTTAAAATTATTATTTCTTAATATTTTAAATAAATTTAATTTAATTAATTTTTTATTATTTTTTTACCACGTCAGCTCAAAACGACGCCGTTTTTGCATTTTTTGGCCACGTTAGCGTGCAAAACGGCGTCGTTTTGGGCGCGCTTCGCCGGAAAAATGCCTCGTCAGCGTTTTGGCCGGAGTGACACTCAAGTGATCCGTTTTCCTCCGAATGTGGCACTTAAGTGTACTTTTCGTAAGTTATGGCACTTAAGTGTCCATTTGGGCAAAGTTATGGCACTTGAAGTGTTCTTTTGCCCAAGAATAAATGAAATGAGCTTTCCTTGTGAGCAAGCCTCACAATTATAATCCTTGGACAACAATACATTTATATCCTTTAAATGGTGCCCTTTTGTATTATGCATTATTGAAGTGCCAGGGTGACCAATGTAATCATGCCACAATTCAAACTGATCAAGGTTTACCAATCTCCAAGATGTAGTGGCGTAGGTTTCAACAGTCTTAATCATGACACAATACAAACCCATAGAAGAAACTTTTAACTTCTCATGGATGGTCTTCAGGCCCATCTTATAAGAGGAATTGCCAATATATTCTTTATCTTACTCATAAATAGTCTTAATATGGTACCCATTACGGCGTACATCTTTGAAACTGAGCAGATTCCTTTTAGATCTAATGCTTAGAAACGCATTCTCAATATGTAGGATGGTGCCATTTGGCAAAATAATTGTTGGCATTCCCAAAACCATCAATAATCGGAACAAGACTTGATATTGTATGGATTTGTGCCTTCCGCAATGTCATATTCGAGAAAAAGTGTCTACTACGAAATATAGTATGTGTTGTTGCACTATCAAGAAAACAAACATCTTCCTTTTTCTCAGTATTTTCTATTTGCATTTATATTGACAACTTCAGGTATCAAGTATCATAAAAGTTGCATATTAGTTATAGAGTCAAATAAATATTATATAAGGTTCATCAACATTTCATAACCATATGAACAAACAATAAGAAGTAATACATTTAAAGCGAAACAACTAAAAAGAAATTATTAGAATTATAAAATTCGAAGTTCAAATCATCATCCACCAATCTAATGCCTCATCAAAGTAATAAGAGGTCCTCACATTTGCTACTTTAGGAGCAAGATGAAGTCCCACTAACAGAAATATTGTTGGTCTCAACAGTGATTATGGCAGTAGGATTGATTTCAATGGCATGAGATTCACCACGTTTGCCCGTATTCTTTAAAGATGCCCGGTATAGATCAACAAAATGTTTTGGTATACGACATGTACGTGACCAGTGCCTAGTCATGCCACAGCGATGACAAATACTTTCATTAATCACCTTCTTTGGCTTCTTTTATTTGCCATGATTTAGGCCAAAGTTTGATTTCATAGGGCGATTAAATTTCCTGCCATCCTTTTTGGGATTATGTTCTTGCCTGCGCTTATAGCCCTTAAAATGGCCAGTATTTTTCTTGAAGTTAGCATGTGCTTCAGGCAATGCTTTTGAGCTAGTAGGTCTAAGATCATGATTTTTGAGCAGTAAATCATTAGTTTGCTCGGCAGTAAGAAGCACGGAAATTAATTCAGAGTACGTGGCAAACTAACGCTGCCGGTATTGCTGTTGCAATACAATATTTGAGGCATGGAAGGTGGGGAAAGTTTTCTCTAACAATTCCGCATCAACGAGTTTGATACTGCATAACTTAAGCCGAGAAATAATACCAAATAAAGCGGAATTATAGTCAGACACTGATTTAAAATCTTGCAGTCTGAGATTTTGCCATTCATATTGTACTTGAGGGAGGATAACAGTTTTGGTATGATCATACCTATCCTTCAACCTCCTCCACAAGATATGAGGGTTTCGAACGGATAAATATTGAGTCTGCAGGCTCTTATGCAAATGACAACGAATAAAAATCAGCGCATTTGCTTTATCCTTTTCATTTGAGGTTCCATCATCTATAATTGTATTAGCGAGACCTTGCCCTTGGAGGTGTATTTCCATGTCAAGGCACCATGATAGATAATTCTTTCCACTCACTTCCAGGATGTGGAATTTAGGCTTTTCAATATTTGCCATAATCATTGCAAAAATAAATCCTTAAATTAATTAAAAGGATTTCCAAATATCCACCGCTACTTTAGGAGCAGAATGATACTTTTAGATTTGAAATTTGGCTTCGGGTCAAGAAAAATAAAAATGAAGAATTGATAGAAGAAGATGAAGTATAAGTTGATTAATAAAAAGAATACCCACCTTATAAAAATTACTTACTCAGTTGGTAGATCTTCGTGCTGATAACGTGTTGTAAAATATTGCGTTGCGAATATATAATAGAGAAGAGATTGAGAAGAGAAAGCAAGTGAACACCAGAGATAGTAGAGAAAGCTAGAGGAGAAAGTTTTATTTCCAGTGTATCAATGTATTTTACTGTGTTGTGATTGTTGTACATCAAAACTAAACTCCTATTTATAGGAGAATGAGAATGTATTTATTATTAATATCAATGTATCAAATGATACATATACTGGATAGGGGAGATGAACGTTCATTGTATAGGGGGATGTACTTAGAATGTATGATACAAATGTACCATAGTAAGTACATTAGATAAGATGAATATAATGAATATTCATTCATGTATTTCATAATAATTTTTTTTTTGGGTGTATTTATCATAATGTAAATGGAGATACCTTCATATAGTAAATGGAAATAGCTATGCTGTAATAATAAGGGTAAATGACACAAACGGTATAAAATTTTTGGCCAAATGTATAATATGGTTCATAAACTTTAAAATTGTTTAGTATAATCCCTAAACTTTAACATAATATTCAATGTCGTCTTGAACTTTTAATTTGTTCATTGTAATTTTTGAATTTCTTATACATGATTAATTTAGTCATTAGATTATATGAAAATGTTCAATGTTAAGGACAATATTGAACATTTTCATACTGTCAAAGAACTAAACTGAACATATACAAAAAGTCTAGCATACACAAAAAGTTTATGGATTATATTAAATAAATTAAAAATTCAGGGACGATATTACATATTGGTTTAAAGTTTAGGGATTACATTGAATATACATTACATATTTAGTTAAAATTTAGAGACTATGTAATAATAAAAATAATACTTCTAAGTTCTAGCTGGTTCCAAGTCGTACGCGTCGATTTTCCGTTGGCGGTTAGAAATCCGGGACCACCTGCGCCAAGATGCACGGGATCGCTACACCCGCTCTGCTGGGGATGTCGCGCGGCTTGTCTATTCTTTTTGTTTTGTTGAGTGGATCCTCGGCTCTTGACCGTGTCTCCACGGACGCCTCGATCGATTTTAATGGGCCGACTTTATATGCAAGTGAGATCGCTTGGTCACCCACTTTACAAGTAAATGACTCATTTCCTTTTTGGTATTAGGGACTATTGACGAATATGTTAATTTCTAAGTAAAATAAAAAATTACAAAGCCAAAGCATTCATTTTCCCACTGTTTGAATCGCACTAGACTAATTCTTATTGTAGAACATAATATCTTTTAAAATTTGGAAAATGTCACAAATGGTCCATATACTACTACTTAATGTGCAATTTGGTCCCTGAACTTTCGATTGGCTCAATTTGGTCCCTAAACTATTGACAAATGCCCGATTTGATCACTAAATTTTCGATCGGCTCAATTTGGTCCCTAAACTATTGATAAATGTTTGATTTAGTCATTCCTTACTATTTTTCCTTTTTTTCCTTTTTTTTTTTGCTTATAGTAACGAAATTGAAAAAAAAAATAACGAAAAAAAAAAAAAAGAAAAAAAATAGTAAAGAAAAAAAAAGAAAAAAATAGTAACGAAAAAAAAGAAAAAAAGAAAAAGAAAAGTTCAATAGTAACGAAAAAAAGAAAAAAAAAGAAAAGGAAAAATAGTAACGAATGACTAAATCGGACATTTATCAATAGTTTAGGGACCAAATTGAGCCGATTGAAAGTTCATGGACCAAATTTGGCATTTATCAATAGTTCAAGGACCAAATTGAGCCAATCAAAAGTTCAAGGACCAAATTGCATATTAAGTAATAGTATATGGACCATTTGTGACATTTTTCCTTTAAAATTTAACGAGCAAGTCCATACTAAGGCGTAGGATAAGTGGAGCCAAATTGATGAGAGAGAATGAATTGGTGCAGGTGGCGTTTGGTAGATGTGATCTCCACGAACGAGTCAGCCACTTTTGGATAAATTGAGTCTGATGTTGGATCTTATAATCGTGGGTTGGGTCATAGATGGAATTTCTCAAATCAAGCCATCGCCCACTTTGACCCCTTAGGAACACCTCTTCGCTTTGACAACTACTCAAGAGATGGAGGCATTTTCGGTCATTTTGGGGCAAGTTACTCCTGATACGGAGGGTCCACGACCTTTTAAATTTATGCATCCATCGCTAGTTCAGAATTCGGCTGCTACTATTCTCGTATTGTATGAAAACTCGTGTATTGCAATCTGTAATTTCTTATATATACATGATTAATCAGATATAAGGAAACAACAATCATCATATACAAAATAGCTAACATAATTTAATTATTTCCACGTGCGGAATACTAAACTATTAGCATAAACGCTAAGATGGTGGTGTTTGGCTTAGATGGCAAGATAATTTGCTCCTCACATCCTGTGGTTATCCCAAAAACCAGCGGCTTAGACACCACCTAATTGCTTAAACCAACAAGAAAAAAAGAAAAAGAAAACTATAAGCCTGAACTTCGGCATTTAGATATAACCGAAGAAACCGAGAACGCAATAGCTGCTGCCAACGAGCAACGTTAGGCTACCACCGTCAGATTCAGCTGTAAATATCAGGTCGTTACATGTCACGGATACGTGAAACACAGGAACCCAACATGCGCCTAAGCCGAGCCTCCGACCGGAGCTCAAGACAACGTCGACCCTCACTTCACCACGCTCCAAACCCGACACGAGACTCTTAACAGAGAACTCATTCGCCCTCGGCAAGTCGGAGTGAAAATGAGCTCGAGCATTCCTGTGGCTCGCGGCTTTCTGGATGAAAGAACTGATCTCGGCATGAGCCAAAGGAGCGGAATCCAGGATGATGGTGGCTTTCATGTGGGAGTACTTGACCGGGATAAGCTTGCTCGGGTTCTCAATGGAGAAGACGAGGGTCCATTCGGCAGTGACGTGAGAGTCGGAGACGTTGAAGGAAGAGAGCGATGAGGCCGGGTCGAGGGAGAACGTTGGGGACATGGTGGCGGGGATGGCTAGGAAGATGACGATGGGGAAGCAGAGAGACAATACCGCAGTCACGAGGCATGGTTGGATCACCTTGCGACACCAACGAGAACGGCGACGGTGGGTCTCTTGCTCGATCACGGGAATGGAGGACGCGGGTTGCTGCATGACTGGCTTGTTCTTTGTTCTGCATACGACCGGGTGAAGTTGGGTTTCCTAACCCGAGAGCACCCTCTGGTATTTCGGTCTGAAAATTGAGAGTGGATGAAGCTTTTTATTCTGTCTTCCTTTGAAGTAGTTGTCGTCTTAAGTGATTGCGGCCGCTCATTTGGAAATTAGTCGTGCCGGCAAATGTATCAAGATCAAGAAACTGGAAATAAGCTAGAAATTAGCGCGAAGTCAAAGTAAAGCGGCTGGGGAATGATGTCCAACGTCGTTTCTTTCCACGATTGCGGCTACGTAGAAAGGAGGATCCACCGAGAGAGTTGGAAAGCAGGCGTTGGATAGAATCCTAAGGTGCAGAATATACAATTACATGACGCGTCGATCGAGTTTCAATCTTATGATGGTTGTTTCCTCGAAGGTACTCATCTAGAGTAGTTACCCCATTGGAGCCAACGGCGGATGTGCTTGAAATTTGTGAAGGGTCATCTGTCACTTGTGCCTCCAATGGTGACGACCCAATGGTGTTCACGCTATCGAAACGTTTGCTTCTAGATCAAATTCATAATATTACCAACATCAATAATAATAATAATAATAATAATAATAATAATAATAATAACAACAGTAATTATTAGATTTTGTGGCTCATTTTTCTAAAAATTTGGGCTATTATATGAAAACATGATTTAATATTTAATTATGTTAACACTCACCCTCACGCTTAGTCTAGTTTTTTTTACTAACATGAGTGTGGACATATTTAATTCAAGAAGTAAATGGAGCCTGAAAAAATTTGAACTTAGGACTTCTACCTCTGACACTATATTAGATTTTGTGGGATCACAATCAATTATTCAAAAAGCTTAAACTATTAGATAAATGCGTAGTTTAATGTTTAATTACGCTAACAACAATAATGACTTAATCTTTTAAAAAAACTAAACTTTAAATTCAATCCTAATTTTGTTTTAAACTTTTCTTTATTTAAAAAAATCACAGACTTTCATTATAGCCTCAATTTGCTCTACATCCAAAAATCGTCAGTGGTTATTTCAAACTTACCATTCATTATCACAATCAACGACTTCACTGACACCATCGTATGAAACAACAACACCATCCTCTTGATGTTAATAATTTTAAAGAAATTGGTTGCAGAGTTTGGACATGGAGAAGATTAGGGATTAGATTGAAAGTTATTTTTTTTTTAGTTGAAAAAAATTGAGGTAGAATTGAGGTTGGACCTATTTGAAGGGGTTTTAAAGGAAATTAAGGCTTATAATAATTATCAGGGAAAATTCTAAATAAAGGCTTGAGGTTGAGTTGTTTTCTCAAAAAAGGATCTAAATTGAATATTGTATCAAATAATGGTATAGAGTGACCAAATTAATCTCAAGACTAACCAAATCTTAATATGCCAAGGAGCATTTTTATCCAAAAGCCTTTTTTTTTCTTTCTCTTTTTGGTCCCTTTTATTCTATTTTCTTCTTCCTTCCGCAACCTCACCGCACAAGAAGATCCCATTTCTCTTCCCTTCTTTCCTTTGTTTTTCCTCTCTTTTATCTTAAATAAATCGATTTTCCTCCTTAATATTTAATCAAGTACTCTCCCTCACAATCAGTCTTGTCTTTTTGTTTAGTATTAAGCATGTAAATATGTAATTGGTGAGGCAAATAAGGGTCTGAACACTCCTTCTCACGCATAGTCTAGTCTTTTTACTTAGAATTAAGTGTTTAAAATATATAATTGGGGAGACTAATAGAGGCTTGGGAAGATTCAAACTCAAGATCTCATGCTTTGATACCATGTGAGATTTTGGTGGGCTTACTACAAACTATTATCAAAATTTAAGCGGTTAGATTAAGACGTGATAATATTTAATTATTCTAACATTCTTCTCCATCCCACAATTAGGAATTATCCACGAGTGGGATCGATGCATTAGCTGGCTTTCCTCTTCAAAATTGTCGTTTGGAGGATATTTGAGGCAGACTCTATTGATTGAGGCTCAAAAATGACCGCCCCGCCGTTGATGCTAAAGCCACTGATCACCATTGTCTCAACAACGTCTAGAGCTTCGTTGAGGCAGACGAGACAAAGAGCGAGGAATTTAGCACGTCAAAGGCGTTTTTGTGGTGGAAGTCGCGGTCGAGGTTGGAGAGGGCGCAGAGGATGTGATCCCGGGCTAAGAGGGAGGTCTTGAAGGAGAAGAAAGAAAAAGAAAATGAAAGAAGAGAAAACATAATTTAAGAGTGAGGAAAAAAAAAAGTGAAAGAGAAAGAAAAAAAGGCTTTTGACAAAAATGACCTTGGCTATACGTATAATTAAGTGATCCATGAACTTAGGCCCTCATTTAAGGTTAATTTATTACTTTGATTCTTTTTGAAATTACGTTTGCACTGAGTCATCTATTAAGAAAACCACTTCACTGCTTCAAGCGTTCTTTGAAATTTTCCCTAATCATTAATGAAACTTCTAAGTCGTTGATCACCAGTGAGAGACGGCGGTGTCTCCTGCTTCACTAAAATAGAGACACTACTCCCCTCGCCATGGTTAAGTCAATGAATCGACCCTTCAAGTTCAGTATTTGAATTCCCATTTGTTTTGCTAGCGAATCACCATCAATCTCTTCTCCAAATTTTCTTGTATTCATTTCTCCGTCCTTTGTTTTTTTGAATTTTCTCCTTACATGTATATTGTTGGAAAATATGACTTCAAATCAATAGAGCAATCAAGTCGAACTTTGAAACGTGATATCAATTTTTTAAAAGATTTATTTGCCCTACAAAATTGCTAATGGTCATAAGAAAATATCATCCAAGATACAACAAAGTCTCAAAATGAGAATACTAGATAACAATTCTATTATTACTCAAGAGTCTCTCTAGGAAACAATTGAAAAGATGACTGTAGTTTTGGAAAGAAAACTCGAAAAAAAAAATAATCTTAAAAAATCGTCCCTCTGGAAAACTGACATGTGTATATAAATCGTTATGAAAGAATATAAGCAACTCTTCGTGAAAAATTACAAAGTGAATGAATGTATCATTTCGAAAAAAAGTTCCCTAGATGAACAAAGGTGTCCATTCGAAAGAAGTTGAAAAATGAACAAATGCAACCCTTCGGGAAATATTGCAAACTGAACAAATATTATTTTCAAAAGTTATCTTGAAAAGACGCAAATAAAAAATTTGGAATAATAAATAATAATAAATTATTCTTTTTTTTTTTAATAGATAAAATTTCGAATTTTCATAAATGCCGAAAATTCTCAATAAACAAAAAAATCTTTAAACTAATTAAAGTTAGTAAGATAACCATATGGAATAATAATAAAATAATAATAATAAACAAATGGGTTAGTACTAATTAAACCGTGGAAGTGGTACTTACTGTGCTTAATCCTCATGCTGATCGTTTCTCCTGGCGGTCGATGATATCTCTCTAGTTGGCTAGTTTTCTTGAGGTCGTTTGATGACAGCATTGAGGCATTCTCTGTGAAGAAAGGTCAACTGGAATCTGGGTTGGTGTTTTACGGGTCAATTTAACTGCGGCTTTCAAGGATCAGCGAAATGATTATTATTTTTATGTTCGTGATTGGAACTGGTGTTTCTTTCCTTTTCCTGTGGGGGGGGGGGGGGGGGGGAGTTTCCATGGATACGAAATGGATGGCTTTTTGTATCACATATCAACTGCCGTTTAGATTCCTTCATGCATATTGCTTGGCACCTTTGTATTATTTCTATTGTTTAATTGGGGGAGTATGAGTTGCTATTTTCGTTTTCCATGGATATGATATGGATGGCTTTTTGTATCACATTTCAACTGCTGTTTAGATTCCTTCATGCATATTGCTTGACACCTTTGTATTATTTCTATTGTTTAATTTGATAATAATTACCAGATGCCAACATCTTCCACATCTCCTGTCTTTGTTAGTGATAGGATTCTTCAGAACTTGAGCAAACAAGGCTTGTTATTCCGAGCGTCAAGCATCACTATTGGATAGCTGTGATCTGGTCTCCTATTCTTCTTATTTGAAGGCATAGAAAGCGCCCTTTAAATGGACTTAGATATGAGTGTGAGAAAGTCCCTTAATATGAATAGAGCAGAAAGTGAGCAAACATATCCTATTCGGTTCCTTCATGGTAATGGAGACGAATTGGCATCTAGATATGGTTGTGAACTTGCGAGAAGGTCCCTTAATAAAGACTGGTGCATATTAGTGCAAAGCCTGGTTATAGATTCCCAAATGTCCTCGGTTTAAGGTTGTTTGACATGGGCCTCAGTTGAACTAGTCATTGCAATTTCAATTGGCCTATGGTATAGTTGTTTTCACTCCTGCACAAACTGAGGAATTCCATGATTATGAGGAGAATCTGTGTTGCATGGTTCTTACTGCGAAGTTTTCTAAATTGGACATTTTTTATGTGGATGGTCTGGCCATCCCTTCATTTTCTAATAAGAGTACACTGTTATTTGCTGAAATTCAAGCATAGGTATTTGCTGCCTTATCACGAATATCTAGTAATTGGATCAGTTTGTGCCAGAAACTTTCTTGTCGTTTATCAGTGTACAGTTTTAAACATGCTTTATTGTGTTTGAAGCTATGAAACGACCTCTTCTATTTTCACTTGAGATATACATTGACACAATTCACTTGTGAGTGTCAGTAATCAACAATCTCCCTTTTGAATTCAAGTTCAAGCTCATTAATATATCTAATTAAACTCATATCCATTCAAAGGCTTAAACCAATGAGTTATGAACCAATTAGGATATATTAACTACTTCACATCACACCAATTGTCCAATATTGAATTTATTCTAGCACACTTCACTCATGCATTTTAACACAGATAATCACTCTCTCTCTCTCTCTCTCTCTCTCTCTCTCTCTCTCTCTCTCTCTCTCTCTCTCACAATTTCAACTAGTAAAAACTTAAATTTTAACTAGTAAGAACTTGGTTGATACAAACCAAAAGCAGGAAAGCTAATTCAAGTTGTGAACCTCACATTGGAATCCTCTAATTTGTACAATCTTCATATTATGATGATTAATCACAACTTTCCATGTAAACTTAATCATAGGAGCTTAATCTATGTTATTTTTTTCGCAGTTCAACTAGATGAAACCCATGCATTGGGTTGAATTGATACGTTGGAAAGATAATCAAAGGCCCCTTAACCCTTCCCCCTCTTACTAAGGCCCGTCTCACGAAAAACTTTGAAAAGTTGATTGATTGTAATGCAAAGAAATGACTAGCTTGTGGTCTTTATTGTCTTAACCAAATTATAATCATTACAAGACATATGGATTGTGTGTATTGACAAAGCTGCACATAAAATGCATTTCTCAATAATAAATTTCTTGCTAATAAATTTCATTGGACTTGGAAGATTTCTTGGAAAAGAAATTGGGAAAGGAAGTTTACAAACAAAAATGAATAAGAAACAAAAATAGCAATTGAATCTGGTGATGAATCTTATGGCACGAATGATAAAATTTTTGGCTAAAAGTTGATTTTTTGAAGAGAAATAAAATTTTCTATTTATACTTTTTGATGAGTTTGTGAGCAAAAATTCGTATTTGATAACAATGCAAAATTTATGTTTCCGAAATAGAATTGTATTTGATAACAATATAAAATTTCTCCTTCTTGGGGGACGGCAGATGGGAGCAACTGCAGCATCGGCCAACGATTGGTGGTGGGGGCGGCGACTGACCATCGATGGCAGGCGGTCGGCGGGCAGCAGGCGATGGGTGAGTGGTTGACTAGTAGAGAGGATAACCGATGAGAAGATTTTTTATTTCTTAATTCTGTTCTAGAATTAGAGAAGTAAAAAAATTTTATATCTCATTTCTATTCTAAACCTATTTATGGAGTAAAAATCTATTCCAGAAATAGATAAATAAAATAATTTTACCAAACATATTTTTATTTCAGAAATAAGTTTGGAATAGAAAAATTATTTCTATAACAGAAATTTTGGTTTGTTATGCACTTCTAATAATCCTGAGTTAGATCTAGATGAAATTCTTCAAATCAAGTCATTGCCCACTTTGAGCCCAAGCCCAAAGAACAGCCCCTCCCCTCGACAATTACTCGAGAGATGGGAGGCATTTTGGTCATTTTGGGGTAAGTCACTCTTGCTGCAGAGGATCCATACCCTTTTAACTCTATGCATCCATTATTAGTTCAAGAATCGGTTGCTACTATTCTTGTATTATATGAAAACTTGTGTACTGCAATCCGTAGTTTCATATACATATATGATTTATTAAGTATAAGGAACCAACGATTCATCATTCACAAAATAACTAACATAATTTATTTATTTTCACGTGCAGTACATTAAATTATTAGAATGAACGCTAAAAATGTGGTGTTTCACTTAGATGACAAGATAGTTTGCTTCTCACATCTTGTGGTCGTCGCGAAAACTGATGGCTTGGACACCATCTAATTACTTAAACCAACAAGAAAAAGGAAACTATTATTCTGAACTTCAGCATCTATATATAACTGAAGAAACTGAGAATGCAATAGCTGCTGCCATCGAGCAACGTCATGCCACCACCGTCAGATTTAGCAGTAAATATCAAGCCGTTGCATGTCACAGATACATCAAACACAGGAACCCAACATACGCCTAAGCCGAGCCTCCAACCTGAGCTCAAAACTACGTCAACCCTCGCTTCACCGCGCTCCAAACACGACACAAGACTCTTAATAGAGAACTCGTTCGCCATGGGCAAGTCGGAGTGAAAATAAGCTTTAACATTTGTGTGCCTCACGGCTTTCTGGATGAAAGAACTGATCTTGGTGTGAGCCAAAGGAGCAGGGTCCAGGACAATGATGGCTTTCATGTGGGAGTACTTGAGTGGGATAAGCTTGCTCGGGTTCTCAATGGAGAAGACGAGGGTCCATTCGGCATTGACCCAAGAATTGGAGAGGTTGAAGCCGGAGTTGGAGAGGTTGAAGACAGAGAGAGAATGTTGGAAATTAATCCAGAGAAAACAAACTGTTTGTTGTAATTAGAACATAAAAATTGGAGGTGAGGTATGGATATCCGTATCTCCTTAAGGCGATTAGTTTCTGCCAATGGTGCTCCGCAGATTCACGTATTATGTCTCCCAAGATACAACACCTTGAACTTGTTTGGATTAGCACTATGCAAACATGACTCAATCGAACCGTTCAATTGAACCAGCACACCCAGAAAAAATCAGAAGAGTAGAAAAGTATATCAAAGCTTTTTTGGAATTGAGTCAAAAAAACAAAAACCGTTATGAAGCTTGCTCCTATCTATTTATAGAGTTTTTTAGTTCATGTACAGAAGATATATATGAATTAAAAAGATGTATGTATCCACAAAATTCATAAATCAAGAGATACGTGAATCCAAGAGATTCATGAATCCAGAGACACACGAATTCAAGAGATTCATGAACTCAATAAATACATGAACTAAAAGATACATGAATTTAGGAAATTCATGAATTCAATAGATACGTGAACTAGAAAAGTTTAGGAAATTCATGAATTCAAGAGATACGTAAACAAAAAAGACATATCTTAATTTATTGATTTTCGTTGATCCATTAACCATAATTATAACAATCCCCCACATTAATGGATCAACAAAACATTTTTGACTCGAAGGAATCTGAGCATACATATTGAAATACACCACATCATAATAGGTAGCTTTTGCTTTGAACCTTCTTTAGTGAAAGCCTATCGGACTTATTTAACTAGTCAATGGACTAAGCTTTGAATTGCCAGTTGTTTGTGTAAGTCCAGACAATAAACCTCACACAAAGTATTTCCAATTCAAGATAAATTCTCGGTTTTGTTCATTCTTTCGGCCCTGAACCTCTCGGGATTCACGCGTGCTTTAGAAAATCTAGTCTTTAAAGATTTTCATAGAGTCGGCTAGCTCCATGCATATAGGTGCATTCTTATTAAAGATATCCTACCATATCTTACTTGAATGTTACATTCCAAGTTATAGGAATCATTAAACGCATAGCGTACCCTTAATAACGCTGTAGGAAAGCACTCCTGCTTCATAGGAATGGGAGATAATGCTTACACTAAAGTTTCCAGAATTTGCGTTGTCCTATTGAACCTAAACCATGGTATCTCCAATCGCATAGGTTAGGTTTCAACCTAGAATCTCTTTATTGGGTAAAGGCTCTTAAACCTATTCCCCTCGACGCGCAGTTTATCTGCTCTTTTGACAAACCTTTTGTTAGCGGATCTGCAATATTTTCCTTTAACTTTACAAAGTCTAAAGAAATTATTCTATTTGAGAGCAACTGCCTTACAGTATTATGTCTACGACGAATATGTCTAGACTTACCATTATAAATCACATTATGCGCCCTTGCAATTGCCGCTTGATTATCACAAAGAATGCAAATTGCAGGCATAGGTTTTGGCCACACTAGAACATCTTTTAAAAAATGTCGAAGCCATTATGCTTCTTCAGCAGTTTTATCTAAAGCAACGAACTCTGATTCCATCGTAGAGCACATTATTAGAGTTTGTTTAGAGGATTTCCATGACACTACGGCACCTCCTAGCATGAACACATATCCGCTAGTCGATTTTGATTCATCAAAATCTGAAATCCAGTTGGCATCATAATAACCTTCCAAAACAGCTGGATATCTGCCATAGTGTAGTCCTTTTCAGATATCTTAATACTCTCATCAGAGCATTCCAATGCTCATGACCTGGGTTACTAGTATATCTACTCAGTTTGCTTACTGAGTACGCAATATCAGGTCTAGTGCAATTCATGATATACATGATGTTGCTGATTACTATAGAGTATTCCAGCTATCTAACACTATTTCTAGTGTTCTTTCTTAAAGTTAAGTATGGAAGAAAATGATTGTTTGCATCTTTAATGTCAAATCCTTTAAATCTCTCAAATACCTTTTCAATGTGATGAGATTGTGTTAAATCTAAGTCATCAGAATTCCTTAGAATTTTGATGCCGAGTATAACATCTGCTACACCTAAGTCTTTCATCTCAAAGTTCTTCTTGAGAATATTCTTGGTGATTCTGATGAACTCAGTGTTATCTCCAAGAATTAATAAGTCATTGACCTATAGACAAATAAGTACATATCCAACTCTTGTGGATTTAGTGTACACACTTTTGTCACACTCATTGATCTTATACCCATTTTGAATCATTACTCGGTCAAATTTCTCATGCCATTACTTAGGAGCTTGTTTAAGTTCATACAATGATTTGACAAGTCTACACATTTTGTGTTCTTGTCCTTTGACCTTGAACCCTTCAGGTTGTTCCATATAAATCTTCTCGTCAAGATCACCATTTAAGAATGCAGTTTTCACATCCATTTGATGTATCTACAAATTGTATAGCGAAGCTATAGCAATCAACATCCTTATTGATGTTATTCTTATGACAGGTGAATAAGTATCAAAGTGGTCAAGACCCTCTTTTTGTCTAAACCCTTTGGCTACAAGCCGAGCTTTGTACTTATCAATGGAACCATTAGCTTTTAGTTTTTTCTTAAATATCCATTTACATCCAATTGGTTTATTTCCAAGTGGAAGATCAACCAATTCCCAAGTATGGTTACTTAGGATAGAATGGATTTCATTGTCAACAACTTCTTTCCAGAAAGGAGCATCTGGAGATGACATTGCCTCTTTAAATGTTTGGGGCTCACATTCTAACATGTATGTTAGAAAATCAGGTCCAAAGATTTTTCAATTCAAGATCTTTTACTCCTTTGAAGTTCGGCTTCTTTGGTCACAACTTCATCATTCTTAGATTCTGATTCTCTAAGCCTTTTATGAGAAAGTTCTCCTTAATTTCTTTTTGCAGGATATATATCATCAAAAAATTCAGCATCCCTTGATTTTAGGATTGTATTGACGTGGATTTCAGCATTTTTAGATTTGTGAACCAAAAATCTATATGCGCTACTATTTTGAGCATAACCGATGGATATGCAATCCATCGTTTTAAGTCCCAACCGAGTTTTTTTAAGAGGAGGAATTGCCACCTTTGCCAAGCACCCTCACACTTTTAGAAAATTGTAGGATGGCAACTTTCCATTCCATAACTCATATGGAGTTTTACCTGTTTTTTTGTGGGGTATTTTATTAAGAATATAATTTGCAGTTAAAACTGCCTCCCCCCACAAGTTCTGAGGTAAACCTGAACTCAAAAGTATGGCGTTAACCATCTCCTTTAGTGTCCTGTTCAATCGTTTAGTAACTCCATTTTATTGTGGAGTATAAAGTGCGGTCGTTTGGAGAATTATTCCAAAACTAGCACAAAACTCTTTAAAATTGATTGAACTGTATTCTCCTCCTTTATAAGACCTAAGCACTTTGATTCGTTTATCAAGTTGGTTTTCAACTTCATTTTTATACTTGACAAATATGCTCATAGTCTTATCATTGCTAGTTAGTAAATAAACATAGCAAAATCTAGTACAATCATCCACAAATGTGATGAAGTATTTCTTTCCACCTCTACTTTCTACAAACTTTAAATCACATAGATCACTATGAATTAATTGTAGATGTTCACTTGTTTTTTCAACGGATTTGAAAGGTTTCTTAGCAAACTTGGCCTCAACACGAGTCTTACACTTGTAATGGGCATCCAACTCAAATCTTGGAATTAACCTCAAGTTTGCTATTCTCTTCATTGTATCATAATTTACATGTCTTAATTTACCATGCCATAGATAAGGAGACACAATAGAGTAAACTGAAGACTTTTCTTTATTAATAGTCTTTGGGTACACATAATTCGAGTTTGCATCAATGTTAGCCACATTGGCTTTAAACAGGTCATTACACAAGTACCATTTCCCCCACATACATCCCTCATTTCGAAAGTACAAATTTGTCAGATTTAAATACAACTTTGAAACCATTCTTGACAAGTATGGGGCCAGAAATTAGGTTTTTCCGAATCTCTGGTACATGCAGCACATTTAGCAGGGCGACCTCCTTGCTAGATGTAAACTTCAGGATCACCTTTCCTCTTCCAGTAATCTTTGCTGATGTAGAGTTAGCCATATAAAGCTTTTCATCTTCTTCAGCCTTCTCATAAGATGAGAACATGTGTTTATCTGCACAGATGTGATTTGTGGCACCTGTATCTAGCCATCAACCTTTAGTGTTCGACACCAAAGATGCTTCGGACATTACCATAGCAGACAGTCTCTCAATATTGTCATGTTTTGTCAAATTTAATTGTTGGGTTGCACCATCGTTCTTGCCTTTTTTTTGGGCGCTTCTTGCGATCCTTAGCACAATGGCCAGGCTTGTTGCATATAAAACATGTCCCTTGGAATTTCTGGAACTGTTCCTTCTGCTTACTTTTTCCTTGAAAAGACATCTTCCTTTTTTTATCTTGCTTGAATTGGAAGATTCCACAACGTTGGCCTTTGGCTTAGAAGAAGGGTTCGCACTCCTTCTATTGTCCTCCTCAATTCTGAGGCGCATAATGAGATCTTCAAGGCTCATCTCCTTCCGTTTGTGCTTCAAATAATTTTTGAAGTCTGACCAGCCCAGAAATAGTTTCTCAATCATGGCTGCCACTTGGAACGATTCACTAAGTATCATTCCCTCGGTAGGGATGTCACTTAGAATTAATTGCAATTCTTGAACCTGACTCATGATAGATTTAGATACCACCATCTTGTAGTCCAAGAATTTGGCAACCACAAATCTCTTGGTGCTAGTGTCCTCAGTCTTGTATTTCCTTTCTAAAGACTCCCATAACTGTTTAGCAGATTCAATATTACAATAAACAATATATAGAGAATTCACTAAACAGTTAAGAATATACTTTCGGCATAAGAAGCCACCATGCTTCCAAGCCTCCAATGCACCAAGCGTCATGACATCGTGCTCATTTGGACTAATTACCGGGCACACCTCCGATAAATATTTCGTCAGATTTAGCATGGTTAAATAGAAGAACATCTTTTGCTGCCACTATTTAAAGCCCACTTCAGTGAATTTCTTCGGTTTCTCATTAGTTGTAATTGAAGGTGTTGCCATCACAGTAGGCAAGGTTCGTTGAACTATCCCTCCAGAAATGGAGCTAAAAGCCATTTTGGCTTGTACTATTCGAAAAACAGTCCCGGACATACCATTCGTATGACTTGTACCCGCACCACCAAAATTGGTGTTGGCCCAAGGGCCCGTAGCATTGGCTACTACAAATTCAGACCCTGAAGATTGAACATATTTCATAACAACGGTCGAATCAACCATAGGAACGTTTCCTAAAACATTCTGGACATTGAAGGGCACTTGATTGTTTTTAGCCATCTCAATAATCTGACAAGAACAACAAACGAAAAGTGAAATAATCGCCTTAAGATTGTTGGAAATTAATTTTAAGGTGATTAGTTCCTGCCAATGGTGTTCCGTAGATTCACGAACTATGCCTCCCGAGATACAACACATCAAACATGTTTGGATTAACACTATGCAAACATGACTCAGTCAAATCGTTCAATTAAACCAGCACACCTAGAAAAATCAGAAGAGTATAAAAGTATATCAAAGCTTTTTTGGAATCGAGTTAAAAAACAAAAACCGTTATGAAGCTCTATGCTCCTATCTATTTATAGAGCTTTTTAGTTCATGTATATAAGAGATACATGAATTAAATAGATGCATGTATCCACGAAATTCATGAATCAAGAGATACGTGGATTCAAAATCAAGAGATACGTGGATTCAAAAGATTCATGAATCCAGAGACACGCGAATTCAAGAGATTCGTAAACTCAATAAATACATGAACTAAAAGATACATGAATTTAGGAAATTCATGAATTCAAGAGATACGTAAACAGAAAAAATGTATTTTAATTTATTGACTTTCGTTGATCCATTAATCATAATTATAATAGAGAAGAGGCCGGGTCAAGGGTGAAAGTGGGGGACATGGTGGTAGGGATGGCTGGGAAGATGATGATGGGAAAGCAAAGAGACAGTACCGCAGTCACGAGGCACGGTTGGATCGCCTTGCGACACCAATGAGAAGGGTGATGGTAGGTCTCTTTCTCGATCCCGAGAATGGAGGACATGGCTCGCTATACGGCAGGCTTCGTACTCCTACTACGACAATAAAATATTAGGTACCCTAAGAGTGCCATGCAATTTTTGCTCTGAACCATTCAAAGCATGACACCTATCCGTCTCTCTTCCACATCGTCCCACTCTCTCAGTCCCTGGCCCACTACTCTGCCGCTCTCTCTCCTCTCTCCTCTGCTCTCCTCTGCAACCGTCTCTCCTCTCTCCTCTGCTATCCTCTGCAGACCGTCTCTCTCCTCTCTCTCCTCTCGTCTCTCGCTTCCATCGCCCCCACAAAGCGAAACGCGACACCGAAGAACCGATCCTCCTCTTCCTCTGCTTTCACACTCTTTCTCTCTCTGTGTGATCTTTCTCCTTTTTTTTTTTTTTTTTTTTTTTTTGGTTCTGATTCCTTTTGGGCCGTCGTCGAAGCCGTCCAAGAAGACATCCTCGGAAACGCGAGATGTCGGCACCGACCGAGCCCCCTCCGCCACCACCGCCCCGCCAACTCCACCGCCCCTTCTCTCTCCTCCTACTCCTTCGCGCCACCCCCCACCACCCCTCCTCCTACTGCGCCTCCGCCTCCTCCGCCAGTGGCCACCTCGCCTGCTCAGCCGCTTGCCTCGGCCCCGCCCCCGCCCTTGCTCTCTCCTCCCTCTTTGCCGCCGACTACGACCCCTTCTCCGCCTTCGCCCAAGACGCCGACCCCGCCGACCCCCGCTCCCACCCCGCCGCCGAGCGCACCGGAGTCGGGGGCAATGGAGGCAACCGGTGGAGATGGAAGGCCGTCGGCGTCGCGTTTCGCTGGGTGGGGGGCGATGGAAGTGAGAGACAGAGAGGAGAGAGAGAGAGACAGTCTGCAGAGGATAGCAGAGGAGAGAGGAGAGAGACGGTCGCAGAGAGAGAGGAGAGAGAGGAGAGAGACGGTCGCAGAGGAGAGAGGAGAGAGAGCGTCAGAGCGGTGGGCCAGGGACTGAGAGTGGTATGACGTGGAAGAGAGACGGACATGTGTCATGCTCTTAATGGTTCAGAGCAAAAATTGCGTGGCACTTTTAGGGTACCTAATATTTTCTCCTACTACGACAGGTGGAGTTGGGGTTCCTAAACCTGAGAGCAGCTCTCTCTAGGTTTCTAGTCTGGTCTTCGACAGTGGGGGAAGAAGCGTCTTGTATAAATCCTTAGGCCTTCAATTGGTGGGTCCCATCAACGTCGTGCAATATATGGGTTGCAATTGCACCGTTTCAGGATTAATATAGTCGAAAGAAACTAAATCAACGAAATGGACTGTGGGGGAGTTCTTTTCTCGAAGGAGACCCAACGAAGGTTGTTTGAGAACTAAAAGTCGTCTCCCATGGTGATGACCGAGAATTTTTACTTCTTTGTGTAATTGAAGCCGATGCTCGCTCGGCGCGCGTTCACACATCATCGAAATGTTTTGGGCCACAAAGCCCACACTTATTTCTAACTCGTCCTAGTCAAGTAAATTATAAGAAAAATGACATGAATGATCATTAAACTGTGGCTCAATGTATAATATAATATCTAAATTTTTATTTTGTTCAATGTGATCCATAAATTGTAATCTAATGTGCAATATGATCCCTAAACTTTTAAATTATTTAATATAATTCCTAAACTTTTGGTACATGTTCAATTAGTTCATAAATTATATGAAAATATTAAGTGTTATTCCTAAACTTGAATTCATGATCACATTGAATAAATTAAAAGTTTAGAGACCATTTATATCATTATCTCAAAATTATAAGAATAATAAATAGCAGGTTGTGCTATTTTCACCAAATTCATTGAATTTCCACTAACAAGATAAAATTATCCCGAATCATTCTATTGCTATTTAAGGTTGTGACCCTGAATTTATTTACTTTCCTTTTTTATATAGTTTTCCCAAGATTTTACTTCTCTATAAATTAATTTTATCGAAAAGAGAAATTTCTAAGAAATCTAATTCCTTTCTAGATTGTCGAGCACATTCACGGATTTATTATCTAGTAAAAGTTAGAAAAAAATTCACTATAGACACTTTTCTGACATAGTCACTTGTTTATGAAGTTTCATTTTTGTTGTGCATATCACCATCAAACCCTTTTTTTTATCAATCGTCTTTTATACACATATACATATAATCGAGAAAACCCCTCTTTAAAGATTATCTAAAGTAAAATGAAAATTACATTTTCTAACATGAAACTTTAAAAGATGAAATTTAATCAAATAAAAAAAGCATAAAATAAGAGTTCTTTTTAATGCCAATGAAATCTCATCATTTTGGATTGACAAAGATTAATATCATCCGTGAAATGTTTACGAAAAAAAACCGAGATAAGAAAATGTTTTATGATGATATACATAACTAAAGTAAAAGTTTATAGACATACAATCATGACAAAAAATTGTCTATGCTAAAAAATTTCTAGATTCTACTTGACATACATATATGAATATAAATTTTATAAAAAAAAATTAGATTTCTCAGGAATTTCTCTTTTCAAAAGAACTTATTTTTACAGGAGTAAAATTTCAAAGAAAAGGAGAAGAAAACGTAGTTCCTTTAATATATGTGAGATTTCCACATAAAAAAAATAAAAATGAGAAATGTTTAATTATGATAAATAAATTTTAAATAGAAACACAAAAATTAACGAAGAAAAAAAGTAAACAAATGGAGTCGCCACTTTAAAATTGTGATTAAAGGATAAATTGTCTTTTTAGCTAAAATGGGGGCTTTCTAGTCGTATCGTAAATGGAAATAGCTCCGCCTTAATAATAACAATGAGAATAATAATAAATAATAATAAATCTTCTAACTCCTTCCAGTTCGAGGACTGCGCTCTCTCCTTCTTCATCAGCGGAGAAGCCACTTCCCTCGCCATGGTAAAGTCGATGAATCGGCCCTTCAATTCCATTCTCTTCAATTCCCACTTGAATCACTGTCATCCCCTCTTCCCAATTTCCCGGATTCATTTCTCCGTCCTTCGTTTCGTGACGTTTCTTCTTGTGTTTATACAATGCAGGCTCCGAAAGGGATTGCCAGTCCAGTGCCGATCTCGTGGTACCCGACGCTGTCTGTGTTGATGCTCGCCATCGGACTCGTCATCACGGCTTCTTTCTTCATGTAAGCTCCCATCTGATCCCCGAGCGCTTTCCCAGGAAAAGGGTTCTCTCTGTTTTTTTTATTTTTTTTATTTTTTTATGAGTCGAGTGTTTTCTTGAGTTGATGATGTTAATGATCAGATGATTGCATATTGTGCTGATGGAAGGCGACGAGGGTTTTTCATATGACCCTTTTTGGAGGAGTAATTTTGATGCTCTAATTTGGGACGTAGAATTCTAGGAAGAGGGGCTTCTTCATATGTGCATGTGAGCTACTATGTACTTGCACATATGAGGAAGTGGCACTTATTGTGCTTAGTCCTCGAGCTGATCGTTTCTCCGGGCAAGGGTCGATGATATTGCCCTCGTCGACTATTCTTCTCGATGCTGTTTGATGACAGCATTGCCATTTAGGCATTCTCTGTGAAGAAAGGTCAACTGGAATCTGGGTCGGTCTTCTACGGGTCAATTAACTGCAGCTTTTGAGGATCAGTCAAATGATTACTAGTTTTGAGTTTGCAAAACATATTTATATTAATTCTGTTGTTTAATTTGATAATAGTTACCTGATGCCTTCATCTTCCACATCTCCTGTCTTTGTTAGCAATAGGATTCTTCAGAACTTGAGCAAACAAGGTTTGTTATTCCAAGCCTTGAGCATCACTATTGGGTAACTTTGGTGTGGTGTTATATTTCTTTTATTAGAAGGCATGGAAAGCCTTTTAAATGGTCATAGATATGAGTGCAGGGAAGTCCCTTAATATGGATTGAGCAGAAAGTGAGCAAACATATCCCATTCGGTTCCTTCATGGTAGTGGAGGCAAATGGTATCTAGATATAGTTGTGAAAGGTCCCTTTATAAGAGCTGGTGCATATTTGGTGCAAAGCCTGGTTTTAGATTCCTATATGTCCTCGGTTTAACAATTTTTTTTTTTTTTTTACGCATAGGCTTCAATTGATCTAGTCGTTGCAATTTTGATGGCATATGGTGTTGTTTTATTACCTCATGCATAAATCGAAGAATTCCATGATTATGATGAGGGTCTGTCCTGAATAGTTCTTACTGCGAAGTTGTTGCATTTTCTTTTTGGGTCTGGCTACCTCTTTGTTTTCCAACAGGAGTACACTGTAATTTGCTGAACTTCATGCCTAGGCATTGTATTGTTATTACAGGTTTCTAGTAATTGGATCGGTTTATGCTAGAAACTTTCATGTCATTAGTCAGTAGACAGTTGTGAACATGCTTTCTTGTGTTTGAAGCTATGAAGCAACCTCTTCTAGGCGAAATCGTAGCCTCACTAAGGAGCTTTTTACAGGAGCTGTGGCATCCGTCTTCCTGGTATGTCACTTCATCTATTGTCTTAATAAATATGTTGCTTTTTCCAAATTGCATAAAATTTCTCATATTGGATCCTCAATTACAGTCATAAGCTTCAGCTAATAACTCTAGATAGCCATTGCATGATCCTCTTCTGTGATCCTTGTGTCAGTGAATTCTCTTATTATACTCAAGTGAGCCATCTTTTTTTTCCCCCTTTTAATTGGATTGGATGGTTAGGTCATTTGATTGCAAAACACAAAGACTGTCTAGTATGATAATCAGAGTAGAACATTGGAACTATTAGTGTCCAAATTCACATGAATTTATTGCTGATAGCATGTTTTTGCAATGGTGCAGGGTTTTGGGTCATTGTTCTTACTCCTCTCTTGTGGCATTTACGTCTAATACTACGCTCTGTAGCTTTTGCACAACTTGCCCTCTGTGCTAGATAGGCGATTTTCCCACAGCGGACATAGCATGATCTCATGGTTTGAAATGAGGAAGTTGCCATAGGAGAGGGAGGGCATACTTATGAATAATATCACTATATACTGGATGGCTGTTATCTTTGTTGTTTAAATGTACTTGGGTAAATTGCTTGGTCCTGTTAATATTTGGTGTGCAGCCTTCTTTACTTTTTAATCTGATATGAAAGTTCGCACGAAGTTTGTGATGATCTGATACCCTTAGCAGATGGTTTATTTGATTTTTCTGTTGTGGACATGAACTGGGACATGATCTGGTATATAGAATGTAGAAGATGAGTAGTTGGTAGGATCCAAGTTAGCTGTGTTTGAGAAGCCTCTCACGTCTTTACTGTGCTCCAGTTCTTGAAAAACATCACTCATTTGCTTGCTGTAACATATGCTAAATCTCATCCTCAACGCACGGTGGGCTTGTTTGCGCACGTAGTCACGGGATCAAAATGCCCATGAATCAGGATCACTTGCTGGTCTCCATGACGAACCGAGCACAAATGCAGCACACAGATCGAAAGCTCGACTATCCGGCCGAGATCTTGAACTCGTTTCGTATTTTTTCGTTCCCTCTGGAACATCTTGAAAGGTGGAATTTAGTTATAAGAAGAAATTAAAACGTGGAAATAATTTTTGTTTTTTAAAAAGGATCAACATACTTAGCTAAGAAAAAGGGGAGGAAGAAAAATTAGAACACAAGCTTTTGGGCCGTTATCGGCCCAATTTGGCTTAAGCTAAGAACAACTCCAATACATGCATGAATGCCATCGAATAAAGGACCAAATATTTTTAAATTTTTTTAATCTTGACTATTAAGATTTTTGTTAATAGGAACTAAAACAGGAAGACTAATTGAAACTATGAACCTCCCGTTTGAATCCTACAGTTTGTACAATCTTCATTTTATGATGATCAATCATATTATAGTAGCTTAATCTATATTTCTTTCACACTTCAACTATAGGAAACTTGTGCATTCTGCTAAGTTAATAAAAGTGATAGATAATCAAAACCAAGATTTAAGAAAAGCATTTTAAAATTTTATATATTACATTGTAACAAAATTATTAATCTAAATGATCTTAACACGATATGTGGATTGAATTTATTGGCAAAGTTACACATAGAATGCATTTTTCAATAATAACCTTTTTGCTAATAATCTTCACTGGACATAGGAAGATGTTTGGGAAAAAAAATTGAAAAAGGAAGTGTGAAAAAAAAAAAGAATAAGAAAGAGAAATAGCTATCAAAGTCAATTTTGAGTATTTGGGTTGGACTTAAGATACAATTGCAATACTATTGTGATTTAACATTCTTAAAGAAATAAAACAAATACTAATTTAAGAACAAGGTTGACTTGAGTTCACAATCGATGTAGTAATGATAAATTTCTTATGCCATTTTTATATATAGATAACTTTATGGTTCTGGATATAATTAAAAATATATATTTTAGCAAAAAAGTAGACTGAAGAACTTATGACATCATACCAAATTGTAGCTTCTTCAAATGAGCAAGGAAGGAAGGAAATCTCCATCGTTAGCCATAACCTACAAAACTTTGAATACCAGATAATAAAAACTATACATTAGGAAACACAATAGAGAAGCTGCTGAAAATTTTACCATTAATTAGATTAATTTAGGAGACATTCGTAAAAATTAGACAAGAAACGAAAATTGAGCTATGCAATTTAATAGAACCAAGGTGCTCCACAAAATTGCTGATTTTATATAATTTGTATGGAAACTCTGTTCTGTTTATTCTCAGATGATTAAGAGATGGCTCGATACATCAGCTTTGTACGGATTTTATAGACGCCGACATCATTTCCTCAAAAAAGGACAGGATTTAAAAATCATTTCCTCTCTATTTTTGGATTTTCTTCTTCTTCTTTTTTTCATACCCAAAGGTAGGTGAGAAACTGAGGGTGTAATTTAATTGGGGCCTTGGACGTTCGATACATCGATTGACACCTGGGCACATCGGGGTTTTTGGTCACGTAACGTTTCTCCGTCTGGAATTTGTCCATTTAATATCTTTTTTAACTTTTTCCCTAATCTTGTTTAAATTTCCTTTTCTTTTTATTTTTAAATTTACCCTCCTTAGCCAATCATATTCGATTGAGGCTGGGAATGATCCAGCAGTGATGTAGACAACACGATGGACCAATCGACCAAAGTTGGGCCCGCGGACATTATTGTGGGCCCATTAAATTTTGGTTGGGTCCATGGTCGGTTTTTTTTTGCAAAAGTCGGAAGTTAATGACGTTATCGCTTTCCATATCTAATCGAGCAGAAAATTTTGAGCCGTTCAAGGTTCGGGCAAACAAGGTATTGCTAGTCTTTTGAGGGTTAGTTGCAAATTGCCCCCACCGACGTTTCTTGGATTTTGGAATCCCATTGCACCGTGTCCCGTGGCTTCGGCTCCAACTAAATTTTGCTAGGAACTTCGACCAAATGATACACGTGATTAATTATTTTTGGTAAATTCATCGTACACATGTATGTATATATATATATATATGTATGTATGTATGTATGTATATATCGCATATGAGAGCATATGTCTAAGGTTCTCGCGAGAATTTGATTGGAGTCGACGTCAAATGGGCGTTGATTGTAGTTTTGAATTATATAGTAGGTCATATACCTTTTCTAATGAATATAAATTTTATATGATCAACTTGCCTTTCATAACTAGTCACTTTGCCACATATATAAGAAAAATTTGGCTGGAGTTAGTATCAAGAGGCACTAGTCTCAAGAGGCACATGGCCACTAATTTGAAAAACTCAGGGCAAATTGCAAAAATTGACATGTCAAGAACAGTCTTAAAAAAAAAAATTTTTTTTTTTTTTTTTTTGTGGGGGAGGAGGGGCGAGGGGTTGTAATTCTTCTTTCCGTTAACTTCGGTAGTAAGGATCTAGAACAATATCCAATCTAAATTTCTTATTTGACGGTTCATATCGTTGTCCAAAGTTTAGACAAGAAATGCTCCAATGAGCCCAACAAAACCTTGATGAAGGTTTTTGTTATTGGTAAATGTACAAGACTGAAAATAAAAAAGAAAAAAGAAGAAGACAAGGGGGAAAAGGGAGGGGGAGGGGGGAGGGAAAGAAGTTTGAGTGAGAAATTTAGCCACTCAATTTTGACTTCTTGACACTGGACATGCAACTTAGTAGTAAGGGAATTGGGTGGAGTGACAACTTTTAGTTTCAGGTGTAGGGTTCAATTCACACTCTACAAAACTGGTCAAAGAGAGAGAGAGAGAGGGAGGGAGACGGAGTAGGATAGATCAAAAAAAAAAAAAAAAAAAAAAAGGTTCTTTTTTATCCTCTCTACAATCTATAGTTGCACAATTGTTTTGACTCACCAAACTTTAAGCAAGTTTCTTAATTGTGTCGGCTCCCCCCTTTCATCTTGTAGTATCATATCAACCCTATAGTGTTGAAAGAGCACAATAGAATTATTCCATTACGTTCATTGAGGGAAATCATCAAGAGGAAGCACGAGCCTGTCAACACATCCAACTAGACCCACCTTCACAATTAAACTTTAACCAATACATTATGGGCCAAATATGATATATTAACTACTTCACACTGCATCAATTATCCAATATGGGACTTTTTCAAACATAACTCACACATGCATCTCAACAATCATCCCATCATGTGTGAACTAAGTGTTAGACCTACTCTCTCTTAATTCGGATATCTTTCTATACCAACATGTCTCAACTTGATTTCCAATACTTCATTCATCCCTGGTCTTTCTCTTTGGATTGAACCATAAAGGCTACAATCAGGACCAATTTACTACAGAACAACACTCGGGCTGCTTGAAAACTGCTATCATGACTCAAATTTCCATACAATTTGAACCTTGAAAGAATAACCAAAGCTCCAAGTACAACATATGAACTCTTATTTTTGTTGCACAATCTGATTTAGTCCTTAAGAGATCTTTGGAAGTGTTAAATTAAATACTCCTAAATTTTGAGCTTGACCAATGTAATATGTTTGGGGAGAGTCTAAGCTAAGTAACTGTAAACTCTAGGTCTAAAGAAGATCTACTCACCAATTGATCTAAGAGCAGAATAGCATAGTAATAATTAACGCTTCATCCTATATCATTTAGAGGAGTCACTATAATTTCAAAAATACCAATTACTCATCTGGCAAGACTATAGTATATATTCAACTTATTTATACATTTTTTTGTATATTCATAATAGATTGTTTTAATCAAGCGAGGATACAACATATATTCGACATAATTCAAGTGTTAGTAAGCTATTTCCAATCCAACATGTTAACCAATTCATCTTTTGTGAATATGCATCATAATGTAGATGGACAAACATCTAAGATCCACATTTTTATAACAACCGTCATAAGTACTAACCATCCATGTCAAATTTCCGTTAACACCTGGCCCCTATAGTAATAAGGAGATCTATATACTCAAAATGACAAATATTGACATAAACATTTAAGTTTATTTAAGATAATGTAATCTATATATTATGATGGTAATCATGTGTGCCAAGAATAAATAAAAATGCCATAAGTTGACATTCAGTTAAGCACTTAATACACTAATATCATGATGTGCAAATACCACATGTATCTTACCGATATACACAAATGAGTATCTATTACCTACTCGTCATTAACCATGACTCATCTCAACTAATGAAGCATCGTTACCACCAATATATGAGGGATGGAATCATAATCACGTCTTTAACATGACTCTTAATGTATTAGTCAAAAATGATCTCTATCTTAGCAATGATAAATATACCATTGTATAACCGCCTGATGATAGCTATTCCATAATATTATATCACAAGCTAGTCGAACCACATCATGCTGCATAAGCCATATCATTTCATGTATAAATCATAGGCCTTTACATCCTCTAAACCTTGTAGAGACCTATCTTAGAGGGTAGAGCATTTATCTTTCCCTAGAGTTCAATTCACATACTCATTTAATGTAGTTCGCAAGTTGTGGCAAAAGTCTTCATCACATGACTTCATCGATATAAACAAATTATCATAATAACAATTGTCATGTACAATTATGTAATAACAGTGCAAATAATATTATACTAATCTCTTGATATTTATTTCCCATCATCCACAGACCCACTAACTATTATTCATAAGACAATCATCATTTAATCCAAGAGTTCACGACATTCTTACATTAAATGAGTTTATGCTTATTCCCAATTTGTTAGCATAAAATCAATTCTATGTAAATCTCTAAGAAATGAAAAAATTTCAATCATTTTAATATAGTACATATTATTAGAAAATGAAAAAAAAATTCCAAGATGTCGCAATTGCATTGGTCAGAATTTTCAACAAACATTGATACGCATTGGTAATGTGCCATCAATTAACCATAGGCTTTAATGCTATTTATTAGGAGCTCACAACAGAAGCCTAGTACCTTCATCAAGGGGAGACCACCCAGCAAGAGCTCAAGTTCGAGTCCGTCAACAAATCCAATTAAACTCATTTTCACGTAAAAATTTAAACCAATGAGTACTAGGGCATATTAGCTACCCCCATCATACCGTTTCTTAGATTTGAGACTATTTTCTAAACAATCACTCTCTCTCACGTAAGCTCAATGATAGGTCTACTCCCATTTATTTTAGATATCATTTTGCATTAACATATTTCAACTTGAATCTCTAATACCACTTACTTTCATCCTCGATCCCTTTTTGCCAAATCAAACCGTGAAAGTTGTCATCAAGGTTGCAATGCTCCACAACAACATCCACTTTCACCCCCAATCTTTCTACTAGACCGACCACAAAGGCTGCCTCAAAAGTGGGCTGATTTTCCAAACACCAATACACATTGAGAGTAGACTACCAATAAACTTCAACTCTAAAACAATATGTTGGGAGTGTTGAGAGCGTGCAATAGAATCCCATTATTGCCAAGGGAGAATCCAAGTTCAAGTCCACTAATATATCTAGTTGGAACTATCTTCACGTAAAAGTTTAAACCAATATTATGAGTCAAATATGATATATTAATTGTTTCACACCACATCAATTCTTCAATATGAGACTTTTCTAACATAGTTCACACATGCAATTTAATAATCTCCTTTTTAGGTGTGAGCTTATTATTAGGTTTGCTTCCCCTTAACTCGTGTATCTTTTTGCAACTTATCTCAAGTTGAATCTCTAACGCCTACCATCATCTCAACATATCTCTAATGGAAGAAGATCCATTGTCTCTCTTTCCATATTGAACTATGAAGGTTGCCATTAGGGTTGCATTGCTACGCTACATCCCACATATTCGAAAATTGCATTGGTCACAAGATTTCGTGTTTAAGATATTTACCAAACATCGGAATAGATTGGGAGCCCACCAATCTACCATCAAGTCTAATACCTTCAGTTAGGAGATCGCCAAGGGAGAGTTCAAGTTCGAGACAAGTCAACAAATCAAATTCAACCCATCTATCACTTAAAAACTTAAACCAATGAATTACAAGTAAACTAGAATATATTAATTGCTTTATACCACGCCAATTTTTTGATGTAGAACTCTTTTAACACAACTCACCCATGCAACTCAACAAGAATTGTAGCAGAAGCCCATGTTACCTTCACTCAGGTAGATCACCAAGAGGGATCCCAAATCCGAACTCATCAACATATCTAATTGGATTCGCTTTACTCAAAGGCTTAAACAGATGAGTCAAAAGCCAGCTAGAATTAACTACTCCATACCGCATTGATTATCCAATGTAAATTTTTTTTCAATATAGCTCGCACATATATCTCAACTTGCAAACAATGCTTACTCGTGCTAAATCATAACAAATGAATTTCAGACACACTTTGACAAGTGAGAATGTAGACTACCGAACAAAGAGATTAGAGTCTAGCGCAATCTCATTTGACCTACCCTCATAATAAGGGGTAACGCAACGCCTTGATGAAGATCATCCTAGCGAATTCGTGACTTGGAATATATTTTGAGTCAAGAAATTAAGTAAGGCCTGCAACTTTTATGCAAGTTCAAGATAATATTTTTTGCCAAAAAATAATTCAAAGACATATAGTTAGTGGCTCGAGAACTTTCATCTATTTTGTACTCCTGGCTTAATGTAAAATACAGGTCTTAAAATCCTATTTCCCCTCTAATTTACTCCACACATGTCAAACCTAGAGAGAGAGAGAGAGAGCTTTTGGGTAACAAATTGAAATTTTGTCACGGAAAAAAGGGCGGTCAAATTGCAAATCTGGGTAAAAAGGAAAGCAACGAAAAAGTGTCACGTTCTGCATGGCCAGCATTGATTTGCTCTAAGCAAAGCAATCCTCGCATAATTAGACCATATGATGAAAAGTGGATCCCAACACAAATAATATCAAATGATATCCACCTACGGCTTGCTTTTTCTCCTTTCCCATCCCATCCCATCATTCTCTTATCAATCTCACTCACTATATTATGACAAAGACCAAACAAGAAAAAAAAAAGTTTCTTTTCGTGATTTTAATTCCATAATATTTCGGATTTCGTACTCATTACTTTTCTTGTATTTTTAAATTACTAGAAGCCATATAAGATTCATCTAGACACATCTAGCAATAACAGAGTAAATTATTCACAAAAAGGAAAGAAAATAAAAAATGACACCCTTTATGTGCGGATGGTTGGGTGTTGCTCAAGGTGAGCTTGTCACGAGAGACGATGAGGAGGAAGCTAGGAACTCAAGGATTTGAACTTGTCTCTTATTACAAGAACAATGTGCATTCATTAACTAATTCATTCAACTGAAAAATGGATTATAGTAAACCTAAGCATGCCTATGGAACTACATTGTCCACCTATAGTTTGAAAGATCGATCACGATTATCAATGTGCCAATCATTTAATAAGTCCTTCAACTCTGGTCAATTATGACCTCCTAATAGGTTATTTATTAAGCCCATGCTGATCTTCATGCATTAACATGATGCGGATTTCTTAACTAGACAATTAGGGTTAGGAGTGAGACTTATATGGCGTAGGAGTTGACTTGGTTTCACCGTTATAAATATATTATCACGTGAAATTTTAAGTTTCCTAGAACTTTCTCGCAGTCTCCGGTAATGATTCAACACCTCGGTATTCGATACATTAAATGTCTGCATATTAAGTTGGAAAATACAGTAAACTAAGTTCATTGTACAAAATCTTTGCAAAAACATGATATTGTTCAATCTGGGAGTATTTAAACTCTAGCTGTCATTGATATTGCAAATCTTAGGCGAATCAATATACTAAATTAAAGAACCTATGATGCTTAACGAAAGACAATTAACACTATTAGGGTTAGCAATTTCCCATCCTCCACGAATGAGCATTCTTCATTAATCTATTTTTTGTGATCTCTAGGTTGATAATTTTTAGTTGAGTACACTCGAGATTCGGAATATACTTTGATTGAACATATCACTTGGATTCATCAATTTTAATGTATCTCACCATTTTCAAGCTAGAAAAAGTGAGTGTTAAGGAGCTAATTTATCTTTCGCGAAGTGTCGTGATTAATAACTTTGATAGGAACTTTACTTCTTCCTTTTTTCCTCCGGATTTAGACATGATTTAGCTCAAACTGAAGTGTCCATGTCTATCTCTTGAACTTTAAATCCTTCCATTTCCCCTACTAAGATCCTAATTGATGCTATGGGTAAAGAGATAGCGAAGTTCTCTTTCGTTCAATTACACCTGCTCAGAAACAGCTAACTTCTGTAACTAAATCTGGTCCAAATCTGCACTGCCTTTTAAGAAGATATCCTTAGATGAAGGTTATCTTGGCATTGGATATCTTTATATAAAATTATTTTCATAGATCCTTGTTTAAAGCTATTAAAAAAAAATTGAGCTTGACATGGTTTACTCATATCATTAAACTAGAATATATTAGACATGGGTCATAGTAATAAACACTCTCTCTCGGTGCCTATCTCCATCAGATATCATGACCACCTTTATCTCACATCACAATCTGCATTACCAACTAAACCTGTTGGTGGGTAGCTCAAAAAACATTTTTCTATTTTTTATATTCCATATTCGTTGGGGCCAATTTTTTTTTTTTTTTTTTTTTTGGTATAAATAGGAAAATCTAAAGCTGCTTATGAATGAAGGAGGAAAGAAAAAAAAAATGATTTCCTATGTTTGGCCCATAATTTATGTCCTTGATCTCAGCTACTTTGCCCAATGTTGGCAAATTAATATGGAAACAAATGATGTAGCGTGTATATGAAATAAATGATTTATCGCGATCGAGTTTTTACATGCAACGTAAAATCAACTGTCAATTTAGTGAAAACACACACAGGTTTTGGTCTGTGGCATATATGAGGAAAATAAAAGACCAATTTTTTCAACAGCAGATAAAGAAGTGAGGCTTTTTCGGTGGTTGAGTCTTTACTAGGTTTCAATCAATCATTTGAAAGCATGAGAGGAATTTAAAAGGGAAAATGTCGCACCAGCAATCTTGTCCCGTGAAGGGGAATTCTGAATATCTTCTGGCAAGCAGCGTTTTGAAGTGATTTCTAAAAGCAAGTTCATGAAGTTAGGGGTTGAGTTCAACGAGGACTGATAGACAACAGGACTGGAGTACCTACGGTGTTGTATGTATTATGGTGCTGTCTGGCATAAGAAGCATTGCTCGAGCGTAAATTGCTGCTCCTTCCGTCGCCTTGTTTCAAACAAATTTCCCAAATAAAGAAAAAAAGGAAGAAAGAAAGAAAGAGAGAAAAAGTGGAGTCGAAGAATGAAAGTGGTAAGCAAAGCAGCTCCATTCTAGGTGATGGTTCCTTGGGCTGATCAGGACCATTGACTGATCACAGGGTGGGCCGTCGTTAACCAGTTTTACATGTGAGAGGTTGGTGAAAGGCACTATCAACCTTATAAATGTCCCTTGGCCATCCCCAAGCAGTTCTTTGCGCCCCTAGTTGACTGACTCTGACAATACATTCAACAACAGTAAGTTAAAAAAGAATAAAAGAAAGAGCACCCCGAGAATCAAGAAGCTTCATCAAGCGAGTAAACTATGGTGACTGTCATGAATGGACGGGTGTGTGTGGTGAAATGGGGTTTAACAAATACGAGGGGTGCGTGCGTTTGTGTGTGGTGATTGCGAGGGGGGAGAGAGGGATTTTAATAGACTTATCTTTTAGGGTATGCCTGAAAACGCTATGTGGTAGAGCTTCGATAAAAGTAGAGCCCTGTCTTCATTAGACCAATAAACAAATACTGTGAGAAAGGGACTTGGCTCAACCTCAAGAAGCCAACACTCAATGCTCTTACACTCGCACCATACCCTCGTTATAAATCCCTCTCATCAGGAACTTACAGTTCCACCTCTTCACTTCACTTTGTGCATAAACCTCTTTTTTCTTTCTTTGCTTGTTTGGAGGTGTTGCCGAAGCTGGAACCTGTCAGTTCTTCAGGTAGAAGGTGTGAAAAGCTTTCAAAAATGGGGGCTAAGAAGCCTAGAGTAGTGATAATTGGGGCAGGAATGGCTGGCCTTACAGCTGCTCACAGGCTCTATACTTGCGCAGGCTCGAGGGACTTGTTTGAGCTGTGTGTAGTTGAAGGAGGTACAAGGATTGGTGGGAGGATTAACACCTCTGAGTTTGGTGGTGACCGGATTGAGATGGGAGCTACTTGGATTCATGGTATTGGAGGCAGCCCAGTTCACCAGATTGCCCAGAAAATCCATGCCCTGCACTCTGACCAGCCATGGGAGTGCATGGATGGGTTCTTGGATGTGTCCAAGACTCTGGCTGAGGGTGGGCTTGAGGTTAGTCCTTGTGTTGTTGAGCCAATCTCGACCCTCTTTAAATTGCTCATGGATTTTGCACAAGGGAAGCTTCTTGAAGATGGAGCAAGCAGTGAGGAGAGAGAGCTCCACAATCTTGCAGCTGAGGCTTTCAGGGTCTGCAAGAGCAACAATGGTGGGAAGGTCCTCAGCATCGGGTCTTTCCTGAGGCAAGGGCTTGAGACTTACAGGGATGTGGTCAAGGATCAGGACAAGGAGGTGCAGGGGGGCCGTGGGAATTGGAGGAGGAGGTCACTCGAGGAGGCCATTTTCGCAATGCATGAGAACACCCAGAGGACGTACACATCGGCAGGCGACCTCGAGACCCTGGACTACAGTGCAGAGAGCGAGTACAGGATGTTTCCTGGTGAGGAAATCACCATAGCCAGAGGCTATTCCAGCATCATTGAGTCGCTGGCCTCGGTGCTTCCAGATGGCCTAATCCAAGTAGGCAGGAAGGTTAGGAGGATTGAGTGGCATCCTGAGGTTCATCAGGGCATGATCTTGGGAAATGGCCATTCCAATGATAGGCCTGTGAAGCTGCATTTTTGTGATGGTTCTGTTATGTCAGCCAATCATGTGATCGTCACGGTCTCACTTGGAGTGCTCAAAGCCGGAGTTAGTGAGGATTCAGGTTTGTTCAGTCCTCCTTTGCCCACTTTCAAGACTCAGGCCATATCAAGACTTGGTTTTGGTGTGGTGAACAAGTTGTTTCTGCAGCTTGACCCGGCCCATGACCCAAAAGGCAAGAGTTTTGACAACTTCCCAGTGCTGCAAATGGCTTTTCATCGATCGGACTCGGAGGTGAGGCATGAGGAGATACCATGGTGGATGAGGAGGACGGCATCTTTATGCCCTATTTATCACAATTCAGATGTCCTACTATCTTGGTTTGCAGGGGAAGAAGCTCTTCAGCTTGAAACACTTACTGATGAAGAAATTATTGCGGGCATTTCAAGTACAGTTAATTGCTTATTGTCGCAGCCTGAAGAACCCCAGGTCAAGTCCAGTACACCAGAATTGTGCAATGGCAATGTAAAATCTGTGCACAGATTCGTTGGAAGTGATGTGAAGTTCATGAAAGTGTTGAAGAGCAGATGGGGCACCGATCCTCTGTTCTTGGGATCGTATAGCTATGTAGCTGTCGGTTCAAGCGGTGATGATTTGGACACGATGGCCGAGCCATTGCCGTGGGAAAGTCACGAAATCAGCACCTCTCCAGAACTGCAAATTCTCTTTGCAGGAGAGGCAACGCATAGAACACACTATTCTACTACTCACGGTGCTTATTTTAGTGGAATTAGAGAAGCCGATAGGCTTCTCCAGCATTATGACTGTGTTTGAATATTAAATCAATTAGAGGCAATCCTACTCTTTTCATTTTTTTCCTCTTTCAAATTTGCTTATTGTTCTGATATCTTTCTTGATCTTCGTATTGGAACACCTGTCTCTCTCCTTTTATAAAAGTAGGCGAAAATTGAGAGGAGCGGGAGGAAAGAAAAAATAGGGAAGGTCGAGAGAGAGTGAGAGAAGATGGGGACATTTTTAGATGTACTGCGTGAATTAAAGAAGCTTCTTTCCAATTTTCTATTTCTAGTTTACTTTTTCTCCTCTCTTTTCTGTTTGATATCATGATCTCCAAAGCTAAACCAATCGGGGATTATGATTCTTTAACTACTCAACAATTAGAAAGTAAAAAAGAAGAAAAGCTTTGTATTGTATCTCTCTCTCTCTCTCTCTCTCTCTGGGGCTTTTGTTTTGGTGATGCATAGTGGACAGGATCCTGTAAACCCGGCTTTTTCCAGCTTGCAACATGTCCATCAGTTTCCTGCAATTTGGCTTGTTTCTCCGTCCATGATTTAGTGTTCAGTTCTCGAGTACAAACAAAACTCTTATCGCTCTCCCAATTCAATTTCTGAGTTAGACCCTCAAAGAAACTTGGGACAATGAGCGAGCTGGCCCCAGTTGCACGTAAATCCCTAGAGAATGTGCCTAGCAAAAAGTTACTGAAAGTTCAAAAGGAGAAAAAAAAAAGGAAAGGAAATGATAACAAGAAGGAATCCCAAGAAGAAGGATAGAGCCATCAATCTGGCGCACTTCCTCAATGTCCCTTGTTAGCAATGAAACACAAAACAGAACACAGAGATCAGTAAGTAGCCATCTGATTGCTCTGACCATTGGGTGCGCGGTATATAATCATTATTGGACTGACCTGTCAAGTTTGAGATGTAAATACATAACGTAACTGTTATGTGTAAGATATGTCTCCAATCTCACAACATCTACCCTTGAACTATCACGCTACTAGGTAAGTCTTGTGCGATCTCAAAATAGTACAAACACCTTTTCAGCGGTGCGACCAGAGTGACCAATATTTTGTTGGCGACAGATCCGAGTGGGGCAGTCTACACTCACAATGAGACAGCTCTTTGCTGAGAAGACAACCCCCAATTGGCCTACCCACTCGGTAACACTACATTTCACCTCAAAAGCAAAACTCAATACTAATGGTGGAGACAGAAAATGACTGTCCATAGACAACAATATCAGACCCAAATATCCACCAAGGTGTTCTTGTCTCGGCACATCTGATGCGATCTCCAGATCAGCTCTCACTGCTATTAAGCCAGCAGCAAATTTCTTAATCAAAGATTTGTCACTATCTGCCTGCTAGGGGCCCCCCACAAACCTTCATAATTGATTTCTCCCCCATTTCCTTCCTCCATTTTTTTACCTCTCATTTTCTGATTTGGCATCGCCTCTCCTACAACAAAAGCCACATGTATTCATCAAGAAAACAAAATGAAGGAAAGAACTTACATGATTCAGTTCGTGCGACTAAAGTGCTAAGTGAATCTAAAATCTGATGAAGCTCCATTTTCTTAAATAGTTTATGAAGGGGTATAAGAAGATTTTTGCTGGAAGGTCCTGATTGGTCAAATCGATGGGAGCTATACATGGAGACATCCCTCTATTATTGTTGAGATTGCTACTTTGCCAGGCCTCTCCCCCAGAAAAACTGGAGTGGCCCACCTGCTGTCTCTTTTTTTGCCTCTTGTGGGCTTCAATCACTCTTTGATGATTGTGCATATCACAGACCAATCTGTCACCATGTCCTTGTCTGATTCATCTATCTATCATAAACAAACAAATGAGAATCTCTATAACTATACTACCCCCATAGAAACCCCAACCCCACCTCCCACCTAATGGCTCCATCGTCCCTTTTGATTACTTTTTCCTTGGCCCTCCTTTTGGTTATAATCATGATCATCATGAAGGAGAGTGCACCATTAACATGTTTAGATGTTTTTAATGTCTCCAAGGGTAGGTCCTCGTATTGGTCATTGAATGCAGATCTGTTCCTTTTTTAGCTTTGAGCTTTAGGTATGGACCATTCATTTGACAACTTGTGCATAGCGAATGGCCACGAGTCCAGGATGTTACCTATCATCCCTTAATGTTTTGCTCAGTTTGGGCGTCCTCTTCAAGATCCTCACATATTGCTACAGATTTTCCAATACATAGAAACGTTTCAAATTTAAAGATTTAATAATCATTGAATGGAGGATGTAAGGTCGATTGGGGAAAGGGAAAGGGAAAGTAGATGAAAACGACGTGATTTGGGACAATTAAGTGAATTCTAGGTCAACTGAGTAACATGGGTTTTGGAATTATTAAGTGAATATTAGGTCAGCTGATTAAGCTGCACTACCCATTTTGAGTTTTCTTAGCCATATTGTTTTTTTGTTACGTTTCCTCAACCTATATCTTCCACTGTTATTATTCTTAATTAAAGATTACAAAGTGTGGGTAGGACCCTTTTGATCCCTTTTGATGAAGCAAGTTGTGCCAATTATTAGAGGTTAGCAGCTATAACTGTTTGTACGACTTGAACTGTTTATCATACTTTCAGTTTGTTCAGTTGAATCATTAAGACCATTTGATATGATCTCAATGCAAACGTATCTTTGCCTTGAAGGATGCCATGTTCCTCTAGTCTAATGACCCGAGCAAGCTTTGCTTTTTGCACAAAATCTTTGATTAGAAGAATCGCGATGTGTTTGAAACTTTGAGGAGCGCCTTTATCCCTTCTTAAATTAGAATAAGATTTTCCCCATCTTGTGAGAACGGACAATGTCAAAGATAGAAGACGACCGATTTAATAAGTTATCGCTTGGTATCTTTAAGGTTGCTTTATGAAGGTTTTTGATGATGATCCAAGACCCTTTAACCAAAAAGAAGCCATTGGTGCGCGTCTAAAAATCTGTGTTGAAAGAATCTAGGGGTATAGTATAGGACCCTTTAGAGGTTGCCCAGCCCTTAGATCTTATAATTAAGGTTCATGGTCCATGATAAGATCTCCAACTTATAAATAATATAGGTCTTATTAAAGAGAGTATTCAAAGTGCGAAGTAAACGTATCTAATAAATATTTCAATATTCAAAAACATTGATTTCACGTAACAGGAGGAAAACAGTGCATTAAGAATTGTAAAAGTTTCTCATTTGATTGCTTAACATATGTCCTGTTGACTCCTTTATTGTTGATTGACAGAAGCAAATCTTTCTTGAGATTCTGTTCCAAGCTATATGCAGAAGCACTTTCAAGAATGGTCCAGCATCTCGAGACCCTTCAGCTTCAACCTAAGAGCTAAAAAAGGGACAGTTCTAACTCATTGAATGGAAGGGGGTAACCAAAAACTGAGGACGACTGAGCTTATTGAAAGTTCCAAGCTATAATGCAGAAGCACTTTCTGTATGGCTATACAGAAAGGCAATGAAACCCCTTGATAAACACTTATGGAGTCCAGCAGAATTGGGTACCTAAATCTAGAGTGCTCTTGTGTGTGTGTGTGTGTGTGAGAGAGAGAGAGAGAGAGAGAGAGAGAGAGCAGCCACGGGACCTAAATCTAGAGTGCTTGTGTGTGTGTCAGTGTTTTTTTTTAACCATCAAAGCACTACAGAGGGCTGTAATTAATGCCACAGTTTAATTGACCGCCAAAACTTCCTTAACTGATATGCACGGTGTTCACTAAAGTTTAGACATTTGAGATTCTTCTTCAGACGTAAACCAGCAACTTAATTTACCACTGCTGCAATAAAGCATAGCATGTATTCTTCTTTTTTTTTTTTTTTTTTAAATTAATGCTACTGAGGGCTGTAATTTGTGCCATAGTTTAATTGACCACTAAAACTTCCTAAACTGATATGCATGGTGTTTACTAAAGTTTAGACATTTGAGATTCTTCTTTAGACTTATGCTGGAAAGGCTAAATGATGTTTTTGTTGTTTTGTTGGGTGTGTGCTTCCTCCTTTTGTCTCTCTGCATTCGCCTCTAGTGCAAGAAAATCATGTAAAATAATGTAACAATCGAGTCTCATATCCACACAGAAACAGCTTTTCGAGGATAATTAATGTTGCCATCTTCCATGCACCTCATTTGTGATGTTATAGTAATGATTGATGATCTCCTCTGTCGTCGACAGTAATTTTACTGAATCCACAAAAGCAATTCGTCTTTGGGCCGTCCAATAGAAAATCTATGTTGGTGTAGGACAATAATAAAATACCAAGAAATTACATGGTCCAGTCAATTTTGGAATGTTGATTGGTCCCAACATTCAAAATCCCCAAAATCCCCCACTTGGTTGCCGTACCATGGGACCAAATAGGTTCACAAGATTGAGTTACTCAGAAGTAGCAGGGTTTTATGAGGGTACTGAATACTGCTGCTCTTTCTTTGTTTCTTCTTTTCTCTCTTTTGCTTTCTTGATTGTTGCAATGAGGGAAGCAAATTTAAGATGGTCATTGTTCGACTTCTATTGTGTGATTAGCCCGTGAGTTCCTAGAAAAGCGTCACTGTTAACTCACCAAGCTATATAAGATGAATTCGCTCGAGTGAACCTAGTATTAGTATAGTCGATGCTCAATGGAGGTAAACCATGACACGTCCCCTTGCAAAAACTTCCCAATGTGCAGGCCTCTTTGTGATTGATGTGTTGAACATGAAAAGATCCCACCTGCGAGTTGATCCATAGCCTATTCCTGCTTTGTTTTTGAGGTTTTTGGTGAAAGAGGGAGGACTAGGTCGTGTATATAGAGACAATTTTGGTCTCTCTTCAAGTTGAGCATGAGCCATGCAAATTTCAACCATTCCATTTTCCTCTACTTCTCTTTTGCAAACAATCATCAATATCAGCGATGACCAATTCATGTGAGCAGCGGTACATGTACTGTAGATATGGCAATTTTTTCTTCTTTTTATTTTTTGGAGTTGTCAAGACTACTTTTGTTTCCCATCATTTCTAATCTTCTGCAGATGCAGGTTACTGCAGAGATAAAATTGCCTTTGCCTCCTATGCAAACACTAGCTTCACTTGTTTGGCAGAACTATGAACATGTACATGATTAAGGATGATTCTGTGCACTTATTTCGTATTACTGCAGTATCTCAAGAGTCCACAAATTTGTTCTGTTCCTAATGGATGTTAACAACGTCCCAAAATTTCCATGCAGAGGTTGCATCTGTCGTGCAAAGTTCTTCTTTTTCTGGACACTGAATTCCAATTCTGTTCGTTTTTTAAATAGGCAAGACTTAATTTCATTCAGTTTCCCTGATCTTTAGCTACGAGTATCTGAGAATTTTTAAGATTATGTGCTATTCATCAACGCCAGCAGATTGCTTAAATGGAGCAATCTCCCCCTGTGCCCAATCTCAGGAGCTATAGTTCGTATGTCAAGGCAAACCGAGAGTTGCTGGCAGTAGAGTGCAGAAAGCAAGAAGAAGAAAGTGAGAGTTAACACAGAGAAGTTCTGTTTATTCAGTTGCCATCCACATGGCTTGGTTTATTGATTTTCAATAGAGTGCAACAATTTTTACAAGGCAATCGGAATTATCTCCTGGGATTCTTACAAGCATATCATGAAACAGTGCAACCGGGTGGCCTACCCATGTAAAAAAGAATGACTAGCTAAAATCCAAATGACTAGCTAAAATCCAATGTATAATCGGCGTATACCCTTTGTATGGTCTGGAGGTATATGTGCAATACCTGTTCGTTTATGTACATAGAGGATGTCCAAAGACAGCTTTTCTGCCAAATTGGTGTAGTACTGTGGTATGTTGCCCTTTCTGGATGTTGAACCGATTCTTTGTTTGAGCAAAGCTGTATAGAGAGACAGAGTTTATGCACCATGGAGGCGGCATTCTTCCATCTCTGACACCACAGAAGCCGCTTTGTTTTGACTGCATATTGCTTCGACCGAAAGTTTCTTCTCACTATTAGGACATGGATCTCCTCCAAAAACCTCTGGAGCCACGGTGACAGAGCAAAGTTGTTTCCCAATGCAATTCTGCACAAAAGTTCCATGTCAACCCTAAAAAAATTATTAATGAAGGCTGAAAATTCGTAATCATACAAACCTCTAAACTACATTTTCTCATCCATGATTTGATTATTTCAGATTATCAAACCTTGAGCAGAGTCCAACCAAAGAGTAGACAACGATCATTTGCTCTAGTATTTCTACGCTTAATTGGTGGTTCACAGATCAAGTCTAAGAAGAAACAGTATTAATGAGGTTTTTGAAATGTGAATTTCACTGAAAAATTTGAAGTTCTTCAAGTATCCTAGCAGAAGGCAACTTAGATTTAGTCACGTACCTTCCGAAGAGCATCATATGATCTGTGAGCGTGACAAGGTCCTTCTTGATAATTTCCACATGTTCCTTGTGGCAATCCATAGCTAGCAAACTTTATCTCAGAGATTTCCTGCCTGGGAGGACACGTCAAGTGAACTTTTGGATATGTATTGTTGGATTTACCCGACAAAACCAAACGCCAGTACTTCAGCGCAGGCTGTCCATCGAAGATGTCCGCACAGACACTTCCTGTCATTCTTTTCACCAAAGAAATTCCTGCCGGTTCTCCACCCCATTCCTCAAAAACTACTAGTAAATTTGCAGTGGGATTCAGCCATGAGCGAGGAACGTGATACCTGAAAGTTTTGAAAAGCTTTGTCACAAATGTTTGTAGTGAACAAGCAAGAATAAGCAGAGAAGTTCATTTCTTCCTCACCATCTTTGAGATGGCTGTCCGCAATTAGTTCTACATTTGTTCTCGTTGAAAATTCCAGCATAGTTGCATTCGCCGCAGCTTCCCTCTGCTACATAAGCAGGCCAGTGTCGCCCAATGCTCTGACCATTTATCCATATTTGACCTTTTCCCATGCCGCTCATATCTAAGGCTAACGGGTCATCTCCTTCTGGCGCATCGAAAGTAGTCTGAAATTCATCACAAATTTGCTGAGTCATAAGAAGAGACCAGAATGTTTTAGTAGCTTCCAAGAAGAAAGACTTTACCTTGTACCAGGTCAAGGGCTGTTTTAGGACCACCGATGATCCTTTCATCCATTCAACAGAGGAACTCCCGCTGATGGTATTTAGACCCAAAGTTTCACCCTTTAAACCGAGCTGTTCAGATGCAACAATTTGAGCAATTCTTAAGCTTCTGCGTGCAATCTTAAGGGTAAGATTCTGTACATTCAATACGAGAGAACCACGTCTTGTGTTGGCCAACTCTAGACAGCCAACATTCTATTATTTAGAAGTTCTAGATTTCTGTACTATCACCATTTTTAATTCAAAACATGCATTTTGCCACTAGTCTCATATTGCAATTATGTTTCCAATCCAGCACGGTTGCTTATTTTATCCAAATTTCATGAGAGCCAATTTCAAGTTATCATAGAGAAGGAACAAGCGCACAGGGTACAAACCTTGTAGGACCATTTCCAGTTAGTCAAATTCCAAGTGCCGGAGTTAAGACCCTTTAAGGTGACTGGTCCAAGAACCCCAGCATTCCACGTCTCAAAATGGAGACCAACATTCTGAAATAAGTTTTGACTTCACTTTAATGAGAATTGCAATTACCAGAAATCTGAAGTAAGATACCGTTATCAATAGAAGCCTGTAAAAGTGGTGTCCATAAAAATGTAAAGCCTATCAGGAAAGGGGTAAACTGACCGGCAGACCCACGGCAATGCTTAAGAGAGACAATTTATTGATCCCCGCATTTAGCTTCAAGTTGTCATTGAATGTTAGCTTTGGGTTTTCAAGTCCTCCATATACAGTCCCTGTGCAAAACCTCGATGTGATAGTAAGAGTTTTTGCCACAACGGTTAGCTAAAAATCTGAAAGAAAAATCGTTCAACATTCGCATTTGTGAATGTACCTGATAGTTGACTATTGATGAAAACATGCAAGGCATGTCCTGCAGACCACACTGTGAGAACAGGATACTGACCATTCTTTAGAAAAGCTTCATCAGGTTCTATCACAATGCTGAACAAACACACAAATAAATGTCAGGTAAAGATGGATTGACATATACATTCATTTATTCTTAGTTCAAACATGTTTTGGTGTTCTGTTTAAATCTTGATTCTGCCAAAAATTACTTACTCTGTCATGTACCACAAATAGTCTGAAGCATCTCTTGTGATGTTAATTTGTTCCAGAAGCCCTTCCATTTCAGTCGTGTCACTGTCATCAGCTGAGGGAGTTTCTTCATTAGATGACTGCCACGAGAAGGTATTATCTAGAGGAGTCATCTTCATGAGAGAGCTTTGGGCACCGATCTGTACACAGATTGTGTTGTGGTGTTAAACTCAAAGCTGGGAATTCTCAAAGGGAGAGCACTATCTTCTATGCCCCTGTTTGGTTTTAATATTTGCTTTGAGAAGAAATGCAAAGTTCAGTTCTGTTTCAGTTTATTTAAATTTAACAGATATCGCTTTCATTTCTACAATGGTCCACATTGTGATTGGATGAATGTTTGAGATGATACCCTTGCGGTGTTGAAAACTGCAGTTTTGCAGTCAGGTAGGATGCTGATGGACCAAGGCGGCAAATCATACTGTCTACCTCCAAATGTCACCTTTACTGAGTAATTTGGGTCGTAGTTTGCAAGAAAAGCCGCACAGGCACCAGATTCAGCTGTGAACACATGAGCCTACCCAAAATCATTTAAGATGAGTCAGTCTTGAATTCAACACAGCAAGTAACAAGCATGTTGAAGTGCAGTTCATACACAAGTAAGATAGGTTATGATCATACCTCTTGTTTATTTCCAAGCGAGAGAACGGTTGCGTTGGAAGAAACTAAAGCTGATTCGCACAGCTTGATGGCTCCATGTAAATCTTTCAAATGACGCCATTTCTTTTCTCTCGGTAGACCTGGCGTGGGATTGAAAATCACCATGGCCCACTCAGATTACATCATTTACATCTTTATTTTCCCTCTTAAGTAATTTCGCATATTATTCTCATAGGATTCTAAACTTTGGTAGCTTAACGGTAAAATTCTCCTTTTGAACCTTATCCAAAATATATTCTTTACTTTAAGAAGTTGGGCATCTTTAATTTCTCAAAGTTGAGAAGGAGGAGTGAATTTCAGCAGCTTAGAACTAGCATCAGTAGGAATAAGGATGTCATGTCACATACCGAATTCATCTATAGGAGCATCATAATCATAGCTTGTGGCAATGAATGGACCACCCGATGTCCGACCAAAGTTAGTTCCTCCATGATACTGGTAAAAGAAGAAAAAAATTAGAGGCAGAACATAATGCTGTTGAAGGTCATAGGATGTCGGTATTTAGCCACATGCAGTAGAAAACATCACCCTACAGATTAAGATGAAGTTAAGGTTTAAGTTACCATGTAATAATTAACAAAGGAGCCACCATTTTGAATGAACCTTGCAACGGAATATGCCAAGTCTTCAACTGGTCTATGTGGTATTGCTCCACCAAATCCTGTATACCAGCCAGTCCAGGCTTCGGTCCACATCTTTGGTTTGTAATCCCGGTTTGGTTTAAAGTTCTCGCAGTAGTAGCCATTGCAGGTATCAATCTGTCGCACAGTCACTAAATTAATCAGAAATGATAGTGCAACTCCATCTATTGACAGGTACTAATCAAGTCTGCTCTTGCCAAACTCCGTCCACCCCAAAAATGAATTTAAGCAGCCACTTGCGATCAGAGACGTTGTCTGCTAAATATTTGGGACTCGGCTTGTAGTGTAAGCTCAAGAACAAGATAAAATGTAAGAAAAAGACAAACCTTCATGGCTGCTCATCTTCAACCACTAGTTAAAGCATATGAGATAAAGATTTGTCATTATAAGACCACCGATGCAGACAAAGGTCCCGATACAAACCCCACCAAGAAAGGAGGTTGTGACTAACGGAAAGGAGGTTCTAAATTCCTGAAGGAGAAAGGACGACCAAAAACATGTGACTACAAAATTTAAAAACAATGATGAGAGTTGCGTACAACTGGATCAGGGGCATCTTCTTGCTTGCACATAACCCACGGGACTCCAGTGCCAAGACCAATGGCCATATCAGCAGCCCACTTGCTGTAAGCCTTGCCAGGTGCGCCGATTTCCCATTCCACTGGTCCAAATTCATTCTCAATCTGCCAAAACACGAATCTAATGCTTCCTTTAGCTAGAAAAATGACAATGAAAACAAAGGGTACAAAGGTGTCAAAGGTCGGAGTGGATTTAAACTTCTTAAAATTATTGCTCTTTTCAAAGGCGACAGTTTATATTGACAAATTAACATCACACTGATAATATGTATATGTGTGTGTGTGTGTGTGTATATATATAGTCGCAGTATTAAAATACTCTAGAAGTCCTTACCTGAGAAAGAATAATTGGACCTCCCTGAGACTCGAACAGATTTTCAGCTTTCATCATGTTCACTATTTTCTCTGTGAACCGTTGCATTGCCGCCTTATGATAGTTCAACAACAGATGCAAATTATTGAGCAGGAATTAATCTGGAAATAAGATGGTAAACATATAGCTACAAAACCACCTTGAACGGCTCATTGTCCGTCCTGAAAACGATGCCCGGTACGAATTTTAGCCAGACAGGGAATCCCCTGAATCAGGAAAAAAAACAAGAACAACAACAAGGCACATCAGCATCAAGGCACAAAGAATCTGGTATGTACTAAATTTTACAACAAAAGGAACTAAAAAAAATTACTTGTATAATGACGAAAATCCTCACCCAAAGTTCCATTCTGCGCAAACATAAGGACCAATGCGGAGATGCACGTAAAGTCCTGCTTGCTGTACCAGCTTTATGAACCGGACAAGATCATATCTGTCCTCAAAATAATACTGCAAAAAAAAAAATATATATATATATATATATATATGTCAGATGATTACCACATAAATATATTCAAAATGACAATGAGTATATAAGCCAAAAAAAAAAAAAAAAAAAGAAGGAAAAAAAAAAAAGGAAGAGGAACTTTTTTTTTTGTGTGGAAGAATTATACTTTTCCTGGAGAAGGTTCGTGTCCATTCCAAAAGACATACGTTTGGATAACATCCAAGCCTCCATCTTTGGCCTTCTGAATAAGATCAGGCCACATCTGCACAATCCCATGTGACAAAAACCAGTCAAGAACATCTGAACTTTGAGCTCAAACGCTCCTGAAGAATGCCAAATGAGAAAAACCCAGTTGCTCAAACGCATTGGGATGCACGAAAAAGAAAGAAAGAAAGAACAGGAACAAACACGTGAAATGCGAATTGGCAAACATGGGTTACCCCGGGAGTGCTTCTTGGGTAGTGAATGGACCCAGAGATGAGGATCCTCCTCTTTCCATCGACGATGATGGCTCTGTGGTCGTAAGTCACGGAAGCCGCGACCGAAGAAGAAGAAGAGGAACAAGAATCCCACGAGAGCAACAGTGCAAGCATCACCACCATCACGCTCTTGGCTCCGCGCAAGGTCTGCACGTGAACTTTCGGACCGGAGCCCATGACCGTCTCTGTACCGCAAAAAGCAACCGCTCTCTTTTCTTCGTCCGGACTACTAACATTCAACCTCACATCACCAAAAACGAGGAGGACGGAAAGACAACATCCTCAGTGGGGCGTTCGGCACAACCTTTTGCTCTTTTCTTTCGGGCACTGAGGATACTTCTCTTCTCCTTTATAGAGATGGAAATGTGGCAGCACAGGTCTTCGAAGGAATGCAAACGCGTGGGGCCCGAATCTTTTGGCTTTCATCAACCGAGAGGACACGGCACTTCTTGGTTTTTTTTTTTCCTCCTTTCCCCATTACTGCTCATCCATCTTTTTTCAAGGATCTTGATCTGGCGAAGGATTTAATGCAGGGGCTTATTTTAAGAAAGTTCTGTATTAATGATACGCCAGAAAATTGTACAAGAAAACTTGCAGTGGAGGTGGTCTTTGTGAGCATCTCTATCTCAGCTTTTTGCTCTTGCATTGGCAAAACATATTTTCAAAGTTGGTGTCATAGGAGACTGTGTTCGACAGCTCTGCAACCAATTCCAATACGGAGATGACACTGTTTTGCCCTTTGAAATGTAGTTTGCAGTCCACTTAGAGAAGTTGCCCACCGCCCAATATCTTATTAATGGAGATTTATTTATTCATTCATTCTTTCCTTTTTATTCCCCCACAGTAGGTTGCAACTACTCCAATGCATGATTTATCTACTGAAAAAAAAAAAAAAAAAAAAAAGGAGAAAAAAAAGCCAAAAGTTTTGGAGGAGCTCTCTCTGACTCCAATTTTGGACAACGTCGGATCACCACGTCCTCAATCGGTAATTGTAAATTGCAGAGGTGGCAAATGGGTGGGTCGGGTCGGGTATGGGTTGGGTCGAAAATGGGTCGACCCATATTTGACCCATTTAACCCGTTTTGGCCCATATTCTCAGTAATGTAAATCTAGTGACCCATACCCGACCCGACCCGTATCCGACCCATACCCGACCCGACCCGTATTGCTAAAACCTATTTATTGTTAAAACATTTTTATGTAATACAAATTTTTTAACAATTTTTATGCAATACAAATTTAATGGAAAATTTTTATAATTCTTTTTAAAATATTTTTAAAAAATCGATTTTTTAATTTTTTAAATATAATTTTTAATTTTTTTTAAAAAATATAATTTTTAATTATTTTTATTTTTTAAAATATAATTTTTATTTTTTAATATTTATTTTTTATTTTTCTCTTTTCTCTTTTTTTTTTTCCTTCTCCTTCAAATATTTTGCCGGCCACGACGACGCGGCCCGGCCACGAGCGAGATCGAGCTCGCCGCGTCGGGCGGGGCTCGATCTCGCCGATCCGGCAAGGCCGAGGCTCCGCCGACGCCGGCGAGCTCGAGCCTCGCCGATCGTCGGCGAGGCCGAGACTCGCCGGATCTGGCGAGCTCGAGCTCGCCGGCGTCGGGCGGGGCCTCGGCCTCGCCGATCTGGGCGAGATCGAGCCTCGCCCGGCGCCGGCGAGCTCGAGCCTCGCCCGGATCGGCGAGGCTGTTGCCGGCCGCCGTAAGGAATGAAGAAAAAGAAAGAAAAGAAAAGGAAAAAGAAAAAAAAAATTGAAATATGAAAAAAAATTATAATTTCGATTTTTTATTAAAAAATATTTTTATAAATTTAAAAAAGACCAAGGGTTTAACTTTAAAATGGGTTTCTTATAACCCATTTAGACTATTTCTTTTTGTGTTTTACATTCACTTGACCCATTTCGACCCATATTTAACTTTCACTTGACCCATTTCGACCCATATTTAACATTCACTTGACCCATTTCTCGACCCATATTTAACTTTCACTTGATCCATATATGACCCATTTAACTAAAAAAGGGTCATAATATGGGTTTTTGACCCATTTTGCCAGCTCTATAAATTGCACGGAGCCAGGTGATTTTGCTGTAACGAATTGGGCTTACGAACATAATCGCGTCCATTATTGCCTTATAACCCTCTCAAATTGGGAAAATTATCCAAAAAGTCCTTAACCTATCGTTCTTTTATAAATTTAGTTTTAAACTTTTCAATTATGTCAATTAAATCCTTAACATTTTTATTTTTTGTCATTTGAGTTCATCTAATCAACTTTTACCGAAATCACTTAGGTGGATATCGGTTGTGCCACGTAAAAAGGCTAGTGCCAACGTTGGCAATTTTTTTTTATAAATTTTTAATATGTTTTTCGATATTTTTTATTTTTTATTTTTTTTTATTTCTTCTCTTTTCCTTCTTTTCTATTTTTTTCTTTTTTCCTTTTTTCCCTTTGTCGACCACCGCTAGACCTCGTTGATGGCCGATGGAGGTCATCGGCCTTAAGCGAGGCAAGCAACGACAACCATTCACACTAGCCTAGGCCCGGTGTCCCACACCCAAGGCCAGAAACCTTTGCCAACCATTGGCAAGGTCCAACGGAGGGAAAAAGAATAGGAAAAAAAAAAAGGAAAGAAGAGAAAAGGAAAAAATGGAGGAAAAATAATAAATAAAAATGAAAATAAAAATATTATTAAATGTGTTCACATCGGTGTTGGTCATAGGGGTGAGCATGGTCCGAGTTGGGCCGGTTCACCCCCTAACCCTAGGACCAACCCGCACAGTGTTGGTCCTCGATTTTTTGGACCGAAGACCGACCCTATTGAGCTTGGGACCGAGAACCGGACCAACCCAGTGGGTTTGGTCCGGTTCTAAGGTCAACCTGGGATCAACCGATAATTTTTTATTTCATTTTTTGTACTTTTAGAAAAAACTATTGAAGATCGGACTAACCCAATGGGTTTAGTCCGAATCTAGGGTCAACCCTAGACCAACTAATAATTTTTAATTTCATTTTTTATACTTCTTGAAAGGGCAATCAAGGACTGGATCGACTCAATGAGTTCGATGACGAACAAGGTCAGTTAAGAAAGGCAAGCGGTGAGGGTCGAGTGGGGTGAGCGTCGAACAAGTGTCGAGCAGGGAGCAACAAGCCAAGCAAGCATCGAGTGGCGAGCGGCACGAGTGACCCAAAGCGAGCGAGGCGAGTATCAAGTGGCGAGTGGAGAAGTTGTTTCTTTCGATTTTGGCAAATTGAAGATTTAGAGAACAAATAAGACAGAAGAGAACAAGTACTAGAGGAAGATGCCGTAAGGAGCTATTTATGCCATTTTGGATGCTGTGATGACTCCTCATAAAAACATTTTCCTCCTTTGTAAATTATAACTATTGACACCGTAAAAGACATTAAAAATCTAAATTATTAAAAAAACAATGTAAAATTGCTTGAACTCTTCACTAAAGAACTGTTTAATGTTATTGATGCAATTTATTTTAAAGTTTTCTCTATATAAAAAATTATAAATAATATATTAAATATAATATAGTTATGGTTGATCCGGGTTGGACCGACCTTGAACTCCCAGGACCGAAAACCAACTCGCACAATGCGGTCGGGAATTCTAGGACCAAGGACCGACCCGTCTCCTTGGGAACTGGACTAGGACCGCGAGTTTGGGCCGGTCCAGGGTTGGTCTAGGGTCAAACCCTGGACTGATGCTCACCCCTACATGGTACGACCAATGTGATTTCCAATCAAAATTAGTTGAATGACTCAATTGGCAAAAAATAAAAATGGTTTAGGACTCAATTCGCAAAATTGAAAGATTTATTATTGAGTTGATGAAAGTGCAATAAATTTATTTTAAAAAATTGATAATTTTCCCCTTGAGATTTCATGGGAAATTTATGAAACCCGCAGGATCACTACTGTTGTGCCATTGATTTATGGGAATGAGATTTGTTATTGATAATTGACATGTTCATATTACATATTACATATTATGTATTATTAAATTTAGTATGCCATAGTACCATATCTTATTGTGAACACACAAAACATGCTATATTCTTAACTCAATCTTATCAGAGAGATCTATATCCATCACTTGGGATAACAGCCAACTGATTCGAAAAGTTCAAACCATTAAATAAATGTGTGGTTCATTATATTTAAATCCTGTTATGCTTTTTGGTTGGTACGAAAATTAAAGACGGGTGCTTTGATGTGTCTATAAGATGCTTTGCCCCTTAAAGAGCACCAATTGGGAAAGGGATTCTCGAGATAAAACCTTGCTTAACCCAACGAGATGGAATATATGAAGGTCTCTTTCCTATGAGGGTCGCTTTAATAATCTTTATCCCAAAGTTATGTTCCTTGGTAATTATGTTAGGGACACTCTTATGTGACACAAGCCATTGATCTTGCCCTTCGAGGTTTTTGGTCCTAAACCTTCAGCTACAAGATTATCAGCGACTGGAGTGTAAAGATCAATCCTCCAAATATCTCCTTCCATGTGAAGCATGCCCCCTGGATGAGGATTCCGTGGTGTCCTTTTTCCTATATTCACCTAACTATAACCGCCCACTAAGTACGGTCGAAACTACACTTCCAAGATCCTAGGGCTCCTATTTGTACACTGACCTAGGTTGCTATGGCACTCCATCGTCGATCGATATCTTTGTCTTCAATCAGCATTATAGTCTTCGTGTTCTCCTCTCAATCCAACACTTAGCTAGATCTAGGTGGCCAACTCATTGTGTTCTTCGTCAACGTGTCCTGTTGATTGCCCTTTGACTACCCGCTGATGCTGTCTCACTGTAGATGGCTACGTTAACGATGTAAATATCCATGCCCTTAATCGACGTCTTCATTCTATCTCCTTTTTTTTTTTTTTTTTTTCATGTGTCCAATATCTAGCCAAATTTACAATAATATCGGCCCGTATAGTGGTTATTTTATCGAAAAAAGATGTTAGTCGACCATGCGCCATCATAAATCAATAGCCGTATTTCATGATCATTGATAATTATCGTCCATAGTCATCAATCAGCTTTCTATAACTGTCAATACTTGCTTGATGTAAATGTTACCGAATCAATAGCTTATCAATATTAATTCCATCATTAAACTCTTTGGCTAGATCAATTTTGTGTCGATTACATATCGGACCAAATTGACTTCGTATTGATTCTAAAGAGTTAGCTACTTTTTTCTGTGTAAACAACCTACTACTTTCTCTTATTGTTCTTTTCTTGCCTTTTCTTTTCTCTCAATTTCAATTTGAGAGCTCCCTTCTTCAGGTCTAGTTCTCGATTGAAGAATTTGAACTTTCCCAATCTAGTTTTAGTTCTGAGTGTTATCCTATCCCGATCTAGATTTAGGAGTTCAATAAATATGCTTTTGGGGATTCGATATTCCCATACTCTATTAGTGTATAAGTTTTCTGTCTCCAGCTTCAATGATGATCCCATGAGCTTTAGTGTTTTGTTGAATCACAAAAATTTGCTCCTCTATATGTTAGATTTGTGTTTGTTCAACCTATTTTGATTGTCTCCGTACGACGATGGTGCATAGAAAGTCGAACCTAAATGCGGATCGCTAATTAACAACTTTGTAGTTATTAAATAATGATTTTCCGACGTGTGCTCATCACTAACAAAGACATGGGATTTAGTGATCAACCGTCGATAATTTTACTTGATAAATCATTTCTTATAGAATGAGTATGTGCTAAACTTTGTTGGTGCTCCATTAATCCTTTTTGTTTTTGGGATTTGGCTTTGCTTTTCGGTATTATTGCTTTGTTTGAATTCGTTTTGTCATGAAAATTACATACTTCTTATATATCCTTTGGAGCAATGAATATAATTTTTTTTTCAACAAAAAAGACCTACTTTCTCATCAATGAAATGAATAACCAAATCATTCGATAATTACGTCTTGGGAACGTCAGTAAACTCAGGTTCGACTGTGTAGATCCGATCCCATTTGGGGCACTCCCCTTGCGTAAAAGCAAAGAGGGATGGTGTTTCCTAATTCCCCAAGAAAAATATCGAAAACGGCATTGCTTTAAGCGCCAAATACAACATTGCTTTGTCGTCACGATGATGACACGACTTCATTCTTTTACCTCTGTGCAGTCGAAAAATGATGAAGCCATCTTCAGTTGCTTTCACGCTACACATGGAAACCCCGACTACATCTCCGTAGGGTAATAAGTGCAGCTTCGACATGACATCATTTACAATTTTAAACCATCTGATCTGGCTCAAATCGAGTACCTCGATAAACCCATCCTGACGCCATGTGAAGCTCATCGACCCATAACTCGAGAAAGCGCAACGCCTTCGTAGAGCTAAATACGAATTAAATTGATCGTCGATAAGGTTATTAGCTCTCGTCTCCACTTATGTATCGCCACGAAGAACTTTAGCAGCACCTAAAAGTAGCGGAGGGAATTATTGAAATAATTTTGGATTTATTGTCATTTCCTTTTGGCACCCTCTGGACTTTAAAACCCTAAACACTTTCGTACATTGTAAGATTCCGAAAACCTTCTTCTTTGCACATCACAATCCAACACCATTAGTTACCAAATCATCTCCATCTATGTGTCCCCAGGCGGAACTTTAGGAGGACCTAAAAGTATTGGGGATAATTATAAAAATCATTTTTGGATATCTCGTCGTCTCCATTTGACACCCTCCGGACTTTATAACCCCGGACACTTTTGTACCTTATAAGATTCCGAAAACCTTCTACTTTTCACATTCCTGTCCAACACCATTAGCTGGGGACGCGTCCACGAAAATTTTGGCAAATATTTTTAGGGATGAGGACATTGATATGAAACTTCCAAGGACAACGTGGAGGCTCTCTTTTCGCTGTTCATTCGTGACTCGTGAGATCTAGTTGCCTGGTGATCATTCTCCTGGAGCGGGGCTACGGCGCCACCAAACCAGCTAGTTTTGTCTACATTAGGCAGAAACTTCCCAAGTCTTTCGCACGTGAAAAATATAAATGAAGCTGGTGCAACGCAATTCATAATATCTATCAATCGATAAGAAAATACAAGATCCTATTTATAATTGAGAATGATCTAAGTACAAGATATTAATTATATTAAAATTCTCTGTTGATGAACTAGAATAAATATCTTGTGTCTCGATTTCCTTTTTCTCGCTTTTATTCTCTATTTGCTTGTGATTATGTGTTGTCGAATTCTACTAGAAGCTTGGCCTAAAATTTGTAGATTTAGAGTGTGTTTGTTTCAAGAAAAAGTTCATAATAACATAAAATGCCTTTTGAAAAATAATTTTTTAGGAAAATGTTGTCCCCTTTTTAGATCAGAGAACTCATTTTCCTAATTTAAAGCGTGCATATTTTTTTATTACCATAAATAGTTTTCTGGTGTTTGATTATTTTCAAAAAACCAAAGGATAAAAGTCCAGAAAATTAATTTGCGAAAAATTCTTTCACTTAAGTAAACACATCCTTAGTGATTGTTGACATAACCTTGCTCATATAGTTAGTGATGATTCTACCCTTCTGTTTAAAAAAAAAAAAAAAAAAAAAAAAAGAGGATTTTTTTTCCGGCGTGTAAGTTTCAGAACTAGTTAGTAGTTGTTAACTATCTGGAAAGTGTTACCTGTCACCTAATATCTCGATAATTTATTGTTGTCTTATCAACTTTTTTTCGACGGCTCGTAAATTATCTACTTTTCATATCTTTTACCAACTTTCATCCGTCTATCTTGCCAGTGCCTTACCAACTATATAATGAATGGCTCTACTTTTACTTGAGTAACTTATCAACTTTTTCTAATCAAATTACCAACTAATTTTGAGCTACCAATTCTCATTTTAACAATTTTCCAATATTTATGGAAATTTGTTTTATTTTCTACTAAACTAAGGTCAATTGAAGACCAGCCAAATCTCCACGAAAAAATTTTGTTTCTTAAATTTATCATCTTTTTATTGTTTGCAAATTTTTTATTTCTCTTTCTTGTAAACACCTTAAATTTATTAACTCTTATAAAAATAGACCTTTATTTGTGGGGAGAAGAACACTTGAAATACCAAAAGTTGCGTACGTCACTCACTTTAGTGTCAAAATTTTCTTTTAAATCACTTAAATGTTAAATTTTTTGAAAAACGATTTTTTCAGTACCAACTCCAATTTATTTGGCCAGAAATCTAACATGGCCTTCTTATAGTAGTTTCTTAAGCCGACATGGCTCGCCAGAGAGTTCAGTCAGCATCGGAACCCCAAAATAACGTCGTCTAATACATTTTCCCTAAATAAGAACCCTAAATTCCCAAATTGAAAGCTAATCTCAATTTCAAACCCTAAGCCGGCCATTGAATTGGCCATCTCCATGCCTCACCCGATGACTTGATCTCTCTCTCACCTCCTCTGTCTCTTTTTATCTCTTATCACTAAGTATCACTAAAGAAAAAAAAAACCAACTCCATCATCAGAGTAATTTCCTCAAATGGTGTTCCACGGCAAGGAGACAAATCAAGAGCAGAGAAAGTGGACACAGGGTTTCAAACAGACCGAGACGGGAGAGCAAGTGGGACAATAGACATGGAGTTGGTCTTGGCGTGTGACGCAGAGGCGGGAAGCCAATTCCGAGCCTTACTTTCGAGAGACGAATGTATGGGAAGCCAAGCCCAACCTTCTTGTACTCCATCTCAAGCATCTATTAGGGCTGGTTCCGCACGATGCTTCCTAAGTCTAGTGAGGTAGGGAACTGAAAAGCATGTTGTGTGTCATCGTTTTGAACGTTCGAGCCACGTAGGTTGTGTGAAGTCGTTTTTGTAGTCCACTTGGACTATATTTTTTAAAAAATTTGCTGTCATTTTAACAAGCTAATTATAAAACCCATGTAATCAATTTGGCCGAAATTTCTTGTCGGTGGCACTTAAGCGATCGCTTTTGCTTCGATTCGGCACTTACGTAAGGCGACAGAAACTTTTGACTTTAAAGTGAGCATTGCAAGCAATTTTGGCACTTCTAGTATACTTCTCCCCTATTTGTGTTACTTACTAACTTTCCTCCCACTATGTTATCCACTAGTTTCGATTTACCAACTCTTATTTGAGTTACTTCCCCATGTTTATTTGCTTATTTTTAATCTTTCCAACTATTTTATGATTTACTGACTTTAGTTGCCTCACTTTTCAATACGCTATATTTGTCAACTCTTTGTAAATGTTACGGACCTTAGCTAGAGTGACAACCAACTTTTTTCTGAGCAAGTTACCAACTAGTTTTGCCTTATCAATTCTCATTTGAGTTAGCTTGACGAAATGTTTATGACTCAATTAGCACAATCAAAAAATTTAGAATTAAATTGGTATAAGGGTAAAAGTTTAAAAAAAAAATTGATAATTTTCTTGACGTAGGGAAGAATACCCTGCTGCTAATGATGCCCCTTGCACAGTGTCTACCAGTTAGACTAGGGATGCAAAAGGGATGAGTTTGAGACATGTCAAGATATATAGACATTGGGCCTCGAGCGACGGTCGACGACTAGTCACAAGAGAGGACTAGTGAGGGCACACCTCTTCCAAGGCCTGCAAAGTCGAGCCTCGCCAAATCCCTACGAAAGCAAGCCTTACCCATAGCTGGTGTGGTTGGCCCTTGCCTATGGTTGGTCGCCGGCTATCACTGAGGCCAGACGACCATTGAAGGAAGAAAATAAAAAGAAAAGAAAAGAAAAAATTAAACAATTATTTTTTTAAATTATAAAATTTGTCTACGTCAACGTCGATTGTATCGTATAGGACGGCCAGCATTCACGTCGGCAATTTCCGGTCAGAATTAGTTAGAATAACTTAATTGGTAAAACGTGAAAAGATCTACAACTTTACTAACAAATTAAAAAGTTTATGACTGAATTAGCAAAAGTGTAATAAATTTACAATTTTTTTGTAATTATGTAAATACTGGCCTAGCAGATCATGCACGTCATCTCCAAACCCTTTTTCTTCGACCAGATCCTTTTTCTCCCGGCCTCTCCGCCAATGATTAAAAGCTTCGCATTCCCCAACGACGCGTGCGGTGACTACCGACTAGTTAGGTCTGAGAGAGAGTATTGAGCGGCACTAGTTTTCTCATCTCGAAGCATTGAAGCTCGAAGCCCCGCTTTAAAGAGCGCCCCTTTCGGTCGTGACATCGCGCGGTTTCGACAGCGATCTGTTGACGACGAACCCGATCGAGACATCGTAATTGGAGGAAGAAGAAGAAGAAGAAGAAGAAGAAAAAAAAGAGACGAGTGCTGCTGCTCCTCTTGCAGCTGCGGAGAGAAAGACGAACTTGGCATGTTTTGGGCCCAATTCAATGGGCCGACACCTTCTTCTTCTTTTTTTAGCTTCTTGAAAGGGATGGCTTTCGGAAAGAAGTGAAGCCGATTGGCTTTTTGTTAGGGGCTCAAACAAGGGGTGTGGCTAATTGGGAATGGCAGAAGGAAATGGGTACTCTCTTATGGTCCATGTGGAATGATTAGCTCGATGAAGCATGAAGAAACCGAAATGTGAATTATTTTGTATGGCATGGGCGGGCCTGGATTGGGCCCAAGTGGGCCGGTCCTTATAGCTTTGTGGTCGCCCAGAAGTGCCTTCAGGCTCTTGTGGCTGGAGGTGGCTCTTGGCGGGCCTACAAGCCGTCAAGCTCATAATCAAGTCTAATCGTGTGTATGGGAAGTTTCGGCCTGGAGTACTAAATGAGGAGGGTATGGCATTGGTTTTCAACCTAAATGGCGGAAGCAAGAATAGTTATTGCTTCTGCACAAAGTCATGAACGGTCGAGGAGCCCAAACCAAGGGACTCGCAATTCTCTCCAAATTGGAATTCAAAAAGCAAGAGAGATCGAAGTATAGGATCGAAGTTGAAATTTCATTTTGAAAATTAATGTGACGCTTTTGTTTCCGGTTCGATTTCTCATTCAATTCTTAGGCTTTTAGATTGAGTTTCCTTACATGAATTCCGCAACTAGATCTTGTAAGTAGGTCCATTCTATTTTGATTTCCTATAACTCTAGAGCCTTTTAAATCTCATCGCGATTGATTATTATTATTATTTTTTATTATTGTTTTTTTTTTTTTTTAATGACTTTTAACTCCCGTACAACCTGGCCAGAATGGCCGCGAGATAAACTGGGGGTGGCTACGGAGGACCCACCACGCCCAACGTCACACTTAAGACACTTAAGCACTAGGGTTTCCAACCTCACCTCACCTTTGGAAGGATGAACCCCTCACATTTGGGGAAGGATCAACGAAACCCTTATCCAACGGAGCCACCACGACCGGTGGTATTTTACTCTTTTTTGGATAATTCAAAGGCATGAATTTAAAGACTTGATTATCTAGAAACCCCAAACTCATGAACCGGATTGTATAGAGGCTATCAAGCTCAAATTGACTAATGATTCTGTAGACTGGAAATAACTTTTTGATCAGAAGATCCCTTTGCAAGTGGCCACACAAATCCATACAATTCCTTTAGAGAGAGAGAGAGTGGTCCAACATGAGGGTGACTGTCCGGAGGGGACATGGCCCCTCGGATTTGCAATCGCCAATTGAAAACAACGTGAGTTTGGAGTTTCCCCCGGTCACTGACATCCGCCATCATGACCAACTTCATCTTGTCCCCATCACCCTGTCTCTACCTATCTACACCCGCGGCAGTGATCCATACCTGGCACACGTAGCCTTTCTCGGGATCTTACATACAATTTCTTCTGGAATTTTACAAAATCTTTTAGCTTTTGGACCTCCTGCTCCATCTTATACGGACAATCTGGCGACAATTCGTATCCACATTAATTTAAATCGCAGTCTCCATCTATCTATCGATTAATCGCGAAGCGGTCCAGCCCGCGTATAGAAAGGAATAATATGACAGCAATCCAAATGCATGCGAGATCATGCCCCGACCTACCACCCATCATGACACAGGACATACGTGGGAGTTTCTGGCGAGATCAAGTGCCGCCCGTGCTGCTTTTTGGTATGTAATCGATATAACCGATTGCTCGACTAAGCGTACGGGGTTGCTTCTCTGTTCAGACAAATATAGACAACGACAACCCTTTGGGGTAACCGGTTTCTGTCTTGTGGATGAATACACTGCTGGCTGAAGCAAGTATTTTTCAGTGTCATACGTAATAAAGCAGTAGGTTATACGCCTTCTTGCTGTCTGGAATATTTCAGCTGGCGAGTCCAAATCACCTAGCCATGAATTTTGGCACGTACATGTGCGGATAAGACACGACGGAAGGGTATTCCATTCTTGGACTTAAATGGGACATCACAGTCCTTAACCTCAAGAACATGTCCTTACCACACGCGTTGCTGTTAATGACGTTTAGAAAGAGCTCGCAAGACGTTTTCAAGACAAGGATCGCTTTCATCAGGAAGAACCAGCAATCGCTTAACTTCTAAAAATTTCAGTGATTTAATTAAAGCCAGCCAATCCCTTTTCGATTCTCTTCCTCGACTGTTTATTACAATAACAGCAGTGTATATAACCTTTCAAAGCCCCTCGTGAACATAATCCAGGTTTCCCAAAACGTTCAGTATCCTAGTCAAAGCCTAATCTCGCTTAATAGAGATTAAGTAGAGAATAACACGAAAAGGCTAGGGAGGTGGGGGCTCTGAACCCCATTCCAGTATGTACCGATCATTTGGCTAATATTGCAGCTAAAAGCGGGGAGAAAAAGAAGACAGTGATCTACTGAAAACAGAGAGGAATCCAAATCACAACGAGAAAAAAGCTGATGAATTGTCAAACGGTGAAAAAGCTGAAAAGGGGACTTCACTGACTCAACGATGGAATGAACGACTTGAAATGATTCTGCCATTTCGTTATAAAGTTTGGATTCTTTCTACCGTTAAGGTAGATTTTTGAAGGAGCTTATGTATAAAAAACCACCATAAACTTTGTTAAAAAACTACTATGGGTCACCTTATTTTCCGCTATAAACTGTGACAAGAGCACGAGGTGCATGATGTTGTGAAACTAGAAAAGACTGCTACATTTGGCGAGAATTAGTTTAGTATACATACATACATACATACATACATACATACATATGTATACATATATATATGTATGTATACATTCCTGTTTTTGAGGGAACAAAAGGGTAGACAAATTTAGGTTTTAGGAGAAATATCGGAAACATGCAACAATATAGACCAAATGTTGTGTTTTTGCGTTTGCTTTAATGCGCATATAATGTCTCTTCTACATTGCACAAGCATTCAATGAGTTTTTGGCAAAATCCTAGCTGCTCACTATGATACTGTTCGTAAGGTCCACGCAATGCACAATTTTTCGTGTTGTGATCAATTGAGTGACTTAGTGCATGAGTAGTTGCAGCAGCGATCCGGAGATTTTATGTGTAAGAACATAACAAAGATGAGGTATATGAAGAGAAATCGCTCCATAAATAATAATATTTGGTGATGAGCCTAACCTTCATGTTGCACTACTACAAAACTTAGTTATTGCATCAATTGCACTACTTATTAAATCTTTTAATTATATAGTGAGTATTAAATAATTTACAAGGTAATGCATCTAGAGTTGCTCAATTATCCAAATAAATTATCTGGAATCAGTTTAATTATGTTCTTGTACAAGTAATGAGCATTTTAATTCCAAGGTACACATTCATAATTGATTCTTTATATTACACCGCTTCGTTTTAATTTCTCTTTGGGTCCATTATATTTTAAGTTTAACTTCACTGCAATCTCAATAACTCATGTGAAGGACCCGTAGAAATTCCAGTGCTTTAAGCTTCCCTTTAAAAGAGTCCAACTCTACACCGCCACGCCTCTCTTTTCTATTTTTTTTGCTAACTTCATCTCTTTCACAACATTGGTTCCACTTTTTGCAGGAAAACATAAGAAGACCCTCTCTCTCTCTCTCTCTCTCTCTCTCTCTCTCTCTCATACACACGCGCAAATGGCTTCAGATGATCACTCGAGAGAGCTTAACGAATATCAAGAAGAAAGCTTAACTTCAAGACCTCAACCTCATCATCATCGTCAAGCTACATCCCCATGCTTTTCTAGTATTATAACCCCAAATTATGTCTTGCATAGCTCAGTTGAAGAACAAGGTGGATGTTTTCATAGAGCTTCGCAGCCTTCAGATCGTGGACTAGAGGTAAATTAATAAAGACATCATATGATATATTGCTAAGCATGACCTATATTTACAGCTTAATTCGAGCTGGCTTCAAATTCTCGCTTACTAGATCGACCCTTTCTGATGACAAACAGGCTTTGCCGGCTCCAATCAGCATAACAACATCCCAGAAATTAGAAGATCAAAGAGTTAACGAGGATCATCAAAAGGGACGCCATGAACATGGCTCATCATCATCATCATCATCATCATCGCCACCATTTAAGTGGACGTCCTCGAAGATGAGGATGATGAGGAAGATGATGATCTCAGAAAAGAGACCACCGCCTAACAAATCATCAGCTCACGAGTCTGAAGACCGGCCGTACCCTGACTCAATTACCTCGTCATGTCCTCAAATGGATGCTAACGGTGGCTGCAGCGGCAACACCGCAGTTAGGGTTTGTGTCGACTGCAACACATCGAAAACCCCCCTCTGGAGAAGTGGTCCCAAAGGTCCCAAGGTTCTTTCCTGCTCTTTCCCTTGAAATTTAATCCTCTCTTAATCGTCACTTGGTGATATAATCACAGATCATTCATCTGGATCTAAAAGCTTAGTTATCCTTCCATGAGTATTTTATTCTCTGAAATTTATTTCTGTGATGCACTCACTTTTGGAGAATGAAAGAGAAAAGAGTGATCGATTTGACTTCTGAGATCTTTTTTCGTTTATTGCTCAAAATTATTGGTCTTGAGCTGGGTTTCTCATAATGTTTCAGTAATTGTCAGGTTTAGAACAATTAAAAGCATCATTTTGAGGAAATTTTTACAAATAGGAAATGTTCTTGAAGTTTTGTTTGCCCAAGTACTGCTGTGACTCCTTAAAGATAAGCTTCCTTGAGAACATACAATCATCAAGGACTCTCCCATAGGAAATTTAATTAACCCCGTCCTTTTATTTCGAGGCACAGACGCTTTGCAATGCTTGTGGGATCCGGCAGAGGAAAGCGAGAAGGGCCATGGCCGCCGCCGCCGCCGCCGCTACTAATGGTACAGTTGTTCCTACTCCTACTATGACTTTGCTTGCGAAGTGTAAGCTGAAAAACAAAGACAACAAGAGATCAGGAAGTAAAGCAACTATTGATCCAGAATCAGAAACAATCAAGAAAAGATTCAAGCTTCCCTCTCCGACATTGGCATCCCCCTCTCCGACATTGGCATCTCCCAAAGAGACGAAGCAGCTTTGTTTGGAGGACTTCGCTGCGAGATTAAGCAAGCGTTACTCGGCGAATCTCCAGCGGGTGTTCCCACAAGAGGAGAAGGAAGCTGCCATCTTGCTTATGGCCTTATCCTGTGGCCTCGTCCTTGGTTAATAGAACTATTGATAGAACAGACAAAAATGGTTTTATGGGCATTAAACCACCTATATTTTCCACAGAGTTACCATTCCAATGCGGTCATGTGACGATATGCGATATGCTGGGCATTGCGGCACTGGTTACATGCGGTAACTCCATCCTGAATGGTTTTTATGATCATTGTTTGCTTCTTTAGGTCGTCCCCTTCGCAGAGATAACCGATTATGGATGATAAAATGGAAAATCGCTAATAAGTGCAAGGTTCTTCATCTTAAACATCAAGCTCTGTAAACTTGCAGTGCACATTGTACTTCCTTCCCCTTCCTTCTCCTATCTTTTCAATTATTTGTCCTTCTTTTTCCCAGTTAAAATATTAGTTTTGTTTTCTCTGATTCTGCAATGTGAAGACAGGAATTGTTTTACTTTCTCTCGGGAAGATAAGGTCATATGTAACATTATTTTTTGTCGTAAGGCTTCAACAAGTACTGGGTAGACCCACATATGAACGAAGACTGTATTTGGCGCAATGAGCATCGGTGGCTCGTTTCCATAAAAATCTGAGGGTGGTGGCAAAAAACATTATGGGGACAGAAAGATCAGTGGAAAAGAATATATTTTCCTAAAAGCAATTGTGCAAGCACAGTGATAGTTCTCAGAGGAAATGAGCACGCATTGTTATTGCATGTGTGCCTAGATTACAAGGTCGATTGCATTTTCTATTGAAAGCAGTATTCTTAACAAAATCTAGAAATCAGAACCAGGTGATGATACGAGTTAACAGATTTTTTTAGTGCCTATTGTAAGAAGTTCGAGGAGGCGAAATTTTGAGAGAGAATATCCATTCGCTTAGGCATCTGTTCAGGGCGATTTTCTCTTCTTCTTCTTTTTTCATCCCTCATGATTTTTCAAGAGGGGTCTTCAGGGAAGCACGAAAGTACTAGAAAAATAAGGTTTATGCATCTCTTTTGAGCACCTCTCATTATGGTTTTAATTTCTTTATCAAGGTGACTGCAGCAATCTGAAGGGCTTTGCGAAAAGCATTCTCAATTGATTAGCTATGTATAGAGAAGGATCTAGAGCAAGCATGTATGGGGGCCAGACTAGTTTAGCAAGTGGATAATGGTTATCGTTGTGAGAATTGAAACTCGTTCTTTTCAATCATTGACGAGTTTTGACTAAAGCTTCTTTTTCTTTTTCTTTTTTTTCTCGTTAGAAAGATGCCATATTCCATAGATTTGCCCTAATTCAATAAGCTTACAAGTACGTGCAATCGATTTTGATCCTTTTTCCTTCACTACTAGCTCTTGACTTTCTAAGGACCATTAGCACTTCAGAAAACTTTCCTCAAGAATCTCTCATGAGAAGTCAATCTAGTGTGTGAGAATTCAATGGGTGTTTCGCAATCGAGTCGCCATTATTGCATGTTATGGCTCTTCAATTTGGAAGATTTTGCTAACTAATAATACTTCCTTAAATTAGGAATGTCGGGAAATTCAAAAAAATTGGTGGGGGCATGGTTTTAGGGATGAACATGCGAATTTTTTTATTAAATTCGGGGCCTAAGCATAATTTCGAAAAGGTTGGCGGGCCTCGCTCTAAAACCGACAATGCCTACGTACGTTGAAAAAATATTGGCCATAATTAAGAAAAATTGAAAAACTAGATGTTCTTTTGTTGAAATTTGGAGAGTACATTACTTGAAGCTACTAAATGGAGATGTTCGTTCACGGTTTGCCGCGACAAGACAAGAATCTCCAGTTGTATAATTTGGTGCCTTGTGGAAAGGACCGTGTAAAGATTCAGAACTGAGATACTACGGACAAAAATGTCCCACAAAAAAGAGAAAAGGCATGTACCGCTCACTTCTTACTCATATCAAACTTTTTAAGCCCTCAAGACATATCATGGAATTGCATTTGACATATTGAATAAATTACAGGTCGAATTGGATAAAGATAAAAAATTTATTATCTCATACAATGTTTGGTAAATATATGGATATTCAAGCTGAATTGAATGACGACTTAATAGCTCTCGTTGCCGGCAACCTCTCGACATAATGGTTCTCGTCGTTGGCAAATCCCACCTCACTTTCTTTTCCTCCTCCTCTGTGCCCATGCCGGATTGAATGTCAACCATTTAGATCTTTGAGCCTTCGCAATCCAAGCTGCTTGAGCATCATCATGATGTAAAATCTTTAGTAACCACCGGTCCCTCCTCCATATCGATCAACGGCCTGCAATCTTCAACAATCACCAGTTCGGTTGCTATTCCTACCCTTGCGACCAACGCCAAGGTGGAGGCCCGGCGAACGAATGGGTGGCGAATTGAGGTACAGCTGCTTGTGTTACGAAAGTGTGTGAGACGGAGACAACAGCTATTGCTCTAAATCTGGCTATAGAGGGGGCCAACGGCTAGTGTTCTAGATCTAACCATGAAGCTCCTTCGTGCTCTCCATGGCTAAGGTTGAGTCGAGCTCAACCATGGAGGAACTCCAAATCTGGCCTTGGTGTGGCAGAGATTGAGTCGAGCTCGTCGACCGCATCAATGGCAACAAGACAATGCTTGGTGGGAGGCTATGGGTGGCGGTTATGGGTGGATAATGGGTACAGAGAAAAGAGATGAGTGTGAGACATATCCTATTTACTTTGATCTCACCCTCACATAAAATACTTTTATCCTAATTATATCATTTTAATATTCAATCATATCCTATTTTGGACAGCAACCAAACATAGAATAAGATAATATTTATCATATCATGACTTTAATCTTGACTATCAAACGTAACATCGCCATCAAACTAAATAACGGATACATATGACCATCACAATCTCTCTTTTTTATTAATAGAAGGTGTAGAGGAATGACCAGCTCAATTACTTTCTCAAGGCATTGCAATAAGAATCTCACACTACTATGGAATGTTTAATTTAAGATATAGCTGCCTGGTCCTTCTATAGAGGCATACCAGCTTATCACTGCACTCCACCAAAGTGTCAGAAGTGAGGAAATCTCTCCACATGAAGTAATAATATCCAACACATAAGCTGGCCAAAGGTTTACTCGTAACATCGTTTGTACTCATGTGACCTTGACAATCTCTAGTTGTCCAAATGTTTAAATAAATGATTTGAATGTCGCAAAATTCGTGTTCAAATCCCAAGGTTCCTCTTCAATGGGCCTTAGGAGCCACGCCCAACACCCTGTTAATGGGGTCTTACACTTTCCCATGAGAGAGGTAATTTGTGCACATAAGTGGAAATTAATCGAGTTGAAAAATACAAATACATTATTATCGAATATGATGAGAGTACGTTAAGATAATTTTACAATTCTATTAAATAAACAATTTTTTCCCATGTTACAAGATTTTTCTAAAGAGCTGGTAAGTGTCAAATAACAATTGGTGAAAAAATTATTGATAGCTAATTTTTTCACCAACAAAAAAAAAAAAAAATTACCGATAGCTTGATTTTTATGAAATTATCAACTTTTTGTTACTTTTGAAATTATTGGATTTTCTTATATTTTATTAATTGTTATTTTTCTTTATTACCAACACCTTATATTTACTAATTTTTATTAGATTAACTTACTAACGTTTTTAATTAAATTACCAACAAGTTTTTTCATTATGAACTCTCATTTAAATTACTTACCAACGATTATTTGTTTATTTAACTTATCGGCTTTTTTATCGTATTTATTTGTCTTTCTTATAAATGCATTAAATGTATCAACTATTATTTATATAAGTTACTAATTTTTCTCTCATTAGATCAAGAGCTAGTTTGGTTTACCAATCCTCATTTGAGTTGCTAACCAACGAATGCTTGTCTTATTTAATTGGGCGATTTTTTTTATGAAGTTACTAACTTTTATTTGTCTCAATTACCTAACCAATAAACTTACCAGCTCTTTTTAGAAACTATCAATCTTAATTAGAGCGACTAATAAATTTTCTCCGACTAAGTTACCAAACCAATAAATTTACCAACTCTTTCTAGAAACTATCAATCTTAATTAGAGTGATTGACAATTTTTCTCCGACTAAGTTACCAGCAAGGTTTGCATTACCTAGTTTTATTTAAGTCAATTACTGACATTTATTTAATTTGTCTATTTCATATTTCTCTTTATCTCTTACCCAAAAAAAGAAAAGAAAAAAATCTCTCCTTTTAACTTATGCTTACTTTTCTAATACCCATTATCTTTCGAGAAACGATCAAGAAGGAACGTATGCATTTTACTTTGTGAACAATATGTGTAAAGAGGAAGTGAAATTAGAGTGAAAAAAGAGAGGCAAAAAGCAAGAAATAAAAAAAGTTCCGTTGCCGGGACTTGAACCCGGGTCTTTCGGGTGAGAGCCGAATATCCTAACCAACTAGACTACAACGGAATTGATGCTAACCTTATATACTAAATTTTTTAATAAATTTGATTATATTTGTTTCGTGAAATATAAACTACTTGAAAACATTTCCCTAGAATTTTTTTATCAGCGATTGGTTAAAGAATTTTTTTTATTATCAATAATTTATTTATAAACATATTCATAGATGATAAAAAAATTCTTAATTTATTCATTTTTAGAAAAAACTTTTCAAATTATGCATTTTTCATGAAATAAATGAAACACTTATTTACCGTAATTGTCGCGAGAATGGAGGATAAAAACATGTCCATTGTCCACATTGATCGTCTTCTCAAGAGCATGCGAAAAGAGAATGCAGGAAGGGCGAACCTGGTGATCTTTTCGTTTTTTCTGTTGTTATTACCAAATGACTCACTGAAGTTTTGCATGAATAGTATGATTTCTCATGAATTGATGACTCTCTTACATCTTGTCTGGATTTTCTTTGTTTACTGGCGCAGATAACTTCCCTCCCTCTGCTATGGCGGTTGCTGAACCATTGGAGAAAGCTCCAACATCTCAATCGACATTCACGAGCGAACTTTTACAGACGCACATGTTTGCATCGCATTCAACCGCCAGATCCATGTCGAGTCCCTATGGAATCGAAACACAACACAACACCAGCCGCCTTTCAGCTTGTATCAGCAAGACCATAATTTGGATCCTACCATGTTCTTGCCTCCAGGATGTTAATTTATTGTTCGAGAGCTGTAGCCCGCATGCGCAGAGAAAGAGAGAGAGAGAGAGAGAGAGAGAGAGAGAGTTTGTATAAAACACCAGCTAGATAAGCACAAAATTGGATGCCAATTCGACATAAAGGCTGATCAAGTTAACTGTCTGATCCATGGCAAAAACCAAGTGTTAAAACTGTCTGATCTAACCGAGAAAAAGGCTCATCATATTTCCTCAACTAACGAGATGGAGTGACTTGGAATATCCCCCAATCCCACAAGCCTAATAAATTACCGTTGAGGCTATTCAGCAGGCGATCGAGAAGGAAACCTGATATTTAAAGATTTATCACTGGCAATGAGAGTATGATCACTGATGGCACCAGGAGGGAGACCATTTCCTTCACCGATGGAGGAACAGAAGCATGAAGATAGACATTTGGATCAGATTGTTACATCAGATAACTATTAACTAGCATTCCTCCTGCCATTAGAACTGCATACTCTCGCCTTGTAGTATAACATATACACCATCTCTATGCACTCACAGGTTTTCCAGTCAATTTGGGGAAAGGATCTTGCTTGCTCAAGACCACCACTTTGCTTTTGTGGGCAAAGTAACCTTTCATGAGATTCTTGTGTATCAATATGGCAACTATGCACTCCACCTACCAATTCCACAGACCAATTGATCAAGCTAGCTATTGAATGAACATGATGAGAGAGATGTGAATATGCATGGGTGAGGCAAATAAAAATGTACCTCATCCAAATCCATGTCTATCTCAAGCCATTTCAGTGCTTTGATAATAACTTCCAACTTCATCTGGTGAGCTTTGCTCGGCTCCTTCTGCTTTTGAATGATGTAACTAACCAAGAGAAACAACAATGAAAGAATTCTGAGATTTTCTTATTCTTCTTCCCAATTTCACCATAAGTTCACTGGAAAGAACGAGATTATAAGCGCTTACATTTTCTTCAACAGTCTTTGATAAACTTGGAGCTCCAACTTCTCTAGAACAAGATATACACCAGATCTAAGGAACCTGACAAAAAAAATTGGTTAGTTTCAGTATTCGAGTTGTCCGCGCCATCTATATCAGGTGAAATCACAGGAAGCACACAAAATATAGTGACTTTCTTTCTATTGCAGAAAACCAAAGCAGAAGTACCTGTCTTCATGCTCTTCTAGAGCACTTCGAAGAAGTCGAAGGTCACCCCTCTTTAGAGCTAGCACAATATTTCTGTACTGTAAAAGTAGATATAACTTGTCACTTGGGAATGGACTACCGGGATTTCAATGTCTTACCATATAACAAAAGACAACAAATGGATCGAATAAACTGAAAACTGATCGTCACCAAGCAAGAATAACAGAACTACTTAGTTGAGCTGGCTTTTTTATATTATTTTCCTCCTTCAGGACAACCAACAATGATAAGTTAAGCTACCAGCAGACATAAACACCACTCACTGGCATCCAACCTAATGAAGCACAAAGCACAGGAATACTAAAACATAGAACGCATCAGGAATAAGCAGACAGGAACAGCGTACCTCAACCAAGTTATATCTCTCCAGGAGCCAATCTTTCGGTAAAATTCCAATTGAAAGCTTCACTGGTATCAAGTACTTTAATATCATCCTATCAAATACATATAAAAATAAGTTTTTCACCATAATGTAGCTACAGAGATCATCTTGTAAATAAAGCTAACTATATGATGCGAAGAAAACTATAAACAGATAATCACGAGGCAAGAACTGAACATGCAATAGTACTGCTGCCAAAAGCCAAGGGAAGAGAGAAAAAGTAAACACAACTCATAAAAATCAAAAAGCAATAGTTAACCAAAGGATATATGATTTTCTAAAAGTCATTTTAGTACCAAATGAAAAGGATTGGGAACTAGTTCCTACTCGACATGTCAAAGAAGTAATTCTCATTGAGCCAATTGAGTTTAATAAAATATTCTCATCCCAACACTATACACATCCAATTTCTCTGGCTCTGCCAACCAAAAAGTAACTTCCCTGGAATAAGTCGAATCCAGTAAGAAGTGCCCAAATTCAAAGTCCATTGACTGGAAGTTGGACAAAATGATCCAATCCAACAGGACAACGAGGTATGCATATGCACAGCATCAATCGGCACATGTCTTTATGCGGGTCTCATACAGTTTAGTTGACAAATAGCAATATTGCTTATATCAATATCAACTTGGAAACAGAACTCTTGACGATATTGAGTGAAAAAAACCACTTTTGTCAGGAGAATTTCCCTCAATTACCAAGAAAATGCAAATGTAAATGTAGCAAGAATATGAACAAACCTTATATTTGCTTCACTATGGGGACTGCAATGTGTTAAGGCATAAGATAATTTTTGGTCAGCCTGCCAGGAAAGAGGAATATACACCATATGTCCAAGACAAGAACAATTAGTTACAACTAATCAGTATGCCAAATAAGAATGGAATATTATCACATAAAGATCATAATGCCACAGCAGGAGCAATCAAACAAAGAGAAGATGCCAGCAAATCCTGTTTAAAAGAGCAAGTCACTTTTTTATCATGCAAGTGAGCCATGTTTAGAGAGTGTTTAACTGGTGTGTCCATGCTCCATCCTCGAGAAATAAGGGGCTAAAGCACAGTGTATTTCCTCGAATTGTGCAAGTGGACCACTGTAAAGCATTTAACCAGCAGATGCTGGTGAATTCATTCAACATTCACAAAAAATCAAGGCTTTGAGCCTCAGATAGCCTCGTCTCATCGAAGCAAAGTATCTGACTTTCATCTAAATATAAAATGAAATGTCACCTAAACTATAGGGCAAAAGATTACTTACAGCTGTAAAATTTTCATTGTAAACTTCCAGACGTCCTGTGTAGTACATGTATGTCACCTGGCAATGCAAATCGTGACAGTCAAATGCTTATTTATCTAGCTGCAAACAAAGTCACAAAAGAGGCTGAAGGAATAGCATCAGCAACACAATCAGCATAAGTTTTGACCTTATCTCTTTGAGGAAATTCTTCAAAATCAAATATCCGTGCAGTCTCAATGCTTCTTATGACACTGCGGCAAAGGTGAACTGTACCGAGCTGTAAATTAAAAATGCTAGCACCTCTTAGATTTCATGCAAAACATACATCAACTACTTCTAGAAGAAAGGTTTTAGAGGTTTGGATATAAGACTTTTTATATAGAGGACTAGTATTTGCCAGACTATCTTTTGAGTTGCATATTCCATATTATGCAAACAAGAAACAGGAATGGAGACACAAGGACGACAACCATAAGCATCACACATATTCACAAAATATTTTACCTTAAAGTAAACTTTGAACAGCTGACAAGTCACATATAATGCTCCTACGCGTTTGGGGCCCTTCCCCTGGAAATAAAGAGACCTCCAACATCAATTAATGCAAAAGCAAGTACTTATTCTACTCGGAATCCGAGTAGCAGGAAAATCCAAGAATGGAGTAAGCCGATTCATGGCAAGAAAATGAAGCAACGATTTGAATGGTGAACACAGAGACTCACGGCTAGGACCCCAAACACTTTCATTAAAAAGGATCCAGCCGCCTTTAATTTCTCCGGCATCTTCCCGTTGGCCGACAGTTCTCTATCCGCCTAGCAAAATCAACACGCGAAATCAAACACCCGAACAGACAATTCGAATACTTCACTGTAAAAGCACCGCAAATGCACGATAGCGAAAACAAGATACGGAGGAAATGGAGCAACAAATTACCCTCTCGGCAAGAACCCTAATTTCATAAGCAATCACATACAACGCCTCCAGCGCCCAAGCGGAGTCCCAGTTCCTAAACTCCTGGATAAACGCACTGCAATTTCCACCAATTCGCACAACTTTCATTGCCAACACAGCCATTGCCACACACCAACAACAACTCAAACTCAAAGCGCAAGGACTACAGAAAAAGACGCGACGAGAGGAGGGGAATCTCACTTGGCGGCTTTCTCGTAGGCGGGATACGCGTCGACCAGATTGTTGAGCCTGTAGTTCTGGAGGCAGCGGAAGAGGGGCGCGAGGATCTCCGCGAACTGGGAGTACCTGTCCGACTGCTTGATCAGCCTGTTCGAATCCTGGAAAGAACGCGACACGGGTCAATCCGACGAATCGATCGGCCGATATGGAGCTCCGCGAAATCGTCCGTCGGAGGGAGGGGGAGGGAGGGAGACCTGAAGGAGGTTGAGGGCGTCGGCGAGGGAGACGAGGGAGGGGGAGGCGGAGGAGAGGGAGAGGAGGGGCTTGAGGGAGGCGACGTCCTGGGAGGCGACGGCGTCGGAGAAGCGGCCGAGGTAGTCGGTGATCCGCCGGTGGGCTTCGCCCATGCTCAGGTACGCCGCCATTTTTTGGGTCTCTTCTTCTTCCTCTTCTTCTTCTTCTTCTTCCTGCTCGTATCAGATGGATCGACCTCTGCGCCTGCGCTGCATCGACAGCTAGAAAGTCACCTCGTACGCAGCAGCGCTCTGTTCGGTTTCTCCAAGCTTAGACACTCCAATGGTCGGGGCCGTGTCCTCTCCTTAGTTCAAATTGGCTAGAACGCTGAGTCGAGCTCGAAATCGGTCGGCTCGAGATTTGCCGTGATTGTCCATTGTCGAGTTTTCTACATTTTTCTCCTACATTTAAATGAAATTAATAAGATGAAAAATCCTAAATGGGTAGATTCCTTATCCCATTTATCCAAATAATTTTGGATCGCCTAAAAAGCAAAAGTACAGAGGAGGGCTCCCTCCCGTGTGGAGCCACCTCCATCGCGGTTGGGGCGACAGCAATAGCTAGTAGGATCGTTGAGCAAGAATCAATGATCCTCATTGACTAGAGGCAAGGTCCAGGCTCTCGCCAGAAAGAGGAGAGGACAACAATCATCGAAAATTTGAACAAGGGTTATCGACTCTCACCTCACCCTCTAGGGGCTGACTCTCGCCCAAGGGCCCCAAACCTAGGCGAGGGTAGGTGACCCTCACCTACATCTAAGAGCAGGTTGGACCCCTCTCTCTCATATCTGGTGAGGGCAAACTGGCCCTCACCTTTGGTTGGTGAGGTTCGTCAGCCCTCTCCTAAGCGTCAGATACTCCCCATCCAGCACAACCTCCCCATTGTCGATGGGGCGGTAACCACAAGTGGAGGGTGTGCGTTTCTTTTTTTTCTTTTTTTTTGTAGTTTTTTCTTTTAGTTTGTTTATTTATGAAAAGAAAAAAAATTATAAAGATGAAATGGTCCTTCAAGCCATTCTTTAAAATTGGTATGGTCATTTTATATTCTTGTTCAAAATAAGATTTATTTCAAGCCCTTATTTAAAAATATGATTAACTTCAGATCTTCTTTTTTTTTTAAATATTAATTTTACGTTTTTATTTAAAAAAATAATGGCACTTTATGCACTTATTTAAAAAATTCTCCTCTTTTTATTCTTTGTTTATTTTCCATGCTCACGCTTGCCACTCTTTTCCTTTCATTCACCGCCTTCCAGCTAGGAATTATTTTGCTATTTCAATTAGTCCTCATTTGAAAAGTCCATGAAAAATAGAGGTTTATTTGACAAATAAGCAGCTTGGAATTTTTCGAGTTTGACAGATGGTGAGTTTGACAGATGAGACAAAAGAAAATAAACTCTCACAGACTATAGTTTGGGATCTTTCGTTTCGAAACAAGTGGAACAAGTTCGACAAACAAACACGGGAAATAAAAAATAAAAGACAAGAAGATCATCGGAGATAAAAGGGTGTGCTCAATGAAGAAGAGCATGCTCGAACGAGTCACAAAGACAAAGCAAGAGTTCTCGACGAAGACAAACAGGCAACTACTTAAGATCTTTCAAACGTGGCCGAACGAGTGCAACAAGCATCCCAGGAAAAAGAATTACTAGAGATAAATGACACTGCTCGACAAAAAAAAGTGTGCTCGAATGGAGTCATGAAGACAAAGATGAAGCACAGCAATCGATGAAGACAAGACGAAGTAGAGTGCTATGAGGGAGATGTAAGCGATAACGTAATTCTATAATATGGAAACTACAAAACACAATATCTTTGATATTCATGATTTTTACAATAAGAGAGACGAAGACATGTCTTTTTATATAGCAAAATCTTCAGAATATTTATCGCTCAAAACTCAAAGAAATGAAAAAATATATTTTCTCTCCCTTAACCCACTTTTCTTTAACGTATTCTATCTAATGGAGAATAGAAAACGGCACAAGTTTTTCACATCGTAAGTGGAGAGAAGACCAAACTCTTATTTATACAAGCTATTAAGATGTGCCTTCTATTAAAGCACCTTTTAATTTTCCTGAGAGTCGCACCTTTTCGGAAAAAAAAAATGATAACTTATCAATAAGGATTGTACCATTTCATTATAATTGTAACTTCTCATAGCCAATACATTTTTAGCATTTGTATATTTATTAAACTACCAATTAATAAAATCATGTGGGCCACACAATAATTTTTACATTCTCCCTCTTGACTCATATGACATTCCTTTCATGGTTAAATAAACTAACATAATGCTAAAATCTTTTTTAAATTGGCTATCACATAATAATCATAATTAAGTAAAGCAAACTAATGTGAGTCATGATAGTTGTATGTCATTAATCGACATAGTCCCTTCCATATACTATAACATAACTTTTTACTTAACATGATCCATGAATAAGAAGTACACTGATGGTCCAACAATAATATCTCTATTAGAGACTATCCTATTTGACATTCATCTATTTCCATAATGTATACTAAATAGAAAACAAAAAATATCAGAGACACATAACTAAGCTCAGAGTGTCAAATATATAAACTTAATACAATCATGATACAATCATTAATAACGTCATATAATGTTCATCCTATCAATATATTCATCAAATGTCTTGGACAGTAGCCCTTTTGTTAAGGGATCCCGCTATCATAAGGTCGGTGCTTATGTGCTCAATTGACACTCATTGTTTTTGAACTTCTTCTTTGACAAATAAATACTTGATTTCCATATGCTTAGCACCTTTAAAATACTTATCATTTTTAGAGAAAATAACTACTGCAGAATTATCACGAGACATTTTTAGCGGCCTAGCAATACTATCGATAATTGCAAGCCTTAAAATAAAGTTCCATAGCTATATTCATAAATAGTGGCCTCAAAGCATGCCACAAACTCAGCCTCCTTAGTAGATGCAGCAACAACTGACTGCTTTGCACTTTTCCATGATATTGTCCTTCCAGCCAGAAGAAACAAGTAATCAAACGTTGATTTTCTTGTATTGTCACATCCGGCTAAGCCTGAATCTGAATATCCAATCTCCTTAGGATGATCGAATCTTTGTAAATGAGCATATAATTCTTTGTTTCTTGCAAGTATTTGAGAACTTTTTTTGTAACTTTCCAATGATTCAATCTAGGATCACTTTGATACCTGCGCAGTATTTCAACGGCAAAATTAATGTATAGTCAAATGCAAGTTTGAGCATACATTAAGCTCCCAATAATAGACACGTAAAGAATACTTTTCATTTGTTCTCATTTCAATTCACTTTTCGGACATTATACAAGGTTAAATTTGTCGCCTTTCTGAAATGGAACCATTCCTACCGAACATTATTCATATTAAATTTCTCTAAAGTTATCTCAATGTAGACTTTTTGGGACAACCCTAACAATCCTTGTGATCTATCACGGATATTTCTATTCCTATCACATACGTTACCTCTCCCATATCCTTATTTCAAAATTTTAAAGAGAAACTTCTTAATTTCACGTAACAAAACAAGATTATTAGCAACAAGCAAAATATCATCAATAGATAAAACTAGAAAAATAAACTTACTCACACTGACCTTCATACATAAATACACACACACACACACACACACACACACACACACACACACACACACACACACCGATCAACGATATTTTCCTTAAAACCATATGAAATTATGATATCATTAAACTTAAGATACAATTGTCAGAAAATTTATTTAAATCCATATATTGATTTCTTTAATTTACACACCATGTATTATTTTCCTTTAATTGAAAAGCCCTCGAGTTGGTTCATGTAAACCTCTTCTTCTAAATCCCCATTAAAAAAGGTGATTTTGACATCCATTTGATATAATTCTAAGTCATAAGGAGCTAGTAAAGTTATAAAAATTCTAAATGAGTCTTTCTTAGAGACTAATGAAAATGTCTCCTTATAGATAATGTCTTCTTTCTAAATAAAACATTTGTCAACAAGTCTGACTTTATACCGTTCGATATTACCTTTTGAGTCACACTTGATCTTAAAGATTCCTTTACATCCGACTTTTTTACATCCTTTATGCAATTCAATAAGGTCTCAAACTTGATTTTGATGCATAGATTTTAACTCTTCTTTCATGGCATTAAACCATCTATTAGATTATTCACATTTCATGGCTTGAGAAAATGAATTTAGATCATTTCCAATTTCTAAGTCAATTTCTGACTATTATAAATAAACCACACAATCATAAAAAATAACGGATCTTCTTTCTCGTTGAGTTCTTAATGTTCTTTCTTGTGGCTTAACTACTGTAGGTTCAATATTGACATATTCATTATGCAGTATTTGATTATTTATTTATTGTTCTTGATTATTGTTAGGTTGAATTATAATGTCAAGAACAACAACATTAAAAGTCTTGGGTATAGAAACTTTCACCTTTACTTCTCGAATGCAAGTATCACATATTCTTTCACCCTCACTAATGTCACCATTTTCAATTAATCTAGCATTTCCAAATTCAACAATTCTCGTACTATGATTAGGATAGTAAAATCTATATTATTTGGATTTCTCTACATAACTAATAAAGTAACCACTGATCGTTCATAAATCCAATTTATTTTCATATGTATAGTAAATTCTTACTTTTACAGGACAACCCCAAATATGCAAGTGTCATAAACTAGGTTTTCTTCCTATACACAGTTCAAAAGGAATCTCTGAAACTACCTTATTAGGAACCCTATTTGATAAATATATGGAAGTCTTTAATGCATACATCCATAAAGATAAGGGTAAAGATGAATGACTCATCATACTCCTAACCATTTTTATTAAAGTACGAATTCCACTACACCATTTTATTGTGGTGTACCCGACATCATGTATAGAGCACAAATGTCATGTCTTTTAAGGAATTTAACAAATAGATCCAAACATTATCTCGATTCATCATACTTTTTATAATATTCACCACATCTATTTGACCTTACTATTTTCACATTTTTATTTAATTGCCTCTTGGCCTCTTTAATACACATTTTAAGTGCATTCACCAATTGAGATTTATCACGCAATAGATAAATGTAACAATAACGTGAAAAATCATCAATAAATGTGATAAAATAGCTTTCTCTACCAAAAGATAGAATATCAAAAGAACAACATATATCGGTGTGTATAACTTCAAGAAACTCTATGTTTCTTATGGCACCTTTCTTAGTGCGTTATGTTTGTTTATCTTTAATATAATCAATACATACTCCAAGATCGATAAAATCTAAGTTCAAAAGAATTTCATTCTTTACTCATATTTGCATTCTTTCCTTGAATATATGACTTAAATGTTTATGCCACAAGTAAGCAAAATTCATATCCATTAAACATTGTTAAGTGCCGACATTATGATATAAAGTCATTAAAATCTCAACAAAAGTATTATCAAATTTAAACTTGTAGAGACTATCACATAAAGTTCTAGTCCCAATAAAATTATTATTCTTAAATAAATTGAAAGATCCACACCCCAACTTACAAGGAAATTTTGTTACATCAAGTTTTGGTAAAAAAACTAAATTGCGAGAAATTTAGATACATAAAGGGTTTGAAACAAATCAAAATAGGGTTAATACCCTGAAAAATCCCAAAATGGTACACATGTGACAAATTTACCCCAAACTATTTTTTTGATCACCAAAAACCCCAAACTGGTATACCTTTGATAAATTTACCCCAAACTGGTACACTTGTGACAAATTTACCCTCTATTAGTTTTTGTTAAATTTTATTATCAAATTATTAAGTTAAATGATATGTGACAGTTGACCGGTATACCAATTTGAGATTTTACGATCCATTTGTCATAGTTTACAATTTTTGTGATTTTTTTTTTTTTGTGGTATTAATCTAATATAGCGGAGAGTATATTTGTCACAAATTTACCGGTTTTGGGTTTTTTGTGATCGAATAAATTAGTTTGGGGTAAATTTGTCATAAATGTACCAATTTAAGGTTTTTAATGGTCAGTCATGATAAATTTGTCACATGTGTACCAGTTTAGGGTTTTTCAAGGTATTAACCCATCAAATAGTACACAATATTTGAGACCAAACAATAAGTGCTAATGTCTTCAACTGAAGCTTTGTTTCTATTCCTTGTGATCACGTGGCTTTCATTTGGCTTCATGGTTTGGATCATAAGAAATCCCTACAGCATATGAAACATATGAGTGATGGCACCAGAATCAATCCTCCAAGTATTATAAGAAACTTCAGTAAAATTTGTTTCAAAACATATTAAAACATAAGGCTTACTTTTCTTTTCGAACCAAACTTTACACTTCAAATAATCTTTCTTCAAGTGTTCAATTTTATTACAAATGTGACATTTAATAAGATTGTTGTGACACGTCAATTCCCGATCACCTGTCTTACCTGGTAGCTAACTAGGAGAACTATACTCAATAAATTCCTGATAATAAATTGCAATTATAACAATTACACTAGGCTAGAATATAAGAAACTGAGCCACATTCGACTTTATTTACCATCAGCCTTATCTTTGTACACGTTAAGAGATGGAACTAAGGAGGGGGATTTGTACAAAAAAACACTAGGGACTACAAACACTAGGTATCCCGCCCCCGGTCGATCATATACACACGGTCCTTCATCAGTTAGCTGGTCAGCACAAAAAAAAAAAAAATCTCTCTCAAAAGTCAGGCACTCATCGATCACCACTTACATCACTAGGCTACCGCCATGGCCCGGACCCTCATCGTACAGTGGCAGAGGTCCCATCAGCCGGCCTTCCACACGTGCATATAGGGCTACAAAGGCCAGGTATGCTGGCCCTATTGGTGCCCTCGTGTCCACTATCAAGCAGGAGGTAAATTTGACGAAGGTCACGCCTGGAAGTTGTCGATTGTGGATCTCCTCCTGCCGCCATACGAAGTCAGATGGGGCGCCATAGAGGTTAGTTGTGGTGGCAGCAGGTTGAGCGGAGGACATCTAATATGAAAGAAAAGACAATAGACAACTGTGAGTTTAAAACAAAACTCAACAAGTAAATCGGTAGTTCGAGCTCGTGGGTTGGCCCCTAACAAATAAAATAGTTCGTCATGCAACAACTACGGGGTTTAGTTAAGAGTCTACACCATTCGCCTGAAGGTAAGTCCAGTATTAAAACAAAGGACTAATAAGTGTGGTTCCCACTTATCAATAAAATAAAACAAAAACTATTTAATTGACATGTCTATGTGGGTTTGGCTGCAACAATCACCTAGGGGGAGATGACACCCCGCCTTGTACCCATCGCACCCAATCTGGCATCGCAAGGTCCCCTAAGGAGTTATTCAACCCTCCTTAGTCCTCTGGAGAGTATACAACCACTCCCTTTCACCCCTCTCTAGGCATCTCGACACCCGGGACCTCCCATTGGCTCATCGACCGAATGCACAACATATGTATTCTCATCCTGTTGCAACACTAAAATAGTTCCATTGCACAAGACAACTTAGAAATGAGATGATGTAACCTGTGGTTTTCCTCACCTTCATCTTCCTAATTTAAATTCTGTCATTCCACTTACTAGACTTGCTAATCTAACTTCACGTATGAAGCTGAAACTAAGACACGAAACCCAGAACTCATCCAAGAGACTCAGACTAAGGTATCGATGTCTCTTAAACCGGGTTTAACTTAATATGCTGTGAACAAACTAAATGGAAGTCAAGAAGCTCTCAACCTATCTTAGGATCGTTTAGTATGCACAAAGTGGCTAAATTAATTTTACATGCAATGATGGAACTAAGACGGCAAGGCTTAGAACTCACCCAAGAGACATAGACCAAGTTGTTTCGTGGCTTCCTAAACTAGATTAAATTCAAAGTGCGGCAAAACATAGAGGTTTGAAGTCAAAAAGTTTTCAGCCTAGTTTGTGACCACTTCGTTCATGCATCTTAGCTGTCCCGAGGTTAAAGAAGGCTTGAGGTAACCCAAATATGGCTTCTACGCTCCCTCAACCTCCATCCATGTGGAAGCCCGGAATTCCATCGCTGCTAAAACTCATTTAGCGGCACCAAGCTTATCATAGAAGATCTTTAGTCGCAAACAAACTCTCGTGACCAAGAATTCAGCTCGGGGAAGTTTGGACAAGGTCCCGATGCTTCCCGAGCCTCTCAAATCGTCCTTGACCCGCATCTACAAGCCTAGATTAAATCTAACAGGACCGACTAACCAAACCGAAGCCTATGAGTGGTTGACTAAGCGATTCTCGACACCCACGACTCGTCGAAGTTAAGTGGTTGCATTGAAAGCCTACCTAGTCCAAGAATGAGCAAACGGGCGCTCGATTTGTGACTCAACAGCGATGACAGTCCGTGGATCACATGCAAAGCCACTCAAGGCTTATCTGTGCGCCCTATACCCAAAAGATGACTTCCGGTAACATCTGAACATAAGAAAGAGTTGAGTTATCCCCGACCCAGCTCTGGACAAAGCTGTGACATTCATCCCCTGTACCTAAATCGCGAAACCACATCCCAATTTCCACATGCAAGGCTGATCTTGACCTCGTATACCCCTAAATTACCCTAGGGTGGCACTACCCATGAAAAACAGAGCAATTGGTTCACTTGCCTGGTCGAGTAATTCGAACGGCATGCAATCGGCGAACGGACTTTCAAACGGCGTGATTGGCTTCGATGGCCTCCTCCCGCGCTTAGGATGTTCGAGGAGGCCAGTTGGTGCCATCAACGAGTCTCCGGTGCCGAATTTTCTCTAGAGGGTTGCCTCTGTCGCTACTAGTTAGAGACGAGGAAGGATGTTGGGTAGTGTTTCTGCAATGGAGTTGGAAGAAGGCCAAACAAGAGTTGGGCTGCTGGACGTTTAAGGGGAAGAAAATAAAAAGTGGCAGCTTCTTGCATCTCCACCTAGCATTCACGTGGGGGGGGGATTCTTTTGGACATCCATCTCTCAAACTTTTAACCATACCAAAGAAAGGAAAATGGTTGGCTTACACGAGTGGGCATTCTTAAAATTATTTATTTTCCCTTTTTCCCATCATATTTCTCTAGCCCACACGGACATCTTCTCTTTTTTGGCTACAAGAAATCGATGGCATCCCATAGTTTAGCAAAGTTAGGACGTAATTCTATCAACATTATTGTGATAAGGTTATTTTCCTAAATATTGTAATGACTTAGTTTCTAAAATGTGCAGTTTAACTGGCGCAAATATGAGTGTCACAATCTCCCCCTATTAGAAAATTTTGTTCTCGAAATTAGATTTCAACTAAATATATGGGGTATTGTTGTCGGATTTCTTCTTCACTTTCCCATGTTGCTTCTTCGAGATCATAATGTAGCATAACACCTTTAACTAGTGGGATTACTTTCGTCCTTAATACTTGCTCCCTTCGGCTCAAAATTTGTACCAGCTCATCTGTATAATTCACATTTCGATTCACCCGATGGCCTCGTAGTCTAACACATGAGTAGGGTCGGGGTGATATTTTCTTAGCATGGAAACGTGAAATACGTCATGTATGCCTATTAATTTTGGGGGTAACGCCAATTTTTAGGCTACTTCCCCAACCTTATCAAGTATTTCAAAAAGTCCAATAAAACGTGGGCTCAACTTGCATTTTCTACCAAATCTCAACATGCCTTTAACTGGCGAGACTTTCAGGAAAACCTTATCTCCCACATTAAATTCCAAAGGCCTCCTATGTTTATCTACATAACTTTTTTGTCGACTTTGAGCAGTTCTTAGCCGATCCTTAATAGTTCTTATGGCATCCACGGTAACTTGGACTAATTCGGCCTGGTTACCTTTCGCTCGCCTACTTCATCCCAACATACTGGAGTCCTACAAGCTCTTCCGTACAGTGCCTCAAATGGGGTAGCTCCAATACTTTGTTGGAAACTATTATTGTACGCAAATTCCGCCAAATGCAATTTTTCATTCCAGTTCCCTTTAAAATCGAACATACAGGCTCTTAGCATGTCTTCCAATATTTGGTAACCCTTTTCGATTGTCCGTCAGTTGGAGGATGAAAAGATGTACTAAACTGGAGCTTAGTCTCTAAAGCAACTTGTAAACTCCGCCAAAGTTTCGATGTAAACCTCAGGTCTCGATCGGAAGTGATAGTCACGGGAATGCCATGTAGACGGACAATTTGTCTCACGTATATCTCTGCATACTTATCCATCAAATAATCTGTTCGAACTGCCATGAAGTGAGCAAACTTAGTCAGACAATCCACTACTATCCATATCGAATCATGTCCACTATAGGTTCTTGGGAGTCCTTGCACAAAATCCATAGTGACATGTTCTCACTTCCACTCTGGAATATCTAGGGGTTTCAACAGCCCAATAGGCTTTTGGTGCTCGAATTTCACCTATTGGCAAGTCAAGCACTGAGAATCATATCTAGCAATGTCAGTTTTCATACCATTCCACCAGTGGTGTTGCCGTAAATTTCGGTATATTTTCGTACTTCCGAGGTGGATGCTATAAGCGCTTTTATGTGCCTCTGACAATATCTCCTTTATAAGCTCCTCATCTTCTTGCACACAAAGGTGTCATCGATATCTGACAACTCCGTCCTCAAACACTTGAAATTCTGCTCTCTTACCAATTTGCACTTCGTCACGGATTTTTAACATTTTCGGGTCCGATTGTTGTAGGGTCCGTGTTCTCTAAATCACCCACGGCTCAATCCTCAAGGTTGCCAACACACCTGAAAGGTGATCCACTTCTAATTTAAATTCGGAGTTGGCAATCGTTTTTAAAAGATTCCATTCTTTCACCCTCAAATTTGTCATACTCACGGCCGACTTACGACTAAGAGCATCCGCCACTTTATTGGCTTTCCCTGGATGGTACACTATTTCACAATCATAATCCTTTAATAACTCTATCCATCTTCTTTACCTCATATTTAACTTCTTTTGCAAAAATAAATATTTTAAACTTTTATGATCGATATAAATTTCAAATTTTTCCCCATATAAATAATGTCTCCAGATTTTCGCGGCCAACTCTAGATCATGGGTAGGATAATTCTTTTCATAAGGTTTCAGTTGTCTCGAAGCATAAGCTATGACATTTCCATGTTGCATCAAGACACAACCGAGTCTTTGATAGGAAGCATCACTATACACTGTGATTCCACCGGACCCTGAAGGTAGGGTTAGTATTGGTCCCGAGGTCAACCTTCTCTTAAGCTCCTAAAAACTTTGTTCACACTCATCATTCCATTCAAATTTCACATTTTTCTTAGTCAAGTGAGTCAAGGGACTTGCGAATCATGCAAATCCTTCTATGAACCTTCGATTATACCCTGCAAGCCCTAAGAAGCTCCGAACCTCCATCGGTGTAGTGGGTCTTGGCCATTCAACTACAGTTTCAATCTTTACTGGATCTACCGACAACCCCTTTCCCACACCACATGACCCAAAAATGCTACTTGGTCAAAACAATTTGTGTTCTTTAAGGGTCTGCAGCACTATCCATAAATGTTCCTTGTGCTCTTCTGACCCTTTTGAATATACCAAAATATCGTCTATGAAAACAATTACAAATTGATCCAAATAAGTTATAAATATCCTATTCATCATATCCATGAAAACAACAAGCACATGTTATTTAGGTTTGAAACAATACTGATGACTTTCAAGGAGGATTCTGGGCTATGTCAGATGTATGAGCGATTTTGGTTATATGGAAGATTCGCTTGTGCAAATTGGGTGGTCCTAGACCACAGCCGTGACACATTGTATAATTACCTTTATTTTAGATTGATCACGTTGTGGAATGAATTGTTTATGATTAGGCACAATTGAACAGCATAAGTGGTCATGTATTAAACTGAGAGCATTTTATTTTCTAATTAGAGAGTAGTTGGTGAATGATGAGTTTACCTGAAATTGGTCAAGTCTAATTTGCTCATTTACTTCTACAGAAATCGTCTCGTGAACTGAATAAATTAAAGTAGCCACTTCAAACATTATTTTGATTCATTATACTTTCTATAATATTCATCACATTTATTTGACCTAACTATTTTCACCTTTTTTATTTAATGGCCTCTCGACCTCTTTAATACATATTTTAAGTGCATTCACTAATTAAGATTTATCACGCAATAGATAAATGTAACAATAACGTGAAAAATCATCAATAAATGTGATAAAATAGCTTTCTCTACCAAAAAATGGAATATCAAAAGAACAACATATATCAGTGTGTATAACTTCAAGAAACTTTCTTGTGGCACTTTTCTTAGTGCGATTTGTTTGTTTATCTTTAATACAATCAATACATACTCCAAGATTGATAAAATCCAAGTTCAAAAGAATTTCATTCTTTACTAATCTTTGTATCCTTTCATTGAATATATGACCTAAATGTTTATGCCACAAGTAAGCAAAATTCATATCCATTAAATATTGTTAAGTGCCGACATTATGATACAAAGTCATTAAAATCTCAACAAAAGTATTATCAAGTTTAAACTTGTAAAAACCATCACATAAAATTCTAGTCCCAATAAAATTATCATTCTTAAATAAACTGAAAAATCCACACCCAACTTACAAGAAAATCTTGTTACATCAAGTTTTGGCAAAAAAAAACTATATCACGAGAAATTTAGATACATAAAGGGTTTGAAACAAATCAAAATAATACAAAATATTTAAGACCAAACGATAAGTGTTAATGCCTTCAACTGGAGCTTTGTTTCTATTCCCTGTGATCACATGGCTTTCATTTGGCTTCATGGTTTGGATCATAAGAAATCCCTACATCATATTAAACACATGAGTAGTGGCATAAGAATCAATCATCCAAGTATTATAAGAAACTTCAGAAAAATTTATTTCAAAACATATTAAAACACAAGTCTTACTTTTCTTTTCGAACCAAACTTTATACTTCAAATAATCTTTCTTCAAGTGTCTAATTTTATTACAAATGTGACACTTAATAAGATTGTATTCCTTTTTATGGATTTAAGAAGTCTTAGAAGATTCATTTATGACATGTAATCATTTTTTCTTGTTCTTTCCACCTTTTCTTTTGGAATTCTTTTAAGCTTTTTAATGACTTAAGAGATTAAAGGAATGAGCATTTTGATTCTTTATCCTTGTTTACTCTTGAACAAGAATACTGGCCAATATGTTTATATTTCATTTATCCTTTATAGTATTGTAATTAATCTAAAATTGCCCATATTGTTCATGAGGTAAGGAATTTAGTATAAAATGTACTAAAAAGTATTCATCCACATTCCTTCCCAATGTCCTTAAGTTTGCTGCTAAATTCGTCATTTCAAGTACATGCTCATATATATGGTATGTAAACCATTATACTTCATGGTAGCTAAAGTGCTCATTAATGTACTAACAAGTGACTTATCAACAGCTTGAGAACAGTCTTCCACATATATATTTCGTAAATTCCTTAGCGTTGTTGGTTTTGGAAAGAGTAGTTTTTAAGTTATTTTGCGACTATCATTCACATGAACATTAAGCTTAATCTATTTGATCTTTCTTAAGATTTATGGGAAGTTTTTTCATCACCGCTACTCTTATTAGTAATAGCAACTAGTTTCTTAATTTGAAATGCCAAATCAAAATTCAAGACATCTAAGTAAAACTGGACTTGTTCACTTCAATCAAAGAAATTTATTCCATTAAACAAAGAAACAGACGAATCGTGCAAATGAAGTGAAATAAGTACAAATACTGCAAATATGCAAGAAAATACTCATGCATTATTGCTTTGAGAATATCATTTAATCAGATTCAAACTAAATGATACATATACATCACAGTTCTCCATTGGGCGATTCTATGATGTACTAATATACTTTTTTTTTTGTCGGGTACTAACATACATTAAACTATAATGATACTAATAACTTTAATTTGATAATTATAAATATATCTCATTAAAATTACTTTGTTATCTTTGGATATACGAACAAATTTAACAAGAACTATTAATTACCAACTATTATATCCATGAATTAATTATTAACCTTTAGATTAATCCATAAGTTCTTATAATAAATTAATTTCAATATACCCATGACATCAACAAGGATATTAACATATCAACTTTAATCATAGCATCAATTAATCATGGGTAATTGAATAAAACAATTACAATATTAGAAAATTCAAAGACCTTAAGGTTTGGCCACTTAGGTGACTAACAAACCATTCTTAATTGAATTTTTGTTTATAAGCACAAATATTCATCAAATTGCACCCAAGGGCAAATCGTAATTAAAGCATAAGGGTAAAATTGTAAAATTATGATTCCAAGGGGATAGGATTGTAAATTTAACATCTAGAGGAAAAATGGTAAATAATCAGCTAGAATAGAATGTAATTATCAAGCATACAAGGGCAGAAACATAAATAATCATTAAGGAGGGTAAAATCGTGATTATCAAGCGGAGAGAGGAGCAGAACCGTCAACAATAGCACAGGGGTAGAGCTATAATTATGAGGGCAATACGTGCATGCACGCGCCTTATTGCCACACAGGCACATGGTTCCCACGCTCTAATGCCTCCAGCCCGTCTTGGCACGTGGCGTGTGGATTCCACATGCCTGACCATCTAGCACGCGTGTGGGGGTGCTTGGGCAGCCTACATTACACGCGTCTTCATCCCTTTCACACCCGTTTGCCAATTTTCTCTGTTTTTCGCCCCGTTTCCACCTCACCTTTCATCATTCGGATTTCCTCCAACAAAAACCCCTCCAAAAACAATTTAACAATAGCAAATAACAAGAAAAAGACTAACGTCATTCAATGAATCTTCATCCGTAAATTGTAATATTTCAATAATCGGAAAAAAATCATGAGATCCTAAACCATGCTTTGATACCAACTATAAGCGATAACGTAATTATCTAATGTGCAAAATACAAAACACATGATTTTTTATCTTCATGATTTTCAAAATAAGAGGGATGAAGATATACATTTATCCGTAGCGAAACATTCAGAGTATTTGTCGTCGCAAAACCGAAGAGATGAAGAAAGCTGACTTCTCTCCCTTAATTCACTTTTCTTTAACATATTTTGTCTGATTAAGGATAGAATACAATGTAAGTTTTTCACGTTGTAGTTAGAGAGAGGACCAAACTCTTATTTTATACATGCTATCAAAAGGAACCTTCCATCAAAGCACCTTTTAATTTCCATGAGAGTCGTACCTCTTTAGAAAAAATGGTAAGTTCTCAATGAGGATTGTACCTTTTCATTATAGTCATAACTTCTCTTAGCCAATACATTTTTAGCATTTATATATTTATTAAATCATCAATTAATAATATCATAGCCCTTATTGCCTTCGTATGTGAGCTAATTGAAGCAACAAAGAAGAAGAAGGAAGCTTAGTATTAAGGCCAAAGCATTCTAAAGTAAAGATATAGACAAAAAAAAAACAAACAAAAAATATAATAAAATAACATTAACTTACCACTTCATCCGAATCAGTACCATACATCATTCCAACTCAGTAATCTAACTATAAAATTTGACGAAAACTAACTAATGGTAAATGTGGTGCAAATATACTAGTTTTGAGTTTTTTGTGACCCAAAAATTAATTTGGAATATATATGGCACATAACCTATCTGAGATATTTCATAGCATTAACTCTATTTAACATGATTTCTAATTTTTTTATTTAATCTCTAAAATTTTAAAAATTCTACCCAATATAATATTCTGGTAAGTATATTGTTTAAGGGACATGCATACCTTTAAGTAGACTGCCACACTAGCATTTACTGGATCAGAATATTGATTTGAACTGCCACGTCCTTTTCCAACTCGGCAAATATTTTTTTTTCCTTTCTTTCGTTTTTTCTCTTTTTTTTGCCAAAATAACAAGAGAGATGACTTGAAAGTCACATATAAGCCATGTGGATGCCTACATGGCAAATCTAATGTCAACCTAACATAAAATATGGTCGTGTCAACTGCAACATCGTTAACAAATAAATTTTTGAAAATTCAAGAATGAAATTGGATAAAATAAATATTCAAGGGCTATCCATGTTATAAATTTATGATGAAATGGGCTCGAGTTTCTTACAAACTTAGATTTACATGACATACCACTTTATATATTTATCAAATTGATATGAGCCAAATGGAGACTGAACTTATCGAATGAGAGTCTGATGAAGCAGCTCAATCGAGCAGTCAAATAGAAAACTTTTGATTTGCAAAATACATAATCTTCTTCTATGACACATTTTACGGGCGTGTAAAAAATGAAAACTTTCTTTATGGACATGTCTTTTTGGTGAGGGAGGGAGAGAGAGAGAGAGAGATGGCTATCTTAATTCTGGTGAACTTTGGAAATGACGTTTTCGATTTTGCTTCTGTTGTTTTCCATATCAGCAAAGCTGGAATCTCGTTCATCGTTTTACGCAGAGCAACATCATGGAATCAAAACGCGATTCTGAGACAGACAGGAGCCGCCCGAAAGCGAACCTACTATTCTTTCGTTTTCCGGGAAAGTTGTCCTGACGCCGGAGGAGATTCCTTTGGAGGCCACTTGATGGCAAATTCGACCCGGAATCGGAGGAAAAGTTCGGAAGCTCTTATTAGAACCACGTGACCCACGACCTCGTCACATCAAGCAAAGCTCAGGCACAGGGAAGACCACATGTCCATGGTGACGGCTTTGCGCCGTCCGGGTTGCCCTTTTAAAACGAGATTCTTGTCCGTGTTGTCTCTTCCATTTTCTTAGGGAAATGTCCTTTGCCTCCCTGAATCCGAAATAAGATACACAAACCGGACCGTAAGGAGATTACTCAACGCCATGCACGGGCTAAGCGTGTGACTTATCATCACTATGTCGATCGTGCGACAGAATGCTACGCATAATCAAATCAAGAGCCATGCCAAAACAAAGTTGAGATACCGTAGGTCAAAATGGAGAAATGAAGAAAGGAAAAAGAAGGGCAACCGCATGCTGAAATTGTGGAAATAGGGAGAGATAAAGGTGTAACTTACCGCTATTGTAAGATATTTGGAAGTTTGCAGTGACGTCTTTTTCAGGCCTCTTGAGCAGACATATCATGCACAGACGGATTTGGAACAATCCTGCAAGTGAGATCAATCCCATCGCTAGAAAATAATGGCTGGTCGACAAACATGTGCTCCTCGCATGCACGTTTTGCGCTTTTCCCAGAGTACATTTTGGTCCAAAAACCACAGTAACAAAGAAAAAAATCTAAATCGAGAGTCAAAAACTCTCGATTGATCTAAGGGCATAGGGCTCACGTGTAAGAAAGTACCTACTGGGTTTGCTCCAGTGAATGACATTTCCATAAACCATTTTTTTCGGACATACAAAGTGAAAACAACGTTTTCTTATGAACAATGGAAAGAGAGAAATGTGTTTTTTCTCAAGCCAAGATGTCCTTCGAAAAGAGCTAAAACGTGCGCGTATGAGCTCTTTAATCATCGAATCAAAGTTCTAAACCTCAAGATACTCTATACTTTGGAACAAAATTGAGTTTCTACAAGAACTTCGAGAAACTTAGGGTGCGTTTGTTTGTGTTTACTTCAAAAATTGTTTGGGAGAAAATAAAAAAAAAATTTTTCGTTCTAACAATTTTTTATCGAAAAAACACGTTTGGTAAACTTATTCCGAAAATTAAAAAAAAGATAAACATGTTTGATAAATTTGTGTTCTTTTTTTGTTTCTTTTAATTTTTTAATATTTTTATTTTATTTTTCTTTTTTTTTTTTTTTTTTTCTTATTTTGGCCGGTCGCGACCTCGGCCATGGCCTTGCCGGAGGCGGCGGCTCTAGGCGATCTCGCCGGCCCCCGGCGGCGGCCGAGTCACGCCGTGGTTGGGCGAGGCTCGGGCTCGCCTTGGCTAAGCGAGCTCGAGCGATCTCGCGGCGGTCGCGATCTAGCGAGCTCGAGCTCGCCTAGCCAAGGCGAGGCCGAGCATCACCGGCCGGTGCGAGGCTCGGGCTCGCCTTGGCTGGGCGAGCCCGAGTGTCGCCAGTCGCCATGCTCCGGCGAGGTCGCCCTCGGCAAGAAAAGAAAAAGAAAAAAAAGAAGAAGAAGAAAAAGAAAGAAAAGAGTGGAGAGAAAATTTATTCTTAAAAGTTGTTAAAATTAATAAATAATTTTTTTTTTGTTTATGTTTTTTTTTTTTTTTTTGTTAAACAAAAAAACAGATTTGAAATAAAAACGCAAACAAACGCGTTTTTTTTTTTTTTTTTTCAAAAACAAAAAAATAAAAAATATATTCATAAACAGAAAAAAGAAACTTAAACAAACACGCCCTCCCTGTCACCTCAAAAGTTATGGAGCCAAATTGATGGAATTGAAAAGATTTTTTTCGGGACAAAATCAGGTTGGGTGAACGGAAATAGACCCCACTTTTAGGTGGGATATCCTTCGAGATTTATTTTTCCAGGACAAAATCAAGTTGGGGGAACGGAATAGACCCCACTTTTAGGTGGGATATCCTTTGAGATTTTGGCCAAGTCATGACATCCGCAGAGCCGCGGTTCGGCGATGAGTTTTTTGGGCGTCGAAACCAACGTAAAAACGTCCAGCGCTCGTGCTGTCCACCGTTCACTGCGGTTCACATGTACGATTTCGCGCACGAGGAAGCCACGATCATCAAGATTCTCGACCTCAGCTTCGCATCCCGCACGAACGCAGGCGCTCGAGGGAGGGACGGGAAGAGAAGATAAACCCCACGACCTGCTTCGACCCTCCGTTCCCATGTCTCCCCTCGCCCTCTTTCTTTGGTAAAGCTGCGTTTTTGGCCTCTTTTCTCGGTGCCCAGAAGCTCCGAGGGGGAAGAAAGTCGGCTCCGCTCTTCTGGGTTTTGGCTGTTGGTCGAGTCTTGGGGGGTTAGATGGCGGATGTGGTTCGACTGTCTTCATTGCGCTTCTCTTCTTCTCCTTCTTCTTCGTCTCTGACGCCGTCCTCTTCGCGCCAGCGTGGTGCCCTTTGCCCTCCTCCTCATAAGCTCCACAGGTGGTCCGATGCTTCTGCGAATTGCTCCTACGGTGGTGGCGTTGCGGGTCTTGGTTTCGTAACCCGAAAGCGATTTGCCTCTTTGAAGGTGCGATTTTTCCCTTTACTTTTTCTGGGGAAATTCTCTCTTCTTGGAGTAAGTTATCTTGAGGGCTTATTTGAATGAGCTGTTTGTTGTGGCGATATTTGTTTTGCACATTACCCTGGCAAGATCATGTTTCGGTTTGAATTGGAATGGTTTCTTTTTTCAGTGTTTTGGGGGACTTTTTCTTGTGTATGATTGTCGGAGTGTAGAATTACATGGACTTAATGACTGACAAGCATTAATTTGGAGCAGCAAGGGCTTGTTAGGAAATGAATGAGTAGAAAGATTTCATCTTGGTTAGGATTCTCGGTGTATATCCCATATGTTGGGTCTTGCTCAATCATCCTGTACTTTGGTTGGAAATTTGGTTGCTCTGGATGGTCAAAGAAAACCAAGAAATTCCAGTAATGCATTGTCCACAGGTGCTCTGGTTTCGGTCAGTTTGTACATTGATCCTTTGAAGTGGAACAATCAGGTGATTTCCCATTTAGTGGTATCCTGAACCAATAAGAGAGAACAGCAACAGCTTAGAGCCAAAAAAATGTTTTGGAGGCTAAGATCAAGTATATTGCAGTGCACATGCATGGTCGCTTTTGCAAAGGTGCAAATTTAACAGACTATTGGCTTCTATGTGATCCTTTTATTGGCCCTTGTTTGACTCAAGAGTAGGGATTTTGACAAGACGTACGTATCTCCGATGATGAAACCTGATTTCATGAGTGGAGAGCAGTTAAGACCCTTGCCCTTTTTCTTATTCTTGATATCGACATAGATATAAATTTCTGAAAGTTATTAATAGATCATTTGTGAATCGCAAACTGATTTGTACAAAAGTAGAGGCTGCAGATACAGAGAGAGAGAGAGAGAGAGAGAGGCTGATTAAGCTAGTGGGCTTTCGCTTCGGGAATAGGTTGTTAAAATGATGCATCAGTGTTTGATTGTACAAGTCCACCATGAGGATGAAAAAAAAAATTCAAGTGTACTCTATTAATATGTACCCACATATACTTCATGTACAAAATTATAAACACGCGCACACATACCCAACATACGAATAAGATTTCTGTTATATGACTCTGTTTTGTTGATGGTTTCTCCCTTGTTGGTTGCTCTCCTCCAGGCACATGCAACTGTCACTGAAACGGACCAGCCAAAATGGTGGGAGAGGAATGCCGGACCCAATATGGTTGACATTCATTCTACACAAGAGTTTTTGAGTGCGTTAAGTCAAGCTGGAGAGAGACTAGTAATTGTTGAATTTTATGGGACCTGGTGTGCTTCTTGCAAAGCATTATTTCCCAAAGTGAGTGTCCCATCTATTATTCTTTTCATGGTTCAGTAAACGTCAAGGTATTGTCTTGACACGTTGATTTTACATGTCATTTCCTGTTGGCCAGCTTGATCCCTTCCCCATCAATAATACTCTATAGGCAGCTTTTCTATAGAACATTATTGCTTTACAGTATTCTCCCGATGACATGCATTTCTCATTTCATATCGTGGTGGCTGATTGTATAAATGGCAGGAGAAAGAAACTATACTGCGCATTAATGCATGTGTCATTTTAAATTTTTCATTTTTCCCAATTTTATTCTGTCCTGTTTTCTGCCACAGGAATTAGGGTCAATCTTTAAGATAGACACAATTTACTGAGAATTATTTGAAGTGTGGCATGTCAAATGAGAAATTATATCTGCTCAATTCAGTGTTTCAGTTCTGGCAGTTGTGTAGGTGCTCTGTTGCTTGATCAACTGAAACAAATGAAACATAAGTTGTCTACATGTGAAGCTTTGTACCTGGAATACCTAGACTTTCATGTGGTAAAGAGTATTAAGTACTGTATGGACAATAGCTTGAGAGGCAAAAATATTTGGTTATGACAGGAGTGACATTCTCTTATTCTCAAGAAGTACAGGAGCCAAAAATCAGAATATCTAAACTATTTGCCAAAAGAGTAAACATCCTGCTGGAATAGGCTATGGAACAAAAGGCCTGTCAATAATAGAGCTAGATTCGTTGTTTAACTTGTGGATTGCTATGGCAATTCCAATGACAAATAGAACTAGTAATTGCTCTTGTTCATCTTTCTTTTCCTCTCGGGCATTTCAAATAGCTAATATAAAGTGAGCAGCATGTTTATGTATTAGGGTGTGTTTGGGAACCGCCTTCCCAAAGCCCCTTGGACATGTAAAGTCCTTTGGGCCAAATACTTGGTGTTTGGCAAAAAAATTTTGATCTGCCTTTGCTAAATGCAAGCCTTCAAAAGGCTGAAAGCCCAAGGCAGGTTAGGGGCTGCCTTGGGCTTTCTCGGCATGCTAGCCTTCAAGGCTAGTGAAAATATTCTCCCGAAATTGTCCTCGCTAATATTTTGTTTTTCTGGTTTTACCCCTGATAATTGTTCATCATCTTCATCTTCTTGCCTTTTCTCTACTAAACATGACCAGCATGCACGTGTGGTTGCCGGCGAATGGTAGGTGGTCCAACAAAGGGCAAGCGGTGCGGCGAAGGGCAGGTGGTCCGGCTAGGGTCCCGCGACCCTCCGACGAGGGTCGCCGCACGGCAAGGGTCACAGTGACCCAGATCTGGTCACGGTGACCAGATTGCATGGCCCCGGCGACCTCCGCATGGAGGTTGCGGCACAGTGGGTCACACGACCATCCAACGAGGGTTGCCGCGACCTGGATCTCACAATCTGGTCGTGATCTGGGGATCGCAAGATCCGGATTGCGGTGACCCTTGCCACACCGTGTCCTCCACGTGGCGACCCTAGCCGGACGCCTGTCCTTTGCCGCACTGCCTGCACTTTGCTGGACCGCCTATCCTTCGCCGGCGACTGTTAGCTCTTCACCTGCCAACTCTCCTTTTTCTTTCTTTTTTTAATAATAGAAGTCTTTTGGAAATTTAATTTGTCCAAATACTATTTTGTTCAAAGATACTTCACAATGGACTTTCACAAATACGATTTACCAAACACAATTTGCATTTTGAAAAACTTCTTTAACTTAAGAGCCTTTGCCTTTTCTCAAAGACTTTCCTCAAAAGCCTTCCCAAACACACCCTTACTATAATTTATGGGACCTTGGATTCTTAGGGAAACTCGATGGTGTTGTCATAATATGCAAGTTTTATTCATCTAGAGTTTGCATTCGTTACATGCGAGTTCCCTTTATGTTAGCCTCAATTTGTGTGGTCTTTTGAACCAATACTGGCATTTGTGACAACAAGATATGCGGAATATGCTAAATGCTAAACAAGTCATTGATCACGATAACATTTGGTCGAGAATTTTGTCTCCAATGGGGTGGTTCTTTATTAGTTAGTTTATTTTTAAATGAAAATATGTCCCTAAGAAGGAAGGATTGACAATTTATAAAATGATGCAATGCTGATTTAATCAATTTCGTATATCGTAAAGCTTCCTTTTTGCATACGTGCTCCTCCGGAAGCACACACTAGAATCAGAGGTAAAAATTTATTGGTAGAAACTTAACTTGGCCATGTTAAGATACATCAACTGAATTTTGGAACTTGTTGCCAGCGCTTCGTTGTATTTTTCTCGGAGTTCTTGTTGTTCTGTTAAGCCAATATGGGTTTTGTGCTGACATTTTCCTGTGGTAATCCGTCAGCTCTGCAGGACAGCCCAGGAACACCCTGAAATCTTATTCCTAAAAGTCAATTTTGATGAGAATAAGCCAATGTGCAAAAATTTGAATGTGAAAGTGCTTCCTTATTTTCACTTCTATCGTGGTGCTGATGGACAACTGGAGTCCTTTTCATGTTCACTTGCAAAGGTAAGTCTCTCAAATAATTTTGCATGTGTTTCCACAGCTGGTTTCAGTGAGATACTTGTTGCGCTCTGTTGGTAGAACTATCGGGAATTTGGATCAAAGAAGTTGAGATGGGATAGTTTGACCTGCTAAAAGGGGATGAGAAAATTGGGTTTCAAGATGGGACTGCAGGATTTCAAGGTGGTATTCGGGTCTGAATTAGTCAGTTAGGTTTTCCTTCCGAAGTTTGACAACAACCATCGTTCAAGAATAGTCTGTCCAGTGGCTGCCCAAGGTTACTCTATTTATGCCTTTCGACTTTAAAACCTGGTAATTAAATGGCTTGCAGTCTGAAAGTAAGGATTGGTGATCTTCTAGGGTTCCTGAAATCATGGGCTGTGGCTGGGTAGTCTGAAAAAGTAATGAGTTTCATGTGAATCTGGTCAAACAACTTTAAATGTTCACATATTTAGGTGGTGGTGGTGTCTGTGCAGAAACATTCATTGCTACATCTCCACTTGTTTGATGATATTTATGAAGTAGGTTGCTTTTTAGGCATGGGGCCATGGTTCAGGAATCTTCTGTGTAAATAATTGATCATATAGCATATAATTAGGCTTGTTTTTTGTCATGCAAATTTAAACAAATAGCTGCATCCGATCTTGTATTCGGTCTCACTCTGTTATCTTGAATTATCTGTAGTTCCGAAAAATTAAGGATGCCATCCAAATGCATAACTCTGACCGTTGCAGCATTGGACCACCTAAAGGGGTCGGTGACCTTATTCTAGAACCTGCTTCTCCTTGGAAGGATGTATCGGCAGAAGCAACTTCCACCTAAAAATTCGTATCATACTAAATCAGCTATAGTACAGCAAGCAGTCTCAACATGTAAATTTACACCACCATGGTGAAGCGACATTCGTAAGTTGTTTTCCGATTGCATATTTGCAATTCTTGAAGAATTTTTGGCTTTGGCTATTGATGTATTTAGTTTGAAGCATCAAATGCAAATCTAATTCTTGCTGGTGTATTTCCTCTGATGATCTCTCAGTAGTTTTTTAGCTGTTCATTCTCTTGTTGCTAGGGGGGAGTTTCGGTACATCTTTCCTGTCCAGATATAATTTCATTGAACATAAAACTGTCGAAAAGCAACTGGATAAACAAAAGTTCATATATCTGTGACCCTTTGGCACATTAGAGATTAGCATGCTCATTAAACTTGTCTTTTTAAGGAAGACAAAAAATGACTCACTGTCCTTGTGTCTTCATCCATCGAACAAGAAGTTAAACTGGTCAATTCAAGGCTTCAGTGATGGCAAATCCTACAAAGCATGAGGTCCTTGTTGAAAGCATGATCCTTTTGAAATCTTTTATACTCTGTCCTCTCTGCTTTTTGTTTATTGTCAATGAGGATAGATAGCGAATGCCCGATCAGTTTCGACCGCTGTGGTCTAGTTGTGCAAGAAAAGCACGACATCCAAGGCTTTTATCCATGGATAGTTGAAGTAGGTCGGAACACACTATGGGACGTTAACTTTAGTACTTGGATACTATCTTTTGTTTCCCACTTCCTAGTGTGTACTGTGTCTTGTCCCATCTACTCATCCTTGGTTGTTTGTTTGATTTTTCCTATTTGAAGACCATGTAAACACGTATTGTTTGCTTCTGTCTCTGTCCGATCTTGTTTGCAGTTTGGTGTTTTAAATATCAGATCTTTTCACTATCTTCTCATCGCTGAATTTGATCATAGACATAGACAAGAGGTCATCTCTTTCTTTCTTCTCTTTTCTGGGGCTGAATCAATCGTCGACTGCAATTTAGAGATTTCTCCATTAATTCCCACGAGTACAAATCAAGAATCAAAATTAGCCATGTCCCATATGAAGGCAGTCCATTCTCAAAGTGAGATTTCTTTGATCAGAGTCACCGTTTCACCATGACAAGCTTGAATGTGTTTCGCAAGCGAAAACACTTCATTTTGGCAATGATATCATGCTATATTTCAAGAACGAAAATTAGGTATCCCGAGCAAAACGCATCATTTTGACGACAACTTCATGTGTAAGTGTGGATGTCCTAGTCCCTCCCTTTTGAGAGAGATCACAACTCAGCAAGATCCTACATATCGATGTCCCGAATCACAGATCAAAGTTTCCGTGACCAGTAAAGTTTCGTCCGTGCAATGTTTCTTTTTCAAATGGGTAAACAACTCAATGGGAAAGCCGGCGACTCTGAACATCACGTCGATGACTTCCTACATAGTAAAGCCCGCGGATTTCACAAAAACCGCCTTCGCTATCGAATAGCGATCGATTCCGCACCTGGGTAGGTGCAAGCGGAACCCGTATCTAGATTTCTTGGCCAACGTTCTCCGTATGTGCGGGACAACTCAAAGGGGGGATGCATCCAAAAATGAGTGGTGGTTGTTCTTGACGCTGGAAATCCAAATCAATCCAAACAGCGTTTCCTGAAGAAGTCGCTACGTTGGAAGTCCTAGTCCCACGCTAAACACTAGAATCACACGCAGAAACAAACGTGAGAGAGCGGACCGCCTCACTTATAATAATCCCGGAATCACTTGTTTGATCCCGATCCGGGGTAGGGGGGATGGCGGAATCTAGCTGCTTTTAGGACGTTCATGATCGTACCGCTGTTAAAAGAATAAAAGAAAAAGCGAAGGAAGCCGTGGAGTCACTTTCGCCCTCCCTTCGTGCACCCGTAAGATGACAAAGCAGCACAGCTCAGACGTCCCTAATCCAAGCACAGCAGTACAGCTAGTCAACTTTCGCTACTTTCCATTTGCTTACTAGAATATTCATGCGGATGACTCGGTTCAACGCGAGCGTTCTCAGAAGTTTACTAGCGTGCGGATCTTGCTCACCGCTGACATTTTTGCTCGTTTCGGAGGACACAGGCACGAAGGGAAATGTGGTTAGGCCGAGCGAGGAAGGAGGGAGGATGGACGGTGGGGTGAGAAGACAGATTCCCATCATTCTTCGGTTCGAAAACGAATCTTTCTTCTTCGCGCTTCGGGCAGAATACTCGAAAAAAAGGCTTGCTTTCTTAGCCAGATTTCTTCCCCTATGCTAGACAGCTACAAATAATAGGATTATAATACTGTAATGTAATTTGATCCGGCCCCCTTCCGCAATCATATCCAGATTTCATTTTCATCGCGTTGATCTGAGATCAGCATGCTAAGAATAATAATAATAATTCAGCCAAAAGAAAGAAAAGGGAACAGAAACAGAGCCGAGCAACACTTAGTTTTTTTTTTTCTTTCCTTTTCTTTCAGGGAGGGCCCCGAGAAACAAGAACAGGGGCTCGGATCCATCCGCCATTACAGGTCGATACCATGAAGATTCAAGAGTCGGGGAACCCACCACCCGTCTCGCCGGTTGAGCCCGACCCGAGCTAGCCCGACCCGCAGTGGACCACCCGGAGCTCGCACTTGGGCGACACCAGCCCCAGCAGGATCCTCGCCGTGTGCTCCTGCCGCACCACCGCGCCCTCCTTCTCCACCAGCACGGCCCGCGCGATCCCCTCGTACCCCCCGCCGCGGCCGCCGCCGGCCACGTACGCCACCAGCGCCGCCTGCACGGGGCCGAGGCTCGGGTTGTACGCCGCTGACTCCTCGTACGAGCCCTTGTACACCTTCCCGTCGCGGTCCGCGATCGCCACCCCGGACGGGCACTTGCTGTACGGCGCGTGCGACGCGTTCGCCGCCTCCAGCGCCGCGGCCGCGAGCTCGTCGTCGTCGTCGTCGGCCTCGGGCCCGTCGCAGAAGCCGTTGCAGGCGGCGGTCCCGTGGCCCGGGTTCCGGGTCAGGAAGGTCAGCCCGTTGTGGTGGGGCTCCAGGAGGAGGGGCATCTCCTTGTCGAGGAGGTCGCCCGGCCCGAACCGCCGGGGAGGAGGCGGGACAATGGGCCGAACGCCGGGTCGGCCTCCTGGTCCGGGTCGTCGACGGGGAAGATCCGGATTTGGATGTCGGGGGCGTCGCGGATCTCCTGTAGGAACTGGCGGCAGTGGCCGCAGGGGGCGGAGGAGACGGCGAAGGCCAGGAGGCGTGGCTCGCGGTGGAGGGCGAGGTTGGTGGCGAGGAACTGCTCGGCGTGGATGGAGTGGTGGAGGGGGAGGCCCGGGAACTCGACGTTGACCCCGAAGAAGACCCGGCCGGAGGAGCCGAGGCCGACGGCCCCGACGTTGTAGCGGGAGATGGGGGTGCGGGCCAGGGGCTTGGCGGCGCCGACGAGGGTGGGGAGGAGGTCCGTCAGGGAGACGCCGGCGTCCTTCGCCAGGGACGCCGCCTCCGAGGCTTCGATCACGAATCTGGGCGGGTCCATGGATCGGGTCGGGTTTTTCGCCGGAAAATTTTTTGTGGTCGGGAATTAGAGATAGAGAGAGAGAGAGAGAGAGAGAGGATTTTTTTCCTGGGAACGGGGAGAAGAGGTGGAGGAGGAGGGGGAGGGAAGGTGAAGGAGGAGGGCGATTATTTATAGATGATGACAAGTCATATTTTCTCTTTTTTTTTTTTTAAAATTTTCTTTTTTTGGTAATCAAGCATTTTCCTATGACACACTCCATAATTGATGTATTTTAAAAATCATTCCTAAAGACTTTGCTGGTGCAGGAGATTTATCACTCCTCCTCCTCCTCCTCGAAATTGGGAGTGGGGGTAAATGGTGAATTTTGACCATTAGTAAGTCGAATTTCTTTCATTCCAATGATAAGCCTCGTCGTGAGGCAGGCAACTCGATCAAGGTCATCGAACTCGATCAATGGAAATGGCAAAATATATAGATTTGGACAAGTTGTTCTCCTCTTGAGACCCAACTTGATTATCTTGACTTACTCAGGAAGATTTCTTAAAAAGGGGCACGGAAGAAACTACTTTGTTTTATTCATCCAATTTGGTATATATATTAGTGTGAGTGATGTCGAACTTCTAATTGGAATGCAAGTAACGTTAAACTAAAATCAAATTCATTTCAAAATTTTCTGTTGGAATGTGATGGAATTTTTTTTTCAAAATATGATGGTGCGAGCACTCTTTTAACATTTGCCAGGAGTTAACTCCACATCCTCGTGAGAGGACATCTAAAACTTCAGCTAATAAAGCAAAAAACTAAAAAAGGTAAACCCAAGATTTAGAAAGCAATACCACTTTTATTTGTTATTTCCTAATATTTCGATTAGTACATAACTATCTTGAAAAATACAAAAATGTCATACCCATGTCCAAAATACAAGGAAAGAGATAAGCATGCCCTCGATCGGATCCAATCCACTTCTCGAATGAATATGGTCTGACTAGATCTCAAATCATAAAAGCCATTATAAAATGTCTCAAAAGTCATTTGCCCCTAACTATTGCATCAATTAGTCTAAATTTAATAATGATGCAAGTGAACATATGGCTCAAATCAGGGTTTCTTCCTAGGCCAACCGACAAACACACACGTCGGGTCACACCGAGAAATTATCCAATTAATTTTTAAATTTATTGTACAAATGTCACTTCAGTCGCGAATTTTTCAGTTTTTTAAATTTAGTCCTAAATTTGCATGGAATTCCAATGTAGTTCTCTCGGCAAATTTTTTTTCGGAAATTGCTTATGTGGCTATACGCCACGTAGGATGATCAACGATAATCGAACCATCCTACCAACGAGACAAAAGTTAACCGGAATGATTATATTGGCATAATTGAAAATTTTATAATCAAAAAGGATTAATTAATCATTTGTCTCGTGACACGGATACGTCGTCATCTGCTTTATTGCCTCCAATCAAATTAGTTGAATTTCTTTTTGTACCCTAGTGCTGTAGAATTAGGATCTAGTTAGGATTGGGGCATCTAGTTCTGATGTTCCCGCATTTCGCATCTCATTCATGGATAGAGCAATGATCACATGCAGCTTCCAATGGCAAGAATAATTCGTGCTCTTTAGAATATGCTTTGTGCGTGTGTGTGTGTGTGTTTTTTTTTTTTCCTTTTTTTATTTGTTGAGAAATATAATAATTAACGATCTCATGTTTGTGACGTGGGTTTTACCCTACATGTATACATACTCTTCCATAAGATCAGTAGACCCCCATCCATATTTACATCGTACTATTACTTTACCAACTAGTAGTCAAAGTAGGGTCGTACATACAGAAATTGCAAATCCCAGTGCCCCACTACTTACTAATATTAGCGATCTTGATAATAGATGTGGAATATCTAGACCCATCTATCAACAAGACCAACAAGACCCATTATAATATTATATATATAAAAATATATATATTTACCAGCTAACGAATATCGAAGCAAAGGACATAACTAACATGTGAAATTATGCGATTATGATATGCAAAGCATGCGTTGTTCGTACAAATAAATTTGTAGTACTTTAGTTGAATTTGAGGCCCCCAAGCAAAGTCCAAGCTATGATATCCTTTTTCCAAATGTGACAAAAAAGAGTTTTATTGAGTGAATGCATGAACTTCGGCTAATGAAGACATGTCACGAGTCATGATGACCTTAATCTTAGAGGGATGTGCGACGAACTTACGTATCTTCATGTGGCATTTTTATAATTCGTTTTATTACTACAAGTAGATCAACGGATCCCTCCATCAAATTTCATTTTTTTTCGTGTAATTTAATGGTATAGAACAATAGTCGGGTCCATTTGTTAACGCCCAAAAATACCCAAATGTTTAGGTCGACAGTTCAATCTATGGAGCCAATTAGCAGCCGGTGAGAAGAAACCAGTCCAAAATGCCGGCATTGTGAGTTAAGTGCTAAAGCAAGGGGTTGATAGACAAAATATATCATATCAATCGACTGAAATTGACACGAAAAGTAACTGTCAGGATGTGAATTCAATAACCTTAGGAGCCGTAACCATTTGTAGATAAGTGTTGCTGGACAATAGGAGTCATGTATGGTAAGTAGGTCTTTAATTCTTAGTGATTCTCTATATACCGTTCTATGATTCCAAGAACACATCTTGTTCATCCTTATTTTCAGCGTATTTTACATTTCCGATACGATTTTACATTGCTGGCAACTATAACTCCCGACATCCGTGCCTTTAAATTCCTCGCCATCTACATTTCCCGTCCAAAAAATCAACATGACTCTTCTCCATCGATCGGACCAGTTTGTCGCTCCAGATGATCTTTCGCTCTCCCAGCGGGACGTGACTTCTCGCCGCATGCGAGGGGCACCACCTGAGTTCGAAACCAAGAACTACAGGAGAGATTGAGATCTTGTAAAGTCTCTTTCGTTGGGATCTTTTTCCATGATGGTTTTGATTGTAAAGGGTTTCCCGTTAGTCAAAGAAACTACGTATGGTTTATTAGCACTCAAGCCACGCTTTCTTTTTCATTTGAAGGTCAAATCAGCTTCAAGAAAGAGTTCAGAGAAGCAACGCAAGGGCGTTTGTACAAAGTCTTCCTTCTTGCATAAAATGATATATTTTATTCTCTTCTTCTGTTACTGGTGACGGTTGATCATGTACGGATGAATATGCATGACAGACTTTAAACAGAAAATAATCATGTCAGAATATCCCATAAATCACTTGAACCGATTATGATTTTGTTTATTTTACGGAAAATAAATAATTTAAAAAATATTTTTCAAAAATCGATCAATTGATCACTTACAAAATTGAATGAATAGAAAATATTTTCATCATCAATGAAAATATTTAAATGTGAATTGTTTTCGATAATGAGAATATTTATTATTGATTAATTATTTTAAGCGACACAAGCGTTCATTTTAAAATAGGGAAAAAGCCACCAAAAACTCCAAACTTTGTACAAAATGACAAATTTATCTCAAACTTTTTTTTTTCGACATGAAAAATCCCAAACTTTGCAAACTGTGACACATTTACCTCATTAAGGGCATTTTCATCTTATTCTTTCTATTTTTTTATTTTTTTTTTTAAATTTTTTTCTTCTTCTCTCTTCCCTCCGCCGGCCATGGCAAAGCCGGCGGAGGGAAGCCGGCGTCGGGTGAGGGTTGCCCTCGCCGGCGTCGGCGAGGGCCGCCCTCGCCTCGCCGGGCCGGCGGGGCGCCCTCTCCGACACCAACGAGGGCCGCCTTCACCGCACGCGTCGGGCGAGGGCCGCCCTCTTTGAACTCGAGCGAGGGGGTACCTCGCCGGCGGGGCTGGTGAGGGCGGCCCCACTCGGCGCGGCGAGGGCACCCGCCCGACTCCGGCGAGGTAGCGAGGGCCTCGGCCGGGTGCTCGACACGACGAGGGCGGCCCTCGCCCGCGCCCGTGAGGGTGCCCTCGCCGGATCTAGCGAGGAGGCCCTCGCTTGATGCCGACGAGGGCCGCCCTTGCCTAACGCCGGCGAGGGCGGCCCTCACCGAACGCCGGCTTCCCTCCGCCATGGCCGGCGGAGGGAAGAAAGAAGAAGAAGAAAAAAAGAAAAAAGTTTTTAAAAGTAAAAGGACAAAAATGCCCCTATGATTTAAGGTAAATGTGTCACACAAATAAAAGTTCAGGATTTTTTGTGTCACAAATAAAAGTTTGGGGTAAATGTGTCACGGTTAGCAAATTTCGGGGTTTTTCATGTCACAAAAAAAGTTTGGTGTAAATTTGTCACTTTAGACAAAGTTTTGGATTTTTGGTGGCTTTTTCCCTTTAAAATATATATATTTAAAATTATTCATCTTCTCGCAAAATAGACAGAACCTAAATTTAAACATTCGGCATGTACCGATGGATTTGATCCAAAACAGTTTCCATGCAATTAATAGGATTCGTATGAGTGAACTTCGATTCTCAAGCTGAAAATCCCTTGACGCCTCAACCAACCATGAAAATAAAAGAATCGCTAAGAGTGTGCTTATTTTACTAAAAACCGCATGATAAAGAAAAATATTTTATATAGAAATCATTCTCATGAAAAATTGTTAGTTTTCATGTGTTTGGTAGTTTAGGAAAAGTTATTTCCTTCTTGTTATAAGAAGAAGTTTTTTTTCTCCTAATTTAAGAGTCCATTCGTTTCATGGAAAATGAACCATCTCTAGAAAATAATTTCCCAGAAGTCATTTTCCAGGAAAATGACAATATTTTCTAGTGTTCGACTAAAACTTGAAAATGTTTCGGAAAATATTTTCCGATGTTCAGTAAGGAAAATATTTTCTAAGACTTCACCACTTAGGCATGCATCACTTATTGACCTATAAATCCATCAAATATGAAACTTGCTTCATATCTTTGTTCCCTCATTGTCACCAAACGCTTATCTACTCTAAAAAATGTTCGTATGGATTTTACAAAGAAACAAAGGAGAAAAGAAGCAAAGCATGTACAACTCTAATGAGAATCTTTCAATTGAGTGACATGTTCTCCCCCACGTCTTTTGTGTTCCAATAAACAAAAGAAAAAAGAAGCAAAGCATGTAGAGCCCTTTGCTTGAGCAATATACAATTGCAGGGTAGAGTAAATAAAGAAAATGATAAGCAAGAGTGCAGAGCGCGAGCTTGAGATCAACGAGCTCGGGGTTCGCCTGGCAATGGCCGACGACTAGTCAAAAAAGAAGAAGATGGGATTCAAAGAAAAGAAAAAGAAAAAGAAAAAAAAGAAAAGAAATAGAAAAGAAAAAGGAAATTAAAAATAATTCGAATTAAAAAAGAAAAAAATTAAAAAAATAATTTGAATAAAAAAAGAAAAGAAGAAGAAGAAAGGGGAGGAAAAAGTGAGGATTTGTAGAAGTATGAAATAAGAGAGATCAAGAGAGGAAAATGTTTTCCACTTTTCAAAAGTAGAAAACATTTTCCCCTAATTTAAAAGACTTTTTTCCTTTCATGTAAAAATATTTTTCCTAAGCGAATTCATTTTCCGTAAACGAACACCAAAAAATCCTGGAAAATGTTTTTTCCTAAATTATTTTCCGCGAAACAAACGGAAACTCAAACTTATTATTGTTTCCAGTTGATAAAAAATATTTTCCATAAATCAATTAATTTTTCATTATCTAAATATCGAAAAACTATAATATAATTTCTCCGAAACAATTTTCCTTTACATAAACGAACTGGAGTCACAAATTATTTGTAGAATAATTACTGTTGTACCAAACAAACGTGATCGTGTGGACAGCACTAGAGCACTAACGTCTCGGGGGGGAAAGAAAGAAAAAGAAAGAAGAAGAAAGGGAATCCATGTCACCATTTGATCAACTTCTCCAGATGAGGGCATAAGGGATAGATGCTTTAAGCCAGTGATGATGACATATGGATTCACATTAAGAAAGCAACAATCTGTACTTGTAGTTGCTGCTAGCTTGCAAGCATTTCTTTATTTTTCTCTTTCTTTATCTGCTATCTTATTCACAGTTCCAGAGAGAGAGAGAGAGAGAGAGAGAGAGATGCTGTTGATCCATCGCTGAGTTTGGAACTTGCCATGCAATTGTCCATCTCTCTCTGGAGCTCTGCAATTGGCCCCACTCTCTCACCTAACCTCTCTCCCTCCCTCTCCCTCTCTCTCTCTATGATTACAATAAATGATTGCTTAAGTTTCTGTCTGGTTGCTTGAGTTTCTGTCCAGTTGTTTCATGTTTAGCATGTTGTAATCAGAGAAGTTGTCGGTATGTGAAGGGAGATAAGGTGATGGAGGAGCCACGTGTGACGTGTGAAACTTGGATTTCCATTTCATTCTCCAAACGTGGCTTTGATTTGCATGTCCCTCTAAGTATGCAGCTAGGGTACTTAGGTTAACAAATCAAGCGTTCTAATCGAGGTTTGGAGAGAGGATCGCCTCGCCTAGCTTGCCTCACAAAAGACTCGTGCAATCTATCTCGCGAACCAATACGCTACGTATCCAGTTGCCAAAAAAAAAAAAAAAAAATTTAACTCATACATGCTTAGTTCGCAAGCTCTAGAGATACCGAAATTCTGCTTCCTTATAATTAGGGTTTGCATTGACCGATGTAATGACGTATCCCCTCCCGCCCGTGTACTCCCCATCTTTCGTACGTTCATGCACTCCCGTACGATCGTGATGCTTAATCTTATAATTGCCGCACTCGAGCATCGCCTTTTGAGAGCCTTAATATTATAATTGCCCTCAACAAGAGAAGCTACCTAAGTTAGTAGCTGTTGACTTTGGAGCTTTGCATGCATGCGCGCCAATGCATGATTCTTCCAAAGCAGCAGCTGCATGATGCTCCCACCTACCACTCCATAGCTGGTGCGAAATTGAACTGTGGTTGCTTCGGCCGCTTGCATTGTATTAATCAAATCGTTTAAGGATAAAAAGGGGAAGCTTCGTGATGATGTTGAGCCTCTAGTTTTAATGTAGGCTTTTAATTGTCGGAATGCGTGGTGGAGGAGACCATCGTTCGGGCCACTTCCGCTTGTCTTGTTGTACTCTTTATGTAGGTGGGGTGAAAAAGAATTATTTTCCTGTTGTGGGAACCAAAAACATGGTTTGTTTCTTATTCGTCAAGTGAAAAAGATCAGAAAGTATTCGATGCATTATCGAAATTCACTTTCTAAGAGAAGTCAAGGAGTTGTTCGCTTCTAACTTTTCAAAAGTCAAAATTAGCATTTATGAGAAGTTATATGTAAATTTATATGCCAATATATAAGGATGTTTTAGAAGATTATGAGCCTTCATATTAATAAAATCAAAAAACGAACACCGCAAAATCCGGAAAAAAGTCAAAAGCGAAAAACAAGAATCATTCCTAATGACTAAAGGGGGTTAAGCTGAATAGACACTGCCCTACCTTTTGCACTTGCTTTTTGTGAATGATTCCATATTTTTTCTAGATGGATCCACTTATTGAATGCCAGAATTTATCAACTATCCTCAATCAATATTGTTTTGCCTCAAGACAAGCTGTTAACTTGAACAAATCAGGTGTATTCTTCAATAAAGGATGCCCTCACTCATTGAGGGATAACTTGGCTAGGAAGTTAAGGATTCTAGAGATGAGCCATACAAGGAAATATCTTGGAGTTCCTTTAGATTGGGGTGCCTTAAAGAAGCAAATGTTCTTGTGGATCTCAAGAAAGTGAATATGACATTGGAAGAGTGGAATGAATATGAAATTGGAAGAGTGGAAAGAACATCTTATTCCAAAGTAGGAAAAGTAATATTGCTACAAATTGTGGTTCAAGCCTTATCACAATATGCAATGTTAATTTTCAAAATGTTAGTTTCTATTTGTAAAGCTATTGAACAAAAAATAGCAATTTTTTTTTTTTTTTTTGGAAAATAAGTTATTCAAAGGTTGGATGACATTGGAAAGAGTGGGAAACTTTGAAAATTAGGAAAGATAAAGGAGGAATGGGCTTTAATAACATACTCATTGTCAACAAAGCTATGATAGGCAAACAGGCATGGCATTTAATCAAATTCCATATTTATTATGGAACAAAATTTTAGAGGCATTTATTTTCACGAAAAGGAATTTTGGCATGCAGAGAAATGACCAAGGCCATCTTGGAGTTGGCAAAGTCGACACATGGGAAGGGAAGCAATCTCCAATGCAATGATGTGGTCAATAGAAAATGGGAAAAAGTAGATGTAAGGGAAAATTGGTGGTTGAAAAGAGGTCTCATTGGTGGACCTACAAACTAGAACGATCCAAGACAAGTGGCTGAGTTGATTCTCACAGAAGAAAAACAATGGGATGTGCAAAAACTAGACGCACTCTTTGAACAGACTAAGCAGGAAATTATTTCCATCCCAATCAATCCTAATGAGGCAAAGATGAGCTAATGTGGAGAAGTACAAAGTCTGGTTGCTATCCGATCAAAAAAGCTTATAATCTACTCAGACAATGAATTGATAGTAAACCAAACACAGACCAACCATCATCTTCATATCAGCCACCCAAAGCAATATGCACTTCTATATGGAACTTAAAGACTCACTCTAAAGTGAAGACCTCTTTGTGGAGCACATGCCGAAATGCAATCCCCACGAGGAAGAATCTGAGGCCATGTTCAAAGGCCATGTTCCAAAATAAAGAATACTGCCGAATCAGCCCAAATCCTACGAGAAAACTTGAAAAATCAGGCCTGGCAATTTGGGAAAAACAAGGAATCATTAGCTTCTCTTACCTGGGCAGCACTAGAGAAAGGCAAACTCAAAATTAACGTTGATGGTGCTCTCGAGGAGGAAGCGGTGGACGGCACTGCAGCGTGCATATGTCGGGACTTCACCGGGAGCCTCGTTGCCAGGCACACTAGGTCGGTCAAAGCCTCCACTCCAGCTCACGTTGAAGTCCTAGCTTTGCTTGAAGGTTTTCGATTCGTACAAAGAAGGGGTTTGGGGAGAGTTTATATTCAGTCAGGCCGAAAAGATCTGATAAGAGCTCTCAGCTCCGCAAACCAATACTCATGGGACGCATGCTTGCTTATCATGGAATGCTCTCTTATCCTTCACCTCTCGTGTGTGAGGCTTGAATTCGGCCCAAGAAGCTCTAACATGGTTGCCGATTGGGCTGCAAAAAAGCTCATAAGAATCGATGTCTTCGTTACGACTGGACTTTTTCGCCCCCACCAGCCCTTTAGGCTTTGCTTTGTAGGGATGCCCGCGCTGTGGGCAGTACTCGTATAATATAGAAAAAAAAAAAAAAATCAATTTTCGATCAAGGAAAAAAAAAAAGAATTGGTGACTTGGGCTTGTCTTGAGTGATTTTTTTATTTTTTTTTAAACCTTTTGCTTCTTTCAAATCATGGTAGTGCACTCATTTAAGCTTTTTTCTAATTTAGGCAAAATTTCAAATATATAAATATTGAAACGTACATTCATGAATATTTTTTGAATTTTTTAAAATCTAAGGAATATTTTAAATTATTGGAAGGAAAGGAAAGAATAGTAAAGAATTGAATTAGTAACTTAAAGAAAAATATAAAATTTAGTCTATTGCGGATCTCGAATGACCTCTGTTGGTTGCTTAACCACGATGACCATCGCGATAGGGAACAGATTTGGTGAGAGAGAGGGGGGGGACCCATGAGTGAGGGCCAATGAAGCGGCCGCCACATCACGATCGTGTTTGCTGCGGTGCAACCACCGTGGGGTGGCTACCGAAGCAAGGAGGACTAGGATCCTCGCGGTGGTTTGAGGTGGCCAGATTTGACCACCCACGCGCAATTGATGGAGGAAAAAAATTCAAGTGACTATTTTCCAGTGATCGCTAGAGTGACTATCTTCCAATGGAGTTATGATAAAGCATATCACTCACTCACTCGAGAAAATATTCAGTAGTATGTGCGCGCCACTTCATCCGCTGACGTGGCGCGCACATACCACTCAGCTATCGACATCTGTCCTGGGGGACCCGCTGGAAAATGAAAGGATTCGCTCGGCTCGGCTCGGCTCGGGTCGTTCGCGGACAGCCCTCCTCAAAGATTAAAGTGCATTAATGTTAACAGTGGCATGCAGAGAAAAAAATCTAACCCGAGATATTTGAAGATGTCTTCCAAATAACAAGGAGAAGTTTGATGCTCGACATTTAGTTAAAATAAAAAGAGAGCAAGCGGGAAGCACCAGAAAGAAAAATACAGGTCCCAAAGGGGCCACCTTCGTGCCACCTTCACAAACATGTCTTTTCAGTATGAAACCAAAGAAAAATATCGCCGAATATGGGCAGCAGTGGGAGTGCTCCTTGTTACAAGCTGGACAAGCCCTACACAACCTCAGTTAACTATGAGCACTGAGCAGCAGACCTGTGGAACGTAACTGATATATCAGATCAGAATGACAGTATAATAAAATAGCCAAAAAATAAGTCTCCTTCTTCTGGGCCACTAATCATTCAAAAGACATAAATCATAGGCAGTCGAGGAAAAGATGGAATTTCGGTCAACCTAAGAGCTCAGTCAACTAGCTTAATAATAGACAACAACAATAAAAAGCTTAACAGTAGCTTGTTAAAATAAGAGAGAAGACTGACTGCGGAAAATGCCATCTCAGCCTGCAAATCAGCAAGTTCATCCTCCTAGTCTGACCCCTGAGGAGCAGGGGGGGCTGGAGGTGGGCCGCCTATGACAAGCTCTGGAGCAGCAGAAGCTGTTGCGACGGACGGGAGCTGTTCTTCCAACTCAGTGCTTTCCAGGTCTTCAAACTTTGCCTCAAGCTCATCCTGGAATTACAAAGTGATTTAGAGATAAGCATAGACTTTCTGGAAGGAAGTTTGAGATCCACTAAATCGATGATCAAAAGCATAACTAAAATCAAACAAAGTGTGAGGATGGTAACCTCATCAAAGTCAGCTGCCACACCAGAAGGACCTGCCCCATTTTGGTCATCAATTTCACACATGAAATTGTCCGTATCATCGATATTCCTGTGATAAATTGGACATCAGTAAACTTTACAAGCAAAAGAAAGCACGATAGTGGAGCACCCAAAGCTCAAGAAACTGCAATAAGAAAGTGATGCCACGTTGCATAGAAAGATACAAAATTTATTAAAATCAGTACTCTGCAAATCAGAAAGGAGCAGAAACATAGGACATACTTTCCATTCTGCATTGCTTCCATTGCAGCTGCTCCAGTTCTCTGAGCATCCTCAGTCTTAGTTGTTGCTTTTGCTTCTTCTATCATCTGGACCAGTCACATATCAGCTTCCTAGAAGCAGATTTCAAGGACGTTCTGAATCATTGAATCTCGATAGCTCACCTGCTCGTTCTTCCTCTTCAGGGATTGTTTTGCTGATGCATTCCCAATGGCACAACTCTACGTCAATAAGCAAACAACTTGCCGACCTCCATAATGGATAAATGGCATCACATAGTTTTAAGTATCATACAAAAGGGAAGAAAAAAAAAATTCTTGTATGGTTGCAAGTGAGAGTTACAAGGGAAAAGAAAAGAAGCAATATGGGTTAAACGATAGAAAATTAGAGTTGCGGCCACAAACAACAAAACGCAACGGTAAATTAATAAACATAAGGACAAGTTTAAGTGGATTTGCACTGAAGTATGCATACACAACTCCATTCCTAATAACCAGTGGACAGGTTGAAAAAATGAATCAACTCCGAGGAATGACATAACAAATGCAAAGGCGTAAAAGGTATCTAACCAGGAAAAGGTCGAGGTGAATAACCATACCCAGTTTATTTTTTACTCTAGTTCCTTTCTCAACCTCTTGAGAAGCCTCTGGGAATCTGTTCTCCGTTATCGCCAGCCTTTGAAGTGCCTGTACAGAAAGGAGGGCAGAGGGTCCAACTGAACCAGTTAAAAATAGAAAAAGATAACCTACCGTAGTTATTTGTATGGACTGAAGTACAATCTTTCCTCTTGAAAGCCTACAATCTAATTAGAGAAATCCACATCTCAATATAAAGAAACACAGAAGCGCATGTTTTACTGCTATAAGTACTTGAAGTATGTATTTCCCAATTACTGACAACATTAATGGATATCGAAATGAAAAAAAGACTAATAATGAGTCCTCAACCATTTACATAATCAGATAAGAAAATCAATCCACTTTAATTGTGATGGTTGAACTAGCACATATAAATATGCAGGGGCAAAAGAAGCCACAAAGCTTATGGATCACTATAAATATGCAGCCAATTATTGAAGTATGCGGTTGTGTATCAATACCATACACAATCACATGGAAATTTAAGTTGCTAACAATAAACACAGACTCGATACTCAAATGTGAAACCGTCGTCACAAGGCTAAGAGCCCCAGAGCTCAAGGAAGCATATCTACTCGCTCGCCAGTTTTCCCAGAAAGAAAGCCAAGAACCATTTCTTCAACCATTGAAGGAAAAACAAAAAAGCCAAAAACTCAAATCAAGCGCAGGAACCACGGCTCGAACCCCGTTACTAAATGCCGAGACGATCAAACCAACCATGACGAACCGCAAATCAAAGACGAGTACGGCAGGGGCAAAGAAACAGCAGGCAAACTGTACCTCCTCCAACTTGTCCTCCGGGGTGAGAGGCTGCGCGTTCTCCAGCTTAGGTATCTTGGAAGGCCAGCCCGGCCAGGCCCGGCAGCCCCCCCAGGGCGGCATGATTGATCACGGCCCTGAGAAAAACCCCGCGATGTCCCATCAACACCAAAAAGGACGAATCAACCGATCAAGATCAATCCGCAGAAACAAACAGGGGCAAAGCGCATACGAACCTCGGAAACGAGATCGAGAGGGAGGTGGGTATGGCGATCGCGGCACGCGCCATCCATCGCCGAGAAATTGCTTTATATATGATGCAATGAGTACTGTCCATGACCGCCCTCAACGTCGCTTTCGCCTCTTCTTCCCCGATTCCCCCGCAGAGAAACCAGAACAAAGGTTCTTCCTTCTCGAAAGCCAACACCCCCCACACCAACTCCTCAATCAGCTAATTAAAAAAATCGCAGAAAGGTGCTCGATACCACTTTTACCCCTTCGTGGAACCCATCTTTTATGATCCTCTTGGTTCTTTTGGCGTCCTCTTTTGGTCTTTTTCCTTTGCGCGGGTCCCACTTCTCTTCGTCTTCCTCGTGCCCTTTTCCTTTCTGCAATTGTCCAAGTTCTTCCAAAAACTCTGGCACTGGTCCGGTAAAACTATCGTCGACGGGTCCCTAAGCAGGAAGATAATACCGTGCTAAAGGGTGACAAAATGAATATCACGTCTATTTAGCGAAAAACTCGATGGTAGAAAATAAATACTTTTGGATAAAATATTATTCAAAAATACAATTAGTTTTTCTTTATTATTAAATCGTCATTACTTTATTTCAAGTAAAAAAAAAAAGTTTGAATGTTTTAATTTTAAATACCTACATTTTATCAAATAAGGGCTTCATGTGGATATGATTTGAAATAAGAGCTTAAAGTACCCCGTTTGGCAGTCAAGATAAAGTTCGGGATATGTATGATTTATCATATCCTACATTTGGTACTTACTCAAGATAGGATAAAGTCGGATATAAGAGAGATATAGACCGGATAAAATTATCTCATGGGGGAGGTGGGATATAAGTGGATAGGATTTATATTATCTATAATATGAAAGTTATTTTTCTCGAATAACAAACTTATTAATTAACAAAATTAAAATTATATTTCAATATAAATGATTAATGTATTCCCCTCTTTTGATGATGGAAAAGAAAATTTTGCTAAAAATTTAAGTATTGAATATTGATTGCCGAAGTCTTTAACTTTTAAATACTGAAAATGAAAATTAAAAGTGGTCTGATAACACATGTGACCAAATAATAAATTTTGTACTCTTTTTTTTTTTTGTCAAACATTGAATAATAAGCATTTTCTTTGGAAGGTTTAACGGTACAAAATGGGTAAGATTCTAGTTTTCATCGAATACTTTTTTTTTTTCACTTAATAATTAAGTAGGCCCTTCCTTGATTTAAATATTTTTTACTTGCGAGAATTTCTGAAGAAGTGTATAGTTGAGGTATATCAAATGCACCAAATAACATACGTTTGAACACATTTTTGAACAGTAAGTGCCGATGTGTTTAAATACTGAAAATGAAAATAAAAGTGGTTTGAATATGCTCGAAAACTAAAAAATAATTCTCAAAAGTTTCGTAATTAAGATTGAATAGTGCGCATTATTAGAACTTTTGACAATATAGTTGATAATATTTCAATTGCCAATAACTATTTTATCACTTGATTAATTAGTTAGTCATTCATTACTTACTGCATTAAGTGATTTTTGACTTAAAATAATCAATTAAAATTTATATAGTTAGAAGTTATCAAATGCACTTAATAACGCAACATACTAAAATTTTAAACTCTCCAATATTTAAGGTTGTTATCAAAAATAGCCTAACTATAGCAAAATCTATAACTAGCTCATCGAAATAATTCTAGCGATCTAAAGCGTTAAATTCTCTAGAATTGACTTTCACTAGAATTTGATCAAATTTCTCAATGATATGCTTGCGGGGTAGCCACATGGCATTTACTAGGGTCGGCAATTTCCGAGCGACTCAACTGAATGTTCGATAAGATAAGTGTGAGGTTGTGGCAATTGATAAGATAAATATAAGATTTTACGAAATTACTGTCAGCTATTCAAAAAACTTAAACTTTTTAATTCATGAGTTCTTGCTTTAATACTATGTGAGATTTTGTATGACCATTACTAATTGTTTTAAAAACTCAAATTATTAGTGAAGACGCGGTTTAATACTTAATTGTTCTATTAATAAGCCATCTCAACAAAACTCAATTTGTCATAGTTGTTGAGAGTGTGATTCATACTTCCCATCGACAGGTTGTTACGGGATTCACACTCCTAGTAAGGAGATAACGCCGATAAGAGTCAAGACTTTTTATAGTTTGAGCCATTGTTAGGTATGCATGATCTATTTCTCTTATAATTAAGGATCGTAACAATCCTTGTGTCTTGATTTCTTTTCCTTGCTTTCATTCTCTATTTTTTTGTAATTGTAGGCTGAATCTTAACAATAGTGAGGTAAATTTCGATAGAAACTTGAACTGAGCTCGAGTCAGAGCACAAAGTAGAGGTTTTTTCAGTAGCCACGTTTGACGGGCCTTCCTCGAATGGCCAGAAATCGGTAGCGACCCAAATTGCCTTCCAACGTTCTATAAGGCCACCAACGTGGCACGTCCATCATCGACTCACGAACCGAAAAGGGACGATGGCCAATTATCTCCAACTCAGTCCACACCCGATGAGCGCTCGCATTTTGGCGGGCGTACGTTCGCTCCCTCCTCCTCCTACGGCTCCGCTTCTCCCGACCCGCAACGCATTCGCCGGACGCAAGGCCGCCGCCTTCAGACCCGCTCGGCGCTTGGTTCTAGGCCTCGGGGCCTCGTTCTGGGCTCAGTCCATGGCCACGTCCGGCGCGTTCGGCGGGAAGTCCTTCCTCGCCTCCGCAAGGCCTTCTTCGAACGTCGAGCAGGTTGACGGCCCTTTTCTTGCACCGGGGGGTTGTTTTCTTGGATTTTTCTCTGTTGGGTATTCTGTTTCTTGGGTTTTGATTATGGTCGTTGCGAATTTCGGAGTTCGTTTTCTTTCGTTTCTTGATTGGGTTTACGTTTTGGAGATTCTGGGTTTCTTTGGAATCTGTGGTTTTGGTGGTTTCCTCGTGAATGAAGTGATTGCGTTGTCGTAAAAGAGTCTATGGAGTAGTTCAATTTGGTGGTGCTCGTGAAGCTTGCCTGGTGTCTGAATTTTTTAAACCGCGCAATATTCCCATGAAACATGTTCTTAAAGTAGGCTGCTTGTGAATGATGCACTGTCTTTTTGCTTCTTTTTCCTCCTTTCTCTGATTATGATTTAATCTTGATTGAAACGAGGATCCCGTAGGTATTGAAGAATGTGGAATGGCCAGAACAATTTCCCTTCAAAGAGGAGGATTTTCAGCGCTTTGACGAGTATCTTCTTTAACTTGAACTTCTATTTGAGGTGGATTCTATTTTAAATTCAGCAGGCATTTTTTCTCCCTAACCCACTTATTGATTCGCATTCATTTCATAATTCAATTTAACTGGATTCATCGTGTTCTGAAGCTGTTTTTTTATGCTCTCTAAGTGTGAGCAAGAAGTCTGACTAGGCGCAATGGGGATTCTTTTGTTTTTTTCAAAACAAAAATATCCCCACACAATGATTTCACTTTGAATTATAAGAGAAGGTTCAAAGTGACAATCATGCAGCCACATCAGCTAAGAGACATAATAATCACAATGTTACGATTATATTATGGTGTTGTTGCTGACTTGAGATGGTCACGGCAGGGTCTTCTATCTTATTAGATCAGCACCTACTTCATAGCTGCATGTGCGATACGTGAAAATGCAATAATTTTTTTGTCAATATCCTACTTGTGTAGCTAAGATACTGGTTTTTATAAGTTTTTATACTAAGAAAGTTGCGTCTCTTTAGGGCAGATCTTCTGATTCCTTGTTCTATGAGGCTCCTCGTTTCGTGACACACATAGACGATCCAGCCATTGCTGCACTTACTAAGTTCTACTCAAAGGTCTTACCTCCCAGCAACAGTCCAGGAATCAGCATCCTTGATATGTGTAGCAGTTGGGTATGACATTCTATTTCAAAATTAGCCTCTTAATACGTTCTTATTTCTAACCTGACAATCCTTTATCTGCTACATCTAGATAAGCCATTATCCAGCAGGATACAAGCAAGAGAGGATAGTAGGAATGGGAATGAATGAGGAAGAGCTCAAGCGAAATTCGGTGAGGCTTTATTGTCCGGTTGAATTATTTTCCCTGGATAAAAAAGGGGTTGTTTTATGTTTTGGATACTGTGTTCTAATTGTGTATAAGGAGATCATCTTAAGTCCAGCCACTGGTTCTGTAGGTCCTAACTGAGTACATTATCCAAGACTTGAATGTGAATCCTAAACTTCCATTTGAAGATAATTCCTTTGACGTCATCACCAATGTGGTAAGAGAACTCTCTCCTTCTTGAGGATAATTCAGAGAGCCATAGATTGCTATTTAATGTCTTTAGGATTCTACTCTAACTAAATATTTGGACCAGCTTTTGTTAATTTTCTGCGGCATTTTTGTTAGTCATCCAACTGCAGGCACTGTACTTGGGTTTATTCCCTCCTTTGTTAGTTGACTTTGCTTGATTATTGGAGTTAGATAACAAATTGCCTCTTCCGGTCCAGAATGGCAAGTTACCTATACTTGGATGTGCTCCTGTGTCATGGTATCCAAGTATAAGTTGCACTAAGATGATGGGTTTGGAATGGAGAAGCATCTATCAGAAACCTGCATCCCAGTAACCTTTACCCTGTTGTTAACCTAACCTAACTTGGTCGTTGCACAGGTCAGTGTTGACTATCTGAGTAAGCCTCTCGATGTTTTTAAGGAGATGTCTCGGATTCTTAAGCCAGGAGGCCAGGCAATAATGAGGTGATGTATATGTTCGCACAGAGTTTATTATTCAGGAGCTTCTTCTGATGTTTTGAGTTCCAACTTCCAAGGACACTATATCATACTCCAGCATTTGCAGGATTTGTTTTCCATGTTGATCACAATAAGTTTCCTGACCACATGATTCCGTGATGTTAGAAATCAGCATAATAGCCTATTGTAGTGTTTATAGAATGTGCCAGCACCTTCCTTTAACCAAAACATGGAAAAGCCCTTGATAATGTCATGGTTTTAGAATAAGCCAGTGCCAATATATTCGTCTTTTAAAATGAACTCAAAGGCCTTGTTAACCTCATTGTTCTATAAAGATATTCTAACTAACCATTTTGTTAGTTCCTCCTTGCCTGTGATGAAGCACTTCTAATATCCTTCTCGGTGAAACAGTTTCTCCAACCGTTGCTTTTGGACCAAAGCAATCTCGATATGGACATCGACAGGTGATACAGATCATGTTTTGATTGTTGGGTCGTACTTCCATTATGCAGGAGGATTCGAGCCTCCTCAGGTAATAGTTATATTACCTATTAGTATCTCTTGCTATTATGTAGCAATACTTATCTCTTGAAGCAAATTACTTATCGCTTAAATATAAATAGAGTGTCATAAGCAAAAGCAGAGGCTCTATGATTGTTGGTAACTATTCCTGTCCTCGTAGATCCTACACTGCAGATGGAAGATAAATTTCCAGGGATGGTGTCAATGCTGTAACATATGTATATGTTTGAGCTTTAATGAGCAACTGCTTACTGCAGAAACTGGCTTCAATGCACTTGAATCGTGTATGTGGCATCACGCATGGAAACTACTAACTCTGCCAGTTTGCACCAGCACTTCTTTTAGTGAAAATGTCTGTAGAAACGCAGAATGATTTTTTAAGCTGCAACGTATAATGCTTGTTAACTGTGGTTGGCAAGCTGTCTTCTGATGCAAAATCCACGTAGGTGGTCTCCTCCTTTCTACTGCAGTTCCCAAAATGTCTTTTGCTTCTTCGCGGAGCATTTTCTTTTCCGTACTTGTTGCATAGGTCTAACTCTTGAGACAATGCGGTTGCATCTGGTGAGATAGAATGAAGGGAGGGAGAGAACATACCGAGTATATCAATTCTTGTGTTTGGATATCACATGGAAATAATGAAAAAATGAAGAGTTATGATTCTAAATTGTTGAAACTGTTCTTAAACCATCAGGTTCTTCTTTCTATATATGTCCTGTATTCACGACTATCTGTATGCGGGGGCTTTGATGAATTGAATTCATACAACATTTCCATCTACAGGCTGTGGATATCTCTCCAAACCCTGGGCGATCAGATCCAATGTACGTAGTGTACTCAAAAAAGGCCTTGACGGCTTGAGATTCAAGAGCGCGCAAGACATCGCCCTTTCCAAAGTAGGGAGAAAAAGTAAGATGGTCTTCAACCGATGCATCTTCAGATGGCCGCTACCACTCATAATTCGCCAGGACGATGCATTCTATGAGGTATATAGCCACCCATTGTACTTTTGGGTGCACCGAAAAATAGGTGATCTTAGAGGCCAGTTAACTATTGGCATTTTACTGTGTAAGTGATTATCAACTCTTGCCATTTGAGTTGATGCTGTTAGGTATAGATTGAATCAATTTTTTGTTTATTTGCAACTCATGTCATATTAAAGAGTGTCATGTGGTTTTGAACGTTAGTAAGAAATGAGTTCCTTCAGCATCCTAGCATTTTGTTGGCCGAACTACATTCTATCTCCAATTTCAGCTGGGGAATGTGTTTAAATATTTGAGTGATGAAGCCTTTTAACCTTAAGTACTGAAAATGAAAAATTGAAAGTTTTTTTTGGGATAACAGAGGAAAAGCTAAATTATGATTGTTATTAGTTTTTTACTGAACAGAGAATAGTGCGCAGTGTTGGAAGAGACTGACCATATAATGGGTGAGATTTTAATTTCCATTGAATCTGTCATCACTTAACCAATGAAGAAGTCCTTCCTCACTTACCGCATTAAGTGATTATTGACTTAAAATAATCGGTCAAGTTGGATGTATGTAGAAGTTATCAAACGCACTTGATACGACATTAGGTGCGGAAAATTGAGCTTTCCAGCGTTTAATGCGGTTATCAAAGGCACCCTATCTTCATAGAAATAATTTCAGCGACTAAATGCGTTAAAGCCAAATCTCTTTGCAATGACAGATATGCTGATGAGACATTTACGAGGGCCGGCAAATTTTGACATGAATTGACATGATTATATGATAAACCCAAAGGCGACACAAATTGATGTGAACATATGACACGACTTGAAATGGTTAGAGAACGTGATTATGACATGTGAATATCAACTATCATTCTTAGCATTTACCTAACCAGCAAGCGAGCCCTAACTAAAAAATGTACGCAAGAACATCAACAAAATAAAATTCGAAATTATTCGATGCTTAAGCAAAAGCGAAACAAAACACTCGCTTGTCTTCCTTGTGGAACTTAAAATATCATTCGAATTTCAAAAAGTTATGAAGAATTAAGTGTGAATTTGCACATCAATACTTATATATTGCGAAAATTTCGTAAACTTAAGATTAAAAGGAATTCAGAATACATGATTCGCAAAACTGAGCTCGACTCAACCGAGGGCATCTTGTCACCCGACGACACAGCGACCCAACCAAGCAGATGTCTACAAATGTTCTGAAAGAAGTCCACGAACGTGACGACTTCTGCCGCTCTCAAACGAAGAAGGGTATCTCCACCTTGGACTCCATCCGAATGCTCGCATCTTGGCGGGTGTTGGTTCACTTCCTCCGTCCTCAGCTCCCCTCTTCTTAAGGCCCGTGCTCTGAATTCCGACTCGTAACGCCATGCCCTGAACGCGAGGCCGAGCCGCTTACAGACCAGCTCGGCGCTTGGTTTTAGGCCTCGGAGCTTCGTATCTGGGCTCACCGTCCATGGCCACGTCCGGTGGTGCACTTGGCGGGAAGTCCTTCCTCGCCTCCGCCAGGCCTTCTTCGAACGTCGAACGGGTGACTGACGGACGGCCCTTTTCTTGTGCCGGGCCTTCCGGGCGGGCATCATAGGGGGTTGTTTCTTTGATTTTTCTGTGTTGGGCATTCTGTTTCTTGGGTTGTGATCATAGTTGTTGCGAATTTTGGAGTTCCTTTCTTTCGTTTCTTGATTGGGGTTCGTTTGAGATTCTGGGTTTCTTTAGAATCCGTGGTTTTGGTGGTTTCCTTGTGAATGAAGAGATTGCGTTGTCATAGAAGGGTCCATTGAGTAGTTCACTTTGGTGGTGCTCATGGGGCTGTAAGTGAATTTTGGTCCATGTTGTTGAGGGGGGAAAATGATCTTGCTTCGGGTTAACTTGCTGTTCGAGATGGTGACCGCCCGGTGTCTGAATTTTTCTTGCCACCCAAATTAATATACTCTACAGAGTTGGTAATCTGCAAAATACCATTGAAAACCTTTCTTAAACTAGGCCTTTTGTCAATGATACGTCGTCTTTTTGCTTCTTTTTCTCCTTTCCCCGATTATGGTTTTATCTTGATTGAAATGGGGATCATATAGGTATTGAAGAACGTGGAATGGCCAGAACAATTTCCATTCAAAGAGGAGGATTTTCAGCGAGATGATGTGTAACCTCTTTAACTGAACTTCTAATGGAAGTGAATTCTGTTTTAATTCAGAAGACATGTTTTTTTTAATGCGCTTACTGATTTGCATTCATTTCATACTTCAACTTCACTGGATTCATGATTTTCTGAAGCTGTTTTTCTCATGCTTTCTGAGTGTGAGCAAGAAATTCACTAGTCGTGATGGAGATTCTTTTGTTCTTTGAACACAGAAATATCCCCACACGGTAATGTTGTCACTTTTGAATGATAAGACACGGTTCACAGCGACTGTCATGCAGCCACATCAGCTTAGAAACATGATAATCACAATATTATGAAAACATGATAATCACAATATTATGATTATAATGTGGAGTTATTGCTGACTTGAGATGTTTTCCTGCCAGGTCTTCAATCTTATTAGATCAGCACCTACTAGGTCATAGTTGCAGTTGCAATACGTGAAAATGCAAGGATCTTTCATCAATATCCTAAATGTGGAGCTATGGTACTGGCTTTTATAGCTTTCTATACTAAGAAATTTGCATTCTTTTGGGGGACAGGTCTCCGGATTCTTTGTTCTACAAGGCTCCTCGTTTCGTGACACATATAGATGATCCAGCCATTGCTGCACTTACCAAATTTTACTCAAGGGTCTTACCTCCTAGCAACAGTCCAGGAGTCAGCATCCTTGATATTTGTAGCAGTTGGGTAAGACATTCTATCTCGAAAGCAGCCTCTTAATACATTCTTATATTTAAGCTGACAAATCCATTAATTGCTAAACATCTAGATAAGCCATTATCCAGCAGGATACAAGCAAGAGAGGATAGTTGGAATGGGAATGAACGAGGAAGAGCTTAAGCAGAATTCGGTGAGGCATTAATGTCCGGTCAATTATATTCCCTGGATAAAAAGAGGGCCTGTCTTATATTTTAGATACTCTGTTCTAATTGTGTACAAGGAGACACATATTAAGTTCTGTCGCTGGTTCTGTAGGTCCTGACTGAGTACATTGTCCAAGACTTGAATGTGAATCCTAAACTTCCATTTGAAGATAATTCCTTTGACGTTATCACCAATGTGGTAAGAAGAATTTCTCCTCGAGCATAACTCAGAGAGCCAGAGATTGCTTTACGACTTATCTTCAATCTAAGTAGATTTAATTGACTTTGCCCCATTATTGGAGTCAACTGAAATAATTATTCACCTCTTCCAGTTCAGAATGAGAAATTACCTACTCTAAAATGTGCTCCTCTGTCATGGTATTGAAGTACAAATTGCATTAAGATGATAGATTGGTAATGGAGAAGTCAACTATGAGAAACCTGCATCCCAGTAACTTTCACCCAGTTGTTAACCAAACCTAACTTGGTCATTTCACAGGTCAGTGCTGACTATCTGACTAAGCCTCTTGATGTTTTCAAGGAGATGTCTCGGATTCTTAAGCCAGGAGGCCAGGCAATAATGAGGTGATGAACATGTTCGCAAAGAGTTATTCATCTTTTAATGTTTCAAGTTCCCACTTCTGTGAAAAATATTATACTCCAGCATTTGCAGACTTTGCTTTCCATGTTCATCACAATAAGTTCCACAACTACATGATTTCATGGTGTCAGAAATCAGCATGATAGCTTATTGTAGTGGTTTTAGATTGTGCCAGCACTGATATATTCATCATTTAACCTAAAATCAAAGGCCTTGTTAAACTCGTTGTTCTATAAAGATTTTCTAACTGTTTTTGTTAGTGCTCAAATTGTTGTGCCTTGTGTCACGGGTCGGTCGAACATGAACGATCAAACACCGTGCGGCCTTAGGATCGGTGATCCCAAGTCAGCCTACTCACTCACACGCACAACACAAGGGTCGGTTTGCACAAAGGGCGAGTGTATTTCACTATGAACGAGCTGAGCTCGAATGAGGGGGAAGGGACCCCTTTTATACAAGTTCGGGATCAATCTCGGCCGTGGATCGTCCCTCCAATCCAACGGCTACATTTGAATTCGTATCATCATTACAAGGCTACCAGCGGCCACTCGATGGCTACGTGCATGGGGAACTCGCATGGTGCGAGCACAAGTCGAAGCAAGATCGGGGGCGGCATGGGCGGATCGGGATCGCGAGTGCGTGTCGAGCCGCCCGACACGGAGCGGTGAGCAACTCGGATTTGTGCGGGGGGCGATCACGGGTCGACCACGGGCTGCTCGCTGGTCGTGCATGGGTCGTGCGGACCGATCAGGGAGTCGGTCAGTCGGTCGATCAGGGATCGATCAAGGACTAATGCGGAATCAGTCAGGGACTGGTCGGGACATCGATCGATCAGGGCGCTCCCAGCTACGCCCTGGTGCGTGACACGGCCGAGCATGGACGGTCTTGGTCATGCTCGTCCGTCGACCGTGTCATTCTCCCCCACCTAATCGGGCGACGCCCTCGTCGTGTCTGCGGCATGGAAGGCTTCGATGTGCTTCTTGAACTGCCATAGGCCCTCGGAGGGTTCCCAACTCGCTTCACTCTCGGGAAGGCCTTTCCATCGGACGAGGTACTCCTTCCTTGGCGCACAATATCTCTTCCGTATGATCCGATCAGCCATGATGCATTCCACATCCCGATCATAGGAGGTCTTTGCCCCAAGGGGTGCTCGCTGTGATGTGCCTCGATCAGGATCATCCTCGTCCACATGGTAAGGCTTCAACATGCTCACATGGAACACGGGGTGCACCTTGAGCTTGGACGGTAAGTCCAACTTGTAGGCTACCTTCCCGATCCGCTACAACACTCGAAAGGGGCCTTCATAGCGATGGATGAGCCCTTTATGCACGTCTCGATATCGAAGGACGAGGTGCAATTTGGCCAGCACCAAGTCCCCTACTTGAAACTTCACGTGCCGTCGCTTCTTGTCGGCCCACTTCTTCGTGCGCTTTGAAGCTCTATTTAAGCATGCCCGCGCCAAGTCCGCATGCTCATCCCATTTTTTGGCGAGCTTGTATGCGGACGGGCTACTTCCTCGGTACCCCGAGGCGATCGCGCTCGGTGTGAGCGGCTGTTGTCCGGTCACGATCTCGAACGGGCTCTGGTTTGTGGACTCACTCCGCTGCAAGTTATATGAGAACTGGGCAACGTCAATTAGCCGTGCCCAATTCACTTGGGTGTTGCTCACATAGTGCCGGAGATAGATTTCCAGCAATGCATTCACCCGCTCCGTTTGCCCATCGGTTTGAGGATGCATGCTTGGTTGAGAAGTTGAGATTTGTTCCCGGAACTTGAAGAGCTCGGTCCAAAACCGCCCGGTGAATCGAGGATCGCGATCGCTCACGATTATGCGTGGGACGCCCCAATATTTGACGACGTGCTTGAGGAATAGCTTGGCGGCTTCCTCGGCTGGACAATCCTTAGTGGCCGGCACGAACGTCGCATACTTGGAGAATCGGTCCACCACGACCATGAGAGTCCGACACCCTTCGGACTTGGGCAAGTTCACGATGAAATCCATCGAGACGCTCTCCCAAGGATGCTCCGGGATAGGCAACGGTACAAGGAGCCCCGCGGGGGACCGTTGCTCTATCTTATCTTGTTGGCAAACAAGACACGTCCGCACATAGGCTTCCACATCGTCCCGCATATGCGGCCAATAGTATTGATCCTCGACGAGTGCCATGGTGCGGTGGATTCCCGGATGACCCGCCCATTTAGAGTCGTGGCACTCGTGTAGGATTTCTTTCCGAAGCTTCCCGTGGAGCGGCACATAGAGTCGCTGTCCTTTGGTGTAGAGGAGATCATCCTCGAGCCAAAACCGCCTTGTCTTGCCCTCTTGAGCGTATCGAAGGAGGGCTTGGGCCGTTTGGTCATGCTTTAGCCCCTCTTTAACACGATCTCTCCACGGACAATCAGGTCGGCTCATCACATTGGCCAACTCGAGCTTCCTGCTTAAGGCATCGGCCACGGAATTGGATTTTCCGGGCTTGTATTCCAAAGACATAATCGAACTCGGCCGGAAGTCTTGCCACCGAGCTTGTTTCGGCCGAGCTTCTTCGAGTTTGGAAGTAGCTCGTGGCCACATTGTCGGTTCTCACCACGAACCGTGATCCCAAGAGATAGTGCCTCCACGTACGAAGGCAATGTACCACCGCGGTCATTTCTTTCTCTTGGACCATGTACCGCCTTTCGGTATCATTCAACTTCCGCGACTCGAAGGTAACCGGATGCCCTTCCTGCATCAAAACACCACCGATAGCAAAATCAGAGGCATCAGTCTCTACCTCGTATGATTTGGTGTAGTCGGGCAGCACAAGCACCGGTTCTTCGGTCATGGCCCGCTTCAATCGATCGAACGCTTCTCGGCACCGGTCCGTCCACTCCCACGGTCTTTCCTTCTTCAAATATCCGTGAGTGGCACGGTGAGTTTCGAATATCCGGATGAAGCGCCGATAGTAGTTCGTGAGTCCGAGAAAGGATCTCAGCTCCGTCACCTTAGTTGGAGGCTCCCAATCAACGATGGCACGGATTTTGGTCGCGTCCATCCGCACTCGTCCGTCCCCGACGATGTGCCCAAGGAAAGGAACTTCTCTTTGTGCAAAGGCACATTTTTCACGCTTCACATATAAGTCATTCTCCCGAAGGGTCCGGAAAACTCGACTCAAGTGATCAATGTGTTCCTCGAGCGTTCGGCTATATATACAATATCATCAAGGTAAACTACAACGAACCAGTCAAGAAACGGATGTAGTACCTTGTTCATGAGAGTGCAAAACGTCGCCGGCGCATTAGTCAAGCCGAACGGCATGACGAGGAACTCATATGATCCATAACGGGTCACGCATGCTGTCTTCGGCTCGTCTCCTTCGGCAATCCGCACTTGATAGTACCCCGATTGAAGATCAAGCTTGGAGAACCATCGGGCTTCCCGAGCCGATCAAACAAGTCGGCTATAAGGGGAATCGGATACTTGTTCTTGACGGTCGGCTTGTTCAATGCCCGATAGTCGATGCACATGCGGAGGGATCCGTCATGCTTCTTTTGAAACAAGACCGGGGCACCGAATGGGGCCTTGGATGGCCGAACATACCCAGCATCGAGCAACTCCTTGAGCTGTTTCCTCAGCTTTTCTAACTCGGGCGGGGCCATGCGATAGGGAGCCATGGCCGGCGGTCGAGCATTGGGCACAAGCTCGATCCGATGGTCGACTTCTCTCCGAGGAGGCAGCTTCTTGGGCAACTCGGGCGGCATCACATCTTGGAAAGTGTCGAGGACTCGGGCCACCTCTTCCGGTACCTCGTTCTCTTCCGCGCCCTCCTCCTTTAACGCCGCCAAGAAGGTCACCTCGCCTTTGCGTAGCCCCCCTCGGTCACCGCATGGCCGATAGCATTTTCCTATCGTGTCCCGACTCGCGGTAGATCGGGACCATGCATTGGCACCGTTTATCGAAGATGCATATGCAATCCGCGAAGGGCATAACACCCGCATTGATCCGGTCGAGAAATCCCAAACCGAGTATGAAATCGTAATCATCAAGGGGGATTACCTCGACATCCTCATGACTGGTCCATGGACCGAGGTGGAACTCTACACCCCTGGCCATGCCGCTGGTTGGGACTTCTCTAGAATTCACCGTTTTGAGTCAACCGGCATCCTTTGTCTCGACCGGAAGATTCAGCTTCTTCGCGGCTTCTTTGGATATGAAGAGATCGGACGCCCCGGTATCCACTAATGCGCTCATCGTGGTACCACTGATCGTCATGTCCACGAACATCATTCCTTTGGATTCCTTGGCCTTCTTGGCCTTGATCGATCCAAGGATCCGCAACGATCCCAACCACGCCTCCTCTCGCGGTTTGTCCTCCTTGCACAAGGCCGCCAACTTTCCTCTCTTCGGGCAATCACGGGCCATATGGGGACCATCACAAAAGAAGCACTTGTAGGTGCGTACCTTACGATGATATCCTCCGTTGCTCGACTCGGGTTGATTCCTAGGAGGGACCGAAGGCGGTTGGCCTCCGTTGGGACGATGATACCGGCTCCGATCTCCCCCACCAATGGCCTTTTCTCTAGGCCGAGAGTCGGGCTTGGCCGCGGTTTTCGGCCTATATTCCACAAGGGACTCGGCCACAGAAGTAGCCGTTGTTAGATCCGTTGCATTGCACCGCTTGAGTTCTTGCTTGACCCATGGTTTGAGTCCGCTCATGAACGGTGGAATGCCTCCGTCTCGCCATGGACGGGATTTGGAGCGCCGGCTCCGAGAATCGCTTCACATAGTCGCGGACTCCGCCTTTTTGCTCTAGGCGTTTGAGTTCTCCGCGAGCTTCCTCCTCCGCATAAGCGGGATAGTAGGTCCGTCGAAATTCCTCGACGAACCGAGCCCATGTGGCGATAGGGTCGCCATTCCTACCATCCGACCGACGTCGCCACCATAACAGCGCATCATCAACTAAATACATGGCTGCGGTGTTTACCCGAATCACATCGTCGGTCGTTCCCATGGCCTGGAAGTATCGTTCCATGTACCACAAGAAGTTATCCACGTCCTTTGCCACCCGAGAGCCCTTGAACTCTTTCGGTTTGGGTGCATCGGCACGGGATTGTACGGTGATCACCCCATTCACGCGTGCGGCCTCAAGCTCGACGAGCTTGGCTTTCATCTCGGCCATCTCCGTGCGCATGGCCACCAACGCGGCCTCCCAAGTCTCGTCTCGTCGCTGTAGCTCGTGCGAGATGGATCCCAGCACCTCGACACGGAGCTCTCCCATGCCGGCTTGGAGTTCTTGCACTTCGGCCAAGAGCTCCTCCCTACCGGCTTCCGTTCCATCAACGGTCTGGTGCAGGTCGTCCACCATCGCCTGGATATCCGTGACGGTCTCCTCTAGGACTGTCATTCGGTTCTCCAGATCCCCTTTCGAGTCTCTCGAACACGAGACAGCACGGTTCTTCTTTGACCGGGTGACCTTCTCGGTTGGTCGCCCTCGATCCTCACGATCGTCACCTTGCACGATCGAAACATCAGCACGAGGATCGGCCATTGCTCAAGGAACGTTTGCTCTGATACCACTTGTCACGGGTCGGTCGAACACGAACGATCAAACACCGTGCGGCCTTAGGATCGGTGATCCCAAGTCGGCCTACTCACTCACACGCACAACACAAGGGTCGGTTTGCACAAAGGGCGAGTGTATTTCACTATGAACGAGCTGAGCTCGAATGAGGGGGAGGGACCCCTTTTATACAAGTTCGGGATCAATCTCGGCCGTGGATCGTCCCTCCAATCCAACTGCTACATTTGAATTCGTATCATCATTACAAGGCTACCAAGCGGAGCCACTCGATGGCTACGTGCATGGGAACTCGCATGGTGCGAGCACAAGTCGAAGCAAGATCGGGGCGGCATGGGCGGATCGGGATCGCGGAGTGCGTGTCGAGCCGCCCGACACGGAGCGGTGAGCAACTCGGATTTGTGCAAGGGCTGATCACGGGTCGACCACGGGCTACTCGCTGGTCGTGCATGGGTCGTGCGGACCGATCAGGGAGTCGGTCAGTCGGCTTCCGTTCCATCAACGGTCTGGTGCAGGTCGTCCACCATCGCCTGGATATCCGTGACGGTCTCCTCTAGGACCGTCATTCGGTTCTCCGAGATCCCTTGGGTCTCTCGAACACGAGACAACGGTTCTTCTTTGACCGGGTGACCTTCTCGGTTGGTCGCCCTCGATCCTCACGATCGTCACCTTGCACGACCGGAACATCAGCACGAGGATCGGCCATTGCTCAAGGAACGTTTGCTCTGATACCACTTGTCACGGGTCGGTCGAACACGAACGATCAAACACCGTGCGGCCTTAGGATCGGTGATCCCAAGTCAGCCTACTCACTCACACGCACAACACAAGGGTCGGTTTGCACAAAGGGCGAGTGTATTTCACTATGAACGAGCTAAGCTCGAATGAGGGGAGGGACCCCTTTATACAAGTTCGGGATCAATCTCGGCCGTGGATCGTCCCTCCAATCCAACGGCTACATTTGAATTCGTATCATCATTACAAGGCTACCAGCAGGCCACTCGATGGCTACGTGCATGGGGAACTCGCATGGTGCGAGCACAAGTCGAAGCAAGATCGGGGCGCATGGGCGGATCGGGATCGCGGGTGCGTGTCGAGCCGCCCGACACGGAGCGGGTGAGCAACTCGGATTTGTGCGGGGGGCTGATCACGGGTCGACCACGGGCTGCTCGCTGGTCGTGCATGGGTCGTGCGGACCGATCAGGGAGTCGGTCAGTCGGTCGATCAGGGATCGATCAAGGACTGATGCGGAATCGGTCAGGGACTGGTCGGGACATCGATCGATCAGGGCGCTCCTAGCTACGCCCTGGTGCGTGACACGGCCGAGCATGGACGGTCTTGGTCATGCTCGTCCGTCGGCCGTGTCACTTGCCTGTGATAAAGCACTTCTGATATCTTTCTTGGTGAAATAGTTTCTCAGACCGTTGCTTTTGGACCAAAGCGATCTCAATATGGACATCGACAGGTGATACAGATCATGTTTTGATTGTTGGGTCGTACTTCCATTATGCAGGAGGATTCGAGCCTCCTCAGGTAGTATTTATATTACCTTTTAGTATCACTTGCTATGATGATAACAATTCTAATCTCTTGAAAAGCAAAAATACTTATCACTTTAATATGAAGAGAATGCCATAAGCAAAACCAGCTGCTGATGGCTCTGGCCACTAGCAATGCAGGGCTTGGGTGAATATCCATCCATGTCCTCATATACCATACACCATGGATGGAAGATGAATTTCAGAGACGGTGTCAATGCCATCACATAAGTTTGCGTTTGAGCTTTAAAGAGCAACTGCCTTTTCAAGAAACTGGCTTCACTGCACTTGAATCATGTGGATGGAATCACACATGGAAACTAATATATCCGCTAATTTCTACCAGCACTCCTTATAGTAACAATATCAGTAGAAATGGAGAATGAAATTTTAAGCTGCACCATAGAATACCTGGGAACCGTGGTTCCTTGGCTAGCTAACTTCTGATGCAAAATACACTTGCATTTCCCAAAACGCCTTTTGCTTCTCGGCGGAGTGGTTAACTTTCCTTACTTGTTGCATAGATCTAAATTTTGAGACACTTCTATTACATCCGGTGAGAAAGAATGGAGCTCAGGAAAGAAGTGACCAAGTATCTTGATTGTTGTGTTTGGTTATCACCCAGAAATAATAAAGGAATGGAAGAAATTGTGATTCAGAAAATGTCGAACTGCTCCTAAGTCATTGGATCCTTATTTCTGTTTATGTTCTATATTCACAATTATCTGTCTGCCGTGGTTTGACGAGTCAAATTCATGCAACATTTCCATCTACAGGCTGTGGATATTTCTCCAAACCCTGGGCGATCGGATCCGATGTACATTGTGTACTCGAGAAAGGCCTCGACAGCTTGAGATACGAGAGTTGCAGAAGCATCGCCTTATCCAAGTAGGGAAAGAAAGTCAGATGGTCTTCAACTAATGCGTCCTCAAATGCCCTCTACCCCTCAAAAGTTTGCCCTCTATGAGGTATGCTGTTATCTTATAGCCGCTCGTTGTACTTTAAAACTCTATACAGCGGTTTGGGAGCGGAGGGTGCACCTAAAGTAGGTGATTTTAGGGGCACATGAGTTACTGCTATTGCCTGAAAAACTTAGATCAGCTTTGTATATAAGCATGCATTGTTTATTTGCAATACATGTCTTTAAGAGTGTATGTGTGCTCTGAACAGCATGAGAAGTAAGTTCCCTTCAGCATCCTAGCTCTCCGCCGGCCGAACTCCATTCTATCTACGGTCTTAGCTCGGATATCTTCTTTTCTACGACGAGGAATCCCCTTTAGATAGGAAAACTCGAGGCGATGAATTTTTCCATGGTTTATTAATACATCGATCTTCCTAGGTCCTTTTGAAAGAGCTTCCCTTCCATAGGCTAAAAGTAAGAATGATCTGTTCTTGATCCGATACCTTAGAACCAAGAACCAGTCATATTTTTTTTTCCCACTACTTTTTTCCCATTACCATTTTTTCCACTACTTGGAATCGGACCCAAATAGTATTTAGTTCACATTTTACTATATTTTTTTTTTAAGATATACTAAAATAAAAAAGTATATTCAATAAGTTCGATCTGATCGGATTCCCCTTTGGAATCGGAAACCAAACTGCCCGAACACTGCTTCCACTTTTAGGAACCTAGAACCGAACCAACACTCTCAAGAATCGAATCTAATCGGTCAGTCTGGTACGATCCGAGCAATTCCCAATTCGATCAATCCATTTCGCACACCCTAACCAAAGGTAAAAAAAAAAAAAGTGTTAGACACCTAGAATGCCAAAACTTGGCATGGAGGGACATAAGTGTTAAAAGTGAGGAAAGTGACACTTAAGTGCCAAAATTGAAGTAAAATAGATCACTTAATTGTCAACGGTAAGAAAATCCGATCAAAATGTTGATGTGACGAGTTTCTGGTGAAGCAAGTGCAAAATGACGTCGTTTTGCACGTTGACGTGTGCAAAAACGACATCATTTTGCTGCTGACGTGGGTAAATAATTAATATAAAAATTAATTAAATTAAATTTAAAACTAAATTTATTTAAAAAACAAAAAGAGAGAGAGAGAAATGGCAATTGCAGGTGGCGAGGGCTCAGCCCTCGCGACTCTGGCCGACCCTCCCCCATCGTCGGTCCTTCTCAACGATAGCGGCGAGGACTAAGCCCTAGCTGCCTGCAACTGTTCATCTTCTTCTTTCTTTTAAAAAAAAAAATCCTAATTTTTTATGTTTGATTTAATTAATTTTTTATATTCAAATTCAAATTCGTACCAAAACAACGTCGTTTTTGCGTTTTCATGTTCTTAAATCATTTCTCTAACAAGCCACGTAAATGAGCAAAATTAATAAAAAATTATCACATAAGATTTTCGGCGGGGTTCGCCAAAAATAACATTCAAGTGTCTCATTTTTCAAAAAAAAATTATACTTTAAGTGTCATTTTCGTAACTTTTAACACTTAAATGTCCTTTCTTCCTAAGTTTTAACACTTAAATTGTACTTTTGCCGCAGAAAAAGCTTGCATAGATTTAATAATGCACAGAGACACCATACTAGAGAATTCCAAGACATAAAAAGCGCTATCTTCATGGTCGATGGTTGGCCGGTGTCGTGGATATTGGTAAATACATATAAGATGAAATAAAATAGAATAGAAAGAACTGCATAAGATGACAATATTATTATGTACCATAACGCTAGAACCTATGCATAAGCAATCAAGCTGGTGACAGGGTGTGACAATAAATGCTTATCCCAAAGATAACATGTCCCCCCACCGTCCAATTCAACTCTCTCTCTCTCTCTCTCTCTGTGCAAAAGAGGTCCCAACAGTCAAACGAGAAAGATAAGGCATCCTTCCTAAAGCTAAGGAAAGCCACGTCGTACCGATCCCAAAATGACAAAAGCACAATCGGGAATATATACGCCAATGGTGACAGGAACGCCCGAAAGAACCACCGCCACCACCACCTAAGAAAAATTCCAAGAAAAGGGAACCCCTTCAAAGAAAAAGCTAGAGGCGGAAAGTCTCTTCTTTTCTCTAAGCGGGAAGACATTTACATTGTCACTACTACTTGTGGCCTTCGATCTGGGCGTTCCTGAAGGCGCTGCACGCGATGAGGTAGACCCAGATGAGGATCACCAGGGCCACGATCAGGATCACGTTGGCCTTCCTCCATTCATGCCTCAGGTTCCCCAGCAGGCCGGCCTTGCAGGAGTTGCAGTTGTAGCAGAGCTGGGCCTGGTCGTTGCTCCACAGGTAGCAATCCGGGTCGGCCGTCGGGTTCGTCGGGTTCAGCCACAGCGTCGGGTTCGCATAGCTGTACCCGCAGATCGTGGGCGGCTTGCAGCATCCCGACTGTGATCACAAAAGAGGCATCCACAAGGAGAAAAGAATTCGAAAATGTCAACAAAAATGGGAACTTTTTCACGATGTAAATAATTTCAACCATGATTGGAAACAATTTAGGCTTTAGCCCAAACAATTCAACTTAGGATAAGAACAAAAAGCAACCCCCACCAAATTATGCGAGTACATGCGCCAGAGCTGGCAACCACAACATTTTTCTCTCAATCTTTTCCCAGACAAAGAGACAAAAAGACAAACTACAGACCTTGATTCTTACTGTTCTGACAATAATTTTTAATCTGCACATCATGATTATAAATTATTTAAGGAGAGGGTGCATATATGCCCATTATAGCACCAAGAGAGGGGCCCAAGATTTGATTCTCGAGTCCCCTAAAGCGAATTCCCCGTGCTGCTGCAAGATATGAAAGATCTTAAACAGTGTCCCAGGTGGTCGGACCAGATCGATCAGTCAATGGGGTCAATGAACGTGGGAAATTTATAGCCCCAAATACAGGATATATATAAAAAAAACCCGATCAACGAAAGGTCCCCTCTTGATTTCGACCTAAACTAAGACCAAAAGTGCTAACTTGTACTAAATTCCAGTAACTTCAGGCGACCACCTCAACTTCACCAGCAACCCGAATCACCATGAGAACTCAGGAGTTCCTAAAGGAAAAAAACAAACAACTATCTCTGTCAGTTACAACTTATATTCCCCGATTGTGTAGTTAATTGCCAATTGATGTAGTTACTTGATTCTCGCCTGGAATGGGTAATCATCTAGATGGGCATTTTATGCTCAAGTTCACAAGAGATGAGAGAAGCAAAAGACATCAGTTCCTATTGCAGAAGGACTCTGGAGGGAATGAAGTTCATGAACTTTCCAGGCATTCCTTAGCGCTAGTACAGAAGAGGCAAAAGGGCCAAGAAAGATACATCTCAACCTTAACCGATGTCGTTTCCGTCGAAAGCAATGAATAAAGACAGAAGAAAAACGCAACGAAACGCTGTCTTTTGCCCGGACAGAGTATAGAAACACAGGACAAAACAGGGGAAAAAGGTGGATGACAAACCCAGAGAGAAAGAAACAGAGAGAGAGAGAGTTGCCTGAAGAGGAGAGATTCGAGCAGCAAAGTACTGGTCGGCAGTGACGTAGTTCTGCGCCAACCTGGTGCAGACATCGGACTCGGCGAGGCAAGCCCTGATCTTGACCCAGTTCTCGGGGTCGGTGACGTGGTCCCTCAGCCACGCGCTGTACCCGCCGAGGCTGTACTCCCGGTACTCCCGCCCGGGCACGGAGCGGCCGCCGTCCTCCCGCGTGACCACGTAGGCGAAGACGAGGACGATGAGGAGGAGGCCGATGAGCATGGCCATGCAGAAGAGGTAGAAGGCCAGGAGCCCCTGCTTGTTCCAGTAGGCCCCGACGAAGCCGGCGAGGGAGACGAGGAGGACGAGGGTGCCGAGGATGACGACCGGCCACCGGAAGTAGTGGGTGCACTCGTTGTCGGCCTTCGAGGCCAGCCAGATCCCGGAGGCGATGATGGGGACGGAGCAGAGGAAGGCGATGAAGTTGAGGACCGACGTCACGTTGTTGCTCGCCCCCATGGCGGATTCTTGACAGACAGAGAGAGAGAGAGATTCTTGAGGTTTGGTTGGTGAGGGTGATGGAGGATCAAGAAAATGGAGGAGTTCTCTGGGGCCTTTCTTGAGCTGGGTTTTGTGCCTTCTTGCCTATGGTGATTGTCATCTTCTGCCTGAGAAATGTGAGGACTGGATGGACAGGGAGATGGGGAAAAAGTTTGGGGATTTTTTTAAATTTTTTTGGAGGATATGGAAGATCGAAAATTATTATGCACTCTCAAGTCATTCTACGTCAAACTATCTTAGCTTATCATGAATAGTTGGATCATATAAGACTTGCGTGGGATCAACGTAATTCAACTGCCCATGTGAAATGAGCTTACATGTATAGAAGCTATTCGAAGTTAGGTCACGAAGGAGGGAGAGATGGTAAAGTTACATGGGGAGACCCCCGGCGTGGGTACGTTACTATATTTGGGGCATCTTGTGCTTTTTCGAGGCACCAATTATGCATCAACGAATTCACATACTTTAGCGTCGCCATCGCTCACCATGCTTGAAAAGTGGTTTTCCTTTCGGCACAGTACAATCGATTTTTTCTAACCATCAGACTCTATTATGGATTTTTGACTCCACTCCATGAGGCCCTCTTATCTCTTCCTTCTTCTAGAACAGTGATTGGTTCACTACTTAATGACACATCGCGCATTTAGCTAATTGTTCGCTTTTTTTAAGTGCGATTTCTATATTAAGTACTAGATATGTCTTTTTCCCGAGATGCGAAGAGAATTTTAAATTTTCCGTAATTTGGAGTTTTGTTTTCGGGGTAATTTGCCTTTAATTTAATCTGGCTAAAGCCATTTTCTTCCCCGAGTCAAATTAGTGGCTTTGACCGACAGCTCTTCTCCCAAGTTTTTGTAGCAGTTCGTCGCTCCCCAACCGACCGATAACCGACTCACCGCCCCACTCTCTCTGCCGCTGCCGCCGCATATGTCCACCGCGCGCATGGGATAGACCGTCGCCGGCAGCGCGTGTGCCTCGCCCCACGCACGCGTAGATCTCCAAACTTTTGTCTTGCGCCAAATTACGCTTCGAGAAGGATCGAGCCAATCACTGAATTTGCCCATGTGACCACTTTTCAATATGGAAGGAGGAGGTGGGGGTCCGAACTCACATTCTCAAGAGGTTGGGATGGGAACGAATTAATTTTAAATATGGGTTTCGACTTTTATACTCACTAGAGTAAAAATTTAAAAATGGGAGCTAGAATAGGAGTAGCGTGGGATTGAAAAAAAAAAAAAAAAAAAAAAAAAAAACCGAGGCCAAATCCCAAGCCGCATCGACAGAGAGTCACGGCACGCGCCGCTTAACGCTACAAACATTCAGCTGCACGAGTTTCCCGCCTCGCGTCGCGAAATTCTCGCGGGAAACGAACCGGGCGCCGCCGGAAAATGGAGCCGTGGACGCCGCTGTTCGACATATTCCTCAGCTGTCCGACGCCGGAGACCGACGCGTCCCGGTGGCTGCAGGAGTCTTTCTCGCTGTCCTCGACCTCGGCCGCCGCGCCCATCACCACCGCCTCCTTCCTGTCGCTGCTCTCGAAGCCGCACGACGCCGTTGCGCAAGGCTGCCCCTTTCCTTCGTCTCCGCCGCCTTCTCAGACAAGAAGGTGAACCCAGTCGATTGGGAAGAAGAAAGAACGATTTTTTTTGGTTGGGTAGTGTTTGAATTTGTTGGTCGGCTTTGCTGAGGCCGTTCGTTCGTTGCTCTGTAGGGTCATGTTCATACAGACTTTGCCCGCCATGGTGCAATCCCGGATTCTGTCGTTCCTCGCTCTCGAGCACCGGAGATTCTGCGCCGCGGACTTGTCGGGTCTCGCCCGCGGCATTTTGGGTGGCGGCGAAGAGGTGGATTTTTGGGTGGAGAAGGCTGCCCGGCACCTGCTCGACGTAATGCCCGAGTCAAGTTACGAGGGGATATCTCGATTGGGTTTGGATTCAGGGGGAGAAAGAAGTGGCGATGAGTTTGGGTCGGTGCCGGTTTGGCTGAAAAATGAGGTGGCTGCCACTCGTGTGCTTCTGCCTTGGCTTCCTGTGTCGCTGGATGAATTCAATTCAGCGGAGTCTTTCCTGGACGGCGAGAAGAATGAGGAGTTGTCGTGCGAGGCTGGAGAAAATGAAGCAGAACCTATGGATGAAGATGTGGAAGGCATTGAGATTTGTGATTCCCTGGGAGTTCCCCTAGAACCTGAATTTCAGGACAAGGCAATGACTTTGAGGGCTCAGATTGCGAATTTCGAATCCACTAGCAGAACTGTTGCCTTAGCAAATGCAATCCGCGAAATCTGCCTGGGGAAAGGGTTAAATTCCGTTCGAGTTCTGGAATTAATTGAACCTTGGAAAGCAGATGACGAGGCGGCTTCAATTCTGATTTCCCACCTCACAGATGGAAGCGAAAAGGAGTTTACTTGGCCAAGCCTTGTTCTCTGCTCCATTATCCTTCCTAGACTATTGGTTCTTGAAGTTCCAGTAACTCATGTGCTATTAAGTGCGACAATAGAATACTGCAAGCTTCATCAGAAGGCCACAGAATATGCACTGTTATTACCGCTTATGATGCGAAAGGAGGGCATAAATAACCCCGTCTGCGAGGCTATTACTAGGATCATCAAGGAATGCTTGCATCCAGCTCATGTCACGGCCTTCTGCCACAAACTGTTGTGTGATGGGAAAAATAACAAGAGATTCATATGCTTACCATCTCATCAATGCCTAATATCCCCTGAACTGGTATGGACAGAATCCTTGTTCAATCTGTTTCAGAACTTATTGAATTATAATATTCATCTGACCCAGGAGTCAGTTGATTGTATTATTGACTCAGTACAGAAGCTGTCTTTAAGGTTCTCAAAATCTTTGAAGTTTGGAAATTTTATACTATGTTTAGTCACCAAATGTTCTCCATCATTGAAGTCCCATAAACAGTCATTGACTAAAGCAGTTGAATGTACCAATACTCTAGTGACAAAATCCATTTTGTCGAAGTTATCAAACTTATAGGCCTTATTTGTATTTTCCTCTCTGGGTTGCGCTGTTACTGCTAATTAGCTAACAAATGTGCTACACTTATTCTAAGATTTTGCTGAATCTGAATAGCATGTAGCTTTGTAGCTGATTGGTCAAATTGCAAAATATTCGTGCATTCATGTGGTCTTATTCTTTAGAGCAGATTTGCACACTAGGCCCACTATCCATTCTCAAATGAGAAACAATCATTTAACCTCCACGAAATTGACTTAGATATGCCAAAATTACCTGTTGCTTGGAATTTCTATATTGGTAAGTAGTTAACTGCATGACCATCTCTATATCTGGTTTTTGTCGAGAAAATTGTGAAAGTGAAAAATCGTATGCTCGAATGATTATCATGACTAACCCCAATTACCGTGACAAGTAACATTACCATCGCATAAATATCTTGGGCTGTTTTATATGGTCTAGATCAGAATGAAGAGTATGCAATTTCAAGTCTGCTAATCCAGAATTTTAAAGAAGCTATGACAGCTTGCTTTGCAGTATGTATTCGATTGTTGTCGGAAGTAAAAAGGCCTAGTGCTCTAAGTGTGAAGTTTCCGAATAAGTTTATTGACCCTGTGGGATGACAGTAACATAATAACCCTGATTGCTTTCTCATTCACTTGCTACTTTTCCAAAATGGTTATTTCTTTAGTTTTCCATGATACTTTTTGCATGGGAGATAGCTGACTTCATGAATCTCCATAACACCAATAATAGATCAAAATAAGTTGACAAAGGATGATTCTATATGCTATGTTTCCCAAAATTACATCACACGTGGTTTGACAAGGAAACCCTAACTGGTAGGAAATACATTTTAGACGAGCAGACCACAAGGGCTATTGGTCCTTTTCTTTAAGGATTCGAATCGGGGCTCCTTGTCTAGAAACTTTGTCGTGGCATAAAGTTTTAAATAATCTCCAAAACTAAAATGGTTCGGGTATAGTAGTTTAGGAGCTGGAGAAATGATGGCATCAGTAGCAGGATTATAGAAGGTTGCAATGGAGAGTCTGCTTCCATTTTTCTTGGCCATGACCCTGTGCAATGCACTTTTATATCTTCCATTACTCAACACCTCCACTTGATCACCTGTATTCACAAAGATGGCGTTGTTCTTAGATGGTGGAATCTGTATCCAGTTTCCTTCTTTGAGGAATTCGAGTCCTGGGACTTGGTCATCTTGGAGCAAGAGTATGATCCCACCAGCATCAGTGTGCTCTCTGAGTCCCCTTACACGGTCAGGATGGGGGCATTGTGGGTATCTCGCCACCTTTGTTCCCACAGAAGGACCTTTTTCTCCAGAGAAAACTTTCTTTATGTGATCTTTATCCAAGCCAAGATTCTCACACATGAGCTCTGAGAGCTTCTCGGCTAGCATAATTAGTTGATCTATGTAGTCATCCATTGCCTTGCTGCAATTGCGCAATGCTAATTACTCAATATGAATATATATATAAGCGATGAAACTTTCTGTTTCATAAACTGTACACGTTCATTTGTAATGAAGATTCCTGTGAACTTACCGAAGATCTTCAGAAAGGTTTGGAAATTCATTAATGTTGGATTTTGGACGATGTGAGATGAAGAAGCTGCTCTCCCAATCTATGTCTCTACTATGTCCATTATCCAACCTTTTAGCTACTTCTGAATCATAGAAAGTTTCCTTCAAATTTTGCTCATAGTGGGAATCGACAAAATGCTTCACCTTCTCCATCAACTTTTTGTCTACTCCATGGTTCTCAATCTGCAAGCATAGCTAATATCATTAACTGAGGCACATATAGTAAGGTATGTTTCTAGGTGTATCCGTAGTATATTGACAGTTTCTACCTTAAAGAAGCCAAATTTCTCGCAAGCATCGTGAAGGAGTGCCACGGTCTTGCTCCTCTTATCTCCATCGAGCTGGCTAAAGTCAATCACAGGGACTTCCATCTCCTTCCTTTCTTTGTTTTCTCTCTGTACTTGTGTGTGTGGATAGGCTGATTCTTGAGGAGTATTTATAGGCCTAGACTTCGGGATATGGATGATTTACTCTTCCCATACTCTAGTTATGGGTAGTTAGACTGGAGGAAAGTTAGTTACAGATTAACTGCAACCTTGTTTGAAGGGAAACTGTGGTGCCTCGAATCTAGCATGTAAAGTCCAAGTTCAGTTAATCACAACCATGTGATTGCATCACCGCAGTGTCTCCCATTTCTTGTGATTTATGAGCGAATAATTTCTCTCTTGAATTGCAAGGAAGGGTTTTATGATTCTTGTGGAAAATTTTCCTGATTGGGTGATATTCCCCTCGTAAGACTCATTTTTCTCCCTCCCCCTCATGTACACACATAAACACAAGCATATGCAAGCACAATAGTATTATATGCCAACTAGGTTATAGTTTACTCACTTTGGGAGAGACAAATTCACATTGGTGGTTTCTTCAGTAGCAACCATCAAGTTCAAACAAAACTAGGTGCTGTGTGGCGCTGAATTTTAGCTGTTTCAAATAGCCTCTTGGAACAGGAAACCAGGAATATTAACTGGGAAGCTATCTACGGGCAATTTGACTGAGAATCATTTGAATATCATCAATTGTGGGTAAGATTTTGACAAATTCTATTGCAGTCTCAATCAAATTTCTCTGACAAATTTAGCTCGAGATTGGACTCTGATATGTTAAATCTTTCAGGTACTTTCAATATGGTTGTTGAGGATGTATATCTGGTCTCGTATCCTACCTAAATCCATTGATGCTTTGCCCAGATTGACTTTATGTTAGCGTAAGTGAGGTTCCCAAGGTCTAATTATTTACTTGCATTATGCAAGTTCGAGGTGCATTATTGGGACATGATTACATTGGAATTGTTCTTTTATTGAGTAATCTTAAACTAAGAACAAAATTAGCGGAGTCGAATCACTGCATATGTTGGCACGTGATATGATGCTTTATTTTTAAATGTTATTGGCCTCTAGTGCAGACACATTGTCTCAAAACATGAATCTTTGGCCTTTGTTGTGGTACTGGTGCTGCACTTTTGGCTGATTAGATGCTGCAACAGGAGTGCTAAGTGATTCTTCCTAGGTCAATCAACTATTTTCCATGTTTAGAGAAAAGAAGATGCATAACTGGCCAGTTATCAAATGCCCTGCCTACGGTTACCCATTTTTTTTTTATTTTTCAGTAATGCCTTGAGATTTCAATAGTTCATCTCTTGTACATCATACTGATATTTGCTAGCGAGTGGAGTGGTTTCTCCTTTGTTAGGCTAAGTTTGATCAAAGGATCTGCGTCAAATGGGAATAACCAGTGAAAAGAGAATTTAACCTCCTGTTTTGAGCTGCTTCCTCCTCTCTTTTTCCTAGATGACGTGATCCAATGACTCGGCTAGTCCACTTTACTTGTTTGCTTATTATTCCAATTCTCTCTTCGCTGAATTTCTAAAGCCAAAATCAAGCCGGCAAGTGCCGAAAAGTCACTACGAACGTGATGAGGACGAGAGGCACCGAGGGACGGAAGATCTGGGTCGGGTGCTTGACATTGACTTGAGCTGGTTTATTAATGTAGCAGCATTCCTCTTGCTCTGTTGAAGCAACTGACATCTTCTGAGATCTAAACTTTGTATGCTTATGCGAGGTTAGAATAACATAAAAAGGGCAAGGGCTCTGGCATGATAATTACCAATCATCCTTAATTAATCGCGATTAGCTGAGTCAACTGAGAACACGTTTGAGGTTTGGTGGGTTTTTTTTTTTCCCCTTCCCCCCTTTTGCCTTGAAAAATCTAGAACTATTGCTGCTGGTATTTAGTAGCACAGGCTGGAGCAGCTTCTGGGAAATTGATGGACACATGCAGTCCAGTACTTTTCTCAGTTGCATGTCTGCTCGTTTATTCTATTTAGCTTGGCATTAAAAATATATTAAAGCCTGCATCTGTATTGAGTGGGTTGCATTTGCATGGGGAGGGCAATAATTAAAGTCACATGGAGACTTGGATATGATTGGTAACCTTTCGACTTTTGTACGTCTCTGCGTATATAATTCAAAAAAAATCTTCTCGAAAGCGCCCCGAAGCTTGCCACTTTATGAATGCTAAAATCGGTCTCTTAGTACATGTTTGGTAACCATCCTAATAGTAACTGATTTTGATTTTTTATTCCCGAGAGCAGTTTGGGAACAGAATCGCATTTGGTAAAATTTTTGTTTCCGGAAACAAAGTTCTATTTTTTTGTTTGCGGAAATAGATTTGGAACGGAATCAAGAATTAAAAAAAGTTAATTCTTGTTCCGAGAACAAATCTAATAATCAAAACCAACTTTTTTTCTTCTCTTTTCTTCTTCTTCATCGACCGCCATCCCGCGGTTGCGGTTCATCACATCGCCGCCGCCGCTTTGCCGCCATTGCTTGCGCCGCGCGCCGCCAATTGCCAAAGAAGACTCGGGCAACGAGAGCCGGCGATGCTCCAGTGAGGTCGCCGACCACAAGAAGAAGAAGAAGAATATGAGAAAAAGGAAAAAAAGTTAAAAAAAAAAATACTTATAAATTAAAAGAAATTGATTTGGAACAATCATTGAAAGACGGTCATCAAACGCAATTCTATTCTCGAAAATTTTAGATAGTTACCAAACAAATTTTAAAATGCTTAGAAATTGTTCTCGAGAACGAAATTAAAAAGAATAATTTCTTATCGAATTTGTTCCTAACGAATCGTTACCAAACGCGCTTAGACTCTCTTGGCAACTTGCCAAATAATAATAATTTTTATTCTTTTGTTCCTAGAAGTAGATTTTGAACAGAAATTCGTTTGGTAAAATTTTTATTCCCGAAAACAAATTTCATAGTCACAAGAAAAAGATTCGGTGCTTTCTCCACAAAGCAGAAAAACATACCTATTGCCCCCTCGTCTTTCTTCTCTCTTTTTGTTATTTTATAGTGAAAGTGCAACTCACTTGCGTTTAAAAAATGTTTCTCATTTTTAACGTAATAACAGGATTTTTATTTTTCATATATCGGTATACAAGAGTTTCTATTGTTTATATGCCATTTAGAGATGGTATAATACTCATGACATGAAATTTATTTTCATGTTTAGTGACTTTTTAATCTTATACTAATTAGTTGCTATCTACTTTGATAATGGAGTTTTATTCGTACGTTTATAATTAATAATATCTAGATATCATCTGCTAGAGGACTTAATGTGTGTATGTATATTTTGATTTTAAATAGGCTTTTAACCCGATAATCTTTCGGTTAGGCTTTTTGAGTGTGGAAACATGGACTTAGCATGGATTTTGAATACATATAAACAACTATACTTTAGTCATCACATTGCTTTGTTTTTGTTTTTTCCATAAGCCTTAAAGTAAAAGAGAGTTACTTAATTTATTGAAAAGTTCGAATTGGGCTTTATTGGGTCAACAAGCAACTCATTAAATTGGACTGAAATGGGCAAGTTTGGTGGGTGGGATCCGGGTGCAAGAGCATTGCTTTTGGTGCCAAGCGCCGGATGCACGAGATGTCGTATGCACTAAAACTCAAGCCGTCGACCAAGGGTACTGTGTTGGCAGCCAGTTGAAAGGCTTGAGCAAAGCTTCGCCAACACTATAGTAGGATTTTCACCCGCCCTCCTCTCAATCTAGGCATGGAGAGCTACTATACTCCTCTATCCGAGGACAACTGGTATCAAAGTATTGACGTGGAGTCTGCCTTCCCTATTGAAGAGGCTTCCTAATTCCTACCCAGGCTTTTTTTCTCAGGTGAGTGGAAATACGAGAGGTGACATTATAGGATCTCCCACCCTAAGGCGGATCTTTCATATGTTTCTTCTCCTTTGAGTATTTTAAGGACTTGCTTAGGTCTGTGATACACAAGATGTTGTGTGCACTAAAAATGCTTAAATTCCAACGGCAAGAACTCACCACATTACTCGAATTTTATAAATTGGTCTTAATATTGTTAATATTCACAACATTCTTTTGTGATTTTGTAAATTCAAACTTTATGTTCAATTTTAATTCTATCCCAAACCTTTTGTTTCGAAAAAAAAAAAAACCTCAAACTTTCAATCTAGTCACAAATCTATCTACTCATTAAAAAATTGCCACTGGCTCAGGAGACTATTGTTATTGCATACGAATGTGAAATTGATGTTCTGGTAATGAAATCTCTAAGTGGGCATGATATTGATGATTTTTAAATGTGTGGGTAGATTTGAGATTATAATGAAAGTTGGAGATTTTTCTTTAGATAAAGTAGAAATCTAAGATAGAATTGGATTGGACTTAAAGTTGCATTTTTTTTTGGTTGGGAATTAGGCCATCGGATGTCATTGGAACTATATTTAGGGTCCGTTCGATACGAGAAAAAAAATAATGATTTGAAAAACATTTCTCGAAAAAATAGTTGGTTTGAATATCTCTTAAAAGTATCAGTCAACGAAAACTATTTTCACCATTCACGACAATTTGTACCTAAGCATTTTCATAAATGACGAAAATATATTTCCTCCATTCATTTTTACAAGAAATACAAATGGTTATTCCCTTGTCCAAATCATATATTTTTTTGGGAAACAAACGCACCGTTCGAGAACCGGTGACTCCCTAGACGAGAGTCGACTCGACATTGGGCCTCTTCAACATGGGCCGGCCAAGTGGGGGTGAATGGGCCTCGAGGAGGCCCATCTGAACCGGGCCTCCTCCGCTCGTGCGTCGCCGACAGACCACACGTGACGCGTCGTCACCGTGTAGCACTAGAGTTGACCTCCGCCGTTCGATTTCACGTAAAGGTCACACGTAACATCGAAGATAAAAAAAAGAAAAAAGGTCGGGATCCTCCTCCTCCACGTGGACGGTACGGAGTAGACCGCGCCATCACTTTTTTGGTGGGCAAAAAAAGAAAAAGAAAAAAGAAATCGCATTAATTAATAACGAATAATATGTATATAAAGAACTGCTCCTAATCTTCCTTGAGTGCAATGGCAAACAAATACCGAAAGATTTCTCTCACATTCTTTCTCCCATCGCGAAGGAACTTCCATCATCCCCCAACCACTAAAATAATATAAAATAATAATAATTGTGGAAAAAGTTTTCAAGATCCTTGTCACTGGTTTTGATTTGAATATCATCATTTTTCATATTTCAACGTCAGCATTTATGCCACCATTAATTTCAAATCGGATGTTATGATTTCATATAGGTACATTAATTTTTATATAAAAAGTTCCAAACCGATACATTTATACCATATTTAGTGTCAGGATCTTAGGGGTGAAATTAGTGATTTCACTGGATCTTCGAAATGTAAGGGAGCTCTTAGAGCAAGTTAATGGATTTTAGCATATTTCCCAATCTAACATTGGGGTAATTGACAAGAAAAATAATGTTGAGTAAATGTGACACATGTTTACTAGTTTGAGATTTCTAGAAACACGCAACTTAGTTAGAGATAAATGTGGCATGTGAGTATCGGATTGATATTTTTATGGGATAAAAATTATCATATACCGATTTTAGATTTAACCCTCCCCTTTTGTAATACTCGATAAATTTGAGACCCTATATATAGATTATTTTTTTTTTTTTTTTACGGCAAGATAGCCTAGAAGTGGTGTTCTGGTATTGAATTGCATTTATTCGTTCCTCCATATTAATCACATTAATTCATTGAAAAATATTGAGAGGAGTTTGTAAAAAATAAAGGAAACATTGAATCAATTGCGAACACTAGTTACGTATTTCTTTAACTTAAGATTCTACATTCAATTCATATTTGCGAGATTGATAAAACTCAGTAATTACGCTTACTTTGAGTAGGATCTCTATTTCATTGCCATTTTTGTGTTTCTTCAATCTTCTTGGCATTTCGACACTCCAAAGGAAAATTAGAAAAATAGTTTGAACCATGCGATATGGTTTAAAAGCTTGAACCCGAGGTCCAATCAAAACTATGAGGTGATAAAATATCTTGGTCGGACCGGTCGAACTAACTCATTTTGATGGAATTATGGTGGCGAGCTCGATACATCTGTGCTAACTTAGTTTGTCTTTGATACAAACTCCTCCATTTGATTTCGTGACGAAAATGCTTCTTGCTTGCTAGAATGAACCTGTTTAGTGCTCTCCTCTAAGCACACCAATAAATTCCAACTAATTAGCTAATCAAGTGCATTAAAAGTGTCAGGAAGATCGAGCTAAAGCTTTTGCATGGATGTAACCCATGATTCACCTACTGCTCACCCACTTCCAATAATTACAAGAACTTCCTTAATTTAGGAGATTTTCTTCTTCTTTTTTTCAATCTAACTACACCTGAATATTTCGAGCAACACTGATATTTATTTCGGGAAAATTCCTTTCTCCTGTTAGTTCGGACTGTATCAAATTTCGATCGACGTGAATTTTCGATTGCAACGTTTGAAACATGAAGAAAGAGGGAGAAATAGAGATTCAGACGCAAATTGACAAAGATTGTGCTTTATGGTATGAAAGCAACTACTTAACACGACAGCCCAACAAGAATCCGGCACACAAATGGGTATTCAATAGTCCACGTCATTTTTAGTATACGCATTAATTATTCGATAACGAACCATACTTGCGCATTCCGAATTCCCATATTTGATCAAATATCGAGTTGGGCAAAACTTTTTAGTCGCTATCTCCTATCCTAAACAAGCTGATAATCACCAAAATTCCAAAATTCCTTAAATTTCTACACTAGATCCACTATTTTCCCCTTCCTTTTCAGGTGATTATTAAAAAAGAAGAAGAGAGAAATGGAAAAGTGAGAAAAAAGAAAAAGTTCATGATCATGGCATGATGGAGTATAAGCACCCGGCAGCATATTCTCTGCACGCGCTGCGCGCGTGGGGACGAGCGCGTGGGGGGATCGCGGCCCGCGAGTGGCTACTTGCCGCTCCGCTCCGCGGGAGAGCAGAAGGGCTCTCTCTCTCTCTCTAAAACTCTACCTCTCTCTTTCTCTCTCTACGCCTACACTGTACTGAAGAAGACGACGGAGGAAGCAGGAAGCGGAGAGCCGGAACGCGGGAAGGCGCCCACTCGCTCCGCCGCCTGACCTCCGGCGTCGCCGCCGCTCCGGCCACCGCCTTCCCCCTCCCTCCTCCCTCCTCCCTCCCGGCAATGAGGCTTCGATCCAATGCGCCTCTCTCGTTGCTGTTCGCATGCGCCCTCCTCCTCCTCCGGTTTCCCTCTCCGCTCGCGGCGGCGGCGGCGGCGGCGGGGGGCGATTCGGCCGGCGAGTCCGGCGCCGCCGCCGCCTTAGCCGACGAGAACAACGCGACCGCCGCCGAGTTCAACGTCTCGCGGCCGAGATCCAAGGAGGACAGCTTCGCGGACATGATCGATCGCGCGCTCGAGAAGGAGTTCCACGAGAGCGACCAGAACGAAGGTTCGCGCTAGATCTGAGCTGTCGGGCTCGCTTCCGCGAATGGTGCTCGCGTGTTTTTTTGTTGTTGTTTGGCGATGTGGTGGGGCTAGGGTTTCGGATTCGTGCCGGGGGGCGGCTAGGACGTTTGTTTGGAGTCGGCGCTGGCGAGTGATGTGAGGGGAATTGATTGCTCTTTTTGTGGAGCAATTAGGTCGAAGTCGACAGTCGATTTCTCTGGCTGCATTTTAGTTGATCTCCCATTGGCTGCTGATTTTTCAAACTCTTTGGTTTGACGCGCTCAGCGCGTCCGTACTGTGTGGTCTAGTTTGCAATCAGCAGTATTGTGTTGGATTAGCTTTCAGCTCCAGATTTATTTATTTTTTTAATTGCAGTAGGACGAAGGATGAAAGTATGGAAGTGATTAAGGAACTTGCTTTTGCAATTCTTTGGCACTTTTCTTTCTCAAATAGAGGAAAATGGTTCTGCTAGGGGCAGTCATTGGATTAATGATGCATCTGGGCATATTACCATCCCATGTTGTTTCTTGCAGTTACAGATCCTGGAAGCTTCAATAACAGTGTTGCAGGGCAGCAGGTTAGCATCATTTGTATGAAATGTCGCACTAGAGACTGATCTTCATTGATGGGGCTTTTATTTATCCCTTTATCCTTTATGTATCTTTTGCTTGCTAGAGAGCAACTTGACCAAAACCTTCCACAATGTCGAACTTTTGCATCATGACAGAACTCTGTAGATTGATTTATATTGATTAGTCAGTGCGGGATTTTATTTGTAATAAGTAATTGACTCCCTGATTCCCTAATAAAACCTGCATAAAGACTTTATTTAGAAAAAAAATAAAATCTGTCGGAGAGTTTGGCTAACTACCTGCAGTCTGGGCTGGAGTAATTGCAGTTTGTTCTGTTGATCAAGCCTAGAAGAGAAAAAAATTAGTGATTTTCCTGTTGCTGATCCAAAATTAAAATTGCTTTGTGTATTAGCTGTGTATTCTAGTAATGGCCTTTTGAATAGATTCTATTACTTGAACATTCATGGAATGTGCTATATTGTGTTTCATCAGGCAGTTTTGGAAACTGTTGCCAGAGTAAAGTCTAAGAAGAATGACACCAAGGAGGAGAAGTATGTCTTCTTCTCTATTATGCGGTTTTGTCAATAATTCTTTTATTGTGAGGCTCTCAGCCTTAGTAATACATCCATGAGATCTCTGAGCCATTTGTCGAGCCTTGTGTCAGGTCATTCCAGCTACATACTGTTTTCAACCTGGATAATGAGAACCGACCAGAAGACACACCAATGCTGATTGATCGGAAGGTATGTAACACAAGAAATATATTGCGTATACATCAGATGTATGGATTCTGGAGTACTCTTTTATTCTGTATTATTCTGCTTTTCTTATCCCATTATGAGGAAACTGCACAAATCCTTTCCACAAATGGAGGTCTGCTTCTCTGTATTGAAGCCTCTCCTTTAGTGAAAAATATAATTCTATAACTCAATCATGCGGGACATTTATGTTCAGGACAATATATTCATCATATCGAATCCAAAGTCAAAGTACCCTGTGTTACAGTTGGACTTAAGGTTAGCATATGATTATATGGTCAAGCCATGTTTCCTAGTATGTGGAGGAATGTCGTGTTGGCTTATTCAAACTTTTGGTATTTCTATACTTTCAGATTGATATCAGATCTTGTAGTTGTCATTGTCTCTGCAACTTGTGGTGGCATCGCTTTTGCCTGTGCTGGACAGCCGGTATGTTTTTGCAAGCTCTTCTTCTTCTTTTTTCTTTTCTTTTTATCTAGGTTTTAGAGAAACCCTATAGTTAAGTCTCATATGTCTATGGGCGTTCTTGGTTGCACATTTGGAAGCTGCACCTTGTTGTTAAGAGTACCTGGCTTGTGGTCTTACTTAAGTCTTAATTGGGTCTCTCAAGTAATGTATCATCCTTGAAACTTGCAGGTGATTACTGGGTATTTGCTCGCAGGATCTTTCATTGGACCTGGCGGCTTTAACTTTGTTAACGAATTGGTGCAAGTATGATGTTTTGTGACTATGCTGAGCGCTATATCAGTGCAATCAAGCTTCAGATTTTAGTCGAGAAGTTTTATGTGCTATGTGTTGTTTTTTGTTGGTTCTTTTAAATCATTGAGCTTGGTCATTTATGCTTTTCTTCCACAGTAATGTACTTCGGGGTAAGGTGTGGTGTTTACAATGATTGAGAAAGGTCTGTGGAAGGTCATACGAAGTTTTGCAGTTTTAAAGGAGGAAATTTGAACAGCTTTATCATATTAGCTTCACTTTGCTTGCCTTTTTTCTATTAAACTTTCAGTTGTACCTGTGAGAGGGAGGGCTTTGTTTAGAATGGTAGACGCTTGATTTGGCCCTGATAGAAAACTAGTCCATACATGCAGTTGAAGCAGTTATCTTGACATAACAATGTGGTTTTTGACTTGAAAAAGTTGTTTTGCAAAGGTGGTGGTTGCCCTACTTTGCTGAATCATTCCTTCTTAATATTGATTTTGTCATTAATACATGCACACAGGTTGAAACAGTTGCTCAGTTTGGTGTAATTTTTCTTCTTTTTGCCCTTGGACTTGAGTTCTCAGCGACTAAGGTTGGTTTGACTTGCCTTCCTTATTTCTTTGTGTTTATCCTAGCCTTTTAATCTTGTATGTTGTTAGCAATTGATACTAAATCCTCTTGTATGACATTTTACAGCTACGAGTTGTTAGAGCAGTTGCTGTTCTGGGAGGTCTTCTTCAGATTTTCCTTTTCATATGCTTGTGCGGTATAACAGCCTCGGTATGCTAATCATTTTCTGCATGAGCTGAGATATATCATTACTGATGGATTCACATTAACCGTGGACTCATCCTTCGGTCAAGGACTTGACTTTCACCTGAAATAATTAGGACATTTGCATTGATTGTGCATAAAGATGCATGCACTACATGCAAATTGCCTGACTGTAAATGAAAAAGATTACCTATAGGGCTTCCAATATGCGTAGGACATCTTGCACATAGATTGTTCTCTAGTGAAAGAATATTTCATGTTGTACCATGAATTCTACTAAATCACGTTCTTTTAGATAAGATCATTCGGGATGACATTAGCAACAGGAGGATTCTACTTGTGACGTCCGAATCCTTTTCTTTTGTTTTACATGAAGAGAATTTTTCTTTAAAATTTGTTTTTTTTCCCGTTATGTGAATGTGGCTCGATGTATTTGAGATGAGGGACCTCATGTGTATGGCTTCATGCTTTTTGCAGTTATGCGGTGGTAAACCTTCAGAGGGGGTATTTGTTGGTGCATTCCTCTCAATGTCTTCGACTGCTGTGGTAACTATTTTGCAGAATCTTATTGCACATGTCGGCCCTTTTGTACTTGGAAGCTGTAATGGCAAACCTCTTTTATCTTGGGGCTTGCAGGTTTTAAAATTTTTGATGGAAAGAAATAGTATAAGTGCTCTTCATGGTCAGGTTACAATTGGAACCCTTATTTTGCAGGTATGCATATTTTTTATTTGCTAATTGAATTTTGTTGAGATTCTTTTGTTACTCACGTCACATTTTGAGCTTTTGGTATCCAGGATTGTGCTGTTGGTTTGCTGTTTGCTCTCCTTCCAGTCCTTGGTGGCACTTCTGGCATTCTTCAAGGAGTGATATCCATGACTAAATCGTGAGCATGGATCTGCTGATTTTCAACTAGTTTTATACAAATGCAAGCATATATGCACGATCAAAGATTCGCAAGCTTTATGCGATAATGACAAAAATCTGTTTTGTTTGCTGGAGTGTGTGCGGGTCTTAACAAGTGTTTTACTAATGTTAATATTAACTTTGCACTTACACTATGTTATCTACTTGGAAAACATTTGGTGATATGTAAATTGACATCTTGAATGATCTCTGGCATAAGTTCTTTTCATTTTTTTGAATTTTCTCGCTATGCTGATTACTGATGTTATAATCCTTTATAACTATGCTTTTTATCTTTTCCAGGTTGGTGACTCTAATTACATTTTTGGCGATTTTGTTGATATTGTCGCGTACATGTGTACCATGGTTCCTTAAGCTTATGATCAGTTTGTCATCACAAGTAAGCATACAGTTTACATTCGAAAATAATATTTTGTTGTTAGATACTGTTTGACTGGAACTTATGCTATGCAGACTAATGAGCTTTATCAATTGGCATCGGTGGCTTTCTGCCTGCTTGTTGCTTGGGTTAGCTTCAATTCTCTTTCTCTCTGTTTTATGACTGAATACTCATCTAGAAACACTTTCACAATTACGGGTACATGTAACTTTGTGCAAATGCATTGAGTAAAGCTTTATGGGGGATGGAATCAAGTCATCTGCAGCATACCACACTCATATTTGTGCATCCATGCCGTTGATATATGATATGATACGTCAGCCTTGTTTCAGTGTAGTGACAAGTTGGGCCTGAGCCTTGAACTGGGCTCCTTTGCTGCTGGAGTGATGATTTCAACGACTGATCTAGCTCAACACACACTTGAACAAGTATGAATTTCCCTCTTAAAATAGTTTTATGAAACACAGCAGCGGATGACATTCAACATCACTTCGTGCTTTTTGGCTCCCTATATACATATTGAGAGATGATTCTGCAATTGGCATCTGTCTTTATGATTCTTTCCTTTTCCTCTTTATTAGTCTCTGTCTCTTTTATTTTCTTTTGCTGCTTTGCAATATTTCTTCATGTTTTTCTTCCTCTGGTTTTTTTTTTTTTTTTTGGGGGGGGAGGGTTGGGAGTGGGGTTTGGGAATGTAGAATTTCAAGCAAAAAGAAATGTCCGTAGTGATGAATTTTTCTTGTCCAATGAATGTAGGCTGCACTAAATGTGACTTAAAGAGTTGCTTCATGTCCCACAACATTCAGAAAACCATTACTGAATAGCTTGCTAAACCATGCATGTTCTTGGTGGCATGAATACCAGTTGTAACCGTTGACTTCAATCAGTAACCATGTTCTTCTGTGTTTCTGTTGCAACCGTGTTTAGGCATTATTTTTCTTGTTATACTTAATCTATTGCTACACTCTTACATTGGTCCTTCTTTTTCAGGTTGAACCTATCCGAAACTTCTTTGCTGCTCTTTTTCTTGCCAGCATCGGAATGTTGATACATATTCAGTTTCTCTGGAATCATGTTGATATATTACTAGCAGCTGTTATATTGGTGATCATCATAAAAACAGTAGTTGTGGGCACAGTTGTGAAAGGATTTGGATATAACAACAAGACTGCACTTCTTGTAAGGCCTTACCAGATAGTGTTTTCTTGGCTACCTTCTAGATACATTCCTTACCCTGCTTTGATTAATTTTTCATTCGCAGGTGGGAATGTCTCTGGCACAGATTGGGGAATTTGCTTTTGTCCTTCTCAGTCGTGCTTCTAACCTTCGAATAATTGAGGTCTGTGTTTCAATTTATTATAGTTTGAATTCTGTGTTTGTAGCACATGTAATATCATGCCTAACTTTAGGGGTCTCTATTCTAGTCTATTGGTCCCTAAAGAAAAACTTAGAAAAATATATTATATATTAAAAGAAACGGACAAATGGATAGCTGGGAATTTACGCAGTATGGATGCATCAATTTTGCCTATATTTTGTCCTTTGAATCATTCATTGGAACATTCACCTCTGGGTACTGCCCCAAGGTTGGAGTTGAAAAATTCCTTATTGGGGGTGGGGGCAGGGTTTGGATCCCTTGAACTGCAATTGTTTCTCTTAGCAAAGGAAAAGGAAGAGACAAAACTATTTTGTTCCTTTGTAAATCAGAGTATTATCTCAAAAAAATAGATGATTGTGTATGGACTTGTTATATGCATATTTTCAGCCAAGCAATTAAAAATGTTTACTGTTGTTTGTAGGGTAAACTGTACCTCTTGCTGCTTGGTACCACAGCTCTCAGTTTGGTATGTATCAGCTTTACTGTCTGTCTTTCAATATACCCTGCATAGCTGCATATTATTTTTTGGTGTCGATGAGCAATTGCTAGTTCAGACTTTAAGATGCTGGTATCCTGTAAATCATTTGTAGCGTCAAGATATTGTTCTTACTTCTTATCAAGGTGAATGAGGATGTTGCAAATAAGATGGAAAAGAACTGTCATTGATGGTGAATCTTCTTGAATCTTGTATGACTCCTGTGTCACAGTTATTGTTCCAGAACTAGAAGAGATGTTGCATAGACAGTAGTGACCCGTTTCAATCAAACTTCCATAATGTCTAAAAATTGTGGAGCACGTTGCTTAATCCTACCTTGCAACCACTAGGCGCATGTTTATGACCATTTCAATGGGGCCTTTTCAGGTGACCACAACATTGCTGTTCAAGCTGATTCCTGCTGTTGTACATCTTGGAGTGCAGTTGGGCTGGTTCACCCCAGACAGTCCCAGTGAGGTAATCCCATGCACCCGATCATTCTCTCTTTTCTTATATATTTATATTGACCGGTGCAAACCGTGCAATTTTTAAAAGAAGTTTTGGCAAATTTTTGCTGGAGCAACTGCTTCGAGGTATATTGAATATGGTTTCTGCTCCCAGATTGGATATAAAGGAGATAGCCTTCGTGCAGAAAGTGCTAAGCGTATTACCTTCATGGTCCAAGGCTCTCATGATTCATGATATTAAATAAATCACAAACCCACAGAAATGCAATTTCCCGCCTTTTCCTGATGGGCTTCTTATACTCTGGGGGGACAGGTGCCTAAGACTGCAAAGGAGGTCGACTGAGCATGCAGTTTCTTCCTTTTGTGAAGCTCTTCTTGTGTTTGCCTACTTCCGGTACATATTTTTGATCAGATCAGAGCGAACAGCATGCCAACCGTAACCCAAGTTAAAAAAAAAATGGGGGAGTGTATATGATTCACACGTGAAAATATACTGCTAATTTTGGATCTAGGTCGTCATTTTTTCTCTCTTTGGTGGCCTTTAGTGTAACATATTGTCCATGGAAATGTAGGTAGAAAATTCATATTCTCTTTCCTTTCATTTAGCAAGTTGATTGATTCATTTTTTCCCTCTTCAAAATTTTGAACTCTTTGGCGAGTTACTTTGGATATGAACTAACAAAGATCTGATGTAGTGTCCTCACTAGTGTATCATATTCACGCTTTCCTGCATTATCATCTGCGCTCCCTTTAGTTTCGCTATATATATCTCCATTTGCTCTCATTACATTTTGGGATTTTCTGCCGCTGCCTCTAGTCGCATTATATATTTCCTTCCCTTACAATGTAGCAGCCCTTGCATTTGAAACCCTTTTTTCCAAGGGAGAGAGAGGATGATTTCAGAGATTATACAAGTGAGCCGAAGAGATGTCCAGTACATGACTTGAAACTTCTTAGGAATTATTAGCACCGAAGTCAGTTCAAATCGATATGGGCCAGCCGATGGTCGCCCCCATATAAAGTAAAGAATAAAAAAGTGCTCCAAAGAAAGTTGTTACAAATTCATTTAGGGAGAAGACTGCAATCTCTAATGTGTTGTCTTTCACATGTTGTGTAATCAAATGGTTTAGATAGATACTTTTTCGAGGTTGGTCCAAGGCCTTCTTGGAAAGCAAACGATGGTGCTTCGGGTGTCGGTGCCCGTTCAAAAGCGAACTATTAAATGCATCATGATACTTTCCGTCCCAGCGAAGTGCACCGCATTTTTACAAATACGACAGTCGGATTTATCCGGGACGACTAGGAATTAGCGACACGCGTTTGCTCTAGGCTCGAGATAGCAAGAGCGTCGACAAAATGCAAAAGCTAGTTCTATTCTGGGATTCCTGCGGTGCCGACACGGCAAGAGACCGGACCGATCAAAGATCATAGGTGAGAAGATGCAGAACCAATTGCAGGTGGATAAGATAAGGTCGACGATCAGATCTTGTCCCACGATTTCGGAAGAAAACAGAGTCCGAGGTCCTGCCCGATATTCCTTCCGGAACATCCAAATCAATGCACTCGCAAAGCTTGTTGAGAGGTCGGCCTTTCATGGAAAAAGCGGTTCTCAATGAGGCAAAATCTCACTCACGCATGTGGGGACACAGCTTCACCTAAAAAGATTTTCGGCAACCTAAAGAAAAGACTTCTCGAGACTATTGATTTTCGGTACGTTCAATTGGTGGCCATTCAAGGCCATGTCGATGTCCCATTCTATCCTTTCTGAAAGATGATTGGTGCCCGATTTTGGACCCGACTATCAAACATTAAACGACACGTGCATTTCATGTTGGGCTAAAACAGATCAGACGACACAACCACTCTCCAGATTCACTGTATTGATTTATTTGAGCCAAGGACCCATTTTGTTTTTTTTTTTTTCAGATGTTTGACTCCGTTGACCAGCCTCGTGATCGCGCGAAAGATAATTTGCCCACGTCGCTCATCTCTCTCGTGTTAGAGATTGATGCTGAAAGTCTCATGAGACGTGTCGATATTTAATTTCACCGACGTACCTATAATCCGGGGGGAAAATAAATCAAAAATTGAAGACAAAAAATTTGAGGTCCCCTCCAGATTTCATGTCTGCCTTGCAAATGTTCCCCACAAAGGTACAAAACGAGATGGATTTACTCCATTATTGAACATAAAATATGCCGGCAGGACTCAATAAAGCGGTTTCTTTCATACTCAAGTTTGTGGACAAGCTGCATTTCCTCCTTATCTTTGTAGCGACCGTCGACGTTTCAAGATGTGTCACTTTTCTAGTCACATAATTTCTTGTTGCTTTATATACGAAAAATGAAAACCTAATCCCTTTTGTTAATTAAACGAATTTGCTTTCACGAGCAATTTGAACAATACGAGATTGAATGAAAAAAGTACATAATAATGGGCTACAACTGGGAAAATTGTCAAAAAAGTCATAAACCAATTGTATCAATTTAGTTCTAGACTTTTTTACGATTTGCTAATTTTGTCCTAAATCTTTAAATTGTGTCAATTTAGTTATAAAATTTTCGATAATTTGCTACTTTAGTCCAAAACCTTTTAACAATTTGTCAATGTAGTCCTTCTGATCAATTTAGTCCTAAATATCTATGCCATTAAGTCCCTCAAATTGTTGGATCTGTGCAACTCAACTTGCGAATTCATTTCGACCGAACTGTTTTCATAATCTTTTTCCTGTTTGCATATCTTTTTTACGTTGCTCAATATTGATTCTTTACGTAGCATGCTCATGGACTGTTCAGTTATTGACTCGAAAATCTCCACATACTCCAACAAGTCGGATTATCATGAAACACATGCCTCATCGGTTTACAAAGCGTTGAAGAACAAAAATGTGATGGAAAAAAATTGCGAATAATTTTAATCAATCCGAGTATGTTAATGTAATTTCATATGATTGGCGTGGTCATTAGAAACTAGAAAAAGCTTCTCGACGAAGGGTTTGTTCATGGATTCATCATTGTTCTGGTTCCAGCAAAGGATACCGCTGTCGATTTGCAAGATCGAAGTGGTCCAAGCTTTTATACTTCGACAACAACTGTTCTTCTTTTGTCCTTTCTGTTATTGGCCTCTCTGCACGTATTATATTACGTATCATGTAATTTACTGGGGTTCGTGTCGTACGTAGGTATGCGCCTTTTCTTGAAAAAGTGCACTGGTCCTTTCATTGACGCTTCTAAATTTGGACGGACAGCAAGCGAAAATGGAAACGGCAAAGGTCTAATAATTGCTCTCTCCCAGAAAAAGATGGGTCTTCTCGTGACTTTTGGTGTGAGTCGGAGATGAGAGCATAGATTGCTGTCTGTCTTCTTTTGGATCTTGGAAACCCTAATTTTTAACTCGTGATGGGACCAATCGCTTTACGTGCGCACCCATCTTGAGTAAAATCTTATCTGAAAAGATTGATTCGGATAAATATTATGGAGTGTTCGAATAGACACGTGTCATTCCTTGAAATTAGTCTGTGTTAAACAAGATTTTATTTAAGACATGAGCATACAGACAGTATGGAAATGCAATAGCAAATTGCAGCACGTGAATAGCTGGTCAAAAAGAATTACATTTATCCGATTTTTCAAGGGTACTTTGAGTCATCTATTTATGGTGCGAATCTTTAAGCACGCATCTAATAAAGCTTGCCTAATCTTATTGTCGCACGAATGGTGGACTTAATAAGTAACCGTCAACGATCCTGGCAACAGATGTCGTTCTGTTCACGAGGAGGGTCTTTTCTTATCGATGCTGCTGCTGTAAATTCCTAAAAATTATCTGTAGAAACCGATCGGAGAAGCTCAGATTAAGGTGTGAACTACAAAACTCATGTCTTGGAAAGTCATGGACGCAAGATCCAATCAAACGTTCAAAGACAGTGCTGATCACCCTCTAGATCTCTGCTTCTCCACTAATAACATCCTCTATCATTAAGAAAAGAGAAAAAAACGAAGTATTCGTAGCATGAGAAACATTTGCACATTTGATCTTCTTGATCCAATGAGACTCGAGAGAGATGAGAGATCAGAGACAGCACATGCATATTTCCAGGAATAATATATGCATGTTGTTTGTTAGGTTAGGTCACACTAATGGATCCAATGAAAAGAGAGGAAGGTGAGGTTTCATTTTGGTCTAATGGCATTGGAGCAGCCAGTGTGAGCTCTAGGTTAGGTGCTGCATGAGACAGTGATGGATTCTTTATGGAGTTTATTGGTGATGGTTTCAGCTCCAAGGGATTGGCCAAATCACAGAGCGAAGGAGGTCTTGAAATTGAATCATGTGGCTCACGATCCCTCTCTTCATCACCAGGCTTGAAAGTGCTCATTGCAAGAAGAGGCACCACTTCATATCGAAGAGAGCTCTTTGTTCTGATCAAGTGCGGTCGTTCGCTTTGCTTGCGAAAAGTAGAACATCTTCCCATCTGCCACACCACAAGCGAACAGTTTATTTATCATTCTCCGAATCGTGAGGCTTTTGAAAAGACTTTGAGTTTTCTTTTGGTGACTTTTGGTGCCGAATTAATGTATTTATTTGTGACATGATTACCGAAAACTAACCATGTCGAAGAGGCTGGACCGCCGCTTCTTCTTATTAAGACTAGCCTGCCGGAGAAAGTATTTTTGTGCATGACTTGCGACTTGGGTTGGGGTTCTCGTGGTCACATAGTTCCTGGAGATGCCTCTCCAATCGCCTTTCCCCATCTTCTCTAGCCCAATTAAGAATGTCCGATGCTCTTCTTCCGTCCATGGAACTCCTAATAGTTCAATCATCCGACAACACCAGTTGAGATGCACCAGTTGAGATGCTAATAAAAAGAACTCATGATACAATCGGCTGAACATGATAAATTAATAAAGCATACACCAGTTGAGATGCTAATAATGAGGTTAGGAAACGACGTTGTTCAATAAATACATTCTTTTTCCCTAAAAAATTAATCAATATCAAAATTTAAAATTGTAACTCTATTAGGATTTCAAAAACAACTGAGGTTCCAAACCCTCACCTTTCCTTTTCTCCTGGGATCTAGCGGCGAGGCCATCAGAGAGATATCCGAGGAAGGTCTTATTGCAGTGTTCACTGGCAAGAACTCTTGGTGAGGAGAGAGATGAAGATGGAGACGAGGAGGAGGCCGAGGAAGAAGACAGACGATCCATGCTGAGGCTCTTCTTTATGACAAGTGAATAAGGATGAGCAGAACTACTAGATGCTGATGATGAAGGAGGAGAAGAAGAAGATAGGTCAAGTTGAACACCGAAGAGCTTGAGCCCACAAGCACTTGCTGCCCCCATGAAAGATGTGCAAGTCCTTGAGTTATGGCCTATGTTCCCACAACGAGAGCACTTTCTTCCCATCTTTTGTCCAGACAAAGAAGAGGACCAGAAATGTTAGGGGGAGAGGGAGAGAGAGGGAGAGAATGGGGGCGATGAGTGATGGGCCTTGGTGGGTGGATGGTGGAGAGGTATATAAGATGAGAAGGGAGCGTGGGGTTTACAAGAAATGAGATGCACTCCACGAGGGATGATTGGACGGACATTGTTTATTTTTAGGTTGGATATTTTCCTCAAATTGTGCTAAAAAAGACGGGAATAAGTAAACATCTCACTCATTTCTCATGTGTCTCTCATCTTATCATGGTCTTTTTCTTTATGGGGTATCTTTCTAATGATAATATCTTCCTCCTGCTCTTATTTTTGGAAAAGCAGGAGTTTGGAAAAATGAGCCAGACCGGCTGGATTAATTCGAGGACTAACCCAATTCCCGATCAGGTCTTTCTCGGCCATTCGAAATTGATTTGAGTCTGAACCATTTGAGGATCCAGTTCGATTTTCGATTTGATTTTAATGACACGACACTATTGAGCATGTCTCAAAAGTATTTTGCATATCTAACACCAATAAGAGCTTGGAATAATCTAGATTCAAAACGACATTTTGCTTCCTTGTATTCTTGCAATCACTTCGTTGGAAAATCGATTGATATGTTCATCGCATTAATTGTGTTCATAACTATACGTTAATAATTTTTTGGCTTAGTATAGGCCAATGTGTTTCTGGGAATAGCTTCATGTCCAAGGACAAAATCTTAACAATAGGTATCCAAGCCTCTTAGGGCACCCGATCAGTTTTATTGGACTACGAAATTCCCCTAGCTAATAGCATATAGCTAATTGATTGGCAGGAAGCCTCTCGAGTTGGCTCCAAAAGAATCACCTTTCGATTGCTTTACTAGATTCCATTATCATTTCTAAGAAAATGTTAAAATGATGGATATTCTCCTCCTTTAAACTCGATTGAGTGTTGTAAAATCCAAATATTAGAAATTTAAGGTTGGAAAGACTCGTCAGTTGAGAACCTATTTTGCAGCATATATGCCACAGGCAAATTTGGTTCTCCAAATTAAATAAGCTATTTAGAACATCAAATTATTCTGAATAAAGTCATTGAGGAGATCAAAGGAATGCACTTAAAATTTGTTGCATGGATATTAATTTTGTTAGTGAATCGAGAAAATACTAAATTTATGGCGAAATATATATAGAGTATTTTATTGTAAATAATGGCAGGCAGAAGGTCAAAATGAATCGTCTCCCTATCGTTTGGAAAAAGTTGTTGGCCTTGGATGACTTGCAAAAAAAGTGAAATGAAAAAGACCCTCACAAAATAAAACATTGAAAGTCCACGTTGATCAACAAACTCCTACCTTTTCCTCGGAATTAGAATCATCGTACAATAGTATTGTCATTATCTGTCACATTACAACCGTTCAACCCAGTAGTACAGGTAAGAAAAAGGAGGGTCCTCATAGCCTTTCACCACATGATGTTTTTCAACATCGAAGTTAGTTGAACCTGTATTTTTATTATTTTCTCTTTGGAAGAAAGCCCAAGTTAATTATAAGTGGGCCCAATGCGGTTGAATAAATCTCGCCAAAGAACCGTTCAGGATTCTCCAAACACATATTGACATAAGGATTAGATAGTAAGTAGCGGCAGTCACAAGTTTATACTAGAAAATGGAAAAAAAAAACAATAATTAAAGGATGATCACATGATCCATATCCATTTGTAAATTGATCGGAGTTCAAGTTAGGGTTGGTGGGTTATAAAGAGGATAGGTTTTAACCCAAGAACTAGGAAAGCTACCCCGTCAGAAAATTGGTTTTTGGGAAGATCAGACCTAATTTTAAGTAATACAACTATCATTTAGGAAAAAAAATACCATGGGAACAAATTGTGATAAAATGGTCAAGGGATTGGATGGATTTCCCAGTCTTCCAAGTTCCAAATCCATTTCCAACATATCTCTCTTGTTTCTTGAACAATGTTTAATAACAAAAAGCTAAAGACCAATTCTTGATAATTGAGAACTAAATTGGTTAAGGCCAATTTTCTGTTTTGTGAAGAAACTGCCCGATTCCAAAGTGAATTTGTTTTCAATTGATTGGGTAAGGCTGATTCTGTTTGGTTATCAAATTGAGTCGGCTTGGTTGTTCAGCCCTACTTTATATTAGATTTTTGAGGATTTGTACATTGACGAAATAGAATAAACATTTTATAATATGCCTTGAATGACGGATTATTATTTCCTGTCGTTCACCTTTTCTGTAGAATGACATAATTGCAATATATATTTCTATCAATCATATATTATCCAAAGCAAATCCTTTTCTTCTAGGCTTTTTTCTTTGTTTTGACAATTGGTTCTTAGTATGCTCAGTTGTTCATGGCAATTCATAGGACACAGTTCGAATTCTCCATGGACGGATATTCTCTTCTCATTCCTTTATCACTTGAAGCATTCCACATCATTCAAAATCCATAGTTAGTGTGGCCTAAGCAGTGACATTAGCAAAAGATACTCTGTCTTGTCAATCCAAATTGGATAACTTATGGTAAAAAAAAAGAAAAAATATTAATTAATGTGTTGTGCGTAAATGAGGCCATTGTGTATATTCCTTTCCCCATAAAAAGCAAGCAAAGAGGATAAAACAAAAGTGGCCCTCGAAACTTACGCAGATGGAGACAGTGACATAATATGGTGGAACATATATTTCATTTTCTAACCCAACTAGGTCATTTTCTTTTGTCTTGGTGCTTTCACTTTTATATATAAATAGCCAACTTATGGAGAGATTTTTATATTGAGTAAAATAAATAAATTAATATTTCCAATGATCATGGATGCCAAGTGGGAGGATATATTCCTTTCCCAACTGTTTTTGAGCGACAAATGACTTGACACTTGCTTTTCAACATTGAGATATTTGGCATTGCTTATCCATGGAATCTTCTCTGCACCTACAGTTTGGAAAACACAATTATCACAATGAACAGAAAGAATTAAAGAAAGCAGAAAGTTTAATTTTCTAAAGAGCCATCTCTCACCAAGAAATACGTAATTTATATGGGTAAATCATAGGTGAAGACATTAGTAAAGATATTACTATACCTAATTCATTTTTTTTTCTTACTTCATATGAATTTGTTTTGGAGAAGAAAACAATTTGATGGGAGCACCCTATCAGAACTATGCAAAGCATATTTTAGCATTGACCAATCCACATTCCGAATGAGGGAAGGGAACACCCAATGCGGTCCAGCCTCAAATCAACAATGATAAATGTTCGTTGGGCGGTTGGCTCTCTTTCCTCTGTATCATTACCTGCTTGAATGCCCCAATTAAAAAAGAGTTAAATTAAGAATTGAGTGAGGTAGCAATTTCAACTGCTGACTCCTAATCAATGCTTACTATAAAATAGCAAGTGAGCATCTACGTGACAAAGTGCACACGCATCGTGTACATGACGTTTGAAAGATTAAGTAAAATCACTTTATATCAAAATCTTGAGTCGTTAAATAAGGACAAGCAAATATTACTAAATGAAACCGATACAAATATTTAGTATGGCCTGATTAATATTTAAAATGGTCATTCTGGTCATTAAGCAAACGCATTTGCGGGCGTTTCAGGCAATGCTGGTTCTGCTTAATTTGCAGAAACATAGTCGCCATCTCACTGAATATAAAATTGGACATGTACAATAATTGTCGCTGAAAACTATATGCTGCGCATTGCATCACTACTTACTTCCTCAACAGCACATATAGGAACAAAAGGGAGAATAATGGACAAGCGAGACGAAGAAGGGGGTGTAAAAATTGTTCGAGACTTAAAAATTCGTTCTTTTAGCTTCCGTCGAACCATAGCGTCAGCGACCCGTTGCAATCAGGCCAGCACGACCTTGTCAACAAGCTCCAGCGGGTGACAACATAAGAACCGAGCACGTTAATGACAAGAGGCGCTAGACATTTGATAGGAGCATTTGGCATTTTTGTCTCGGCCAACGAAGGAAAACGAAATGGGAGAGGAAAAAAACTTGCCTTTTCAAGGCATGTCATAGCTGAGGTCGACACATGATAAACAATAGCCATGCTAATAGCAAAACATCGGTATATATGTATATATATAAATATACACACACAGGTATCTTATCATGGCTGGGGTCGACACATGATAAACAATAGTCATGCTAATAGCAAAACATCTGTGTGTGTGTGTGTGTATACAATACATATTATTATCTTAGCATGTCAAGTACAGGACAGTTTCTACCATTATTCCTGGAAACGACAGCTCACGCCTCAAATGTTAAAAAGAACAGAGAGCATAGAGGAGAGAGTTGAATGTATAATAATAGGCGACGGATTTTTAAGAGACTATGATTACAAAAAATGAAGTTGCTGTACGAGTTCAATTCCATTTGCTCATGATAATTCCAGCTAATTCCTCTTTGGCAAGAACTGAACTTCATGTCTTGCTTCGCAGACTGACTGCACCTTAGAGTTGAGCAGATGTGAGAAAGAATGTAAACACTCGCTGTCAAAGATATAAGAATGATGTAAGTACAAGAAGTAATCCTCATTCTAACATATTAAAGCAGAGACCTATGGTTTATGGACATCCACATTTCAAAGAAATACAATGATTAGCAGATGGGCTAATAGCTTTCTCAACAATACAAAGTTCCATAGCGATACATTATGTAGGTGATAGGCCCTGGTTGATTATAGGGCAGACAACGAAAGATATAAAATGAGAATAAAAGGGGTTTAACTTTTATGCTTGAAGTGGGGATGAAGTTCCTAGCAATACCACCTAAGTTGTACTAACAATACCCCTTCCTATCGCAGTTACTCCAAACACATAGACATGAATTACCAGATTATGTCCTGCAGTTAGAAGGCTAGAAGTTCTCTACTTATATCAGAACCGTCCAGAGTAATGATAGAGAGGGAGATGTCCACAGTTTTTTTTACTCAAACCAAAGCAAGAATAATGATTCAAGTGCTTTCTTGCATAACCAGTCAAAACACATGAGTAGTAGCTGTTATTGTCATCAAATTTCATCAAAACTCTAAACAGTTCTCCAATAAGCCAACAATTCCATGACATTCATAAACATAAGCTGTTACGCCATGAAGCAGTGAAAGAAAGAGTGGCTTTTGGCTGTGCATTCAGAATAAACAGTACAACCAATGATCAAGAACCATATAAATTAATTAAAATGATTCCACAGTTTTTTTTTTTTTTTTTGCAACCGTGGTAAACCAATACCACAGATGAACAACACTGGAATATAGCTGTATTGCAATCCAACATCATGATATTGAGAAGGAAAAAAGAAAAACTCTTTGAATTTGACTCACCTACAAAGTTGAAGAAACTTACTCTCGAGTCCTATTACATGATTCACCCAATGCTGTGGGCTCAGTTCCAGCCAAAATCGAGGGTTCTCTTGCTCCTCATGGCGACTGCTTCATGAATGATCACTATGAAGCTGCACAAATTGGTTTCAAACGAGTTTAATGAGCTTCATGCAAGAGTCAAGCAAGTGTGTACAATACGATTGCCTCAGTCCAAAAGAAAAGCTGCATGTAGGAAACAAGTATTCGATAGAAATAAGGAAAGAAATCGGGTAACATCTACTATTTTTTTGCATTGAATCTCCACTGATGATTCCACAATTTCAGAAGCCAGACAAAGATACAAATAACAATACTGTTGCATTACTGTATAACTAAATCAGCAAAAAGAAATTAACAAAGAACATCAAAATGTAAAGTGACTTATGTCTAGAATGAAGACATTTACCCAACTGTAACATAGCTAATCAGCCATTCCAGTGCCTGAACTTGCATATTCCACGGCGATTTTCAGCAAAACAATCGCGAATGGACTGCACCATAGACCGTACAGAAGAAACTTGTGCCAATACTTCATTTTGTTCCTGCAGAGTAGATTTAACCCTACTATGAGCATTTCAAGTTCACTATAATTTAAGCCAATATACTTCGTGGTGTTGAGTACCACTTCAGCAAGACGTTCCTCGAAACCCCCAGAACTGGCATCTGATGGCATGAATATCCTCTGGTAAGCTGTCCTTAGGCTCCTCATCTAGATCAATCAATCATGAATCACAAATCCACATCCAAGTGCTTACAGATGTTGCATTGCAGCAGAAAGACCACATAGACAAGTATGTCATTTAGGCAACAACTATGACAAAGTATTCAATTTGATCAGATATCTCAACTTTTTCCAATTGTTGTGCTCTAAAAGATGCATTTGAGCTAATCGTAGTCTCACTCTCCACTTAAAACGAGTTAGCATGTTTCCGTAACGCCAGCCACTTTTTGTGTGACAGTTTGTCAGTTCATTTTACATGTTCTCTTCAACACCCCCCCCCCCCCCCCCAAAAAAAAAAAAAAAAAAAAAAAAAAAAAAGACAAAAACCTTCTCACACACAGTTTAATGTAACATCACACGCCACTGAGTACTTCTGTCTTACATGGTCTCTTCTGACAAAAAATTCTAGGGTACAAAAAGAATCACTCAGAATCGTAAATGAACGATATCATCACTAGGCCATAAATCAATCTTTCACCCACTTAATCTAGGACCTTTAGAAGATGTAAAAGAAACTGCATTTCATGCCAACCTCTGTGGTTGTGAATTGATGTCGCCGAAGACCTTCAAGATTTAAACCTCGAAGTTCAGCTCTTTCTCCTGTTACCATCATGTATTTGGGTACATCTTGTGAAATCTATGGACATGCAGAAGCAATTTTGGATGATGAGTTTTAGACAGCATAATATACAAGTGTACTGACTCAAGCAACATAGCATAGATATGAAACAGTTCATAGCTCTATTCTTGTGTTTTGAAGGCAAACCGCTCGAGAACCTAATGATTTCGGGAAAATGACATACCGCAGAACCACCACCAATGAAAGCAAATGAGCCGACATGGCAGAACTGATGAATTACTATGGCGCCCGCAGTACGAACATAATCCTACATTTGCAATGCTTCAATAAATTCAGGATGGATGTTGCAGTCACGAGATAATATAGATGACGATGACAAGTTACTCAAACTTTGAGAAAAGAAAAGCTTGCAACTTACCTCTACTACTACATGGCCTGCCAGAAGAGTGTTATTTGCAAAGATGTTATTGTTCCCAATTTTGCAATCATGTGCAATGTGACAAGACCCCATGATAAGATTGTTATCGCCAATTACCTGGTGAAAATGCAAGTAAGGGTTAAAATACAAGGTAAGCATCTAAGGCTCCATAATTTGTAATGCAAGTTATTAGCAAGAGTACTACAGTTCTATCACTTGATTTTGAAGATCGGTGGATGGAGGCATATTCTCTGATCTCATTGTTGTCCCCGATGTGAAGGAAACATTCATCCCCTGTCTAAAGCCACACCCAAAGAAGAATAATGTCGAGCAATTAGACAAATGATTTTACGAAACCCAGCATTGATCTTCACATTTGGACCATGGCAGCGGAAACATTGGCTTCCACTACTATCAACTAACAAGATGTCAATGAAGCCAAAAAAGAAAAAAAGAGAAAAAAAACTTCTTTAAGTAATACTAGTCTAGCTAGTGTTTCTAGCTTGGATGCCACCAAGTCAATCTTATGATACTTACTTCAATCAGATGCATAATGTGAAACCTAAAACACGAAAAACAATAAGCATTGTTCACACTGCCAGAAAACAATAACATGGAATTAGAATGTCCAGGTCAAATATTTATCCGTGCAATTTTCAGTTAAATGCTCCGTGCCTACTCTTGTGGAGTGAAACTATCCCAAACCAAGGTCATCCATAAACTAGATTTCTATTCTAATTACTGCCACAGTACAAGATCAAAGGAAGTGAAAACCTAGAAACAGCTTGCTTGATTAAAATTTGAACCTAGAAGTGGCTCTTCGACGCCAAAGAAACTGAGACAATAGTCAACAGCCTAGAATTATACATGTACTGCAAAAATAATGGAATTGATATGCTTATGGAAGATTTTAGTAGAACTACCAGGTCCAAAACTTGATCTACTACCTAATAATGCCGTATGACATGTGTCTTATGATTATGTCACAATACGGCCAATACATTATCTATCACATGAGAAACTGCTATTACCTTGTACTTCAAGTCTTGGCATTTCACACCAAGCACAGCATGATAACCAATTGTGTTATTGCATCCAATTACTGTTTGCCCCGGAAGATCATCACCAACCACAGCACCACTGCCTGACGCAATTCAGAATATACATGTAACTAGGAGAGTGCCTTTCACATAACTCGCACATAAGCTTCCAACCTATGTAAAAGTTAGAACTCACGTCAAGAGCACACAATGATCACCCAAGACAGTGTTGCCGAAAACATGGCTTCCCGGGTATAACCGACATTGGTTGCCGAGCTTAGCTGAAGCCCCCACGGTGCAAAAAGGACCGATTGAAACACCCTGAAATCACGACATGGGAATGATCAAAATGAGAACGACCCTCTCCAGGAACAGGGGTTTTATAAAGACAAGACTTGCTCAAATAAATGGAGTCACACAAAGCGACATTTGCCTGACAAATTGTTCCATACAATCTCAACCCAGAAGCAACTTCTATACAAGAAACATCCTTTTCCTTTTTTCCCCCTCCCCAGCCTAATACCCATCAAGATGATCACACGATACAAGCCAAAAGAGCATGTTCTTGAGAAGCATCAAGGTACCTGGCCGATAACGGCGTTTGGGTGGACGACCGCAGCCGGGTGAATGGAGCACGGATCTGTCTCGAGCACAGGTTCCACCATTTTGTGCTCTGAAACTGAAACGCCTGCATAAAGTAAGGAAAGCATCCACAACTATGAGAAGCCATTCGAATTAAAAGAGCTCGCGGGTACGAAGCAGGAGAGAGAGAGAGAGGAACGAGGTAGATACTCGAGAGGGCTCTGGAAAAGCGATGAAGAGACGCAACAGTGCTGCGCACCCCGAGGAGCAGGCTCATGGCTCTGGAGCTCAGCTTCGGCGGCGACAGGGAGATTCTCGCGTTGAAATTTCAAACTCCGCTTCGGACAAATGCTCGGACGTACGACGTTTAAAGTGGGTTGCGCTCAGTAGACCTGTGGACCCAATGGCCCGTCGTGGTGGAAGCGTAAATGGGCTCGGGTAACTTCCCTGAATTCCATCGCTCTTCTGCGGACGGGGCCGATCGCAGCTGGAGTGGCGATAATGGCGAAAGACCAAAATGACGGTGGTCGGATCGGTGATGGAGGCATTCTACGACTGGTCCTTCGACCCACAAAGAAAAAAAAAATCGCATCTTTTTGTCTTTCGAGTTGACCCAGTTGGATGCTACAATCTCTCGATTGCCAAGATTAGGCATGATCATTTTTGTCAACTTTTGTTGTGGATTGATTCTGGGTTCGAGTCATTGAAAGGATTCATCTTGCTTCTGAGTTCAAAATCTTGTCTTTTGAGTCGAACTGGAACCTCCGAGGTTGTCGTTTTAACTTTACAATTTACAGTGCTTTTACTTAAACTCCGTGTCTGTTTTATCGCGTCGATTTAAGCTCTAAAAAATTCAGTCATTTTCTACCTCAAAATTCATTGAACCATTGTGAAAATGTCATTCCAGTGAAAAATTTAGCAAATGAGAAGATACAAGCTACCCATTCTACTCTAAAATACAAGGAGCTTCAAGAAAATGACAAAGCCTCCTGCTCAGCAAGAAGCTTCCTGCATTCGCTTGGCTGGTTCACAGGGTACACTTCGCACAACCCGGTCATGTGAGCCACTCCTTCCAGTCACTGTACACGCAACACACGGGAAAAGATTCTGGCAGATCACGTAAGTCCAGAAAAGAAGCTCTTGAGCTGATTCTGAAGTGAATTCGTCGCCAAGGTAGTTCCTTCCAGGCAACTACTGCTGTCTGAAAAGATCTTCCTAAAGCGTGTCGAGAAGCAGGCCTCGAGTTTCAGGGCCTACTTCCTCAGAATATATGCCAGATAAAGCTCATACAAAGTGCTAAAAAAGCAATCACATTCCAATTTAGATAGTGAAGAAAGAACTCAAGCTGCAAATACATGGGAGCGTTCCATTCTTGCTTCTTTTGAATGAACACTGACAAGTAGTGCTTTCTTACGAGAGTTTCCACCTCAACCATCTCTTGGCAGTTCGCATTCCTGTTGCAAATGTAATTGAAGAAAATTTCCTGGTATTCCATCTGCATCTTGGTTTGACAAACCCAAATATGACATTCTACAAATGCTTCTGAAAATGAGGACTTTCGCCTTCCATTTGTCAGATTGAATGCTTAGTACCTTGGTTCCAATACCCATATCTGAGGCACTGTTATACTAGCGTTGCCATTAGTTACCATCCACATGCTGATGTGCATGCTCCATTCATATTTTTGATTCAACGAGCGATTATTGTTGCTTCTCTGTCTAGTTCAAGGTAGTATCGCTCTCTAACATACGTAGTACCTAAAGCAAAGGCAAAGGGCAATGAGCAGGTAGTAGAAGAGCTGAAAATCATCATTGCCTAAAGCTTGCGCCAATGAATATTTCGAAAGCAGAAAGAGCACTGTCCGCCTAAAACAAGAAAACATGCAAAGAAACTTGCAAAAAAGTTCATTCAAGCATGCATGTGTTAAGAAATATGCATCACATAATTAGGCACAAGTGCATGTCTTTTTACAGTTAAAGATAGACATTCCATTAGTGCTTTACTATCGCTGCCAAAGAGATTGTAGAAAACTCAGTTCTAGCGGTAAATTCACACAAACTTTTGAAAACAAGTTGAGATGTACACAACCTGAGACATGCGAGGCCTTAATTGAGGATCCCGCCGGATGCACAACGAAGCACACTTCAGCATTCGATGAACCTCTTGCTCTGAGTAGCAATTGTTCAAATTCGGATCAATCAATTCACTGATTGAACGTCTTTCTAGTAATGGCCGTGCCTACACCAAAACTGAACGATGAGAAAAATCGCCCGCATATAATTGAAGACGAAATCATTTCTTTGGAAGAACGTGGTGTTTGTACTGAGTTTTCTGAACCATACCCATTCAGTGAGGCATTGCTGACCCTTGGGACGTTTTATATCCATTGCCTTTCGTCCCGTAACAAGCTCTACGAGCACCACACCGAATGAATATACATCAGCTTTTTCAGTGATTTGACCACTTTGAGCGTATTCTGGAGCCAAGTACCTAAATAATGGCAGCTTATTTATGTTAGATTTTGATTATTGTGCGTGATGGGAAACGCAGCTCAAGAGAGAACATGAAAGTACCCGAATGTTCCTATCACTCTTGTTTCTACTCCCATGTCTCCATCGGGTTGCCATCTCGCAAGTCCGAAATCTCCAACCTAACATCCAGCGATGAGAATCAGCTCTAAGGTATGCAGCCAAAGCAGTTGGAGATGATATCAAATGAATGTTATTAAGCAGATGAAGCCAGAAGTGCTAATTGACAGAATTGGCCAGAAACAAACGAGATTAATAACCATATTAAGGACTATTAACTATATGCAGTTACAGCATGTCATACCAATGGTTCAAAATCATGCGTGAGAAGAATATTGTTAGGCCGCAAATCACGGTGTACAATGCAACCCACTCTGCATTCTTCATGAAGGTACCTCAACCCTCGAGCTGCTCCAACTGCAATTTTTTGTCGTGCGCACCATAATAAAGGGTCCCGATCACGTCCTGGGAAAAAAAAAACAACAAAAACTTCCAAGTTAAGGACATGACTGTGGATCCAACATCAACTTACACACTTATATTTTACAAGCACGTTTTGTATTTGGTGAATAGTCACCATTATCTCTCTATTCTCATCCTACTGCTTCTGCTTTCAAATTTCAAATGGAACATCAGTGACAGAAGAACATGTACCGTAAAGATGTGAATCCAAAGAGCCATTGCAAATATACTCATAAACCAGCAGTCTTCTTCCATCCTCAACACAGAACCCAATCAATGTGACAAGATTGCGATGCTGGGCACAGCTCAAAACCTCAACTTCTGCACAAAATTCTACGTCACCCTGTGAACTTGCTGATTTGTGCTGTTTCACGGCAATGACCTGGCCATCAGGTAAAACCCCTCGATGGACAGAACCATATCCACCTTCAGCCAGAAAATTTGCTCGAGAAAATGCACCAGTAGCAAGTTCCAACTCAGAGTAAGAGAACCACCTCGGAGGATTCCCAAAAACAGGTGCCTTGTGTCGACACACTGAGCATAGTGGAGGAGGAGTAGGAGGTGCATTTCTGGACAATGAAATTGCTTCCCTAACGCTTCTGCTTATGTCCATGTCAAGTTTAAAATTGATTCCCCTATCAGGGTCTCTCTCCAAATTAGAAATTTGATCCATCAAAGATTCATAGTTGCTAAAGAAAGCTTTATCGTCGGGCTTCAGTGATTTATCCTCCAAAGGGTTGACAGTATCTTCCAACCATGACATGGCAGGAGGACCCAGCTTTTCACTTTCTGCATCGGAGTCAGAATATTCAAAATTCCGTTTCACTTCAATTTTACCTATGTACTCATTCTGTAGTTTTCTGTGGACTTCAGAGAGGAGAAATGGAGAGTTCCCTTGATCTGAACTTGATATAGATGAAGTTCCAATGTCAGTTGTGGTTGACGGTGACTCATGTTCTGGACTACTTGCAGGAGTCACAAGTGGCCCTCTGGTCATATTTTCACACTCAAAACTAGCATCCAGATGAGATACATCGATATCAAACAAGGACAAAGGAGATGTTTCTGGATCAAGCCCTGGTGATCCAATCAAATTGAGACGCAGGACCTTTGCTTTAGATCGGTCCATGACCACTAGATTGCACTGCAGTTCATCAATGCAGACCCGTTTCTCATGTTTCAGCCGCCTGCCATACAATTGCAACAGATCACTTCATCAAACAAGTCGATGGAAAATAGGTATTAGAAGTGCGATTAAGAAAAAAAAACAGTTTTGCCACATCAGCAGCTATGTATCAGTTCCTTAATTGACCATAGGCAACCATTACTTATCCAATATAACCCAGTTTGAATGTACTCTTTTGGCTTCAGCAGCAACCACTCCACATGGCATGCTGGAAACAATTTTCAGCCGAACCTTGACCTGTCAAGAAGAGCAACAAAATTGAATAAATGGAATCTGAAAGGTTAAATAGATAGATGCAAAGAGTGGGAGACAAATGTACCGACCTTGTCTGGGTCATAGACATTGTGGAGTCCATACATCATTTCAGAGCATGAATTTGCAATGTCGTCCTTCTCATCCAAACTGATCTCTGAGATAGACCGGTGATTACCTGTGGTGCAGTCACTTGCAAACTTCGAAAACATCCACATCTTTTTACCTGGCAAAGGAATAACACCGGGTACGTCAGTCGCAAAGATTACCTCAATTCCAATCATCCCGGTGCTACAGAACTGAAACCTCGAGCCAAAAGAGAAAAAAAAAAAAGAGATCAATCGAAAAGGAGTCCACAAGACAGCAAATTCAGTTTAATTAAAAAGTTCCTCCGCGAGATAACAATTCGATTGTCTTCTTCCTCAGACTCACCTCTTGTCGAAGAGAAACTTATGAGAGACTGCATCGTTGTGAAAAACCGAGAGATCTCTACAGACAATCGAACTTAATATGATGCTTCAAGGCAGGTAAAGATAACGTTTTCTGACGAAGATCAGGTTCTCACACTAGTTGCCCAACTCATCAGCAAAGAAAACAGGGGAATACACAACATGCATACATGGAAACAGGAATCATGTGAAATCCCACGAACCAAAATCACAGGTTCACATCTATTCCACCTCCTTTGTGCGAAAGAAAAATCCCCTCTTTCAACATAGGAGCAAACGAATTGAAACATACAAAAAGGAAGAACGAAAGAGGGAAAAACAAGGGAATCTGAGTTTACTTGAGGAGTGAGATATGACCACAAGCAGCTTGATGCAATCCCCAGGTTGAGCAACATGAGTCAAAGTCCACCCCAATGCAGCTCTTGGTATTTCCCTTGAGGCTTTCACGGCAACAACCACCACCTTTCCATTCCCAACTCCATCTGAAGAGCCCTTCTCTTTCATACTCAAACCTCTCCAAAAGGATCTGAATTATTACTCCGCACAACAGTAATTATTGCTCCTCAGCACTTATACCAAAAACCCATCTCAAGTCTTCTTTGGTCCAGCTTTTAAGCGACCAAGAAAAAGATCGACTGATCACTGTAACAAAACAGCGATGGACCCCCAAGACGATGGCTGTTCTCTGCTACGCCCAAACGGAAAGCTGAAAGAGAGAAAAGAGCCTGAGGAGGACGTGCACTTCAAGACACTTTCCTTTTCATCTACATGAATCTGATCACCTGCTTCTCTCTTTTATTTCCCATCTTTCCTTTAACAAAGTACATGTGAAACAACATGCCCTCTCTCTCTCTCTCTCTCTCTCAAACTTGGTCCAACATTTTTCTCATGTAAGAACACGCTTTACGGTTTCAGGTAAAGCAAAGCAGAGCGAAAGAAGGGAAAGCAAAGAGCAAGAGCTTCGTTTTGAAGCTGTTCGTTTTGACACGGCCCTGCAAATCAGATCCTAATAAAGTAGCGCCAAAATAGAAAGCCCCAAAGAAACAAACCAAAGAGAAAGAAAACAACCACCCCTCCGTTCCAATCACGAATAACGACACCCCCCGATCCCCAAAAAGCAAATGTGGAAAAAGCAAAAGAAAAGCAGAAGGAAGAAAGGAGGAAGAAAGCAAAGGCAGAGATGAATGTGATGGAGCCAGATGGGGAAACACCCTAATAAAATAATCCCATAAAAATGTGAACTTTACAGTGTTTTGCAAATGTCTAGAAATCGGTCTTCATTGTCCGAGGGACATGCTTAATGATCTTCGATTATGTTAAGTGGGGACGATCGAATTCTGTGCGTGGGGAACTGCTTGTCGTACTTCAACATCTTTATCCTAACATTTTCTCATCATCATTGTTGAGGACATCAAGCAGTGTTCATTGGCCAGTGAAACATTTGCCTCTGCCTAGGCCTACCCACCTTCCATCTTCTTTCTTGTGTTTGTTTGATGTCCCCTCTTTCTAAGGATAAAGTTAAGCGTTTTTTTCCTTGTATACCGATATACATTTCTTACCAACTTTTCATCTTTGCTTATAATCATTTCCCATTTAGGAGAAATTTTATTTTGATTCTTGTGCTATCACATAATATGTCCGATACTTAGAAAAAGTGAAACTAAACATGAATTATTCGGTTAACTTAACGAAGTGGCACATGCTAAATAAGGGATATTTCCAAGTGAAATACCTATTTTTGTAGATCGCAATGTCGAATCCCTGGAAAATGTAAGAGGTTAAGCGCAAAATCAGTTGGTAACTCCCCATGGCAATGAGAGCAAATTGCGATGCAAGACATTGAAAGATATGTCAAGTCGCTTACTGCCTAATTCCCAAGTCAAACGCGAAGTTGGTGGAAAAAAAGAAATCAAGAATTTGAAACAGGCTGGTATATCTTCGATCAATTATTGTTGGCTTTCCTTTTCTTTTCCCTATGTTTGGCTAGTCAAGAACATTATAGAAACCTATTCACCAAGTTACCCTCTCTTAATAGGGGAGTTTACATCTTTTACGGTATTGAATTTTTGACCCCAAAATGAACATTTTGGCTACTAATCATCGTCCATCAATAAGGTACTTATTTAAGATATCCCTTTTTGAATTTTGGATTTCGACCACCTTTTTGCTTGTCGCGTTCTGATCTAGCCAAACATGCCGATTTCAAATCTTACTATTTTCTAAATGTTTTTCAATTGATTTAATCGTTGTCGTCACGTGTTGGAATTACTTTTTTCAACGACAATGAATAGTAAGAAAATCTTTCGAATTTGAAGAAGCATAGGGTGCCTTGACAACAACACACTTCCTCGAATTGTAGAAGCAAATGCGATCCTTGATGTACCGCGCTTGAACAGTCTGATTGGATCACTCAACGAAATGACAAAGAAATTCATCCTAGTCATTTTCAATGGGACATGATCTATAATGCAACAGAGTGGGCCTCAGGAACATTATCCTAAGTTCGCCTGTGTTTTCAATATGATAGCTGGAAAGTAGGAAAGCTACAAGAACCCTAGGATCCTCATTCTCAACTAGCTGTCGTTCTGTACATACATATATTTATAGAGAGAGAAAATCTTCTGACTAAAGTCTGAATATCTGTTGATCCGAACAACAAACACTTTGACTTCGGCACATTCCCAGAATGAATTAAGGGGTTTTTGGGAGGGCTCTCGTATATATTTTCCGACATATATTGGAGCTTGTCTCTAGTCTTCTTAAGATTTTACAAACCGAACTGACCCGAACTACGATAGAAAAATTTGGAGTAAAGTCTGATTTTTGTTGCCACTGGACCCTTTTGGACATCTTGATGGATCTCATCTCTTAGTTTTTGATCAGTTTTTGTTAGGGCAAGAACCGTACTGGGTTAAGCCGATACTCTTCACTTTCATCTCTAGCTCGACGTGACGGAAATATTAGAAACTCAAATCTCTCCATTCGAGTTCGGTCGAGTATCTTTTTTTACAATCGACGCCCCATTTTTCTTCTCAATGAAAAGAAAAGTTGCACAGTGCAATTGCTGAGAAATTTGTCAATAGAAGAGTTGAATTTCCCGGTCCGACAAGTCCCATCAACTCCCGCTCTAATGCTTTGGCTGTAAGGTATTAGCGAATATAGGGCATTAATCAATTAGAAGCCTCGTAATTAAGAAATGGAGCGACCAAAACATTGATTTGAGTGTGCAATTTTAATGGCGCCGACCTCCTCCTATTTTATGATTGTCCGTATCCTTGGCCTCTATCATCATTGTCATGTAAGGTTGCTGTCATTCCTGTCCTTTTCTACCCGGCTCCATTGATTGGCAACGATGTTATTCATTTATAACTCGAGGCACGATCTTGATGGACTGTCTATCCAGAGGAACCGCCGTGAAGCTTTGCTTAGATCCGAGTTCTTTACGATGAGAATTGAACCCGCGATCATCGATTTCCAAATTGAAAGAGCGAGAACATCCTTGTTACGAGGTCAATTCGCGGTTAGGTCACATGGCTGTTTTCAACGAGCCGAATGGATACAGAATATCAGATGGAGAGCAACTAACAGCAACGTACATCACGAAAAGGAAACCCTAGTTTTTGTATTCTTCCCTCTTGCTGGGCCATATAAATGTGACTGATTGAGGGCTAGCTTTTTTTATTTCCCTTCTTTTTTCTATTAATTTTCGGGGGGGCCGAAGCAGGAAGTTTCAAAAGTATTAGGCGACGGTTTAGGTGAGTGATGGACGGAAGCAGAAAAGACAAAAGTCCAAGAAAAGTCTTCTTTCATCCAAATGTACATGAAGTCTCTGGTAGATGCTCTTGCGCTCCTTCAAAGATTCCATTTTTTCGCATGGGCATCCCGAGTTGACTCACCTAATCATCGAGTTTACAAGGACTTTTCAGCCTTTGAGCATGAATTGGCATTCCTCTTCCCCCTTCTTAGAGGTTCATGCGACTTGATATTGTCGTTTGAAACATAAGACTCGAATTCGAGCGCTTGTAATATAAGATGCCGAGCCAAATCTTATTAATCTTATGATTAATACAGACCGAGAAAATTAGTATGGGAAAGATACAGAAGAAAGGAAAAAAGTTGCTTTAAGCTGTTCGTTCCCTTTACTGCATATTGCATGGTGAAAAGAAAGAAAGGAGAGAACTTTGATGCACCCTTTGCAATCATGCATGGAAAAGAAAAAGATTTAAGGATAGAAAGTGACAAAGCACGAACGCAACGAAGGCGGCAAGGGGCGGGTCCTGGTCGAAGGCCGCAAAGAGAAGCGTGCACGTGCACGCAATGCGGGGAAAGGGAGATTTTTGCACGAAACAAGAACGAGATGATGGGGATGATGATGATGGTGGTGGTGATAAAAACTCACCCTGATCCGACCTCGTTTGCGTATTCTGCCGAAAGTGTAGAGTTGATTTTGCTGTGGCCCGGATGGCCATTATCCGCCAAGAGCTGGTGCGAATTCTGTCGTTAGCGAGCCTCGCGAACAGTAAGGTGGGTGCGCTTTTTCCACTGGCGTGCTCCGGAAAGAAAGCAAGGATCATATGATTCCATCTCGTGAAAAAGCAAGGTCTGAGATATGGTCCGGATGAGTAATTTCTATACCAAAATTAAAAACTGCCTAATAAAGATCGGTTCTAAAAAATCGGAATCGAGAACCACTTGTTGGTTCCATGGATCCACCAAGAACCGGACCACCGGTCTAATCTGGTTCCTGGATGGGTCCATGGAATTGGTGCCATCAAGCTTGACATACTCAGTGCAACATTTTCCGACAAACCAAAGTAAAGCAAAAATAAAAAAAAAAAACCTTTCTTGTTATTAATTGCAAGATTAGTAAAAAGATTGACTTATATTAAAAGTTGAGAGTTGACGCCGTGAGTCGATGAATATTGAGTTTAAGAGTCAAGGACGTGGGTTAGACATAAAGAGATGAACTGATATGATATGAGAGTAAGACAAGACGAGTTCTTAGTTAATGATTATTGAGTTTCATATTAGGGATTTTAGGGTTTTTATTTCTCTTAAATTTTTTCTTAAAAATTAAATATATATTTATATATATATATAGGGGTTAGGATCGAGTACTATAACAAGAGAACAAACAAGTATAAGAGACTTAACGATCTATGAGAGAGATGTATAAGAACTTAAATAAAGTCGCGAGAATTAAAGATAATATAAAGACCAAAAGCAATATATAAAATATAAAGTAAGAGTATGCGAAAACAAAAACCAACCATGAAGGTGGTATGAACTTGTATTATATAAACTGAAAGTTACATGTATTGAAGGATGCGGAAACTAAAGCATCAAGTCATCCACTAGGGTGGTAATCTGCACTCCAGGGAGTATTGATGTTGTATTATAAGAAATGGTTAACCAACTATCATGTAAGTTGGTAACCCTGTATAAAACTATGTATTTGAAAAACAAACTTACTTTGTAATAAGGGATACAAGGTAAGAAAGCTTGAGGCTTGAAAGGATGAGAATGAAGGGATGAGGGTTACAAGAGGGAAGGAGGAGGAAGAAGAGAGAAGTGAGTATTGAAAAATTTCGAGTCCCCCCTCTCTTGTGCCGGAGAAGTGTATTTATAAGGGGTGCTACAGTGAACAGTACTAAGTGAATAGTGTAAAGTGAACAGTACTGAGTGAATAGTGAATAGTGTAAAGTGAACAGTATTGAGTGAATAGTGCAAAGTGAACAGTACTGAGTGAATAGTAAACAGTATATGTCTATCGTATAGCCTTTGCGCCATTTGCAACAGTGTCTGCATGTGATCTCTTTTGATCTTGTCTTTAATTTCTGTCTAGAGAGATCCCGTAGCAGTCATTTTCATTGGTGTTTTCACTGTGATGTGATTGTGAGGATCCATCTGTATTGTCTTGTGATTTGGAGGATCCACATTGTGATCCTTCCGCTTCGAGAGCATTGTCTGAGGATGTTACGGTATTCTTCTCTGTTACGGACTGCGCGAGTCTTTGCCGCACTTGCCATGGATTTCTCCCGTAAAAATGATGTATTTGATGGGGCTGCGATCATTTGGGTTTTACGGCTTTTTAACCATGTTTTAACCGCGACTTCGGATCCTTGTTCATGTAATTTGAATCAATCCCACCATTTTGTCTTGTACTTTCGAATAAGTACTTGGTATTAAGTGGGTGGATTTATTGTATTCAAACTCCCAAGCTGTTACCCATGAGATTTTGAATATTATGAAAAAATGCATAAGGCACTGGAATCTTGAATCATGTGGAGTTGGTATGTAGTGTTTACGGAATGTTTGGTATCCCTGGTCAACTGTGGGATAAAATAATGTCCAAAGGACCAAAGAAATCCCACCAAGAGCTGAACCAATTTGGTAGGCTATGTCTGGGGAAATTGTCTTTGAAGAATACCGGCCAGGTGTGTTGGAAGTTTGTATTTTGTCTGTAGAAGACATTCCACCAAGCTTGTTGGTAGTCCCAGTAGGTATATGAAGAGGAGTATGGTAGACTTTGGGTAAGTCTGGTTTGTAATTTTCTGGATGTATGGGGTGAAGTTTCTCATTGTGAGGGGTGTATGATTTTACTAATAGATATAGTGGAGTATAGGATATTTTCTGTGTTTGTTTTTGTCGACAAAGTGAGTAAACCTTGCTGATTCGGTCTCCACTAGGATTTGCTCATAATAAGCAAGAGTTTTGTTCATATTGTGTGGCTTGAAAAGCCGTTTTCTGAAAGATATTTTTTGCGAATTTGATTGGATTTTCATCGTAAAATCCATCTTCCACATCGAGTATTTTTTGAAAAGATGTTTTGGGAAAAAACTTAGATCTTTGAGAATGAAGGGTTGCCTCTGGCCTAATAACCACCTCATTCGAAATCCTTTTGTATTGTTTTTGTTAATCAAGAAGGGAAGGATTGTTGCTTACCTCAATGTCCTTAGAGGGTTCTTTCTTTGCTGTGTTTTGTAAGGATTGGGCAAGTAACAATAATACGTCTTTTGGTATTATGTTGGTTAGCTGGTTAAATGCTAATATGGGTTCAGATGATATGGGTTCTACTTTCAAGGATGTATTTGGTGTTTGGTTTTGTTGTAAGAATGACTGGTTGTTTTCGCCATTTGAAGCCATGTCTTGATGGGTGTTAAGCCTGTTGGCTTTGGTGGTGTATTGGAGGTTTCAGCAATGGCTTTGCCTTTGCTTTTGTCTTTTTTGGATCTTGGCATGATGATGGTATCCCTGTAAAAATTCTCTTGTGAGAAAATCTGGTAGTTAATTTGAAGAACCATTTATAAATTCAATGTCAAAATCAAATACTGAAAGTATGGCTTGCCATCTGGCAAAAATCTGTTTTGATGCAATGTTTAATACGTCTTTTTGTAAGACGTCTTTGGCTGATTTGCAATCAATACGTAAGAGAAATTTTTGGTTTAATAAATCTCCTTGGAATTTTGATATAGACAAAACTATAGCAAGTATTTCTTTTTTGATAGTTGAATAATTTTGTTGGGTAGAATTCCAATGTTTTGAAATAAACCGAACGACTTGTTCTTTGCTATTATTGACTGTTTAAGAATACCGCCATATCCTATTTACGAGGCATCTGTTTCAACAATTTTAAAAGTAGATGGGTCAACTAGGCGTAAGCATGGTATATCTTTGACATGAATCTTTATTTGTTTGACTATGTTAGTATGGACAGAGGTCCATGGTGGAGGATCCTTTTGTAATCTTTGGTGTAAGGGTTTACAAAGGATATTTATATTTGGGAAGAAATCTATAATATAATTGAGACTACCTAGGAATCTTTGTAACTGAGTTTTGTCTTTGATCTCATCTGGGAATTTATCAGTAAAAGAAATTGATCTTTCTATGGGAGTTATAGTGTTTAAGTGGATGTAATGACCCAAGAACCTAATTTTGGTTTTGAATAGTGCAATTTTAGTAGGAGAGGCTATAAAACCATTTTGTATGATTATTTTTATGAAAGTAGATAAATGCTTAAAATGCTGTTCTATATTGGGGGAGAAGACTATAATATCATCTATATAAACTATGATGTATTCTGAATAAGGATTGAAAATTTCGTTCATAATTCTTTGAAATTCTGAAGGGGCATTTTTAGGCCAAATGGCATAACATTCCATTCGTATTGGCCAAAAGGGACTGTAAAAACTGTTTTGTATTTATCTTTCTCACTGATTTGTATTTGCCAAAATCCTGATTTCATGTCAAACTTTGAAAATACTTTTGATCTACATAATCTGTTTAGCAAATCTTTTTTATTAGGTATCGGATACCTTATCCATCTAAGAGCTGTATTTAGAGGTTTATAATTGATAACTAACACAGGAACTCCTCTTTCTAGTTCAGCATTTTTATTGACATAAAAAGCAGAGCAGCTCCATGGCGACTGGCTTTTTCTTATAAGTTTTTTATTCAAGAGGTCTTGTATTTCTGTTTGGCAAAATTTTACAACTTCTTGGTTCATCTGTGTAGGGCGTGCCTTTGTAGGTATTTTATTTTTAGAAAAATCATGTTCATAAGGTAGGTCAACAATATGCTTCTTTCTTTCCCAAAAAGCATTGGGTAAGGTAGAGCATATGGTTTTCTCACCTATTTTTTCTAAAACATTTGGTTTTATAAGATTTTCTTCTATTCGTTTGAATTCTAAATCTTCTTTTAAAAATTCAAGCTGGTTTTCTTTGTCTTTTATAAGACAATTTATTTCTGAAATAGAGTGTTCTTGTAAAATGTTTAGGCTTCTCTTTTGTGGTTTTGTTATGAAGTTGAAGGTAATTTTTCTATTTAAAGTATGAGTTTCAATACCTTCATTAGTAACTGTAAAAGGTTGGATTAATTGTATAAAATGTGTTCCTAGAATTACCTGTTGTCTCATGTTTTTAACAAGAAGAAAAGATGTTTTGTAAGACATTTGGTCTTTTATAATTAAAGCTTCTGGCAATTTGTATTGGATATTTAACTTGTCTCCTGAGGCTGATTTTAGTGATTCGGAAGTTTTGTCAAAGTATCTGGTTGGAACAAGACATTCTTTGATACAATTGAGGTCAGCCCCAGTATCAAAGAGTGCCGTTGTTTTAATAATAAATTCATTATTAATTTTTATCATTATTTTTATTATCCATTTTCTAGAGGTTATTTCTGTTAATAACATAAGAAAAGTTTGGATCGGGAGTATCGGAAGTATTTGTAATATCATTCGATCTTTCAATTTTGTTTTTCCTTTTATGACAAGATCTTTAATCTCGGAGATTTCTTGTTTCATTTCTGATTGTGTTGCTTTCAAAGCTTGTATTTCTAATTTTTGTTGTTTTATTTCATTTTGGAGGTCATTAATATTTATGGGTCTGGATTGAGTTTTCTTGTTTCTATTCAAAATGTCTTTTAAATTGTAAGAAGTATTATGTTTGGTGGTAATATCCATGGAAGAATGAAGTCTATCTAAGTATTCTTTCTTGGCTTCTGGGTCAATGATTTTATCAGCAGTGCTGAGAAGGAATTCTTCTTCTTTTGTCAACATATTTATTTCAGGAATGGGTTTTTCAGGAGAGGCGTCTTCGTAATCAGAATCTGAAGAGGATTCTATTTCATTAATTTGAAGACCATCTTCTTCAAGAAGTTCATCAGAAGAAGTGTCATTATTTTCTATGAGGATGTTGTTCAATTGGTATAGAGTATTGTCATCTAAAGAAAGTTCATTTAGTTTCTTGTTAATCCTGCAATATTTAGAAATATGTCCTTTTCGACCACAAGAGTAACATTTAATGTCTTTAAAATTCTTTTTATCGGTTTGAGGCTTGTTCTGGCTATTATGGTGTCTACGTTTATTCTTATAAGTTTGATGTTTGTTGTGATGTTTCTTAGTATCTTTTTCAGGAGGACAAGTTCCTTTACATTTGGACTTTGTTTTTTTATTATAAGAGGGATCGTATTGAGCACAGAAATCTCCTAGACTTTTATTAGTGAGATTTTGTTCTTCCTTGAGTTGTCTTTGTAATTTGATAGTATTACACATTTGTGTTCCTTGTCTATAAACGTAAAAGACTATTTCTCCATAAGAAAGCAAATTATAAGGTATTTGACCACTATATTCTTCTCTAATTCTATCTCTTACTTGGTCACCTATTATTTGGGGTAAAGCAGCTAAGAATTTTTATTTCCAAAAAGGTTGGTTGCGATCACGGTCTAACAAGAACCCTTTGAAAGAAAAGTTCTTTGTATTCTCTAAATCTTCCTAGGGATTTACAACGCATATTGGACAGGAGATCTTGGTTCCTATCTCTAATATGTGAAGGGTCTCCTATGAAATGTTGTGATATGGAGTAAATAAGAGTGTTAACCGCATCTTGGATGAGATGTCCGTGATCATCATCCATGCGTTGGCCAAAATCATCTATTTTATAAGAAGTTAAAATTTGTAATTTTTGTTCATCTGTCAAGTAGTTATCCCACCAACCTTTTAGTTGTCCAAAAACCGGCTACTAAAAGATTAGCAACAGATATGATCATAAACATCTTGCTGTGTTTTGTAGGCATTGGCAAGCATTACCATGTTATTCAAGATATTCATGATATTGCTTTCGGCAACACCATCAATATTCCATTCATAAATGGCATCTGGAGAATATTTATTCTGTATTTTTTGCGATGATTCTTCTTGGGCTATGTCGGTGGGGTAGCTCTACTTTGTAATAAAGTTTTTGGGGTTGTCTCCAATTGAGTCTATTAACCTCAGCAGCTAATTCATTATCGGAATCATTAGAGGGCTTGGTCAAGGTACTAATAGTAGGTTGGTCAGGGGTGCCTTTAACAATTAGTCCTTGAAATTTAGGGGTGTCTAGTATAGGGGTAGGTTCTAGTGTTGATTTTCCTAGGAGTTTTTTCTTTTGTTCAATGACTTTGGCAAATTCTGGACTAAGGTTTTTTGGAAACTCAAAAGCCTTAAAAATGGGTTTTTTGAGTGTTTCAGTTTGTATTGTAGTCATTTGGGTAGGATTTTGTATAGTGGATTCTATCCTATTTAATTGTTTTCCTATGGTTACTAGATGTTGATTAGTAAAATTGTTTTGTTCAATGACCTTGTGAGCGTAAAGAGAATCTCCTTTGTCTGGAATTCTAAAAGGAGTAGTTGAAATCTCGCTATCTCCATATTGTATTTTCATTTTCCTGAGGGGTGAATGGTTGGATTCTATGGTTTCACCATTATCAAGTTTCCACTTATAGTGATGATCTAGAACAACTATCTCTTTTGGTTCAAGGAATTGTTCTTCTAACCAATCAAAGAAAAATATATGGACTTCATATTCATACATGTAGTCGTAATATTTTTGCTTGATATCTTTTGCTTTATCGGCAAAGGTTTTGAAGAACCATTGTCGGATTTGTTTATTGTTTTCGAGTTGAATTCTTTGTTAAGGAATGCTCTGTTTGGTTCAAATTGTTTTTCTAAAACATTAAGCTCAACATCTATCATCTGAGAATAAGTGGGGGAATGATGAGGAGAATCGTATTCGTAAGATTGGATCGGGCTGGTTTTGTTGGTAAAGCGGCATAGAAATCCCGATCTATTATCTAAACCGCTAATTTCTGGTTCGGGTGGTGTCTCATGATTACTCCTATTAGCAAAAGGAGGTAAAGGTGTCGTATCACGTGTGGGAGTGTTTCTATGCGTACTTGGGGGAATGGTGATTATAGGAGGAAGATTGGGATTAAGATCTATGGACCTTGTATAAGAAGTATGCGAAAAAGGATTAGATCTTGAATCAAAAGATCTTCTTGGGAACCTAATAGTCACTCTTCCTTCTGGATGTTGAATGACATTAGTCGGATCTGTATTTTGAACAACTTGTTGGGGAACTTGGTTTTCTAATTCCCATTGTTCTGGTAAAGTCACTTGGTTCCAATTAATAGATCTAGGAATAGTCGTATTAGCTCTAGAAATGTCAGTCTGAAGGAGGAGTGTTTCTCCTTGAGGACTATGTTTGAAAGCATTTTCTCCAAAGGCGGAGGCCTGGCTTTGTAATGGATCCTATAAACAAGAGCTAAAGGAATGGATCCATCTGCTACTTTGTAATTATGAGTTTTTATTTGGAGTGTGAGGGCTCTAAGAATGTTTTTATCTTTGAGGGATACAGAGAAATTGGGGTAACAGTCAAAATGTATTGGTCCTTTGCAGAGACTTGTCTCTACAGTGCCAAGTATAGATTCATCATAGTTTAAGAGTCGTGAATCTCTTAAAACCGGGAGAATAGAAGTATTAAGACCTTCTTTTGTAAGAGGTTTGACTCCTACTTGGACGAGTCCTATATGGATGTAATTGTATTTTTGTTTATGCTTTTGGATGGACTCTTTATTTAAAAGATGTATTTTTTCATAGGAATTAGAAAGATGAACATCTCTTTCTTCAGTGGCTATGACATAGTCTGATTTTTTTGAAGAATTTCAATTTTGACTGTTTGTATATTTCCTTAAGCTGAATTTTAAGAATTTCCCAATTCTCTATAGATTTGTTGAAATCTTCTATTCTTACTTCTTCTCTATGTATAGGACTTGGATCTAGGTCCATTTGTGATAGAGAACTAGAGGAAGATGTAGATCTTCTATGTAAACTCATACTTGAGATCGGAACTATTCCTTCTTCGAACAGATTCTGAGCTAAACCAACGGTCTAACACCTCTCTCGGTCTTACGGCGGACCACTGTGTAGAAACAAGAAGGATGCTTGAACGAATGGCTCTCGATCTATGAGTATGTTCTTACAAAGACTATCTACCCCTTCCCACTGGCTCTGATACCATAAAGGGGTTATATATATATTACCAGTCCGGTCTCGGTAGGTGGGTAGGTGGTTCCATACCTAAAATCGGGAATCGAATTGATATCCATCGATTTCAATAAATTGAAATTGAGAATCAAACCGTTTCTTTTGAGAACTGTCAGTTCCAGTCCGGTTCCAAGAGATCTCAAGGTGGTTCATGCCCCTAATTTGAAGAGAGAGAGAGAGAGAGAGGTTCCAGTCTGGTTCCAAGTGGTCCGGGCGATTTCGGTTCTTTTGCATGCCCCTAATTTGAAGAGATGGAGATGGAGAGAGAGAGAGAGAGAGAAGCCCACTGGACTCATCTTCGTGGCCGAAAATGACGAACTGGGCTTGAGCCCTCCTCCTCGAGGGGCCGACCGGTAATTATTCCCGCGCCACGAGGTCAAAGTGGTCACTACATTAAATTTGTCTGAAGTGCGCTCTCTCAAGCTTAGGACAATTTGCTTGGTCCGGTCCTTAACGGACGATTCCGCGAGTCTGAACTCTGAATGGAAGGCGGCGATCCGAACGTTGTCGTCGTCGCCAGGTTGAGGAGGGAAGACTGCGAACGAACCAAGCACGACTCCGCGTTCTCCACTTGGAAGGTATCGTCCTTTCGATTTGCCCGAAACAAAATTTCTCATTCGTAGATCATCAATTTCTGAACATGGGTTCGTGCGTTAGGATTGTTTTTCGTTTCCGAGTGGTTGAGTTTTTATGATGGAGGGGTTTGATCGACGCGCTTTTGGTTGAGGTCAATGTTACTTCGCAATGCGACTCTTTCATATGTGGAGGTCGATTGGGTGGAGACGACTCGTAAGGGTTGGTTTCGTGTTTGTGATGAATTGATCTTGAATTCTTGATATCGTGGCGCGACTTTTTGTCCTTAGGTGATCGTAGGACCTACTGATTGGGAAGATTATTCATTGGGGAAGGAAGGTGCTGCCAGGTACCGGGTCCATAACCTCCCGAAAAGCCCGGGGCCGGGGATATATGAGCTCGGTGTAGCCGCTTCTCGTGCCAAATTGGGGCGTGAGATCGCCAAGCTCGACCCGCGATATATAGTCGTGGTTTACCTTGGGAAGGCGGACTGTGTCAGGACCAGACTCCAGCAATATGGTCGGTCGGGTGCTCACTTGGGCAAGTGCTCGTCAGCTGCTTGTGAAATTGACTGCAAGACATCCTGTCCCACCAAACAGCTCGGGTTGTTTGAGGAAGCATTGTCAAGAGGCTACCCCATCGTGTTCCGATGGGCTTCGGTACGTTTCTTAATCAACTGCCGCAGTTTAATTGTTCTGATTGCCCAAGTAGTATGCTTGCTAAACCTGTCTGCAATTGCAAGCCGTAGGAAAATGTCGTCATCTTATGGGGAAGCATTGAATTTGGATGCTAGTATAGTGCATGCCATGCGGAAGAATCTACAATATTATTGACTTATTCACTCTCTCTCATGAGCTGAAGTGTGAGTTCTGAACAAAAGTATGCTCAATGTTGGAGTTTTCTGAGCTTTTGGTTCTTTGAAATGGCTGTGCTAGGTAACTTGGATAAATACATCCAAATGAAATATACATCCCATGTGGAAAGTCTGAGTCAATGTTCATCCTTGGAATATAGTCCATTCCCATCATCATATTGATGAAAAATCTCCTCATGCTCTGCCATAAGAACTTGCAGTCTGTATCATGGTGAAGGTAGGGAAATGCTGTCTTCGTCAATAAGGAAGTTGATATGAGATTTAGATAGTTTGGAGAACCATTGAAAAGGAACCACCCATAGAATTTACAGCAGTGTGCTGCAAAGCAGTTTTTTTGGGTAAACTCTTGCCTCTTTAATTTGATATTCTAAATTATCCTTCATATTTAATTATTGGATATTCGCAGCTGAATAATAAGGGAGATGCTCAGAGAACAGAACTTTCACTTCTGAACACATTTGATTATGCATGGAACAAAGGCAGTAATGGTTCACGGCGGCCCGGCGATATCTTTCAGAAACTTGACGAAATCGCTTCAAGCACATACTGCATTTCTGGCATTGCGAGGAAGCTTCTTCCTATCCGCCCCAGGCAAGTGGGCATTAGAATCAATGGAAAGCTGCTTTCAGAGAAAGATTCCTTTCCCCAGACTGGAGGAGAAAGCAGCAATTCCTTGAACAGAATTTTCAGGTTTAGCAAATCGCGGCCCAGACTAGTTATAAGTGAATCCCATGCTAATGACACTGCGATTTTGGGTACCTCCCCAGCTAATGAGAGCTTCTCTCCTATTTGTGGGGTCGTCTCGGAAGATGGCTTTCCCTGTACAAAACCACCAGTACAAGGAAGGAAAAGATGTGGCGAGCATAAGGGGATGAGGATTCAAGCGTCAAATTCTGTATCGAGCAGAAAAGGAACATCCAATGGCATTCACGATAAGCCGACAGTAACGTTGCAGGATCATACGGCTGAATCGTGGCCTAGATTAGTTATAAGTGAATCCCATGCTAATGACACTGTTATTTTGGGTAAATGCCCATCTATTGAGAGCTCTCCTATTTGTGGGGTTGTCTTGGAAGATGGCTTTCCCTGTACAAAACCACCAGTACAAGGGCGGAAAAGATGTGACAAGCACAAGGGAATGAGGATTCCAGCGTCAGATACTGTATCAAGCAGAAGAGGAGCATCCAATGGCATTCACAATAAGCTGACAAGGACATCGTGGGATCATACAGCTGAATCGCGGCCTAGACTAGTTATAAGTGAATCTCATGCTAATGGCACTGCAATTTCAGGTACCTGCCCATCTATCGAGAGCTCTCCTATTTGTGGGGTCATCTTGGAAGATGGCTTTCCCTGTACAAAACCACCATTACAAGGGTGGAAAAGATGTGGCGAGCACAAGGGGATGAGGATTCAAGCGTCAGATTCTGTATCAAGCAGAAGAGGAGCATCCAATGGCATTCACGATAAGCTGACAAGGACGTCGTGGGATCATACATCTAAGATACATGAACTGGGAAACATCGTAGAAGTTTTCCCACAGCAGGTGGACGTCAAAAACAACTATGGGATCGTATGTGGAGTGGATTTTGGCGATGGCATGTTCTGCACAAGGAGACCTGTTCGAGGAAGGGTTCGGTGTGAGCATCACAAAGGGATGAGGGTAAACTAGATGAAAAAGGAACATGCTGGCAGCTGAAGACGATGCAAAATGCTGCGAGTCACTAAATTATAACATAGAGAACAGACAACGGCACTGGGAGAATTAAACCAACGGCTTGCTTCTGTTGATGGGGCGAAACTAAGTTAATGCTCTTAAGGTAAACCAACACAAGGAAGAACAGAACTATGACCAGCGCGGACTCACAAAGTGCTTAACCTTCTGTTTTAGTCGGAGAGCTTGGTGGTATGGTAGTTCCAAATGCTAGAAATCCCATTTAAGGTAGTGGTGCTTTTTCTGTTTGACTCCTTCTCATTCTGGAGGATGATTAAAGTGTATAGTTATTGGTTCTCATACATGGCTCTTCTTCTAGATAAACTGCACAGATTGGGGACCGGAAATGTCCATTAGTTATTTATCAAAACAGATGGTCAACTTCTGTATGATTTACATGTTATGCTGTCGTAACTCCTGTCACTAATTATTGCAATCTTTCTCGAGGTGAATCACTGAGAGAAATTTAATAGATTGTTAAGACAGATGAAGGCTAGGAATGCTCCTACTTAGCGTGAGCTCTCCCAAGCCTTTCCGATTGAAACTTGGATTCTCGATTAAATAATGCAATAAAACAAAACTTGAAAACTTGAAGTTGCCACTTATTTTTTATGGGGTGATTACAAATCAAACAAGTAAGATGAAGGCTAGGAATGCTCCTACTCAGCGTGAGCTCTCCCAAGCCTTTTCAATTGAAACTTGGATTCTCGATTAAATAATGCAATAACAAAACTTGAAGTCGCCACTAATTTTTTATGGGGTGATTAGAAATCAAACAAGTAAGATGTGGAAGTCTACCTTACTTCTACAAATCACATATTCTGAATATGGAGATTAGACTAGCAGGTACCTTTTCTCTTTATGTAACCTTTTTGCATACTATTTTTTCGTAAGTCTTATACCTAAATCACTGATAGGTAAAAGTGGTCATGCGTGGTGCGCAAATAATGAAGATGACACCCCATGATCAATGGGGTAAATAAATTGCAAATAAATGGAAAAAACCTGAAAATGCGCCAAGCAAGCTTAAGCTAAGCTCATTATCAAGCCTTGGGACGTGCCCTACGCACTAGGAATCAAAAGGTGAAGACGCAACGATACAATCTATGCATGGCCTATATTAGCCGCCTAAGACACGAATGACTGCGCAAGAATAATCTAATTAACGCATTTTATTGCTATGATGCAAAACTATCTAACTCGCAACCTAATCTAGATCTTTGTTGGATTTTCTTGATTTAACTCTCTTAGCTATTTCAAAGTTAGCCTCCTAAAACGATTATATGGCCGAAAATCATGAAAATCAAACTTAGATTCTATGGACATATTACTCCCGAAACGACTTGCAACATGCGTTACTAAATGAAATGAACATTTTTATCAAGTGGAATTAAAGATGAGTGAATCATATAATTAAAATACAATCCATATGAGATGTTAATTAATTTTTGAAAGTCTTTCTTCATCTTATTAATATGCATGAATGAAACTAGCCCTAAAACATGCCATGCATTAAATCCTAGGTATGAAAAGACCTTCTATTATGTATAGACTAAAGTGCTATATGATGAACACTAATAATATGAAAAAAAAAAATGCAATCTTGACTGATGCAGTTGAAAAATGCATGTTCAATGTTTCATATCAAGAACATGTATAGAGACATGTGATAATACACACAAAATATCAGGATTCAAGTAAGAGCAATCAAAATTATTATTAGTATTCATTCTTGATATAACAACGCGTCATATGGACGGAGGTCTCGATTCCTCATATGTGAAATTCGCAAATTTCCCTATATGCTCTCCTAGACTTGTTTTTGGGGTTTTCTTGTTTATTAACGAAGATGCAATTCAAAGTTACTTAACATGTAAGCCGTGATTTTTCTATCCTTACGAGTTTATAATATAGATCTAAGGATATAAATGCGAAGATATTACAATTAATTGATAAATTGATCTAAATGCAAATGCAATCACATCTGACGATACGAACTAGAGTGACTTAACAACATGCAAAATCAAATTCTACGACTCCGTTCGAGAAAATGCACGAATCCAGAACATAGAAAACAAATCAATGCAAAAAAAAAAAAAAAAAAAAAAAAATTCTGAACATGCAATAGGCCCTAAATCTTAAATTGGAAAAGAAACACACGACCTGGTGGGGGATAGGGACGAGGCGAGTCGGTGTCTAGGACGAGCGGTTGGGGGCCGGCTGGGAACCACGAGACGCGATTCAGTCCGACCGAACGGCGCCCGCTCCATCGGCACGAGAGCATCCGCAGAGGCGGCGGCGACAGGAGACGACGGAACGGAGCAGCCCGAGTCGGCGGTGAGTCCCGGTGATGTCTCGGAGGTTCGCCGGCGGTGCATTCGCATGGTTTAGCGAAGCGGAATTGGCCGAGCGATATGGTGGCGTTTCGCCTTCCGCGACGGTGGGAAAATCACTGAACATGGAGGAGGAAGGTCCCGCGGAGCATTTGGATTATAGAAATCCATCATCCATCCGCGCGTCGAGAATCTCTATTCTTCATTCCGTGACTGCCGCTCTCGTTCTTGGAAATGTTCGTTTCCCCCCATCTTTCTCTCTGTTTTCCTTTTTCGAATCTCCACCGCATGAGATTCCAATCAATTTCCGCCGAAATCGAGTCTCGAAAGATTGAAATGATTTGCGAATTCTCCTCGCCTATGCAATTTTGTTGCAATTGTCGGTCAATGCGAGCGCAAGGAAAAAGAGAGGCCGAAATTATGTTAAGCACAGGCTCGTGCGGCAAATGATTTGAAAAAATATAATTAATATCACAAAAAATCTCAAATTAATATATTTATAATAAATTTATCCAAATTAATTTTTTGACTATCAAGAACCTAAAATTGGTACATAATTTACCATCGATTAGTTTCCGTTAAATTTTACCGTCTAATTACTAAATTAAATAACACGTAGTAGTTGATGAATGTATTAATTTAAAGTTTTACCCTCTGTTTATCATAGGTATAGTAGTTGTGGTTTTTCATGGTATTAATTCAAATTAACGAAAATAAATGGATGGTAAAATTGTCAAGAATGTACCAATTTAAGGTTTTTATGATCAAAAAATTATTTTGGAGTAAATTTATTATAAGTGTATTAATTTGGATTTTTTCATGGTGTTAATTAGGGGCATGCATAGAAACCAGAAACTGCTAGAACCATACCTCATCGGCTCGGAACCGATGATTCTCATGGGGACGAGTTTAGTTCCCAGTTTCAATTTACTAGAACTGGTGAATATCGTTCCGTTCCTAATTCTAAGCGTGGAACTGCCCACCCACTTGGATCAGATTAGTGTGTGTTTACTACTCTGAAGTTGTAATGCTTATCGAAAGAGCTCGACATTGTTTAGTTGGATCAACACATTTATTTATTGTATTTAAATTAATTTTTTCAAGTACACTGTTCTTTTATAAAGGTGATGGATTCATGTTCATCTTCCTAGTAAATAGAAGTAGATATGCTTGCTCCGTCAAACTACTTTAGCCCTTATCATGTCAACCTATCAATACATCCCCTAGTTGTCGGGTAAATCTTGGTGAAGAACAAGCCAAGCAGTAGAATGAAACTATGGCATGGTCACTCACCATCCGTATTGCGATCCAAATGAAATTGACAAGTCTTGCACCAATTCCAAATGAAACTCACAATTTCAGGTGTTTTGGAGAGGCTTGCGGGAATCTCTCATGGAAGACATTGATTACATTTGTGGCCATTGAAACCGCATGGACCATGCCCTTCTTGCATTGGTGGATGAAGTCCAAGGTATTAGAGGAACCGGACCAAATCGGCGGTCTAGTTCTTGTTGAATCTTGCGGAAACGTGGTACAAATATACTTTACAAAATATAACTTTCACTATTACAATATTTTCTCACACCACATATAATACTTGGACAACTCTACACAATTTCTCTCACACTCACGTGCATATACAGCACACTCCACTCAACACACTCTCAAGACCCCTACACACACCCACACACCCCCTTGGGCTTCTTACTCACACACTCTTAGTTGGACACACAAATGAGGAGCAAGTTGCTCCTATTTATAGGATGGAAAGTTGGTGACTTTCCTAGCTTTCTACACTATTCTAGAAGTATTATTATTATTTTATTATAGTCTCACAACTAGATTTCTTTGGAGAAGTCTAGAAGTGGTGCGCTTTTCTTGATGGATTTGCTAGAACATTCGGAGAAGGGATCTGATCTAGAGAAATCCAGAGAGAGAGAAATCTGGAGGAGTAAAGAGAGATATGGAGAACTCTAGAGAGAGAGAGAGAGATCTAGAGAACTCCAGGAGAGAGAGAGAGAGGTGGTGATCTTCAACACTCCCCTCACCGACTACTCTCTCTCGATATAGTAGCCGTCTTGATATTGCCTTTGGACTCTTCAATTGTCTTCCTCCATTCAGCATATTGCAAAGCTTCCTTATATGTGGATGGCTCTATGGCTTCATCTCCAGTTGCTTCTAGGGGTGAGCACGGTTCCCGGTTCTTAAGGGACCGGTTCCGGTTCCCGGTTCCTTTTTTCTGGGAACCGGGAGTTTCGGTTCCGATTCCGGTTCCCATCAGAACCGGAACCGAAACCGGAACCGGAACCGGAACCGTTAAGGAACCGGAACCGGAACTGGTTTGGTAGGAAAGGTTCTCGAGAAACACTAGAAAGGGAAGAAAACCTGCTGAGGAAAAACAATAAAAGAAAAAGGGGAGGTCAGCAAAAAGAAGATAGCTGCAGGAGAGAAAGTGACGTGAGAGAGAGAGACGTGAGAGCGAGAGGGAAAAAAAGGAAAAAGCGAAAAAGCGAGAGAAGCGAGAGAGAGATCGTTCATCTTCTTCGTGCTCCGCCCCGCAGCCGCTCGAGGGCTCCGCTACGCCGGTCGCCGCACGGCGTCGCGCTCATCCGCGAGCACCGCGCCGCATCTCCGTGCCAAGCTTCACCGCGGGCAGCCTAGCCGCCGGCCACCGCCGTTGCTGGTCTGTTGCTTCCCTCTGCCGGACCTCCTCACGAGCACCCTTCCACGACACTAGAATCGGTCGCCGAGCCACCGCGCTCCTCCGCCTGCGCTCCGACGCCCGGCAGCCCTCGCTGCGGCGCTCTCCGTCCGGGTTCCGCCCCGTCTCCGCGTAGCCCCGCGGCGCGGCTCCACCGGCAACCCGTGCTCGCCCCGACGCCACGGCGGCTTGCCTCGTCGCCGGCGTCCTGTCGCCGCGCACCTCGCACGCCGGACGCCGCGTCATTGCCACACCAACACCACGGCTCGACGACCCGACGCCCCTTCCCCTAAGTGTCACTGCGCCGCCCTCCCTTTTTGTGTCTCTTTTTCCACGAGAACGAAGGAAAAACAAGGTACCAGCTAGTTTTTATATATATTCTTCCTAAATGTTTGTCATGTGATTTTAATGTTAGCTGCAGTAGAGATTTCAAGACAATTCTTTTATGGGCTATTTATTTTTTTGATGGGTGATGACCAATTTGCTGGTAGTGCTAGCTGTTACTCTGTAAAATGCTTGGATTCGCATTTTCATTCTATTGTACCCTTTTTTGTATGTGGACAATGTCATCTAGATACACATACTCTAGAATTTGTTTGGGCTGATGGCAACATCATCCTCTAGGTTAATGGACAATGTTAAAGATTTTGCAACTTTACTGATCTTGATTGGCTGGTGTGTAGAAATTAGTCCAAATATTCTTTTTGTTTTGAAATTTCCAATTATATTATATTATTGTTGTATAGTTCAAATTTGAAAATGAAAATGAAAAAAAAGAAGAAAAAGAACCTGTTGGAACTGGAATCGACCACGGAACTGTGACAGGTAGGTTCCAGGTTCTTGGTTCTAACGGGTAGGTTACAGGTTCCAAAAAATGAGGAACCTGTACCCGAGGGTAGGTTCCAGGTTCCAGACGGAACCGAATCGGAACCTGGAACCACTCACCCCTAGTTGCTTCTCCCGTTGCGACTTTCCATCGGACTTTTTGAAGCTTGGGTTTCTGCGTGTCAATTCATTCTCGCCCTTTAGTCTCCTTTTCCTTCTTCTCACTAGATTCGGTCTTCGTATTCGACATATCTCCTCTAAGAATTTTGAGATTGGAACTCATGCGGTCAACCTTCTCATTTGTGACTTTCATTTCGTGCTTCAACCGATTCAATCCCATCCGAAGCATTTCAATGTAGACCTCTTGATCCTTTTCCTCATAAAATCTCTTTCCCTTAATCTTATTCCACCTATCCTTACACCATGGGATGTAGGGTGTAGATGGCCTCCTTTTCTCAAAGAAAACTTTCTTTTTCTCCTTCATTTGTTTATTGTCTCTTCTGATATGATTAATTCGGAACGTCATAGTGGGCTTCGCGGCTTCTTGAACTCACATTGAAACTTCTCTAGCTCCCTTTCTTTTTCCTTGAGCTCTCGATCCTTCTGCCTTATCATCTCATCCCTTTTCTTGATCATATTCTCCATCTTTGCCTTCTCAACTTTTAGCTTCTTTATCATTTCCTGCATCTCTTGTAGTTTCTTTTCACAATCGCTTCTTCAAGTTCTTCCTTGGCTTGCTCTTATTCGACGTGATAGAACTCCGTCGAACTATCCAACTCAATTATACAAGCGGTTGCAAGCTCTTCTCGTTCTTCATCGAAAGTCCCATTCTTCTTCGCTTTCAATCTCCTTCTTGCAGGAAGTGATGACATTTCCTTCTTCCCGATACCAAATCTAGCAATATGTCCTACCTTGCCACAAATATAGCACCGTTTGCTATGCCTTTTGTTGCTCTTATCTTCATCGTTGTCATCGTCATGATCTTGACGAGCATAACCCTTCTCTTCTGGTTGCCTTCGCCAATCTCCATGACTTTTCCATGGTTTGCCATCTCTTGCACCTGCTCTATTTCTATTCGGCCTTTGAACCCTCTTTTATTACTAAAGAGGGCACTTTCATCATCTTTAATTGTGACCTTAGGGATTTATTTATCTAAGGCCTCTTGATTGGCCAATATATTTTCCAACATTGGCTCATTTGCCCATCCACGGGTGGCCGTAACAATACCATTATATTCCGGCCTTAACCCGTGAATTATTATTCTTCTCATTCTTGTCTCAGAGATGGCATTCTTAGGATCTAATTTTGAAATTTCTTCGCAAATAGATTTAACTTTAGAAAAGTATTGACTCACCGTCATACTTTGTTGCGAGATTGAGAGGAGCTCGTTCTCCGGAGCATTGTAACTTGGCATCGTTTGTCCTCGCACACAAGTTATCCCGTGCCTCCTTCGGGGTTTTTGCACTTTTTATGTGTTGCAATAATTCATCTTCACTCTGATTTTATGTTCCATTTTCTTAATTCGCTATCATTCGTGGGTGGTGTGGTGTTGCTCCCGCCAACGATATCCCACAAATCCTGACCTAGCAAGTAATATTGCATGCGGGTACTCCAATTATTATAATTTGAGTTGTTGAGCTTCACGACGCCATTTACCGAACAGAAATCCGCCATCGTGACTTGAGTATAATGCCCCGCACTATACCAAGTAAGCCTGGTCCCGAACCAACCGACTTCACAATCCCGGATTGTGCACCGCCTCCTTGGCTCGACGAATTTGACCGCCTACTCATTTACAATGGTCCTCGACCACTGTCTTCGATACCAATTGTTGAATCTTGCGGAACGTGGTACAAATATACTTTACAAAATATAACTTTCACTATTACAATATTTTCTCACACCACATACAATACTTGGACAACTCTACACAATTTCTCTCACACTCACGTGCATATACAACACACTCCACTCAACACACTCTCAAGACCCCTACACACACCCACACACTCCCTTGGACTTCTTACTCACACACTCTTAGTTGGACACACAAATGAGGAGCAAGTTGCTCCTATTTATAGGATGGAAAGTTGGTGACTTTCCTAGCTTTCTACACTATTCTAGAAATATTATTATTATTTTATTATAGCCTCACAACTAGATTTCTTTGGAGAAGTCTAGAAGTGGTGCAGCTTTTTTTGATGGATTTTGCTAGAACATTCTGGAGAAGGGAGTGATCTAGAGAAATCCAGAGAGAGAAAATCGGAGGAGTAAAGAGAGATATGGAAACTGCAGAGAGAGAGATAGAGAACTCTAGGAGAGAGAGAGAGGCGGTGATCTTCAACAGTTCTCGGGTGAATCAATGGAACTAACAAGCATTTCCTAGTTTCAATTTTTCAGAAGTGGTCTTTAGTGGACGATTCTCGATTTTAAGGTGGGAACTGTTCATCCGAATAATACTCACCCCTAGTATTAACCCTAGAAAAATAAGTTTTTTGAGGTCTTTGAGTTTCCCTTGCACGTCGAACCGTCTGTCAGGCTGTAAATGCTATTCCTAAAGTTAAATGTCCCTAATATCTTGATGCAATAAGGAACGTGATAATGTGTGCGCAATTAATATTTTGCTTAGAGATCTGACCCTCTCGATATTGATGAGTTTGGTCTCTATTTTCCTTATGAATAGAGTGAGAAGATCTTTATATGAATATTTAGGTGTGGACACCATCAAGTGCCGACTGAACTTTCATCTCCAATGGTCCATGATGAGGATTAACGACATTGATTGTGGCGTAGACAGAAATCAACCCTTCTCAGAACTCCATCATGCAATGAACGATGATGGGTTACCTCGCTGTCTTTTTCATCTGTTGGACCTCGGCACGCGACCAAGACGGAACACCTCGCACGAAGAAAGGCGGCATCGGACTGCTAATGATGATCGGGACGAGTCTGTACATGTCAAACGTGCGAGGGGGAGAGAGAGAGGGTCAATCTTGAGGTAGCAAAGTCCATCTTGTTTACGGATCTCAAGTCCGGACATCGTTCTCCCTTCACAGTGCGTTGAACATGCAGAGAAGGGTGGATGCACGTCTACTTTGCCACCAAGATATGGCCAAAACGCGGCGTCCTCTCGTGGCCTTCGAGTCTCGCAAAATGTGGAGCGATCATTCTTCGTTCATCTCGGGAGATTTTGAGAAATCACTACTAATGGCTCTAAACATTTAACATATTATTCTAACACTTCTCCTCACATATAAATTAAACTTTAATCTTAGTCTAAAGAGTGAAAATATCTGAAAACTCATGGATTATGCGTCCGACACCATATAAAATGTCACGTGAGATCATTTCGAAATTGAACCTTCCGGATGAAAAAGTAATTTATTATTTAATTATTTTAAGATACTCGATATCCGAAGATCCAAGAATTACGAGCGAAGCACGGCAGCTCCATTGACAATGTCAAGAGATTCGAGAATCACGGGTGAAACACTTTAAAGTTACTAATAGTAATAGCCACCTCGAGTAGGACGAAAGATAACAATGTGTTTCTTCTGAAACATGTCTTCTTTTTGGGGAAACCTCAAAAAGCTTGTGTTCCCCGAGTAACGTAAGCGATTACGTTAGCAGACGGCACTTCGCATTTATGAAATTGCACGATTTAAACTCCTTTGTACACTTCTCAATACGCTCAATGTAACTCATCACTAGCATCATATCTATAAAACAAGTAGCACCGATATTATCAAGCGATGGGTGACACGATATGAGATAATATAGTGACACGTCGTTTCTCAAAAAAAAAATTTCAACACGTTGTATATTAAATATATTTATATATAATAAATTTTTATGATTATTTAAATCAAATTAATTTGATTAAATTTAAATAATAAAATAGAATGAATTTATACTATAAACATTAATCTATGATTTGTTAATATTATTCGTTATTTTAATTTGACAAATTCAATTCAATTCCAAAATTCATAAAACTTTGAAGAAAAAAATAATAAGTAATTCAAATTCTAGACTCACATATCGAGTGCGTTAGAAGAGAAAAGAAGACTAAATTTTTATTCTTTCCCAATTTATTATTTTTAATTTTTAAAATATTTACATTTTGATTACTCATTTAGTAAAAAAATTTAGAATTGACCTCATGCATGTCGAACTTACATGTTAGAATTCCGAACTCACATGTTGGGATTCTGGACTCAAGTGTCGAAGAATATCAAGAGAGTTGATTGGGTATCGAATTTTCCGACACGTATTAACTGAGTATCGGACATGTGTCGGAGTGTCCGATATAACATGAAACTTCCAAGAGAGTGTCGATATTTCACAGTCTATAAGTTATCTGCACTTCGCTATTGAAATGCGACGATTACTCTTTCCGCGATTTCATTAAAAAAAAAAAAACCTCGAAATTTCTTAGGACGAAGACGATGCTCACGACGTGAGTTGAGATTGTTTAAAGTGGAAAATGCACGCAGTCGGGAAACTCGAATTGGTTTTTTTTTTTTTGGTCGAATTGTGTATATATTTTGAAGCGTCCTAAAATGGACGATGTTTATTTGTGGTCAAGGAGGAAGATGAACTGATCTTCTGCTACACCACAAAAAAAAAAAAAAAAAAAAAACATATTAATATTAATAATGATGGCATCAAAGAAGGTGAAGAAGCCATAAACTTTTTTTTAATAAATGAATATTAAAATTCCCTCTTACTCAATTAGTTTTGTCATTTGTGTATATATTTTGAAGCGTCCTAAAATGGAATGTTTATTTGTGGTCAATGAATGATCTTCTGGATGGCATCAAAGACGGTGAAGAAGCCATAAAATTTTTTTTTTTATAAATAAATATTAAAATTCCCTCTTACTCAATTAGTTTTGTCACATTCCACCCCCGTGAGTGATACCATGGGCTATGAATTTTTTTTTTTTTTTTTTGGTCGAAATCCTATGGGCTATGCTCAGCTGACTCGACAGCTGATTTTTAATTTTAACTTTTGTGTCACGCACTTAAAGGATATCATCATTTACATATTTATTTGACATGGAGTTACATTATTATTATTTTTTTTTGATAACCGAGGACTCCACCAAGGCGCATGTCAAAGGGCCGGACCCCCTATATCTCGGAGGAAACTAGCATATGATCTCAACACCATGACCCCCCACTTACAACGCTAATAACTGCGTGTTTCGAACTCTCGACCTCGACGATGAACATGGAGTTACACTTCAATTATAGAGAAACAAATAAAAAGAATATATTATCCACGTGTATTAAATAAGACCCGAAGTAAAAAATTATGTGAATGGTCTCAAATATGAGAATGTTTGACTCGATGAGTCGATTAAACCTTTCCATGTATTAGGAGCTGCGAAGCCACCATAGAACGGGATTATTTTGTCCTGTACGGCGTAGAGATTACCAAGCATTTTCATTATTATCTATTAACAACAAAATAATACATATATTTTGAAAGAGACATGGATGAGGGATGCAATAACATTCTATCCCAACTTTTTTTTTTTTTTTTGGTAGACCCATAGCGTACATTTCTTGTCATTGCTGGTGGTCCTGCTATAGAACCTATGGCTAAAATACCCGTACAAGGGGATATAGGGCCGACAGCTAACTCACATATTTTTTGTAGCTACTCAATGCAAATAAGAAATCTAGCCAAGTGACCGTCACTTGGCCCACTCGTGATGTGCACACACTCAGACGCGTCCCTTGACACTATTCATGGATCAAATAAGAAATGTAGCCAGGTGAGTTTATCTTAGTTTTATAGTGCTCCGGAAGAATGAACAAGAAAAGATCAAATTCTTTTAACCCTCTAGCATTGGCATAGTTGGTCAGATGCTGGAGGGATTTCCAACCTAAAAAGATCTACCCATATGAATATTACCAATTAAGTATGAACTTCTTCGAATTATGTGCAAACTGCTCTCAATCAAGACCATGTGCACATGTCTAATGGTTTCAACATGATTAGTTCACAAGACTTGTAGGGTATTTCTCGGCTCTTCAAATAGTCGGCTTTTACATCCGTGCTCTTGAATCATCTTTTCATTAACCCTTTTAGAACTAGACATTGGCTTTGATGTGCGACCAGTTATAAATAACTACATCCAGCATTCACCCCATGCAATCTCTGTTAATATGCATATGAGGAAAGGTCAATAACGCTCGAATCTCCAATTTACTTTTAGTCCTTTAGGAGGGGGGCAGTGGAGCATCTTATATATTAAACGCTTGATTCCGACGCGATAACTTTTTTAAATGTTCAACCAATCAATTTATGGAACTTTCAAGATGATTAAACGTTTGATCCTAAAGAAAAAAAAATTATAGCTATTTTTTTATTGATTAATATTACTAAAAATTTCATAAATTGATGCATTTATGATGATTTTTTTTCAAATTAATTTTTCAACCACAAAATCTTTCAAATTTGTACCATTCGTAACAAATTTGACGGTAAAATTTAACATAAAAAAACTATAAACCGATATACTTAAATTAATATATAGATATATTTGTGTATATATTTTTATATACATATATATATACACATTTGTGTTTGCTCGAGGCCTCCACATCATCAGGAAGCCTCGATTCTCTCCCACAAAATCCTCAAGCCCTCCGCGCCGCGCCACCGCCACCGCCACCGCCATGCCGGCCAGCGAGCTCCGCCCGCAGACGGCGGCGGCCGCCCAGCCGCAGCCGCCGCCGCACCACCAGCCGTCGGACTACGAGAGGGAGGAGGAGGAGTTCGTGTGGACGCAGATAAAGGCGGAGGCCCGGCGCGACGCGGAGTCGGAGCCGGCGCTGGCGAGCTTCCTCTACTCGACGGTGCTCTCCCACTCCTCCCTGGCGCGGTCCCTCTCCTTCCACCTCGGCAACAAGCTCTGCTCCTCCACCCTCCTCTCCACCCTCCTCTACGACCTCTTCCTCAGCGCCTTCTCCTCCGACCACCCCCTCCGCGCCGCCACCGTCGCCGACCTCCGCGCCGCCCGCGCCCGCGACCCCGCCTGCGTCTCCTTCTCCCACTGCCTCCTCAACTACAAGGGCTTCCTCGCTTGCCAGGTTAGGGATCGCGATTTCGCCGTCTCCGCAATTCGCGTGTCGTTTGATTGAGGCCGATGATTTTCCTGAGCGTGATTTACGAGATCAATCTGATTCCAATTTTTTGTCTTTTTTCTATTTGGTGAAATTTCCGGTTTGGAATAGTGAGGAGAGGGAGTGACCTGGATTGTAGGATTACAATATTCAGAGTTCAATTTCAGTTTCTCTTTCTCGTGGACAAGTCAATGCGAGGCGATAATTGGGCTAAGCTATCTTTTCATTGGGTATGTAGAAAAGGGTCTTCTTGATTGATGCGACTGGAATTCGACTTGCAGATACCCGATGAGGTTCTGCGTTTGTAGAGAGAGAAAGGGTGCGTTGGGGTATTGTATTTTGAGCTGTACCCACATCCTATTTCCTTCCATTGTTGTTTCTCTGCGTGCAAGCTCGGATTTTTAGCTTGTTGGAAGGCGATGAGAAATGATTTTGCTAATCTTTTGCCTGCGGCTTGAGTTCTGGGCTTGTCCTGATAGTTGATTTAGAGAGGTTAGACGCTGAGGGTGCTGATGTTGCTGTTGTCTGCTCCTACTAGGCGCAACGAGTGGCGCATAAACTGTGGAGTCAGTCGCGTCGGCCGCTGGCACTTGCGCTTCAGTCTCGGATATCCGATGTCTTTGCCGTCGACATACACCCGGCTGCTAAAATCGGTAAAGGGGTCTTGTTCGATCACGCGACGGGAGTGGTGGTCGGTGAGACGGCCGTGATTGGGAACAACGTGTCCATTCTGCATCATGTTACGCTCGGCGGAACGGGCAAGGCGGGCGGCGATAGGCATCCCAAGATCGGGGATGGGGTCCTGATTGGAGCGGGCGCGACGATACTAGGGAATGTGAAGATTGGAGAGGGAGCGAAGATTGGGGCTGGATCGGTCGTGCTGATCAACGTGCCGCCTAGGACAACTGCAGTGGGGAACCCGGCGAGGCTGGTGGGCGGGAAGGAGAAGCCAAAGGAGCACGAGGAGGTTCCTGGAGAGTCCATGGATCATACTTCCTTCATCTCCGAGTGGTCAGGTTATATAATTTAACATGCCAGTTCTTCTTCTTGTGTGCGTGATGGTTCAGTTCGGATGATGGTGCGAATGTTGCTCGCCATGCCGCTTGAACTGTCATGTTTGTTTATGTTGGCTAAGGAACATTGCGGATCTTGTCGTGAGCCTTGGAATCGCATCCGTGTGTGTATGTATACCGTCAACTCCTTGTACCGATTCGCCGGCTTTAAATTACTATTGTCCTGCTTTGGGTTGCTGATAAGTCATTAAAAAATCGACCGCGAGAATCAGGTTCTACTCTTCTCATGTGATATGGGATATATAATTGGGCGCTCTTAAACTTGCCGATTGCGTGTTACATTCAACTTTCGAGTTGCTTTGTAGTATTGAATTGCTAAAATTAGAGATTGGGTTTGCTTTTGTATGCATTCCTGACATGACACCGATTGTTCTCCCTCGAAAAAGTAGTTTTGGGCCGGCTTTTTGACCTTCGCAATGCCGAATTGTCGACGCATGAAAGGCATTTTTAACGCAAAGTAGCAGATGATTCTATAGCTTTGGAATGCCTTTAGCTCACCCTGCATCACGCCGCCTATTCTGCATCAGCTGTGAAGCCACCTGGGCTTTTAAAATCAAGCTCCGCAAAGCCCGCGGAGCTATCGAAAAGGGGCAACGCGTGCGAACTTCGAAGTTGACCTTCGTACAGGGGACACGATGTGGAGTCTAGTCATCGAACCGGGGGGCGAGTCTTTGCTCTAATGAATTAATTTAGAGCCTGGTCAAAGGCTCTGAGCGAGTCTCTGGTAATGACACGAGAAAACTTGAACTACTGATGGTTTTAGCCCATCGTTCATCTACCTAAAAGAAAAAGGACAGAAAAAAAGGAGTCGAATAAACATGGATATTCTTGATTTTGACCAAGAGTTGATGAAAACATTTAATTTCGGGCTGCCTTTCCTTATTGAAATAATTAGTCAAATGAAAAACTTTTTCATTATCAATAACAATTCATGTCTAGAAATTTGTGTGAATAATGAATTTTTTCAATTTATTTATTTTTATAAGCGGTCATTTATAGGAAATTTTTTTTCTAAATAATTTATTTTTCCATAAAAACAATTGGAGAGCTTTTGTGGGTTGACTTGTGTTCATCGGTAGGCTGGATATAAGCTGTCACTTTGCTTCTTGAATTTGTCACCGAGACCAAGAAAAGCCCAACCCCATTGCATCCGCGACCCCCCCCAAAAAAAAAAAAAAAAAAAAAAAAAAAAAAAAAAAAAAAAAAATTCGACTCACAACCTTCAAAGGTCTGAAAAATTGTCTAACCTCCTTGCACGTAGAACAACGATGACACTACCCTGCAGACGTCCAAAAAAAACATAAAAGCCCAACCTTTTACTGGTGGGATAGAAATGACATTCGTCGCAAATTCCACCTTGCTCATATTAAATCTCACGTGTCATTCTGTGTGGCTCTATTTACTAACATGCCTAATGAACCTGATTAAGCACCACAAGAATGGTGTTTTTCGTACAAAATGCATGATTTAGCTCACCGTGCACGTTGGCACAATGAGACACGTAGGATGAGTATGGTAATTTAATTATGCAAGAATCGAAGGACGTTGTTTCATATTTGACTGGTTGCATTGTTTTTATTGCAAGCAAGCTTTCTTTTATATTGCTTGAAAGATTGTGATATTTTAAGAAAATTTTGAAGTAGGCTTTAGAGCTTATAAGTGCGTTTAGCATGAGAGAGAAAATACTTAGTGTTAAAAATGAAAATGAAAATGTTCTCTTTCCTTTGGAATTAAATTGTCCAAAAATTCTATATTGATTTTAGTCCCTCCATATCTATATATGATTTTCCAATCATTTTTATTTACGTGGACATCGAGAAAGATAGTGGGTCCATTTAAGATAGTAACGATAAGAAATTCTTCCATGATCTTAAAAAAATGTATTAAATTGAAATTGGAAATGGGAAAATGATTGGTCCCACCAAATCTAACTGGTGGATATAATGAATTCATTTAAGCACATTTAATGGGTTTATTAAATAATTGTTCCAGAAAGACCTTACTTTTCTGGAAAGCCAGACACTTCATATTCTGCTGGACAGCTATTTGAAGAGAAAAATGTACTTGTGGCAAAAAAGAAAAAAGAAAAAGAAAATATATGATCTACTTTCTCCAAAGTCAATCTGGATGGACTTTTATTTTCAAGTATTCAACTTTTCTCAAAAATCACTTCTTTCACTATTTGACTTTTATGTAATGCAAAACATCATAATCTTTTTGAGATAATTATTCGTAATTTTTTGAAAATTAAGATTTTTCTTTTTTTTGAAAATTTGAAGGGATAAGTTGCAACAAACTTATCAATTGACTAGTTTTGAAAAATGCACTTAACGGGTCAAATCAAATTCAAAAAATAAATTTCCCGAATCATTAATAGAAAAATCGAGGAGCTTAATACAAAGGCGGAAAAAGAAATAGTAATAACTTAGGTCTAAAGTCTTATTGTGCGAAAATGTTCATAAGACAAATTGAGGAGAAGCAAAGGAACTCTCTCTTTAACCATTCTCATTCTTTATTTAAGATTGAACTAGTTTAAATTTCACGAGGGAGATTAAGGCTTTGTTCCTTTCGCAGAAAAATGTAAGCATTTTTGGAAAATAGATTTCAATAAGTCATTTTTCGGTGTTCAACTAAAACCTGAAAATGAGGTATAAAATATTTTTCACCGTTTGGTATTTGATTTGATTTTCCTTTGTGCACTCTTTTTGATCATTTTTATTTTTATTTTTTAATATTATGTTCTTTTTTTTTTTTTTTTTAAAATATTTGAATTAATTATTTTATATTTTTCTTTTTTGTTTCCTTATTTTTTTTTCTTTTTTTCTTTTTATTTTCCTTAGTTGGTTGTTAGCCTTGGTGATGGCCAACAAGCTTCGCCATAAGGTGGGGCTCAAGCCTTGTCACCCTTTGGCAAGCCCTTTGGTGATGCTTGAGGGTTGCCGATTTATGAGGCTAGAGTCACCGATTCATCGCCTTCCATCCTATGGCAATGCTTGACTCGTCAATGGCCAGTAGATAGTGGTGAAAGAATAGAATAGTGGCATCAAAGTGGAAAACATTTTCTCCATTTCTAATAATTATTTTTGATTGTAAATTTTCTGTAGAGCATTAACCTTTTCCATATTTTCTTAATAATTCTTGAACGATTAACTTTCCGCATACTTTCAGCCTTCCTTTCGATAAAAAGGATTATAGATTTTGACTAGAGATGAAGTATTTTATGAATCTAATATATTGACTAAACTCAATTTGGACCATCAATCATGGCGAGCTCCACGTGAAATCGACCACCATTTTTCACGGTCCGGATTCCATCCAGTTTACATACTTTCTTGGACCATTGGACCACTGCAAGCCTACCAGGCTGAAATCATCAAAAGCAACTCCATTCAAGAGAGTCAACCTATGCACATGCACGAATGGACCGTTCATGCATAATCTCTGAATTCCAACATGCCCTACTCTGAGAGAGAGAGAGAGAGAGAGAGAGAGAGAGAGAGAGAGTTCCATTCTATAATTTATTGCTTGTTGTCGTAAATGAATATGAAAGTTCTGAATCATTTAGACAGCTCAATGCTCATGTTCCTTTATGATTGACTCTACAAATGAATGAATTGTGTGTTTTGCCCTAAACCTCCACCACTATCTACATTTCCCTCTCCCTCCCCAACTGAACTTTGTACCCTTCCCCCCCACCCCAAACCAATCAAAAATCAAAGAAACAAGAAGAAAAAATACCGAGCGAGCGATGATTGAAAGAAAAAAGAAGAAAAGAAACTCTAACTTTGATCCGATCCTACCCCAGTCGATTCAATCCGAGTCCTCGAGAGCGACCCGAGTCTTTATCGGTTTAAGCTTCAAGCCCATGCTCTCGGGAGAGAGGAGCTCGGGAGAGATGCAAGATGGGCTGAGAGGGCTCCTCGGGCTGTCGCTGAACTGGCACGGCCTGTACAATCCATACCCCATGAGGAAGTACTCCATGGGGATCAGCATTGCATGTGGCTGCTCTTCTGTCACCATTGATCCACAAGCCTGGACCTGCACACCAGTTTTGAAACAACACTCGTTAATAAGGGCATTTGACCATCCACAATTTCCTCGCACGTTTATCAACCACAAATCAGAAACGACTAAAAAGAGAAGAGTGAGGGCTTCCTGAAAATTCTTATGCAGGCGAACGGAGAACATAAGTACCTCAACTAGGGCACTATATCTCCTATCCAGCTTTGACATCATATGGATAGCCTCAGAGTGAAAAGTAGAATGCTCGCCGACAAATATTAGCGTTCGGCATCTCAGTCTCTTCAATCCACCGGTAATATCACGTCTTCTGAAAGTAGTTGAAAAGGATGCTTGGATTATGCAAGGAAATAATTTAAAGGGAAATGGCAGACATGCCAAGATATTCCGTCATAAGCAACAAAAAAAGATTCCTGCTTTTACCTGTTAATTGCCTCCAGAAACCTTGAAACATTTGCACTTTGCCTTTCATCAAGCAACTGAAGACATAAACATGAAAATTATGGCTAAGAATACATCATGTGTGCTTGAGAGAGAGAGAGAGAGAGAGAGAGAGAGATGGGAAACGGTTAAAGAACTCTACTTTTCTACAAGCTCTAACTATGTCTGATTCTGGAACTTCACTGCTACCTCGAACTTCCTGTAATGATTTAGAATTTTGCTTTCAGTAGACCAGGAAAAAGCTTATTTACGACTCAACATGAAATAATACTAGAGAAAAGATTAAAATATCATAACACCTTGCTGAAATACCGCTGGAGCAAGTACTCCGTCACCAATCCACACATGCCGTAATAATATAGCAGGTTTGTCATAACCTAAAAAATCATAAGTAGCTTTTTAGTTCCAGGAACTACCTAGCATCCTGAAACTACAATAAGCAGAAGGTTTTAATGGGACCTTATTGTAGAACCATTCACTCCAAGAAGGAGCTCTGCATAAAGGTGATACTAATATTAGCCCAAGAACACGCTCCCTATATTTCATCTGCAATACAAAAGCAAGTCTATAAGCACCATATGTGTTGGAGTTCCTTGTAATTACTTTCATGGGAATACGTACGGCAAATAAGGTGAGGATGTAAGCACCAGCAGTGACCCCCATGCACATAACTGCACCGAGCCTAATGATGAGATAAGCTTTGATCAGCAACAAAATCATAAATACAGAAGGAAGAATATGCTAAAAGGAATAACAGGACATAGCCCGGAAATACCCTTCTATGTCTCTGACTGTAACTAGCAATAACTAAGCACGCTAACAAATATTCACCTACCCCAAAGACTAAGAGATTATTCCGTTTTCCGCTATTAAGATAGAATGAAAGCAGCAAAGACCGTCACCCATAATTACCTAAAATAATTTAGGATCTCGATAATCTGATCAGCTAAACCATCGAGAGAAGGTACAGGATCATCTGGACAAATTGTAGCGGCTCCCAACTGCAAGAACACTTGTGGAAGTCCAAATGAAGGAATTACGTTAATAATGGCACTAAGAAATTCAGTACACCACCTATATAGATAGGGCAAAATGAAGCTACATAATGAACATTTCATCTCCCAAATCAATAAATTAACAGACCTCGTGTCCAGGAGGGCTTATGTGATAGATACAAAAGTTGTGGAGAAGCAAAGAAGCTGCTTCAGGACAAAAGAACAATCCTTGGAAACAGGACATATCTGATGCAAAAAATCCAGGGAAACACAAGCTTATTAGGAGAAGAGAAATTTCAAAGATTGCATATAAACACCTTCTGAAGAATGACTACATAAGAAGAAAATAGAAGCAACAAGTATAATGAACTCAGGAAAACTTCCGCAACAAAATTTACCCTGGACGTTGCACTAAAAATGGTGATATCTTAAAACTTATTAGGTACCTAACAAATTCACTAGAATTAATAGATAAGGAAATGAATGATCCATTCAAGAAAAACGGAGAAAGAACATTAGCACGATAATAAGACACGAACATCTATGTGCTGCACCTGTATTATGGGTGCATTCCAGACCAAAATGTTACGTAGATAACAAGCATTGGGAAACTAAAGCAGCACTTCATTTTTATTCTTGACACTTGACTAATGGGGCTAATTTTCTATAAGAGGTAAGATAATGTTTAGAGTAGAACAAATGAAACAAGGAAAAACACATTGACTAAAAAGCACTTACAATTAAGAGCTAAATCTGGATAGGTGATTAATGCTGGCTTATCTGGATCTCCATATACTATAACAGAGACTGAACCGGAAACAGTTCGAATAAGATGTTCCTGGTAAAAGACAAAAAAAATTGCCAGAAATATTCAGAGTCAGACATAAATAAACCATTATCAGTTATAGAACCAAACAAAATTTTGTAGAGGAATTGTTCAACAACAGACAAAAGGTCAATTCCGTTTAGCATGACCGCAAAAAATGTTCAACCACCAGCATTTCATGTTCTGGAATCAATAAATTAACCTCAGTAAATATCTTTAAGTCAGCACACCACACTGATGTGAAATCCTCAAGTAAGAAACAAATCGCTTTTGTCCATTTTGCCAGCCCTATATAGAAGGGCTCCCTACATAGTACATGCAATTATATGGTAGATCGCATCCACAAAACAACGTAGAAGAAACAGCTGGCACAAAATCGTAGTTGTAAATTTCAATCATTGGTAGTGAGAAAGACAACACAATAAAAGACATTCTATGATGATTCAGAAAAAACAAGGACATTATAAGAAAAAGAGCATTGCTTCGGGCTGCTACTCACAATGACTGAATTAGAAAAACAAAGATATCAGATAATCCACATGGAAATCATCAAACATTAAGCAAGGTATCCCATAGATCAAAGCACAACAGCAACGCCCGATAGACCATTAACGCACATCATCATACCAGTCGATCAAGGAACATACAATCCAAATATAATTAAGGCATCCAAAATAGACCGCTTTCGCATAAAAGAGAATGTTCAATGGTACTAATGCAAAAAGAATCACCAATGAAAAGAGGTAGAAAAAACAGGTCCAGAATCAGATCACAAGCAAGCTCCGAAATGGCTATGGCAGATATCAACATCGATCAAAGCATATGAGAAAAATACCAACACAATTGGAAAAATAGAATCCAAATGTAAATCTACAAGCGAAGCCCTCCATTCTAATCGACGAAAACGGAAGAAACGCAGAGTGTTGCTTCCATTTCACGACTTGAGGCAAGAAAGAAGAACAGAAAAAGAACGAGCTAACTAAGCGTGGACTTTTTTCTCTCTCATTCTGCTAACGAAGCGTTAAAACGACGAACAAGTCTCAGCCTTTGTTCATCTCCCACCACAAGCAGCAATCAAAACACGGCCAAAAGACCAGCAAATTCCAGATGCGGCCCCAAAGGTCTCGCCTTTCGACAGAGCTCGCGCTACCCACAAGAAAGAAACAACAGAAACATCCGAAGCGGCGCACGAGGACTCATCACCGCGAAGATTCCGGAGGAGGGAAATGCAGGATTTCGACGGCGGACCGAAATCGAGAACACCCATTTGCGAAACGCCTGCGAATTCGGGACAAAGACGGTACCTTTCCACCGAGATGGATCTTCTCTGCATCGACGGAGACGGATTCGTTCGACCCTCCCATGACCCCGGGAGGCCCCTCGCTCGCTTCCCTCTCTCCCTGTTCAACCCCCAAGAACCCACCAACGAATCCCTCTCCTTCTCTCTCTCGCTCTCCCTCTCCCTCTCCCTCTCTCTCTGGGTACAAAGCGTTCTCCTCCAAAGAAAAAATTTCGCCTTCTCTTCAACGACTTTATGCACTCTCCATCTCTCTGTCTCCCTTCTCTCTCTCTCTCTCTCTGTCTTTTCTCTCTCTTCTCTCTAGAGATGCTGCAGAGAATTTAACCCGCGATTCCGTGCGTCCATTCCTCCACCGACGCTCAATTTGACCTCGATGCTGACCGAAATTACAGCACCCGCCACCCACCCTCGTGAGAGTTTTCAACTTGTCGTCTCCTTTTCCTTTTTCTTTCTGGTCAAATTCGGAGGTACGCTGTTTTCGGTTTCTTCCCCGCACGCATCTCGGTTCCTGAATATACAGTCTGTTTCGGGGGAATACGAAGCAAACCGATTATGGGAAAAATTAGGCGGTTGACCACGGGTCAAAAATCTTTTCTTGCTCCGTTGCTCCCCTTCAAACAAAGGAGAAAATCTCTCTCCCTTCCTCTTATGAATTGAATTGCCAAAAGAATTGCCTTTAGTGACTTCACATAATTTTTGCTAAAGATGGTTTATTTAGCTTTATTTGTTTTCCAATTCGAACACTACGATGATGAATCTGGTCCCCCTACTTTCTTTTGTTCGGCGGAGCTCGAGCTTTGCAAGGCAAATTGGAAAAATGAAATTGAGCTCATCGTCTAATAAAGAAAAAATAACATCCTCATTTCCATGCCTAATGAAAACTACGAGACTTGTCGGAGCGGGTATTGCAATCTCGCAATAACATCTTCAAAAAAGCTATATAAAAAAAGTTGGTTTCTTGAGAATTTGTTGAATTAACATAATTGGGAAGGCATTTAACATTTTCAATTAATCACCTTCCAAGTTAATTTGATGAAAGAACAACGTCTCTCAACCAACAGTAGTTACCAGAATTCCATTAGTGGAGGAAAATGAACCTAGTGTTGCATTGTCTTTAGTTGAAAGAAAAAGAGGTCTTTATTTATGGGTCAATTTAGCCGCGAGTTGTTGGTTCTTAATTTTTTTTTTTTCAGGTATATTGGTTTCTGTACAACTTTTGACTGGAGCAAATGATGGAGCGGGCATGTCCCATCATTAGTTTGACTTAAGGCAGTTGTCTTTTCCCTTTTCTCTCTATATTTTTATTCTTATTGGTTAATTGAGTCGTTGGATTGCTGCCTTGATTTGTACACTGTCATTGGATGCCTTTCGAGGTGGTCCACTTCCCTTTATTCTCACTCATGACACTCCACAGATCTTGATTGGGCCTAGCAAGTCTTCTTGCTTGCCTTTCATATGGCTCAATTAAAGATAGGAGATTATAACATCGACTTTCGCCGTCCTGGATTTTTTAATTCTAAATAATGCGGTCTTGAGATTCAGCTCAATATGTATATCATTCCTAAACTTTCAATTGGTTTGATATGATTTCTGAACTATTAATAAATATTTAATATAGTCATTTCATTTGCTTGAACGTCAATTCTTTGATGACATCTGTCATTATAAACTGAGTTGAACTTTTATAAAGGTGAGTCAATATATCCGTCCTTTTATTTATCTACTTTAGAAAAATGAAGGAAACAATTCGAGGCTTTAAATATCCTATGCGGAATTTTTTTTTTTTTTTTCTGATTTGAAATGAATATTTTATGTGGATAATCTACATGTAACTTTTTTCCCCACTATTCAAATTATACGGATGGGAAGCTACATAGTGGATTTCACGAACTTGAATTCACGAAAGGATAACATTAAATATTTTTCTATAGTTTAGGGATTATATTAATATTTACCAATAATTTATGGACCATATCGAACATATTAAAAGTTTGGAAACGACATTGTATATTTGGTTAGAATTCATTAATCATGTTGAATAAATTAAAATTTTAGTGATTGTATTGTACATTAAATCAAAATTCAATTATCATTTGTGTCGTTTTCCTTAAAATATAGCATGAAGGAATAAGCAAGCTTTAGATAGAACTTGTCAACACTCGGAGAGCAAACAAATAAATCATTTCATTTTCCAAATTTAAGATCATTAAATTGATCTGTTAAAAATATTGGAATTGGAATCGGAATCGAATATATTAATAAAGTTTGGGAGGATACTAGAGAATATGCCCCTTATTTCGTTTTTTTTTTTTTTTCTTTGGACCTTAAGAAAGCAGTCGGCTCCCACCTACTTGCATTTCACTTCTTGAAATTTAAGAAAAAAGCTGATTCGGATTATTTAGAGGGAAACGAATAATTCGGAAAATATATTCCTAAAAATGATTCTAGCGTTGCTTGAAATAATCAGTTAATGAGAAACGTCAACTATTTATGTCTACATATTTTCCTCGACGATGAATACTTTCTCTTTGTTGTTAATTCATTTATTTTTATAAAACGATACATGTGATTGATATAGATCAAGTTTGATTATACTTGCGGAATCATTCATTTTGGTTTGCTTTTGTTAGTGCAAAGACAAATGTGTAACTACCCATCAAGAAGTATGAGCCGACCACTAATCATCCAATGAGCCTACCAAGCAAGATAAGCAAATTTAATTGTTAAATGGTTTCAAAACCAATCCTTTATCTGCCAGCAAGAAAGTTGCAGGTGAAGTTGACGAACCAATTTATGTCTGCATGCGTTCAGGTTCATGTCCTACTCAGAATCTTTTATACACCATCTGAAGCATCGACCCAGTCAATGCAGTCATGCACCAGCATCACTTTTTAGCTCATTCTCATGTCGTCTTAATGAATTCATCATCACATTCTGCAGATTCTCACGAGATCCAGCTGATTAGCCGGTCCGCATTGCAAAGTTCAACCAGAATTTTAAAGGATTAATTACGTTTTGCCTCCAGAAAATTGTCGTCTGCGACTCTGCAATCCTTTTGTAAAATCCTACCGTCTCCTGGGGTGGAAAACTGAAAAGGTTTCCGTGCTGGTAGGATTCCATTCATGCCGGTGACTCTGAGATAATCCGCCATCTGTTAATCTTACTCCAACCATGGTTAAGGGGAGTTTTCTGCAATCATGTGTTTGATTGGTTATGAGTTATGAATAACCACTAGTATAATATTTAACTGACAATGAATTTGGGTGCCGCCCGTAACTTATAACCTATCAACGCTCCTCGTGGAGATAGTGCAGGATTGGCATACCAGAGCACAACTCGAGCTGCTAAAAGTTGCAGATCTAAAATGTAATTGGAACTTTGGACTCCGAAATCCCTTCTCCCCCCTCCCTGCAGTATTTGAAACAAGTCCGTAGTGATGTGAAGCCACGATGAACAGTTGCAGTGTTTAGAGCAATGAATGAATGCACACTATTGACTGAAAACAGAGAGAAACAAGGAACGCTGTGACGCAATTACACACTAAAACTTATGTTGTTGCACTGCTAAATACTGTGCTCTAAACAACAATTAGGTTCTTGAGATAGTATGTGAAAAATTATATGCACAAGAACTTACTCTCAGTTTGACATTGATCATTATATTATGTTTGGTAATTTGACATTGATCATGGTATTGTTCAGACCATCCTATTATCCCTTTCGCCTCTCAATCTTAAATTTCCAAAAACAGGAGCATCAGAAACTGGAAAAGTGTCGAAGTATTAGACTCTGATTCAGAGTGAGGTCCTGTCTCAAACTAACACATCGCTCAACCTATACGCAAATCAACTGCAGTGACGGTTGATACTTCGATTGGATATCTAATCGTTCTGTTAGCATTATGCTCTAAATTGAAGCAACCTCAAGGACACAGAGTCAAACAACGAATCAAGAATCACAAAGAATGCAAGAGATACAGAGTAAACGTGAATATTATTGGCCACGAACCTATATGAAGCTTTTCTCCATTACTCTTACACCCTTTGACCAGGTCGAACTCACCTTGTGGCCAAAAAATCCAGCTGACCAAGCAAACTTTGCGAAACCCTGAGCCTGCACTGCCATCGGACTGCCCTGGTCATTAAGTTTCGACCAAGAAGCCTCGCAAAAGTTACTGAAAAGAAATAACACCTTTAACAACGTTTAGTATCGCATGTTTCTTTCTTCACTGGGACATTTTGTCGAACAGATTATGCATAAGCTCTGCAAGAAGTGCCTGATGGTGAGTAGAAGGGAAACACAAGTAATGATTTTTCTTGCGCCAAATAATAAAATTTTTTGCGCTCACAATTTTTCACTTTTGCACGTTTATGTTAAGAGTTATTACCACAAAAAATGTATCCTAAGATAAATTTACCTCAAAATAATTTTTTGATTATCAAAAATTCTAAATTGGTACACTTTTGATAAATTTGTCCAAAATTGACTTTTTGATTAAAAAAACCATAAACTTGTATATTTATGATAAATTAATCCTCCGTTAATTTCCATTAATTTAGATTAATGTCTCAAAAAATCACTTACCATTATTAGTACATCTGTGACAAATGAAAGATAAAACCTTAATTAATGCACTTGTTAACTGCCACATGTTATTAAGGGAATGCAAAACGGACCATCCACATCGTAATAAACCAGTTGGCGGGTCTGGCTTCGGAGAGTGTTGATCTAGTCTTCGATCCTCTTGATTCTAAGGGGGATTCGGACTAGGTCAAATACATCCTCTTTTTCTTTTTCTTTTTTTAACTTCTTCAAAAAATAAAAGTGACCAGCTTTTTTTCTTCCATCAAATTCAAGGGAAAAAAAGTGACTGGTTTTATTGGACTGAACTTGCAATGATTCAATCCAGTTTCCAATCTTAAGACCAACTGGTTTGATCCCCAATTCCCAATTTTAGGAATTGGTCCTCTCGGTCCAATTCCATGGGTCCTTCTACGTGTAATCTAATTTAACAATTTCATGGTAAAATTTAATGAAAACTAATGAAGGATAAATTTATCACAAATGTATCGATTTGAGGTATATTTGTCATAAATGTACTAGTTTAAAGTTTTTCATAATATAATCCCTCTATGTCAATTACAAAAAGGGAGGATCTCGTTCCTATGACAAGTAGACCTGCAATGGTCAATTAGAATCAACAGAACATGTAACCCCAATTTCTCCTAATCTACAGCTGGTCACAAAAGTTACTCAAAAGAGGTAACACACCTTTAACAAAACTTAGGACCCGTTTGGTAACCATCCAAATAGTGCCTGATTCTGATTTTTTGTTCCCGGGAGTAGTTTGGGAACAGAATCGCGTTTGGTAAAATTTTTGTTCCCGGGAATAAATTTCTATTTTTTTGTTCTCGGAATTAGATTTGGAATAGAATCAAGAATAAAAAAAAAGTTTATTCTTGTTCCGGGAACAAATCTAAGAATCAAAATCATATTTCTCTTCTTCTACCATTTCTCTTCTTCTTCTTCATCTACCACCATCCCTCGGTTGTTGTCCACCATCGTCCGCCGCCCGCTGCCGTCCATCGGCAACCGATCTGGCGAGCTCGTCGAAGGCTCGCCAAGCCAGGGTGCGGTCCGACGAGGTTGGGTGAGCCTCGCCCAACCCCGGTGAGGCCGGCCTAGCCACTGGGCGAGGCTCGCCTGGCCTGGCCACCGGTGAGGCTTAGCCAATGAGGGCCGGCGACGCTCTGGTGAGGTCGCTGGTCCTCGTCTGGCCTGTCACCGGACCGGCCACTGGCCACCGGAAGAAGAAGAACATGAGAGAGAAAGGAAAAAAAGAAAAGAAACAAAAGGAAAAAAGAAAAAAATATTTAAAAATTAAAAGAAATTGATTTGGAACGAAAATCAATGAAAGATAAGTATCAAACGCATTCTATTCTAGAATAAGAAATCTTGGACAGTTATCAAACGGCTTAAAATGCTTAGAAATTATTCTTGGGAATAGAATAAAAAAGAACCATTTCTGATCAGAATATGTTCTCAGGAACAGAATTGTTACCAAACACACTCTTAGTATCGCATGTTTCTTACTTCGTTGGGAAATTTTGTTGAACACATCATGCGCAAGTGGTCCAACAAATGTCTAATGAAGAAGATTATGAGACCCTATTTGATAATTGGTTAATTCTTGACTTTTTTTTTTCATTCTTTTAATCCTTAGAACGAAAAATGAATATAAATCTATTTGGTAACGTGAGCTAATTTTTTATTTTTGAATGGAAATAAGAAGTAGAAAAAAGTTACTTTTTTGTTCCTTCAACCAAATTCTAAAACCAGTTCATTTTTTTTTTTCTTCTTTCTCTTCTAATTGATTGTCGATCGCTCGATCTCGCTCTAATCTAGCGAGGTTGCCTAGCCATGGTGAGGATCCCTAAGGCTAGGGAGGTCATTGGCTCTCGTCTCTAGCTGGTTGCAATTGCTAAGGCTTGGTGACTAGTTAGAAGAGGAAGAAGAAGAGAGGAAAAAAAAAAGAAAAAAAAAATTTTACGTCACAAAAAAATTTGAGTCGCATAAAATGTATTCTTGTTCTTTTTTATTTCGGAATTGAAATAAAAATTTTGTACGAGTTAGTAAAACGTGTTCAAATGTTTAGAATTTCGTTTAGGGAGTAAAATCAGAAAATACTATTTCGGAATAAAAATTATTCTCGAGAATAGAATGATTAATAAATAAAAAAGAATTTTTTTTATTATAAAAAGGGTGGGTCCCGTCCCGATGCCAAGTAGACTCGAGGTGGCCAATCGGAATCAGCGGAACACGTCAACCCCAATTTCTCCGAACCTACGGTTGGTCGCGCGTTCTCGTTCCCCGTCACTTCCACGCTCACTCGCATAACACCATCAAGCTCTCCCCTTTCTCTCCACCCGAGCTTCTTCGTCGAATCGGGAGAATCTCAGGGCCGCCGCCGCCGCCGCCGCCGCCGCCTTACGTAGTTCCTCGGAGAGCGACATGGCGAGGATCCACGCCGCGTGTGCCGCGGTGCTGTGCCTGGTGGTCCTCGCGTGGACGTGGTTGCCCGCCGCGGAGTGCGTCAAGAAACCGGCCTCGACCGCCCGGAAGGAGGACGTGCCGTTCATAAGGTGCCAGGTCTGCGAGAGGCTCGCGTCCCAGCTGCACCGCCAGGTGCAGAAGAAGCAAGCCCAGATCGCTCCCAAGAAGGTACGGACTTTTGTTCGTTCTGGGTGCTCGGCGTTACTGCTGCTTCGCGGGAATCCGGAGGCGGTTCTGTTTTGTTTTTTTGTTTTTTGTTAGGATTGGCATTCGATTGATTTTTTTTTTTGTTTTTTGGTTTTTGGTGGTTGGTGATTGGTAGATCTCGGAGTATGAAGTGATTGAGATCGCCGAGAACATCTGTAATTTGAAGAAGGAGGAAGCTGATTGGATGCTCAAGATTGATATCGTCGAGCAAGGGGATAAATTGGAGGTATGGTCCGTTAATGCGGATACTTGGTGTCCCTCATTCTGCTGTTTATGCACGTTTCAGCATAAGGTACGAGGCATATGCATGTGGACGCTGGAATAGCACTAGGACTAACCTAAGGAGATTGAGAGGATCATTTGTTGTCATTCCTGAGATATTTTCTTGAAGTGCTTGTTGGCACCTTGAGGAAAAAAATGCGTGCACAAATGGCCGAATGGCCGAGTTCTTTGGTTGTCGGTGGTACACGTATAGGTGTGAAGCGGGATTAACTGTAATTTGAACAATTTATAAGGTGGTGGATGTTGCATTTTAGAGCTAGAAGTCATCCTGTCATTGGCATAGAGAGTAAGTGACATGACAGTCGACGCAATTTATTACCTCAATGCTTTTCTATGTTCTAGCGAGTTTGTTTTAGTCGCAAGCTTATACATATATGTGGGTAGTTTGATGAACAAATATGGTGCAAACAATGTCGATGTGCTTCTTTCTTTGCATGCCAGTATGTCGATGGAGATAGTGTTGTGCGTAACGACATTTTCATCTCTGTTTCTTCTATTTCAGCTTGTAGACCAAGATACTGAAGGGATATGCAATTCCGAGTGCAAGACTATCGAAAGAGCTTGTCAAGAGGTTAGACTTTCGTGCTCTACCTACTCATTACTCAAGTCGTTTTTTCATTAGGATTCTCGCTTTGGTGGCATCTTGTCAATCAAACTCGATCGACCTGTTTGGCTAGTGTGATCTTGCAGAAAAATTGTTTCCCTGTCCCTTGCCTTTCATATTGACCAAAGATAGCTGGATGAACTTCCTTTGTGCTTTTCAGTAATGGGATTACCCTGAGTGGAAGCATATTTGGTGCTTTCACTTCTGAATTGCACTAGACGCTAGACCAACATTAAAATTGTTCCCTCAACTGGAAAATGCAGGTCATGGGTTACTCTGATACTGATGTTGCTGAGTATTTATATAACTCCAAGCCCCAATTAGATTCACTGGTTGATTTTCTCTGTAAAGACCTTAGTAGAGCATGCAGTTCCAAGCCACCTCCACTTCCTAAGGTACTTTTTTATCTTGCTTTTAGGACTCAATTTCATGGATTTAGCTATTTGAACAAACGTATGCTAGATGTTTTACTCTATTGTCTCTCTATTGTCTCTTGCTTTCCATGTTAATCTTCTAGCTTAGCAAATGAAACAATATCGTGTTGACATCATGTTCTACCTCTGTCTGATAAATCACATAGATAATTCAGACCTTTCAATATGAATGTCACTGAAGTTTCAGAGAGTCCAGTCTCACATATGTTAGTTTAGTGCAGAGATGCAGTGGAGCTACATCTATGGTACATAACTGAAAAACCACATTCTCATATACTCGATAAATATTCGTAAAAAATGGCATGGTGATTTTAATAAGGTGAATGATCATCATCTTGTGCAATTTTTCTGCTCCCCAAGGACGATGCGGCATGAGATCGTTCTTAAGTTGTAGCCCCTTCATGTGGAGAGTAAGAAGTTTAGGAATAAGGTGGGATAGGAATCTATGGCCATATATGGTTGAGATTGACAACATTTAAGTAGTGAGAAAGCAATGGAGTTGGCAATATTTGAATAATCTTGTATGTACTTCTAGAGTGCACATTTACTCGATTCTCCTCTCAAACAGTCATCATTAATCAGTATTACTCTCTTGGAGTCCCAAAACATAGGACGTCTAGTTTGGTTCGCAAATGGATCCTTGAATAGGATTTAACACATTCATCCCCAATATTCTGCAATAGGATAGGACTCCTGGAGAAGCTTTTATGCCCAAACCAGCTAAGGATGCTGAAATGGAGAAGATCTTGAGATCGATGGAGGTAATTATTTTCCACAATCCTGAAGTCATAGGCAATGTTATCCTTTTACTACAGTCAGACTTTATACCGGTTATGTTCTTTACAGGGTATGCCGGGAGCACCCAGCATGAAGATGTACTCAAGGGACGAATTGATGAATACCAAAAACTTAGGTGAGGAAGACGATGATGAAGAAGATGAAGACGAGGATCCACACTTCCCCTCAAAATTGGTATGCAGATCTTTGAAGGAGTCCTCCACGTTTTGCATCGCAAGAAAGACAATTTTTATGCTTATTATCTTGAACCATCTCTTTTTCAGGGAAAAGTTTTGAGAGACAAGGAAAGCAGAAAGGATGATTGGAAGCAGAAACTAACAGAAGGCATCAAAACTACTGGGGAAGCAATAAAGAGACATGCAGACAAAGTCTCCTTCCGATTACAAAAATGGTGGAAAGGAATTAGAAAACCAGACTCGAAGAAAAATTCAAAGACCGGCAAGTCAGAACTTTAATGCCCAAATGTCAGACCTTTGAAAAAAGCAATACTTTGAGCCTTGAGGGTATAATCTTCATCTCCGGTCGCTGTATCAGTATATGATGTACAAGGCCCTTCAGAGCTGAAGATTCGAGTTGTTCCAAGTGGTTGAGAGCGCGGCAGGCGTTTCTCTTTTCTCCCGGTAAATTGCTTCGGTTTCCTTCAGTACTAACCTGGAACAAAATGCGGGATTTTGATCTTGTTTCGACAGCCTCTTTAATCTTGAACATCTTTATGCTTTTAGAGCTCCTCAATAGATTACAGAAGAATTTCTCTGAAATGTTAGCATAGTGATTGTGGTCTCTCTCTCTCTCTCTCTTTCATCCATCAACAAACTAGCCCAAAATAATCAGTAATTTGTGTTGCCCCAATCAAGAATCAAATATCTTCAGGTAAAACGTATATCAGAAAAGAGATGGATATTCTCATACCGCGAAGACGAAACTGTACCCCCTCTCAAGAGTAGAACGCAAGAAATCAATCCTTCTCCTAATCATCTTCAAATAATCAAGGGTCATGAAGTATGCTTCTGCCGAAAAATCAACTCCCTTAGTTGTTAAAGCAACACATTAAGTATGCACAGCTACACACCGTAGAAAGGCCTTCTCGTCTAAAGCTATAATCACTAGAGGTGAGCGATTTCAAATCTTGTCTAGTTTTCACTTAGAACCTTGAATCTACCCGTCGAAGCATGTTTTTTAATTTTTGAAATCTGAAACTTACCTTATCAGATATTTCAAGATATACCTAGGTTTCACCTATTCTTTTAATTGAAGAGATTATACAATTCAGTAATTACAACTCATATTTAAACATACGAAAATTATGAAATATTAATAAAATAAAATTTCAATCATATCTATCGTTGGAAATTAAAGCTTAGTTTAGTGATTTTAGATTACATATGACATAAATGTCGCGTGATCGCACGAAGATATAGAATAAGAAAAACACAAACTTTTTCCAGATTCTCCATCTGAAATTTAAAACTTATTCGTCAAAACAGATTTCCTAATTTTTAAACTTGTAGTTAGCCTAGTTCCTATCGGTCCGATTCTCGGGTTTTCGATTTTACTTTAGAATCATGCTCACCTCTTATAATCACTAGATGGTTTAAGAGCTTGTGAGTTCGTTTCCCCTGTTCCAAAGAGCTTTGCAGGCAGAGATCGAGGATGAAGTTGGGAGCAGCCCATGCTTCATTTAGAGTTGTCGAGATAAACAGTTCTGTCTTTCATTTCAGCATCCTTCAAAACTTTTTCGAGCCTGTATTTCTCAGAATACTAAATACATTTATTTTACCGAGGAATAAAGCCCATTTAAATCCATCAGTGCATACGTAACAAAGTCACAGGACACAAGAAGAAAAAGAAAAGTGCACTAATTTTTTGGTGAGAGCTCACGTGGAACGGTACTTTTGGACTTTTGTCACGACGTACTTCCATTTTGGTGTTTCTCACACCTAAGCTTACCAACACCTTCAACATACCGAGATATGCTTTCGCCACACCTTCAGCAGACCTAGATGCTTTCGCAACACCTTCATTTCTCTGATGTTCATACTATTTTATTTCACAATCACAAACTGCAACGTTCGAATTAAAGAAGAAAAGCCTCTGCCGAATTCACTAATGTTTGAACTACAACTGTGACAATGCATTCGCAACAACGTTTTACTATCTCTTCTTTTTCCTGCCCTTGCCTGATTTCGAAGCTCCAGTACTCGTGGTGGACGCGGGCTCTTGCTTCTTGGTCCGTCCAGGATGTCTTGGAACCAACTCTGCAACATAAAGCATAAGCTGTTTTCCTGCAACACATTGTTCAAAGTTACGAAATCTGCACTATAACCATGAATAAGAATCTCCTAGACTAAAACCAGCAACAACCAGGACCTTCTCTTTTTGGAAATTAAAACTTCCTCAAAAAACTGAATCAGTAGGCATCACAGCGATAAACTCCTCAACAAGACATACATTTGGCTGTGGCTAATATAAACTACTCCTGCTCTGTTAAATCCATGTCGACAGCTAGAGCAACTTGCAGGCACTAGTGATGCGGAGCTATGTGACGGTGTGTAGATTCAGCTTATCGTGATCTCTTCCATGCAGAGGACAATGATTTCACTAAATGGAGATATATATTCTCATCAATTGTTTCAAGAACAGTTTGAAAAACCCATGACTTAAATATCAGATTAGCCGAACAAGTCCCTGAAAGATCTGAGAAAAGGCCTCATTTGCACTAAGACCAAAGTAATGCAAAGTCCATCTCCCAGAGAACGCCAAAAGATAAAAAACATGAACAAAATCCAATTTATCTAACAATTATGTCATTTTCTCCCAGCAGCCAACCATCAGATCAAGTGCATCATCTAATATGACCGGATGTTAGTGGTACTATACAAGCTGAATGACAGAAAGTCTAACCTTATTGTTCTGCAACAAGTCCATCCCGCACGTCTCAAAATCACACCAAACAACATAACGGAACAATAAACGAGGCGGAAGAAGCGGCGGCCGCCCGGCCGCGACCGAACGAACCTCGACGGCGAAATCGAGCTTGAGGTAGGTGCAGCAGTCCCCAATCTCGGCGCAGGTGGGGCTCTCGCACGCCTTCTCTGCGCAGACCCGCCGGCCCTCGGCGATCGTCTTCTTGGAGTCGATGTAGACCGGGTGGAGGACGACCCACTTCTTCACGTCCGGCGTGATCTGCCCTTCCATTCTAGAGGTTGGCGCGCGGGAGGGGAGCAGAACCGATTAGTCAGTGCGGGAGAGGAACGGCGGCGCCGCCGCGGACCGACGAATTCTCCGGCGAAACGTCGCCGATTGCCGCGGGATGAGAGGTGTCCCAGTAGGAGACGGCCACGTACGCACGATGGAATCTTTAAAATTTTAAAATATACAATCAGTGAAATAATTTGACTTAACCGATTTGATAAGTTTTGGTTGATTTTGTTTTTAAAAGTTTCAGAGAATTCAATTGTCCCTTTATTACAAATTTCAAAACTTAATTGAACTTTTGAAAAGTTGGAACTTAATCACATTTACGAATTCTAATGAATTTATCTTAAGGAGATATTATTTGAAAGGAGGGGCATATGGGCAAAAGAGTTGGGGGTAAATTTGTTAATATCTATAAATAGAGGGTAGGAAAACCAATTATTGAAAAGATTTCACGAATAGCACGAATCTTTTTGCCAATCGTAAAAGGCGCCACCTCACGAGAGGAAGCCTAACAAGGAAACTGATCGTCACCATGCATGCATTGCCTGAGAGAAAGAGACCCATCATTCTCTTTTAGAAACTCCATTGAAGAAGCCACACTAGTTTCGCATTGTAATCGCAGCAGCAAACTGGTCAGATCAGCTAACGAAAATTTTCCTGTTCCTGACAAATAACTGCTGCTCGTCGAGACCTCGAGTCGGGGTTAAAACAATGGTGAGATGCGAAAGGCGAATTATCTTTATGATCGTCATTGTCATCTCTTCGCGCGCCTTCGCTATTGGGCGTCACAGAGGCGGAAAGGCCACTTCTTTCACTATGGCGAACAGGAACAAATCATCGGGTAACAGTGCGAATTTTCTCGTAGGTATAGGATTATATCGACCATCGATTGCCTTTGCTCATCATCTTTCCAGTTCTCCTAATTAAATCTTACCAATCGCGAAGCTCATGTTTCTTGGATTGCCATCTCTACTGGAAAAATTATAAAAAAAGTCATAAACTTATTTATGTCAATTCAGTCCTAAACTTATTTTTTTGGTCAATTGAGTCTTAAACTTTTTGCAATTATACTAGTTCGATCCTTTCGACCAAAATTAGCTGACCAGTGTCGGCGATAATTTTTTAATAATATTTTATTTTTTTCGAATTATTTTATTAAATTTTTATCCTTTTTTTTAAACACTTTTTTCCTTTCTCCCTCCTTCCTTCTCCCTCTTTCCTTGGGCTTCGGCGACTAGCCAGAGGGGAGGGTTGGTTGGTCGTCGGACTGAGTGGCCGGGCAAGCTCGCCTCGGCGTCGCTGGGCGAGGGTGAGCTTGCCTAGCCACTAGTGAGGCGAGTCCTGTTGGATTTGGCGAGGGCTCGCCTTGCTGTCGCTGGGTGAGGCTGAGCTCACCTAACCATAAGTGAGGCGAGCCCTCGCTGTCCCTAGTCTAGCAAAGCGAGTCCTCGATGGATTCGGCGAGGGGGGCCTTGCCATTGTTGGGTTGGCAAGACGAGCCCTCACTAGATCCAGTGGGGGCTCGCCTTGCTGCCCTCGCCTAGGCATGGTGAGGCGAGCTCGCTCGGCCACCTCAGTCCGGTTACTGGCCAACCCTCCCCTTTAGTAGGTTGCCGAAGCCAAAGGAAGAAGGAGAGAGGAGGAGGGAGGAGGAAGGAGAAGGGAGGAGAAAAAAAAAAGGAAAAAAAAAAAAAAAAAAATATATTATTAAAAAAATTGTCACTCAAGGCGTCGACCGGTGGCCACGTCAACACTAGTCGGCCAATTTTGGTTGGAAGGATTGAAATGACACAATTGCGAAATGTTTATGTTTCAATTGGCCAAAAAAAATAAGTTTATGACTGAATTAACACAATTGCAATAAGTTTAGAACTTTTTAAATAATTTTCCCAGTAGAGACGGAGGGGGAAGGTCGGCTAGGGGCGATGATTTGGGCGAGGGTCGCGGCCCGGCCCGGATCCGGCGAGGGCTCACGAGCCCTCGCCGCCGGCCGGCCCGGGTCCGGCGACCCCGCCGACCCTCCCCCTTCGTCGCTGGCCCTTCCCAACAGCGGCGGCGAAAGCTCCCCACCGCCGAGGGCTCAACCCTCGGCCGCCTCCCTTCGCCCCCCCCCCCCCCCCTTTTTTTTTTTAATTTTAAGTTTTTTAATTTTAAGTTTTTTCTTTTTAAAAATATTTTAAATAAATTTAATTTTTAATTTAATTTAATTAATTTTTATATTAATTATTTACCATATCATAGACAAAATGACGTCATTTTTGCATTTTGTAGCCACGTTAGCGTGCAAAACGACGCCGTTTTGCACTCACATCCCCGGAAAATTGCCACGTCAGCAATTTGGCCGGATTTTGGTCGGATTGGCACTTAAGTAATCCATTTTACTCCGATTTTGGCACTTAAGTGTACATTTCGAAACTTTTGGCACTTAAGTGTAATTCCGTGCCAAGTTTTGACACTCTAGGTGTCTGTATCTCAGGCTGTCAATGTGGGAGAGTAGACATTAAGCTTAATTTAAGCCAAACTACTATAAATTTTGTGTGCAATCTTCTTTTCCCTTAACTCATTTTACTTAAATTTGTTACACCTTTACAAGTTATCTCAGAAGTCTGGTGCCTTGCATAACAAACTTTGATCTTTGTTTAGACTTTGCTAATAACTTATTTTATTCCGCATTTATTTGTCAAGATTTTATTTAAACATCTATTCACCCCCATCTAGGCGTTTATACTAGCTTTATCAACAACAACCGCCACAATCAAGCCAACCTCGACGGCAAAATTGAGCTTGAGATAGCTGCAGTAGTCCCTGATCTCGACACAAGTGGGGTTCTCGCACGCTTTTGCCTCGTAGATTTGCCTACTCTGAATCATCTTCTTCAAGTTGATGTAAACTGTGACAGTTTGATTTTCTACTTCTGTTTTCAATTGAATAAATCGAACTTTTCATCAACATGCCTATAGTGCTATTCTTCGAGCTGATCACTCGTGAGGTAACTAGACTAGTTGGGGAAGCTATTAAGGGATTTTAATGCAATAGGCTGGAGAATTCGACCAGAAATCGATTGCTCGGCCGTGTTAGTCTACAAGGGTCATTGCGACACAATCGAAAATCTATCAGAGATCGGAAATAGGTTGATGTGACCGAGGTACGTAATTAGGCATGGGTGGTCCCATTTAATTACAAAATCCTCGTCTATCGGTACTAAACCGATTTTTCTGTCGTTTTGGTACGCTGTGCTCGTACATGAAACCTTGAGATTTTCACGATAACCGAGGATCGCTAATGAGTCGAAGATATACATTGTGGTTCGAAAATAATCGGCCACGGGTTAATTGCACCAAAAATTCCCAAAACCTACCCAATAGTTTAGGTCGAGCTGAAACCACGTTTGACTGAATTTAAATGCGAAATTTATTTCGATTTTAGAAATTGAGAACTCTAATGTGTCACAATTAGTCCCAAGATGTTGTCTTTCCAAGAATTGTTGACAACGGGAATTATTTGAGAAAAATACAAGAGCAGCAAATTTAAAAGAACAAGAGAAAGGCCGTTTATTAAATAGGTTTTTGGGCCTTTATTGTGGGACATTTGGAGAAGGAGCTATAAGAACTTGAATGGGGACTTGACCCTATTAACTAAAGTGGTAAAATGGTAAAATGAAAAGAGGAAAAGCTTCTAGAAATGAAGTAATTTCGTATGAAGGCCTAAGGCTTAGAGTTTCACCTCAATTTGAATCTCATTTGGAATAGATAGACTTGTGTAAAGTAGTGGGACACTTGATGGTGATGGAAGGGCAAATTTCCATGGAAAAAGGACCCTAAAGCTGGTGGAAAGTGTAAAGGGAACTTCCTAGTAATTTCCTCATTTCTTTCTTCCTCTTTTCCGCGCGTGAACCTCAGCTAGCTGCAGCATGCGTTGGCGTCTTCCCCTTCTTTTCCTTCCTTTCTTTTTTCCTTCTTCTTTCTCCCATCCGTAAAAGCTGCTGTCGTTTTCCTCTTTAAGCGTTCGAACCCCTGCTTCACATCCTTCGGTTTTTGTTGAACCGAACAGCAAGCCAACTCCGCTGTGTCACAACCACTTCCTTGCGGTTGCAAGTCTTTCATCGATAGGCTCCCACCGGCCAAGAGTCAGCCCCTCAACCGTGAACTGAGGGTCTCTTAGCCCCGTTCCAGACCAACCGAAGTTTCTCCTGCGTCCCTGGAGGTCACAGCTGAGCCGCTGCCGCTCATCCAGCAAGAACCACCTTTTGTTTTTCTTTGTTAGGTGAGTTGTTCTTCTAAAACTGGATTAGGGGTTGTGTACCTCTATTTAGGAAATTACACAAGTAAGAAAGGTGTAGATGATGTTAAATATGGTTGGGTGTTAGTTAGAAATGTTAGATTAGCCATAGAAAGGCTTAGTTGTGGTTTAAAGGATAAGATAAGAACCGTAGATGATGATTCAGCCAAAGACAGGGGCTGTTTCTTGAACCTGTTTTCTAGATGTGCGCAATTTGCTATTTTTGTAGACTGATGTGTGTTGCGATTTTGAAGTGAATTCCTTCTGAAGAAATGTTTTACACATATTCAAGTAAAACATATATTTTTCTCATGATTTTTGGGGATTTAAAGAAAAATAATTTTGGCTTCGTTGTCTTTAAACAGAAACTCGAGCTGCACTGGAATTTGCGACCTGTAAGGATTCTATGGGTTATTACTAACCCTTCGGGTTCGATTTTAAAAATGGGTTCTTACGAAGGTTGTTTGTTACATCTTCTAGTTGAACATACTCAAATTTCAGACTAAACGGACCTGTTTTGGACCCCGAACCAAGTTGATTTCGGAAAATAGAACCGTTGGAAACGGACCCCATTTTAGTACTGGATTGAGTGAATTACTGGGCTGAATCCAGAAGAATCTGGGCCTCGGTCTCTTCATGAAAAATGTTTGTTTACATGTCCTTTAGCACGTGTTCAAGTTTGAGAATTTTTCGAACTTATATAAATTAGTTTCTGGTCTTGAACCCGAAAGTGCGTAATTGGGCAGTTTCTGCCAATTCTAGTTAGTTGAGATTTATATCTGTTTTGAGGTGTTTCTTGTTGGAAATTTGTTTAATTGATGTTGTGGATGATAAATGCAATTGATTATTGAAGTGTGACATTGAGTGAATGCATCCATGACATGAGAATCCGTCACGAGCCTTTGGGGTCGGGCGATGCTCCTTCGGGAATGCCCCAAGTCAACGGATGCCAGTCGCAGTGGAGGCTGGACCGATGCTCCTAATCGGAATGCCGTCTGGATGTAGACGTTGCCATGTTCGATGGTACGAGGTGATGCCCGGTTATGCCGGAAGACTGCTATTTGTGACGTGGGCCAGGGCCTGTAAATTGAAACCATTTGGGACGCATGATTGATCGAAAGAAAGGGACCTAATTAGGAGACGGAACTGTGTGGTGCGGTATGGGACGTGCCATGATAGTTTAGTCTGGTAATTGGGGGCCCGTGCAATTGTATTGATATTTATGTCCTTACATATATACATGTTAAAGTATTCATATGATATGTGATATCGATGCTTTAATGTACGATTTGATTGACACTAACATGCAGGAAAATACTGGTATTAAGAGAGTTGTGAGAGAGGTGATTAGATTGCATGTTGAGTGTACCCTTCTCCTAATCGGGATTTAGGGGATTGACTCGCTGAGATGTGATCTCACCCTATAGTGGGCTAAAATTTTCAAGTCCCTAGATGGAGGATGGACAGACAAGGAGTAGAGGCAATGGAGTATGGATGCCTTAGTAGCTTCTGCTAGATATTGACTGGTCTGTCGTCTGATCTGGATAGTGGGTGACCACTCAACCTAGTCTATCGGAGGGTTTGACAAGGTCGTATGTAGAGACTTGGCCCCATGGACGGGAAGCTTGGAGCATAGATAGACTAGAAGCTCTTCATTTTGAAATACACCATGTTGTGTTAGACTCTTCTGTATATAAATGCTACTATAAAATATGTGTGGTTTGTAAAAATATAACCCTATGTTTGCTATCCCATTTCTGTGTTGTCTGGAGTTATGATTATGCTTCCGCATGCTTGCTAAAATGAATGGGTCGGCAACAGTTCCTGGGATATTGCAAATTTATATCGACCCTAAGGGATGTGCATGTGCTTGGAGTTCGGGTCATGACATAAACTGTGTAGAGGACGACCCACTTGTTCATGTCCGGGATTTGCCCTTCCATTCGTGATGATCGAAAACCCTAGGCGAAGAAGCATAAGAAAATGGAAGTTACGGAATCGCCTGAACATGATGGGAAGAGAGGCTTCAATTGATTGGACTATCACGCGATCGGGCCACATTCCAACACAACTAATAGGAGAAATTAGGGTTCTAAAGGTTTGCACGCAGGAGAAGAGCAAAATTGATTAGTGTCACACCCCAAAAACTATAAGGGGTGACACAATCGTCCTTCCACTTGATCAGGTGTTATGATGACACACTATCCCTTATGTTAAATCCAATGGCAAAATCATATAAGAAAGTCAATTGGGAGCTCGAGGGGGAAGCAAAACGTGAATATCCTCATCTATTTGATGATAAGGTAAGTCTAAATTTTGAGGATGAAATTCTTTTAAGAAGGGTAGAATATTATTAGGCCATATCTCTTTGATTAGGTCAAAGAAGTGGCGTTTTTATCAAAAAAAGAAAGGAAAAAGAAAAAAAAAAAGTTGAAAAGTCAACAAATGAAGGAAAGCCGGACTTCAGCTATTTAAAGAAAAAGGAGCACTAAGAAAGAAAGAAAAGAAAAGAAAATAGAGAGAGAGGGAAAGAAGAAAGAAATAAGAAGGAAGAAAAGGAGGGTTTTGCCATGTAGATCTCGCCAAGCCGGATCAACTACGTATCACACGCTCGATAAGTACTTGCATCCTCTGTTTATCCAATCGAGATAATTTTCAGAAATAGAGCTAAAATTTAAAGTTATGTTGGAATTGAGCTGTGAAGTCCAATTTTTATGTTGTGAAGCTTTGGGTTTTTGTAGGAATGGTAGATTATGGCGTTGTAGAGCTGTGGGTTTTAATGGGCATCATTTTAGAGCAACGGTTTTATTGGAGCGAGATTTTAGTGTTTCGCAAGCAAGTTGCGCATTGTATTTAGGTTTAAGCAATCATTTTGAGTGAGCAGTTTGTTAATGCGTGTTTTGTTCAAGCGAGATTTTAGGGTTTTGCAAGTGAGTTTCTCGTCGCATTTAGGTTTGAGTAATCATTTTAGGTGATCGATATGTTAATGCATGGGAGTTATTTTATTAGTGTTTAAGCTTAGTTTAGATAAGCCATAGTTAAGATAGCATTTTACTTGGAGAAATTTCAAATAAGGGTCTGAAGTATTCTCATTTTTTTTTTTAAATAAGAGCTTAAAGTAGACATTGTTTTAAATAAGAGCCCAAAGCGCCCTTATTTTCTTAAATAATAACCCAAAGTGAACATTGTTTCAAATAAGGGCCTAAAGTGGCCATATTAGTCTAAAAGAAGGACCTCAACTCACTATTGGATAAGGGCAATTTTGTCTTTTTATTGTTTTTCTATAAAAATTAAACTAATTTTTTTTAAAAAAAGAATAGAACATAGACGGGAGGGAGGGCTCCCTCTTGCCTGTGCCGCCGCCCCATCAACGATGGGGGGGTGGCGACGATGGCCGGCAAGGTTGCTAACACCTGAGCAAGAGTCGGCGACCCTTGCTGACCGATGGCGAGGCCCTCGCTAAAGGCAAGAGAGGGCAGTGACCCTCTCCTAGATCTGGGCGAGGGTCGTTCACCCTCGCCCGGCCTAAGCGAGGTCATCGGCCCTTGCACAAGCACTGGTGGCCCTCGCCCAATGCCCTCGGACCTCACCCCAAGTCTAGGGGTGTTGGGCAAAGGCCGCCAACGCTTGCGCGAGGGCTAGCGACCCTCACCTAAATCTGGGAGAAGGTCGCCCTCCTCTCCTGCCTCTGGCAAGGGCATGTCGCCCCTCGCCTCAAGTCAACCAGGGTTATCGGCTCTCACCTAGGTGCCAGCGACCTTGCCGGCCAACGTTGCCGCCCCACCAACGATGGGGCGGTGGCCATAGTCAAGAGGATCCCTCTTGCCTCTGTTTTTTTTTTTTAATCTAATTGTCAAACCAAAAAAAAATCTAATTTAATCTAAATTTAATTGAGTTTTAATGAAAATACCTCTAGTCAGTTGAAATTTTTTGCCCATCGCTAAATCGGTGAGATTAGGCCCTTATTTGAAATAAATATAATCATTTCAAGTCCTTTTTTTTTTAGTGATAAGGCCACTTTAGGTCTTTATTTGAAATAAAGTCCACTTCTGACATTTATTTAAGAAAATGAGTGTGCTTTGGGCCCTTATTTGGAATACTTCCTTTCACTTGAATTTGATGCGATTTCTCGCTTATATGATAGGAATGCATTTTTGTTATATCGAGTGAGCCTTATAATTTGGTTTGAGGTATATCTAGGTAAATGGTGCTATTTATAAACTCATGTCTTGAAAGAGATAAATATTTGAATATTGTATAAGTAATCAAAGCATGTTTGTTGCATAAAAGTTTGGATTAGGCAATTAATACATTTTAATAATTGAGAATGATTTGAGAATGATTTTATGAAAGGTATTGTGAAATGATGTATATGTATTGCTTTGTGAACTGATTTATGGTATGAGGTCTAGGATGATCAAAGAAACATTTTATGAAATACATTACAAAAGGTTATACATATCGAATTATGAATTTGGTTTATGAAATGATATGATAAATGCTTTATGAAAAAATATTTCTATCGAATGAACTGAATTACGAAAATTAGATGATTGGTTTATGACCATGCTTGACAAGCACACTGACTAGAGAAATGTCTTGGGAAGTGTATTTTATTTGATGGACTGAATTACGAACAAGATGTCCCACTCCAAATCCTACAGGGATGAGGGAGTGACATGACCATCCTTTCACCCGAAGGATGCAACCTCTAACCACTCAAAAGTTCAGCTTCCAAAAGTCTCTATTATAGCCTTCTCATTCTATTGGCTGCTAACCAAAACCAAGGATCCTGAAAAGTTTGGAAAAAGAGGGGTGCGTAACCACAACTCACTCTTGTAAGCGGATCGAATAGTCACTATGCGCGCGCGCGCGGCGCACACACACACAACACAACCAAAAACTCATAATCCAACTTTTTAATATACCTATTAAATCATATATGAGTTATTTCTTCTTAAGAAGGTTTTATACTAAGAAGAAAAATTCATTTAAATCATCCTCATAATACAAACATCAATGATCAAGTCCATTAATTAATTTATTTTATAACAACATATGTTATAATATAATACGTGAAAACGACAGAAATTTGCAAATAAGCTAATGCGAAAAATACCAGAGAAATAAAAGAGGAATAATAGGACATCAGAGATTTATATGGTTCAGTTTGAATATTGGTACTTACATTCACGGGGAGAACTAGTAACAAATGATTCACTATAATTGAAAAATCAAAATTTATAATCACTCACACGCTTAAGTGTTTTTCACATCTAGATTTAAGTCCAAACTCAGAGTATTTACAAATAAAGATGTAAGTTCATGACACAAAATCATCAATATATAAGCCCTTTTAAGTATGCCCAAAATAGAAGACAGTGCATTGGTCTTTTCTTGCATCCAGCCGCCTCTTCTTCGTGCGCTCTCTAGGTTTTCAAGAAGATCCATGTTTGGCTTTTATGTGTGCTAGAGTCAACAACTTTGACCATGCGCCCCACTGCTTCAATAAATCCAATCCCTATTCAGGTATAGCGAGAAAAAAAAACCTTTTCTTATTTTCTTGTATAAAGTCGTGTTTGCCCCCCAAAAGTTAAATAATCGAAGAAAGTATGCCCAACTGCCTATCTTTTGTCCTTTAGTGCAAAACTTTTGCAAGTCAATCTTGGAGTCCAATACGCCGCACTCTTGGACCATTTCGAAGAGCTAACACCTAGAAATAACAAATCTGAACAAATCTCGTTCGGATGAGAATAAAGATTTTGAACAAATTAAAATCTTTGAATGAATCTAATCCATAAGAGTTCAAGCTCGAAACATTAATTTACCAGAATAGATGTGGATGCAAATGCGGAGGATGCGGTGACGCGTGATTCGTCGGATGGCAGGCTCCGTCTTACGTCAGAGAAAGAGCAGCGTGAAGCTCCGAAGGGGAGAGTGAACGGGGGAGAGCAGACGGGAGAGAGAAAGTCTATCTTTTTTGAGATTAAAATTAATTAAGAGAGAGAGGGAGAGGTAGGGCCCAGCTGGAGGTGACACAAAACTGAGGAGAGGAACAAAGTACACCTCGGATGTAAGTAAAGGACTTTCTCATAGGGACATTCGGATGCATATAGCTAATGGACTGTTGTTCAGAACTTCAGATGTGTAGAACAGAAGCAAGTATCATCATATGCTGGCTAATGGCTAGTATTATCATTTGGGCTCCTTCCGGATAGGAACAAAGTAGCCCCAATTTCTATTTCTAGAAAGTGTGATCCTCCCGGACCTCCTCAAAATCTTTTGACAGGAACAAAGTACACCTCGGATGTAGCTGAAGGACTTTCTCATAGGGACATTCGGATGCATAAGTTAATGGACTGTTGTTCAGAACTTCAGATGTGTAGAGCAAGAGCAAGCCCAGTGGTTTTGAATTGATAATGCAACATGACGCGTTTCTCCCGCGAAACTTCGTTTTAAGAAGTACCATGACCCGACATCTCGAGGTTAGATTGGGAGGGAGCACCTCCTCTCGAGGTTTTCTAATCTTGACGTTGATGGCTGGTCTACTGATCGGAGACTTCAGCTACGTTTCCCTCATACATAAATTTAGCGTCGCCCATGAAATGATTCGTTTTCATCCCACTGAAACCAACCATATAATTTTTATGAACAATATGAAATGGGATCAGCAAGTCACTGTTTTCTAGAGAACTGTCGAACATGGACGACGAAACGCTTGTTCGACCCGGAAGAACTGTAGCATGCAGATGTGAATAGGGTCAGGAGTCAATGGAGTCGGTGAAGAACCTGTAGAATTGGGTAGCTCCGAGATAAGATTTTTCCCATTCTCTTTTAATTATTTCTGCGACGCAGATTCAACAATGCACCGGCAGGTAGGTAATTGCAAGTCATTATCTAATGTAGGCAATAAAAAATGCGGAAGTCCAGGTCAATAGCGTCGTGAAACGCATGCAATGGGGTAAATATAAATTGGTGGGACATTTGGATTCAATAATGGATCGGCAGGTAGCTAATTACAAGTCATTATCTACAGTAGGAGTGATGGTGAAGGCAATAAAAAATGCAGAAGTCCTAGGACAATAGCGTCGTGAAACACATGCAATGTGGTAAATATAAAATGGGGGGAGATTTGGAGCAATCGTATTATTTTACCTGAGAAATAAACACGTCAAAGCACCGTCCAGCTCTTCTTTTAAACTCGACTGGAGCTTCATTCGATCCGAAAAGTTTCACAGCTGCTGCTTCTTAGTTCTTCAGAGAAAGAGAGAGAGAGAGAGAGAGATGGCCAAGAACAACGCTGCATCTGCAGGGTTGCTATGCCTGATCCTCGTATCGACTTCGATGCCTGCCTCGGAGTGCTCCAGCATACCGGCTCCGGTCACCCGGGATGAAGACATCCAGTACATAAAGTGCCAAGTCTGCGAGAAGCTCGCGTCCCAGCTGTATCGACAGGTGCAGAACAAGCGAGCTCAGATCTCATCCAAAAAGGTTCGGACTTTGTTTCTTCTAGTGCTGGGGTTGCTGCTTCGCGGAATGCGGAGGTGGACTTGATTTTCGTTTGGATTGGCTTTTGATTGATTTTTTATTTTTATTTTTTTATTTTTATTTTTGTTGGTGATTGGTAGATCACGGACGATGAGATAACTGATATTGCCTGGAAACTTTGTAATTTGGAGAAGGAGGAAGCTGTCTGGATTCGCAAGATTGATATTGTTGAGAAAGGGGATAAGTTAAAGGTATAGCCGTTAATGCAGATGCTTGGTGTTCATCACTCTGCTATATATATGCACGTTTCAGTTTTGTGATATCAGCATATACGTGTGGATTAGCACTAGGACTAAGCTGAGGAGATCGACAAGATTATTCATCGTCATTGCTGAGAAATCACCTTGAAGTGAGAACTAAGGCTGCTGCGAAATAGGCTCCATTGTTTCATGGGGCTTGTTGGCACCTTGAACGAAAAAGCGCTTGCACAATTGCCTGAGCTATGAGCTGGTCGTCGGCATGTGCACGCCGAACATGGTACCAGGTGGTGGATGTTGCATGTTAGAACTTGAAGTCATTCCCTCATTTGCATAGAGAGAGAGAGTGATATATCAGCCCACACATTTCATTTTCTTTATGCTTTTACATGTTCTTGTCGGTTCGTTTTAGTCGTGAGCTTCATCACAATTGTTTGACAGACAAATAAAGAGCGAACAATGTTGATGCGCTACTCTTTTTGCATGCCGATACATATAGATGGAGAGGTTTGTACATAATCACATCATTTTCAACTCTGTCACTTCTATTTCAGCTTGAAGAACAAGATGCTGAAGGATATTGCAATTCCGAGTGCAAGACTCTGCAAAAAGCTTGTGTAGAGGTGAGACTTTGGTCCTCTTACCCTACTCGTTACTCAAGTCATTGACTTATGTGGATTCTAAACTTCAGTGGCATCTTGTCAATCGAACTCAATCGACCTATTTGTCCCCTGCGATCTTGAACACAAGATTTTTCTCTGCCCCTCGCCTTAATATCAACGGAAGAATGGCTGGAGGAACTTTCTCTGTTCCTTCCAGTAATTGGATTACTCTCAGTGGAACTTCATGCCATTGAAGCATTCTTTGTGCTTTCACTTCTGATTTGCAGTAGACGCTGCATCTACATTAACACTGTTCCTTCAACTGGAAAGTGCAGGTCATGGACGAGTCTTATGACATTTATGTCCGCTATCTAAACACACCCAACCCCCAAATTGATGGAATGGTCGATTTTCTCTGCAAAAACACCACCAAGGCATGCATTTCCGACCCCCTTCCGCTTCCTAAGGTACATTTCCATCGTGCTAGTGGAACTCAGTTTCATGGTATTAGCGGTATTCAAATAACTTTCTCAGAAAATGGAGAAACCTTCGGTAATTAGGCTTATGAAGATGGATGCAACTCAAACAATATGGAGGGATCGGTTCTCGTTGGCTGATACATACTATGCCCCTATTTCTCATCTTTACTGTCTTGCTTTTTGCACGAACCATCATGCTTTTCGAATACCCTGTCGACCCCGTTGCGCATCATAAGATCATGAGGACATTTCACATACGTATGGCACTAGAGCGCACATCTGCAAACCAGTCTTCGAATAGGATCTTACACATTTGTCCCCAATGCCGTGCAACAGGATAGGACTCCCGGAGAAGCTTTCATGCCCAGACCATCAGAGGAGGCTAACGTGGAGAGGAACGTGAAATCATCGACCGAGGTAATCGTTTCCCCACAGCCCTGAAATCGTACGCGACACCCGATGCTTTTGCTGTATCCGGACTTCACGCTGGTCACGTTTCCTTACAGAGCACGCCGGGAGCCCCTGGCATGAACACGTGCTCGACGGACGAATCGACGAACACGAAAAACTCCAGCGAGGAAGACGAAGACAAGGGTACACACTCAGAGTGCTCCAGCATACCGGCTCCAGTGACGTGGTCGACGGAGGTAATCGTTTCCCCACCGTCCTGAAGTTGTAAATGACGCACGATGCTTTTACTGTATCCAGACTTCACACCAGTTACGTTTCCTTACAGAGCACGCTGGGAGAGCCCTGCACGAACACGTACTCGACGGACGAATCGACGAACATGAAAAACTCCGGTGAGGGAGACGAAGACAATGGTACACACTCGGAGTGCTCCAGCATGCCGGCTCTGGTCGCCCGGGAGGAAGACGTCCAGTACATAAAGTGCCAAGTCTGCGAGAAGCTCGCATCCCAGCTATGTGACCAGGTGCAGAAGAAGCGAGCTCAGATCTCACCCAAAGAGGTACGGACTCTGCTTCACGGAATGCAGAGGTGGACTTGATTTTTGTTCGGATTGGCTTTTGATTGATCTTTTGGCGGTTTTTTTTTTTTTTTTTTTTTTGCCCTTTGGTGATTGGTAGATCATGGAGACGGAGATGACTGACATTGGCGAGAAGCTTTGTAATTTGGAGAAGGAGGAAGCTGTCTGGATTCGCAAGATTGATATTGTTGAGAAAGGGGATAAGTTAATGGTATAGCCGTCAATGCAGATGCTTGGTGTTCATCACTCTGCTATATATATATATATATATGCACGTTTCGCTTTTCAGATATCAGCATATACATGTGGATTAGCACTAGGACTAACCTGAGGAGATCAACAAGAATATTCATCATCATTGCTGAGAAATCACCTTGAAGTGAGAACTAAGGCTGCTGCGAAATAGGCTCGATTGTTTCATGGGGCTTGTCAGCACCTTGAACGAAAAAATGCGTACGCAATTGCCTGAGCCATGAGCTGGTCCTTGGCACATGCATATGAAACGAAGCAGGATTAACTGTAACATGGACATGGTATTAGGTGGTGGATGTAGCATGTTAGAGCTTGAGTCATTCCCTCATTTGCATAGAGAGAGAGAGTGATACACCAGCGCACACATTTCATTTTCTTTATGCTTTTGCATGTTCTTGTTGGTTCGTTTTAGTCGTGAGCTTCGTTACAAGTGTTCGACAGACAAATAAAGCTCGAACAATGTCGATGTGCTACTCTTTTTGCATGCCAATACATATAGACGGAGAGGTTTGTACATAACCACACTATTTTCAAGTCTGTTATTTCTATTTCAGCTTGAAGAACAAAATGCTGAAGGATATTGCAATTCTGAGTGCAAGACTCTGCAAAAAGCTTGTGAAAAGGTGAGACTTTGGAGCCTTACCCTACTCATTACTCAAGTCAGTGTTTTATGTGGATTCTAAACCTCGGTGGCATCTTGTCCATCGAACTTGATCGACCTATTTGTCCCCTGCGATCTTTGCGCCTCGCCTTAGTATCAACGGAAGAATGGCCGGATGAACTTTCTCTGTTCTCTTCAGTAATTGGATTACTCTCAGTGGAACTTCATGCCATTGAAGCATTCTTTGCGCTTTCACTTCTGATTTGCAGTAGACGCTACATCTACATTAAAACCGTTCCTTCAACTGGAAAGTGCAGGTTATGAAGGACGCTGGTGATATTTATGTCCGCTATCTAAAAGAACCCAACCCACCCAACCCGCAAACTGGTGGAATGGTCGATTTTCTCTGCAAAAACGCCACTGACGCATGCGATTCCGAACCTCCTCCGCTTCCTAAGGTACATTTCCATCGTGCTGGTGGAACTCAGTTTCATGGTATTAGCGTTATTCGAATAACTTTCCCCGAAAATGCAGAAACTTTCGGTAATTAGGCTTATGAAGATAGATGCAACTAGAGGGATCGGTTCTTGTTGGCTGATGCATACTATGCCCCTATTTCTCATCTTTACTGTCTTGCTCTTTGCACGAACCATTCTGCTTTTCAAATGCCTTGTCCACGTCGTTGCGCATCATAAGATCACGAAGACATTTCAGATACGTATGGCACTAGAGCACGCATCTGCAAACTGATCTTTGAATATGATCTTACGCATTTATCCCCAATGCCGTGCAACAGGATAGGACTCGCGGAGAAGCTTTCATGCCCAAACCATCTGAGGAGGCCGACGTGGAGAGGAAAGCGAAATCATCGACCGAGGTAATCATTCCCCCCCTGCCCTGAAGTCGTTCGCGATGCGCGATGCTTTTGCTGTATCCAGACTTCACCCCGGCTACGTTTAATTACAGAGCCCGCCGGGAGCCGCCTGCACGAACACATACTTGATGGACGAATCGACGAGCACTAAAAACTCCGGCGAGGAAGACAAAGACAAGGGTACCCACTCGCACTCGAAATTGGTACGTGGATCCTCGAAGGAGGCCCCCCTTCCTTCAGAGACCCGCAAGACGGAACTGTAATGCCCGAGTGTCAGACAGCAATGCTTGAGCCTTTTTTTTTTTATAGTCTTTTATGTCCAGCCATTGTATCGTTATGTAATGCATAAGGCCCTTAAGAACAGAAGATTTCGTAGTCGTTCCGAGAAGAGCTCTTTGGCCATAGTTTCTACTGTAAGACAGCTTTATATCCACAGCAATTGTACCCTCCACCGGGGGTGGTGTCCAAATTCCATAAAAGTGGAATTCTGTCTAAAATTTATGAACTTTTTAATATGAGTTGCAAATTTGGGAAAAATTTGTCTAGAAAATTCTAAGCCTATTGTGCTTTTGCTAATCCGATTTTAAACTTTTTAATTGCGCCAATTGAGTTATAAACATTTTCATCTACCAATTGAGTCGATCTTGCTTTTTTTGGCCGGTAACATGTACGCTGCCCATCTTATGTGATGTGATTGGTGCTAACGTGAACAATTTTTAATAATACTTCAACATATATTTTTTGATTTTTTTTTTGATTTTTTACTTTTTTTTCTTTCTCTTTCTCTTTTCTCCTCTAGCGGGTCGCCAGACTTGGCAACCATCATTGGCCTTTGGCGAAGCTCGCCTAACCACCACAGGCAAGGGCGAGCCTAGTTATTGCTAACATACAGACAGAGAGTGAAAATGAGTTTTTTTTTTGTCTAAAGAAGTGAACCTAATTATTTTTTGCAACTTAATTAAGAAGTTGGAAGTTCCAAATTTATATTGCCAATAGGGTAGGGCCATTAAATGGGTGGGTCGGGTCGAGTTTGGGTCTAGTCGAAAATGGTTCGATCCATATTGACCCATTTTCATGTAATGTAAATTTGACGACCTATACCTAACCCAACTCATACCCGACTCATACGTGACCCTACCCGTCACGCCTCGAATCCCAAGCATGCGCTCATCCCTCAGCTCGATTAAAATTTGCGACGTTCCCAGGACGCGTCGCCGACCCATTTGTTTTAAGCACATGCGGAAGTGAATTAAATAAACACCCTGACAACCATCACACACATGGGATAGTAAAAGCAAGACATCATATTTTTCTCAAAACATACTTTATAAACACACCAGGTCAACTCTGCAAGTTTATATACAAGAGGTCCATCTCAAAAAGAGACTACTAAGCCACTTACTCTCCAAACCTTTCAGCCTCGGGCTCCAGGTTATCCATACTAGGGACCTGAATATATTTAAATCATGACGGGGTAAGATAAAATTTCAGCGAGTCAACACCTTAAATCTCGATTAGGACGAGAATTCACTCAGAGGCAACCTAAACAGGTGTCACACAAGACTTACCTCGCCTCAGCACATCCCTACAGATTAGTGCGTCATATATACACTTATAAACGTAGCAAGCATAATCAATAACTGGAACATATCATTTCATCACAACCAATTACATGGATCCCGATTATAAGGTAAAATCGTTATGACACGTCTCATTCCGTGCCACACAATTTTACCTCATAATAAGGCATAGCTATCTCAACCACTCATGCATGTTCCACTTCTTACGACCCCTCGGGCCACAGCCAACTCCCCAGTTGGCGGTCATCCGGCATAACCGGGCGTTGTCCCACCCTGTCAGGCACGGCAATGTCTAGAACCCTCGCCTATACAGCATTCCACAAAGGAGCATCGGCTCAGCCTCCACTGCGACCGGCATCTAGACCCCCGCCGGGCATCCGATAAAATCAGGCACCGCCCCCAAACTCCCGCTGGGTGACGGGGTCTGATAGTGACCACATGCACATCCATACTTGGCCAAGAATATCGTGCTTTACACTCAAATGTCTCAATTTCAAATAATGGACTTGGCTAATTTTCTTCGTATTAAAAATCATCCTAGTAAAATAATCGTGTGTGGTCACGCATTTAAATCGAACCAGTAAGCATGGTATCATCTCATTTCAAAATTCCATGATTTCATATACTATATAAACATTTTTGGCGTCAAAAACTGACACCCGGTATTTTTCTATTTAAATACCAAAATCCGATTTTTACAATAATAGTCCATAATAACAACCAAGCACCCAATTGCACAATTAAGAATTAATTTCACATATTATCAAGTATCAGCTCTAAGCATGCCAAAAGTCAACCACATCACCGAATATACATTATCTAGTAAGTTAGATACCAAGAACAACCACAAAACTACAATCGGTCTTAACCGGCAGAAACTGAGACCACTAGAATGTCTCCAAGTTTAATTCCAGAAATCTAATCAAACAAGTTCGGAAAATTCTCAAATGTGAATATGTGGTAAAAGACACATAAAAAAACACTTTTCATGAAGACACTTTAGCCCAGATATTTCTAGATTAAGAGTAGTAAATCACTCAATCCGTTACCAAAACTGTGTCCCTTTCCAGAAATTCTGTTTTCCAATATTAGTTTGGTTCGAGGTCCAAAACAAGTCCATTTGATTTGAAATTTGACTATGTTAAACTAGAAGATGTGATGAACAAATTTTATGAAGAAACTCTAAATCTAACCCTAAGAGTTGATAAAAATTCTTGCAATACCAAAATGTCACTAGTTCCAGCACAATCCGAGATTCTATTTTGCAAATGACAAAGCTGAAATCTCATTCTTTTAAATCCCTAAAAGTTTGAGTAAAATATATATATATATATATATATATATATGATAGTTGAAGATGTTGAAGAACATTTCTCAAGAAGGAATCAACCTCAAAATCGTAGCATATTTTTCCCCACAAAAATGGCAAACGACGAGTGTCCAGTAAACTAGCTATGAAGATTAAGCTAATCCAGCTTAACATTAATCTAACAAGTTAATTAACACTAATCTAACTAAGCTAATTAATACTAATCTAACCCTAAGCAGAATTAACAACCTAATCAAGGATTAATGAGTTAACTCACTAGAATTCAACGGCGGCAGGCTCACGGCGACGTGACGGCGGTGAGGACCCGAGACTACCGCATCTCGAAGAGGGGCTTGGTGGAGGCTGTGGCTGTCCCACAAGCCTTCAGCCAAGGGGCTGGTCAGTCTCGGCTTGGGCTGGTCGCAGGGGCTGGAGCGTGGCCGCGGGACTGAGTTGGAATGGGCGGCTGTTCGACTGGAGCTACTAGGCTAGGGGTGAGCTGGGTAGAGGTTGTTGCTGGAGTTGTTGCGGTGGAGGAGCTGTTGGCTGGGCGTGAGCTTGGTTGTGGTGAGTTGATGATGAAGGCGTGAGGGTGGTGGGTGGTTGCTAGGTGTGTGCGCGCATGAAGTGCTGGCGGCGAATGAAGTGGGCGGTGAAGGTGAGGTGATGAAGTGAAGATATGTGATGGTGGGTGGGTGATATGGAAGTTGCGTGAGGGTGAGTGCAGCAACAAAAGGAAGAGCAAGCTGGCGTGAATGGGTGAAGGAGAAAAGGTGTGAGGAAGAAGTGGGCCTGGTTTGGCAGAGAGGGGGAGGGGAGAGTTCACGTGTGAAACAAAAGGGAGAGATGGGAGAGAGAGAGAGTCAAGTCAATGCTTCTACCAATCCAAGCCTGGGCCAAAATATCCTAAACACTCATTAACATGCCCCAAAAGTCTTCATCCTTAATGTCAAATGCCTATCCACTCACAAATTAGCTCAATTTTCCCAAAATTAAACCAAATAGGGCAGCCAAATAACACACCCCTCTTCCCATCCAATTTTCCACTTCTTTTCCAAATTATCCGTAATTGATTTTTTCGCAAAATTTCGGGCTCGATGGAATTTTCCCAAAAGATGAAACGATGTCCTAAAAATAAATCGTGACACGCTCGAACTTTCGATTCCTGAAACCGAGTTCAATTTCGTGGTTAAAATCGACCGGACACGATTTTAGCGCGACCCAACCTACCAGATAGTTTGACCCATGGTCGATAATTTTGATCCACTTTCGTACATCTACGACTCATATGCGACTTTCGGTTGTCGTAAAAATCTCAAGATTTTAATTATGGGTATTGGGTACATAATTGACATAAAATTGGGTTAGTATTGTTCGACACGAATTTTGCAATCGGGTGTGAATCTAATTACGCCATTCCATCAAGTCGACCTATACCCAATCACTAATAGATTATAACGGTGCCGTATTGACCCTTGCCGATCAGCACGGTCGAGCCGTGACATCCTGATTTTCCACTTCTGTTTTCAATTGAATGATTCGGACTTTTTATTGATGCACCTATAGCATTTTTCTCTAAGTTGGCCACTCACGAGTTAACTAATCGATTAGGTGAAGCCGTTAAGGAATTTTAAAGGTACAGACTTGAGAATTCGACCATAAACCGACTACTCGACCGTGCTAATCTGCAAGAGTTAATACGACACTGTCAAAATCGATAAGAGATCAGAGATAGGTCGATTCGACTGAGATATATGATCAGTGTGTAGGTGATTCCACTTGATGGCAAAATTCTCGTCGAACGCCACTGGACTGATTATTCTATCTTTTATATACCCTATGTTCATATTTGAAATCTCGAGATTTTCACGATAACCAAGAATCACCAATGTGTCGAAAATGTACATTTTGGCTTGAAAATAATCAACCACAGGTCAAATGCACCGAAAATTCATAAAAGCTACCCTGTAGATTAGGACGCGCTAAAATCGCGCCAGATTGAAATTACCCGTGAAATTAAACCCGATTTCAGAAATTGGAAGTTCTGTCATGTCACAAGTCATTTTAGCAACGTCGACTCATTCTCAGAAGATTTTTTTTGCAAACTGAGATTTTCGGCGAAAAGTTCAAAGTAACGCTATTTTGGACCGAAAGTTCGTAGGCCCGTTTTCGGTCGCATTTTTGGGATTAAAGTTGGTTCATTTGATGAGAAATAAAGTTGAGATGGATAATGGTACCTTGGTTGGATTAATGGATAGCAAATTGAACTAATTTGGATGAGAATTGAAGGAGAATTGATGGAATTGGAGAAGAATGTGTACAAATTCGTAGTCAAGGGTGGGGTGCAACATTTTGGGAATCAACTAAGGCTTGTTGGGGAAGTTTTGTGAGGGAAAAGAGGCAGAGGATAGGGCTGAGTGGTGGAGGCAAGTGTGATGAGTGATTAAGGATGAGATTGTGGACTTTGAAGGCTTGTGGTGGTCCTCTTTTAGCAGCCACCTTTTTCTTCCTTTTCAACCTTGCTTTTTCCATTGTAGAGGCCTTGGGAGAGCTTGAGAGAACTAGGAAACCAAGCAGAGTAGCCTCCTCCACCGTCGCACGCCGCTGGACCAGCCAAGCCCGCCGTTTTCCCCCCTATTTTCTCCTTCTGCCTGTTTTTGCTCCAACTGACCTTTCACCAAAAACTCGAGTTAAAAGTTATATTCCCGAACGAATTAGGTCACGCTCCACCTACCATCATTTTCAGGACATCCAGTCTATACGGGGGCACTTCGCCGCTCACCAGAACGAGCCACCGGCCATCCCGTCCGCCGGCGAGAAGGAACGACTTGCCGGACCGCCTGGTTTCGCCCGGTTTCGCCCAGTTCAACGTTTTCTCCATTTTTCTCCCATTCCAGCCCTTTCTTTGCCCGTTCCAACCACCAGCAAGTCCCCCTTGATCCCCAAGAGCCACTGGTTGTCGGCCACCCACTCGTCGAAGCTCCGATCAGCTCGATTTCTCACCGTTCAACAGCTGGTTTTCCTTCCTGGTTTAGCAAGTAGAAGTTGAAGTTCTAGCAAGGTCTTGGGACTTCGTGGCCCGTTTCCGAGCCCTTCTCGGCCTTGGTTGGTGTCGCCGCTAAGAGGTTTGTCACTTGCCTTGGCGTCGTTGTTGCCGTGGACTCACCGGAACGCTAAATTGGTGAGTTTACTCACTAAACCTTGCTTATGAGATTAATTATGCTTAAGGGGTGTTTAGATTAAGCTAAGTATGCTTAGGTAGTTAGATTAGTTTAGTTAATTGTTGATTAGATTAATGGATGTGATTAGTTTAGTGGATAATTAATTAAGGCTAATTAGGTGATTAAATTAGTGTAATCTTGATTAAGTCCTTAATTAATTATTTTAAACTAATTAATTATTTCGAATTTATAAATATTATTTTATTAAATTATATTAATATAATATATTATTTAATTATTTAATTTTTGAATATATTTAATTATTTATTATTTTCCAAAAATTATACCGAGGATAGTCGGTGACCGGAATTTTGTGCTGATTGCATTGGTGTGTTCAGATTATACAATTGATTGTTGGATTGTGCAAATTGAGTGATAATTGTGAAAATTATGGAATTTATTAAAAAAATTCCAGGTGTCGGGTTTTAACACCGAAAGTGGTTTAAAAGACTATATCAAATAGTGGGATTTGTAAAGGAAGAGTGTTAGTTTTTCTTGTTCAAATTGACCGTGTACCCACACACGAATATTTTCACAAAGTGTTTTTGATACGAAGAAAACAAGCCAAGATTCTTATTTTAAATTGGGGCATGTGAGTGCAAAGCACAATGTCCTTGGCTGCAATTGAATGATCGTGTGCTGGTTAATAGAAATCTTCCCGGCGTGTGTCGGTGGACGTTACCTATCCCCGGTGTGTGTCGGTGGACTTTAGGTCGCAGTAGATTCTGGACCTATACTCATTCGGAAATGCCATAAGGAATGCCATCCTCGGTGTGTGTCGGAGGATGTAACCGTGCTCAAAGGAGGGAGACGGAATCTAGCTATGCTAGAGAATCGGCACGTGTTGAGTAAAACTACTCGTGTGGGTAGTAATAATCAATTGGAACGCATGTTGTGTGACATGAAATTGATGCGTCGGATTTTGGGACAAAATTTTGTGACATGGAATGGGACGTGTCATAACGATTTGGCCCTATAATCAGGACCCCTAGGATTGATTGAATTGATGGACCAATGTGTGTCGGTAGTTCTTACTTGTGTGAGCAGTAATTGATGACGTTCCAATTGATGTGTGAAATTGCTATATGCATATGATTTGTGATATGAATTGTGCTGACGTACAGTAAGGAACTGATGCGAGGTAAGTCCTTTGTTCTAATTGTATGGTTGTGTGACTAGAGTGCCATGTGGCGTATTTTCTTCCTAATAGGGGTTTATGGGGTGAACTTGCTGAGACATTGTCTCACCCTGTTATGGGCTAAATTTTTAGATCCTTAGATGACAGTGGTGGAGGACCCGAAGCCCCGGAGTCTGTGGAGGTGAAGTCCGAAGGATTGGCATTTGTATCCGACCAGTAGGTTGTAGGACAATGTCTTTTTGGGAGCCGATCTTTTTGTAGACTTTTGACCAGACTCGTTTTGTATCTAAACCCAGTGTTTATAAAAGTTGGTTTTTGTGAAATGTGCCTTGCTTTTCTATTCCATGCTGTTTGTTGTTAGGGGTATTTGTTTCGCTTCCGCATGTGTATTAAAAATGATTGAGTCGGCAACGCGTCCTAGGACCGTCGCATTTGTATCGACCATAGAGGGATGTGCGCGTGCTCGAGGCTCGGGACGTGACACAAGCAGTTGATTTCTGATCGAATTCTCGAGTTTGTCGCGTTTATATGCCTTAATGGTTTCACATGATAGATTAGTTAACTCGAGAGTGATAAGCTCCAAAAAAAAAGGATTATAGGCGCGTCGACGAAATGCCCATTTCATTTAATCGAGATAGGGTCGAAAATTTAGGATGTCACACTAGCCATATTATTGAGACACATTAATAGCCACTCTCATCCATTTAATCCACTTTAAGCTCTTCACACACACGCCCACACATGTGGGTGTGCGCGTGTGTGTGCTATTTGAATAAAAACTTCACATCAAATTTAAAAAGCAAATTAAACAATAAAAATTAGTAAATAAAATTAAAAAAAGTAAATAAAAAAACCTTAAATTAAAATACTTTTGAAAATTTCTTGATAAGAAAAAGTTTGATTAGTTAATGATTGACATGAAAATAATATTTTCTTATAACAAATCTTTTGGGATGCGAGAATGCGTAATTTCTTAATTGTGATTTATCAAATTGAAAATTACATTATAATGTTTAGAATTTCTATTTCGATATTGATTGAATTTTGATCTAGACAACATCAAGTTTTCTCTAAAAGTACTTCTTCGGTATGTATATGGATATCTATCTATCAAAATATTAAAAAAAAAATTTGAATTTTTAATTATTATTAAAATTTTGGATTATTATTATTATTATTATTATTATTTATTTTCTTTCTTTATTTCTTTATTTTTCTTTTTTTTCTTTCTTTCTTTCTTTCTTTCTTCTTCTTCTTCTTCCTCCTTATTCCTCTACCGGTGGTGACCGGCCCGAGCTTTGTCATGGCCGGCGAGCTTGTAGCTCGCGAGATCTAGGTGAGCCAAAGCTTAACCACGGCTGGCAAGCTCGCGAATTGCCAGATCCAGGCGAGCTTCGGCCTTGCCGACGACTGGCGAGACTCGAGCCTTGCCTGGCTGGTCAATGGCCATCTTTGTGCCAGCCACCAGCTAAGGAAGGAGGGAGAAGAAAGGAAAAAAATAAAAATAAAAGAAAGATGAAATATAAAAAATAATTATAATTTTGATTTTTATATATAAAAAAATTATAAAGATAAAAGGGGAAGTTGGGTTGGAAATGGGTTTTTAAGTCCAACCCATTTAAAACCCATTTAACTAGTCTCTTTAAAATATAAATGGCCCATATATGACACATTTCGAAATGTAAGTAACCTATATATGACCTGTTTAAATAGGTCAAATATGGGTCTAAGATCCATTTTGACACATCTACGATAGGGAAACTTGGACTCCACTTTTCACAGTCCAAATTCGTTTAGCGGGCTTTTACATAAAATGGCATGATTATAGTGATTTTTTATTGTCATGGTTCATGGGCCTCTTGAGAAGGCCCAACGTCATACAAAATGAGAATGCCGACTTTCATAGTCCAGATGCCAAATTATGTCCCAAAAAAATCGAACAGGTCAAAGTCAAAACTCGCATGGTCGATCTCTATGCTAGTCACTTTCTCCCAATTTTTAATGGTAGAAGAATCGACATAATTTACCTCCTTGCCGGCGGATATTACCCTAGTCGAATATGCTTCTTCATAGGTATAGAGGGCCGCAAGGTTAGGTCTAATTTCCGCTTCAAACATGGTAAAACCCATCTTCTCTACTAAAGAGCGAGGCACCGTGATTTGAACTAGTCAAGAAAGAGCTTGGCGAATAAGAAAACCAAGATGCGATTTTGCGGATTAGGTCATTCATAATGAAATTTCCAATAAACTGCAATGGATAATGTCATTGGAAGAGTTCATTTTCATATATATATTTCAAATTTAGCGGTGATTATTCTTTTAGGGCTCTCTCTCCATGGACCGGCGGAAGAGGGGAACCTTACGCAATTGACCACTCCGGCAACATGCGCATCGAGTGGTTGGACAAGCACGTCATCATTTTGGATCGAGAGTTGACCCATAAGGAGATCAGAGCTTGGTCTTCGGACACTTCTTGGGCATATCCACTATGAGCAAAAAGGGGCTCTTTCATGAGTTTCTAGGATACCTTCATGTCTTATGTTAGTGTCGTTTTAATTAATGATTTCTTGCTTGTTTGATGAGTTTGATGAATGCTTATTTATCTAATTTTAATGTATATTGTTTATCCTTAGATGGCCTTTTCAAGGGTGTGCTGCCTCTTAATAGGCTCACAGCTAGCACGCCCAAGAAGATTATGTGATGGAAATCTGAATATGATGGAATCATTTTGCGTTCGCATAGTGTGTACTTTTCATGACAACTCACTTATTCCACCTACTACGACGCATCCGCTCGCAAAATCTTGTGATCTCTTCGATGACTTGGGGAGGGAGGATAAGCAACGAGGGGCACTTTCATGGAATTTGGAAGTGGCCCTTTGAATCGTTTGGTTCCTTGAAGGTGATGTTTTTGGAGGGTGATTCACAAGGACAAGTTGAATTTTCAATTCGACGAGAGGGGTTTCTATGTAGGGATAGTTTTTTAACAAAAGAGTTACCGGGTGCTTGTGAAGCTAGGGTGAAATATGGATTCAAAATTGTACCTAAAAGAATGATCGTCAGATGCTTAGGACCTGCTAACATGTCAAAGAGTGTCTGATTTTATTCTTTTATTTTTCAGAACAAAAAAAAAAAATATAAATCCGTTTAATAATTTTTTTTTTGTTTTAGAAAGTAGATTTAGAACAGAATTAAAAAGTAAAGAAAGATTGCTTCTTTATTCCCATAAACAATCTAGAATCAAGCATTTTTTTTTTTCTTCTTTTAGCTTGTCGTCGGCCTTAGCAATGGCTAACGACCTCGCCGAAAGGTCACCGGCCCCTTGCAAGGCTGGTCATTGGCTATGGCCGAGGCTAGTGATTGACTAAAAGAAGAAGAAGAAGAAGAAAAGAAAAAAGTAATAAAATTATTAAAAAATTAAAAAAAAATCTAAGTTATAAAAGAATTTGAGGATCGTATTAAATGCATTTCTATTCCGAAAATAAAAATTTTAGATAGTTACCAAATGTCTTCAAATGCTCAAAAACTCATCTAAGAAACAGAATCACATAAAACCATTTCTGAACAAAAATTACTTTCGAGAACATAATAATTATCAAACGCACCCTTAATTGTCTTATAATCCATGATTTGTTAGCCTGAACGTACTTAAAAATGCATTTCTCTCAATTTCCAAGACAGCATTAGCTCGTCATGATAACCGTATTTACTATCTTTTAGTACTTCAAGAAATCCTCAAAAACCATTTAGGGCGTGAATAATAACTATTTTAGCTAAAAATTGATTTTTAAAAGAAAAATAGATTTTTCTATTTTTATTCCTAGATGAGTTTCTGAGTAAAAATACGTGTCTGATAACGACACAAAACTTATGTTTTCGGACTAGAATTTCATTTGATAACAACACAAACTTTCTCCCTCTCAAGGGGCGGCAGATAGCGGCGGTAGAGGACAAACATGGCAGACAGCAGGTGGGTGGCCGACTAGTAGAGAGGACGAGTGATGAGAAAAGTTATTATTTATCATTTTTGTTCTAGGGATAAAAAAATAAAAAATAAATTACTTCTCATTTCTGTTTTGAAAAAACGAAATTGCGTCATCAAACGGATTTCTCTTCTAAAAATAAGTCTGGAATAGAAAAATTGTTTCTGAAACAAAAATTTTGCATTTTCATGCACACTATCAAGATAAGACTATTCCTTGGATATGACTTAGGTCGATTAAGGATGATATCATGTGACAAGTTGAATTTGCAATTCTAATGTAACAAGATGGGGCCGGCCATTCCGCGATGCTAAATGGTAACTAATTCACTCTTTCCCGTGCGTTAGTTACCTCATCATGCCTTGACTTTAAGCTCCCTTCTGAAAAGTATATGGTTTTTTTTTCAATTGTCAAAATTTCTCCCTCTCAAGGGGTAGTAGATGGCAATGGCGGTGGATAGCCATGGCTGACAGCAGGTGGGTGGCCGACTAGTAGAGAAGACGAGTGATGAGAAGAGTTATTATTTCTCATTTCTGTTCCACAAATAAAAAAATTTACTTCTCATTTATGTTTTTAAAAGCCGAAATTGCGTCATCAAATGGATTTCTTTTCCAAAAATAAGTCTGGAATAAAAAATTTATTTCTCAAATAAAAATTTTGCATTGTCATGCGCGCCCTTAGCTATCAAGGTAAGACTATTCCTCGGATATGACTTAGGTCGATTAAGGATGATATCATGTGACAAGTTGAATTTGCAATTCTAATGTAACAAGATGGGGCCGGCCATTCCGCGATGCTAAATGGTAACTAATTCACTCTTTCCCGTGACACTACTTACCTCATCACGTCTCGACTTTAAGCTCCCTTCTGAAAAGTATATGGTTTTTCTTCCAATTGTCAAAATTTCTCCCTTTGAGGGGAGGCAGATGGCGGTGACGGCGACGGTGGACAGCCATGGCAAACAGCAGGTGAGTGGCCGACTAGTAGAGAAGATGAGTGATGAAAATAGTTATTATTTCTCATTTCTGTTCCAGAAATTAAAAAAAAAAATTACTTCTCATATCTATTTTGAAAAAACGAAATTGCGTCATCAAACGGATTTCTTTTCCAAAAATAAGTCTGAAATAGAAAATTGTTTCTGAAATAAAAATTTTGCATTGTCATGCGCGCCTTTAGCTATCAAGGTAAGACTATTCCTCGGATTTGACTTAGGTCGATTAAGGATGATATCATTTGACAAGTTGAATTTGCAATTCTAATGTATGAAGATGGGGCCGGCCATTCCGCGATGCTAAATGGTAACTAATTCACTCTTTCCCGTGACATTAGTTACCTTGTCACGCCTCGACTTTAAGCTCCCTTTTGAAAGGTATATTGTTTTTCTTCCAATTGTCAAAGCATGCGTTTGAAAAATCGTGAGATCTCCCACTCTGACTTCACGAACAACAACATTAAACATTTTCCGCTTTTTCATGAGTTCCAATGTCAGCTGGCCGGTGCGGACTGAGAGAGCGTGTGGAAAGTTTTGCATGGTTGGGAAAAGCTGGATTTTTGCAATTATTAAATTAGGAAATGGGAGAACAAGATCAAACATATCCAACTACGAAAAATAAACACACAAACAAACAAGTACAAATTAAGTCGCAAACGCTAAAGAAATTAAGAATTAGGTCTGACAAAGTAATTTTATCCCCAGGCCTATGTGGATGTCCTTGGATCACAATTTTAAGAAACATGCAGCTCCATTATAGATCATTATCGAGATAGATAAATGGGATATACGAAATGAGCTAGCGTCACCCTCAGAACTCGACGCGTATAGCGCACGTATACTCGTATTATATATGATAAACTTATCTCACCACGTAGACGCGTACTAGAACATCTCATAATCATATACATGTATAATCCATTAGCAATGAGCATATTTTTAGGTCTATGCAAAAGACAGGAGTGACGACATGATTGATGTATGCAAGATTCTTCTCAAGAAAAGGCAATTCTTGGCGCATATTTAAGATTTGCCATTTTGGGTCCTTTAATCATGAGGGAGAGGGAAACAAAAGCAGAAAACAAAAAGAACAAGTTGAAGGTGATTGTAAAATGATTGTGATAATTATTGTGACTGGGCTTGAAATGCGATTGGTGGTCAAAGGCTTTTTGTGGAGGTCCAAGAATTATATTCTGAAATTTATAAACCATGATACAAATATTAAAGAAAGTTGAAACAAAGGACGCTCATTTGTGCTTTTTAACTATTAATTTAAGAATCTTCACATCGACCGCTAGGAAATTTCCTAGACAAAGAAGATATTATTGCATCTATTACCTGTTCAAATGGCTAGGGCAAGGGTTGCACCGCCTTGCCCTAGCAAGAACTGTTCCAACCGTGTCCATACCAAGGAGATACACATCGTGACGTTACATTAGAAATACTCCATATTGCATGCTTCAATTTACATAAATCTTAAAATCCTAGTATATTACCCTCTTGAATGGACCTTAATTCTTTCTTTTGTTTTTTTTAATAAAGCAGGGCATCAAACATTTTCGGCTCAACCAAGTCTCACGAATGAGTGCAAAACATTATGTTCACATACATTGAGCTCTCAAACGAGCTAGGACACGAGTCAAGGCTATCAATGCAATTTCATAATTAGTTGGTGCATACGAACAATCAAAGGAACTTCGATAGAAACAGAGGTTCTATTTATACACCCCCTTTTTTCTGAGGTTCTTCGCACCTGGATAGTACCAGGACCCTTGTGTCCCGACCCTTGATCAGATAAAGCTGCCCGCCCGAAGCGCGCCCTATGACTCACAACTCAAAATGAGCCTTGCCACGAGACGCGGACATTCCCCATGCTGCAGTTCCCTCCTGTCCGTTCTCGGGTTGGGTTAGGGGAAGATCCGAGCGATTGCCTTCTGTGCACCCAGCTTTTAGCGATGCAGTAGCTATCTCTTTGAGGTCTCCTATTTTGGAAGATGAAGTGAGACGTCGATAGGAACTAAAAAAAGAGATATAAAAGTAGTTCGGATGATTCAATAGTATTATTCCATTACTTGAATTCAGAGTTGTTAGTTACTTTGTCTGGATGAATCTTAGTGATGGAATAATTAAGTCATAATTCATTGGATGAATGTATCATTAACTTTTTTTTTTTTCTTGTGAGGAACTTATCATGAATCCACTGATTTCTGCCGCTTCGGTCATTGCTACTGGGTCTCACGTGTCTACCATTTCACCACCAAGGCATCTTGAAAGTGAATCGTATTCCATGAATATGATATCTATCTAGATAAGATGATGACTTGACCCCTAAAATGAGTCTAAGCGGATGGAAGTCATTGTGACTTGAACATGAAATGTGTTGTGCTCGGACCCTCATCCTGGTATGTTTCGATTTCGACTTTAAATATAATCTGGCTTTGATTGCCTCACAAATCATTTTGAAAATTCTGTATCGATAGATGACAATATGAATCAGAATTGTGAGTACCATAATGTCAAAATCTCTTCCAAACAAGTAGTTCTATGATTATGCAATTCAATGCTTTCTCCCGTCGAGATTTATTTAAACTTGGAGGATAGAAAATGGAAGATCTAATGCGTAATTAAAGTTTTTGAATGCAGTTTGATGTCCAGAACTTTTATTCGCATCTTAGCCAAGGGTTTGTTCAAATCTTTCGTCCGCGTCCCGTTGCCTGTTGGCAAAAATCATTAGGTGATGACGTCACATTGATACGAGACTTATATGACAATAGTATCATGTCTTAATAGTATGAAAAGGAAAATCTAAACTCTAAGTTGGCATAGTTAGTTGAGCCATCATAGAATTTCTAAATCAGCAACTAGAAGCAACAAATTCATATCTTAGCAACCGAGTGTGAATCACATATTTGTATTTTATGCACCGCTAGAGAGTTGATCAGGACTCTTAGCTCTTGTCCATAGATTATCAAATAAATGAAAAATACACAAAGAAAAATGCAAAAAGAAAAAAAAGAATACAAAAGAACAATAGATAGAGTGATTATTCACTTTACTGAATTTACTTTTTCATTAGCTTATAACGGGAGTGGTAAGATTAAAAAGATGGATTAGGAAGGTCAAAACATTAACATCTTTTATTCACTCTCTTGAAAGGATTCCTATCAACTGGGTGCAAATTCCTCTGAGTCATAATCATCTACATAGGCTAAATGTCCAAATTATTTAGTTCATGAGACTAGTAAGTTGTCCCGTGAGCCTCTAGGTAGTTAACCTTATGATTTTGTATGCGCGTGCTCATACGCCTGAATTACGAGAAAAATAAAGGATGAACATAATAAAAATTGCATCTTCTAGATTTAATCTTCCCACCGCCTCCTCCACCATTGTCATTTGTCATCTCTGCCAACCTCTTTAGCCTGTCTTGGTCGCATGACACCACTAGCCTGTGTCGCCCATCTCTCTGTCTACTCGCGCGCGAGTGCACGCATACAACCAAATTGAATGAATCGGCTATACCCGCGATAAAATTGACATCTTCCTTAAGATAGCAGATTCTAACAATATGGGAGTTAATAATCCCATTGAGATTGCAACCTATTTTTATCGTTTGAGGTGTGAGACAATATCACAGAGGGAGGGGGGGGTGGAGAGAGGAGCTTATGATGGGCGGCAACGAAGGGGCTGGGACGACAAGTTTGAGGTGACGAGAAGAGAGCAAAAATAACTGCGAGGCACGACGATCAGGGAGAGATTTTGGGGTTTTCGTGGCAAGTCTAAAAAAAAAAAAATCATTTTAGGTTAGTGCCGTCGATAGTAATGAAACAAGATTCCACTCCTAGAAAGGAATAAGTTCAAAGAGAATATGAGAAAAAAATATTACAATTTAAAATATAGGAACATAATAATGGAATCCTTCATTATTTACGTGAAAAAAAGAATCATTGGTGTTCTTCAATGTAAAGAATAGAGTTCTGCCATGTATCTTCTGAGGTGAGATGAGATACCATAACGTGAAGTCAGAGTTAGATTATGTTGATTGATATCTGACCTACTCCAAGTGCAGAATCCATACACCATTCTTAAAGTTATTTTTAATATTTTCTAGGCCTCTAGGGCGTGATCGGATGATTATTCTAAAGATTTCAACGTGGCAATTTTTCAATTGGTCATAAATCTTCCAAGAAAATTCCTGACCAGTGAGGACCACAGCTAATTAGCCTATTTTGATGCCTTCATCTCAGTAATGTCACAAAATTGTGGAATGCTTGATTACATGGCCTACACGCAATGGCTCTTTCTACGCATGTTCATGTCTTTTTTTTTTAATATGATCGTACGAATTAAAACAGTCTCTATTTGCGTGATGCAAAAAGCCACCAGATGAGCACAAAAAAAAAAAAAAAACGAAAATCAGTCTTTGACCGACTAATCTTGCGCGTAATTCGAATCCCCCGTAAATTAGGCAAAGAATGCAAGCTAAGACGGCTGAGTGAGACAACACAGGAACAAATCGGAAGCCGATTCTGTAGTGCGAATGCTGAGCAGGCGAGTGACAAGGATGGCCCTTCCGCTAGAGCAGACGTTGACACAGTGAGCTGTCTGAAAACCCTTACGAAAATTTTCCGACCATCGTAGTACAAACCGATTTCTTAAACTCGGTCTAATGTCTAACTCGAAAGGGATACTGAAAAGGCCAGCTCCAGTTGTACTCTTGTTTTATTGCAGGCGGGGAAAGATAAATTAATGGGGATTTTGAGCTCCTCACCAATTTCTAGGGTACTTCCTTCGCATGCTACATTTTAAGCAGTTGGCACCATTCCACGTAGAAGAAAATTAAGAATTTAGCCAATTCTTTTTTCTCCAAGTGATTAAGGTACTGATTGCTGTGGGCACCTAATCACATATCCCAATTTGTGCAAGCACACGCTTGTCTAATGCACGAGGTTATAAGTCGATAATCCTCCGGTTTGGCAGATAATCTACCCGGTTCCCACAATTCCGACATACCCGCATAAACAAAGTGGGGTAGTTTCGAGGCTAGTCCGAGCAATTAATAACGGCTTGATCTTGTTTTTTCTTGTTTTGATCAGATGATTTAGTAGAAAATTTTGCTTTTGCTTTCTTAAAGTGATCACCCACTTTGACCACGATGGAGACCCCTCCCGGTCTTCTTGCTGGTAATAGAAAATTTGTGATTATTAAGGTTAACCCTGGTGCTCGAGGGACATGAGTTTAATATTTTATTAATATTCTTGATGGCCAATTCAATGACCAACCAGCGAGATGTGTGGTCCATTGTTGTCAATTGGAGAACAACCCCCATTAGAAAATTGTACCTTATAACCGCACCAACATAGTTTATCTACGAACAAAAAATAATCTTTTCAAAAAAGGGAGGTAAAAAAAATGAAGGAAGTTCAACCTTTGTTGGGTGCAGACCATTACCTCGTCAGTCGGTTCTCTTCCAAGGAACAACTTCTGTTTAAGTGATGTTATGGAATTAAAGTTAATATAGAGAAGAATGCGCTTCCAACAATTACGTATCCGATGACGGAGGCTGCTGCTCCCGTACAACTACGTATCCAATGATGCAAGCTGCCGCTCCGAAGATGCTCGCTGCAATTTTTAGTAGATACAAACTGTAATTTATAAGGTTTCACGTAAATTTTTTATATCTCGTCCTTCCTAGTCAGATTATTACAAAACTTTCTTATGAATAGGCCCCATAATATCCCGATCCGTCTCTCAAATACCGACACTCTTCGGAAACTTTCGTGTCATTTCAGACAATCTAACACATGTCCGATATTTTCAAACACTCTTCAACACTTAGTGAAAATCCGACACCTGGTCAACTTTCTCAACACTCTTCAACGTCGAGTTGGAATTTTGAAATGCAAGTTTCCGACACGTAATTCCAGCCCGCGATGTCAATTTTAAAAAATTTCAATAAATAAGGGGTCAAATATATATATATATAATATATATATATATAAGGGAAAAAAACTAATATTATCTTTTCTTTCAACACATCTGACACGTGAGTTCAGAATATGAATTGCTTGTTTTTTTTCCTCTAAGTTTTATTAATTGTTGAAATGAAGTTGAATTTATTAAATTGAAACAATGAATGATAGTAATAAATGATAAATTATTATTTTTAATGTAAATTGAAATAATGAATGATATTAATAAATGGTAAATTTTAATATTAATTAATATTAATTTGACAGGCTAGAGAGATGTGTGGTCCATTGTTGTCAATTGGAGAACAACCCCCATTAGAAAATTGTACCTTATAACCGTACCAACATAGTTTATCTACGAACAAAACATAATCTTTTCAAAAAAGGGAGGTAAAAAAATGAAGGAAGTTCAGCGTTTGTTGGGTGCAGACCGTTACCTCGTCAGTCGGTTCTCTTCCAAGGAACAACTTTTGTTTAAGTGATGTTATGGAATTACAGTTAATATAGAGAAAAATGCGCTTCCAACAATTACGTATCCGATGACGGAGGCTGTTGGTCTCGTACAATTACGTATCCAATGATGCAAGCTGCCGCACCGGTGATGCTCGGTGCAATTTTCAGTAGATACAAAGTGTAATTTATAAGGTTTCATGTAAATTTTTTATATCTCGTTCTTCCTAGTCAGATTATTGCAAAACTTTCTTATGAATAGGCCCTATAATATCCCGATCTGTCTCTCAAATACCGACACTCTTTGGAAACTTTCGTGTCATTTCAGACAATCTAACACATGTCCGATATTCTCAAACATTCTTCAACACTTAGTCAAAATCTGACACCTGGTCAACTTTCTCGACACTCTTCAAGGTCAAGTTGGAATTTTGAAATGCAAGTTTCCGATACGTAATTCCAGCCCGCGATGTCAATTTTAAAAATTTTCAATAAATGAGGAGTCAAATGTGTGTGTGTGTGTGTATAAAATAGGGAAAAAATTAATATATATTTTTTTTTCAACACATCGACACGTGAGTTCGAGAATGTGAATTGCTTGTTTTTTTTCCTCTAAGTTTTATTGATTATTGAAATGAAATTGAATTTGTTAAATTGAAACAATGAATGATATTAATAAATGGTAAATTAATAATTTTAATGTAAATTTATTGTGAGCTTTTTTATTATTTATTTATTTGTGAATTTGAATCAAATAATTTGATTGAAATAATCATAAAAAAGATAGTTTATTATGTATATATAAAAATATACATTTAATATATAACATGTCTCAATGTATCGGAATTCTCTAATTTTTGAAAAACGACGTGTCGATGTGTCGTGTCACATGTCACGCATTGGTGTTGGTGCTATTTAGTCTCTCTCTACTTTTGTTTTTATTTTTATTTTTATTTTCTGATTTAGTCCTCACTACTGTGCACAATGTAGACTCGACCCCAAGGCCATGTGATCGTTTTCTTCCTTCTCATTAAAGAATGCAATCTATTCATCACAAATCTTTCTGTTGAAATTCTGGCACAGGGAACTTTTCTTGATCTTGAGCAGCACGTCCATGATTTGAACAAGCATCTAATTTCTTATCTCTTTTTGTCCTTCAATTTTCTAATTCAAGCTTCACCCTTTTTTGCTCTGAAATCATGTTGTTTATTGCCGTCGGTCAGCAAATCGAATCCACGCTAACTGCACAATCTGAGACAAATATTCTGACAGTAAGCCTTTGTGTTCATAATGCAACAAAACCATTTTCATCATCTTCTGCACATTAACCTATTTATGGACATGTGTAATGCATATGAGGTCCGTAGGATATTGAGGAATATTTTTTTTTTTGGTCCAGTACGGTATTCAAGATAAAAGATATATCTTTTCTATGACATTGCATCATTAAAACAATGCATATCCAAGAAAACCCAAATATTGTTTAATGTTCTTGACAATATCAACCACACATAAAAACCCTAAAATGCCACAAATCTTGTTAAAGAACCAAGAGGTAATTAATGTTAGGATGCACGTGTGAGTGAATTGTATTAGAAAAATCTTACATCAGAGAATTGATGTGATTTAGAGTAATTAATATATCCTAGTTGGTTCATAACTCATTAGCTTAAGTTTTCGAGTGAAGGTGGATCCAATTGGATATATTAACGGGCTCAGATTAAGGCTCCCTTTTGGCGATCTCCTGAGGTGAAGGTATTGGACTTCTGTTGCGTAGTCCCAACAATTAATGTGCATCGAAGTGGGGCAGTGATATCTTTCTAGAGCTTTTAGTTTGTCTCCACATTGTTAGAATGAGAACATTGATGATATTGTGCAATTACTGGCATCTTTTTCAATCTATCAGAACACAACCACTCTTTAAAAATATTGATACACTTGTACTAGGCATTTAGAATGTTACACCTTCATGCATGGTTTGGGCTTTTGAGGAATTTTAACTTTTTTTTTCTTTTTTTTTTTTTAAGCAATGGTTTCACAAATTAAAGATTGGGAAGAGGGAACTGCCCAAAGAGTAATCAACAGCCTTTTAAGGTAAAAAATTTGCAGTACTTTCTCAAGAGGGATGAGCTATAAAATTTTAATATGAATATTAGAGAACTATAATATGTATAAAATTACACCCAGCACCAATCATACAAGAAGGCGGCTGCCCGCCGCTGCCCTTTCCACTCAGCTCCCCTCTCCCCAGCTTGGTCCGCCACTAGCGGACGAGGCAAAGGGGAAGGGAGGAGAGAGAGACTGAGTCTGTGTCTTTTTAGAAACATTCATTATGTAATTTCCCTCTAATTATAAAGTATTTATGTTTTAAACACCACACCCTTATCAACCACCTAACTGGTTCCCAAAAAAAAAAAAAAAAAAAAAAAAAAAGGTTCTCGAAATTGGATCTCTGGGTGATTTGAGAGAGAAATAATAATTAAAAAGAAAACTCTTCAAAAAAGATGACAGGAGCCAAACAGTTGTCACTTGAGATTGAACCTACATGAGCTTTGATCATGCTTGCCCAGAGAATCAATCATTAATATTTCTTTTCCCTGTTCTCTTTCCTTCCGTCCAATTTCTGTGAGGCAACTTGATAGAATATCCTCTTTTTCTTTGGTCAAACCCCTTCCCTTCCCTATATAAAGGGAGGTACTTAATAGTTCCTTTCATTCCAGAAACAGTGCTCTTTTCTACCTCTCCAATCTCTCTCACACAGTTGCATCCTATTCTCAAGACACACCAAAGAGGATCACATCAACTAGTAAACTCGCATCATTATCTAAATAGCTTATCACGAATGGCAATAGAGAATGAGGCTGCTCCCCCCGTCCAGCTGTCAAGAGTCGCAGTTTCCGAAACACACGGCGAGAACTCGCCGTACTTCGCCGGGTGGAAAGCGTACGATGAAGACCCTTATAACGAGGCGAGCAATCAGTCTGGGGTCATCCAAATGGGATTAGCTGAGAACCAAGTGAGTATGCATCAGCACCAAAGAGCCATCCATGGTTTTTGAACTTTGAATTGTGTGATATGGTAGTATAATTCACATGTAATTCATACGGCTAATGATTCTTTCAAACAGGTCTCATTTGACTTGCTTGAAGAGTACTTGGAGAAGCATCCAGAGGCATCTTGTTGGGGCAAAGGAGCTACTGGGTTTAGAGAGAATGCCTTGTTTCAGGATTACCATGGCCTTCTCACTTTCCGAAAGGTACATACTGAAAATCTCTCGAGTCTTAGGAACAGCGAAAAGCAAGGTGGCTGAGCTGTGAGAATAGGAATTAATCAGCTTAATAATTCTGCAGGCGATGGCAAGCTTCATGGAGGAAATCCGAGGCGGGAGGGCAAAATTCGACCCTGGACGAGTAGTCTTAACCGCTGGAGCGACCGCTGCTAATGAGCTTTTGACCTTCATTTTGGCCGACCCCGGCGATGCTTTGCTGGTCCCCACTCCTTATTATCCTGGGTAAGAATGAGCTTCTTCGACTCACTAATATTCTAATGCCAAAGTGGCTTAAGTCAATGGCTTACATTAATATGCACCCCAACCTTAAGCTAGCCAGGCCCTTTAATTTGGGAATTCTTTTTCCAGATTTGACAGAGACTTAAGGTGGAGAACCGGTGTGAATATTGTGCCCATAGTCTGTGATAGTTCGAACAATTTCCAGATCACAACTCAAGCTCTCGAAGCAGCCTACGAGCTTGCAGAATCAATGAACATCAGAGTGAGAGGAGTCTTGATCACCAACCCTTCAAACCCGTTGGGCGTGACCATCAGCCGGTCAGTCCTGGAGGACATCCTCGACTTCATAACGAGGAAGAACATCCACCTTGTCTCCGACGAAATCTACTCGGGCTCTGTCTTCTCGTCCTCTGAGTTTGTGAGCGTCGCTGAGGTCCTCGAGGCACGTGAGTACAAGGGCTCCGAGCAGGTCCACATTGTTTACAGTCTCTCCAAGGACCTTGGCCTCCCGGGTTTTCGGGTTGGCACAATTTACTCATTCAATGACAAGGTTGTGACCACAGCGAGACGGATGTCCAGCTTCACACTGATCTCTTCTCAAACGCAACACCTTCTTGCCTGCATGCTGTCTGACGAGAAGTTCGCAAAGAACTACGTTGAGGTCAACCGCACCAGGCTGAGGAAGCGGTATGAGAGGATCATCGAGGGCCTGAGGAGTGCTGGGATCGAGTGCCTAAAGGGAAACGCCGGGCTGTTTTGCTGGATGAACTTGAGCCCTCTTCTTGAGAAGCCCACAAGAGAAGGTGAATTGGATCTCTGGAGGACCATGCTTCATGAACTGAAGCTTAACATATCTCCAGGTTCATCATGCCACTGCTCAGAGCCAGGTTGGTTTAGGGTGTGCTTTGCCAACATGAGTGAGCACACACTAGAAGTTGCACTTGAGAGGATACACAAGTACATGGAACAAAGAAGAACTTGACACACATATACGTAGAAAATATTTCTTTTTGTCCTCGTCAAAATAAGTGATCATTCTTTAATACAAGTGAAGAAAAATAAAGGGTAAGAAGTATAAATACCGCACCGTGTCCAATTTTTTGTCGGGGAGCCAAACCCGTGTCATTTGTAACTCTAATTGTTGTTGTTCTTCACACACCATGTATGCGTCAATTGCCCGATTCTAAGATTGGGCGGCAATTTTTTTTTTCTGTTTTCTTGCTTCAAAAGCAAGTTCTTATACAATAACACCTGTAACCCAATCTGAAATCGAATTAGTGCTGTTTGGAAGTCCTCTTCAGTGTTGTCACCTAATCTTGCAGTTCTCAGATTTGTTACGCATTTGACTGGATTAATTATCACGTCCTCTGTCTGATCCGAACTTTCCACTTTGTGATTTCGTATCTCATGAAGTAGAAGGCCATAACCAGCTCCCAAAAAATAAAAAAGAGCTGAAGATGCTAATTTGCATTTTGCAAATATTCTAGACAATTAAGTAAATGTTGAGACAATGTTGTGCGTCTTTCCAAAGTGTAAAGAGGACATTGATTGCATTGACTTTCCGGAGCATTGTTATCTTTGTAAATGAACTTTTTTTTTCTTGTTTTGTTCCCTTTTTATGCTGAATAACTCAAAGAATCTTTTTAGAATGGAGTGACTTAATACACAGATGCGAGGTTCTCGTGTTACTTGTGGTTTACTGGAGACAAGGTGCCGGCCGGCCAGAATCTTCCTAAATTTTTGTTCGTGTCACTAAAATATTAGGAGAATAACCGTCAATATAAAGAAAAGTATTGGTCGCAAAAATGTTGTCTGAACTGCAGAAAAAGTAGGAATGAAATTTAACACGACCATAAATACAGCTGAGCTTCTGTTTTCTTCCTTTTCAGAATCTGTTTACTTCTTCCTTTATCCATTCATATACCAATTTCCCAAATTTGACATATATACGAGACCGTTCTTTTTACTTCTCTTACGATGTTGTTGTGGCTCTACGCCTCCCTGAGCACCAACTCATTTCATCCGGTCACACGCAACCCTGATGTTGGCGTTAAGTTCTTGAAAGTGAGAGCATCAACATCAATGGATGGACTCTCCTGACAACACTAAGACACGATAAAACAATACCAAAGGCTGACAATGTAGGGTTGATTGTTACAGGAGGAATTATATCAGAAACAGCTAAGGACGAAGACCAAAACGTGTGCTTCCAACCTAGTTAGGTTTGCTAAACGAAGAATCTCCAAAACCCTTTTTGACATTTGAGCAATACGTCCGCATCTTGTCTTTTTCATGTTTAAGAACGCGCACAGGCCTTGACAGGGCAAGTTTTTATCAGACAAATTTATTTGTTTGCTTTCTTTGGGTCTGGCATCACCATGACACATCGCTTTGGCTCTCAAAGAGTGGTACCCGACTTCGGATAATATACTTTATTGGGACGTGCTAGAATCAGATTAAACACTTCTCCAAAATTAAACTATTATAAATCCCATTTGACTTGGCAATCGTTTGTCTTACGAACAGGTAATGATATGAGCGCGAACAATAGCTAAAGAATAAGCTTTAATCCTACTCATACAAGAAAAAACATTCACATATACGTATAGTTCTACATATATGTATATATGTATATGTATATGTATAAACATAATATACTAGGATAATTTTTTCTTTAATATATCTCATACTAAATAAATTTTATGGAGGTTAAACAACTTGCCATACGGCCAAGGTTGAACCTAGAAGTGAGTGGTTCCAAATTTCAGGTGAAATTTATATGGAAACTATCTTGTCACAGGTTTCAAAATCTACCTAAAACCTACCCTGTCATAAGTTTCGTATGGGTTCCAGGTGGAACCTGAAATCTACCTGTTAGAATAGATTTCTTATTTTTTGGAACTTAAAACCCACCCTGCATACTTTAGAACCTAGAACCTATCTCGTCACAAGTTCCAAGGTCTACCTAGGTTCCACTTATATTATTAATTAAATGATTGTAGTGAATTAAAACATTTAATAATCACCACTTGATGTTACAATTCACTTAATATAATTTAAATTTAGACACACGAAAAATAGGAATACTAATAAAGTAAAAGTCTCAGTCATAAAATGGAAGTTCAAACTAGTGTTTCCAGATTATACACTAATCATCGAATAGCATGGAATATCACAAGATCACATAAAGACATAAATTAAGAAAAAACATTAAAATTTGTTCTAGATTCTATGTTACAGGTTACAAGTTACAAGCTCAAGGTCCCTCAGACTAAGAACCTTTAACCTATGAGTTTAAACAAGTTCCTTATTTTTTTTGAAACTTGAAATCTATCATGCATACCTTGAAATCTTGATACTACAAGTTCTCACCGGTCTAATTCTTAGGTTTTAGATTATAACCTGAAATCATGCTCACCCCTAGTTAAAAACTCCTTTGTTCCATGCTCATAATTAAGCGGTTCGGATTAAGTTGATATTTGTTTGTCTAAACATAGTTTATTATGTCAAAAAGTCGCTACTGATCACTTGGAGAAGGGGGAGAATTATACGGTCATTGATTTCGTGCAGTTTAAATAGTGATAAGTATCGTTTGACTTTTGGCTAGAACAATTCTTTTCTCAAAAATGTCAACTAAATCCCAAACTAACAAAGCATTTAATGAAGATTTTTAAAGGCAGAACAACATCTTCAACGTTTCCCATCTTCCGAAAAATCATTTCAATAACAAAATTCCTCCCTCGTTAGGCATGCGCCAGTGCGCCTGCATTTGCAGGGCACAGTGGTCAACCCTCTTGGCTTTTGACTTTATGTCTGGTTCTTCCTGTGTAACTCCGAAATCGCGAAGTTCCGTCGGGGTTGAATATCTTGAAAGCTCAAACGCATCCTCTCTCTCTCCACAAACGCCCAGACTCATATTTTTATGTCTGAAAATTTAAGAATTTAACCCAGTGAGGTACTTCTGTATGCGAACAAGCTTTACATCAGCTTGGTGAGACATTAAAGAATATAATTATATAACCATATCATAGTCCATTTCCATAAGAGTTGATTCCGAGCACATTTTATAGAGACGGGCTGACTCAAGTGCTAGAGATCATCCACCCATTCCAACTTCAACCCCACGACCGCAACCTAGTTACCTTACAGCATCTTCTGGGTTGTGCACGAATTCTATGCTTTTGATTTGTCCAAGCAGGTGGATCAGTATTAACTGTGTGCAAGCTGATATAAGCAAACCCGGCTTATAACCAACGAAAGGAATCAGATTAATTTGCTGAGTGAGCACGTATCGTAGAAGAAACGACTTCTTTGATTGTTCACTCAGTTGATATCCCTTTAGTGTGGTCCCAACCGTGTACGATCTCAATCAACGTTTGTCATTTCTCATGTCTTCTTAATTTTCAAAAAGTTCATGGCACGCGCCATCACCTTAAGCATGCATGAGCAATACCGATTGACACACCCTCAAGGGACAGAAGATGTCAACCCAATTAGATGGAGGTTCTCGGAGCTCTCTTAATCAACATTTTTATAAGCAACTTTTTACATGTGAAACGTAACACAATCACATGTTAGTATATAATATTATTATTTTTCCAAGACGAATTGGAACTCTGATACTATGAAATCCCGATACCACGTTGACCGATAGTTTGCGACTATCCTAACGTTGTGAGCTTCTTGAATAAAAGGGAAAACAAGAAACCGTGATCATTTCGTGTTCTTGCTAGACATGTCAAGCCATATGTTGACTTAGCATGAAGAAAGGAGACGCCAGAGAGAGGGCACCCATATGGCTCCTCACTTGTGTGAACGTAGTTGCTGTGGTCCTGATGTTCCCGGTAAGAGCTTCGCATTGACGTTTCCCGACGCACCCGAAATAGAATACTTAATGTTCTAATGCTGCACCAAAAAGTCAACCTCTCCACCCTGTCTGTCAATCAAAGCTAGTCGAGCCGCTTCACGTGGCCATTGACGACAGGTCCTGGCCGCCACATAAGCAATTGCATGATTCTTTAGTAAGGGCCATACCCGAGAAGGCCAACCACTTGATTTGGAATCTAGTCATCGAGCACTAATGGGCAGGTGTGCATGCGCAATTGCGCATCATCGAGAATTGAAGCTTTGATGATTGACTCTCTCTCTCTCTCTCTCTCTCTCTCTCTCTCTCTCTCTCTCTCATCGAGAATTGAAGCTTTGATGATTGACTCTCTCTCTCTCTCTCTCTCTCTCTCTCTCTCTCTCTCTCTCTCTAGCGTTTTCTTGCGATCTTGATCAACGTATAGATCAAGCACGGACATTGTGAATTATCCGGTTGTGACTTTTTCAGGATGAGTTTTTTGCGTGTTATCTTTGTTTGAACCTCTTCTAAATAGAAATGTGCTAGACAAGATACAACAGGAATAGAACTCATATTGAATTCAGCTTCTACCATATCATTTGAGATCCAAAAATATCACTTTTTTCTTGGCTCTATGATCTCATCCCTTAGCGAAGCATCGCAGATTTCTGAAAAAGTATGGTTCGTTTCACATTTTAACTAATTCGATTTTGTTTATCATGTTGAAATTATCGTATCAATTAAGGTCGCAATTTTGACTGGATTGATTTGTCATTTTGCATTACAACTAACCCGGTTACGTGGTCATATTAAGAATATTAAATCCCATAGTTCTACTCTTTATCCAAAGCGTTTGGCAAAGATTTTTATCCTATGAGAAGTAGGACTAAGTGTAAACGGGAAAAGGGTTAGTATGCTCAACAGGTTTGTTTGCATGTACTGGACCTTGGGAAGAGGGATTAGAACGAAGTTGAGGTTGGCATGCTTGCTGAACTTTTAGCGGCAACAAATTAGGATCGAAAGGGATGGCAATATATAATGTGTTGACCCAATCCACTACTAGCTAGCTATTCCCACTTGCATCAGAATCATAACACAATTATAATATCCGCATGACAAGCAATCCGTGATTGATAACATTATCTCCAACTTGCACCAAAATCGAAGCGCAGTAAGAATATCTCCGCCAGTAGTTACCAATTTTGTTGTCACTATTTATATCTAGAGATTCTTTTTAAGCGTATATATATAGGAGTCATCATTGATTGTAAAATGCAATTCATAAATCAAAATATACAATTCCTACATCTTCTTTATTTTCTATTTTCTTTCTATATCTCTAATTCTATCTTGGTATCAGAGCGAAAAAAAAGGTGAAAGCCCATCCATCCAAATATGAGTGACTCAAATTCCTCCACTCCTGAACAAATTATTGTTCAACAACCCCACCCTTCCATTACAATACCATTACATGCACAACTCCAGTTGCTGCTATCTATGGTCTCCTCTCTTCTCCGTCCTTCAGAGAACACCTAGACGGAACAAATTATGTGATTTGGCACATATGGATCTTACCATATTTTTAAGCCCTTGAGCTGATTTATGTGGTAGATAGCAGCGAACCAGCACCACCTATCCACCTTTCTTAACCAAACCACAAAATATTGGCCAAACCATACTCACTTCCAACCCTGCCTGTAAAGCCTGGCACATTCGAGATCAAAGAGCCTTTGGCTAGATCCTAAATTTAGTGACAAGTCTCATAGTAGCAAAATTCATCAACCATAAAACTTCTACATTAGTTTGGTCCTATCTAGCTGACATATACTCTTCTTAATCTAGTGCTCACTCCTCTTTTCTTAAGATGCAATTCCAATCCATGAGAAAAGGCAATAAGGGTGTAACTAAATATATACAAGAGACTACTGATGTGAATCGTTGCGGAATGATCGTTCTACAAAGGCTCAGATGGTGCAAATTACGAACCTTGACCTCTAATCGAACTTGTGATTGGCAACCTCGGTATAAACGTGACTTGTTAACAAACCCGTGTCAACCAACCAACATTATAGATGCCACGAGCGAAAGAATTTGCTATCTTGCTCGATAAGTCGAATGGACCACCACAAGAAAACTCTGATAATGTCAAGTCCTCAAAAAAACAATAAAAGAGAACCTCTCAATTTATATTCCCTCAAAACAAAATATATCCCCAGCCCTTAATATAGGTCTTCTAGCTGCCACACAAACCCTTAAACCAGCCTTAGAGTTCAGCCAAACCAGCCCCCAAAACCCTAATTAGTTTGGTTACAATTTAGGAGATCTAATACTTCATATTCTATAATATGCCTAAACAATGAGATAATTTTATTGACTTGGTCAAATATTTGGTGACTAGATAATCAAATCGCACCAAGATTTCCAAGATTCTTCAAGATTCGATCCAAGGTAATCTCTACGCCAAGGATCATGCCAAGATTTCCAAAATTCTTCAAGATTTGATCTAAGGTCATTTCCACCCCAAAGATCATAAATCATGATGCCAACAGCTTGCCTAGATTGCTTGGCCCGTGCTCGAGTGATTGAATCAATCGGAATAGACAACGGATCTCAAGCACCTCCTCCTCGATATGACTCGATGTCCACATCATTCCTTCCCTTGTGCAAAGGATTTGCCCTCAAATCATCACTTGCATAAAAAGTAATCAAATCAGAAACATTAAATGTTGCACTAACGTCATACTCAGCTAGAAGATAAGGCTTGTAGGCATTATTGTTAACTCTTTCCAACACCATGAATGGTCCATCACCTCGCGGTAATAACCTAGAATGTCGCTGCTGGGGAAATCGCGCCTTGCGCATATGAACCAAAATCCAATCGCCGGGTTCAAACACCACTTCATTGCGCCCTTTGTTTACTTGCCTTGCATATTGCTCAGTCTTGCGCTCAATATTCGCACGCGTCTTCTCATGCAACACCTTGACAAATTCAACTTTCTTTGCTCCATTTAAATCCACACGCTCATCGATAGGTAAAGGGTTAAATCAAATGAAGTTAACGGATTAAAACTATAGACAACCTCAAATGGTGTAAATTTGGTAGCAGAATGCATGCTCCTATTATATGCAAACTCAACATGCGGTAGACAATCTTCTCAATAATTTTATGTTCTTTTTAATGATAGCATGCAACAAGGCCCCTAAAGTTCTATTAATTACCTCGATTTTGACCATCGGTGTATGGATGGCAAGTAGTAGAAAATAACAACCTTGTTCCTAGTTTTTTCTACAATGTTTTCCAAAGTAGCTAAGAAATTTAGAATCTTGATTTGAAATAATCGATTAGGCATACCATGCAAATGTACAACCTCCCTAAAGAACAAATTAGCAGCATGAGATGCATCATCGGTTTTATGACAAGGTATAAAATGAGCCATCTTTGAAAACCGATCAACAACCACATAAATAGAATCTCTACCATTCTTAGACTTAGGCAATCCTAACACAAAATCCATATAAATATCAGTCCAAGGATGCGTTGGAATAGGTTATGGTGTATACAAGCCATGCGGTTTAGTTGTAGATTTAGACTGCTTACAAGCAATGCATCTCTCACAGACACGTGTGACATCTCTCTTCATATGTGGCTTATAAAAATGTTCATGTAACACTTCATAAGTCTTATTAATGTCAAAATGCCCCATTAAACCACCACTCTGGGCTTCTCGCACCAACAATTCATGTAAAGAACACTTAGGCAAATATAGTTTGTTTTCACGGAAAAGATAACCTTAACACCTATAAAATTTATCAAATGCATCGCATTCACATGCTTCAAACACTCTCCCAAAGTCATCATCATCGGTATATAAGCCCTTGATATGCTCAAAACCTAGACACTTTGCTTCTAAAGTTGTTAGAATCACGTACCTTCGAAAAAGTGTATCGGCTACCACATTCTCCTTACCTTTCTTGTACTTGATCACATATGGAAAAGTCTCAATGAACTCCATCCATTACATGTCTTTTATTCAATTTCTACTGCCCTTTTAAGTACTTCAAGATCTCATGGTTGGTGTGGATCACAAACTCCTTCGGCCATAAATAATGTTGCCAAGTCTCCAAAGCTCGCATTAAAGCATACATTTCCTTATCGTAGGTAGGATAATGCAATGTTGCTCCACTCAATTTCTTGCTGAAATAAGCTATGGGATGCCTCCTTGCATCAACATGGCTCCAATTCCTGTACCAGAAGCATCGCACTCTATCTCAAAAGTAGCATTGAAATTCGGCAAAGATAACAAATGAGCATTAGTCAACTAATCTTTTAGTAGATTAAATGCTCTCTCTTGCTCTTTTCTCCACGTGAAACCCATGTGCTTCTTAATAACCTCGGTCAAAGGTGCGGCAATGGTGTTGAAATTCCTCACAAATCGCCGATAAAAACTCGCCAATCCATGAAAGCTGTGCACCTCTCCTATGGTCTTAGGCGTTGGCCATTCACGGATTGCTTTGACATTTTCTTTATCAACATGTATACCATCAACACTAACAACAAATTTTAGAAATACTAATTTGTTAGTAACAAAAGAGCACTTCTTTATATTAGGGTACAATTGTTTGGCCCTTAAAACCTGCAAGACAGCTCGCACATGCTCAATATGGTCATCAGGGCTTCGACTGTATATCAAGATGTCATTGAAATAGACACCACAAATCGATTAATAAAAGCACACAAAACATGATTCATAAGTCGCATAAACGTGCTCGGTGCATTAGTTAATCCAAATGGCATGACTAACCACTCATACAATCCATACTTGGTCTTAAATGCAGTCTTCCATTCATCACTTTCTTTCATCCTAATTTGATGATAGCCACTTTTCAAATCGATCTTAGTGAAAATGCAAAAACCATGCAACTCATCCATATGTCATCTAACCTAGAAATAAGATGTCGATACTATACTGTAATGTTATTGATTGCTTGGCAATTGATACACATTCGCCAAGTTCCATCATTTTTTGGCACCAACAAAATAGGGATGGGGCATGGGCTAAGATTCTCTCTCACATATCATCGCTCCAATAGTTCGCTAACTTGCCTTCTTTGTCTTCTCGGGATTGCTTCGATATGCAGGTCGGTTAGGTAATGACGCACTAGGAATTAAGTCGATTTGATGTTTTATGCCTCGAATCGGTGGTATGCCTCTAAGTAGTTCATTAAGAACTAGGAAAACTTAGGTCAAGATCATTAGTTGAAAACAAAACCTCCTTGTACAAAAGTACAAGTATCGGTCGGTCTAGAACTGAAGCTCTCCTCACCTCATTTGATTTCACATAAAAATTCTTTTGCCTCTTTTTTTTTCCTCTATTCTTTTCCGTCGGTTTCTATCACAAGCCGCATCTCCTCTCTCTTAGACACACCATGCAAGCACTCGAATTTCTCACATTTTCTCTCTCTCTCGGCTTCTTGTTGTAACTTTAACTGATCTTGATACACCTCACTAGCTGTCATTGGTACCAAGGTGTAAGTCTTTTGATTTATCACCAATGAACAACGATTAGTATACCCATCATGATGTACCTTTCGATCATATTGCCATAGTCTTCCAAGTAAAATATGGCCCGCTTGCAAAGGTACAACATCACACTCTACCTCGTCCTTGTATCTCTCTATCTCAAATGGCATTCAAACTTGCTTTGACACTTTCATCTCACCACTATCATTTAACCATTGAAGTCTATAAGACCTAGGGTGTTTTGTTATATTCAAACCCAACTTATCCACCATAGTACAACTTGCCACATTCGCACAACTACCTCCATCAATTATCAAATTACAGATTTTATCATTCACCACATATCTTGTATGAAACAAGTTATCTCTTTGTTGGTGATGCACCTCCTCTTTTACTTGCACACTAAGAGAATGCCTAACCACTAATAAGTCTCCTTTTATAGCCACTTCTCTATCACTATAATCCTCCGACGGTGGCATCTCATCATCCTCTTCTTCCCTCTCACTTTCAGACTCAACATCACCATATCCATTCATGATCATCACCCTCCTATTATGGCATTGATTCGCCATATGACTCCTGCCCAAATACTTAAAATATTTAATCTCACAAGTTCTAGTATTAAGGTTTTCGGTTTTACTTGAAGCCAGAATCATTCCAACTTTACCGTCCCTCTCCTTCTCCTTTGAGGTTTTGGTTTTGGTGTTGTTTCCTCTCCAATTTGGCTTCTCATCTCTTTTCCAATTGGATCTCCAATTCTGATTTGAACCTCTTCCACTCTTGTGATTTCAGTCCAACTTCAATTGTTGCTCAACTTTGATGTTGTTGTCCACTAAATCTTCTAACTCAACATAGTGTTGTAGCTCTACCACCCTTACTATGTCTTGGCTCAAACCACTCAAGAATTGTGACATCGTGGCCTCACGATCCTCCACCACATTAGCACGGATCATGGCAATCTTCATCTCCTTATGATACTCTTCCACGCTTTTATTGCCTTGTGTGAGATTTTGTAACTTTTGAAACAAATCTCGATGATAATGACTTGGTACAAAATGCCTCCTCATCACCACCTTCATCTCATCCCACGTCTCTATCGGTCTTTCACCATTGCACCTCCTACTTGTCACAAGTTGATCCCACCAAATTATAGCATAATCAGTAGTTTCAACGGCTGCAATTTTTACCTTTTTTAGCTCAGAGTATTGTTGGCAATTAATTACCATCTCCTTGCGTTTTTTCCACTCTAGATACGCATCGAGATCATTTTTCCCTTGGAAGGAAAGAATCTTCATTTTGATGTTGTCAAGTTCATCATCTTCTCGGTGTTTAAACCCTCGACCTCCATTCCACCTTCCAAATCGGGCATCTCGATCATCATCCATGTCGGCCTCATCATCATCATAATGTCGCTGCCATCAAAATCGTGTTCTAGAGGCGTCTCGCTGATGTTACGACCTTCCCCAAGATAGCTCTCAGTCAACATCAACCTCATACCATTCCCCATCATTTGGCCACTAAGCTCCTCCACTACGGCCCTCAATTATTGGATGCTTTTCACAAGCGCTTCATCCTTTCGTTTAGAGTCAACCTCCCTTTGATTCACGCTTTCTTTGTGCAACATATTTCAGATCTGTAAGCAAACATTAGCCACAAAAATCCTCACCAATCGCTCCCTCACAAGTTTCTCTCAAGGTGTTTGTTACTCCCCTCATGTTTAACTCAAGTCTAGTCTTTTTCCATCCTCAATTAAGCTCATGCCTTTTCCCTCTCATATTCCCTTTTCAAAAGCTCCTTATCGGACTTAAAACTAGTCTCTCAACCCCCTCACAACAATCAATCAAACCAACCAAACAAGATTAGATCAATTCAGTAAGTAATAATCTCAAACCAACAAGTACAACTTTCAAAAGTCCAATTGAAACCCAAATCACTACTAATTTCATTTCAATTCGGTCCACTAACAAACGAGTCGCCTTCTTGAGTCTTTTTTTTTTTTCTCTTTTGGTGTGGCTATTTTTTTGTGTACGTTCTACGTTCTCTCTCTCTCTCTCTCTCTCTCTCTCTCTCTCTCTCTCTCTCTCTCTCTCTCTCTCTCTCTCTCATCTTTTTGACGAACTCAGATACAATTTAAGATGCGAGGACCGACTAAAATTACCAAAAAAGTAAATAAATTAAAACTAATAACAAATAAATATGTATGGAAGCACAAAAGCAATCGGATCCCTAAATTGGCTAGAACCAAAACCCTAGCCTAATAAATCTTAAATTGCCTAATATAAAAAAAATTAAAGAAAAACAGATCTTGTAGAACCAAGCTCTGATACCCAATTATATGAATCGTTGTGGAAAGTTCGTGCTACGAAGGCCTAGATGGTGTGAATTGCCAACATCGACCTCCAATCGAACTTGTGATTGGCAAGCTCGATATAGACGTGACCTATTGACGAACCTGTGTTAACAAACCAATGTTATAGACACCATGAGTGAAAGAATTTGCTATCTCGCTCAATAAGTTGAATCAACCGCCACAAGGGAACCTTGATAAAGTCAAGTCTTCGAAAGAAAAATAGAAGAGAACCTCTCAATTTTTATTCCCTCAAAATAAAATATATCCCCTCCAAAGAAATTCGGCTAGCCCTTAATATAGGCCTTTTAGCCACCAAACAAACCCTAAAACCAGCCCTAAAGTTTGGCCAAACCTGTAACATCCTCGATTCCAACCCCATAAGGATCAGCCATAATGTCCTAAGAGAATCGATCATGGGCCATTGGCCATGGATTGATCAGTTCGATCGGCAAGGAATCGTGGATCCGTCATGGTCCAATCGACCGACGGACTGATCGACCGATCACGAATTGGTCAAGGTGTCGGCCATGAATTTCTACCGACCATACCGATGGGATAGGATCACCAGCTCATAAGATGACTTTTTTATCACGAGAATTGGTCACGGGATGATTTTGGATTGGTGGATGGTCATGGGTCGATCCGATCGATCGCAGTTTCTAGTTGCGGGTGATTTCGCCCGGTTATGCACCGATACACGGACGATCCGAATCGATCAAATGCGACTGTCTTCCGACCAAAAATGCATCATTCCCTATTTAATTCTTAGTGATCGGATTGAATTGGTGATGTCCGATCATGGATTGGTAATGCATAGACCATGAACCCTATCGGTGGATCGGGTATCGATCGGAATGAACCTAGAGATAGACCCGGCTATTCCGTCACTAATTCTAAGGTCATGAGTGCATTGACTTTATGCTAGGCCATGGGTAGCCCTAGGATTGGTCTCCAACCGATCAAAGGACAACCGACCCTATTAGCCAACCGACCGTCCAAAGGAACGGTTCAGGCAAGCATGGGGCGTGATGGCCAAACCTCGGGTGTACGTGATTCGATTGTTCGAGGTGTACCTAATGATCCCTTCTCCGGTCTCGAAACCAACTTGAATGATAAAATTCTCTAAACCGCGTCATTAATGAATAAAAAGACAAAATAAAGAGAATTCTAGAATCTCCTCATTTAATGAAAGTATGAGTTGTTCCCTTGAAAAGTCAAACGTCCTAATGACAACAAAATATCTTGGGAAGTTGTAGAAAAAGTGACGTATATATGGATCAATTGGAATGCACTACACGAGCCCTCATTATGACCGAATATTCTAGAATTGCCGAGTTGGCAACTTAGAGTAGCTTCATCATTAGACTTCATTAAATGCCCATTAAATGCGAGGTATTGGTGGACCAATGGGAGAGTGAAAAACGAGTCGTCATCAATGATGCCCATGAGCCTAGATTGCCAAGCAAGATATTCTAGCTAGCCAAGTCATTCTTTAGGCCTCAATTATTGGACTTATAGGCTTGCCACCCAAGAAATTGAGGCAGGCCACTTGGACACTTCGGAATGGATTGCTTGACTTAGTAATAATGACACCAAGGGCTATAAATAAGAGGAGTCTCTTCATTTCTCCTCACATTACTCTCATTTTCTCCTCCTTTCTCCTCCTTAGTCGCCCATCTCTTTCCTCACGCCCTCTCTCTCCTTCGGCCTTAAGCAAGCCGCCATCCTTGTAGGTTGCGCGCTAGTTCGAGGTTCATCTAGGTAAGTGTAGTTTCTCCATTCTTTTAGTAACATTCGAGACGTCTTCGACCCTAGGAAATCCTCTTGCGAACAAGTCGAGGGTAGGTCGATTGATTCTTAGATGATTGATGTATTCTTTGACTTGTTCATGTACTTGAATTTCTTGTATGATTAGAATGGAGTCATGGTTCCTAGCTTTTGTTTGATACAAGTCGAGGTTCGTCCATAAGTGATTCGTTATTGAGGGGTACCGAGTTCACGTCTTGGATTGGTGCGGGGTTCCTTTATGCTTGCTACTCGAGCGAGGCTTTGGGCTTAGGATCGTTCATGATGTTATTAATGAAGAAATTTATGATTTCATGGCACGTGCATCATGTTTGAGCATAAAGTGCATAGTTCATGGCACGTGCATTAGACTCGAGTACACCCTCAAGAAGGGATTAGTGCTCAAGCAAAGATAAGGAAAGATAAGAATGGGGTTTGAGTCCTCGAATTCCTGGCAAGAACTGGGTTCGAGTCCTAGAGACTGGTGTAAGACTCGGGTTCAAGTCCCAAGACGGTTCCGGGAGGCCCGATTTAAAAGCCCAAATTGAATTGGGTTCGAGTCCCAAGACGGCTCTGGGAGGCCCGATTTAAAAGCCCAAATTGAATTGGGTTCGAGTCCCGAGCACAAAAGAAAAGCTAAATAAGCATAGCATGCATGAGCAAGAAAGAAAGGCTAGAGTTCATAAGCTCAAGGCATGCATCATATGCACAAATAATTGCAAGAATTGTCATTCATTTGTGCTTGAAGCTGGGTTGCATCTTGCAATTGATTTGCCTTCGCCATGATTTACACGAAATGATTGACTAGTGTTGATGATGAATCGATGTTCTATTTGAAGGCCAGAGGCTATACTTACTGAGTATTTCAAGTACTCATCCCTATTTCTTTTACAGGTACTTAGAATCATGGCTACTGTGCATTTTGGTTGCCCTGTAAAGATAGATACTACTATGACGGATGTATTTGATGTCGATATTGACATTACTTATCACAAAATATCATCCATCATGTGGATAGAAAAATGCTTGGATGAGCTTGTCTCGATGCATTTCGAAGCATGGTGTAGGTTGTATGGAAACACTTAGATAGGACCTATCCGTGGATTCGATAATCCAAATCAGAATCTTAGTGATAATGAGAGTGTTCGGACTAAGCTTATATGTAGTAGCCAAGTAGTAATACAAGGGTTCCCAATTTTGATTAGTACCTGCCATAGTGGAGACAGGGATACCCCAAGCCACTTTTGTGTATATGAAATAGGCTTGTAATCATCACTACTCATGTAATATAAGACGTATGTTAGTGGTGTTTATATCTCATGTTCCTATGTTATTTTGTGTCAGGGATTGTATGTTTATGCTTTCTGCATGTGCATAAATAAGAAGCAAATAAACTTGGGACGGCGACAAAGCTTGGGATGTCGCAAAATAACCCGCAGCTCAACCTCTGAGTAAAGGGGGTTGTGACAAAACTAGTCCCAAAAACCCTATTTAGTTTGGTTACAATTTAGGAGATTTAATGCTTCCTATTCTAGAATATGCCTAAACAAGAAGATAATTTTCTTGACTTGGTCAGATATTTGGTGACCGGATAATCAAATTGCATCAAGATTTCCAAGATTCTTCAAGATTCGATCCAAAATCATCTCCACGCCAAAGATCACAAACCATGACACCAATAGCTTGCCTGAATTGCTTGGCCCGCACTCGAGTGATCGAACTAGTCGAAATAGATAACGAATCCCTAGCACTTCCTCCTCGATATGGCTCGATGTCCACATCAACTATCCAAATTTTCAATAAATTGCTAGCTTTTAGGGAAACTATTTCTACTGGAGAATACCAGACCCACCTCTTCTGAAGTCTGGGTTCAAAATACTCCACTTTGGCGACTACCCTCTTGGCTATTCCAGCTCATACCAATCCTCAACTCTCTTCAGAAATGAGCTACATATTTTGTTACTATCTAATTTAGAGCTTTTGGCTTTAGACATTAGTCAACCACCTCCAGTTGCATCTGTTGCCCATGGGACATCACCAACTTTTGCACCTTCCAAGCCAAATCAGCAATTTTTGGGTTCACAGCCATGACAACCAACACCCGTCTACAACTCGCCATCTGCTGATATTTTACCCACCCCCTCATGGCCAATCACTTACTAATCGTTAGGCAATAGGGGTCGTTGCTGAAGAGCTATTATATTTGCTATCGTCAGGGTCATCATGCTACAGCTTGTTATGAACAATATAATCCTCAATTTGTGACCACACCATCTCCTCATGCTCATTATGCTACACATGCTTCACAAATCCATTATTTTACTCATACATACCCACCTTAACATCGCACCCTTTTTTTCTTTTTTTTTCATAAGCATATTGCAACTCCTTACCAGCATTTATAGCTTAATAATACTCAATTCCTCCACCTCAACCTTCCTCTATGCACGATACTTCTAGCGGTTCCTTGACTCTAGTGCTACCCATCATGTCATTTATAATACCATTGATCTCAACAATGTTTCTCCTTACATAGGCTCACAACAACTTACTATGGGTGATAGCATATCTCTTCCCATTACTCACACATGTACTTTTGTATCTTTCACGTCCCCTATTTTTATCCTTAAAAATGTTTTGGTTGTTCCTAATATCACTAAAAAGTTATTATTTGTTTCTCAATTTTCCTTCAATAATAACTGTGTTTTCTTATTTTACCCTCCATATTTTTCTCATGATGTGCTTACTTATAGGTCAAACCCTTCTTCAAGGCAGCCTTGTTTTTGGCCTCTACTTTGTCTCGCCCTTCAGCTCGGCAACTTCTCCATTTGCTTTAGTGTCCTCCCGCACTTGTTCACTCACTACCTAGCATCACCGTTTGGGACAAGCATTCTCAGATATTGTAATTCATCTTTTTAAATTCAACAAAAACTAGCTTTTCACGTTCTCCCTCTTCCATATGTATGGCATGTGCTCTTAGTAAAAGCCATCATCATCCCTACCCTCCTGCCCATTCTAGGGCTACTTCTCATATTCAACTACTTCATTTTGATGTGTGGAGTCCATCTTTTGGTTATAAATATTATGTATGTTTATCAATGACTTTTCTCAATGCACTTGGCTTTATCACTTCACATCTCGAGATCAGTTTTCCAACATTATTAAAGGCTTTCATGCTCTTGTGGGGACTCAACTTTAGTGCAGGCTTCAGATGCTTCAAGCTGTGGAGCACCCGAGTTCTTATCCTCTGCTATGCACTCTCACCTTTTCAGTCATAGTATACATTGGTGTATCTCTTGTCCATACTCACCTTTTCAGAAGGGGACTATTGAATGCAATCATCTATATATAGTGGAAACTAGCTTTGATCTCATGACCCAAGCCGTTATTCCTTCTCATCTATGGGAATTTGCCTTTGAGACAGCAGTTCACTTGATCAACCAGCTCCTAACTCCTATTCTATTCAATTTGTCTCCCTAGCATGTTCTTTATCATACCACTGCTATAATATCTCACTTACGAGTATTCGATTGCACAACATTTTCATACTTGCGATTGAAAGTGCTAGTATGAACACCTAGAGGGGGGTGAATAGGTGTGAAGACAATTTTCACAAAGAGCAGTGAAAATATTTTGCTCTTGAAATCGAGTCTGATGATCAGCAGACTTTAAAAAGAGTTTAGACTTTAACTGCAAAATTGAAGTACAAATAAAGTAAAAGGAGTTCAGGGACGAGAAAAGGAACACATAATTTATAGTGGTTCGGCTTAGATCAAACCTACGTCCACTCTCCCACGCTAGCAGCCTTCTAGCTGGTTTCCACTAAGAATTAAAAGAGAATTTACAATCTTGTGATCTCAACTTCACAGTGGAGAGTCTCTACTGCTCTCACAAAGTCTCTCTCTCTTTTGAGTACAAATTTGAGCACAGTGTAGGGAATAACAAGTAAATGGTAAGTTTCAAACTTTGGAATTTTTCTTTCCACGCACATTGTCGAACAACTGGAGAGTTCTCCCTAAATACTCCTTCATGCCTTCTCGACCGTTGGCACTTTCCAAAGGAATTCTTCTAATCAACCCATTGGAAAGAATCAATCAAGAAGATCTCGAGCCGTTTGAAGATTGTGATTAAAGCCCGTTGATCCTGTTCGCCCATACAATCAGGATCTTAGTTTCCATAAGAAGATTCTTTCCAAATTAACTTGCCATCCGAAAGTATTTGATGTATCTAAATTGTTTTCAATAAAGATAATTGATCTCGTAGGTGATATTTCCATCCATAAGGCCATATATAACCTGTACGAATCGAATCCTTGAAGAAAGAAAGATAATCACGCGTCTGGATAAGTCTTTATTCTTCACTTGCGTTTAGTCTGGAATTTGTCAAAGTGGACAGACTTCTATTGTAAGATAGACTTTGACACAAAAGTCTGGCAATCTTCAGAATAGATCTTAGATAAGTTTTGTCGGCTTCAAAATAACATAGGAGTTTTCTCTAACAGCGACCGTATGCCCCAAACAAGCTAGCTCCTCACTCTCAAGCCTGCATCTTTCTTGGTTACCCTCCAGATTTTCAAGGATATTGCTACTACTATCCTCAAACCTAGTGTACTTACAATATTGTTGATGCTATCTTTGACGAGACTGTTTTTTTATGTCAAAAGGCTACATCTATGTCTCCATCGTCATCGCTTGATGTGTTGCCAATCCAATTACCACCTTCGCCACCATCGCCACCATTGGTTGCTCTCATCGGGCCCTCACAATCACTAGACTCTACTTGGCTAATAACACCATCTCGGACATCATCCTCACCATCTCTAGCTCAAATCCTTAACTCACTGTCTTCGCCATCATTGGAAACATCTTCACATTTATCCACTCATCATATGGTTACTCGTCTTCGTAATGACACTATGTCTTGCATAGTCCTTAATCAAAATCATACTTTTGCTTTTATGACCATTACTCATCCTCACACCAAGCCCATTTGCTTTTCTCAAGCATCACGAGATTTGCAATGGCAAGCTGCCATGACCACTGAGTACACTGCACTTATCTAGAATAACACTTGGAAGCTGGTTTTGCTGCATTCTCATGCTCACCCTATTAGTTGTAGATGGGTGTTCAAGGTCAAACTTCACTCCAAAGGTACACTAGAATGCTACAAAGCCCGACATATTGCTAAGGGATTTCATCAGTAGGTGGGCATTGACTATAATGAGACATTTAGCCTAGTGGCTAAACTAGTCATTATTTGCACTATTCTCGCACTTGCTTACTCCCAAGGATGGTCTATCCGGTAACTTGATGTCTCCAATGCCTTTCTTCATAGATATTTATCTAAAGAGGTGTACATGGTCCAACCTCAGGGCTTTGTTGACCTTCAACGGCCTCATCATGTCTGTCATCTCCATCACTCTTTTTGTGGCTTAAAGTAAGCTCCTCATGATTGGTATTAGCAACTTAGCTCCCATCTCACCAACATTGGTTTTTTTTTTTTTTTTATGTCAAATGTTGACTTGTCCTTATCCATTCATCATTCTACCTCTATCAACATCTTCTCATTAGTTTATGTGGACGACATAATCCTCACTGGCTCTCCCAATGCTCCACTACTAGCTCTTTTACATCCTCTACATGGTGAATTTGCCATCAAGATCTCCAACTTATTCACTATTTTCTAGGTATTAAGGTACAATCTATATCCGATGGACTTCATCTATATCACACCAAGTTCACTCATGAGATTCTGGATCGTGCTAAGATGTCTGATACTCATGTTGTTTCCACCCCATGGTCTACCGATGAACCGTTTTCTATTCATCAAGCGAAACCTTACCTGATCCTCACCTCTACTGTAGCATTGTGGATGCCCTCCAATATTTAACTCTAACACGGCCTAATATTGCATACTTAATGAATACTGCATGTCAGTTCTTTCATGCTCCTATCATAACGCATTGGTAGGCTGTGAAATGCATCCTTCGGTATCTAGCGGATACTCCTTGTTATGGATTTACGTTCACTCATGCTTCTTCATTGGCTCTTCATGCATTTTCTGATGTTGGCTGGGTTGGTGATCGTGTTAACCGTGGCTTTGTTGGGGGATATTGTGTTTTTTGTGGCCGAAATCTTATCTCTTGGTGTTCATGCAAATAGCGAACTAGGACAAGATCCTATACTAAGACTAAATACAAGCGCCTTGCCAACACGACCACTGAAGTTTTGTGGATTGAGTATCTTCTTCGTGGACGCCATGCTCTACCACCTCATCCACCCACGCTTTGGTGCGACAACTTTTTTGCCATTTATCTTGTTGGGATATAATATGCGGAAACAACATGATCTTGCAATTTACATCAACGCGAAAATCACCAGAGAATTAAACGAGAAAAATAAGGACACCAGAAATTTACGTGGTTCGGTCCGAGTATCGGTACCTACGTCCACGGGGAGAGTCAGCAGCAAATAATCCACTATAATCGGAGTATCAGAATTTACAATCGCTCAAACGCTCAAGTGTTTCCCACACCTAGATTTAACCCCAAACCCAAAGTGTTTATAAATAAACAACTCACTTGGAGATAAACTCACGCACAAAATTACTACGTTCAAGTCGTATGCCAAAAAGAAAAATCTCCTGCGTCTTTTTACGTGCAACTCCTCTCTTCGGCGGACTTCACGCGGCTTCTTACGTAGGGCTTCAGCGGCATCTAACGAAAAAGCAAAAGAAAACCTGCAACCTTTCTGCTTTTATACGTGTGTGTGTGGGTGCCCAAGGTCAAACTTTTGACCTTGGGCCCCACCTTTATTTCCTTCTTCGATGGACAAAGAAAGTGGGATAGCTGCAGAGGTTTTTTCCTTTTAATTGCATCGGCTAAAAGAAGAAAGCCCATGGCGTGGGGGCCCCACTGTGGATAGAAGAATTCGCAGCCTCCTCCTGCGGATAACTCAAAGAGAAAATCTTTGCTCCTTTTTTTTTTTTTTAATCTATTACTTCCTCTTTTGTAATCCTTCATGCAGTCCAGCGAATTGCGTTTTTGCAAACGCTTAAACTCGAGACATAATTTAACAATTCTCCACCTTGGCTCGATGTTTGAAGCCAAGTTATAGTGCTCATCATCCATGCTGCTCTCCCAACGCCCCGACGGGCGTTCACTCTCCACAAACGCCAATAGATCTCAACCAGAGCTTGAGCTTCGCCAAAGGAACAGACTTAGTCATCATGTCTGCTGAGTTATCTGCTGTAGCAATCTTTTTAATAATAATATTACCCTTAGCTAAGACATCTCGGATGAAGTGGTACCTGATGTTGATATGCTTCATTCGCTCGTGATAAACTGGATTATACGCTAAATATATCGCACCTTGGTTATCATAGTGTATATCCACACTTTTCTGTTCTAACCCAAAGTTCAAGAGCAAACTTTGTAACCATATTGCCTCCTTTGCTACAAAGGTTAGTGCCATGTACTCTGCCTTAGTCGAAGACAAGGCAATGTGATCCTGTAAGGACGCTTTCAGACTAACTGCACCACCCGCTAGCGTAAACACGTACCCTGCTAAAGATTTGCAATCATCCAAGTCACCAGCATGATCCGAATCCACAAAACTAGTGGTCTCACTACCATTGATGTCCCTCCGGTATACTATACCCATATCTGTTGTTCTCTTCAAATATCTGAGGATCCACTTCACAGCTTCCCAATGAGCTTTACCAGGACGCTTCATGTAGCGACTAACCACGCTCACAGCTTGTGAAATATCAAGCCTAGTGCACACCATAGCATACATAATACTACCCACGGCATTAGAATAAGGAACACGGGACATATGCTCCTCTTCCTCCTCAGTCTGCGATGATAATTTATCTGAAAGTTTAAAGTGCTTTGCTAAAGGTGTACTTACAGATTTTGCTGACTGCATATTAAAACGTGCTACGATCTTCTCAATGTATTTCTTTTGAGATAGACGTAAAACTCTTGCAGTCCTGTCACGCAAAATCTCCATACCCAAAATTTTCTTTGCAGTACCTAAATCTTCATCTCAAATTCAGCATTTAATTGCCTCTTCAGCACATCAATATCAGACAAATTCTTAGCTGCTATCAGCATGTCATCAACATATAAGAGTAGATAAATCAAAGAACCATTCTCCAATCTCCTATAGTAAATGCAGCTATCCATCTGACTTTTTGAATAGTCTTGACTAGTTATGAAAGCATCAAAACGTTTATACCACTGCCTAGGAGACTGTTTTAGCCCATACAAAGATTTCTTTAACAAGCAAACATGATATTCCTTACCCGGAATAGCAAATCCCTCTAGTTGCCTCATGTAAATCTGCTCCTTCAACTCACCGTGAAGAAACGCAGTTTTCACATCTAGCTGCTCTAACTCGAGATCCTGCGAAACAGCTAAGGCAAGTAAAATAGAATAGAAGTATGTGTTACCATAGGAGAGAACACCTCATTGTAGTCAATGCCCTCACGCTATGTATACCCCTTCGCTACAAGTCTCACCTTATACCTCGCTGCCTCGACACCGGGAATGCCCTCTTTCCGTTTGAAGACCCATTTACTTCCGACAATCTTTTGGCTCTTGGGTACTTTGACCAGCTCCCATGTCTGATTCGATGGAGTGATTCCATCTCTTCACTCATAGCCCCTAGCCACTGCGACGACTCTGAACTAGCCATCGCCTCAGAGTAAGACGAAGGCTCATCTGTCTCCACCTCATCACCTATAATCAATGTATAATCAATATTTGTATAACCATAATGTACATGTGATTTAATGTGCCTTCTCTATCTATCTACGGCTATAGTCTGCTGCGACTTTGCTGGTTGTTCACTATCACCGACTTCAGGAACTGTGGCTTCATCTACAGTCTCAACTTCTGTTACCTTCGAGGTCTCTGGAGTCTCCACCTGAAGCTCCACCTCACTAATGACACCATGATCTGTCTTCTCTGCTTGTTGTTTCTCAGAACTCCTCTATTGAAGCATTGTAGTCTCGTCAAAGATCACATCTCTGCTGATTAGAAAATCGGGTGATCTGGGATCGATGCACCACAGCCGGTAGCCTTTCACCCCATGTGCATAACCGAGAAATATGCACTTCTTCGCCCTTGGCTCAAGCTTACCATCACTCGCATGAGCATACGCAGGACATCCGAATATACGTAATCCGAAATAATCAACAGGTTTCTCCGACATACTTCTTCAGGAGTCTTCCACTCGATAGCAGATGATGGAGATCGATTAACCAGGTAACACGCCATGTTAACTGCTTCGGCCCAAAATTCCTTGCCAAGTCCTGCATGCGAAAGCATGCATTGAGCCCGCTCAAGCAAAGTTCTGTTCTTCCGTTCTACCACGCCATTTTGCTATGGTGTCCCAAGTACTGTGTGGTGTCTCACAATACTTTCTTTCTCGCAAAACTCAGTAAAATCTTTACCACAGAACTCCATGCCATTATCGGTTTTCAGGCACTTGATTTGTTTATCTAACTGCTTCTCAATCAATGCCTTAAATTTCTTGAACCGATCAAACACATCATATTTGTGCTTTAGAAAGTATACCCATACTTTCCTTGACTAATCGTCGATAAATGTCAGCATATATCGGGCACCTCCTTTCGAAGGAACCAAAGATGGGCCCCAAACGTCTGAATGAATATATTCAACTGGTCCTTTGGTCGAATGAATAGCTGTAGTAAACTTAACTCGGTGCTGCTTCCCATAGATGCAGTGCTCACATAAGTCCAGCTTCCATGTCTTCTGACCCTTCAACAACCCCTTTCACTCAACATCGTCATACCTGCCTTGCTCATTTGCCCTAAACGCATATGCCATAATTGAGTCAAGTTAGAATCTGACTCACCTGATGAAACTGCAGAGGTTCCGGTCACGGTCTCTCCCAGTAGATGATAGAGAATATTTACTTTCTTCCCCTTCATCACTGTCATGGCACCTCGAGAGATCTTCAGTACTCCATATTCAGCGATGTATCTGCACCCGATGTCATCGAGTGTTCCCAAAGAAATAAGGTTCTTCTTGAGCTCTGGTACATGCCTCACATCTGTCAATGTGCGCACCACCCCATCGTGCATCCGGATTTGAATTGTCCCTATCCCCACAGCCTTACAGACTGCATTATTCCCCAAAAGAACCCTACCACCATCTGCAGCCTGGTAAGTAGTAAACCAGTTCTTATGAGGCATCATGTGATAAGAACACCCCGAATCCAGCACCAATTCGTCTCCTGACGAAGTAGCAGTCACACGTAAAACAACTTCTGCACCACTATTGCTCTCCTCGGCAACGTTTGCCACACTGCTTGTGGCATTCTGCTATCAACTTTATTCCTCCGCTTGGGATAGTCTCTCATGATGTGCCCCTCCTCGTGACACTCAAAGCACTTCACGCGTCCCTTGGACTTTCTATGGCGTGATTTTGATATGCTTTTACCTCTGCTACTACTAGGCCCTCGATGTTGTTCTCTACCCCCGAATCGTCAGTGCTTGCGCTGCTCCTTGTGCCAGACCGTCATCTCGCAACTTTCTCTGCCACTCCTTAGAGAATAAGGCGGACTTTACCTCTTCTGAGGTAATAGTAGTACGCCCCTACAACAATGAATCATTAAAGTGGTCCCATGACTCTGGTAAAGAGGCTAACAACATCATGCCATGTTCTTCATCATCAAGTATCTTATCGACGTTCTTCTGATCCAACATGAGTTTATTAAATTCATCTAGGTGGGTTCTAATAGACGTACCTTCAGTATATCTAAATTGAAACATCTTCTTCAGCATGTACAAGCAATTGTTCAAACCTTTCTTCACATAGAGTGCTTGAAGTTTTGCCCATAATGCTGCGGCATCGTTCTCCTCAGCAACCTCTAGTAAGACCTCATCCGTCAAATTTAACAGGATTATACTCTTTGCCTTTTCCATTAGCTCTTCCCTCTCAGAAGCTTTTATTATAATCGGCAACTCATCTTCGCCATCCAGTGCCTTGGCCAAACCTTGTGTTGTCAATAAAGCCCGCATCTTGATGCTCCATAAAACAAAGTTGTTGCTCCCGTTAAACTTCTCAATTTCAGATTTCCTCTCAGACATAATTGCAGTAACAGAATTTTCAAATAATAATCAAACAAGCAAAAGCTCCAAATCACAATCAAGAAATCCAACCCCAAGCTTTGATACCAATTGGTGGGATATAATATGCGGAAATGACAGGATCTTGCAATTTACATCAACGCGAAATTCACCAGAGAATTAAACGAGAAAAATAAGGACACCAGAAATTTACGTGGTTCGATCCGAGTATCGGTACCTACGTCCACAAGGAGAGCTAGCAGCAAATAATCCACTATAATCGGAGTATCAGAGTTTACAATCGCTCAAACGCTCAAGTGTTTCCCACACCTAGATTTAACCCCAAACCCAAAGTGTTTATAAATAAACAACTTACTTGGAGATAAACTCACACACAAAATTACTGTGTTCAAGTCGTACGCCAAAAAAAAAAATCTCCTGTGTCTTTTTACGTGCAGCTCCTCTCTTCGGCGGACTTCACGTGGCTTCTTACGTAGGGCTTCAGCAGCATCTAACAAAAAAGCAAAAGAAAACCCGCAACCTTTCTACTTTTATATGTGTGTGTGGGTGCCCAAGGTCAAACTTTTGACCTTGGGCCCTACCTTTATTTCCTTCTTCGATGGACAAAGAAAGTGGGACGACTGCAGAGGTTCTTTCCTTTTAATTGCATCGGCTAAAAGAAGAAAGCCCATGGTGTGGGGGCCCTACTGTGGATAGAAGAGTTCGAAGCCTCCTCCTGCGGATACCTCAAAGAGAAAATCTTTGCTCCTTTTTTTTTTTAATCTATTACTTCCTCTTTTGTAATCCTTCATGCAGTCCAGCGAATTGCGTTTTTGCAAACGCTCAAACTCGAGACATAATTTAACATATCTTACAGCAAATCTAGTTTTTTTATGCTCGTACAAAACACGTGGAGATCGATTATCACTTCATTCGTGAGTGTCTAACTCGCAAACAACTTTGTATTCAATTTATATCCTCCGCTGATCAACCCGCAGACATTCTTACCAAGGCTCGTCATCTACTTGGTTTCGTCTCTTAGGATCCAAGCTGACGGTTCGTTCCGTGTTGTTAGTTTGTGGGGGGATGTTGATCCAGTTTGGTACTATCTATTCCAGCTCACATCAGAACGACAGTATAATCAAAATATCTGAATGACAAGCAATCCAAGATTAATAACATTGTCTCCAACTCGCACCAGAATCAAAGTGCAATCTGAATATCAGCATGATATGCAATTCTTGATTGATTTAAATGTCTATCTCCATAGGTGGTTACCATTTTTGTTGGCAATATTTATTTCAAAATATTCATTCCGTGTGTGTAGGAGTCATTGATGATTGTAATATGCAATTTAGAAATCAAAACATACAATTCCAACGCCTTCTATATTCTCTTTCTTCTTTTTGCATCTCTAATTCTATCTTAATGAGTTTTTCGAAGTGGGAAAGAAAAAAAGCTCCAAAAAAATCCTACTAGAGGCCACCCAAAAAATCATGGAGTAATTTGAGAACTTGTGGAGGCAGAAAAAGAGATACTAAGGTATGAGATCATAAATCAATTGGCTTAAATGGGTAAATAAGAACATGAAATACTTTCATGCCTCTATCGTACAAAGAAAACGACAAAATAAGATCTCAAGGTTGAAAAGTGATGAACAAAATTGGTGTCGTGAGCCTAGCCTGTTGAGACAACACATCGTCAATTTCTACCGGTCAATTTATGACATTGCGAGACCTAGAGATTTCGAACCAATTCTAGACTAATGCCCTTGTCTAGTCTGGGAAGGTACGAATGAGGCTTTGACGACCCCGATGACTTTAGAGGAATTGAAGAGTATATCTTCCAGATGAGAGCATTTAAAGCTCCAAGAGCGGATGGGCTTAATGGTCAAATTTATTGTCATGATTGGGAGGATATCAAGCTAAGTCCCAAATCCAAAGAGTATGAATCAATCAGCTAGTGTAATTTCAGCTATAAAACTTTCTCTAAGGTTATGCCAAATGGCGTAAAACCTTAGCTTTATGAATTTAAATTGTTGAGGAAATTTTCTATGTTAATGGAAGGCAAATTCAATGCAATAGTTTGATTGTCCAGGAAATTTCAAGCAGTATTAAAACTAGATATGCAGAAAGTTATGATAGGGTGGAATTGAATTTTCTAAGTGCTTGCATGTTAAAGATAAGATTGTGATAAATGAGCTTCTATAGTTATGCAATGTATTTTCACTGTCTCTTTTAGTGTGAAAGGTAAGAGGGAACCTCTGTACTATTTTCAGCCTTCATGTGAAATTAGGCAGGGAGATTCATTGACTCCTTATTTGTCAATTATTATGGCCAATGTTCTTTCCAATCTTCGGAACAATGTAGTTGAGGATGGTAATATTAGAGAAATTAAGCTGAATATATTATGCCCAATACTACCTCATATGTTATTTGCAAATGATGTTATCTTCTTTATGGATGGTGCAAGAGTTGATAGTCTTAGTTATTGAGAAGGCGGGAAAGTACCTAGGCATACCTTTAAAATTGGGGTTAGTGAAAGAAATAGATATTTGCTTGGATTCTAGCAAGAGTTAATATGAAGCTAGAGGGTTGGAAGGAACAATTGATGTCTAAAGTCGGTAAGGAGATCTGATTAAAATGGTTATACAAGCCCTGCCTCAATATGCAATGTCTATATTCAAGATTCATATATGTTTTTGTATAACTATTAAGTAAAAAATAGCCTCCTTTTGGTGGAAACAAAATGAATCTAAATCTAGTATTCATTGAAAATATTGGAAGTCCTAAAGACTAGAAAAAAATTATTGAGGACTTGCTTCAAATATTCTGTTGCCTTCAATAGAGTTGTGTTGGGTAAGTAGGCATGTAGAGTTTCACAATCCTCATCGACTTTATTGAGTCACTAATTTAAGAGGTATCTACTTTCATAGGGAAGATTTTTGGAATGCAAACAAGGGGTGTTGTCCTTTCTGGGATTGGCAAAGTTTGTTAATGGATAGAGACGTGATTTAACCTGAAGTTAGTTGGTCGGTGGGTGATGGAAAAAACTATCAACATACATGACGATAAATGGTTATCAGTTGGTTCGATAGGCAAACTAGCAAATGAGGGAGACCCTCAGACAATGATGGACTTGATTAATCGGAAGCAAGAGGGTGAAATGAACAAGAGCTGAGTGACCTTTTTTTTTTTTTTTTTTTTTTTTTTTTCGGTTAGAGAATCATCAATTCAAAGAGCAAATAGTGAAGGAAATCTTAACAATTACACTCGGCTCTGATCTGGAGGAAGATCAACTTGTGTGGACTGGGAATAAATTTGGATCCGACTCGGTGAAAAGCGGGTACAATAGGCTATATCTCATAGATCATCAACTGAATTCAAACTAAGCAACCTCTTCTTATCAAACACCTAGGGCTCTTTCGACAAAGATATGAAAGCTGAAACTCCTATAAAAAAAATTAAAAAATAAAATACGACTCTTTATGTGGAACGTATTTCAAATTGCACTACCCACACGAGAGAATCTGTATAGAAAGCAGGTCTTACCTGATCCTATTTTCTCCTTTGTGCCTACAAAGCCGTAGAAACTATAGAACATATATTCCTCCTTTGTCACCGGACAAGAGAAATCTGGTTAGATCCGAGATTGAGCATCAAGATTTCCCACTAAATATCACTAGAATGGATAAGTGGGTGCTTGAATTCTTTGATTCAAGTACAGACTTTCCTTTGAGGGAGAAGTTTGCTGGAGTAACGTGGTTTATTTGGAAAGCATGAAACACCCTTTTCTTTTTATCTCGCAAACCAGATTCGAGCTCAATTGTTGATACCACTCTCACAATGAACAAGAACTTCGTTAGATAGAACCTAGGAATGGTGAAGCGAGTTAAAAGGCTACTGAACAGTGGACTTCGCCGGAAAGGGGGTCTCCAAAGCTCAATATCGATGGATCTTGGCTAGAAGGATCTTAGGGTCGATTGCAGGAGTTTGCCGTGATTCAAATAGCATGCCTATTGCTAGATTTGCAAAATTAGTGCGAGCCTCCTCAGTCCTCTGTGTCAAGGCCCTAGTTGTGAAAGACACTTTACTGTATTTGCTCGAGGGACATGATCCGAGGACTCCAACTAATTTGTGCTTGGAGACAGATAACCTATCAATTGTTGAGTTTATTTCAGGAGATGTCCAAAGCTCATGGCCGCCGCGGAATGTCGTAGAAGAGTGCCAAGGGATGCTTGGCCTAGTTGAAAGGTGTAAAAGTAGCCCATTGCCCCCTGAAGCCAATCAACTCACAAACTATATTATTAAAGTCCATTGCCAAAAGATCCTTCCTCCAAATTGGTTATCTAAACGTCCTCGGCACCTCTAGGATATTTTATGTTCAGAGATTCATCGACTATTTTCTAATAGCATCGGTTATTAAATAGAAAAGGACCTTTTCGACCCAAAGAAAAAAATAAGATTTGAAAGATATGTCATTTGACTCGAATTTTTTTATGCGTACGTACGGCAGTTTAAGGTAAGCATGGTAAAGAACGCACGGGCAAGTACACGCATGATGGAGGAAAAGAAAACTGAAGTAGACGGGTCATGAGGAGTGGTGAAGCACGCGACACAGTCAAAAGCAATGAGTTTAATGCATTATCATATATTTACAGGACCTATTTCGTTAATATTTTGTTATGCGGTTGGGTGGGTGCTCTAATTTTATGTTTAGGGCGTGTTTATTTCACGGAAAACTCGAAATTTGAAAAAAAAATTATGAAAAATGATTGGTTTTATCACTTAGAAAAATCAGTTAATGAAAAATATTTTCATTATCAACGACAATTTATGCTTAACTATATTCGTGAATGATGATAATATTTTGCATTCTTTTTTAAGTGATACAAGCAATTATTTTTCAGAAAATATTTTCCAAATCTCAAATTGTTTCACGAAATATTAATAATTTAGAAAATACTTTTAAAAAATAATCGTTTCTATTGTTTACAAAAATAAATGAACGAAAAATATCTTCATCATTCATGAAAATATTTGGACATAAATTATTCTTGATAATAAAAATATTTTCAATTAACTAATTATCTCAACCAATAAAAGCGATCATTTTTTGAAAAATATTTTTTAAATTATTCATTTTTTGTGAAACGAACAGGGCTTTAGTGGTATTTAATTTTCATGGGGCGAGAATGGATTGAAAATGCACTCAAACCTTGAGATGCCTAGAGAAACCTGACTTTCGAAGTCCTAATCCTTCGTGGGGTTACGACGGGTGAGGAGAAGTTCGGGGAGTCTTGGATGATAAGCACTCCGACGCTCAAGCCGGTACAGTATGGGAGGTGATCGGAGAAATTAGAGCCGACCCTTATCTGTAGCCGGGCGCAAGAGCAGTCCTCGGAGTAGCCTGTGCTTGCCTGATCCTGGAGCTTAACTTAGGTCAAGTCGATTAGCTAGTCGATCGGGAAATTCCGGGTGGCTCTCGTCAACTGCCTGGACGCTGCCCGCGAAGAGGGGGGTGGCGGCAGTTTAGCTTCCTCTGTGGAAACTTTTATTAAACTCACCACGTTGTCGTCATTGCCGACGCTCCGTGGCCCCATCGCTATCTTATAAGGGCGAACGGGATTTTTTTAAGATAGCATCAAAGCATGCAAGTTCGTCAACGCAACCTGAGATGGCCGGCTCAAGAGGTCGTCCATGTGCGACGCACAAAGTGGATCTATCCGAACTCGCCGGAGAGCGGGAGATATAATGTTAGGCACGACGTGAAGTTAGCAAAATCTGGGTCGAGGCTGATTGTGTTCGGATCAATTTGGTATTGACTAGTGGGATATGATTAATAGGGGCGAGAAATGCGGACTGATCGAACTAGGAACAGCCTGGACTGGTTGGTTCCGGAAAATTGATCTAGTTCCCCGTTCCATATAATTGGAACCGCCGATTTTTGGTCCAGTCTCCGGTTTTACGGGGAACAAGACCAACCGGACCGATGATATTCATTTTTTATTTTTTTTATTTCTCATGCAGATTTCTTTCCCTTCCCCTCTCACGTGTTGTGCTTGGAGCTATTTCGTTGCCTATCTTTGTCCTCTGTTTTCGGTAAGTCGCTCATAAAATTAACCACGAATAATCTATAAACTCTCAAAGGGAGTACAACACCAACCAATAGTATCATAATTGATTCGTGAAAGGGTCAACTTTGTGAACTTATTTATAGTTGGAAAGGCCTAGTTTGGGTTGTTTGGACTCGAATATGTGCCGGGGGTTGCATTTTGATTTTATTTTCAGGCCCATTAGATCACTCGAGAACCGAACTGGAGCAGTCGATCCAAGTCCAGTCCTAGGATCAGGCAATCCAGTCCTCAACTCCAGAGCCTGAGAACCAGCCCTTCCAGTCTAGTTCTCGGTTCCTAAATAGATCAAACTGGATTGGAAGCCAATCACCCCTAATGATCAATAATCACCTCGTGTTCATGTCAAGCTCACCAAACACAAAAAATCGACTCAAATAACCCTTTAAATTATTGGGTTCATCTTAACATGGCCCGATTAGATGCAACCAGCGAAAAAGACCATTCATTTCATGCGATTCATCACATAAATTTTAAATCGGCAATATTCCACTAACCACGAGCGCATTGTATTAACTTTATTCGACGATGTTATGTTCGACCGATCACCGGAATACGAAAAAACCTTGTGTGTATATTTCCATGTCAGGTTCATGTTAACAGGTCGGCTTCGCGCCGGCGGATTGATTTCATGCCGTCGCCGGGATGGCTCCATGGGCTCTGTATGGGCTTTGCTTGTCTCGAACTCTTCACGGGACGACAAGGGCCAAGGCCCACGGTCCAATCCCAAATCCACGTCTGCAATTCCAACTATTTTCCACGCCCTAAGGCCAATTTCCTACCGCTCTTTTCTCCACCGATTGATACAATTTTGAAAGAATAATGATGGGGTGACTTGCTCCCCCAACCATGAGACTTTTCAAGGAAACCTTGTCCGGTTTCCTCGAGAAATCTGTGAATCCCCCTTGGTGGGATTCTTTAAATTAAAAAAATAAAAAATAGAAAGATTTAGGGAATTGAAAAGAGTTTTATTGAAAGCATTATCAATATGAAATATTTTAAATTTCTTGTAAAAAGACCAGTTCAAACATTTTTATTATAAGACAAATAAATTTAGGATTTCTATTGATAGTATCACTATGTAAAATATTTTTCACACTTGCAATTGTGGAAAAAATATATTCATCATTTAATAAAATGAATACAATTACCAAAATTAACACGTGAATCCTTATTTATACAACTTAAAACATCGATAAATTCAACTTGAGCTAAAGCAATCCAAGTTAACTCAAAAACCAAAATCATGATCAATTTGTAACTATCCAAAATTGAAAATTATTTTAAAATTTATAGTATAATGAATTTGTTTGATTATATTTTTTGCCTCACTTCCCTTTTTTATATTTTGCATAGCCCAACTTTTTCACCTTGCTAGCATATTTTAATTAGATAAGTATATATTGTGTCTATGTTCAACAAATGCTACAACAGTAGTGTACACTTGTTCGATTATGTTTTGTATCTCATTAAATTAGTGAAATACACATGTGGGTTACTAATATAACTTTCTTCATATCAATAATATGTGAAAATATTGTCACAAGTACACTATGAAAGAATTGAGTTTTCCATTTAAATAGTTATTCAAAGCTATTTGAAAAAGTCCACAAGCATCAGGTATATTTCCTAATTTCATTGTCTTTTTGAAAAAAGGGATAATTGAGAGTTTCAGTCAAGGAAGGAGTCAGAGTCAGCTTTGGCCTTCGCCTTTTGTCAATGGCTGGATTCTATCCCTCGAGATAGCACTACTTTAAATGATCGGACAGAATAAATCAGTAAGCAATGGAGTAAGCTTGCCAGAATCCAAGAAATTTTGTCAAAATTCTTTCGAAAATTTGCTACATGTCCATTTTATACTTCCGGTTGCCAATATCCCCTCAATGGTCATTTGTGGTTAAAAAGGCACGTCATTTATGGAGAACAATGGTGCCGTCAACCTAGCAATGTCCAGTCACTCAGAAAATTAATCACTATGAATAATCTATAAACTTTTATAGGGAGTACAACACTGACCAATTAGTATAATGGGGTCAAATTCATGAACTTACTTATTTATGGAAAGCGGTAGTTTGGGTTGTTTGGACATGAATATGTGCAGGGGTTGCAATTTTTTATTTCATTTTCATATCCCATTGGATCGTTTGGGAACCATATGGGATTGGTTGGTCTAGTCCGATCCCAGGACTAAGCAATTCAATCCTTGACTCTAGAAACCAGTAACCGGTCTTTCTTATTTGGTTTTTGATTCCTAAGTAGGATCAAACAAGATCAAGAGATGAACATCCCTAATGATTAATAATCAGCTTGTGTTCATGTCATGCTCACCAAACACAAAAAATCAACTCAAATAACCGTTCAAATTAATGGTTCGTCTTAACATAGCCCGTTTAGACGCAACCAGTGGAAAAAAACCATTCTTTTCATGCGATTCACCCCATAAATTTTAAATCGGCGGTATTCCACTAACCACAAATGAGTTGTATTAATTTTATTCGATGATGTTATGTTCGACCGATCCCCGGAACACAAAAAACCTTTTGTGTATATTTCCATGTCGGGTTCATGTTAACGGGTCGGCTTCTCGCCGGCGGATTGATTTCGTGCTGTCGCTGGGATGGCTCAGTGGGCTCTGTATGGGCTTTTTGAGAAGGGCCAAGGCCCACGGTCCAATCCCAAATCCACATCCGCAATTCCCACTATTTTCCACGCCCAAAGACCAATTTCCTACCGCTCTTTTCTCCACCAATAGACACAATTTTGAAAACAGCTTGAAAATCTATCCTATCAGAGTCCAACCGACTAGTTCGAATCTGATTTCAGAATCGAAAACCCATCTTCAATATCTGTATATATTTTCTTGAAGACTCAGTAAAAGAAAACAAAAAGACTAAAATCGGTTCAAATCTGTCCTACCCAAAAATCAACATTATAAAAGAAATTTAGTCAAGGCCATTTTCCAAATTTTTGTATCCAGGATTCGGTTTCGAATGGAACCGCCCCAGCCTTGATCCCTCACCCGAAAAGAGAAAAAATGACACGACTATATGATTTTGAAGTACAATAAAAATGTATTTTTTTTCAATAACACGGTTAGATATAGTTCATACGAAATCATAGTCCGAATTTAATGTATAATTTCGTAAAAGTGTGCACAAATTTTTGACTCGGAAGAATCAACCGAGAAAATAAAATAAAATAAAATAACTCAGAAAGCAAAGAAAAGGGCAAAAAAAAAAAAAAAAAAAAAAAAAAAAAAATAGGGAGACCGATCCTTCCGAATACCCTCGTCGCTTCCCCTCGCATCGTCTTCTTTTCTTACAGCTTTTCTTTCCTCGTAGTCTGCACAGCTTTCGCGAACCAGGGTAGCGGCGAGGGAGTCGAAGCCTCTTCCGCCCGAATCTCCGGAACCTCGGATTCGCGAAGGTGATCGATCCCTGCTCTTGTCCATCGATTTTCACAATTCCTCCGGTTCTGCGCAGCACCCAGTTCGCCTATCTTGCGTCCGTTTTCGTATCCGCGCTTTGTCTCTCGTGTTCTCGCTAGATCTGGCGGCCTACGACCGATCTATCTCGTCGATGCGGCCGTAGCCCGTTTGCATTTCTTGTCCGTGGTCGGTTCTGGGGTTTTGAAGTGCTGGAATGAGAGCCCTTTTTGCTGTTTAGGGTTTAGTCCCTTTGAATTGTTTGACTGAGGTCTTATTGCCTAGTCGGCGTTGGGGTTGAGAGAGAGGTGAGAACGAGTCGTTAATAATCATGGGTTGATTGCTGGAGGGTAGTCTCCGCTTGTGCATTTCTGGGTTCTTCAAGGAGTGAATCGCGGGAGAATTTGGGTATAGAGATGGGTTCTGTCTTGATGGGCATTGGACCCATTATGTCGATATAGCTTCTCCGAATTCGATCTATTTGCCGGCGACTTGTTTCTCTGCTTAAGACTGGTCCGCCTTCTGAGTAGGTGCTCTGTAAATTCTTGGAACCCGTTGCTGATGATGGAAAAATGTCTCGGTTGCGTGCGTACACGCTGCGAAAGTTGATCAGGGAAAGCTGCATTCGCATTATCAGTAACGGCAACAGCAACAGCAACAAACTAAGCCAAACCCCTGAACCCACCGCATCACTGGAGTATCTGAAGGCGTTTGTTTCGTGTGTCCAGACCAACTCGAACGAGATTCTCTCATCTTCTCTTTGATTGGGCCTACACTACCTTTCATCGTATATTTCTTCCTGACTTTTCTAAAATGCCCACACATTGGACGAATCATTTTAGTCTCCGCGGTTTGAATCATTGTCGTCGCTGTTGTACTCATTATGCGCATGTGTTGGTGTTTGATTGCCCAAATTCATGTCATACTGAAAAAATGGCGCACCTTTTTCCTTATCCTATAGAATTTTCCCTTAAGCTTTGGTGGTCTCAGGTTTCTTTCATTGGTTTTGAGAATAGATGGATTTTTATTTTTGCTGCTAATTATTATTTCCCTCAGAACAATATTATTGTCTGTTTTTTGTCAAATTTACTAGTCAGTTTGGTTTCGTTGAGGTTCATAAGGTTAATGATGTTTTCTGCTGCCGTGCACTGTTATATGAGCTTATTAGAGACAGACCCACAAGAGATTGGATTAACAAATAATTATATTCATGCCTTTTCACCCTGGATTTGCTCATTGGATGATAGGCCTAGTTTGGGGAGCTTATGGCATCGAAGTTGAATCAGTTGACATCAAAGGCCTGTCAAGCATCACAGTTTGTTGCGAAGCATGGAAATGTCTACTACAAGCAGTTGTTGGAGCAGAACAAACAATATATTCAGGAGCCACCTACTGTTGAGAAATGCAATTTACTGGCAAAGCAATTATTCTACACTCGCCTCGCGAGGTGAGGTTTAGTGCTCTCTCCCTATGGGCACACTTAGCACGGCAGTTCATTTTATTCTGTTTTATTTCATCTTTTCTTTCACTGTCAGCTTTTGAAGTAATTCTGTGTGGATATGAAAATGTAATCGTTCTTAACAGTTTACTGAAAGCTTGATAGATTATTTGGTCACAAAAGAAGAGAAAGGGGGAAAAGTTTGTTTTCAATGAGTACAGTGGGCAAATGGATGGTTTCATATGCAAAAGGGAAGGTTCTTTTTGAAGGGTGTTTTAGGACCATTCTTTCCAGAAGATACGAACATCCAAATTCCTTCTTCAGATTTGTATCCAGTTTTTCATTAGACCTTTATCTGAACCATCAAATGATCAGTTAAAATTGCTTCAGTGTGAATTATAAGTGTAACCATGGAAAAAGAAGACTAGTTACTTGTTTGTTTATTGATTACAATTTAACTAGTGAAAATTCATATGACTTATAGGATAAAGTGAACTCAAAAATTAGGATAGTAAAAAAAGAATAACGACCACCACCAATCTCTTTCCTGTCAAGTGGCTCAACCATCTAATATGCACTGTAGTACTCTATCCTTAACACATCCTCTATAACATCCAAATGCTCGAGATCTTTCTTCAAAGTCTCCACTCATGTCTTTTACGCCTTCCTTACCTAGCATCTCTGTCATAGCACCACGTCTTCTCGATGGAACATTGAAAGATGTCGTTTCATGCGTTCAAATCTTCTTAAGTTTGTTTCTCTTATTATCCGTTGAAAGTCGACTTTTATTTAATTTTAATTGTTTTGGATTAGTTTAGCACATATGACTAGTACGTTTTGCTGTTTACTTTTTTGAGATCTTGCAGCAATCACTATAAGTAGATAAACATTTAGGTTCCATTTGTTTGAAGGAAAACTGTTTCGGAGAATTATTTTTCTGACTTTTCAGTGTTTTGATGATGGAAAACTAATCATCTCCGGGAAATATTTTCTGTGGATTGAAACAACAAACTTAGATTGGGGAAAAACGACTTCCCATTTTAATAAGAAGGAAACCACTTTTCTTAAATCACTAAACAAATGAAAAATATTTTCCTTGAAAATGATTTTCAATGGAAAATACTTTCCTTTATCATGAAGTTTTCAGCAAAATAAACTCATCCTTACACTAGAAATACACAACTTAAATCTTTCGGTTGTTCCCAGGGAGTGAAAGGTTGTGGTTGGTTGCTTATTGATCGAAAACTATGCTATGGTTCCAATCAAAGAGTGCTCAAGTTTTGCGCTTTAATTCTACAGATTATGAATTCGTAATTGCAGAGTATTATTCTAGGCTTCTTTCGGGTGGAATTTCGGCTACTCATTTGCATTGCCTGGTACTTTGTTGGGTGCACTGGTCGAATATTTATCTGTTGTCGCACATAAAGTTATCTTGATACCATTCATATTTGTCGATTTCATCTCGGAAGTGTTATCTTTTGCTTCTTGCCTTGGTTTCTGACTTCTGGGCTGCTTGCAGTATTCCTGGCCGCTATGAGGCTTTCTGGAAGGAACTCGACTCTGTCAAAAATTTGTGGAAGAACAGGCAGGAGCTAAAGGTCGAGGATGCTGGAATTGCTGCTTTGTTTGGTCTAGAGTGCTTCGCATGGTTCTGTGCCGGTGAAATTGTGGGAAGGGGATTCACTTTCACTGGCTATTATGTCTGAGAAGCAGCAATTGATGTGTGTTTCGAAGGGTGGAGTTTATATAAGCTTTGTCCTGATTGGCTTGGCTCGGATGTTTGGCACTCTCCCTGCAATTTTTGCTCTTTTTCTGCAAGATTTTTGTAGCTGAGATATCAGTGTTACCTGTGATAACCACAATAATTCATGTATTTGAAGAGGCCTACATGATGTGCTGTGCCATTCTTTCTATTAGAACGCGCGGATACTTCCTTGACAGATGGTGCAATAACTTTCTGCATTTCTGCTTTATTGCTCTCTTCAGATGTTGCTTGGTTATTTGCATCTGCAAGGCAGATGGATACTTTGGTTCAGGAAAATAATTCTACTTGCAGTTTGCAGTTTTTGGGGTAGCCGACGAAGGTTGAAAACCTGGCAACGCTGTGGCAATTTGACTGGCAGAAAAATGGGATTGTGGTAGTTTGGCCTGGAATCCTTTTTGGTACCTGGACCATGCAATTGCAGGTGTATGTTGTTGATGAAGTTCAGACCACTCTGTTAGAGTGTGATCCTGCTGGTTTAGTTGCCTCTTAGGTTTGCTTGTCCATGGCCCTTTCATGAGACTGCCCATGTTGTCTTCATCGATGATGTCTTTTAAACCTTCCATTCCGCTCTCCTCAACATATTCTTGTTAGCTCGAAGGAGAGAATAGAAATACCATCATATTTGGGAGGAATGGAAATTTGCATGGACAAGTTTTGAATAGTTACATTTTTTTTTTTTGTAATAAGAAAGACGAGAAATCTTGAAATTTTGGGCATTTTCTTCTCTCTTTCGTTCCCCTCCGGCTTATCCAAGATAAATTTAGGGTGCGTTGTTTGTTTTGCATAAAATAAATATTTTTAAAATTATATTTATAAAAATTAATAAATGATAAATATTTTTATTGTTCACGAAAATGTTTTGTTATATATTTTCGTCGATAAGGAAAATATTTTTTATTGATTGATAATTCCAAATAATACAAACAATCTTTTTTAAAAAAAATATTTTTAAAATTATTCACTTTTCATGAAACAAATAGAAACATATTTTAATGGAATGCGCCTATGCCAATTATTTCCGTCTCTTCCGGATTGCTCTATACATTGGTCAATACTTCTTCCTTCTTCTTTTGTAGTCTTTTTCTATACCCTTTCACGAGTAATTTCACATTCTCATTGGCAAAAAAGCATTACCCTCCCGTTTTTAACCATAATTTTATTGAACTTATCATAATTTACGAGAAGTCACAAGCTTCAACTTTATAAGTTGTTATTTTTTTGTAATGCTCGTAACTTTTTTACACTTTCCTATAGTAATATATCTTCAGGAGAAGAGTGCATGACATAAAAACGGTTACACTTGGTAATTAATTAATAACACAGTAAAAATATTTCAAATTGTTATTAACTTATTACTGATCGTACCTATACTTGATAATTCTCCATTCATAACTTTCCGTGAAAAACCCAAGTTGTTCTTAAATCTTTTTTTTTTTTTTTATTGTAACATAACTCCATGACCGTAAGGGTCCTTCATAGTTCATAAACTCAAAATCCATATCACCAAGTAATATAGGTGTAATAATATTGGCGATTCTATAATCAGTAGTTTTCCTTAAATGTTCGGGAGTTACTGTCTTTTCAAAATAATCGGACGGTTGATATATATATATATATATATATATATATTTTTAATTCCAACGATCTAAATTACATATAAAACCAATCTATGCCGGTAGTATTTTTTCCGAAAAAAAGGAAGAGAAATACAAGTCATCTGCCAGCTGGCCAGCTGCCACGTCCTTCGTTGCGCTGAGTGGCCAATCAGGGAGCGGGGACTCCTGAGCTCTCCTCTCTGATTGGCCAGCACCAGAAGATCAGGCCCCACAGCGAGGACATTCTCGTAAATTCTATCGCTTCTCTTCTCTTTTCTTCCTGTCTTCCCTCGGAAACGAAGGCGAGCTCCGGCGAGCGAACGGGACGAAGCAGAGGAAGAAGAAGAAGAAGAAGAGAGAGAATGCTGCGTCCGGTGGCAGCATTCGTCGTCGTCATCGTCGCCTCCATCGCCGACCTCGCCGATTGCTCCGGCGACGGCTCACAGGTGAGGAGCAGAACCGCACTCCGTTTCGTTTAAGCCGCACGCGGGCGACGCCGTCTAAATCGCGCCTCCCTCCTCTTACGCCGTTTTCTAATGCGTTGCAGGTCAGGTGCAGCCGAACCTGCGCCGCCGAGAACTGCGATAGTAAGCCCTAACGCCCCCGCGCAGCTCCGTCTGCGTCCATCGCGATCTTCTCCTATTCCGGAAAATCGTTTTCTTTTTTTTGCCTGTGCTTCGTCCTTCGTTCATCTGTAGCCTGACCGATTTGATTAAAATCGATTTGATTTTGATTCGATTCTGTCCGGAAAACTGCAGCTATCGGGATCAGGTACGGCAAGTACTGCGGCGTGGGATGGACGGGTTGTCCGGGGGAGAAGCCTTGCGACGACCTCGACGCCTGTTGCAAGATTCACGACGAATGCGTCGAAAAGAAAGGTTTGTGTTTGCTTTTCGCGCATTTATATGTTGTGTAAGTAGATTTAGATTGACTGATGAATTGGGTTGTCGCTGTTTATGCATTTTTTTTTTTTTTTTTAAAATTTTGTTAACTGGATGGGGATTCTAGCTTGGCTTGAGGTAAGAGAAATCTAGGTGATGAGGATACTGATATGATCTAGTTCTGCAGGGAGTATCTAGCCACGGTCTTCTTGAGAATATGAGATGAGATTCTAATTTGATGATAGATTGAGTAAAGGGTGTGAAGTATTTAGCGTTTTTCGGGGCTAAAAAAGCGAAATTATCCTTCTCATGGCTATGCACCAGTAGATAATTATCTGGCTGTAAAGCATTGTTAATAGCTGAGCTCAGCTTCGCATCTATATACCAAAAGTTCACATCTTTCTAACGGTTAGACTAAAAATGCACATCACTTTAACAGTTTATGATAAGTAGGAGATATCGCAAGCCTTTTCGTATGACATCATCTGCAGCAAGGTTTTGATCTTTCGATACCTCTATCATCTGCAGTAAAGCAAGAGAAATTTTCTGGCAAAGTGGCCTGCAAATGTGATTTTCGTATGGATGTGTAAGGTTGAAGTAGGTCGCTAGCAACATCTTGCAGCGACAGAATGTGGAAAATGGCTCTATGTGCAATAAGTTAATTTTGTTATTTTATTTACTGCACTTGTCCAGCTAGTGTGAGCTTGTATACGCACATGCAAGTGAGGTAGGCGTAGAGATAGACCATTGCATTGCATAGAAACCTCAATTGATTGGTCTTTCTTGAATAAGGTCTATTACTGACTGTCATTGCTCTCCCTTGGTTGCAAATGCAAAGTAGAGCCACCAGCTATGCTAAATTGAAATGTCCTTTACCAATTGTTTCAAAATTGAATCTTTCCTGGGAAGAACACCTGAAAGCAGCAAACTATGAGAAATGAGTTGAGGCAGAAGAATTTGAGGATATGTTATGCTTAGAGACTGTACTTGAGGCTTTGGCATCTTAATAAAATCGTTTGGCTTTTGTTGTGATAATATCTTCATAAAATTCAGGAAAAGAGTTAGTTTACTGGAATAACAGGTGAAGTAAGAAATGGCTTGAAATTTGTTTGGTGATATAACAGGGGTTTAAGTATAGAAACCATGCTACTCTAGGTACTTATTTTGGTTCGGTAGTAGAGATGAGTGAACTTGCATGGACCGCCGTGTGTTCTATTGCTGATCAATTTCCCCACATGATAAATTGCAGGGTGGATGTGGTTTTTCCTTTTTGTGTTTCTTTCTTTGTTGTATTGTCAATGAGATGATTGGATTGTGAAACGTCTGACCTTCCAGGTATGACTAACGTAAAATGCCACGAGAAGTTCAAGACCTGCATAAAGAAAGTGCAGAAGTCTGGAAAGACGGGTTTTTCTCGGGAATGTCGTTATGAGACTGCTGTACCGACTATGGTTCAGGGCATGGATATGGCCATCTTGTTCAGCCAGATAGGTAATTCAAAGCTTGAGCTCTGATTTGCTCAAGTTAATAGATTGGTAGAGTAGCAAAAGAATCCCATTCTTTTTTTTTTTTTTTTTAACCATAGTGTATACTTCACTATCAATTGCTTTGACGGATATACATATCGAATCGACCCTCGCATGACCGATTCTGGATTGGTCTTACTTTTTACGAATGTATCGCCTGACGGATCCTTTTTTATTAAGTCACATTTTTGTACTTTCCCCTCGTGATGGAGAGGCTGTTTAATGCATTACTTAATGATATTACCTTGTTGGCGAGGTGAGTTAGATGCAGTGCATTAATTCACTTCACTTAGAGAGTTGAAGCAGTAATCTTCCAGGAACAGCAGATCAGCTGTCGCCTCATACTTAATTTTGTGTAGATTCTGAGAATGATTGGGGTTCAACTGTAATAACCATTCTTCGCGTATAGAAATCCACCTTAAAGTCTTGCAAGGCTGAATATCCGACGGTCGGAAATTTTTTCGTGAAAGACCGTAATCAACCTGATTTTGTCGCGAACCTTTTTTAATTCCATATCCTTGGTAACTTACTTCCACGAACGCTACATTCCTTCGTAGTTTGTAAACTTAAAAGACCCAGCAGGTGAGTAAATAGCCTGTCGTCATATGTCTTAAATTTGTTCATAAGCTACTATCATTTCAAAATCATCTGGTGGCTGACATTTTTTTTTTCCTGTTGATCCAGCCGTCCCGATTACATAGGGGCTTAGTCCCGTAAATTGCTGGACCGGACCGGAAAATTAGTCCCGTAAATTCCTGTTGATCCAGCCGTGCGGCTTCAACTCCCTTTTATTAGCTTTTAGGGATATATATTTTTCTCTCGAAAGGAAAATTGGAGTTTGCTAACCATTATGAACGTATAAGCCGACTTATGGTAATTTTATGGGAGAGCCTACTGAGACAGTTTGTTAAATTATGTCTCGAGTTTGAGCATTTGCAAAAACGTGATTCGTTGAATTCTTGAAGATTTATAAAAGAGGAAATATAAAATAAATGGAAGTAAAGTTTTTGTTATTTGTTGCGGAATCCGAAACGCGAAAGTGAAGTCCTCAGCACCTTCGGCGAGAAGATGAAGTCCACGCATGGAGACAAATCGTGGTGGGCCTAGGTCAAACTTTGACTTGGGCACACACGTATAACATAGAATTTCAATTGTAGGCCTTCTTCTCCTTTTTCGTAAGATGTTGACAAAGCCTACAAGAGAGAGGAGTCCACGAAGTAGGGGTGTGCATGGTCCGGGCGGGTGGTTCCCGACCTAGAACCGGAACCGCCATGCATAAGGACCGGTTCCGAAAAAATTGGAACAGGATCCACCCGTTTGTTGCATGGATCCACTCGGGAACCGGACCGCCGGTCCGGACCGGGTGGATCCATGGAACCGGTCTCTCTCGATTGAAGATGAAGAGTCAATAAGAACCTATTTGTTTTTATTCCCTAAATCGACAGACCAGGAACAACGGAAACAACAGCAACATATAATTGAAAATTGATAAACTCATTAAAAGAGGGATGGGCAAGCTGCAAATTTCACAAACGATGTTTCTGACAATGTGAGCATGCATAGAGAACTTTCAGTGTGTCCCTCCACTACATATTTTGTTATTGCTGATGATTTCAGGCAGAAGTGGCCTTCCCATCCTTCTCGTAAATCCAAAGCTGCAGTGGGCAGATTCATCTTTCTGATGTAGATGCCGATCTGTATAGCAGGAAAAGATTACCAATGCCAAAGAATACCATAGCTCAACGGACTCCCTTGTTGCTAGTGGAAAAGATTTAACTTGCAAACCTTAGTTTCATAGGAACCACATCGGGAAAAATGGTAGAGACACCATTCCGGATAAATTCTCTAAGTTTTTCATAATCCATCAAGACCATCATCAACATCGAGTGACTTGGAATCGGCAATCAAGTATTTCACAAGCATGGCGAGCCTAACTAAGAACGCCGGACGGCAAGCGGCACCTAGTCTCACGCGGTTCATGTCTCTCTCCTCACAAGTTCATATTTTCAGTTCATTGAATGGAATTTTTCACCCTCAATGAGAAGATAGTGTCACCACTAAGTACAGAAAAAAAGAAAAAAAAAGGACAAGGAATTGTTTTTGTTATGCAAGTCACAGAGCACGCTAGTCGACACAAATGCACCGACACCGTGGAACCTCATATAATCTCCCACACACAAGCACTCACAACAAAGGGGCAGCGACAATGGAGACGGCGATTTTTCGGAGGGCCAAATAAAGAAACAAAAACAAAAACAAAAATAAAAACGCAGAGGGGCAGTGACTCAAGAACGGAGCACAGAATTCCACTGAAATTCTACAGGCCGTCGGCGAATTCTAACTGCGGTGAGAGATCGAATTCCTCGCACGAAGAACCTCGAACGAGGAGATGAAAGGAAAAAAAAAAACAAGGAAAGGCGCGAGATCGGGGGGACACTTACAAATCGGACGCTGGAGCGCGCCGGTGCGAATCGCCGGACGGGGAGCGAGATCCGCCGGGCAGGAGCGCAATGCGGCGAAGCCAATCCCCCGCAGAGATCACTGCAGCTCCGTCGACGTAATCGGAATGGCAATCGGGGGAAGAGACAGAGACAGAGACAGAGACGAAACCAGCGCTATCGAGGGTTTGTAGAGAGAGAGAGACGAAACCAGTGCTATCAAGGGTTTGTATTGTTAATTAGTAATTTTTTTTAATATTAAAAATTAATCGGTCCGGTCCGGTGGGTGGGCGGATCCACCCACGGAACCGGGAACCGGACCGGTTCCCCCCGGTTCCCAAAAATTGGAATCGGGAACCAGATCGGTTCCCTCAAGAACCGCCGGTTCCGGGCGGTCCGGGCGGTTCCCGGGTATTTTGTACACCCCTACCGCGAAGTCCTGGATGTGAAGAATTAAAAGGAAAGTGGGGCCCAAGGTCAACAGTTTGACCTTGGGCGCTCACACATATATATACGAACATAATTCACTTTCCTCCTGGAGTGCGTGCGTGGAGCGGCCGAAGACCTACGTAGAAGGAAGCCCTATGAAAGCACGATCCGCGAAGCCGCACGTCCAACGTCTTTGAAGCCGCAAGCTACATGAAGACACGCGCGTTAAACTTTGAGTTTGAATGCGCGGTAATTTTGTGTCGTGAGTTTATACCCAAGCGAGTTGTTATTTATAAACACTTTGGGTTTTGGGTTAAATCTAGGTGTGGGAAACACTTGAGCATGTGAGTGATTGTAAACTCTGATTCTCCGATTTTAGTGGATTATTTACTGCTGTCTCTCCCCGTGGACGTAGGTACCGATACTCGGACCGAACCACATAAATTTCTGGTGTCCTGATTTTTCTCGTATATCTCTCTGGTGATTTCGCGTTGACTTAATTGCAAGATCCTGTCGTTTCCGCATATTATATCCCAACAATTGGTATCAGAGCAAGGGGTTAAATTTCTTGATTGTAATTTGGAGCTTTTTCTTGTCTGATTATTATCTGGAAATTCTGTTACTGCAATTATGTCTGAGAGGAAATCTGAAATTGAGAAGTTTAACGGGAGCAACAACTTTGTGTTATGGAGCATCAAGATGCGAGCATTATTGACAACACAAGATTTGGCCAAGGCACTGGATGGTGAAGATGAGTTGCCGATTATAATGAAAGCCTCAGAGAGGGTAGAGCTGATGGAAAAAGCAAAGAGTATAATCCCGTTAAATTTGACGGATGAGGTCTTACTAGAGGTTGCTTTGAGGAGAAGGATGCCGCAAAGCATTATGGGCAAAACTTCAAGCACTCTATGTGAAGAAAGGTTTGAACAATCGCTTGTACATGTTGAAGAAAATGTTTCAATTTAGATATACTGAAGATACGTCAATCAGAACCCACCTAGATGAATTTAATAAACTCATGTTGGATCTTAAGAACGTCGGTAAGTTACTTGATGATGAAGAGTAGGACATGATGTTGTTAGCCTCTTTACCAGAATCATGAGAGCACTTTACTGATTCACTGTTGCAGGAGCGTACTACTATTACCTCTGAAAAGGTAAAGTCCGCCTTATTCTCTAAAGAGTGGCAGAGAAAGTTGCTAGATGACGGTCTGGCGCAAGGAGCAGCGCAAGCACTGACGATTCGGGGTAGAGAACAACATCGAGGGCCTAGCAGTAGTAGAGGTAAAAGCAGATCAAAATCATGCCATAGAAAGTCCAAGGGATGCGTGAAGTGCTTTGAGTGTCACGAGGAGGGGCACATCAAGAGAGACTGTCCTAAGCGGAGGAATAAAGTTGATAGGCAGAATGCCACAAGCAGTGTGGCAAACGTTGCCGAGGGGAGCAATAGTGATGCAGAAGCTGTCTTATGTGTGACTACTATTTCGTTAAGAGACGAATGGGTGCTGGATTCGGGGTGTTCTTATCATATAACACCTCATAAGAACTGGTTTACTACTTACCAAACTGCAGATGGTGGTAGGGTTCTTTTGGGGAATAATGCAGTCTGTAAGGCTGTTGGGATAGGGACAATTCAGATCTGGATGCATGATGGGGGTGGTACGCACATTGACATATGTGAGACATGTACCAGAGCTCAAGAAGAATCTTATTTCTCTGGGGACACTCGATGACATCGGGTGTAGGTACATCGCTGAAGGTGGACTACTGAAGATATCTCGAGGTGCCATGACAGTGATGAATGGGAAGAAAGTGAATACTCTCTATCATCTACTAGGAGAGACCGTGACCGGAATCGCTGCAGTTTCATCAGGTGAGTCAGATTTTAACTTGACTCAAGTATGGCATATACGTTTAGGGCACATGAGTGAAGCAAGTATGACGATGCTGAGTGAAAGGGGGTTGTTGAAGGGTCAGAAGACAGGGAAGCTGGACTTATGTGAGCACTGCATCTATGGAAAGCAACATCGAGTTAAATTTACTACAGCTATTCATTCGACCAAACGACCAGTTGAATATATTCACTTAGACATCCGGGGCCCGTCTTCGGTTCCTTCGAAAGGAGGTGCTCGATATATGCTGACATTTATCAACAACTATTCGAGAAAGGTATGGGTTTACTTTCTGAAGAACAAATATGATGTATTTGATCGGTTTAAGAAATTTAAGGCATTGATTGAGAAGCAGTCAGATAAACAAATCAAGTGCTTGAGAACCAATAATGGCATGGAATTCTGTGGTAAAGATTTTACCGAGTTCTACAAGAAAGAAAGTATTGTAAAACACCGCACAGTACCTGGGACACAGTAGCAGAATGGTGTGGCAAAATGGAAGAACAAAACTTTGCTTGAGCGAGCTCGACGCATGCTTTCGCATGCAGGACTTGGCAAGGAATTTTTGGCCGAAGCAGTTAACATGGCGTGTTACCTGGTTAATCGATCTCCATTGTCTGCTATCGAGTGGAAGACTCCTGAGGAAGTATGGTCGGGGAAACCTATTGATTACTCCGGATTACGAATATTCGGATGTCCTGCGTATGCTCATGCAAGTGATGGTAAGCTTGAGCCGAGGGCGAAGAAGTGCATATTTCTGAGTTATGCACAAGGGGTGAAAGGCTACCGGCTGTGGTGCATTGATCCCAGATCACCCGGTTTTCTAATCAGCAGAGATGTGATCTTCGACGAGACTGCAATGCTTCAACAGAGAAGTCTGAGACACAACAAGCAGAGAAGACAGATCATGGTGTCATGAGTGACGTGGAGCTTCGGGTGGAGACTTTAAAGACCTCGAAGGTAACATAAGTTGAGACTACAGATGAAGCCACAATTCCTGAAGTCGGTGATGGTGAACAACTAGCAAAGCCGCAGCAGACTATAGCTGTAGATAGACAGAGAAGGCAAATTAAATCACCGGTACGTTATGGTTATACAAATATTGCTTATGCATTGACTCTAGGTGATGAGGTGGAGACAGATGAGCCTTCGTCTTACTCTGAGGCGATGGCTAGTTCGAAGTCATCGTAGTGGCTAGGGGCTATTAGTGAAGAGATGGAATCACTCCATCGAAATCAGACATGGGAGCTGGTCAAAGTACTCAATAGCCAAAAGATTGTCGGAAGTAAATGGGTCTTCAAACGGAAAGAGGGCAATCCTAGTGTCGAGGCAATAAGGTATAAGGCGAGACTTGTGGCGAAGGGGTATACACAACGTGAGGGCATTGACTACAATGAGGTGTTCTCTCTTGTGGTAAGACATACTTAAATTCGTGTTTTACTTGCCTTAGTTGCTTCGCAGGATCTCGAGTTAGAACAACTAGATGTGAAAACTGCGTTTCTTCACGGTAAGTTGGAGGGGCAGATTTACATGAGGCAACCAGAGGGATTTGCTATTCCGGGTAAGGAAGATCATGTTTACTTGTTGAAGAAATTTTTGTATGGGCTGAAACAATCTTCTAGGCAGTGGTATAAACGTTTTGATGCTTTCATGGCTAGTCAAGATTATTCAAAAAGTCAGATGGATAGCTACGTTTACTATAGGAGATTGGAGAATGGTTCTTTGATTTATCTGCTTTTATATGTTGATGACATGCTGATAGCAGCTAAGAATATGTCTGATATTGATGTGCTGAAGAAGCAATTAAATGCTGAATTTGAGATGAAAGATTTAGGTGCTGCAAAGAAAATTTCGGGTATGGAGATTTTGCGTGACAGGGTTGCATGAGTTTTACGTCTATCTCAAAAGAAATACATTGAGAAGATCGTAGCAAGTTCTAATATGCAGTTGGCAAAATCTGTAAGTACACCTTTAGCGAAGACCTTTAAACTTTCAGATAAATTATCACCGCAGACTGAGGAGGAGGAGGAGCATATGTCCCGTGTTCCTTATTCTAGTGCCGTGGGTAGTATTATGTATGCTATGGTGTGCACTAGGCATGATATTTCACAAGCAGTGAGCGTGGTTAGTCACTATATGAAGCGTCCTGGTAAAGCTCATTGGGAAGCTGTGAAGTGGATCCTCAAATATTTGAAGGGGACAACAGACGTGCGTATAGTATACCGGAGGGACAAAAATGGCAGTGAGACCACTAGTTTTGTGGATTCAGATTACGCCGGTGACTTGGATGATTGCAGGTCTTTAGCAGGGTACGTATTTACGCTAGCAGGTGGTGCAGTTAGTTGGAAAGTGTCCTTACAGGATCACATTGCCTTGTCTTCGACTGAGGCAGAGTACATGGCACTAACCTTTGTAGCGAAAGAGGCGAAATGGTTACAAAGTTTGCTCTTAGACTTTGGGTTAAAACAGAAAAGTGTAGATATACACTGTGATAACCAAGGTGCGATATATTTGGCGTATAATCCAGTTTATCACGAGCAAACGAAGCATATCAATATCAAGTACCATTTCATCCGAGATGTCTTAGCGAAGGGTAATGTTATTATTAAAAAGATTGCTACAATAGATTACTCAGCAGACATGATGACTAAGTATGTTTCTTTGGCGAAGCTCAAGCTCTGCTTGAGCTCTATTGGCGTCTGTGGAGAGTGAGCGGCCATTGAGGCGTTGGGAGAGCAGTATGGATGATGAGCACTATAACTTGGCTTCAGACATCGAGCCAAGATGGAGAATTGTTAAATTATGTCTCGAGTTTGAGCGTTTGCAAAAACGCGATTCGTTGGATTCTTGAAGATTTATAAAAGAGGAAATATAAAATAAATGGAAGCAAAGTTTTTGTTCTTTGCTGTGGAATCCGAAACGCGAAAGTGAAGTGTTAGATTAAATATAAACTTAAAACTTGGCGATCCCGATTTATCAATAACAGATAAATCCATACAGAATTCGGGATCGAATTGCGGAAACGTAAAGATCAACATACCTCCAGCCATTGATGAAATTCGGAAGTGAGAAACCTCAAGACCTTTTTGGATCCACACAGCACGATCGATCTGCAATATAGAAATTGTACGTCCTGTTCTACTAGCCAATCCCCTCAAAAACTGATGGTGTGTTTTTCTACGTTGATAGGGTTTGAACTAGACGACCTGACGTTTTTATTCCGTTGGTTACGTTACCGGTATCTTCCATCAAGACCATTATGGTAATATAATAACGGACAAATATCACATAATACACGTGGGTAATAAATTGGGCAATAAATTGAAATTTATATAGGGAATTTATTGGGAGTTTATTGGGAATATAATATTGGAATCATAAATAAAATATATTACATATTTTTTAACATTCTCCCACTTGATCCCAATATTCCTTCAAATGAATTATTAACCCAAACCCACAAAACTTCATACTAAAATAAAACACATGAATCACGGCGATGAGTCCTCTTAGAGCGAGTATTATCTTCCGTGTATCACAATGCGTTTCATCAGCTCATATGTGATCAAATAACTTCATGAATAAACCTTATGTTTACTCCAGGTCAAACGTAATTGTTTTTCTCATAATAACTGAATGTATACAACTGTATTGAGAAAAACATTATAAATGAATAAAAGTCTCATAAATTCTTCCATATAAAGAAAAATTTACATGATTGGACCAATGCCCATTCTAGAAACATGATCCTTATAACTCATTGGTGGCATGCCTTTAGTTAAAGAATCAGCTATCATCAATCCAAAGTGCTTATGTGTTCAATGACCACTTTCTTCTCTTTAACACGCTCTCGATGGCTAAATACTTGATGTCGATGTGCTTGCTTCGACTACCACTTTTGTGGTTCTTAGCCATAAACACTGCAGCTGAATTGTCACAAAATATTCTTAATGGCCTAGCAATGGAATCCATAACTCTAAGCCCCGATATGAAATCTTTCAACCACACACCATGTGAGGTGGCCTCAAAACAGGAAACGAACTCTGCCTCCATAGTAGAAGTGGCAACCAAGGTTTGTTTTGCACTCCTCCAGGATACAGCTCCGCCATCAAACATAAAAATATATCCCGATGTTGATTTACGGGAATCAACGCAGCCAGCAAAGTCTGAGTCCGAGTAACCAACTACCTCCAAGTTGTCCGCCCGTCTATACATAAGCATGTGTTCCTTTGTTCCTTGAAGGTACCTCATTACCTTCTTTGCAGCTCTTCAGTGGTCCATACCTGGATGACTTTGATATCTTCCCAACATTCCCACAGCAAAGGCTATGTCAGGTCGAGTGCAAACCTGAGCATACATCAAGCTTCCAACAGCAGAAGCATATGGGATGTTTTTCATTTGTTCCCTTTCAAAATCGTTCTTCGGGCATTGGTTTAAATTAAACCTATCACCCTTCACTATGGGTGCTATACTTGGTGAACAATCTTTCATCCGAAACCTCTCTAAGACCTTATTGATATAAGTTTCTTGAGATAGTCCTAATATACCTCGAGGTCTATCTCTATGGATCTTAATGCCAATGACATAAGACGCTTCACCCATATCCTTCATATCAAAACTCTTAGAGAGAAATTGTTTCACTTCATATAACAACCCCTTGTCATTGGTTGCAAGTAAAATGTCATCTACATATAGCACAAGAAAACAAATTTTGCTCCCTCTAACCTTCTGGTATATACATTGATCAATGACATTCTCTTTAAAACCGAATGAAGAGATGACCTCATGGAATCTTAAGTACCATTGGCGGGAAGCTTGTTTCAAGCCATATAGAGACCTTTTAAGCTTGCACACCAAATGCTCACCAGCATTAGAGAAGAATCCTTCGGTTGTTTCATGTAAACCACTTCTTCCAATTTTCCATTGAGAAACGCCGTTTTCACATCCATTTGATGTAACTCCATATCAAAATGAGCAACCAATGCCAAAATAGTACGAAGAGAATAATTCTTGGATACAGGAGAAAACGTCTCCGTGTAATCGATTCCCTCCTTTTGAGTAAATCCCTTGGCAACGAGTCTGGCTTTGTATCTCTCTATATTGCCTAATGAATCCTTCTTAGTTTTGAAGACCCATTTACAACCAATGGCCTTCGTACCATCGAGCAACTCAACTAAATCCCAGACTTCGTTTGATGCCATAGAATTCATCTCTTCCTTCATGGCATTGTACCATAAATCAGATTTATCACAACTCATGGCTTGTGAAAATGACTCGGATCATTTTCAGCTCCAACATTATAGTCGATTCTTGTAGATACACAATGTAGTCATTAGGAATTGCCTATTTCTTCATTCTAGTAGACCTTCTTAATGTCGCATCAACATCCTCTTGAGGAGTTTGCTGTTCTACTGGAAGTTCAACAGTATCTGGTAATTGCTGAACAGTTTGGTCTACCGGATCAATATCAGCAGGTTGTGGATCTTCAACGATTGGTTGCTCAACGACCGGTAGGGGCGCTGTAAGCTACAACCAATCCAGTATCTGAGGTGGAAGGTTGAGTATCTGAATGATCTTCTTCGGGAACAAAGTCCCTAAATTGATCGCTCCCACTAATCGATCATTTTCAAGAAATTTAGCATTTCTTGATTCCACAAACCTAGTGGTGTGAGATGGACAATAAAATCTGTATCCTTTGGACTTTTCGGCATATCCAACGAAATACCCACTTATAGTCCTTGGATCTAACTTCTTTTCCTGTGGATTGTAGACTCTTACTTCAGATGGGCATCCCCAAACACGTACATGTCGCAAACTCGGTTTCCAACCTTTGAATAATTCAAAAGGCGTCCTTGGAACAGCCTTGGTTGGAACTTGGTTTAATATATACACAGTCATTTTAAGAGTCTCGGTCCACAAAAACATAGGAAGTTTGGAGCTGCTGAGCATACTCCGCATCGTGTCCAATAATGTTTGGTTTCTTCTTTCTGTGACACCATTTTGGTCTGGTGATCCAGGCATAGTGTATTGGGCAATAATCCCATGCTCTTCAAGAAACTTCGCAAATGTACCAGGTGCTTGTCCATCTTCAGTGTATCTACCATAGTATTCTCCACCTCTATCTGATCTCACGATCTTATTTTGCTTGTCGCATTGTTTCTCTACTTCGGTTTTAAATGCCTTAAAGGCATCTAGTGCTTCGTGCTTATTACGAAGCAAGTAGAGATACATGAATCGTGAATAATCGTCTATGAAAGAAATGAAGTATCTCGACCATTTGAGTCCATATCTGGACTACAAATATCTGTATGTATGATTTCTAATATTTCGTACTCCTCTTAGCACCTTTCTTTGACTTGTTGGTCTGTTTTCCTTTTATACAGTCCACACAAGTGTCATAATCAGTAAAATCTAGAGTATTAAGTACTCCATCATTTACTAGTCTCTTAATTCTATCCATGGAGATATGTCCCAACCTCCGGTGCCACAACATAGAGGAATCCTTATTCACAACACATCATTTTATCCCAGCATTATCATGAACGTGCATCGCATTATTAATGGCATTGTCTTGTAAATTAATTTGAAAGAGACCGTCAGACAAAATACCACTCCCAACAATTTCAGATTTATACGATAATTTGAATGTTGAATCTGAAAATTCAAAGGAGTATCCCAAAGGTACAAGTCTTGAAACTGAAATTAAATTCCTAGAAAAACTAGGAATATAAAAGGTCTTTTCCAAAATTAAAACAAAACCACTACTGAGAACTAATCTGCATGTCCCAATAGCTTCCACACGCGAGCGCATCTTGTTTCCCGAATAGATGCCTTGTTCACTTCCCACCGGTTCCCGCTGGTTCGAAAACCCCGCAAGGAATTCGAAATGTGGATTGTAGAACCAGAATCAATCCACCAAGTGTTGTGACTCACATCAACCATATTAGTTTCATAACAAACACATGCGAGTTGGTTACCTTTCTTTTTGAGCCAGGCCTTAAATTTGGCGCAATCCTTCTTCATGTGTCCCTTCTTTTTACGAAGAAGCACTTGGATTCCTTCTTAATGCCAGCTTGGGGAGGTAGAAGCATCTTACCATTTCCCCTTTGCTTGCCTTGCCTTTTATACTTATCCTGTGTTGCCATATGAACACTCTCTCCTTTCTCCATTAGTAGCCTCTCTTCCTCTTGAACACACATGGTCATGAGTTCATTAATTGACCACTTAGTGTTATGTGTGTTGTAAGAAATCTTGAAGGGGGCATACTCTTGTGGGAGAGTATTTATGATATAGTATACAAGAAAGGATTCTGATATCCCAACCTCAAGATTCTTCAGCTGAGCTGCAATGTCCCTCATCTTCATGATGTGCTCACGCACACCTCTTACACTAGTAAGCTTCAATGATGAGAACTTCATAATTAGGGTCATGGCATGCGCCTTTTCTGAAGACTCAAATTGTGCATCAATAGCCCCCAGCAATACTTTGGCATTGTTATGCTGAATGACTGAACCACGAATGCTAGCAAAGAGTTTTGTCTTTATGTACATCACACTGAGACGGTTGGACCGCTCCCATTGAGCATAATGAGTACGTTCAACATGAGTACTATTCTCGCAGGGTTCAGCTGGTTCGTCAAACCTTAGAGCATAATCAAGATCCATGCACCCCAATTGAAGAAGAACTAATTCTCTCCATTCTTTAAAGTTATTTCCATTAAGCTCGGGAACAATTATACCGTAACTAATCGTAGGTGGTAAGACTGCATCATAATCAAAGAAAACTTATGTATCAATATATTTGAGGCAAATAAACTTAAATCATATTTTACCAATGTAAAACATGTTTTAAAATATGAATCACATAACATCAAAAACTACCTGTGGGCTAAGTTTCTAATTTAAATTGATTCATAATTACTTCACAATGAAACTATTAAATTATATTCCCTTCCTTAATCCCTGTGGGTAAATTAAGAAAGATAAAATAATATTTCATCCTAATTAATCACATTAATTTATTGAAAATTCCTGTGGGATAAAATTCATAATATTAATGTGAATAATTACAATTATTGTCTTTAACTATATGTGATCCAAAGGCTCTTAATGTATATAATTTAATATAATCAAAGATGCTGTGGCTAATCCTTAATTAATTAAATATATACGGATCACATGACTGCGATGCCATAATGGAGGATGGCCGAAGGCGAGATTGTGACTAGTGAGGCCTTCAGCGACTGCAATGAGGCAACTAAGAGAGAGCAAAGACCTAGAGGAAGAGAATTGTGAGTGCAAGAGACGAAGAGGAGATTAGGGTTTCTGGGTTACTCTTTTACTTAAAAAAAAAGAGCAGAAAATTAGAATAAAAATTAAGATATATCAATCTGGTCCGGGTAGGTGCGTCCACTATTGAAACTGGAAGCTGGATCAATATTCATCGGTTCCAAATTTAGAAACTGAGAGTCACTCAAAATCAGTCGATTCAGTCCAATTCGAACGACTTCCGGTTTTCTCACCCCTCACTACAACAAGTAACCTCACGACGAAGAAAGTAGAAAACAGTTGACAGAAAAGATCTCTACGTCTTTCTTGCAATGTAATTGGCAGTTCCCACTTGTTTCAAACGTCAGATCTCCCATCCTACGCTTGATTTAAGAGTCAACTCTCCCGTCTTTATACCTTACTCGGAAAGATTAGACTATTTTACTGGAATCCGAAGCCGACAGCCCAAAAGATTTGACTTTTTTTACTGAAAATGAAGGCTTGTTTATGCTATGCTGTATAAAAAGAGGAAGAACCAACGAAATGGATAACGGCCAACTAATACTAATATTACATCTAGTTGCGATTTCTTAATCCAATTTGTACAAGCATAGCTAGTGAAATTGCTATCGTGGGAATAACCCCATTCATAGGTTCGACATCCACCTCCATGAATTGAAAGGTTCAAATGATCAATATTTTTCTTTTTCAGGGCCAACAACAAATGCAAGTGCCTTGGAAAGCTAGGATTTAGTGTGTGTCTATATATATATATATATTTATATATGCTGGAAAAGCCCGGTTTTAAGTGGTCATTGTTGCTTGCAAGCTTTTAAAAATCATTTTAGAATGATTCAAAAACTATATCTTATGGAAAAATTCAAGGATTTGTTGTTAGATAATGTTGAAACAGAAATTATTGTATATTTCCATTAAGGTTAGGTGGGTATTTATATACTCAAGAATACATTCTAGAAGATTTACTTGCAAGAAAAGAATTACATCGATTAGAAAAATTTCAAACTTCTAAAGATAAGATTCCAAAACTTTCAAATCTGATAGTCTCATATTTGGTTTGTATATATTTGTTTGATACACCCCTCAAGTGGAAGAGTCAAGATGGCGAATCTTCAACTTTTCTCGTAAAAATGCAAAACGTGCTTTGGCAAGAGCTTTGGTGAGAGCATTAGCTAGTTGGTCTGCTGTAGAGATAAATTGCACACTGAGTTGTCGTTTGGCGACACAATCACGGACAAAGTGAAAGTCAATTTCAATATGTTTGGTACGACCATGAAAAATCGGATTTGCAGACAGATAAGTGGCACCAATACTATCACACCAAAGGATGGGAGGACCTTGCAGAGGGAACCCAAGCTCTTGAAGAAGTGACTCGAGCCAAATGAGTTTAGCTGCAGCATCACCAAGGGCTTTATACTTAGACTCTGTGGAAGAGCGCGCTGCAATTCATTGTTTTCTGGAGCTCCAAGAGATCAAATTAGGACGAAGAAAAATAGCATACCCTCCAGTTGACTTCCTGTCATTAGTGCTACCAGCCCAATCCTCGTCGGAAACGGCTTACAAATGAATATCATTGGATTGAGAAAGAAGCAAGCCAAATGACCTTGTATGTTTGAGATAGCGTAAGATGCGTTGCATCATTTGTGAATGGTCTTCAGTCGGTGCGTGCATGAATTGATAAGCTTTGTACTTTTTCACTAAAAATGAAGAGTTGTTTCTACTAAATGTTGTATAAAAAGAGGAAGAACCAACTAAATGGATAACTACTAACTAATATTACATCTGTTGCGATTTCTTAATCCAATTTGTACGGGCACAGCTAGTGAAATTGCTATCTTGGGAAGGGTCTGAGGTCCACATCTATGAATTGAAAGGTCAAAATGATCAATATTCTACTTTTTCGAGGCCAACAACAAGTGCAAGTGCTTGGAAAGCTAGGATTCAGTGTGTGTGTGTATATATATATATATATATATATATATATAAAATCGAATTGCTTTTACTTGGGTCTTCAGTACATTGTCCGGCTTTCGTTCTCGTCTCTAAAGTTCTGAACGAAGATTACAGAGCAATCTTACCATGGACGACATTATCGTCTCTAGAGCCTTAAAAAATTTTCTTCATTGGTAACAATTTGCCTCCCAAAATTTCTGCATCAAGTTCATCCCGATACTCTGATGAGAAACTCTATCATGGGATCTGCTCTAATAAATTGACTTCACTTAGGCTTCAACAATAACTCATTCTGCATGATAGCCTCATGATAGTTGTACAGGCAACAGTACATACGAAAAGTTGTTGGCTGATGAACTCTCTTGCAATTTATTTAGGGCAAAAGCCATCAAAACCCCAAAACTATACATATCGTGACACATTTATTTTAAACCTTTTTCTGCGATATCAAGAATCCCAAACTATATAATTTTAAATTGAAACCATATAGTCTATCTAATTTTAAATTGAAAGGAATAATCCTTGTCTATAAAACATCAATTTAGTCGGCATCCATAGGGTTTAAGAGAACTTGATAGTTCGAACAACTCCAAAAGGGCATATTCGCCCTCCAAGATTTCAGCATATGCCAATTTCAGCTATCAAAAAGATGAATAAGGCACTCCACCAAACCATATAGTCAATATAATTTTAATGTGAAAAGAATAATCCTTGTCTATAAAACAACAATGTCGTCAGCATTTATAGACTCTAAGATACTCATGATAATCATTCCATTTCTATTCCGGAACTATTTTTCCGTTCTAAACTTATTTCTAGAAAAAAAAAATCCGTTTAGCAACATAATTTCATTTTTCTATTTCTGAAATAAATTTTTAGTCTAGAAATAGATTTAGAACAGAAATGAAAAGTAAAAAATTTCCACTTAATTATTTCTTGAACAAATATGAGAAATAAAAACTTATCTCATCTTTCATCCTTGCTAATAGCCAATCACCCATCCACCACTGCCCGTCGTCCACTATCACCACAATCCGCCGCCTGCTAGCCCTCATCGATCGTTGGCCACCATCTGCCATCACCGGGGAGGGAGACATTTTATGTTATTATCAAAATTTTTTTTATTTCATGACATAAATTTTGTGTTGTTATTAAATACGTATTTTTATTCAAGAACTTATCCAGGAATAGAAATAGAAAAATCTATTTATGTTCTAGAAATCAATTTTTGGCCAAAATAGTTATCATTCGTACCTTGAGAGAATTTGACAATTCGATCAACTCCAAGAGGGCCCCTGGAGTGCAATATAGTATGCCAAAGTTAGTTACCAAAATAATGAACCAAACACTCCACGAAACCATATAATCTATAAAATTTTGAAGTGAAAGAAATGATCCTTGTCTATAAAACACCAATTTAGTCAGCGTCCATATAGTCTAAGAGAACTTGACAGTTCCATCAACTCCAGGAGGGCATTTCGCCCTAGGTACGCAGAGTAAGTTCTCAAAGCGTCAGAAAGGCAAGTTCTAACCTCTAATTTACAGCTTTTGCATGAGGCAATTTAATCAGTAGAGGAGACTCCTTGCAGTGAATCACGGTCTTATTTAACGATGAATATCTCTTAAGTCTATGCGCAGAGTCTGCAGTCTTGTTGGTTATGTGCTATAGCAATTACAAACATGTTTGTCAACCGCAAACATGTGGTCATTTGGAGTCATATGCTTGACGGGATAGGCCGTTTGATACTGTATGAAATTTCCATTTTCCTAGGGAAAGTGAAAATGGAAGAGAAAATGAAGGCAGCGTCAAATTATGACAAGTCAGTGTTGCAGAGTAAGGCGCTGTATCAGGTACTCCATTTATTGTCATTCACATAATTTCTTTCACTCTTTTCAGTTAAATGGTGAGTTAGCTTGGTTTCATCCTTCCACACGCCAGAAAAAGTCCAACCCTTCGATCCTGTCAAAAGCAGGCCATTCAGGAGTTTGTCCAAATCTTCCTCTAGGCCGATCCTCATAGGTTAAGCTGTGAATATGAACTAAATCCAATATGGCTAATCTATGGGAATCTTAACCTTCTCTTAGACTACCATTATTTCCGTTAAAAATTTGAATGTGTGCGAAAGAAATATTTTTGGTATCGATAATAGTTTTTGAGTAGTGATGTGTGCAAGTGGATTCACGTATGATATAGTTTGTAGTGGATAGACGAGGGGCAAATAGAATAGTTTCATTAGTTGAACAAGCTAGTTTTACAAATATATTTGTAGGAGTAGTATTGGTGGCGTCGGTGGAGGAGCACAAATGTTAAGGAGTTTATTCTTCAACTCCCCCACTCACCCTTTTACATGAATGAGCTATGACCTTTCTATAGGCATTTCCACCGACTAAGTACAACCGCATTAGAGGATTCTGGACCTCTCTTGAATATTGTCCATGCAGGCTTCATCCTGCAGCCACCCAAATATCCCTGATTTGTCCAGAGATTGTTTGCTTCTTACATGCTGGACATTTTCCGGCCACAATCTTTAACTACCCAAAACTTCATCTAGGGAATTCTAGATTGTAGTTTAGTAAATCTAGGAAATTCTAGAAATTAGATCACCATTTCCAACAGTTTCTTAATGTTTTGCTTCCATGCATATGTTTAATTTCGCAGTACCTTTTGGACACAAGTGTGTTCCCAAGAGAACCGGAGCCTCTTAAGGAGATAAGAGAAGTTTCTGCAAGCCATCCAGGGTCTCTCTCTCTCTCTCTAGTTCAGTGTCCATAACATTATGATACAGTCACCGACTCTGAACAAGGGATTTTAATTTTTCTTTTATTTGTTGATATTCAGGTCTAGGATGGGCTCTGCACCAGATGCAGGTCAGTTGATGGCAATGCTACTGAAGCTTATCAATGCTAAAAGGACCATTGAAATCGGTGTCTTCACAGGATACTCTCTTTTGCTCACTGCCCTAACAATTCCTGAGGATGGCAAGGTCTCCAAGCACTCATCATGCTTTACAATAAAAGAATTTGATTGGATTGCTCATGCCATCAGAATTGCTGCAGATAATAGCCATAGATGTCGATCGCGAGGCATATGAAATGGGACTTCCCATGATCAAGAAGGCCGGCGTAGAGCACAAAGTCGACTTCATTAATTCCGAGGCTCTCCGAGCACTAGATGATATGATGGAAAATGTGGGTCCTTTACCAGCCTTTCCCAGTTTACGCAGTTTACTCCTACGGCATCATGTTTCCTATAGGAAATGCTATATGCATATACTTTCATTGAGCGAGCTAATTTTACCTCAAAATACAGTATACCTGCGATACACAGCATAAAAATTTTGTTTCGTACATTTTGATGGACTCCTATCTACTCGTTGTGTGGCATTCTGGGTTACGTTTATTTCTTATGCTTTCCTTTGTTGTATCGAATCTGATTGGGATTTGGCACAATAAAACTAATTGCAGCTTGACAACGAGGGGAGCTTTGACTTTGCCTATGTCGACGCGGACAAAGTCAACTACTTGAAGTATCACGAGAGGATGATGAAACTGGTCAAAGTGGGAGGGGTAGTCATCTTCGACAACACCCTCTGGAAGGGAACCGTCGCGATGCCTGAAGATGCAGTTGCAGAGAATTATAAGGAGAATCGAAAATGGCTGATTGAGTTCAACAATTTACTCGCCGATGATGCTCGCGTCCAAAATTGTCATGCTTCAATTGGTGATGGGATGACAATCTGCAGGCGTCTTCGCTAAGTTTTTATCCGTTGACCACTGCATATTTCTGTCTTTTAGAAAGGGCATTGCACTCGCAGTAACTTCTTATATCTTTGGCATGTTGTCTTGTATGTTATAATAACCACATCATTTATGAATTGGCAAAAATCGATGGGGTCATCAGGAAGTGCTACGAATGATATTTGATAGACATTTTGCTCCAGAAACATTCATAAATAACAAATGTACCAGTTCATTTTGTCGTAGCATCGACTAGTTTCATCCGAATGCTTTTTGAAGTTTCTACTTTCAGTCTGTCACGTGCCGTATTGAGGTCATCTATGGATTCGATTTCTTCAAAAACCGAGAGCACCCATCGTAAATGAATTCGATGGCGCTCTACAAGGTCCTATCAAGCATCAGGATGATGGAGAAACTATCACAAAGCTGTTGAGAAAACTTCAATTAAGTTTTGATGTTAACAAAACTTTATGGTTCTAATGCTAATCTTAAGAACATATTGTTTTTAAAGTTGTTTATGAGGAACTATCGAAGACTTTTACAAAAGTCTATTCTTCCCCAGAAGCAGTTCCCACTCTAACAAAGGCTAGAACGAAATCGTGTCCATAATGAGGAATAGAGTAGACTCAGACTTATCGATTTTGCGATACAGATCTAGATTGAACATATTTGGAAGTTATTCTTCAATGTCTAGCTCTTTGGTGAATGATTTCACTTACCTTTTGTAAATACATTGATGGAATCAATCACAAATTGATGAAATCAATCTTGAAGACAAGTTCATTTTTGGGAAGCATCTATTTATAGAAACCAAGATTGTGATTGTATAGGCGACCAGAATCATGTGGAAATTCTATTTCTAACTTCAACGGCTACAAGATCTTTTTGATTGATTTTGTCCAACGACTTGGTTGGTACAAAATTCCTTTAGAAATTGCCAATGGCTAGTTTGGTATGAAGAAGTATTTAAGGAGGTCATTCGGTCTAGAAGTGAGAACATGAATTTGAGATTCCAAAGTCTGAAACTACTCTCATCTTACTTGTCTTTGTCTTGAGCATTAAAAAGTATGATCAAGAGAGAAAACACACAAGAGTGTCTTAGTGAGTTAGAAAGTTCTACCATTGAGTATTTGCTTACAAGTTGTAATCTCTTGATTTATCATATAGTAGAATCCAACCAATAGACTGTCAGCGTGGGAGGGTGGATGTAGGCTTGATCTAAGCCGAACCGTTATAAATCTCGTGTGCAATCTTCTGTTCTCTTAACTCTCCTTATTTAAATCTATTGTACTCTTACAAGTTTCTTTAGAAGTTTGTTCCATCACATAATAGTTTTTGAACTTCTTCAAGAAGTCTAGTGAATCATTTAACAAACTTTGATCCTTATTCAGACTTTGCTCTAAACCTATTTTGTTTTGCACCTATTTGTCAAGATTTCTTTAAATACCTATTCAACCCATTCTAGATGTTCTTACTATCACACCCCAATCCATAAGAACAAGGGCATGACACGGCCGTCCTTTCACCAAAGGACGTAGCCTCAACATAACCAAGATTCAACCCGATATACATATCTATATATATATATAATATATATATATATATATATATATATATATATGACGAAAAGGGTATTTGGTTACAATATTAGAGTATTTCTACAATCCACCGAACCAAAACATACATCTACTACAAAGACTAACTTATAAACTTATCAACTATACACAAGTCATACCCAAAACTTCCACCACAAAAGTCCTCCCCCAACGAACGCTCACGCCTATTCGTGACTCGCTGAAGAACCTGAAAAACAAGTAGATGAGAGGTGTGAGCTACCACGGCTCAGTGAGTAACACATTTCTTCTAAGCGGATCGAGAAATCACTATGCACATTTAAAACACAATCATAACTCACTTTATCATAATACAAAATCATAACTCAAATACTGAAAGTACCAATGGTCCAGTCCATTAGTCAATCTCATAAAACATGTATCAATGGTCTATTCCATTGATTAATCTCATCAAATCACATCGATGGTCCATTCCATCGACCAAACTCAAATCACACGTCAATGGTCCACTCCATTGACCAATTCATGCTCAAATGTCTAACCATGGTCACGCGTAACGCTCGTGACAAGACGACCAAGATTCCCCCCTTGGCAAGGTCTCCACCTATTATTAGCCGGTGGCTCGGCTCACAAGGATATCCTAGACTAGTATGCGCATACCCACACACCCATCAGGGTCCATAGAGACATTGAGCACCAACGACCAATCACAATATCCAGTAATCCAACATCAGAAAGAAAGTCATGTCACAACTCAAAATTTGATATATAAATATTGAAGCATTCTCCAAAACATTTCAATATTCTTTCATAAAGAATTTCACAAATCCTTTTCCAAACAACCATTCAAATCGAAGTCAAAATATAACTCCCTTTGAACAACAAAAATGACAGTAATAGCTCGATCATGTTTTATGCAACAAAATATGCTTTTTATCAACTCATAAAATATATAATCCACCTCGTTTCTCAAAACATGAGTTTAAAATACAAAGAAGAAATAGTGTCACTCACCTGGGAAAAGCCAAAAATCAACTACGACGCATACTCGAACCATGCACTCGGATCCCTAACAATTAACGGAAAAACAATATCAAAAGGCCGAGTAAAAAGGAATATTCTTATAACGACTCGCCTATACTAGGCCTAATAGTCGATAAAACGACACCTATGCGCTATGAAAGCTCACAATTTAGCGGAAACCCATCATTTCCTACTAGGCGCACCCCATGCGCCAACTTCGTCACGCCATAACTCCCTCCACAAAATTCTGTTTCAAGCCATCTTACAGTCTTTAGAAAGCTTTCTTAATGTACAACAACAACCCCAACTCAGCCGCACCAAAACATTAACAAAAAAAAAAAAATGCTCGAAGCTACTGTTCGCTACAGTTCTAGATTGCGCCCCCAGCTTTGAAATTTCGTTCTAGACAAACCACAAGCTCAAATCACAATCCGTAAGATGCTATAGCTACACAACATCCCAAAGTACCATTTCTATAAAAATATACAGCTCAACGACTCAAAAATAGGGTTTCGCCACACAAATATCCAAGAAATCTGAATTTTGAGCCCTAATTGCGGCGATTGCTTCAAGTAGGTGATTAAAGGCTTTGATTTCTTACCGGTATTGCAAAACACACTTGAGTCGGCTTGATGAGGCGTCTGGATCACGAGCGCGCCAAAATTTTTCCCTTTTTCCCTTTTTCCTTTCTCTTCTTTCTCTCTTCTCCCCTATTTCGTTCTTTCCCCTGCTTTTGCCCGTGCTCTTCTCTTTCTCTCCCTCTCTCTATCTTTTTAAAACACAGCCAAAGGTTCCACAGTTCTCCTTCAGCTTCCTTTTTTGACTTTTCAACCCTTTCTTTTCCTTTTTTTTTTAAAGCCCATATATTACACTTACTAGCTTTATCAAAAGCAACGTTGCCTTGGGCGGAACTTCAGAAACTACATGGTACTTGAGGCAATACCAATATCGCCAATGGTCGAGAGTTGATTCACGTCACATGATTTGTTCATGGAAAAGACAGAGGCTTGGAAATAGCGTGCTCTCGAAAACTTTGCTCTGTATTCCGACCAAGTTGCTGAATCATGAATAGCTCTGTAAGTAATCCTAGAGAGAGAGAGAGAGAGAGAGAGAGAGAGAGAGAGAGAGAGAGAGAGATGGATAAGTTTGTTTTCCTACGTGGTACTGTAGCAATTTTTGCCTTTCTTCATGAGAATCCAGAACTTTTTACTTGCATTTTGTGTAACGACCCGGGTCCCACTGTGTGATATTGTCCCCTTTGGACATTGAGTCATCACGGCTTTAAAACGCATCACGTAGATTAAAGGGGCCCAAGCCATTATAAACTGGCCTAGGACTCCCCCCTAAGCGATGTGGGACAAAAGGAAGAGGGACCCCTTCCTTGCGCACGTCCGGGGACCGAGACGCGGACGCACCGCCAACCCTCCTCCCTACGCACCGCCGCTTGGGCCGTCACACTCTCCCCCTCTTGGGAGCACAGCGCCCTCGCTGTGGCCCCACACGTGATCTGGAGTCGGCTCTGATACCATTTGTAACGACCCAGACCCCACTATGTGATATTGTCCGCTTTGGATACTGAGTTCTCACGGCTTTAGAACGCGTCACACAGATTAAAGGGGCCCAAGCCATTATAAACTGGCCTAGGACTCCCCCCTAAGCGATGTGGGACAAGAGGGAGAGGGACCCCTTCCTTGCGCATGTCCGGGGACCTAGGCGCGGACGCATCGCCAACCCTCCTCCCCGCGCATCGCCGCTCGGGCCGTCAGATTTTGAGTTCTCATTTGGATCGTTTAGTAATGAAATGGAAGCCCATTTTGATGTTAGTTCGTAACTTTTCGCTGATATGGAATGACTCGTGGATGTCTATCTGCTTCTGCATGCAATAATTTCCCTGCAGAGTTCGTATCATGATGTTAATACCCAGTAATTAATCAATTGCATAATAAAATCGCTTAAATTATCCACAAGTGATGGTAGTTATGCTTAGTAATTATCCTCAATATGGGTAATCTTTCTATAAGTCCTCGTAAATGATGCGGTAGTAACCATTCTTCATGTATAGAAATCCACCTTAAAGTCTTGCAAGGTAGAATGCCTAAGCATCTGAAAGTTTCAAGCAGCAGATTGTAATCAATTTGAATTTGTCATGAACCTTTTTCTATTCCATATCATTGGTAACTTACCTCCGTAACTGCACATTCTTTTGTGTTGAGAAAACTCCTACTAAATTTTGAAGTTAACAAAACTTTCTACTTCTATCGTTTTTGCTTCTAAGGAATTTTTGAAAGCCCTTGACAATACTTTTCCAGAAGTATATTCTACTCTGACAAGCCTACAATGAGATAGTGTTCAGAATGAGGAAGAGTCTAGAACTAGACTCAATAATGCTGTAATTCAAATCCAGAATAAACTTTGTTTGGAAACAATTCTTCAATGACTATCTTTTGCCGAGGATTTTACTTACCTTATTCAAAAAACGTTGATTGAGTCAATTATATATTGACAAAATCAATCTCGAAGACAAGTTCCTTATGAGGAAGCATCACTTATGGAAACCAAGATTCTAATTGTATGGGCAACCGGAATCAAGTGGAATTTCCATTCCCGTCTTCAAAGGTTACAAGATTTCCTTAAAAGATTTTGTCCAACAGTTTTGATTGGAAGAATTTCCTTTGGAGGATGTCAACGGCTAGTGTTGCATGGAGGAGTGTTTAAGGGAGGCCATTCGGTCAAGTTGGATAAGAATGTGAAATTAGAATTCCAAAGTTTGAAACTTTTCTCAATCATCAATTTTCATCTATGAGCATTACAAATTGTGATATAGAGAGAAATACACAAAAAGAGTGTCTTAGTGGGCTAGAAAGATCTACCACTGAGTATTTACACTCATAAGTTGTAATTTTCTATTGATCATATAGTGAAATCCAGCCAATAGGCTATCAATGTGAGGAGAATGGATGTAGGCTTGATCTAAACCGAACCATTATAAAATTCGTGTACAATTTTCTCTTCCCTTAACTTTTTTATTTAAGTTTATTGCACATTTTCTGGTTAAGAAGTTTGGTGTCTCTAGAAACTGATTATGTTCTTCATCCAGATTTTTCTTGGAACTTATTTTATTTCAAGTTTATTTATCAAGATTTCTTTTAAACACCTATTCACCCCCTCTAGGTGTTGGATATAGCTTCATCAATTAGTATCGGAGCCTTGTGCTCGTCTTTTTTTGGTGTGTTTTTACTTCTGACCAAAGATATTTTATAGCTAGTATCTTGGTACCAAGACTCGTGAAAGGTTAAAGTAACACCAAGCCTCTTTATTTTGATAGAAATGAATATAATGTGTGGAAAAACAAAATAAAGGCATTCCTCAGATCTAGATATCCTCCGGAGTGGGATGTTGTTGAAAAAGACATCAATCCAAAAGCTACTTCAGCATCAGACAAAGGAAAAGAAGTCATAGACAAGGATATTGAAGAAATTGATCAGACGAAATTTACCAATAGACAAGCTTTTGACATAAAAGCGATCTAGTCATTATATTGTGGTTTGTCTTTTGCTGAGTATAATTAAATTTCTTCATGTGAAATAGAAGAGAAGTCTGGGATAGACTTCATATTACTTATGAATGAACAGATCGTGTGAAAGAGATGAAGGTGAACATTCTGCTTGGTCAATATGAGTCTTTTAAGATGAAGCATGGAGAATCAATTGGAGATATGTTCAGCTGATTTATAGATTATTGAATGGTCTAGCAATCAAAGACAACCAATTTCTACTCCTATGAAAGTCAACAAACTTCTGCAAAGACTTTCAAAGGATTGGAATCATGTCAAGACATTAATCCGAGAAACATAGAAAATTATGCCACTCTATGTTGATGAATTCATTGGCACTCTTCAATCCTATGAAATAGAATAGATCAATGATGAAGACGACTCAAAAGGTAAGAAGTCCATTGTACTTAAATCTAATGCTGACTTTGATGATACAGACTCAAAAGATGACATGGATGATGAAGAACTCGCTCTCTTGATCATAGGAAGGGAAGAAGGTTCAACTGAAAAAAGCAATACAAACAAAAGTCCTAGAAAAGATCAGTCGAAGAGAATGAACCTAATAAGGATGTAATATGTTTTTAATGCAAGAAAATGGGACACATCAAGCTAAACTGTCCTTTGCTAAAAGGGAAGAAGGGAAAGTACGAGAAGTATAAGAAAGCACTTAAGGCGGAAACCTGAAGTGACACGGAATGTGAAGAAAGTGACGAAGAGTATGCATATATATATATATATATATATATATATATATATATATGTCTAATGACTCACTCAGACTCAAACTCAGACTCAAAATCAGAACCTAATTCGGACATAGACTCTAAATTGGACAAAGAAATTGAGGTAAGTCATTCTGAGATTCCTACTAAAGTGTTCAAATACATCAATGAGCTTTGCTTGAATCTTAAATCCTCTCTTAAAAGGATCTCCGAATTGAAGAAGCAGAATTCTAAACTTAGACAACAGGATCTTTCTTGTAAAGAGAAGTTTGAGAATTTGAAAATAATTTTGATGATTTAAAGGAAAGTCAATGATTCACTTTCCAAAGAAAGTGAGATTTTGAAAAGAGAATTTTTAGATATAACTACAAAATTTTCAAAAGATTCAAAAACTTTCTATTCAAATTCCCCGTTACAACAAATCTAATTTAGGTTTTAGTAAAGAAAATGATGCTTTAATTGACTTTTCAAAAGTCAAGGAGAAACTCAGTTGGACTAGCTTATAAAAATTATTTTCAAAATTTTTTTATAAAATCTATTGGTCAAAGTGCTCTTAAATGTTATAAATGTGAGGACCCAGAATATCTTGAAAATGAATGTCCTAGAGTCTGGAAACCTATTAGGAAGGATTAGGTAAAAACAGTTTTTTCCATTCATTCTTTAGGACCCAAGAAAATTTGGGTACAAAAAAAAGTTTGAAATCTATTTTTGATCGTAGGTCACCATTAAGAAGAAAAGCAAATGGTATTTAGACAGTGGGTGTTCTCCACATATGACAGGAGTGTGACATCCCAGAATGTTACCCGACACGTATATCTTATATTCTTATTCTATTTTAGTATGCGGAAACACAATAAAAAATTTACTATTGTTCTTTTAACTATTAAAACCTTACAATTATAATAAATATAATTTTGCTTCTTTTATTTATACCACATATAAGTTTACAACTTCATTACATTTCGAGCAAAAGACAGAAGTCTGGGTTGGGGTAGGGAGACATATCTTCAGACTATGCTATACTTTCAAAAGTCTGCTTATGCAAATGACTAGACTGAGTCACGGGTTGATAACTTCTGTGACATCCCAGATTTTCAACCCTGTTTTCTACTGAATAAATCGGGCATTTCATTGACGCACCTATAGGGCTATTCTCAGAGCTAATCACTCTCAAGATAACTAGACTATCTGGGGAAGCCATTAAGGATTTCAAGGCAAATAGACTTGAGAATTCAACCACGAATCGGCTTCTCGACCGTGTTCATCTTTAGAGGCCATTACGGCACAGTTAAAAATCGATTTGAAATCAGAGATAGTTTGTTTGACTAAGATGTGTGGCTAATCGTGGGTGACACCACTAAATTGGAAAATTCTCGTCGGCCGGCACTAGACTAATTTTCTTATTGTTTGGGTACCCTATATATGTATTTGAATCCTCAAAATTTTCACGACCACCGAGAGTCGCCAATGAGTCGAGTGGGTTCATTGTGGCTCGAAGAAATCGACCATGGGTCATTTGCACTGAAAAATTTCTGAAAGTTACTCGGTAGCCTAGGTCACGCTAAAAACACGCCGAATGGAAATTAACCGTGAATTCAAGTCCGATTTTAGAAATTGAAGTTTCTGTCATGTCACAATAAATTCTAGGAGTATCGACTCAGTTTGAAAATATTTTTCTGCAACCTGAGACTTTTTGGGAAAAAGTCGTCCTAGGGCCGTTTTTGTTCAGAAAATGCCGAAGATCGTTTTTGATTGCGTAATGGGGATGCAAGATGGTTCAAGTGGTGACGAAAAATACTAATGTGAGTATTTACTCGACAAAGGAATTTATCGAGGCCGAATTGAGTTGATTTGAGAACCGGTAAGTGACCAATTAGAGAGAAAATCCTTGCAAATTCGTGTGCCCCCATGGCCTAACCAATTTGGACCATTTCAAGGGTTGTTGGGTGTGCTTTGGTGGCTCATTGACAACCAAGGAGGTGTGTGTGGTGTAGGGTGGTCAAGGGGACAAGAGCTTGGAAGAATTGGCCTTGGAGCCCTTGTCTCTCTTATCTCTTCCCTTCCTCTCCCTCTAGCTGCCGACCAGCCCTTCCTCAGCCTTCATTGTGCATTTTCGGAAACCAACAGCTGAAGGAGACTGCCTGGAAGCCGTCGCACGCTGCCACCGTCGCCGGAACGCCGCTGCCACCGCCGTTCGCCCTCCTCGCATGCACGCATGCCGCCATGCCTCGCCGCGCCTCACGCCGCCGTTCCAGCCATGTTCCGCCATCCAGTAGCCTTGTCCGCCTCTGTCCAGCCGTGCCAGCCACTACTGGAGTCAGCCAAGGCCGCTGGAGTCCTCACCGTTGGTCATTGAACACCTAAGCTGCCTCCACCGGTCTTGCTTTGCCATAACCAGCTCTATTTCCTTCTGTTTTAGCTCTAAACAGAACCTAAAGTTGTGGGTATCGCAATGGCTTCAAGGCCTGTTTTGAGGTCAATCTCGACCTTGAAACCTAGGCCCGCTTTGAGAGAAGTGACCCCTATCGCGTTCCCGTCAAATTGAACCGGACAGTTCGATAAACAAGTGAGTTTTACTTACTAATCCTTGCTTAGTTTGCTAATGATGCTTAGGGGTTGATTAGATTTAATTAAGTGTAATTAGGTGGATAGATTAGTTTAGAGTAATTAAATTAGTGAATTACCAATGCACGATAGGTGGTTAGTTGTAGCAATTAGCGAGTAAATAGGTTCTATTATTTATTCAATGAACCTCAAAATTTTTCTAGGTCTGTTTCGTCGTCCAATTAGGCATTACGGGCCTAAGATGGATTTTTAGCAATTATCTAATAATTTTTGAAATTATTTAATTAATTAATTATTTTTCGGAAATTAGACTGGGATAGTCGATGACCAGAATTTTATGCTGACTATCGTGGTTTAGTCCGTTTATTTAATTGAGCATTAATTTGTGCTAAATTGATTTATTTGTGATTTTAGGATTATTTTCCTAAATTAATTCACATTAATTTCATTCAAGTTATGATATATGCATACTCACAAGTATAACACACATATCTCAACTCAATTTAATGCACTTGTCAAATAACCGCATATGAAATAGCACACGGATATATTATAGTTATTAAGGTCTAGACATTCAAATGAATACAATCTGAATCTAGACATCGAGAAGGTTCTAGACATCAAAATCTGGTAAATTAAATAGGTATATTCTAAATCTAAATGAATAAGTACATTCTGGAGGTAAGGTCTGAATAATCAAAAGGGTAAATTCTGGTTTGATAAAAGCTCATAAAATAAAAAGAATAGATATAAAAATGAACAAATGGACAGATTTAGCAATGGACAAAATCAATAGATGAACGAATTAAATGAGAAGTAGATTCATATTTAGTAAAGGCTGTTTGAACCAATAAATAGACTTATCAACAAGTAGATTCATAAGTTGGCAGATTCAGCAAGTGAATAAACTCACCAATGAACAGATCCGAGCAGACTCACAAATAGATAGATTTTGTCTTAGGAAATTTCAGCATAAACAAGTAAAACAAAGAGATTTTGACAAGTACAATTCCAGTAGAACAAACATGCAATGAGTCATTGAAATAACGACGGCAGATTGACCAAATTCTAACTACTTAGAATGAAGTAAAAAGAAGCAGAATGAACATGCAATGGGTTATCAAACAAATATAATAGAATGACTAAATTCTAACTACCCATAATGAGGCAAAAAAAAAAAAAAATATGTAATAAGTTATCGAGACAATGCAAAATATTCAGATTCTAACAACCCAAAATGAGGCAGAAAGAATCAGAATGAACATGTAATAAGTCATCAAGACAAAGATGGCAGAATGACTAGATTCTAATTACCTAGAATGAGACAGAAAGAAGTAGAACGAACATGCAATAAGTCATCAAGACAAAGATGGCAGAATGGCCAAATTTTAACTACTCAGAATGAGGCAAAAAGAAGCAGAACAAACATGCAATGGATTCTGAAAAAAAAAATACAATATAATGACTAAATTCTAACTACCCAGAATGAGGTAGAAAGAAGCATAATGAACATGCAATGGATTATCAAGATAAATACAGTATAATGACCAGATTCTAACTACACAGAATGAGGCAAAAAGAAGCAGAACAAATATGTAATGAGTTATCAAAACAAATATAGCAAAATGAGCACGTTTTGACTATCTAGAATCACATAGAATGAATCAGAGCGAACAAAAGCGAAGCAGAACGAACTTGCAAGAAATTATCAAGCCACTTAACAACCACCTTACCCACATCGAGACTTCACCTTTCACCCAACCAATCAAGATAGAAGTAACTAAGTAGATTTAAGCTAACTGAACACTAGAAATTCCACTTACCTTGAACGAACACAAACCACGAACTGCCGATTGTCTTTACCACCTTAATTGCTCTTGCATACGAAGCTTTGCTCTCCAAATTCTTGGATTAAAAAGTGAAAATAACAATGTAGCTTTTGTTTGGGTTTTTGGAAGGAACGAAAAATAGGTCTTTGGCAAGATAAAATGAGTTTTGTTACAATTAATTAAGATAATTTAATTCCTTACAATGCTAGATATAAAATTGCGTGTTAATCTTCAGCTTGATATGACAATAATGCAAAGTAAAGCCCTTGCACTTGGCCAAAGAAAATGCATAAAGAAAATTAGTCATCTTGCAGTAATCCATACTTAGTTTAAGTGTAAAAGAATTTAATTACAAAATATTATGTTATAAGAACACATGGCCATACAAACCTTTGTTCAATGACATGTGGCGCTTCTAATTTTAATTAATAATTTTGAAATAGAAAATGTAGCAAGCAGAACGTAGTCTCCTTCTTCTAACACCATTAACACAAATTATTCAACAATATAATAAATTAACTAAAACTTACGTAATTAATAACAACCATTAATTAGTAAGACTATAGTAATTTAATTAGTCGCGTTCTATTATTAACACACACACACACACACACACACACACACACACACACACACAATTCGATTCACACATTGAATCCGAGACAATTTATGTTCACAAAAATTACCGATCACGTCCCACAAAATTTACGAATTCAATTAAAGTCTCCGCGCATTTTTCCGAATACTTAGGCAAATAATACTTAGCTCAAAATCTAAGTATCATTATCATAACACGAAGAATATTACATAGTTATAAATACGGAAATTCCAGATATTACAAGGAGACTGAAGCAGCTTCATTAAATTAGAAAAACAAAAATCAGGAAGTGTTTCTTTTGGAGGAAATAGCAATGGAAAAATTATTGAACAGGTAACAATGAGGATTGACAGCTTAATCACCAACAATGTTTCTTTGGTGAAAGGTCTTAATTACAATTTTCTAAGTATTAGTTAGCTGTGTGACACAGGATTCAGAATCAATATTCAAGAGAATATTTGTTCTGGGATCAGTCGAGACTTCTCACAAACCTTCACCAGACATAGGCATGGTAACATATATCTTCTGGACATTAATCTAGAAAGTTCTCATTGTTTTATTTCAATTCAAGATTAAGCAAATCTATGGCGCCACAAGCTAGGACACGTTAGCATGAAACAAATAGTAAAGTTATCTTCCAAGAAGCTGGTCCGTGGTCTTCCTAAAATGGTTTACCAGAAGTTTGAACTGTGTATTCCTTGCACTTTGGGAAATCAAGTCAGAAGCTCATTTAAATCCATAAACGTGTTTCTACTAACCGTGTTTTGCAACTCCTTCACATGGATCTTTTCAAACCCACTAGAACACAAAATGTTGTAGGTAAGAAATATTGTTTGGTGATTGTAGATGATTACTCAAGATTTACATGAGTTTTCTTTTTGGCAAATAAAGTAGAAGCCTTCTTTTGTTTTTTCAAGTTTGCTAAAAATGTTCAAAATGACAAAGATTATGCTATTGCTAGTATCAAAATAGATCATGGGAGAGAATTTGAAAATGAAGATTTTACAAGTTTTTGTAATGAAAATGATTTTCAACGTGTTTTCTCTTCTCCCTACACTCATGAATAGAATGGAATTGTAGAGAGGAAATGTCACGCCCCGATCCTCGAGCGCGTGCCCATCCTTCTGTGGTCGATAAAATTTTGTGTCTTCCTAGGACGAGTTGCCGACCCTTTTTTTTTATTACACATGCGGAAGCGAATGACAAATTCTCTAACAGTAACCATCTTGGGATAGACAAGCAAGACAACATATTCTCAAACAAAACATACTTTTAAATACACACCGAGTCAAGTACAAAAGTTTACAGTCACAAGATTTCAAATGATTGACTCTAAAAAAGAAACTGTCCTATTTGACCTACACTTCAGATCACCTTAGCTCGGCTCCAGGTCCTCCACTTTACGGTCTTGAAAAGTTAACCCCATGACGGGGTGAGATATAAATGTCAGCGAGTTCACGCTCTAAACCCTGATTACGAGGGTAATACGCCTAGAAGCGTCCTAATCACACAACCACACATCCACACAATCATAGAGACTCACCTCGTCTCAGCTCCTACTTGCAGGTTAGCATAGTTCATATCACAACCATGTGCATATAGCAAATTCACACATCAATTGGAACATCTAAATCAACCACTACTCACACAAGAAAGAATTACTGACACACATTGGTCCCTCAATTCAATCAACCTGTGTTCCGTTAATTATTACTACCTACAAGGGTAGTTTTACTCGACACACGCCAGTCCTCTATCCACCGACACACACCGGGGATAGGTTTTCTTAACCTTTAACTGAAATGGCTAGTCAAGACACCTAGAGGGGGGTGAATAGGTGTAAATAAAATTTTTTGCAAGGTTCAGTGGAAAAAATTTACTTTATGATGAGATGGACTTTAAACGAATTCAAACCTTAAACAGTTAGATGAAACTGTGAACAGAACACAGAGTTTAAACATAAACAAATAAATAAAGCTACGAATCAAAATAAAGGAGTTGAGGGAAGAGAATAAGAACACAAGGTTTATAGTGGTTCGGCTTAGATCAAGCCTACGTCCACTTTCCCACACTAACAGCCCACTAGCTAGATTTCACTAGGAATTAAAAGAGATTTTATAGCAGTGTGAACTTGACTTCACAGTGAAGAGTCTCTACTAGTCTCTCACAAAGTCTCACTAAGTGTTTCTCTCTTTTGTATACAACTTTGAGCTCAGTAAATGAAATAGCAAGGAACTAGGAAGCTTCAAACTTTGAAATTTCTCTTTCACGCCCCTTCTCGAACAACTAGAGAGTTTGCCTTAAATACTCCTTCATGCCTTCATAACCGTTGGCACTTTCCAAAGGAATTCTTCCAATCTACTCGTTGGATAGAATTAATCAAGGGGATCTCGAGTTGATTGATTGATTGAGATGAAAGCCCATCAATCCTGCTCACCCATACAATCAGGATCTTGGTTTTCATAAGTAGAACTTTCCAAGTTTGCTTGCCTTCCAAAAGATTTGATTAACGGAATTGATTCCATTAAGGATAATCAATCATGTAGGTGTTATATCCAGCCATAAGGTCATCCATAAATCATACGGATCGAATCCTTGAAGAAATAAAGATAATCTCGCATCTGAATAAGTCTTTATTCTTCAGTGGCATTCAGTTTAGAATCTGTCAATGTGAGTAGACTTTGAACTTTAAAGTCTGGCGATCTTCAGACTTTGACATTTCAGTCTGAGAGTCTTCAGACTAGACTATGGAAAGGTTTTGTCAACCTCAAAACAATAAATGAATTTTCTCTAACATCTCCCCCTTTTTTATGGTGACAAAAATTTCCTGCAAATTTAAGAACTTTTGACCTGCAAGACAAATCTTAAACAGTACATGATATCTTATGAAAGATAAGTTGATTAGGACTTAGATAGCATCGATTCTGCAACCACAGAAAACATGTTAATCTTGAAAAGATAAGATAAGTAACTGTCCAACCATAAACAATATTATCAAAATAAGTCACTGCATGCATCAAAAAGTTCAGCGAAAAAGTTCAACAGTCAAACCACAATCAAACAAAAATCCAACAGACCAAAAGTTAAGTCAAAAGTCCAACCAATAAAAAGTCAAACAAAAAGTTTTCACATTCTCCCCCTTTTTGTCATCAGCAAAAAGTGGAGATACGAACGAGCTGGAAATCTCCCATAGACTGAACTATCTCCTCCAGCTTTCTCACAGTCTCCTTCAGCTTCTCAATATCTTCACTATTTGCAGTCTCTTGCACTTGAAGCTTAAGGGCTTGTACCTACTCATGTAGAGAATCTGAAGTAGACTTCAAGGCTTTGTGGAGATTCTTGATCTCAAACTCCATTCCATATTGCTGACCCTTTAACTCTAGAATGAGCTCTAACAGTCTTTGAAAGTCTGCAAAAGTTTCTATTGGTGCACTAGGTCCAGCCAAATTAATTCCATGAGAGTTAGGATGAGAGGGAACGTCAGCAGTTCAATCTCCAAGACTTGGAGAGGATGCCTCAACATCAGCTTCAGGAAATTGAGAGGCATAGACATCCTCTAAATTGGCAAGAGAGCAACTAACATCATCACTAGTAAAAACAGGTGAAGAAGAAGTACCTAATTTCTCAGCAACTCCCCCTGTCTCTATGGCTACAGGTGGAGAAGAAAAGTCTTCTTCTTGTTCTTTCTCAGCTTCAGCTCCCAAATGATGTTTTTTTGCTCTTGTTTCTCCTGCAATTCCACTCCTAGTCTTCTCAGAATCCTCTGACAAGGATACTGCAAATGTTGGTTCAAAAGAGTCATCCCTTTTCCTCTTCCTCGCTTCTCTTCCTTCTTCTTCTATTTCTGTTGCTTTTTTCTCTTCTCTGCTTTGTTTCTTCTCTTCTCTCTCTTATCTCTTCTCTTCTTGCTTCTCTATCCTCTAGCTACTCACAACTAACAAAGCTCTATAGATTTTTCAAAGCAAACGCATAAATAGTAAGATCGTCCTCATCCTCTTCGTCCTGCAGGATAAGGATTCTTCTCTTCTTGGTAGGTGCACTCATAGGTTCCTTGCCTTTTCTTTTCTGTGTAGCAAAGTCTTGTTTTGCTTTGCTGGAGACCTCTCCTTGAAGCGCTCTAAAGCCTTGTTCAATTCCTTCAGTCTCATCTTAGAGCAATGGTTCTAACGCAGAGAGATGCTGGAATCTGAATTTGAAAATGACGAAACAATTTAGTGACCAGCGCAGAATAAGGAAGTTGTCCATTTTCCTTCACAACAGTACTGTACATGTGCATCAGGATTGTGTGTGGCAACGAGAACTTCATCCCATTACTGATGGCGAACATCAGTTTAGCTTCAGAACGAGAGACGTCTGTTTTGGAGGTCAACTTGGGTCGGATGCAATTGATCACAACCTTGTGCAGCAAGATGTTTGAGGCAGACATTCTGGAATAGGTAATGCCCCCTTCAGTAAGTCTGTCCCGAACAAGTGACATTGTTGCATGACTAACAGACACATTTATTGGTTGGAAACTCACTCTTTCCACATCAATAATATCCGCCAATGTGTCCACATCCACCATATAATCTTTATCCCTTATAGTAAAACGAAATCTATTCGTGTCTAAAAAAGACAAATTCGAATAGAATTATGCAATTAATTCAGGGTAAGCAACAGAGGTCTCAGAGCAAAAACTTTTAAATTGAAGGAGAGAAACTTCTCCCTCAGGTTCACCTTCAAAGAATCCAATAAATCAAAATCCAAAGATCGAGGGTTCATCACCCCTCTTTTCAACAATTTCGAGTAAGTCTTTTTATGCTCGTTAGAACGAAACAAACTCGTTCCTTCAGCACACACATTAGTAGCAACGCCCATCCTAGGCAGAAAATTCGCATACATTTTCTCATCATCCTTTACTTCTGGCTGATTAAAAGGACTAAATCGGGGATCAACGAGAAAAGTTAGCAAACGTCCGGTCTGCCGTTCCTTCAGGCGCAATGCCTAATCTTTCCATTGTTTGTAAGAAATGTGTCTCATTCCGATATCCTCAATCTTTCAGAAACTCATCAATAAAAATCATCACAAAAACACCCTACTTCAATTGATTGTAGAGTTTAAAGACAAACTGAGGTTTTAACGTTCTTACAGGTTCAACATCTTCCAAGATCTCCTCTTCTATTGGTTGGCACGGAAGATCTTGAGTGGCAAGTGGTGGAGAATACCGTTGAGAATGTTGCTGTTGTTGTTGCTGAGGAGAATCTTCTTCCTCGGTCAAGTCAAAATGAGTAGGACCCTCTCGCATGTGCTGTGGTCCCCTATTCGCAATCTGAGATGACTTCCTCTAGAAAGACATCTTCATAGTTAAGGAGGATTTCTCGAACACGTTTGGTTGAAAAAGGTGAAAACCTATGGATCAAACTTGAGAGTAAAAGTGAAAGAGTAGGAATTTTGTATTCTAGGATTTGAGAAATCGTAAATGGAGAAGAAGGACTTCGACGGTATTTAAAGTAAGTGAAAAGAGCTATACGAATCGTCATAAAGGAAAAAATAAAACTGCCTTTTTCGAAAATAAAAAACTGCCAATAATTTAAAAATTCAAAAACTAATAACTTCCAAAAATATAATAAGTAAGCAACTGTTCGAATAAACATACATTTTCATTCCAAAAATAAAATACTTGGATTCAAGACTTTCTTTTACCGAAGTAGAATTTGGAAACTCCGAGTCTGACCAACTTCAGACTTTAACCGGTAAGAGATAAAATATTCAGTCTGGTGCGAATGGACTCAAATAGATTTTTCTCCAGAGGCTTTGTAAATATATCTGCCAACTGATTCTTCGAGTCAATGAACTGAATCATAATCTCTCCATTTTGAACATGATCTCTTATGAAATTGTGTCGAATCTCTATATGCTTTACTATTGAATGAAGAATTGGGTTCTTCGTGAGATTAATAGCACTGGTATTGTCGCATTTGATCTTAGTGCACGATTCTTCAATTCCAAAGTCTCTTAACTGTTGTCTAATCCACAAGATTTGAGAACAACAGCTCCCAAGAGCTACATACTCTGCTTCTGCAGTTAATAGAGCCACAATACTCTGCTTCCTTGAGAACTAAGATACCAACATGCTGCCCAGCAGTTGACAAGTACGAGAAGTACTCTTTCTATCAACCTTACAACCTGCTAAATCTGCGTCTGAATATCCAAGAAGAGTAAAGTCTCATTCTTTGGGATACCACAGACCTAGCTTTGGAGTAGTTGCAACGTATTTGATAATGCGTTTTGCAATACTTAAATGAGATTATTTGGGATTTGATTGGAATCTAGCACAGATGCAAACACTAAACAAAATGTCAGGTCTAGATGCAGTAAGATAAAGAAGCGAACCAATAATGCTCCTGTAAAGCTTCTGGTCTACATTCTTTCCTCCTTCATCTTTATCAAACTTCGAAGAACTTGACATTGGTGTCTATGTCTTTTTGCAGTTCTCCAGTTTGAATTTCTTGATGAGATCTTTTGCATACTTCTCTTGGTGAATAAAGATACATTTCTTTGATTGTCTAACTTGAAATCCCAGAAAGAAAGTTAACTCACCCATCATACTCATCTCGAATTCATCCTCCATACATCTAGAGAATTTCTTGCATAGATTTCCATTAGGGGATCCAAAGATAATATCATCAACATAAATGTGAACTAGCAGAAAGTCTTTACCCTCTCTTTTTATGAACAAAGTAGTATCTACCTTTCCATTAACAAAACCATTTTGGGTTAGGAATTTACTTAACCTCTCATACTAGGCTCAAGGTGCTTGCTTCATTCCATACAAGGCCTTTTTCAATCTATAGACTAAGTCTGGTTTTCTTGGATCTTCAAATCCAGGTGGTTGTCCCACATAAACTTTTTCTTGGATAAATCCATTGAGGAATGCACTCTTTACACCCATCTAGAATAACCTGAAATTTTTATAACAAGCAAAAGCAAGTAATAGTCTAATTGCTTCTAACATCGCTACTGGTGCATATGTCTCATCATAGTCTATCCCTTCTTCTTGCGTATATCCTTTGGCCACGAGTCTTGCTTTGTTTCTGGTCACTTTTCCTCGTCCATCTTGTTCTTGAAAACCCATTTAGTTCCGATAATAGACTTACCTTTAGGTTTAGAAATTAACTCCCAAACATCATTAATACTAAACTGTCTAAGCTCTTCTTGCTTAGTTTCAATCCAGCTTTCATCATACAGGGCTTCTTCTATACTTTTGGGTTCTATCTCGGAAACAAGTGCTAAAGCACTAGACTCTTCTCGCCTTTTGGATCTGGTACAAACTCCTTCATCAATGTTGCCAATGATGAGTTCTTTGGGATGAATTGACTTATGCTTCCAGTTGCTAGTCGATTTGAGAGTTTGCTGATCCTCTACTTCAATTGAATATTTTAGTTCTACTTGAAATTGATCTCCAAAAGTTTGAACTACTTCGGGGGAAGTAGACTTTGTAAGGTCTAGAGCAGGTTCAGATTCTTCAAGTTGAGTCTGAACCAGTTGATTCTGCATAGAATCTTGAAACTTGACATTCATAGATTCTTCTACAGATTGAATCTTCTTGTTGAATACTTTGTAAGCTTTGCTCGTAGTTGAGTAGCCAAGGAAAATTCCTTCGTCTGATTTTTCTTCAAACTTTCCAGTTCGATCATTTGCATTCTTTAAGACAAAACATTTACATTCAAAAACATGAAAGTAAGAAACATTTGGCTTTTTCCCTTTATACACTTCATAAGGAGTTTTCTCTAGAATATGCCTCAAGAACACTCTGTTGATGATGTAGCAAGCTGTAGAAACTGCTTTAGCCTAAAATCGAGAGGAAATTTTACTCTCAATTAATAGGGTTCTTGCCATCTCCTAGAATGATCTATTCTTCCTTTCCACGACCCCATTTTGCTCCAGAGTGTATGGTGAAGAGAAAATGTGCTAGAAACTAGATTCATCACAGAACTCTGCAAAGTCTTGATTTTCAAACTCACCTCCATGGTCTATTCGTATGCTTGAAATAGCATATCCCTTTTCATTCTGAACCTTCTTGGCAAACTTTGAGAAATAAGAAAAGGCTTCAGACTTATTTTCAAGAAGTAAACCCAAGTAAAGCGAAAGAAATCATCCACAATTACCAGGCAGTACTTCTTTCCACCAATACTTTGAGTTCTAGTTGGTCCAAAGAGGTCCATATGCAAAAGCTGCAAAACTCGATTAGTAGAAACTTCATTTATAGATTTAAAGGAACTTCTAACCTGTTTTCCCAAAACGCACGGAGTGCATAATTCAGATTTTTGATAAGTCAGGTTGGGAAGACCACGAACAAGCTTCTTAGAAGAAATCTTGGCAATCTGCTTCATGTTGATATGATCAAGTTGTCGATACTAAAGATTTGCTTTATCTTGAATGGATATAAGACACTGAGAACTTTCTGGATTTATATCCAAAAGATAAATGTTTCCATGCCTTCGTCTAGTGAACGATTGAGAGATCTTTACTTGTTCCAGAACATATGCCTTCTTGGAAATTAATTTTGAATCCAATATCGCAAAGTTGACTTATGCTGAGTAGATTATAATTCAAACTTTTCACTAAGGAGACATTGTTGACAGTGAGGCTTCCAATCTTCACAGTTCCACAACCAACAATTCTTCCTTTGATGTTCCCACCAAAAGAAACTTTTCCACCATTTATTTGAATAAGCTTTATAAAACAACTTGAATCTCCACTCATGTGTCTCAAACAACCACTATCCAAATACCATTTTATTTTCTTTTTTATAGTGACCTATGATCAAAAGAAGAACTCAAGCTTTCTTTGGTATCCAAATTTTCTTGGGTCCAAAGGAGTTAGTAATAAAAACAGTCTTTGCCCAATCCCTCTTAACAGGTGTCCAAACCTTAGGACATTCCTTCTCAAAATGTTCTGAGCTGTTACACTTTAAACATTTGAGAGCACTTTGGTCAACAGGTTTGACAAAAATCTTTTGAAAATGATTTTCGTAAAATGCCTTTGTAAGTCTTTGTTTAATTCTTTCTTTAACTTTGGGAAAATCAATTAAATGAATAGTATCTGAAGTCATTCCCAAACCAGTTTTGTTAAAATAAGGTCTTTGTACAGAAAGAATTTTCTCCAACTTCTCAGATCCTTTTGAAAATCTTTTTGTGAAATTTGAGATATCTTTTTTCAAAAAAGTATTTTCTTTCAAAAGAGAATCTGAATTTCTTTTAAATCAACAGAAAATTTATCCTGATTTTCAAACTTTTCTTTCCAAGAAGTTTCCTGTTGCCTCAGTTTAGAATTTTCCTTTTTTAGCTCGGAAATCCTTTTAAGAGATGCTTTGAGGTTTAGACATAGTTCATCTATGTACTTCGTAACTTTAACGGGAATTTTTAAATTGCTAATCTCAATTTCCTTATCTAAGTCTGAGTCAGAATCTATTTCAAAGTCTAAGTTTGATTCTGAATTGGCCATTAGACAAATGTTGGCATATTCTTCATCATTTTCCTTGCATTTAGTGTCACTCCAGGTTTCAGCTTTGAGAGCCTTCTTATACTTCTCACTTCTTTCTTTCTTTTTCTTCAACAAAGGACAGTTAGGTCAGATATGCCCCTTTTTTTCTTGCATTCGAAGCATATTATATCTTTGTTGATCTCATTGTCCTCAGTTGACCTCTTCTGGAAATTTTGTGTGCCTTGCTTTTTCCAGTTGAATCTTCTTCCCTTTCTATTCAACTTTCTGAATTTCCTAATCATGAGTGTTAGCTCCTCATCATCCATGTCATTTTCTAAATCTGTATCATCAAAACCATTGTTAGATTTCAAAGCAATTGACTTCTTACCTTTAGGATCTTCTTCCTCATTGATCTGCTCCACTTCATACGATTGAAGTGTGCCAACAAGTTCATCTACTGAAAGAGGCATGATCCTCTAGGTTTCTCTAATTGATGTCTTCACGTGATTCCAGTCTTTGGAGAGTCCACACAACAGTTTATTGACCTTCATTGGTCCTGAGATTGGTTGTCCTTAGTATGCCAGGCTGTTTACAATCTCTGTGAAGTGACTAAACATATCAGTGATGGATTCTCCAGGCTTCATCTTGAAGGCGTCATACTGTTCGAGTAGAATATTGATTTTCATTTCATTTACTCAATCAGTTCCTTCATAGGTAATGCACAATCTGTCCCAGATTTCTTTCGCTGTTTCACAAGAAGAAATTTGATTATACTCAGTAGAAGATAATGTACAGTATAAAGAGTAGATAGCTTTAGCATCAAGAGCTTGTCTCTTGGTTAATTCTTCTTGTGTCATTTCGCCAACTTCTACAACTTTGTTTCCTCTTTATGATGTTGATGTAGCTTTGGGATTGATCCATTTTTCTACCACATCCCATTCCAGGGGATCTTTCGATCTCAAGAATGCATTCATCTTGCTTTTCCACACATTGTACTCTTTCCCATCAAAGTAATGAGGTCTGGTGTTGCTTTGGCCTTCAACCAATCCTGGAGCCAAAATACTAGCCATAAATATTTAGCTTAAGAAGTAAAACACTTCAGTAGAATAAATACACAAGCTCTGATACCAATTGAAAGGGCTAGTAAAGACACTTAAAGGGGGGTGAATAGGTGTAAATAAAAATTTTTGCAAGGTTCAGTGGAAATAATTTGCTTTATGATGAGATGGACTTTAAACGAATTCAAACCTTAAACAGTTAGATGAAATTGTGAACAGAACACAGAGTTTAACATAAACAAATAAATAAAGCTACGAATCAAAATAAAGGAATTGAGGGAAGAGACTAAGAACACAAGGTTTATAGTGGTTCGGCTTAGATCAAGCCTACGTCCACTCTCCCACGCTGACAGCCCACTGGCTAGATTTCACTAGGAATCAATAGAGATTTTACAGTAGTGTGAACTTGACTTCACAGTGAAGAGACTCTACTAGTCTCTCACGAAGTCTCACTAAGTGTTTCTCTATTTTGTATACAACTTTAAGCTCAGTAAATGAAATAGCAAGGAACTACGAAGCTTCAAACTTTGAAATTTCTCTTTCACGCCCCTTCTCAAACAACTAGAGAGTCTACCTTAAATACTCCTTGATGCATTCATAACCGTTGGCACTTTCCAAAGGAATTCTTCCAATCTACCCATTGGATAGAATCAATCAAGGGGATCTCGAGTTGATTGATTGATTGAGATGAAAGCCCATCAATCTTGCTCGCCCATACAATCAGGATCTTGGTTTCCATAAGTAGAACTTTCCAAGTTTGCTTGCCTTCCAAAAGATTTGATTAACGGAATTGATTCCATTAAGGATAATCAATCATGTAGGTGCTATATCCAGCCATAAGGTCATCCATAAATCATACGGATCGAATCCTTGAAGAAATAAAGATAATCTCACATTTGAATAAGTCTTCATTCTTTAGTGGCATTCAATCCGGAATCTGTCAATGTGAGCAGACTTTGAACTTAAAGTCTGGTGGTCTTCAGACTTTGACATTTCAGTCTAGCCAAGGACATTGTACTTTGCACTCACATGCCTCAATTAAGATAACGACCTTGGCATATTTCCTTCATATTAAAAACACACTATGAAAATATCGTGTGGGTACACAGTCAGATCGAACCTGAAAAAATTGATATCTTCCTTTTTAAAATCACATTGTTTTATATAGTATATAAAACCATTTTCAGTGTTAAAACCCAACACCCAGAATTTTCTGAATAAATATTGTAATTTCACAATTTTTGGAATAAATGACCAAAAATCCAATCGGCACTCAATTTGCACAATTTAATACTTAATTACAGAAATTAACCACACCATTGCAATCAGCACGAAATTTCGGTTACCGGCTATCCCAGTCTAATTTCTAAAAAATAATTAATAATTATTTAATTACCGAAATTAATTAAATAAATAAACATTAATTCAATAAATACAAACTTAGGCTTAAAATTGCTAATCTAACCACCTATTGAGCTAATTAAATTGTCCTAACCATTCTAACTACCAAGCTACATAATAAACTAGCTAATTGCAATTTCTAACCACCTAAATCGCTAATCTAACTAACCTAAATTAATTAAACAAACTAATAATTAAACTAATCACACTTAAATTAACCTAATCACCCCTTAAACGTCATTAGCCTACTAAGTAGAGTTTAGTGCATAACCTCACCGGTTTAACGAAAAAGCGGTTCACCGCGACGGCGGCGCGATGGCAGCCGAAACCCGAACTTTCGGCGGTACCAACGGAGACTTGGACGGAGTCGAAAATGGCCCAAAAGGCTCAGCAAGGTTGAGCTTTAACCTTGGTCTTGCAGCTAAGTTGCAGGCTTGGCTTCTAGACTTGCATGGGCTGAAGCTCACGAGCTAGGCTTGCGGCTGCTGAGTTCAAATAACGGGCTGAACTGCAACTGGGCCATCAAGTTGCGGGCTGAACTGGCTTGGCCTTGAGTTGCTGGATGAAGGGCCGCTGGACTAATTTTGTGAGCTACTAGCAAGGAGATGAAGTTGGGCGGTGATGAGCTGCGAAGATGCTAGAGCAGCGAAGATGAATGGGTGATGGTGGGGTTATGGTGGAGTTGTTGTGGTGGAAGATGTGCTGGAGGAGTCAACGTTGGTGAGGCGAAGCTGGGAAGTTTGTCTCGGTGGGGACACTGGCAAAAGTTGGGGAAATCAGTGGAAGCTGCAGGCTGGCAAGTGGCAGTGAAATGGAGGGGAAAGCAGCTGGAGTTGGTGGAACAAAATGAAAGAATGGAGCTGGAGTTGACCAGGTGTACGAAGGGGAAAACAACATAGAGGATGGCAGGTGGATGGTGGTCTTCGAAGGAGAAAAAAAATGAAAGAAAAGTAGAGGCCGATAGACAGGAATGAAAGCGAAGCAACAACGTGAAGGAGGAAGGCAGCATATTGTGTGCTCGAGAAGATTAGTGGGAATGGATGAGGGAGAGAGGGAACCAAGCCTTAAAAGTCAAACAATATTATCCAACCACTTAATTGCTTGTCCCCTAATACTTTCTTGCCCTTTTAATCCACAAATAAATCAATTTAATACCAAATGTTGCACCCCCCAAGCCTAGCTCCGAATTTCACTAAATTGAACTTCAATTTCCTCACCCAATTCTTCAATTTCTTCTCCGATTTCTCAAATTCAATGTCCAATTTTGTTGAAGAAAAAGCCCACACATAAATTCTATAATTTCCTTTCACCAAGTAGCTTGGTTTGGATTCGATTTGGCCCATCCGAATTTTCATTCTTTTCCCGAATCATCCGAATCGATTTTCCGTAAAAATCCCGAACTCGACGGAATTTCTCCGAAAGACGAGATAACATCCTATAAATGAACCGTGACACGCTTGAACGTCTAAATTTCAAAACCGAATTCAATTATGTGGTTAAAATCTACTGAACACGATTTTACCGACCTACCGGGTAGCTTTTAGGGATTTTACCGCGATTATATCCCTTAACGGCTTCACCCAATAGATTGGTTAACTCATGAGTTATCAGCTCAGAGAAAAAGGACCATAGGCGCGCCGACAAAAAGCCCATTTTGTTTTATCTGGACGGGTCGAAAATTCAAAATGTCATAGGAAAAATCGAACTTTATAGGAAATGACCAAAACTATATTAATTGAAAGCAAAATCTCTTCTCACTTCTAGGCAGAAGCAATCTCTACTACTTGCTACGTAATTAACAAAGTGTTTCTAAGACCCATCCTAAAGGAAACCTCCTATGAGATTTACAAAGGTAGAAAACTAAATATTTCCTACTTTCATGTTTTTGGTTACAAGTATTTTATCTTAAAAAATGCAAATGATTGTTTGGGTGAGTTTGAAGAAAAGTCATATGAAGGAATATTTCTTTGATATTCTCCACCAAGCAAGGCATATAGAGTCTTCAACAAAAGCACCTAGACTATTAAAGAATCAATGAACATCAAATCTCAAGAAGTGTACTAGAATCAATAAGATCATATTCAACTTAAAGAACTTGAATTAGTCTCAGACTTAACAAAATCTAAGTCGCCAAAACAGGATCAGCCTTCCATTGAACAAGTTCAAATTAAAGATAAAAAGGAAGAATCAATAGAGACAGACACTCATGAGACCCTTGAAGAAAATAACAAATTTAACAAGAATTGGTAACACAAGTCAAGTCGTTCTAAAAACCTCACCATTAGGAACATAGAAGAAGGCACCAGCACCAGATCCAAAAGGAAGGAGGATCTAAATACTTTAGCACTTGTTTTCGAAGTGAAATCAAAGGGGGTAGAAGAAGTTTTATCTGATGAAAGCTAGATAGAAGCAATATAGGAAGAACTTTGACAATTCAAGATCAATTATGTTAGGGAGTTGGTTCCTAAACCAAAAGGAAAGTTTATGATTGGAACTAAATAGATATTCAGAAACAAGATGGATGAAAAGGAAAAACTGGCCAGAAACAAGGCAAGACTCGTGGCAAAATGATACACTATGATGAAATATATGCACTTGTAGCCAATTTAGAAGCTATAAGGTTACTGCTAGTTTATGCATGTTTTCATAACTTTAAGCTACTTCAGATGGACGTTGAAAGTGTTTTCCTTAATAGTTTCATTCAAGAAGAAGTCTATGCAGAACAACCTCTAAGATTTGAAAATCCTAGAAAACTAGACTTTGTCTGTAAACTGAAGAAAGTTTTATACAGTCTAAAGCAAGCACCTTGCACTTGGTACGAAAGATTGAGCAAGTTTTTGGTGAGTAATAATTTCAAGAAATGTATGGTTGACACTACTTTATTTATCAAGAAGGAAGTAAAGAATTTTTACTCGTTCAAATATATGTAGACGACATTATCTTTGGTTCTTCCAATGAGTTTTTGTACAAGAAATTTTCTAAGTCTATGCAAGAAGAATTTGAGATGAGCATGATGGGGGAATTGATATTCTTTTTTAGTCTACAAGTCAAACAATCCATTGAAGGAACCTTCATCAATCAAAAAAATATGTCAAAGATGTAATCAAGAAATTTGATATGGAAAATTGCAAGAAGTTTGAAACTCCTATGTCAAGTTCTTCTAAACTTGATAAGGATGAAGATGGGAAAAAAGTTGACCAACAAACCTACAGAAGCATGATCGATTCTCTTCTCTATCTTACTGCTTCTTGTCCTAATATTTTATTCAATATGTACATGCGTGTTAGGTTTCAAGATGATCCTAAAGAATCACATCTTAGTGTTGTTAAACATATTATCAAATATATTGTCACCGATCCAAAGTTAGGTATGTGGTATACAGAAGGATGAGACTTTACTTTTGCTTGGATACTCCGATGTTGACCTAACTGGTTATAGAGTCGATATGAAAAATACTTCTAGGACATGTCAACTTTTGGGATAGATGTTGGTGTCCTAGCTCTCCAAGAAATAGAATACTATGGCTCTTTCAACTGCAGAAGTAGAATATGTTGCTCTTGGCAGTTGTTGCTTTCAAATTTTATGGATTCGACAACAACTAAGAGATTTTGAAGAAGAAGAATCATATACTAAGATCAAATGCGACAACACAAGTGCAATTAATCTCACCAAGAATCCCATTCTCCATTCAAGAGCGAAGCACATTGAAATTCAACATCATTTCATAAGAGATCACATGCAAAATGGTGAAATAAATATTCAGTTTGTTGATTCAAAAAATCAACTAGCATAAATTTTCACCAAGCCCTTGGAGAAATGTATGTCTGAATTTATTCGTGAAAAATTACAAATTACTTACCACTTTGGTTAAAGTCTATACAAGGCAAACTCTAAGTGCAATCTTCTGGAAGACGCATCATTTAGACGCAAGTACTTATATTTCAAATTTTGGCACGTAAGTTTCCTTCCTTATCAAAAGGGTATGGATATTTTATATTTATTCGAATTTTTTATTACCATTTATAATTCTTGGGAATTGTTGTCTATTCTTTTCCTCTCCTAATTTTTTTCGAAATTCAAATCAAAATTTTCTAAACGCTTTCTATTATTCTTCAAAAATTCCAAAATTACAGTTATTTTCCTTTTTGCACCTGTTCATTTGCCACTATTTATTTTCTTTGAAAAACCTCTTTCTTCTCTTTTATTTCTCACGGAATCACTCTTAGCAAACCCTAAATCTCCGAAGCATTTTTCTCTCTGTTTTCGATCATCTTCCTCTCTTCAAAGCCTACTTTGCAAACCGTAACCTTGATCGCCTTCTTTCACCATCTCATTTGCCGTCATGTCTTCAAAGTCTTCCAAGTACCTCTCAATCTCTTCGCAGTGAAAATCATCCCACATAACCAGTAGAAGGCCTCAATTTTTGAAACACTCAAACACATTTTGATATTACTGGAGAAGAATTCCAACATATCACAAATCAACTCTCAGTGGAGCAGGAAGTCACTCAAGATGCAAACCCTATCTCGATTACGAAACCTAATGTTTTCCTTAAGCATTACAATTTCTCAAAGAAATGAGAAAGCACTACGGATTTCATTACAAATTTCTTGAGAGAAAATGGATGCGGAAACGAGACACTATTTTCGAAAGCCATGGAAAAATTGGGTTTGGTGAAACCTGAACAAGTGAGGAAGGAGTTTACTGTATATCCTACTGGCCCTAGATTTGGAACAGAGAGTCAGACAGAAAGGAACAAGGAAGACAATTATGAGAGAATGTTTGAGAATTTTTAGCCTAAAATGGGTGTTGCTGATGAGGTTATATGGTCTAGAGGGAAGTTGTTTAGGTCTAAAGAGCATAAAGAAGTTTATGCACATATGCTAAACATGGGTATGATTAATCCCCACATAGTAGACTTTGATTTTCTAGAAAGACTCAAAGTGCCTTTGAAAGAAAAGTTTGCCAAACTTCAAATGGAGAAGTTTTGTTTGAAAACATCTGATGCTGATGCTGGATTAACTGCTTATTTTTATTCAAACTTGTCCATTTTGGATCCCATGCATATTCAATTCACTGTATGTGAAAAAAAAAAAATTAATGTGGATGTTGATTTGCTAGCTGACATTTTGGGAGTTGAAAAGAAGTGGCTTTATGCCCATTATTGTCTCAAATAACGAAGTGATCAAGTTTCTAGTAAAGGACAAGATTCTAAGGGGAAGTATAACCTACTCTAGGCTATCTGCTTCCAACATTCTGCTTCATAAAATTATCATAAACTGTATCAGTCCAAAGGCTGCTTCAAAGACTAATGTTTCCAAATTTGAGGCCAAAATGATATGGGCTATTTGCAACGGAGTTGCCTTCTCTCTGCCATATACCATTCCGCTACATATGTACAGAATAGTGATGAAGGAGAAAGGCCAGCTTTCTTATGGCATCTTGGTGACCAGGCTCTTCAAGTATTTTTAGATTCAACCTCCTTCTAACTTTTACTACAGAGCCCTTCCTTCTATGCAAATTGGTCTTAAAATGATCTCCAAGATGAGATTAAAGGTTATTTATGATGTTTGGGAAGTAATGAAGAAAGGATCTGCTAGTTCGACCAAGACAGGGTTTGCGATTGAGAAAAAGAGGAAAGGAAAATGTATAGTCTCTAGGACCCCCAAAAGAAAAAGACCTGTCTTGTTGTTACAAGATGAGGACGAGGAAGAAACTGACGAGGAGACTCTCTCTGACATTGTAGCAAACGTTGCTAGAAGAGATCCTGTCACAAATGTAGCAAATTTGAAGAAGAAGCAGAAGAAAGTGAGAAAGAACAAGAAGAAGAAAGTAAAGAAGAAGAAGTAGGAGAAGAGAAGAAAGACATAGAAGAAGAAGAAGAGGACAAAGGAAATCATGATGAGGAAGAGATTGACAAAGAATTAGAAGCTGAAGGAGATGATGAAGGTGCTATAGGAAATGAGAATGTTGGAGATGCTCAACAAACAGGTGTTGAGGGTACTGAAAAAAAAAAAAAACGAGATCCAAAGGGTGGAAATAACCCTGCTCAAACTGAAGCCAAAGAGAAGGGGGAGTTGGTGAGAAAACTCATCTTCAGGAGTAAAATGCAAAACCAACCTTCAGTGATGGTATCATTTGTTCTCTACCAGACACTAAAGGCATTTTCGCTTCTCACTTTCTTGAGGACTCAATTGGCAACAAGGAGAAGCAAGCTAAAGTTCAGGGGAAGGAACATACTTCTAAGGTACAGACTAATCTTCCTTCAAGTGTGGATATCCCTCCAATGTTTTTTGTTGAGGCTAGTGCCTAGACAAAATAGGATACAAACTATCCAAGGATAGTTGAACTCCTTTTGGATATTAAGGCACAGTAGTACGAGATGGAGGTTGAGATCCAACAGATGCGCAATTCTCTTCATTCCAAGATCGAGGAGGCCTTTGGACAATGCATGGCTAGAACTGAGGAGATTGTGCAGAAACATTTGGACGACTTCAGCTTGTTCGAGTTCCCAAAAATTCCTGAATTTTAAAATCTCTCATCTCTCTGTGTAATTAAACTTTTTGGCTTGCTAGTTTGATCTGCAGATTTGTGACCCCTCTTGATGTTGACAAAAAGGGGGAGACATATACAAATTTAAAAGATTTTTAATGTGTGGCTTGTGTGAGTTGTATGGTTGATATGTTTGCAGAATTATAGTTTTTAAGACTGCTATTAATATTAAGTCTAATGTCTACATATTCTAGCTGCATACTGTGGTTGTATATTCACTTGTTCATAAATTTTCATTAGTTGTACTATTTAAGTATTATTTTGTTGGTTTTTATTTAAATATGCATAAAAGTTTTGTCACCATCAAAAAGATGAAGATTGTTGAGAAAATTTCTACAAAGTTTTGAAATTAACAAAACTTTCTGATTCTATCACCTTTGCTTTTCAGGAATTTTTGAAGACACTTGACAAACTTTTCCATAAGTATATCCCACTCTGACGAGCTCAAAACGAGATAGTGTCTAGAGTGAGGAAGAGTCCAAAATCAGACTCAGTAACGTTGCAATTCAAATCCAGAATAGACTTTGTTTGGAAACAATTCTTCAACGACTATCTTCTAGCCAAGAATTTTACTTACCTTATTCAAAAACATTGATTGAGTTAATTATATATTGACAAAATCAACCTTGAAGACAAGTTCCTAATGAGAAATCATCACTTATGGAAACTGAGATTTTGGTTGTATAGGCAACCAAAATCAAGTAATATTTCCATTCCCGTCTTCAATGGTTACAAGATCTTGTTAAATGATTCTGTCCAATGGTCTAATTGGAAGAATTTCCTTCGGAGGATGTCAATTGCTAGTGTTGCATGGTGGAGTAATTAAGGGAGGTGATGCGGTCAAGTTGGATAGGAACGTGAAATTAGAATTCTATCTTCATTTGTGAGTATTACAAATTATGATCTAAAGAAAAATACACAAAAAGAGTGTCTTAGTGAGCTAGGGAGATCTACAACTGAGTGTTTACACTCATAAGTTGTAATATTCTATTAACTATATAGTGAAATCCAACTAGTAGGCTGTCAACGTGGGAGAGTCGATGTATGCTTGATCTAAGCCAAACTACTAAAAAATTCATATACAATTTTCTCTTCTCTTAACTCTATTTAATTTAAGTCTGTTACACACTTTATGGTTAAGAAGACTGGTGTCCCTCGAAATTGATTCTATTCTTCATCCATATTTTACTTGCAACTTATTTTATTTTGAGTTTATTTGTCAAGATTTCTTTTAAACACCTATTCACCCCTTCTAGGTGTTAGATCTAGCTTCATCACTTTGTAGTTTGTAAAAATAAAGACCCAGTGGTAGTTTGATGCCAAATTTTCTAAATATTGATTCACATCATCTTATTATACAGTGTACCATTTCCTATAAATTGTCTTTAGTATGCAAACTTATCATTTTCTGTAATATTTAAGGTGGCATTTGCTTAGTGGAAAATGGATGGTTTGAATTCATAAAAGGCGTGACATCCCAAATTTTTACTTCTACTTTCAATTAAATTAATCGGGCCTTTCATCGATGCACCTATAGGGTTATTCTCAGAGCTGATCACTCTCGAGATAACTAGACTATTAGGGAAAGCCATTAAGAAATTTTAATGCAATAGACTTGAGAATTCGACCAGGAATCGGCTATTCGACCGTGCTCATCTTTAGAGGTTATTACGGCATGATTAAAAATCGATCAGAGATCAGAGATAGGTCGGTTCGACTTAAATGTGTGGCTAATCGTGGGTGACTCCACTAAATTGGAAAATTCTTGTCGGCCGGCACTAGATTGATTTTTTTGTCGTTTTGGTACCTTGGGTTCATATTTGAATTCTCGAGATTTTCACAACAACCGAGAGTCGCCAATTGTCGAGTGGGTTCATTGTGGCTCGAAGAAAATCGACCACAGGTCATTTGCACTAAAATTTTTTGAAAGCTACCCGGTAGCCTAGGTCACGCTAAAATTGCACCGAATTAAAATTAACCGCGAATTTGAATCCGATTTCAAAAATTAAAAGTTTTTTCATGTCACAAATCATTTTAGGAACGTCGATTCAGTCTCAGAAGATTTGTCTACAAACCGAGACTTTTTGGGAAAAAGTCATCCTAGGGCCGTTTTTGTCCAGAAATTGTCGAGGATTGTTTTTGATCGCGCATTTGGAATGCAAGTGGGATCAATTGATAAGGAAAAATACCAATTGGATCGTTGAGGTGTTGGTTGAATTTATAGAGGCCGGTTTATGTTAAATTAAGAAGGATTGAGTGTCCAATTGGAGAGAAATCCTTGTAAATTCGTGTGCCCCCTTAGCCTACAACAATTAGACCCTTTCAATTGGTTTCTAGAAGGATTTTGTGGTTGGAAACCAGCTGTGGGTGACAGCAAACATGTGGGACACACCAAAGGGGAGACAAGAAGATGAGGATAAGCTTTGGTGGCCCCCAACCGGCCAAGCTTGCCCCCTCTCCCCCTCAGCCGGTCAACCAGCTTCTTCTTCTTCTTCTTCATTGTGCCTTGCAAGCTTCTAAAAACCTGCAGAGGAACTAGCAAGCTCCGAGCAAGCCAGCACGCCGCCGGAGGAGCCCTCGCCATTGCGCCGCACCCGCCGCGATGCTACGCGTGCCCGTCATGCCTAGCCTTGCCGTTCCGTCATCCCCGTCCTAGCCACGTGTCCAGCCATGCCTCGCTGTCCAGTAGACCCCATCGGAGTCCCTGCCGCCATCATGAGTCGCCGTCACCGCCCGTCCGAGCTGCTGAGGCCTCCGCCGGTCCACCGCCGGCCTTGTCTCACAAAGCCAGCCACCGAAGCCACCTCAACCAGCCCAAATAGAGAACAAACTGTGAGAGTTTCCAACACTGTTTAGGCCTGTTTTGAGATCATTCCGGACCCCGAAAGCCAGGCTCGCTTTGGAGATGATCGTCCTCCGTTGCGTCCTTGTCAGTTTGATCCGATCGGATCGTCGAACAAGTGAGTTTAACTCACTAATCCTTACTTAGTAGGTTAATGATGCTTAGGGATTTATTAGTTTAAGTTAAGCATGGTTTAGGTGGTTAGTTAGATTAGATTAGTGAATTTAATTAATTATTGATACCTTAGGTGGATAGTTAGTATAATTAGAGCCTAGACAAGCTCTAGTATTTATCTAGAATGATTCGGAAATTTTCCGGGTCTGTCTCGGCTTCCAATTAGGCTTTACGGGCCTAAGTTTGATTTATTACATTTATTTATTATTTTTCGTAATTATTTAATTATTTATTTATTTTTCAAAAATTAGACCGGGGTAGCCGGTGACCGGAATTTCATGCCGATTGTTGTGGTGTGGTCTGTTTATTTAATTGAGCCCAATTTTGTGTTGAATTGGCGTGATTGTGATTTTAGGATTTTATTCCTAAATTAATAAATTTTGGTAATTAATTGGAAAATCACCGGGCGTCGGTTGACACCGCCAAAAATATTTTGATGGACGATATAAAATGGTGGGATTTATGGAAAGAAAATTACTGTATTTTGGCTAAGGTCAACCGTGTACCCACACACGATATTTTATCGAGTATGAAGAAAAATGATGATTTTGTGAAGTGATCAGGATAGTGTACTATATCAACCTATGGGCTCTGATATATCAGCTTAGCGCGAGCAATACACTTTATTAGCTTAGAGTGAGCAATGTTACGATCAGCTTAGGGTGAGCATGGTTATTATATTATATCAGCCTGTGGGCGATATGTCAGCTTAGAATGAGAGCAATATACTATTTATCAGCTTAGTGCGAGCTATATTATCTAATATCAGCTTAGAGGGAGCAGTCTTGATACGAGCGGACTTATTAGATAGTGTTGATTTGACCAACCGAGAGAATGTCATGATGACATGTAATCAACTAGGTCGATTGATCGATAATTCGATCTGTAGCGATTGATTGGATGCCTATTTGAATTGACTTACAGGAAGGAACTGAGGCCAAGGTAAGTCCTCTAACCCGTGTTGTGCTTAGGCGGCCCTTAGGGCGTATTCGCTTCCTAGTCGGGTCTTAGGGTGTGGAACTCGCTAAGACGTCATCTCACCCCGTTGTGGGACAACATTTCAGATCCATAGATGGCAGCACCTCCAAATCCTCTCAAGCATTTTGGCGAACCGAAGAAGTTCACAGAACAGACTTATCACATTCCAATACATGGGCACCCTGAAGGGTTGGAATATGTATTGGTGAAGTCCATTATTTGGGTTGATGAGGGTGAACCCAAAAAGGTGCCCCATCAATACAAGGCATGGTATCACCATTACAGTGATGGATGAAGGGATGGCTCAGTACCGAAATCTGATATACCTCTGTATGTGATGGATGTCACTTTTGGAAAGGGTATTGCAGACCCTAAGGATGGTGCAGTGGTGGATGCGAAGGATCCCAAGCTTGATGATCCTGATTCTCCGGAGTGCTCAGCCGTGGGCTCCAGCTGGAGCGTGGAAGAAGGAGAGATCGTTGAGGAGGACGACCCGGAGTAGTTTGGAAACCCACACCCCTATCTGCAGACTTTGTTTCCTAATCTTGTTTGAATAGGACCCGACTTGGTAGCTCACATTGTATATATATGCACTTTGGTTTGCAATATATATAAGTGTAGTTGTTTTTAAAGTCCGAAATTTGGAGTCCTACTTTCCTATCCCATTGTTTTATTGTCTGGGGATTATTTATATGCTTCTACATGCATATTAAAATGAATGGGTCGGCGATGCGTCCTGGGACGTCGCTATTAAATCGACCAGTGAAGGATGGGTGTGCGCTCGAGGATCGGGGTGTGACAAAAGGGATCGTTTGTATTACTTAGATGTTATCTAATACATCTCTCGACTTATATGAAAATCCATCTTAAGGGGTTGTTTGTGGACGTTGGAATGGTTTTGTCTTCTTTTCTGCAGAAGACGACTCTATGGATTGACCCTAATTAAGATCAAACCTTGACATTACTTTTACAAATGTTGTTGGGTTTAAGACCATTTGTTCTTGCGTTTTTCCCTATAGTTACCAGCTCTATGTAATTGCTTCAACGCATAGTGAAATTATAAATTCAGATTGAATGGACTAGGCTCTCATGTGAAAATTTCACTGGAAAGAGACCATAATTGTTCTTTAATCAAGGAAACAAACAAGATCAATATCAATTACAAAATGTCAAACATAAGTTCACATAACTTTATTCTATAAACATTATTTCAATTAATGTGCAAAAAACGAACATATTATATGGTACATGATAATACTGTGTAGATAACCTTAGTCTTTACAGTTATTTCCGTTGTTGGACAAAATTTTATTACTTACTACAGTTCCTAAAAAGTTCAAAAACCAATACAAATACCCCTTCTGTCTTTCGAGTATAAGATAAGACGGTGAAGTCCCTCGTATTTATCATGAGTTAAAAGAATAGGAAGAGAAAATAGTTCTATACGACAATTTCAGCCTCTTGATTTGCCAAAGCAAGCACACCAAGCATCATTGATTTCCTTCTTTCGAATTATTAAGCTTCAAGAAAGAATCTTCAAGATGAATTTTCTTTAGAGGAGCTTCAAACCTACAAAGTGGTAATAATCTTCTCTCTAATATTCCTTTTGAAGATTCTTCGCTCTTTTGCCTTTTGTGGGAAAATTTTTTGTGTATTTTCAAATACTTCAGGAAAGGATTGAGCTTTGCACTCAAGTCAAAAGGAGTAGATATGTTTAATGTTTCTCGTTGTAGCGAAACGGGGTTAGAGCTTGTGGTTTCATAGATAAAGCTGTTGAAGAACAAGAAAGAAATCCACACGAAGCAGCTTAATAGAGGTGGCGTTGTTGCTCAAGACCCTTTCATGTTAAAAATTAAACCAAAATCATCGATGCCGATACTTCAATACCAAGACTATTGAATTGCTGATACTTCAATACCGAGATCCCAAAATTGATACGAAAGACTATTTGGTACCCGCATTGAAGAAGAATCATAATTGTTGCGTTAATGAGTCTGTTCATATTTCTAGGTTAGTGATTATTTCTAGAGATATGATGAGATATTGTGAGATATGATGAGATATAGTGAGGTATGGTGATTGCTTTGTAAGTTTCTAGAGATTCATCTTCTCTGAAGAGCTAGCTATATTTATGAGGAAGAGCAAAGGTCATGTAACAAGTCTATAAGTAGGAAAGTTTTGTAATTGTTTTCATTAAAGTGAAATAAATTGACAAGCCTATCTATCTCATTCTCTTCTTTGTGTGAGCGTTTTACCTTTAAAAATTTTATCCAAACAAATCGATAATAGAGTTGCAAATCTGACTTTTCAATAGATTGGTATCAAAGCTCACAATTTGTGATTATGGCATCAATAAACAATCAGCTTCCTCTTCGATACCCTCATCTTACCAAAGACAATTATGGTAATTGGGCCGTTAGAATGAAAGCTTTGCTCGGTGCCTATGGTGTGTGGGACTTGTCAACATTAACTATGATGAGCTATAGGATGAAGCTACCTTGAGCCAAAACCAGAGGAATGCCTTAGAGAAGGTTCAAACGAAAGATCAACATCTATCAAGCTTTAGATGATTCCATATTCGAAAAAAGTTCGAAAGTCACTACTGCTAAGGAGGCATGGGAGATTTTTCACAGTACACACCAAGGAGTTCAAAAAGTTTAAAAGATTTGTCTTCAAACTTTGAGAGCCGAATTCGAGGTAACTCATATGAAATAATCCGAATCGATTGCTGATTATTTCATAAAAGTTTTGGCAATTGTCAATCAAATGAAAAGAAACAGAGAAGATGTTTCAAATGTTCATGTTGTTGAGAAAATACTTCGGTCCTTAGACAATGTCGCGACCTCTTTTTTTCCAGCACCCGATCGGGGTCGAGCGCCTAAAGGAGGCTAATGGCTCGGCTGAATTTATTTTAGCCCGGACTCTCCCAAGTCCACCAATTCACGACTTTAATGGTTCAAGTTTTTAACCTGTAAATTAATTTTTAAAACGGAGTCGCCACTAATCGATTTGGGGTGGGTCGATTAGAAACCCAAGAAAAGTATCGGGAGAAATAGTTGCTCTGCGCAACAAGAGAAATTAGGATCGGGGACTTGATTACACTAGTTAATCACTAATGCCCTTTCGATACCTAATCTTGTTTAAACCCTAAGGCTTTTTGGATGTTTGAGGGATTTTCCATGCAGTTTGGAGAGGAAAAACATTTTGAGTCTTTTTCTCTTTTTTTTTTTGACATAAAAGGGATTTTTGGATTTTTGGGTATTTTTAGAAAATACAAGGCTTTTTGGCATTTTATGAAAATTTTTGGCATTTTATGAATTTTTTGGCTTTTTCATGAATTTTGACGTTTTTTGGGATTTTTGGCATTTTTTGGAAAATATGAAATATTTTTTGATTTTTTTATTTTTCGGAAAATAAAATATTTTTTAATATTTTTAATATTTTTCGGAAAATAAAGTATTTTTGATTTTTTTTTGATTTTTTTTTGGAAAATAAAACATTTTTTACTATTTTTTGTTATTTTTTTGAAAATAAATAATTTTTTATTTTTTTTTTTTTTTTTTTTATTTTTTGAAAATAAATTTATTTTATTTTTTATTTATTTATTAAAATATTATTTAAAATAAAATAAAATAAAAAGCTGACCGGTCGGGTCCGCGGTTGGGTCCGACCCGTCGTCAACCCAATATTCGGACGGGCCCGCGTTGGGGGCCCGACTCGAATTTTTTAATTGTTTTTCTTAAAAAAAGGAGTCAGCCCATATGCCGAAATTGGGCCTAATTTAAATCAAAAAAGGATACCCAGCCCGAGTTCAGAAACCGGCCCGACGAGTGCAGGTCCGACCCGGGGAAACCCTACCCGGAGACAGGGAAACCGGGTCGGACGGATCCGCGAATCGACCCGATTTCCAACCTCCTTGCCTCTTCACCCGTTCACGGCGCTGGTGAAGGGACCGAGGCGGCAGCTCGCACCATCGACGACGGCTACGCAGAGGACGGCGGCTTGCGTTGACGACGGTCTTCCACGGCAACGACGACTAAGGCGAAGATGGGCTGCTGTTGGTTTCTCGAGGGGGAAGCGACGGCGAAGCTACGGTGATAGGCAGAGACGGCGACCAGGGTCTCAAGCGGGAAAACAACGAATGGCGGTGGCGCGCGGCGGTAGATACCTGGCTGCAGCAACGGCGCGACGAGGCGGCTGTGGCGGTGACAGAAGGTAGCGACGGCAGCCCCCTCGATTCCCAGATCTGGCTTGGCGTTTGGCGGATCGGTCACGGCTCAGCAAGGGGGGACGGCAACGAGCCTTCAAGGCGACGACGTCGGGACTCGATTGAGGCGACGGTGTGGGGACGGCGGCACGGCTCGACGCGGCGTACGGTGTCGGCGCGGCGAAGCAAGAACCCCGGATCCGGACCTTAACCGACCCTCTCTCTCCGCCGATCTCCTCGAGATCTCGACCAGCTCGCTCTCGAACCTCCCCGGAAGTCTCTCGGGGAAGTTCTTCGAGTTCGGCGGCTTCGATCCGTCGGCCGTGCTTGCTCATTGAGCTCCCCGAAGTCTCTCAGGGACCTCTCTAAGCTTCGCTGCCCTCGTGTCTTGGGATTGACGGCCTATTTATAGGCGGAGGGGCGGCCGGTCGACGGAGCTCGACCGTCGGTCGCCGCGGCCTTCACCGGCGTCCCATCCGACGCCCCACTACCCCCCCGCACGTCCCCATCCGGCGCCCGCTGCCCCCGCTCCACGTGCGCTCACGTTCCTCCCTTCGCTCCGGCGTCGCGCGCTTCCTTCCTCCGGCGCGTGCTTTGCTTATCTCGCTCGGGGAAGAAGACAACGAGGAAGACAAGCGGGGAGGGCCGGGCCAAGGAAGAAAATGGGCACGAGGGCTTGCGGGAAGGAAAAAGGGGGGGCGCAAGGCCCGGTCCCAATGGGCTGCTTTATACGCTTTTCTTTTTGGTTTTTTGTTTGTTTTTGTTATTATTATTTTTTTTATTATCTATTACCCGAAAATGGCAAAATTGATAATTAAAAAAAAACCTAATTAATTAAAAAAAAACGAAATTTAGGCGTCAACAACTGCCCCTCTTTGAAGGTGAGTTCGCAGAGGTTGCATTCAAAGACAAACTGATGCCTAAATTTTATCTATGCATGCGTAGCAGATTATATTTTATTTGGGACCTATCATTCTATGCAGAAAAAGAGCAATATAACTTTACATATACTAAGACAGATAAGAAGATGCCTGTAGTTACTTACCGAGAGTGAGTGAGATAGGGTGTAAACCCCGAGTTTGGCAAGTATCAAGGCGTCATCTTACCTGGTGACATGAGGAGGTTGCTTCTCCAGGACCTGAACCATTCTTCGGTCGCCTGTTAGAGCAATCAATGGTTTGTCGAGGACCTGAACCTTTCTTCGGTCACCTTAATGGGGAATTGCTTTCTCAGGACCCGAACCATTCTTCGGTCGCCTGTTAGAGCAATAAGCTGTTTACCCGACCTTTCTCGGGGGATGCGCCGACCTTTCTCGGGACATCTGTTTGTGGGGTGTCTGATCATCGTCAAGGACACCAGTTGGCACCCGACCTTTCTCGGGAGATGCGCCGACCTTTCTCAGGGCATCGATTTGTTGGGGTGTCTGACCTCAATCAAGGACACCGGTTGGCACCCGACCTTTCTCGGGAGATGCGCCGACCTTTCTCCGGGCATCAATTCTGGAAGATACTTGGACATTCACAGGCATATCAAAGAGTACCTGGATATTCACAAGTACCAACCTGAAGGATATTTGGGCCTTTGCAGGCATCAAAAGGGCATTTGGTTTATTATAGGCATTGGAGGGGTACTTGGATGATCACAAGTACAAATTCTTGAAGGATACCTGGATGTTCGCAGGCGTTGAAGGAGTACCTGGATGCTCACAAGTACTAGATGCTGGAAAATACCCGATTGCTTGCAGGTATCGAGAGAGTACTTGGATGATCATAAGTACGAATTCTGAAGGATGCTTGGATGTTCGCAGGCATCGAAGAGGTACTTGGATGATCACAAGTACGGAATTCTAAAGAATACCTGATTGCTTGCAAGCATCGGAAGGGTACTTGGGTGATCACAAGTACAAACTCTTGGAGGATGGAATATCAGGGACGTACCTGGGATATTCGTGAAGGTCTCTCACTTTCTGGTACTGGGAATATCGAGGACGTACCTGGGATATTCATGAAGGTCTCTCACCTCCTGGTAATTGGGAATATCGAGGGCGTACCTGAGATATTCGTGAAGGTCTCTCACCTTCTGGTAATTGGGGATATCGAGGACGTACCTGAGATATTCTTGAAGGTCTCCCACCTCCTGGTGATTTGGAATATCGAGGACGTATCTCGGATATTCAGGAAGGTCTCTCACCTTCTAGTAAAGGGAAATATCGAGGGCCTGCCTCGCATATTCATAAAGGTTTCTCACCGCCTGGTAAAGGGGAATATCAAGGGCCTGCCTCGCATATTCATGAAGGTTTCTCACCTCCTAGTAATTGGGAATATCGAGGACATACCTGAGATATTCTTGAAGGTCCCCCACCTCCTGGTGATTTGGAATATCGAGGACGTACCTCGGATATTCATGAAGGTCTCTCACCTCCTGGTAACATAAATTTGAATGTAGCACAAGGCTTACCTGGATGGTCGCAGGCACACAGGTGTACAAAGTAGTGGAATATTTGGATGAACATAAATATTTACTGATACGATCAGGGACCACTTAGCTGGTCCAAGTGTAAGAAAGCATACCTAGGTAATCGCATGAGCAGAATGTGGTGGAATACTTGAATGGCTACTAGTATTCAATGGTATAATTTTGAGGACAACTCGGAGAGGTCGAGGGTCACGGAAAGGGAGTACCTAGACAATGAAAGGCACTCAAAGGTAGTGGGATACTTGGTCAGTTGCAGGCATCCTAGCTAAGAAGATAACTCGAACAAGTCGAGTGTCAAGAAAAGGGAGTATCTGAACAGTGGCCGGTACTCAAAGACAATGGGACACTTGGATAGTCACAAGCATCCAAACTTTAAAGACAACTTGAACAGGTCTAGTATCAACAAAAGGAGCACCTGAGTAGCGGTAGGCACTCAAAAAACAGGGGGATACCTGGACAGTCGCAAATATCAATACTCTGGGGACGACTCGAATAGGTCGAGTGTCGATAAGAGAGTACCTGGACAGTGGTAGGTACTTTAAGACCAATGGGGATGGGGATATGTTTACCCAAAGAATATCTCGATTTCGAGAGTATGTCTATTATTTGCACAATATGCACACATGATTGTATATGCTGTAAATTTATGAGTTTAAATGTGATTTATGCATGACAATTTTGTCGGTTTTGCATCATCGAGTTCTCTTTTGGGAAGATTTTGAAAGACAACCTTTATTCGGAATATAGATATCTTGAGCATGCCGGATGAGGGACTTTCGATGCGAAAGGACTTTCCACTCACTCTCATGGAAAAGGCTATCATGACCATTGATGCGGGATTTATAAGGACCACACATCTCACCGTCATCATGTCAGCAGGGGTTCGAGTATTCTCGCAAGTGGTACGATTTTACCAGTGTGAGAGGTCTTTGTTGAGACCGTAATGTAGGCTTGGTTGTTGGCTCATCAATGGGGACCATCACGGTCAAGGCTTATGAATAGAACGCTGCACGATCATCTCTGGGTTTGCAAGTTTAGGAATCCTGCGAAAAGAGATAGAATAGTCTTGCTCGTACTTCTTCGAGCGTTGTTTATAAACATATGAAATCCTACGTTAATTGAAGTGCCCTAGTCTGAAGAGACTTTTACAATGGGACGCAATGTAGGCTTGACTCATGTGCAAAAGGATGAGAGCTCGTGCTTGCCTTGGCATTTGTCGCCGGTCTTTCTTCTCACTGTCAGATAGAGGCTATATCAATTGAACCACAACATCAACTTTTCTTGAGAATACAATTGATTATATTCTTTAGTTGGGGGGCATTGGCCTTGCTTTTACCAGACGCACTGCTTTTTCATGCCCCTAGTTTTTATTCCAATTTTTCATTCATGGGCATTGACCTTGCTTTTACCAGGTACACTGCTTTTTTATGCCCCTAGTTTTTTTTTTTTTTGTTGCTTGAGGAACTAATCTAGACAAGTTCAAGCAAACGCCGTTGTTAGACTGTTAAGTCTTCATCTTTTGCTGGCGCTCCTGATTATGCTGCTCGAATGGCAGTAACTTCTGTTTTGCTTCCATGTGAGGGTAAATTTACAGACTCAATTGGGTTGTACAATGAATACAAGTGCGTAAAGAAAGAATTGCTCTTCATGACTCTATGGCACTTAAATTAACGCGAGTGTTCATATGCAATAAAGACACTCGAAGATTGATGCAAGTGCAAGCAAGAGAAATGCTATCCCTTTTCTCACCTCGTGATGCTGACTTGCCTTCGACTTGCCCCAATGTGGGGTGGTTTTTTTTTTACGGGGGGTAAGACAGAAATTTGGCCAGTGTATGGGGCTCAAAGTGAGCAATGGAATGCCTCCCACTGTCTTGGTTATCGTACCATTCGCGAGAGAACTCTTTACCCTGTGGTCATGGAATTTTCTGCACTTATCTCACAAGTGTATAGATAGGGGACTGTGTGTAGGATATGGCTTGCCTGTCATCATTCTGACGCGCATCATCCCAGCATGCTCAATTAATCTTGTATTCTTCACTTAGCTGTCTATTCTAATAATCCTTAATAGAATCAAAGATTTAGACAGACAAAATCATCATGCGAAATTCACCTGGAAAAAGACATGCAGTGTATGATGTGATAGAGTTTGTACTCTCAAAATAAATGAAAGGCTTTTTACTCAAGAAAAACTTATTAACAGCTTTAGGGGTGTTTACTTGGTGGAACGGTATTCACAAATGTGTTGAAATTTGAACATCAAAAAGAGTTATTTACAAAGGGTTATTTACAAATGGGTGTTGCTAGATTGCTCCTATTGGTTAGGGACATGACATACGAAAGATCAACCGGGGATTGGGAATCGATCGGGAATTTCTGCTCCCGCCTCTTGCGAAAGAGAAGGCTGTGGAAATAGCTCAACCAATAGGGCCAAGATCATAAGTGACTAGAGGCCTGAAGGGTCTCTATCATTTGCTTTGATGATACTTTGTTTGGGAAAGCTTATCAAAGTCTGACATGCCTTTCATTGATTTGTTTTCCGCATCTTTGACGGTTAGATGATCCTGTAAAAGACAAGAGAGAGCGTGTTAGTCGCGAAATTTTTTAGAAGTCAAACAACTGGAAGGATACAACATTACCCTTCACTGGTTTGCAAATGATTAAGTGGACCTGGAGTACAAGGAGGACATGAAGTCTTGTGTCTTCGACTTCATCAGGTCAATTATTCTCCTTAATTGGCTTATGGATGGCACGTCCCTTTACACGAAGTCAAGTGAATTCGATGCATGTCATTTCCGTATACTAGCTTGGCCAGTATTGATTTGTCAAACCTAACCATTGAGTTTGATTCTCGAGTTGTGATGCTCCCTGTCAAATAGGGAAAATACGTCAAAAGCGGGTTCAGATAGTAGGAGTATTGAAAACGATACCAAATTACCCTTCCCCAGAGTTTGTCTGTACTGGCTCCTAAGGATATTTGAATGTCGATGATGGCCTCTTTATCTTGGCATAGTTCAATGTTTCCTTCAATTGGCCTTCCTTATGTATGCATGATTGCTGGTCGTTGATTCATCTTCAACGCCTTCCTTCTGTGGAATTTTTCCTTTTGTCTTTGACTATAGCATCATTGGGCAAAAGTCATGTACCTCAAGCTTCTATGGAATCTGAGATAAAAAATCTCAAGCTTTCTGATGGCAATTACTCCTTGGAAGAATATGCATCTGGAGTGAAGCTTCTAGATTCCAAAGTCATTGTCCAGGGTGTGGGGCTATAGATCGCCTTGACTGTCTGGATTTTCTCCCTGTTGACAGTAATCACTTTAAAGGAAGAGAAGGAACTTCTTCCTTATGCTTCTGGGCTCGTCGAAGTTGAAACTGTAACATCTAGCTGTTTGGGCGCGTCGTGCGACAAGATAGTCCTTTGGCTTAGGATGGAGCTGGGTAGGAGTGAGGCATGTCATGGATGCTTTGATTTCAACTGTATGCCCCCCCTTTTTTTTAAACGGGATGCTCCTTTCTGTTTGCCCCCGCTTTCTTGAAAATGTGTTCTCGAGTTTGGTCTGTTCACACGATGTGCTAGTTTCAAATGCCTTTTGTCACACTAAATCAATGGGGATGATGTTCTGAAACATAAAGTGAGAGGGTTAGAAAGACAAACGTGCTTAAATTTATCATCTTGTTTTGACAAAAGCTTTTGGGTGATGAAATATTTTTTATTTTCAAAATACGTCTTTGGGGGAGAAAAAGCATGAGGAAGCCCAACCCTCAGTATTCTCCTTGGATGATATTTTTTTTCATGGTTGGATAGCATCACCGGGCTGGTTTGGGATACCGCCTCATGCTCTCAAAATATTTTCAACTTTATTTAATAGGTGGATTTACATTTTGGAAAAGTGTTTTAAAAAGTCAGTTCCTCAAGCGGAACTGACATTGAAAATAAAAACAAGCCAGACTTAAGAAAGATGTACAAGTTCCCACGTAGGGGAGTACGCAAGGAAATTAAAAAGGGTTCTACTTGAGCGGGCCTGCACCCATTTCCCCTGACAGTCCTTCGTTGATAGCGCCCATGAAAATGTCTCCAAACATGGTGGTCATGTCATATGGCCCTTCTTTCTCTATTGCTAAGGGTGGCACTTCATTGCCTGAATAATACCCGGTCTCCACCAGCTCTTGATAAATGTCAGTGGTATGTGTTTCGACATTTCTGCTCTAACTGTCTTCATAACTGAATACCGCGTTTACTTTATCGGTGTGATCAGGGAGTGGGTTGCTCTGGAATGAGAAAGCTTTAGTGTCTAACAGGTTCTGGATTCGACTCTTGAGGGCGAAGCACTCATCAGTCGAATGCCCCACTTCTTCCATGTGATAATCGCATATCTTTGACGGGTCATAGTTGGAAAAACTTTCAGCGTTGGGTCGTTTTGGCTCAATCGAAAGGAGGTTCTTTTTTCGGAGGACCGCTAGTACCTGTGACGGAGATCCAGGAAGAGGAGTAAATTGTCTCTTGTTGTTGTAATGCTGGGATGGCTGACGGCTGGTGGTCTGTTGCTGTCTTGCACTTGTCTGAATTGTTGGAGAATGATTGTAGGTTGCATTGACATCTACCAAGGGTTCTTTATCTTTCTTCATGCTGAACCTGCCCGTGGATGCAGGTTCAGTGAACCAACCATCCTCAACCCTATCTCGATTTGCTCCCCTACTGGAATGAGTTGATTAAATGATTCGGCGATCGTGGTTACCATTCGATTGCGGTACTCGTAAGGAAGGGTTTTGATAAACATCTTTCTCAGCTCGAAATCGGTTGGTTCAGAACTGATTTGGGCGGCTAGATTTCTCCATCTAATGGCATATTCTTTAAATGATTCATACTTTTTCTTCTCAGTACGCTCAAGATCTTCACGAGAAGGGGTAATGTCCATTATGAACTTGTATTGCTTGAGGAATGCCTCACTCATTTCGCTCCATGTTTCGACAAGGTTCATGTTTTTCGTGATGTACCATCTCAGGGCAGGACCTACTAGACTCGATTGGAACAACTGGACCATTAATGGTGCATTATTAACGTGTTGGGTCATTCGAACCAAGTACATTTGCAAATGAGCCTTCGGGCAAGTCATGCCATCATATTTCTCAAACTCAGGCATTTTGAATTTTTCCGGCATTTTGACCTTGGAATAAATGGAGAGGTTCGTCAAAGTGGGATCTTGGAGGCCTTACAGTTGTTTCAGTCTCTCCTCAAGCTTTTCGAGACGTTTGTCATGCTCAGTTTTAGACAAACTGTCTTGCTTAGCTTTCTCAATTGCGGTTTGGTGCGGATCATCCTCCAATTCGAGCACATTATCGTCGGCATCTCCACCTTGATCACCCCTAGTAGATGATTGTGGCAACAATACCTCGATTGAGGCCGGGGCGGGAGTGAGTTTGCCCTGGATGGAGTCTATATGCTTTGAAAGTTGTTGAAGCACATTGAAGACTTGTTTCATTTCGCTTTCTACGACCGTAATACGGCTGGGTACATTTTCTTCAGCCATTCTTGCTCTTGCTTTTGAGCGAGTTTGGACTGGTGAACATTGACGTTCCATGATTACCTGGCCATGAATAGACAAGCATGTGTGAAGACAAGGCGTAGATAGGGAGTCAGTCCATGATGACGACCTAATCCTACTCTTTTTGTTTATTCATGAAAAGGTAGAGGATTTCCTAAGCATGGATTGGAAAAAGGGCATGTGACATGTTAACATGAGCTAAAAAGATATTCAATTTGAAAGGTGAAGAAAGCATGAGTTGCAACAAATTTTGAAAAAGATTTCTATCCCTTTTTTTTTTAGGCAAATGAAAATTCTTGCGGAAAAGAATTTTGTAACATGCTTGAGAATAAAAACATCAACTGAAAGTAATTTTTTTGCAAATTTTTTTTAAACTTAAAAAAAAAAACTTTATGACAATTACTTCCAAATTTAAATGACCGTGATATTAAATCCTACACTAATCATGGACTACTCAATATATACAGGAAAGTAAGTAAATTGCAAAGTATACGAAATAAAAACTTACTTCACACGAGAAAATTGATGACAATCACATAGACATGCGCATGATATGTGCGGCTCGATTTCTAACTGAGAAGGTTTGTTGAGATTAAAAAGGTATCCGCCATCGCGGTCTCGCGTTAGCGGCATACCCTCTTAACCTCGGCTAAAGAAATTCGGGAAAAGAAAGGCAGCCCCTACATCGCAGTCTCGCGTTCAAGGCCGTATCTTTCTTAACACCATCCTAAAATATCCTATGGCGGCCCAGGTCCGGCGGCAGGGTTGTGTGTGCCATAGTGTAGTGCTAAAACAATTAAAGCATGCCCAGCAGTTTATAATCACAAAACATTTTATTTTAACGGAGTAAAAAAAGGCTACTAACTTGCACAGAAAGAAAACCAAGTCAGCAAAGCATTTAAACAAGATAAAAAAAGGCCTAAGTCTTCAAGTCCCCAGCGGAGTCGCCAAGCTGTCGCGACCTCTTTTTTTCCAGCGCCCGATCGGGGTCGAGCGCCTAAAGGAGGCTAATGGCTCGGCTGAATTTATATAGCCCGAACTCTCCCAAGTCCACCAATTCACGACTTTAATGGTTCAAGTTTTTAACCTGTAAATTAATTTTTAAAACAGTCGCCACTAATCGATTTGGGGTGGGTCGATTAGAAACCAAAGCAAAGTATCGGGAGAAATACTTGCTCTGCGCAACCCGAGAAATTAGGATCGGGGACTTGATTACACTAGTTAATCACTAATGCCCTTTCGGTACCTAATCTTGTTTAAACCCTAAGGCTTTTTGGATGTTTGAGGGATTTTCCATGCATTTTGGGGAGGAAAAACATTTTGAGTCTTTTTCTCTTTTTTTTTTTTTTTTGACATAAAAGGGATTTTTGGATTTTTGGGTATTTTTAGAAAATACAAGGCTTTTTGGCATTTTATGAAAATTTTTGACATTTTATGAATTTTTTGGCTTTTTCATGAATTTTGACCTTTTTTGGGATTTTTGGCATTTTTTGGAAAATATGAAATATTTTTTGATTTTTTGATTTTTCGGAAAATAAAATATTTTTAATATTTTAATATTTTAATATTTTTAATATTTTTCGGAAAATAAAGTATTTTTGATTTTTTAATATTTTTTTGGAAAATAAACATTTTTTACTATTTTTTTGTTATTTTTTTGAAAATAAATCATTTTTTATTTTTTTGTTTTTTGTTTTATTTTTTGAAAATAAATTATTTATTTTTTATTTATTTATTAAAATATTATTTAAAATAAAATAAAATAAAAGCTTATCCGGGTCGGTCCGCAGTTGGGTCCGACCCGGTCGTCAACCCAAGATCCCGACTCGAATTTTTTAATTGTTTTTCTTAAAAAAAGGAGTCAGCCCATATGCCGAAATTGGGCCTAATTTAAATCAAAAAAGGATACCCAGCCCGAGTTCAGAAACCGACCCGACGAGTGCAGGTCCGACCCGGGGAAACGCTACCCGGAGACAGGGAAACCGGGTTGGACGGATCCGCGAATCGACCCGATTTCCAACCTCCTTGCCTCTTCACCCATTCGTGGCGCTGGTGAAGGGACCGAGGCGGCAGCTCGCACCATCGACGATGGCTACGCAGAGGACGGCGGCTTGCGTCGACGACGGCGGCGACGACGGTCTTCCACGGCAACGACGACTAGGGCGAAGATGGGCGGCTGCTGGTTTCTCGAGGGGGAAGCGACGGCGAAGCTACGGTGATAGGCAGAGACGGCGACCAGGTTCTCAAGCGGAAAACAACGACGGGCGGTGGCGCGCGGCGGTAGATACCCCCAGGCGTAGCAACGGCGCGACGAGGCGGCAGTGGCAGTGACAGAAGGTAGCGACGGCAGCCCCCTCGATTCCCAGATCTGGCTTGGCGTTTGGCGGATCGGTCACGGCTCAGCAAGGGGGGACGGCAACGAGCCTTCGAGGCGACGACGTCGGGACTCGATTGAGGCGACGGTGTGGGGACGGCGGCACGGCTCGACGCAGCGTCTGGTGTCAGCGGCAACAGCAGCAAGAACCCCAGATCCGGACCTTGACCGACCCTCTCTCTCCTGTCGATCTCCCTCAGATCTCGGCCAGCTCGCTCTCGAACCTCCCCGAAAGTCTCTCGGGGGAAGTTCTTCAGAGTTCGCCGGCTTCGATCCTTCGGTCGTGCTTGCTCATTGAGCTCCCTGAAGTCTCTCACGGACCTCTCTAAGCTTCGCTGCCCTCGTGTGATGGGATTGACGGCCTATTTATAGGCCTAGGGGCGGCCGGTCGACGGAGCTCGACCGTCGGTCGCCGCGGCCTTCACCGGCCGAACCGGCGTCCCATCCGACGCCAGCTACCCCCCGCACGTCCCCATCCGGTGCCAACTGCCCCCCCACTCCACGTGCGCTACTGTTCCTCCCTTCTGCTCCGGCGTCACGCGCGTCCTTCCTCTGGCGCGTGCTGCTTATCTGCTCGGGGAAGAAGACAACAGAGGAAGAAGACAAGCATGGAGGGCCGAGCCAAGGAAGAAAATGGGACTGAGGGCCCGCGCGGAAGGAAAAAGGGGCTGGGCGCAAGGCCCAGTCCCAATGGGCTGCTGCTTCTGCTTTTCTTTTTTTTTTCTTTTTTTTGTTATTATTTTTTTTTTTGTTTTTATTATCTATTACCCGAAAATGGCAAAATTGATAATTAAAAAAAACCTAATTAATTTTTAAAAAAACGAAATTTAGGCGTCAACAGACAAAAAGGATGATCACATTGCTATTGCAATTGAAGAATCTAAAGACTTGGATGCCAAGATGATCGATAAGCTTATGGGTTCATTACAAGCCCATGAAGAAAGGTTTAGAAGGAAAAGATTGAACCAGTGAAGGAAGTTCTCCAAACGCGATTGACCATCTAAGATGAGAATGAGCAAAGAATAAAACCCGCACAAACTCATGGGACAAATCAAGATCATGATGGTGGTCAAGGCCAAGGTCACTTTCAAAGAAGAGGTCGTGGACGAAGCAAAGGAGATATTGCTCGAAGTGACGATAGATACCAATATCAAAGGGGTGTTCATGGAAGAGGAAAGAACTTGACAAGCCAATGGTATCATAAATCTAAAATTTGATATTATCATTGCAATAAATTTGACCATTATGCTTTTGACTACTGAAACAAAGAGAGTAGTAGAGCAAATGTAAATAGCCCCACCCCAGGACTATGGAACAAAGGATTATCCCGGACCTACACTGAGATATTGACGAGCCCGCTTAGCTCAGAGGTTAGACCATCGCATTTGTGAAAAGGCAAACTTGGTGAATGATGCCGATCAAGTTATATAATTGGCATTCAAAGAAGATGAAAGAGGTCAAAGTGATTAGTAGTATTTGGATACCGGTGCAAGTAACCACATGTGTGGGCAAAAAGAGATGTTTGCCAAGTTAGGTGAGACAACTAAAGGGAAAGTCTCGTTTGGTGATAACTCCAAATTTCTTGTTGAAGGCAAAGATACAATTATGATTCATTTGAAGAAGGGTGTACGTTAGTTTATTACTAATATTTATTATTTCCCCAAATTGTCAACCAATATTTTGAGTTTGGGATAGATCCTGGACAAAAGCTATATTATTGATATGAAAGATCTTAGTCTTGTGCCAAGAGACAGGAATAATAAATTAATTGCGAATGTGAAGATGTCGAAAAACAGGATGTTTATTCTCAATATAAAGAGTGATATATCTCGATGTTTAAAGACATGCGTGGATGATCATTTATAATTGAGTACCGACGTCCCTGCCCCCAGGAGTCCCTGGCTCCATGAGCTCATAGTGACCACTATCTTGGTCGATGAGGACCGACCACAATTGGTACCTCACCGGTTCAGGGCGTGGTTTCGCCATGGGGATCAATGGGATCAGGGAAGGTCCCCTGTAGGGTTTCAATATCCCCGTTGTTGCGGTTAACGCCGCTGCGGGTGAGGGAGTAGCTGATCCCCTGATGGTGTCGTGGAAGACCCAGAACCCCTAGCGGTCTCGGAGGTCTTGGTTGAGGAGTCTTGTGTCTAGATGGCTTAGTGACTTCTTTTTTAGTAGGCCTTGTTGATAGACTAGCCTTGTATATAAACTCAGTTTGTTTATAAAAGTGTTTTGTGAAATTTGTGATCCTGCTTTTCTATCCCATATATGTGTTGTCTGGGGATTGTTTTACGCTTTCGCATGTGCAATAAATGAATGGGTCAGTGACGCGTCCTGGGACGTCACAATTTTATCGACCACCGAGGGATGTGCGCGTGCTCGAGGTTCGGAGCGTGACACGTTTGTACAGTGTTTGCTAAGTTGAAGGTATATGGAAAGGTTCTTCTACCAAAAATTCATGCAGAGAATGACGCGACGACATTCCTGTCTGAGAGAACTCCATGAAAATTTGGTAGAATCCAATGTAGCTAGACTTGGGGAAAATTGTCTTTTTATATTTTCCTTCTCCTACCTCAAATAAATGGGATAAAAAAAGACCGTACTAATACTTTTTAGTGTAAATGCCATAAAAATCCCCCAAATTATGCCCAGTGCGACATATCTATCCAAACTTTTTTGTGCCACCGAAAACTACACAAATACCCATAACTTTTTTTGTGACGCAAGAAAACCCAAATTTATACATGTGCAACATATATATCCTCTATTTCAATTCAATCTACGGTATTGATATAAGTTTGGGGATTTTTATAATGAAAAAAAAAAGTTTAGGGTATTTGTATCATAATGGACAAGATTAGGGTTTTTAGTGACACAAAAAAAAGTTCTGATATTTATGTCTCATTAGGCATATTTTTTGCGTTACTTGTGAATATATCTTTTCCTTACTTTATATTTTGTGTAGTTAGTTCAACTGCACACTTTCCGAATTGACAAAATGGGTGGTGAAAATTTGACGACTGCAATTTACTTAAGAGCTTCTAAAAATGAGCCTTAAAGGCCTTCATGAGCTTACTTAGGCCATGGACTGTGATGGCGATGAGTCACCATAATGCGAAGATAATAAACAATAATGGGCCTCACAAAAAAGATCTGTATAGGGCTATTATTGTTCACTAGACACGCTGGTGAGCCACATTAGTTAGGGAAATTGATAAAATATTGCAACGTCATATTCGGACAATCCAAAATTGGAGTTCGTACTTAAGTTGTTTTTCTTTTTAAATAGTATGTAAGTTATTCGACGAAAACTTTTTGCACCAAATGAGCGCTATACGGAACTTTTGGCATATCTAGTGTCCTTATGCCAAAAACTTGATTAAAGATGAAAGTGAAGTTTTATGAGAAAAAAGTAATCATGTTTTCTTATTTATGAACCCGTAACAAAGAAAAAGTTGGCAATTTCTTAAAAAAGGCGGCCAATTAATATATATATATATATATATAAGTAACTCAATAGATATGTTGGAAAAAAAATTGAATGTTGAGAGTAACTCAAATGAAAAATAATATTCTAAAATAGTTTGTAATTCAATTCGACGAAAATTGGTAAACCATTCTAATTTAGGTTAGCAATTTCATGTAAAAGTTGGCTTATTTGAATTTTTGGCACACTACGCAAATAAAAGCAAGTAGATTAGAACAAAAATCATTAATTTGCAAATCATCATAAAAATGGATAATTTTATAAACGTTTCGATAAGTTATGGAAAGTTACCTACAAAAAAAAGTCACGCGTCATTTTCTGTACAAACCGGTTTTTTTGACACTTTTGAACTTATTGAAATTTTTCATGCAAAAAAAAAAGATTTATTGAAATTTACAGGCACCAAAAAAATCCATATTTTACATGAATCAATAAAGTTCTGCAAGACAATGTGATGGATTATGGCCAACACATCAAGGATCATACCATACAATAAAAGCTCCGACAACATTAATATCTGCCCCTTTTTCTCATTTTGCCGGATTTATCTCAAACTTATTATTGCCAAATGAGATTACATACAGCAAAGAATTTGTTAAGAATTAATCGGATTGAAGCTATCCCCTTCGTTACATGATTTCTTCTTCATATAGATAGATATAGGAAGAATCTAGTTTAACCACGGAGTAGGTTCAATTATTTATGTATTCTTTGAAGCAAATAAATAAATCTTGACGTGAAAGTGTAAGGGGGGAAATTGTTCAGAAAGCCCTATATCTATTGTATAGCGGTTAATTTTGACATAAACTTTTTAACTGTGTGAATTTAGTCCCGAAATTTTTAACGATTGGCTAATTTAGTTCTTAACTTATTAATTATACCAATTTAGTTCTCAACCCTTAGACGATTTGTCAATTTAGTCCTAAACCTTTCGATGATTTACGGCCAAAATTTCCCGACTTGACTAAATTGATAAATTAAAAAGTTTTGGATTAAATTGGCATAATTAAAGATTTAGAACTAAATTGACAATCATCAAAAGGTTTAGCAGTAAATTGGCACAATTGAAATGTTTAGAACCGCCATGAAATAGGTTTAGAATATTTTGGACAAAGTGGTTGGAATTATTGAAATATTACAATTACATGATACGCTAGACTTCCAAAATTAGCAACACCATACCCATATGCATCCCTTTAATTATGAGTCTTATTAAGCACATCAATCTGAAAGTACATACTGGTAATGATATTTTCCCTCATACATCCGGGAAAAGTAGGGTTTCAAGGGAATAATCAATAGACTATTGATTTACAATGACCAAATTGGTGTGATAACATTTGGTCCAAACTTTACATCGGCAAGGGATTGACGAAGAGCGATGTCACATAATCTTTGAGCTTGGTTTTAGAATGGGTGTAATTATCTCCATCGCTATATAACACATCAATCACCCGCGAGAAATTGAGCATTCGTGTCAGAACCGACATTGGGACTGCAGTTGGACGAAGAAACTCTTCATTGGTGTCCTTCCATGCATCAATGACTCCTTTATGGAGTTCCTCCGCAGCTTCCTGCTCTGAGACGCCACGGTATTTCATGAGCAACTCCACCGCAGATACTACGTGCCCCCTCTTTTGCTCAAACTGTATGTCAAACAACATTGGTGTAATTAGATTAAGTGGTGGTGGGATCTAATCTTTATTAGAATGATGGAGGATAATTATGTCTTTCTTATACCTCGTGAGAGGAAACATCATCCATGAGCCTACAGATGGTTTGTGTAGCCTTCACGCTCTTGCAATCATTGACCGACCATTTAAGAACATGTTCTGTGACCTCATCGCCCATTCCTACAAGTGATGTAGTCGATAACATTCCATAGCCAGTCGTTATTAGTTGAAGCGGCATGTACTCTTCTAGTGTTGGTATATAGTTGGTATGGAACCATTTGGCTTCCTGAAAGTATGCTCTCACTAGCTTCTTCATCTGAGAAATTAAACATGCACAAGATTTCAGATTTCTAACTAAAGATTGCCTTCGATGCATGTAAAGTTTATCGATGATGCTTACGACTTCTTTTGCATAGATAAGGCGGTACGATCTTCCTTTTGCGGCCAATTGATTCCCAATATATTCATAGAGCTGGAGAAACTCCTTGAAATAAGCTTGCATATACTCTGGTAATCCATCCATGGCATCAACATCCCACCTGAATTCAAGTTCTAGAAAGTGACACACTTAACTCTATACAAAGTTGATCAAATTCAAAAATTTGAGAAAGAGAATGTGGATTCAGTACTTTTGGATTGCTTCATCGAGGAGTGCAAGTTCTTCCAATGTGCCATAGACATCATAGATATCATCCATAATGGAAGTGAGCGAGATCACTTTGGTGAGTATCTCTCTGGCCATGGCAAATTCCGGCTCGAAATATATTCCCGTGGTCCAGAAGAACAACTCCACAATCCTGTCTCTAGCGAATGGGAACTTTCTTGGAACATCTATATTCTTCCACCACCTATGATTAAATGAACATGAGCATAACTGAAAGTACTTTAGCCCAACAAATTCGCATAGCTATACTCCTTTTTTCACTTGTAAAGGACTTTGACAAGCACTATTCAAAAAGGTAAATTGAAGATAGATGAGTTGATCTTTGGAAAACACAACAAGAAAAATCAATAGTTCGGGCATTGCTAAAACATAATTGATAGTTGGGTCATTTTAAAAACATAGTGTAGAAGCTAATTTTTGATCATATAGTTAAATGATGTTACTCAACCTAGTAATCTTGCCAACTTCCTTCTGGTGTTGCTCTTGTAGTAAGTTGAAATCTAGTTTAGCCAAGGTAAGCAAAACTTCATCATGTGAAGGCTCTTCTTGGTAGAGTGGAATATAGCGGCTCGCCTCGAGCCTTGGCAATCCCTTGCGAAGTGGCTGCTTTAGAGCATGACTCACTTGTTTCGCAAGACTAGTGCTCACTTTGCTTTCATTGATCAATTCAAGGTGAGTTGTAGCAAAAGGAAGTGCTTCGTCCAAGATTGAATCCCCATGACACCTTAAATGGCAAGCTTCATATAGGCTCAGCAATCCGCGCACATCGCTTATGAGCGACTCTCGGAAGTTCCCTTCGCTATCTTTGAATTTGTCAAAGACCTCTGTGAATCAACCAACATGGAAAAACGATGCAAGTGATTAGAAATTAGGAAGGGATACACGCTTGGTTAATGTTCTATATTTTCTTGCATGTGTTTTTCCCGAAATTCGATTGAGCAATAGGAGGATTTTAATAGGTATCTTATTAGATTGGTGCATTACATATGAGACGTACCTGATGAAATATTGTAACCATGTTGTCGCAGCAATCTAAAGATGAGAGCGTCCGTGTGAAGGTCATCTACCTTAAAATCTTCATGATCAAGTCGAGAGTAACTTTTGTGGATTTGTTCTAATTGCTCATCTACTTCACGTTCAAAATGGTACTCGATTCCCAAGCGTTGGATTTGATCAATCAAGTGAAGTTTTTGTAAGGGCTTGTCCACGACATCAGTCAGCATCTTCTTCACCTCTCCTTTCAGTTCCTCAATTTGTCCCTCCACTCTTCCGAGGAATTTGAACTTCTGCAAATATATTGCACGGTGTTTCAAATAAAAGCAAGCATGAAATACGTGGACTTTACAAAATAAATTTAATCTCGATGGCCACCTCTGTGTACCCTATTTAGGTATTTCGATGTTATACGCTCATTCACATGACATGCGAAATTGAACCCATGAGAACAACGACCATATGAGAGGAGGGGGTTAAATGCCACCCATGAGAATAACGACCATATGAGAGGAGGGGGTTGAATGCCATGATGAGATGTTTCTTGCCGCAGAGGACATACTGAGGCCGGTGAAGTTACAAGTATTATCGTTATTTTTCAACCTTCTTTTATCTATTTATGATTTTCAACTTCATTTTTTGTGTGGAGAAGGGAAATGTATTTATATGAGGCCGATTGTTACCATATAAGAGATGTGGTGGAACTGAAGGAAATCGAAGTAAGTCTACAAAGTGCAATTGCGAGAAAACAAAAGAAGAAGATAACATAAGGATTTCTAACCACTGAGTTGGAGGGAGAATCATATTTAAGGAAGTAATCCCCCCATACGCTGGGGTGATAACCCGCGGACCGACGTTCGATCACATGGCCTGTTCCTTTATTCGGAGGAGCGCATGCAGTTGCTGAGACCTGCGACATATTCTCTCTTTTTTCTTATTTGTGACCAATGCACAAACGGAAGAGAGAGGAGAGGTTTTGTCTGCGTTGCAAAACATCAGTACTTGAAGGGTATTATTTATAGACATCATGTTCGTGACCACAGTATTTGTACGTTTTTTGAGACCAACCAATCGCATTTCGATGAAGCATAGACGGGTGAGATTATCAGGCCAAACTAATGAGCCCCCTCTCACTGGTCACTTTTGTCAACATTCATGAACAAACTCTTCTTGAAAAGATACTTCTGAAATCAAGGAGGTTCGGCACTCCTATGCATAGTTAAAGTAGCTCCATGCTGCTACCAACTACAGAGTGACATTTTTCTTTTGGCAACAACAATTGGCATTTAATAAACATCGGTTCAAAAGTCCTACAATAGAGTTCCTAAATAGACTAATAGACTAAACTGACATTATTTACAGAGATACGTTGATACCTTCATTTGAAGGGAAAATGAGATAAATAATTTATGAACTTCAGTTCAATATGGAATGCCGTTCTTAGACTTTTAATTTATTCAAAGTGATCCATAAATCTAACCAACAAAAAAAATGGTCCATGAAATATTAGTAAATGTTTAATCCGATCCCTAGATTATATGAAAATATTTAATTTCATCCTTTCTTTAATTCAAGTTAATGAAATTTGTTGATATGATTTTCATATCCGTCAAGTTTGAATTGCGTAACAAAAAAAAAAGTTTATATGTGGATCATGTAAGTAAGATATCAATCTCAGTCAACGTCAATTAATAATGATGAACATGTGAACACCCTAACATGTTCTTTTTTCTTTTTCTAAGTAGATACATAATAATATGAACATATTGACTCATCATTTAATAATATCCAACGGAGAGTATATTTGAACAAATGAAATGACTACACTAGACATATATTAATTATTCATAAATCATATTGAATAAATTAAAATTTTAGGAATGATATTCCACATTCAATCAAAATCTAAGAACTATTTGTGTCTTTTCTCCTTATATGAAAGGAGAGTTCCTTGGACGGACTGAGCCATCCTTCCACGAACTCTCCCTCCACTTGTTTACTTTTTCTCTCAAACAACTCTATATCCCCTCTTTTCATTTTTATTCTTTCTCAATCTTTTTTTGTCCAGTTTTCCCCATTTAGTCTATTTCGTCTATTTAAAACTATTGCTATTTATGCAACTTATAGATATTGTTACAAACATGACTCACAAGCTCACACAAGCTGTAATATGGTTAAAGTGTCTGGCATATCTAATTTCGCAAGAAGAATCATTAATATGTAATTTTACAAGTTTACCTTAGTTTACTCAACAAGCTGCGAATTTAGAAGTGATTATGGACTTGCTATCACTCGCAGGTGGTAGTAATGGCTAGATATACGTGAACCGAATTTCAAGTGGAGAGAGAAGAGCACCTGTCGAAATTAGATAATCCATAGACCATCCAAATTTTTTTACATCATTTTCGTTAATGTACTCATCGATAAAAATGAGTCTCTTGAATCGTTATCTTGCAAAATAAGAATTAGAGATAAGTGTACCAAAAGTTCTCAAACTTATTATGGAAGCGTAATTGAGTTAGAACTTTCAAAAAGTGTAATTTAATTGTTTCGTTAACTTTGTCCAATCTGGCAAATGAAAAATGTTGACGTAACTTTTTTGTTAATTACTTTCTCTTTCACGTAGCGCTAACGTGATTAAAATATGAAGGATAAGATTAAAATTACGTTGTTTTTGTCTGAATTTGATTTTTTAACTGAAATTTTATTTAATTAGATTAAAAAATAAGCTAAATCTAAAAAAAAAAAATTAATAAGAGGAAGGAAGAAACCTTGCTGCTTTGCCATTGTTGAAAAGTGCCGACAATTATGGGGTGATGGTGAGTGGGGGCCTCAAGGCCTTGGCTAGATTTGGCCAGGGGCTACTAGATCTAGGCAAGGGCTAGCTAGGTTTGGTGACCTTGGGCCAAATGGCTCTCACTTGCTGTCAGCGAGGGTCATTGGCCACAAGCTAAGGCCCGGCGCATGCCGTCGGCCATTGCAAGGGTCGATGGTGGTGGGACGGTGGTGGTAGGGGTTCTACAAGCCCTTGCTTGGTTTCCTTCCTTCCTCTTTAATCTAATTTAAAAAAAAAAAAATTGGGTAAAAAATCATATTTGGATAAAAAGGACTTTATTTTAGTCACGTCAGTGCCACATAAAAATAAAAAAATAAAAAGTCACATCAGTATTTTCCATTAGCCAAATTGGGTGGAGTTAACAAGAAGAGTTGATTAGAAAAATTTAAGAAGTTTTAAAATTTGATTGGACATTTTAAAAATTTTAGAATTAAATTACACTTTCATGATAAATTTTGGGACTTCAATATAGTTATTCCTAAAATTTATAAACAAGAGGGTTTGTTTAAAATTAATTGAGAATAGCAAACAATGTTAAAATTATTGAAAACTTCGAAAAGGTTTGATGAAATACTACATTTTACGGTTCCTTTAAGCCATATCATAGTACGGGAATATTGTTGAAAATATTAATTAACATTTATTAGCAAGTGATTTCATAGAAGTATTTTAAAAGCCATGAGATGCTTGGGAAGAAACGGGGCTTTAATTACATTCTAAAAATTTCCTTCCGAAATGCTAGGTGCACTGGGCACCGATTTTACTTTGCTTTTTACTCTTTCCTTTTTCCTTTTTTTCTTTGAATTTTTTTGGTAAAGTGATAATTAAAGTTCGGCTATCATCTAATATGGAGCACTTGAAATCCTTAAAAAATCCAATGATAACATGTTAAGTTATCCGGCATTTTATTTCACATCTTTCTAAAATCTTTTGGAATGATTTATTTTTTTAGTTATAAAGATTGCGGAGGGAAGATAAAAGTATTTTTTTTTATAACCGATATCTTAGTTATCCTAACACTAACAAACTAGCGATAGGGTGGTAAACCTATAATTTAATAAGGTCTACACCAAGATTTAACATGGATTTAATTGAAAGCAAGCATGTCATCAAGAAACTCTTCTCCACCTTTGATTATGACTGGCATTTACAATTTCTGTGATGTTAATCGTTTTTGTGTTTTGTAGAAGTAGTGAACTTAAATTTTGACTATCATATTTAATTCTTTATTGCATAAAAAAATTAGAGGTTGATCTAATCCCTAGACAAAAATATCATTCACATGATTTGCATTTTATATTACATTTAGTATGTGCATCGCATTAATTGACTTTACGGCTGATAGATTCATGAATCCCATGCCATGGCCACAAAGACAAATGAGGGGTCTCTTTCTTGCCTGCCCCTTCTATGCCCAAAAGGAAAAGGAGAGGTCGGCTACAATTCCGAGTAGGGCAGAGACAAAAGAGTGGAGTCGAAGGAAAAGAACAAAAGCTAAGCTCTTTTCTCCATGGACAGATGCAAGGGGGTCTATTCCTCTCTCCCTCTTTGGTCTCCATCCACGTTTACACAAAAGAAGCAAAAGAACGGAAGGAAAAGAAAAGGGGTCTGCACGTTTTCATGAGAAAGCAAATGGAGAAAAGCTTTCTAGGGTAGTTTACAAAAGAAGTAAAAGGAAAAAAGGACAAAAAAAAGGGGTCCGCACGTTTTCATGAGAAAGCAAAACAAAAAAGAAAAGAAAGCTAATGGAGAAAATCTTGAGTTGTGCCGTACAAGTTTTGTGGGGTTTACAGCAAAGACCCATAGACGCTGGCCACAATCGCGACCCTCTTGCGATGCTCCAACTGACACCGCGTTCGCAACTGTTGATCGCTAGCCCACATTGTGCCACTCGCTACTGTTCTCGCGCGGCCAAACTTATCCCAGCGACTCCTCCGGCTACCTCTGCAGTCTCCATCTAGCAACCCTAGGCATCTTCAGCAGTGGTGTTATTTCGCCGGTTTTGATTCCGGGATGAAATATTTTTCACCGAGTGTTATTCTCGGCTTTTGTTTAAAAAGGACGGAGGTTATGTGCTAATTCCGAACATATATATCAAATGCAATTTAAAGATTGAATTTCCAATTTCAAACAACACTATACAATCCCGATAATTGACTTACTAACTTTGAGACCCAATTTGAACTATATGATGGAATCTAATCAATAGTATAGCTCTAAGATAATTTGATACAATGTTGGAACTTAATCGGCGACCATGCACTTGGATAAATGACACAATGTCGGAATATAATCAAGGATGTTGGACTAAGAATACAATGTCGGAAGGCTTAGAACTAGAGAAGACAAAGTCAGTTTCGTGTAGGTATGCCTTCCCACTATGGGTGAACCTCTCGTTCAAGCTCTCCAAGGATAGTATTTTAGTAGAATACCACTCTAACTTTTAGTTCAGAGCCTAGAGACACTTAGAGATACCAAGATGGTAATATTTCTAATTATCCGAGCTGCATTTCTCAAAGGATCCTACCAGGTTGGAGAAGAAGGGGTGTTTAGAAAGACATTCGGAGTTTTAACAAAACACTCACTTTATTTCAAGGGACTCTGCCCAACACATTACATTATCCTTGCCTTTTATAGACATTAAGAGGTCACACATAAACAAGGACCAGGCTCATGGGTCCTAAAACAAACAGAGGCTCCGGAAAATCCGACTGGGAATTATTCTTGGCGATATGAACAGTGACAATGAACAGTGATTTCCCTAGCCTAATGCTACAATAATTTGCTACAGTCAGCGATCTCTTCTGTCATGGACATTGTAATCGTAGTCTAAGTCGTCAGGACTATGCATTTCCGCCAGAAGATGTTCTTCGTATTTTTGCTCAAGTCCTGCAAGTGGATCTTCAGAGAGAGTTAGAGTATTCCACATAGGGGTGAGCGTGGTTCCCGAGTAAAACCAGGAATTGGAGAATCGCACCGGAGGGTCCGGTTCGATTCCCGGTTCTAAAGGGACCGATTTCGGTTCCTAGTTCCCGATTCTGGAATTGGTTAGGGCTCCAAAAAAACCCCCACATCAAAAATTCTTCACACAACACTTTCTTTCACGCTTCTATTCTCTCTTCTCCCGTTCTCTGCCTCTACGCGACGCCACCACCGCTCGCCCTCGATGCCACCGCCGCTCGCCCTCGACGCCACCACCGACCTCTGCTCGACGTCGCTCGCCCTCTACTCGACACCACCGCCGCTCAGCCTCTGCTCAACGCCACCGCCACTCGCCCTCGATGCCACCACCGCTCGCCCTCAATGCCACCACTAACCTCTACTTGGCGACCTCTGCTCGACGCCACCGCTGCTCAGCCTCTGCTCGACGCCACCGCCAGTCGCCCTCGACGCCACCACCGCTCGCCCTCGACGCCATCGCCGACCTTTGCTCGACGCAACCGCTAACCTCTGCTCGATGCCACCGTCGCTCGACCTCGCTCGACGTCATTGCCGCTCAACCTCCGCTCGACGCCATCGCCACTCGCCCTCGACGCCACCACCGCTCACCTAGTCGCCCCTGACGCTGCTAGCCCAATCACCACCGACGTAGCTCGCCCAACCTCCCCCGAAGCCGCTCGGCTAGCTATCCCCGACGCTGCTTGTAGCTTGCCTTTTGTGCCGATAATCTCTGCTGCCCCCTCTATGTTGTTATTGTTCATTTTCTTAGTTTCCCCTTGTTTGCCACAGCCCGCAACCTGATGTTCTTGAACAAATGTGGTATGCATGTAAGATCTAAGGGGGGAAATTCATGTTTGCAAGAATACTACATTTGTTTAGCTCTATTTCAAAGTGTTTTTGTTTTTGCAAGCACGTCTTGAGTTTTCATTCTTGTTCTTTGTTCTTCTGTGCAGTATGTTTTGCTGTTGTTACCTTAATTTGCAAGTTGTAGTGGGGATTCAGTACCACGAGCTTTTCTTCTCTGAAGTTTTCAATATACAAATTGCTTAGGGAGACATGACAGTGGACTATGGCCCCGTTTAGTTCGGCTTTGGGAATGGGCTTCGGGACTCTAAAGTCCCTTGGTCAAATACAAACGCATTTGGTTCAATTTTTGGGGCAACTTTGGCGACATGCAATTGCATCTCCAAAGGACTCTAAGGGCCCTTAGTCCAAAGCAGGTCTAGAGGTCCTTTGGGAACTTGCATTTTCGGAATGCAAGTTCAGGTTACTGTTCATCTTCGGAGAAACCACCGCCCGGAGAAGCCGATCGGAGGCCGACGACCGCCGGCCAAGGGGTCGCGCGTGCTGGCGACGCGTCGGCGACCGCCGCCTGAGGGTCGCCCCACCCCGGCAACCGTCGCCGAACCTCAAGCGACGCCTAGGTCGTGCGACCCAAACGACTGGTGGCCTGAATCACGCGACCTCAAGCGGCCGTCGCCTGGGGCCGCCCGACCCGGTGATCGGTCCTGGGGCCGGATCTCCATCCGGCCGCCGATACAACGGTCCGGTGGCCGGATTTCAAAAAAAATATATAAATATTTATTTATTTATTTATTTAATAAAAGTCTTTCACAAATGCAAATTTTACCAAACGCTATTTTGGCCAAAGTTATTTCTCAATGCAAATTTTATCAAACGATATTTGCATTTCGAAAAACCCCATTCACCCAAAGGTATTTGCATTTTTGCAAATGCATTCCCCATTAGCCGAACCAAACGGGAGGACCCGTTTGGTTCGACTTTAGGAATGGGCTTTGGGACTCTAAAATCCCTTGGCCAAATGCAAACGCGTTTGGTTCAATTTTTTAGGCAACTTTGGCGAGATGCAATTGCATCTCCAAAGGACTCTAAGGGCCTTTAGTCCAAAGCGTGTCCGGAGGTCCTTTGGGATCTTGCATTTTCGGAATGCAAGTTCGGGTTACTATTCATCTTCGGAGAAACCACCGCATGAAGAAGCCGATCGAGGCCGACGACCGCCGGCCAAGGGTCACGCGCGCAGCAACACGCCGACGACCGCCGCCGAGGGTCACCCGACCTTAGGTGACGCTTGGGTCGCGTGACCTAGGCGGCCGCCCGAGGTCGCGCGACCTCGGCGATCGTCACCTAGGGTCGCCCGACCCCGATGACTCGTCTAGGGGCCGATCCAGCCATCCGGCCGCCAAATCTAATGGTCCAGTGGTCGAACTTCAAAAAAAAAATACAAAAATTTATTTTGTTATTTTAATTTAATAAAAGTCTTTTACAAATGCAAATTTTACCAAACGGTATTTTGGCCAAAGTTGTTTCTCAATGCAAATTTTACCAAACGATATTTGCATTTCGGAAAACCCCCTTCACCCAAAGGTATTTGCATTTTTGCAAATGCATTCCCCAAAAGCCGACCCAAACCGGCCTTATATCTCTAGTATGTATCCTAATTAAGCGCTTAACTTCTCTACCGCCTTCTTATCGTTACAGTTGCTCTACTATTGAATATGTGAATCGGCTGCATGCATAGTCTCCTCCCTCACCCCCTTCTAAGTAAACTGTTTAAGTATATTTAATTTTTCCAATACTGTCTCGTAAGAAGTTGTCATTGCTTCAGTCTAGTTGGTAGCTCCTCTCCAGCCACAGATTTTAGTTCTTATTGTCTGAAAGTTATGGCAAATACAATAATGCTAGCATTCATTAGACCTCTACGAACACAAAGGTGCGTGGATATTAAGCTCATCTCGTCACAGGTCTTAGGCTAATGACAACATTGGGCTTAGTAATCGGGTCTTCGTGATTTCATAATGGCGCACCCTTTGATTATTGATGAGCTATCTTGGCCTTCTAACAAGACTAGAGATTGACAACCTTCAGATCTTCCATTTGTCATGTTTTTTTCATTACCTTTAAATCTTGATAAGAACCTTCTTCCATTTCTAGTTTGCTCTCTATTTTGAAATTTCTAATTATATTCTATTATTGTTGTGTAGTGCAAAGTTAATGTATCAAGATAACACGTCAATGGAGGTGGAGGGACGTGAGCATATGACTCCGATCACGGAATTGGAGTTTTCTGGCGATAAAAATGAAAAAGAGGCACCCCCTACTATGAGTGCCACAAATAAGATACCTGGTTCTCATCTTCCTCATGATAAGAAATATAAATCCGAATGTTGGAATCATTATACGAGAATCAATGATAAGGATGGAAAAACATATCAAGTAAAGTGCATTCATTGTGGGTCCGTACTTAAGTACCGTGTTGCTAACGGTACTTCTGCGATGAGGAAGCACTTGAACACATGCAAGAGGTTTCCCCGTACTATAGATAAGAGGCAGAAATTCTTTGCACCACGTAATGTAGACATGGCTAGCAAGGCAGGAGGAGATTCTAGTACTAGTAGCATCTTATCGACATGGTCGTTTAATCAAGAACGGTGTAGGCGAATGCTTGCTCGGTTCATCATCCTTGATGAGCAATCTTTTTCCTTGGCTGAACGTGTTGGATTTCGTGAATTTGTCAGTGAGTTACAACCTCTCTTCAAACATTTATCACGTTTCACAGTGGCAAAAGATTGCATGAAGTTGTATTTAGATGAAAGAACTTCTTTAAAGAATTATTTTGGAAAGATTAATTCTAGGATCGCACTCACAACTGATACATGGAGTTCCATTCAAAATCTGAATTATTTGTGTCTCACTACACATTTTATTGATGAAAATTGGAAGTTGCATAAAAGAATCATCAACTTTGTGGTGATGCATAGTCACAGGGGTAGGGAGATTGGGAAAATGATGGAGAAATGCATTCAGGAGTGGGGAATAGAAAAAAAAAATGTGTCTATAATCACTGTGGATAATGCTAGCTCGAATGATGTTACAATTGGTTATTTGAGAGAAAAAATTTCAAAAGAAAGGTCGTTGATATTAGATGGTAGTGTTTTGCACAAGAGGTGCACAGCTCATATATTAAATTTGATTGTGAGAGATGGCTTGACTACGGTGCTTGACTACGTGATTCCATTGCACATATCCGAAATGTGGTTAGACATGTAAGGAGTTCTCCCACGAGAGCCAAAGCATTTCAATTTTGCATTGAGAGTGAACACTTGTAAGGGTTCGGTAGTTCTTGATGTTACCACTAGATGGAACTCCACTTACCTCATGTTAAACACCGCCATAAAGTTCAGAAAAGCTTTCGAAAGAATAGAAGAAGACGATTTATCTTTTGCAAGTGAGCTTAATCATGAAATTCCTAGTGATGATGATTGGGAAAATGCTATTATTCTTTCGGAATTTCTAAAAGTATCCTATGATGCCACCAATCGGATATCGGGGAGTTCATATGTTACTTCAAATGATTATTTTGAAGGGATAGCTCTTTTGTATAGATATTTGAAATATGCAGTCGATGCTTCGGATCCAAAGCTTCAAGCTATGGGTGTGAAAATAAAAGAAAATTTTGATAAATATTATGGAAGCTTGGATAAAGTGAATATGATAGTGTTGATTGCGGTTGTGTTAGATCCTAGAGCCAAGTTGAATTATGTGAGTTTCTTGTATGGACAAATTTATGATGATGAATCAAAAATTAAAGAGATGCATTACAAGGTGAAGGATACATTGGAGCATTTGTATGAATTTTATGAGCATTCTTCTTTTATTTCAAGTGATCGAAATTTTGGTGGTCATAGTTTGGGTGCAAGTAGTAGTGGTTCCAATGTCGTTGCGGGTGGTAATGAAGGAATAAAGAAGTATGACACCCAAGCTTGGAAGAAATTGTTTTTATACTCGAATGAACAAGGGTGTGATGACAACAAGTCCGAGCTTGATGAGTATCTTCAAGAAAAAAAAGAAAAAGTTCTTGATCTTGACCTTTTGATGTGGTGGAAGACTACTGGCTCAAAATATAAGATCTTTTCTTTGATGGCTCGAGATATTTTGTCCATTCTCGTAACTACCGTTGCTTCAGAGTCAACTTTTAGTACATCGGATCGTGTGCTAGATGGCTTTCGAAGTTCTTTAACTCCCAAAGTAGTGGAAGCTTTGATTTGCACTCAAGATTGGTTGAGAGCTGTTCGTGTACCAATTGATGTTGAAGAGTGCATGCAGAAAAATTTGAGTTGTATAAGTGATGTTTATATCTTTATATATTGTAATTCTTTTTGTATATATAATAAGTGTATTTTATTTAATCTCTTCTTCTTCTTTTTTGTTAGATATGGATGGTCTTAATGCGGAGATTATCGTCGGTAAATAAAGTTTATCAGTTAAAGCGGAATGAATATTTATGGTAAGTCCATTAGACAATACCTTAATTTTGGTTGGGTAAATTGAGTTGGGTAAGTGATGTTTTGGTTATCTGCTGTGAAATGTGTACAGTACCTTAATTTTCATCAGCCACGAGATGCTTACTATTACACAATATTGCGTCGGAGGAGAATAGTGCGTTGTTTCCTATTTTCATTTTGACTATAATGGCGCTGCCTTTGGTGCCTTATACCATTATGAAGTTATGCCATGCTGCTACCAAGAAATGAAAGATCACGCACTGCCAGTGTTCGAAATGCTTGCGATCAGGGAAGTATCGCAGGTCTATATTCAAGAGGGTGAGTCACACGATTGGCTTCTTGAAAGGATTCGATGTTTTTGAATGGTACCAGAGTTTATGACTGCAGGTTCTCTTTTATCTTTGTTGTCCCAGATCTCTACATTTTCAACATGCAGTAACTTAACATTAGTACTGCTCTGGATCGTCATGATATTTCTAGTGTACTACATCAAAAATATGAGTGGGTAGGTAAAATCTATGTTGGGAACTTTTTTGTTGTCCTATCTATTATAGTATTGTTGGTACCCGTGCCAGTTATTTATGAGTTTTTTTCTTGGCATTTGTATTTGTGCCATCTAGAAATTTATGTCCTGTTTTCAGTTTAATAAATCGGGCCTTTCATCGACGCGCCTATAGTGCTATTCTCAGAGCTGGTCACTCTTGGGATAACTAGATTATCGGGGGAAGTCATTCAGAGATTTTAATGCAATAGACTTGAGAATTCGACCAGAAATCGACTACTCGACCGTGCTCATCTGCAGAGATCATTACGGCACAGTTAAAAATCGATCAGAGATTAAAGATAGGTCGTTTCGACTGAGATAGGTGATCAAAGTGTAGGTGATTCCACCAGATTACAAAATTCTCGTCGATCAACACTAGACCGATTTTTTCTGTCGTTTTGGTACCCTGTGTCCATATTTGAAACCTCGAGATTTTCACAACAATTGAGGGTCGCCAATGTGTCGACGACGTACATTGTGATTCGAAATAAATCGATCACGGATCAATTGCATCAAAAATTTCTAAAAGCTACCCGATAGGCTAGGTCACGCTAAAATCACGCCAGATTGAAATTAACTGCGAAATTAAATCCGATTTCAAAAATTGAAAGTTCTGTCATGTCACGAGTCATTTTAGGAACGTCGACTCATCCTCCGAAGATTTTTCAGCAAACTGAGATTTTTGGCGAAAAATCAATATAGGGCCGTATTCGTCCAAAAAATTCAAGGGACCATTTTTGGGATGCAAGTTGATTCTATTGGCGAGGAAAAATGTTAATTTGATCGAGGACTCGATGGTGAAATTTATGGGGACCGAATTGAATTAATTCAAAGGGAAATTGAAGTAGTTTTTGGTGAAATTTGTGCAAATTCGTAGCCCCCCATGCCCCTCAACTTTTGGACCATCTCCAAGGCTTCTTAAGCAAGCTTGTTAGTCTTCTTTTGGTTGAGGAAGCCGGCCCATCCATGGTGGGGCCTCTTCAAGGAGACAAGAGGATAGAAGTGAAGCTTGGAGGGACCCTCAAGGCTTTTGGTTGTCCCCTTCTTCTCCATTCGGTTGACCCCTCCATTTCCAGAACTTTGAAGCTCTGAAATTCCGGAAAATCGAGCAGCACGCCCCTCCCCCTCACCGTCGACTGCTCGCCAAGCCACCAGAGTCGCTCGCTCGCCGTCTGGCCTCCACGCGAGCCCGCACCCCTGCTGCATCTTCCAGCCCGTTCAGTCACCGTGCCGCCCAGTTCAAGGCTCCTCAGGCCACGTCAAGCTCAGCCGAAGCCCGTCCAGCTCGCCTCCGCCGCCGTGAAGCTCCGCCATTGCCCACCTAGACCCGCAACAGCTCCACCGCCCATCCCTGCCCGTTTCAACCTCAACCAGCCGCCGGTTCCTCCTTTCTCGGCCAAGAACAGAAGCTGAAGACCAGCAAGGGTCTTGAAGCTTCGAGGCCCATTTCCGAGCCTTTCCCGGCCTCACTTGGTGCCCCCGCTTTGGAGTTTGTGGCCTGTCTTCCATTCGTCGTCCTAGTGAACTCATCGGGTCGCAAAACCGGTGAGTTTACTCACGAATCTTCGCTTAGGGAGTTAATTATGCTTAAGGGTTGATTAGTTTAAGTTAAGTTTGGATTAGGTGGTTAGTTAGAACGAATTAGCAATTTAATTAATTGTTTATGCACGTCAGGTGGTTAGAGTAGCATAATTAGAGACTGGATAAGCTGTAGTATTTATCTAGATTGGTTCGGAAATTTTTCGGGCACGTTTCGATATTTAATTAGCCTTTTCCGGCCTATGTTGCATTTATTGGTATTTATTTAATTAATTTTGGTAATTATTTAATTATTTATTATTTTTCGGAAATTAGATCGGGATAACCGATGACCGGAATTTTGTGTTGATCGCAATGGTATGCCTAGTTTATTTAATTGAGTGCTAAATTATGCAAATTGTGTGTTGATTGTGATTTTGGGTATTTATCCCAAAATTTATTAATTTCAGTATTTAATTAGAAAATTACCGGGCGTCGATTTACAATGCCAAAAATGTTTTTATCGACTATATAATTAGAGTGATTTTATAAAATAAAGATATTATATTTTTGGTTGAGGCCTACCGTGTACCCACACATGATTATTTTACCGGATATTATGAAAATGGTGAAGTTGTCAGTGGATGAGTATATTATACATAAATCAGCTTCGGTGAGCATAAATCAGCTTCGGTGAGCTATACTATCTATCTATATCAGCTTCGGTGAGCATAAATCAGCTTCGGTGAGCATATATCAGCTTCGGTGAGCTATACTATCTATCTATATCAGCTTCGATGAGCTATACTATCTATCATTATCAACTTAGGCGAGCATTCATTTATATCAGCTTCAGTGAGCAGTGATCGTTTTAAGGAAACAACTTGATAGATAGTATTGGTTGATAGATAGTAGTGATTTAAGTTGAAATGATTGGTTGAGTGGTTGAATCGTACTAACTTGCAGGAAGAGACTGAGGCAAAGGTAAGTCCTCTGACCTGTGCTTGTATTTTGGCAGCCCTTAGGGCGTATTTCCTTCCTAGTCGAGACTTAAGGGGTGAACTTACTGAGACATCGTCTCACCCTGTTGTAGGATAACATTTTCAGGTCCTTAGATGGCAACTCCTCCCGAGCATTGTGGCCAACCGAAGAAGGTCATCGAGCAGGTGTCTTATATTCCGCTTCATGGGAACCCAAGCGGATGGGTCTATGAACTCGTGAAGTCCGTGGTCTAGGTTGATGTTGGTTTACCCCATAAGTTACCCCACCAATACAAATCATGGTATCGTCGTGAGTGGAATGGACAGAGATAAGGTCCCATACAGGAATCTAAGGTCCCTATGTCGGTGCTAGAGGTAGCTTTTGGAAAAGGGACGGTCGACCCTCCAGGTGGTTCGGTGGTGGACCCAAGTCTGCTGGATCCAGGGTCCCCAGACTATTTAGTTGAAGACTCGAATGCTTAGAGGATCTGTAGCACTCAAACCCCCCTTTTTGTAGACCAAATATCGGTTAATATTGTATGTGACTTTGTTTGATATGTATAAAGGTGTGGTTTGGTTTTCAAAAAAAAATTGTGGCCCTACTTTTCTATCACATATTTTTGTTGTCTGGGGATTTAATTATTCGCTTCCGCATGCACATTAAAATGAATGGGTCGGCGACGCGTTCTGGAACGTCGCTATTAAATCAACCACCGAGGGATGGGCACGCGCTCGAACGATTGGGGCGTGACAGTATTTGTCATCTCTTATTGCCATCAATGCCTATGAATTTGAGTTTCCTGAATGTTGCTTCTCAATAAGTTGTATTTTTTTCTGCCGTGCATAGATTCAAGTTTTTGAGCCTTTTAGCATTCTTGGGTTAGAACCTTGATGTGAATCGTTGCGGAAGGATCGTTCTACGAAGGCCCAGATGGTGTGAATTACAAACCTCGACCTCCAATCAAACCTGTGATTGGCAACCTCGGTATGAACATGACCTGTTGACAAACGCGTGTCAACCAACCAACGTTATAGACGCCACGAGCGAAAGAATTCGCTATCTCGCTCGATAAGTCGAATCGACCGTCACAAGAGAACCTTGATTAGGTCAAGTCCTCAAAAGAACAGTAGAAGAGAATCTCTCAACTTTTTCCTCAAAAATAAAAAATATGTCCCCAAAGAAATTTGGCAAATCCTTTATATAGGCTTTCTAGCTGCCACACAAACCCTAAAACCAACCTTAGAGATATAATGCATCATATTCTAGAATATTCCTAAACAATAAGATATATATATATATATATATATATTTGACTTGGTCAAATATTTGGTGACCAGATAATCAAATTGCGCCAAGATTTCCAAGATTCTTCAAGATTTGATCCAAGGTCATCTCCACGCCAAAGATCACGAACCATTACGCCAACAGCTTGCCTAAATTGCTTGGCCCGCGCTCGAGTAATCGAACCAGTAGGAATAGACAATGGGTCCCTAGCACCTCCTCCTCGATATGGCTCGATGTCCACATCATTCCCTCCCCCGTGCAAAGGATTTGCCCTCAAATCATCACTGGCATCAAAAAGAGTCAAGTCAAAAACAGTAAATGCGGCACTAACGTCATACTTACCTGGAAGATCAAGCTTGTAGGCGTTATTGTTAACTCTTTCCAAAACCATGAATGGTCCATCCCCTCGCGGTAATAACTTAGAATGTCGCTACTTAGGAAATCGCTCCTTGCGCATATGAACCCAAACCCAATCTCTGGGTTCAAACATCACTTCCTTGCGCCCTTTGTTGGCTTGCCTTGCATATTGCTCAGTCTTGCGCTCAATATTTGCGCGCATCTTCTCATGCAATGCCTTGACAAATTCAGCTTTCTTTGCTCCATCTAAATCCACACGCTCATTAATAGGTAAAGGGGTTAAATCTAACGGAGTTAACGGATTAAAACCATAGACAACCTCAAATGGTGTAAATTTAATTGTAGAATGCATGCTCCTATTATATGCAAATTCATCATGTGGCAGACAATCTTCCCAAGATTTTATGTTCTTTTTAATAATAGCACGCAACAATACCCCTAAGGTTCTATTAACTACCTCGGTTTGACCATCGGTTTGTGGATGACAAGTAGTAGAAAATAACAACCGTGTTCCTAATTTTTTCCACAATGTTTTCCAAAAGTAGCTAAGAAATTTAGAATCTTGATCTGAAACAATCGATCTAGGCATGCCATGCAAACGTACAACTTCCCTAAAGAACAAATTAGCAACATGAGATGCATCATCAGTTTTATGACAAGGTATAAAATGAGCCATCTTTGAAAATCGATCAATAACCACATAAATAGAATCTTTACCATACTTAGACCTAGGCAATCCTAACACAAAATCCATAGAGATATCAGTCCAAGGATGCATTGGAATAGGTAATGGTGTATACAAGCCATGCGGTTTAGTTGTAGACTTCGATTGCTTACAAGCAATGCATCTCTCACAGACATATGTGACATCTCTCTTCATATGTGACCAATAAAAATGTTCATGCAGCACTTCATAAGTCTTATTAATATCAAAATTCCCCATTAAACCACCACTATGTGCTTCTCGCACCAACAATTCACGCAAAGAACACTTAGGCAAACATAGTTTGTTTTCATAGAAAAGATAACCTTCACGCCTATAGAATTTATCAAATGCAGCGTGCTCACATGCTTCAAACACTCTCCCAAAGTCATCATCATCAGTATATAAGTCCTTGATATGCTCAAAACCTAAACACTTTGCTTCTAAAGTAGTTAGAATCGCATACCTTTGAGAAAGTGCATCGGCTACCACATTCTCCTTACCTTTCTTGTACTTGATCACATATGGAAAAGTCTCGATGAACTCCATCCATTTGGCATGTCTTTTATTCAACTTTTGCTGCCCTTTCAAGTACTTCAAGGTCTCGTGGTCGGTGTGGATAACAAACTCCTTCGGCCATAAATAATGTTGCCAAGTCTCTAAAGCTCGCACTAAAGCATACATCTTCTTATCATAGGTAGGATAATTCAATGTTGCTCCACTCAATTTCTCGCTGAAATAAGCTATGGGATGCCCTCCTTGCATCAACACGGCTCCAATTCATGTACCAGAAAGCATCACACTCTATTTCAAAAGTAGCATCGAAATTCGGCAAAGATAACAAAGGAGCATCAGTCAACTTATCTTTTAGCAAATTAAATGCTTTCTCTTGCTCTTCTCCCCACGTGAAACCCACGTGCTTCTTGATAACCTCAGGTAAAGGTGCGACAATGGTGCTGAAATTTCTCACAAATCGCCGATAAAAACTCGCCAATCCATGAAAGCTACGCATGTCTCCTATGGTCTTAGACTTTGGCCATTCACGGATTGCTTTGACGTTTTCTTCATCAACCTGTATACCATCAGCACTAACAACAAATCCTAGAAATACTAATTTGTTGGTAACAAAAGAGCATTTCTTTAGATTAGCATATAATTGCTCGGTCCTTAAAACCTGCAAGACAGCTCGCACATGCTCAATATGGTCATCAGAACTTCGGCTATAAATCAAGATGTCATCAAAATAGACAACCACAAATCGACCAATAAAAGCACGCAAAACATGATTCATAAGTCGCATAAACATGCTCGGTGCATTAGTTAATCCAAATGGCATGACTAACCACTCATATAACCCAAACTTGGTCTTAAATGCAGTTTTCCATTCATCACCTTCTTTCATCCTAATTTGATGATAGCCACTTTTCAAATTGATCTTAGTGAAAATGCAAGAACCATGCAACTCATCCAACATGTCATCTAACCTAGGAATAGGATGTCGATACTTTACCGTAATATTATTGATTGCTCGGCGATCGACACACATTCGCCAAGTTCCATCCTTTTTTGGCACCAACAAAACAGGGACGGCGCACGGGCTAAGACTCTCTCTCACATACCCCCGTTCCAATAGTTTGCTAACTTGCCGATGAAGTTCCTTTGTCTCCTCGGGATTACTTCGATAGGCGGGTCGATTAGGTAATGGCGCACCAGGAATCAAGTCAATTTGATGTTCTATGCCTCAAATCGGTGGTATCCCTCCAGGAAGTTCATCAGGAAAAACGTCTTCAAATTCCTACAATAAAGACACAATAGGACTAGGCAAACTTGGGTCAAGATCGTTAGTAGAAAACAAAACCTCCTTGTACACAAGTACAAGCATTGGTCGATCTAGAACTAAGGCTCTCCTCACTTCACTTGATTTTGCATAAAAATTATTTTGCCTCTTTTCTTTCCTCTCTTCTTTTCCCTCGGTTTTTACCACAATCTTTCTCTCGGCCTCTCCTTTTCCTTGCGTCTCAGACACACCACGCAAGCCCTCGGATTTCTCACATTTTCTCTCTCTCTCTCGGCTTCTCGTTGTAACTTTAACTGATCTCGATACACCTCACTAGGTGTCATTGGTACCAAGGTATAAGTCTTTTGATTCATCACCAATGAATAACGATTAGTATACCCATCATGATGTACCTTTCGATCATATTGCCATGGTCTTCCAAGTAAGATATAACCCACTTGCATAGGTACAACATCACACTCTACCTCGTCCTTGTATCTCCCTATCTCAAATGGAATTCGAACTTGCTTCGATACTTTCACCTCACCACTATCATTTAACCATTGAAGTCTATAAGGCCTAGGGTGCTTTGTCGTTTTCAAACCCAACTTATCCACCATAGTACAACTTGCCACATTCGCACAATTACCTCCATCAATTATCATACTACAGATCTTACCATTCACCACACATCTTGTATGAAACAAGTTATCTCTTTGTTGGTGATGCTCCTCCTCCTTTACTTGCACACTTAAAGAATGCCTAACCACCAATAAGTCTCCTTTTATAGCCACTTCTCCATCACTACAATCCTCCAATGGTGGCATCTCATCATCCTCTTCTTCCCTTTCACTTTCGGACTCAATAACACCATGTCCAGTCATGATCACCACCCTCCTATTAGGGCATTGATTTGCCATATGACCCCTACCCAAACACTTAAAACATTTAATCTCACGAGTTCTAGTGTTAGGGTTTTCGGTTTTACCTGAAGCCGGATTCGTTCCAACTTTACTGTCCCTCTCCTTCTCCTTTGAGGTTTCGGTTTTGGTGTTGTTTCCTCTCCAATTTGGCTTCTCATCTCTTTTCCAATTGGATCTCCAATTTTAATTTGAACCTCCTCCACTCTTGTGATTTCGGTCCAACTTCAATTGCCGCTCAACTTTGATGGCTTTGTCCACCAATTCCTCCAATTCAACATAGTGTTGCAACTCCACCACCCTTGCTATGTCTCGGCTCAAACCACTCAAAAGTCTTGACATTGTGGCCTCACGATCCTCCACCACATTAGCACGGATCATGGCAATCTCCATCTCCTTGTGATACTCTTCCACGCTCTTATTGCCTTGTGTGAGATTTTGTAACTTTTGAAACAAATCTCAATGGTAATAACTTGGCACAAAACACCTCCTCATCACCGCTTTCATCTCATCCCACGTCTCTATCGGTCTTTCACCATTGCATCTCCTACTAGTCACAAGTTGATCCCACCAAATTATAGCATAATCAGTAAATTCAACAGTTGCAATTTTTACCTTTTTGGGCTCAGAGTATCGTTGGCAATCAAATACCATCTCCATGCGTTTCTCCCACTCTAGATATGCATCGGGATTATTCTTCCCTTGGAAGGAAGGAATCTTCATCTTGATGTTGCCAAGTTCATCATCTCCTCGGTGTCTAAACCTTCAACCTCCATTCCACCTTTCAAATCGAGCATCTCGATCATCCTCCATGTCGGCCTCATCATCATCATATTGCCGCTGCCTTCTATGTTGTGTTCTAGAGGTGTCTCGCTGATGTTGCGGCCTTCCCCGGGGTAGCTCTCGGTCACCATCAACCCTCATGTCATTCCCCATCATTCGGCCACTAAGCTCCTCCACTACGGCCCTCAATTGCTGGATGCTTTCCACGGGCGCTTCATCCCTTCGTATGAAGTCAACCTCCCTTTGATTCACACTTTCTTCACGTGACATGTTTTAGACTTGCAAGTAAATGTTAGTCACAAAAATCCTCACCAATCGCTCCCTCACGTGTTTCTCTCAAGGTGTTTGTCACTCCCCTCGTGTTTAACTCAAGTCTAGGCTTTTTCCACCCTCAATTAAGCTTACACACTCTTGCCTTTTTCCTCTCGTATTCTCTTTTCACAAGCTCTTTATTGGACTCAAAACCTGTCTCTCAACCCCCTCACGACAATCAATCAAACTAATCAAACAAGATTAGATCACTATTGATTTTGTTTCAGTAAGTAACAATTTCAAACCAACAAGTACAACTTTCGAAATTCCAATTGAAACGCAAATCACTACTGATTTTGTTTCAATTCGGTCTACTAACAAACGAGTCGCCTTCTTGATTTTTTCTTTTGTTCAGCTAATTTTTTTTTTTTGCCGAATCTGTTTTTTTTCTCTTGCGCACTTTTTTTTTTGTGTGCGTTTTCTTTCTCTTCTTTTTTTTTTCTTTTTTTTTTTTTTGACGAACTCAGATACAATTTAAGATGCTAGAAAAGAAAATTTAAAACTAACAGCAAACAACTACGTATGGAAGCACAAAAGCAATCGGATCCCTAAATTAGCTAGAACCGAAACTCTAGCTCAATAAATCTCAAATTGCTGAATATCAACAGAAAATTAAAGATAAATAGACCTTGTAGAAGCAAGCTCTGATACCAACTGATGTGAATCGTTGCGGAAGGGTCATTCTACGAAGGCCCAGATGGTGCGGATTGCAAACCTCGACCTCCAATCAAACCTGTGATTGGCAACCTCGGTATGAACGTGACCTGTTGACAAACGCGTGTCAACCAACCAACGTTATAGACGCCACAAGCGAAAGAATTCGCTATCTCGCTCGATAAGTCGAATCAACGGTCACAAGGGAACCTTGATTAGGTCAAGTCCTCAAAAGAACAGTAGAAGAGAATCTCTCAACTTTTTCCTCAAAAATAAAAAAATCCGTCCGCAAAGAAATTTGGCAAATCCTTTATATAGGCTTTCTAGCTGCCACACAAACCCTAAAACCAACCTTAGAGATATAATGCATCATATTCTAGAATATTCCTAAACAATAAGATATATATATATATATATTTGACTTGGCCAAATATTTGGTGACCAGATAATCAAATTGCGCCAAGATTTCCAAGATTCTTCAAGATTTGATCCAATGTCATCTCCACGCCAAAGATCACGAACCATTATGCCAACAGCTTGCCTAAATTGCTTGGCCCGCGCTCGAGTAATGGAACCAATAGGAATAGACAATGGGTCCCTAGCACCTCCTCCTCGATATGGCTCGATGTCCACATCAAACCTGGAGCTTTCAATTCAGAAATAAAGAAGGCATATAGAAGACTTTCAATTCAATACCATCCTGATAAGAATCCTAATCTAGGTTGATGGTTTAGTTAAATATTTCATGTATCCTAAAAGTTGACTTTGTATATATCTGTTATCAGAGGCACACAAGTATTTCGTGGAGTACATTTCCAAGGCTTATCAAGCTCTCACTGATCGTATATCTAAGGAAAATTTTGAGAAATATGGCCATCCAGACGAGAAGCAGGTAACTTGTCGTTTGAAGCTGTCTATTAATCTGATTAATATTCTTTGAGAAAACTTAAAATTATCCTGGTCTTGTGCAGGGATTTCAAATGGGTATTGCTCTCCCTCGGTTTCTGCTGGACATCGATGGTGCTTCTGGTGGAATTCTTCTACTTTGGATTGTGGGCGTCTGTATTCTTTTGCCACTAGTTATTGCTGTGATATACCTCTCAAGGTCATCAAAGTATACTAGAAACTATGTCATGCATCATACCCTGTCCAATTACTATCGCTTAATGAAACCGTCTTTGGCACCGAGGTATGTGTATGTCCCATTCATTTTGTTGCGTTATGCATCAAGAGTTATGTTTATGCTATTGGATGTTAGTTATAAGCAAGACCTACCATTTATTTTTGCTATATATAAAATGAAGGAGGCAATTGTTAGTTTAAGTTGTAACTGTTGTTTTGAAAGTAGGATGCTTCAATCGCTCTTGCAGTTAACATGTCCTTTGTTTAACTTTTACTACTCCCTTTCAAGCATCTTTCTGATGTTGTAATATGTTTTTGGTGAACTCTTAGACCCGTAAAGTTGTATAACACTCCATTTCTCTCGTCTACCTTTGATTGCAGCAAAGTTATGGAGGTCTTTATCATGGCTGCCGAATTCATGGAAATTCCAGTTCGAAGGACTGATGAGGAACCCCTTCAAAAGCTGTTTTTATTGGTCAGGAGTGAGTTGAATCTGGATCTCAAGAACATCAAGCAAGAACAAGCTAAGTTTTGGAAGCAACATCCCCCATTCGTTAAGGTGATATGCAGCAAGATTGTCATAAGTAGTTGTCTATGGAATTTTTATTTTTATTTTAAAGTAATTCGGCTCTTAATAAAGATGGGCTTGGTACTTTGATTTCTTTCAGATAGAATTGTTGATTCAGGCTCAGTTAACTAGAGAATCAGGATCTTTGTCTCCAGCTTTGGACGGTGATTTCAAACGTGTTTTGGAACTTGCACCTCGACTACTTGAAGAATTAATGAAGGTGCTGTTTAGTTTCTTAGTGATGATTGGCGGGGGGACGGGTTTATACTACATATAATTTGCATGCTTTCTATATAGAAATCATGTCTCTTACGTCCTTCTTTCTTGTTCTCTTTGTATTGGTCCATATCTTGGCAGTTATTTTTCATGCAGTTCCATGCAGAAATGGTTGAATCTCTGTATAGCTCTTTGCTTGACATCTGTGTTTCATACTGCTCAATCAGTGGCACAAGAACTGAAATACTAGTATTTATGCCATATTAAAATTTAGAACGGATGACCATTCATTTTTCTGTTATTATTAGGCTGTAAGCAATAGTGAAACATGGCCTGTATATAAGTGTATTAAACCAAAAATTCCAAAACTCATCTCTTCTTTTGAATTCATTTGAATGGTTCTGATTTTGTATCTAAATTGAATGCCTAAAGGAGGTTTACCTACCGATAGGCTTCCTTGCTATTAAAAGGGGAAAAATTTGTCATTTTCATACTGTTGAAGCTTGTTTTACTGCCAAATTCCAGTGTGGTCATCTTCAGTCACTATATTACAGGACGAATCAGATTACACTTGATTATTACACTTGAAAGTGGAGGTTCTAGTTACTTTTGCCAACGGCAGCATATAGTTATTGCAGTCATTTTATAACTAATTGCATTTTTACCTACCTGCAAATCTTCAGGCATGTATCATATTCGAGAAGCAAACCAAATGGTGGAGGAGTTCATGCTTGCTGCCAATGTTTCAGTTGCTGAAAAAAATCCTTAAACACTATCCTCTATGTTCTCTGTTGAGGTAAGCAGGTGTTTTCTATTATGTCAATCTGGGATTAGCTCTCCTAGATTTCTTGCCTTTTGCTGTCATCTTGGGTGGCACTGTTTTATTTTCACTGCCATCCTTTCCAATTTCCAACCTTTAAGTGACACCAGCGCGTCACTCAATGCGCAGTTATTATTAAAGCTTTCTGGAGTATAAATGTCTTGAAATAATGACAAAAATGGAGCCTCATCCTGTACTTCAGTTACTGAAGGGTCCTACTTTTAGTCCTTTCTCGATTTACTAATGGTTATATGAGTGATTTCACTTCTTTTTGGAGTCTGACCACCTTGCAAGTGGCTTCGTAATTTCAAACGATGACTGTGGTTTGAGTATAAACTAATTCTATAGTACTAAAATGGGTAAAAGTCTTCCTATGTTATGCCCCCATTATACTCTTAACTTCCATTGAAAGAAGCCTGATTCTCACAAAGTTACTAGATATACTATTACCCTGTGATTAGAGGGAAAGCTATAAGTATTTTCTTATGGTGAGTCTGAGATTATATGTATCAATGCAATTGAACATCACCACTTGTATTTTTTTCCTTGTCTTTGAGAGTATCTCTCAGATTAATGTCCATTTGGGGGGTTTCTGGCTATACAACAGATATCTATGGTTGATTGCTTTCACAGGCGGCATCCTACACCAACAAAAGAGATGCCCGAACCCTTGCTGCGTACAACTACTTCTGTTGGTCTTGAGTTGGACCTATCTTCATCAAAAGCACTGGCTGATTCACTTGACCGTGCAGTGGTGAGTTTTCAATACTTGTGCTTTATCATTGTTTTTTCAGCTAATGAAATCCATAACCTTCTGTTTGTGTGAGATAATGACAACCATCTCTAATTCCACTCAAGTGGATTTCTTTATTCTAGTTGCCTTGCCGATTTAATTTGTTCACTTGGATGAGCTGACAGTTCTAGATGGATTGCCTCAGGATTGGTCCAGCTTGTTCTGTGCTTCTCAACTTACCATGCTATATGTGTGTGTGTGTGTGTGTGTGTATCTCACTCTCCTAATGTCAATAAAAATCTACAGGGAGAAGATCCATATTTTAACAAATTGATACGAATACTTGCAACTAGAGGCATGACACAGGTGATTTTAATTGAATGTAGTAAACCTGAAAATTTCTTCTTCTTTTTTATGCTCTTGTTATATATGATCTATTTCCTTCATCTGTCGTACAGGCAGTATATTTCTGTAGTGGAGACTTGACTCCGCCAGAATACCAACATTATGGGCTGGCTGCTCCATTATATACTCATTTTACTTCAGCTATCAGGCGATATGCTGGTAAGGAACCAGTTCTCTTATGATGCTTCTCTGTGGTAAATGAGATGGCACATGCTAATTTTGGAACTAAACTATTTTGCAGATGTCATTGTGCACAGGTTGCTTGCTGCATCATTAGGAATTTACAAGCTTCCAACCATATTTCAAGACAGACCCCAATTAACAAGTATTGTTGATAGTAAGACAATAATGATCCAACTAAGCTTTTTATTGTTCCATTTCATTGCCTCTCTCTTTCTAGCTCTGAACTTTCTTGTATTAGTGGTATGGTTTTGACGTAAATCCATTGTAGCTCATAATATAGGAAGTGTTGATCTTTTTAGTGTTTTAATCTAATACCTTTGTGAAGTGAACCGCTAGACTTTGCAAAAGAGAAATAGTTCACATTCTAGAATACTAAATGCTTATGAGTATTATAGATTGTGTTCGTGTTATATTCTCTTTGATGAATGACAAGGTTGTTATTATTGTTGCATTCATTTCCATTTTTTAAAACTAAAAATGAAACCAAAAAAAAAAAAAATTGTTGGAACCTGGAACTAACCCCAGAACCTATGACAGGGTAGGTTCCAGGTTCTTGATTCTGACGGGTAGGTTCCAGGTTCCAAAAAATGAGGAACCTGTACCCGAGGGTAGGTTCTAGGTTCCAAGCGGAACCTGTAAAGAATCGAGAACCACTCACCCCTAATTCCACTTGTTTGCCTCGTTTGATGAAGATGCTTCTTCATGATTCCTAGAGATAAGGACAGGAGTCCTTGATCATAGGGGTTTTGAGAGAGAGGACCCCTCCATTATGCATAGGGATCTTGGGATGATTGTGCAGGGTCATCTGTATCTGTCATTTCTTGCTCATGTGATGATGGAGTTGTCCTTACAGCCTGTCTGAATTCTTCAAGTGCTTCTTTGGCTTTTGATGTAAGGCTATGATGATCCAATGCAGTGGGTACATCATAATTCCATACATCTTCAGGGATGGTTTTGTTTTCTTGGCACAAAATTCTTTGGAGTTCTCGGTGCTACTGTTCATGTGACATCCTGAAATTCGAGCCCTTTAAGGGACGAGTGAAAGTGAATTTCGTCAATGCATTGTTGGTTGATCTCACTCGGAATTGATCACTCCTGAGATACTGACCTTGAGGGGAAAGGCTAATGAGGACAGAACCCGTACGACTAAAGAACTCGACCTGGGAAAACGACTTGACCGTGAGACTTGCGTGAGGATGATCCTGTAGATAGGCAGGCCGATTCTAAGGACGACTAGAAGTCGATTCGCGGGCAGAACAAAATGGAACGACGGGTGACTCTCATTTCGTTATCGAACCCTCGAACGACCCTATGTCGATCTTCGGGGATCGTGTACTTTGAAATAAGAATCTATCCTCCGTAATCTCATGCGATCAAGGACGTCCATGCGTCGAGATGTCTTGAACGTGGTTTGGCACGAGTCGATTACGCGTGAATCCTCGGAGCCACTGTCGATCGAGTTGTAACCAAAATGGCATTAGGGCGAAATTGACATGGCAAGAGAACTTAGTATTTGACTTCGAATTACGGGAATGTCCGGACGGACTTTGGATGAAGCTACATCAAACAATCGACAAAACCAGTTAAGCCGAGTAATTGAAAAAGGGATTTTCGGACCGAGGAAGCAAGCCCGTGAGGACGTGGGCCAGGCCAAGCCAGTGTGGGCCTTAGGCCCAAGTTGGGACAGCCACCAAATGGGCCTAAGTCAAGCAAATGAGCCCATTGGACCAAACCAACTATTCATCTTTCAAAGCCCATGGTCCAACTTTGAGCCCAATTAAGCCCAATTAATTTCCAAGCCCACTCCTATTCATGGACAAGCCCATTTCTTAGGCCCATCCTCCAATTTCAGCCCAAGGTCAGATGTGTAATTTGTGCAAGGTGGAAATGACCAAATTGCCCCTAAAAGCATGTGGATAAGGCAAAGGAAGAGAGAGAAGATGATGTCATGGCATGGGGACTTGAAGCAAGCATTTATTGGGGGTCTTGACAGCCCTCCCATCACTCTCTCTCTCCCCTCCTTCGTCCCCAATTCGACAAAGCTCTCTCTCTCCTCATTTTCCTCTTCTCCAGTTTCTGCTCCAGCTGACCCTTCGGTGAAGAATCGAGTCAAAAGTGGTCTTCCCGGTTGAATCAGAGAACGAGCTACCTATCACCGTGACCAGGAGAGACATACCGTTCCAAATATCCTGATTTCGTCCCGAACGGAGTCGCCGTCCGTCCTGTACGGCCGTCGAAAGCCGCCGGTCGCCGGTCCGTCGGTCCGCCTGCAGCCTGGACTGTTTCGACTTTGCAGCCCGTTTTCTCCCATTCCAGCCCTTCCTTTGCCCATCCCAGCCACCCAAAAGATCCCCAAGATCCCTGGGAGCCTCCGGTTGTCGACCAACCCCCTCGCCGGAGCTCCGGCCAAGCCGTTCAACTCAGTTTCTCCTCCGGCAGGGCTGTTTTTCAGTGTTTTCAGTGGGAGTCCGAGCTTTGGTTGCTGTGTTGAGCTTGAGACCACCTTGGATCATCGTTGTAGAGGTCCCGGTGCGTAGCCACGTGTTGAGCTTGAGACCACCTTGGATCATCGTTGTAGAGGTCCCGGTGCGTAGCCACCGTCGTCGCCGCCGCGTCGGTGCCTCCGGCCCGCTTAACGGGTGAGTTTAGCTCCTAATCCTTCGATTAGTGCCTAAACTTGCTTAGGGTTGGTTTAGTTAGATTTAATTCTAGTTTAGGTGATTTAATTAAGTTGTATTAGCTCTAAGATAGGTGGTTATATGGATGGATTAAATTAGTTTAGCTTAATCTTGCTTTATTTGCTTAATTGTGCCTATGTGTTTAATTAAGCTTGTTTTGCTTAATTAATTGTTTGATTGTTTTAATTAATGTTTTCAATGATTTCTGAGTTTAAATTATCATTTATAAATTATGGAAATTTACTGTTCACTCGACACTGTTCACGGGTTACTGTTCACGAGACACTGTTCACGAGTTACTGTTCACAAAACATTGTTCACCCGAGAACGAAAAGTTTCTAATTTCATGTGGGTTTAATCCTATAAAGTGATTGGATGTGTTATTGCATAAACATCTGCATTAATTGAATGATGATTTGTGCAATTGTGTGGTGATTGGAAAATTGGATTTTATTCAGAAAATCCCGGGTGTCGGGTTTGGACACCGAAAATGGATTTTAAGTATTATATCAAACAGTGGGGTTTGAAAAAGGAAAGTATCAGTTTTCTGGTTCGAATTGACGTGTACCCACGCACGACTACTTTCGCGGATGTTTTTAATACGCAGAAAAGAGGCTGGGATTACTATTTTAATCGAGGCATTTGAGTGAAATGCAAAGTATCCTGGGCCGATAATGAATTGTCGTGTGTTGGCTAATGAGGAACCGTCCTGAGCCGTTGAGCTAGACGTGCCCCTATATGGGATGCCCACGCAATGGATGCCGGTCGCAGTAGAGGCTGGGCCGACTGGACCGATGCTCCTTCGGGAATGCCGTCGACGTAGTGACGAAGCCGTGCTCCAAGGGGGGAGACGATGCTCCTTCGGGAATGCCGTCGACGTAGTGACGAAGCCGTGCTCCACGGGGGAGACGATGCCTGGTTAAACGCCGCAGATAGCCGAACTGCGAGTAGGTTATGCCCATGTGTGGCAGTGATTAACAATTGGAACGCATGCTGAGTGTTATTGATGCGCCGGATTATGGGACGAAATTATGTGGCACGGAATGGGACGTGTCATAACGATTTGGTCTTATAATCAAGACCCATGTGATTGACTGAGATGAGTAAGGAGTTTCAATTGTTGTATGCATTGAATATATGCATTGTGTTTATGAACTGTGATAATGTGCAAGAATGCATGAGAATCATGGCATTTGTGATTTCAGATCATGCGGGAGTTAAGCACATTGTTTATGGCACGCACGCATGACTCGATAACGTGCAGGGTGTGGCAATGGCCAGGTGAGATCGCTTGCGATGCGACTCGTATGTGATTGATGAAATGTATCATCTAATGGCCATGCGTATTGCGTGTATCGTGTTGAATTATAACGTGCAGGGTATGGCATAACAGGTAAGGTTGTATGCGAATCGACCGTTGGTTGTTGCTTGTGGTGGGGTAGTTCGGATAGATACCCGAGTTGAGTTGGTGTACTAACCGGGGCTTAGGGGTGGAACTCGCGAGATTTATATCTCACTTTGGTTATTGAATAACCATTTTCAAGTCCCTAGTGTGAAGAGCCAGGAGCTTGAAGCGGAAGGGTCAGGAGCATAGGTGGCTCGGTAGTTCTTTATGACATAGACCTTCTGTATAAGCTTGAAGTGTTTATAAAAGTGTATTTGATTCGAAACTGGTTGTCCTGCTTTTCTATCTCATGTATGTTTTTGTCAGGGGATTAGTTAATTCGCTTCCGCATGTGCAATAAAATAAAAAGGGTCGGCGACGAGTCCTGGGAACGTCGCGAAATTCTATCGACCACCAAGGGTTGCGCGCGCGCTCGAGGTTCGGGGCGTGACAGTTCACAACAACCAACAAGTCCTGGAAAAGATTTGTAAATTCAAGCTTGCTTAAGGTGCGGTTGAGGTTTATAGGATGTGGTTCCTATTCATTGTGGGGCATTTGTGATGATGCCATTATTTTTTACAAAAACCCATGGTCGTCGGAAGAATAGAACAGTGTGGATTTTTGGGTTTGGTCGGACAGTTCTTAGTTCTTGTTGTAGAAGATGCTTCTAGTGAGTGGGAGGATAAAACCAATTGAGGAAAGCTAAGAGGTTTCTGTCACTTTCCTTTTCAATGTTTCGTTCGACCCTGAATATCCTGGTTAAATTGGAAATAAACCTTTTAGTGGGAATTTCGATAGCTATTAAGTACTCATTGGTTAAGTACCATAATAACCATTGGAGTTGATCAGGAAAGTCATCTTCCTTCCAGATTAGAGGGTGTATGAACGGGTAGCTGGAATTTAACCTAAAAGGATAAAGAATTGAGCATCCATGGAGTCTGAATAGATTTGTGTGGCATTACCACATAAGGCTTTCCAAATTTTCAGTGAGGTTGTCATTTTGGATGTGTTCAACAATCTCCTGGGGGTATTGCCAGCTTGGCCAATCTCGTATTCTTTCGATCTTATACTTTTCATTATGGTGAAAAGTATGGAAAGCATGTCTCATGATATACATGCTAATTTCTGCTGGTGGTTTTGGTCTTGACAAAAAGTCAGCAAGCACATTCTTCTTCCCAGCAATGTGTTTGGTTTCAAAAGAGTATTTTGAAAACCATTCAGCCCATCGAAGCAGCTGAGAATGTGGAATCTGCTTCTGTTTGAACTTGGTCATCTGCGGAAAATATGCCATGTCCAATTCTACCAGAAAATGATAGCCGATGAGATGCAATTCAAACTTTTTTATTCCATTTTTCATCGCCAAGATTTCTTTGAAAGTGGAATGATAATGCATTTCAATCTGAGAAAATTTTCCACTTTTATAAGCACACAGGTGTCTCTTAGCATCAATTTCTTCGAACAGGTTGGCTGCCCAATATTCATCACCGACGTCTGTCTAGAGAATTCTCTTTCCTGTTGATGGGATTTGCATTTGAGGAAGAGTCTGAGATTTTCCCCAAGATGGGGGATTCTTCTTCAGCATTAATTGTAGTGGAATTAGCAGCTTTGTAATATTTGGAACAAAATCTCTGAGATAATTAATTATCCCCATAAATTGCTGAACTTTTTTTTTTGATACCTAGGGAACCCCGTACAGCCGACAATCGGTGGGTAAACCCTGGGGCGACGCTAGCGGAGGACCCACCACCCCGACGTCACATTGCTGAACTTGCTTTGTCGTGAAGTTATCTTTAAGAAATTTAGCAATTCCTGAGTAATGTATGGCCCTAGATAGTATGTTCTTTTGTTAAGGTGCATACCAAGAAATTCAATTTCTGTCTGGGCAATATTTATCTTCCTTTGAGAAAGCATAATCCCATGCTTTTTTACAATATCTGCAAATTGCCCAAGAAGTTGGCAATGAGATTCCTCATCAGGGTTGTAGAGCTGGATGTCATCAATGTATACTACTGCACTTGACAGGATTGGTTGGAAAATTCTACACATGACCTTTTGGAATAAGGATAGAGCTACCTTTAATCTAAAAGGAAGAACTTTCCATTGGAAATGTTGATTCGGAATGTAGAACCCTGTTTTGGGTTTGTCTTCAGGATGGATACCCAATTGCCAAAATTCGGCTTTGGATAATCTAGTAAAGAGGGAATTTCTTGAGGGTAAAGGGAATTTGTCATCTTGAAGGAAAATGTTAAGAGGTTGATAGTTTATTACTAGTCGCATTTTTCTTCTGTTTTGCTCGGCACGCTTATTGACATTAAAGGCTTCACAAGCCCATTGATTTGAAGTTTCAATAAGGCCTTGTTGCAATAGTTCTGAGCATTCCTTCTGAGTCGAGACCAGGTGCTCTGGCTTTATTCTCATATGACTTGCCTTGATTGGATTAATATCTTCATTTTTTTTAAGGAAGGTGAACAAAGAATTCTAAATTTTTCCATAAAGGATGAGAACATTTTTTAGAGAATTCCAAATGGGATTCTGAACAGGATTCTAATAACTTCTGCATGATTGGGTCTAACATATTTATTTGGATAGAAAAAAGTCTTTGGATATTGACGAATTCAGAGAAGTGATCCTTATACTTAGGCCCCGTTTGGTTTGGCTTTGGGAATGGGCTTTTGGACTCTAAAGTCCCTTAGCCAAATGCAAACGCGTTTGGTTCGATTTTGTGGGCGACTTTGGCAAGATGCAATTGCATCTCCCAATGGCTCTAAGGGCCCTTAGCCCAAAGCAGGTTTGAAGGTATTTTGGGAAGTTGCATCTTCGGAATGTAAGTCCCTGGTACTATTCATCTTCTCCAAAACCATCGCACGAAAGCCAATCGAAGGCCGACGACCGCCGGCCAAGAGGTCGTGCGCGCCGGCAACCGCCGCCTGAGGGTTGCTCGACCCCGTCGACCATCGCCGGACCTCAGGCGGCGACTGATGGCCTGGTCGCCCGACCTCAGGCGGCCGTCGCCTAGGGTCACCCGACCCCAGTGACCATCTGAGGGCCAGATCCGGCCATCCGGCAATCCGGCCACCCGATCCGGCTGTCCGGCAGCCAGATCTGGCGGTCCGGTGGTCGGACTTCAAAAAAAAAAATACAAACTTTTTTTGTTTTTTTAATTTAATAAAAGTCCTTTACAAATGCAAATTTTACCAAATGGTATTTTGGCCAAAGTTGTTTCTCAATACACTTTAGAATTACAATTCACCAACGCTATTTGCATTTCGAAAAACCCCCTTCACCCAAAGGTATTTGCATTTTTGCAAATGCATTCCCCAAAAGTTGAACCAAACGGGCCATTAAGACATTTTTCAAGAATGATACGAAGCTAAGAAATTTGGGTCATGATGTCCCAACCGATATTTAAATATTTATTGGGAAGACTAGATCCAAAGATCTTTGTAGTTATGGAATATTGGGGAAAAAACTGGACAATTACTGGGGTGGTTCTTACATTCATAGAAAAAGTATTTCCTGAACCGGAATTGAAATATCGAATGCAAGGAGTCCAATATTCTTCAGGAAGAACTTTAGTGTTTAAGATTGAAAAACTTGCACTAGTATCTATGAGAGCAATGACAGTGATGGGTTTAGTAAACTTTGAAGTGAAAATTTTCACAGGAAAGCGAGGACAATGGATTTGGCTTGAAAATATGTCAGGGTTTTGTTCTGAATAAGTGAGAGATATGTGAAAAAGGTCTTCAGAATCTGAATTTGAATCAATTTCGTTGGGAGTTTGGTAACACGGAATGACACAAAAGTTTGTTCAAATGGTTCTTCTTCCGCAGAGAATAGAGATTCGATATCATTATTTTCGAGTGAAATACCAGTTTCAAACTCTATGTGATGTATCAAATGATTCTGACATTTTCTTGCTTTGGGGCAATTTTTGGCGAAATGACCCTTTTGGTTGCAGATGAAGCATCGAGTTGATTTCTTGCGACCTGAGCGATCTTTCCTTTTGCGTAGGAATCGTCATTTCTTCTTTTTTCGGAAGTGCTTAGATCCATGTCTGCATTTCTTTATCCATACTTTCTTGAAGTGCTTCTTTTTTCTAGAAGACTTTCCGCAAGAACCGTCACAGTCTCGCTTGGAGCATTTGATCTTCAGCTTCTGACGAGAACAAGCTCCATCAAGTTCTCTGTTGTCTGTGAGATAAGTTTGAACCATTTGGCGTTTTAAACACAAATCATCAAGGCACAAATGGATTTCTTGTTGTATTTCTCCGAAAAGAATGTCCACAATTCTCCTCTGTCTATTGAGAAAAGACTTCTCAACCTGCTGGGATAACTCTTTAGGGATGGAAGTCAGAAAAACTTGCTTTAGGTTTGGATCAGCTCTAATACCATAAAAGAGTTTGAGCATTTCCCGATAATATTTATCGAGATGCCTTTTCTAGAGAGAGCAGCATTTTCTTTCAAAAAATTCTCTCCTTTTGAGCTCATGAAGGTCAGAAGGCTTTCCAATGAAAAAATGGTATAGGAGGATAATAGCATGACTAAAGTCAGGTGAAAGCATAAATTGAACTTGGTCTTGTTCTGTCACCGATTGCCACCAATGTTTTAGGCTTCATGTAAACCTTGTGACAAAACCAAAAATGACATCATATTTATCCTGATTGGTAAAAGCTTGGGCATGTAACCAAGTATGGAATTCTTCAAATCTTTCTGGCCATTTGGAATATGGAATATCATCAACGGTGAAAATTTGTTTTGAAGAGGTAGTCACATGCTGGGAAAGATTGTTTGGTCGAACAACCTCTGGTTTAGAAGGGTTAGATTCCATATCTTGGTCCGAAGGGTCGGCCATGAATATTGGTGAAGTTACTTGTGCAATGGGAAAAGAATCAATGGTAGGGATCGAGAATGATGAAGAGGATGAGAGGGATACCGAGTTTATTGAAAGGGATAGTAACAACAGCTAGAGGGGGGTGAATAGGTGTGAACAAAAAATTTCGCAAGGTTCAGTAGAAATAATTTGCTTTTAGAACAAGACAGAGTTTAAACAAATTCAAACTTTAAACAATTAGATAAAACTACAAACAAAGTAAAGAGTCTAGGGAAGAGAATAAGAACACAAGGTTTATAGTGGTTCGGCTTAAAACAAGCCTACGTCCACTCTCCCACGCTGACAGCCCACTGGCTGGATTCCACTAATAAACAAAAGAGATTTTACAGTCTTGCAATCTCGACTTCACAGTGAAGAGTCTCTACTGGTCTCTCACAAAGTCTCACTATGAGTTTCTCTCTTTTGTATACAACTTTGAGCTTAGTATTTGGAGTAACAAGGAAATTGAAAGATTCAGACTGTGAAATTTCTCTTTCACGCACACTATCGAACAACTAGAGAGTCCGCCTTAAATACTCCTTCATGCCTTCACAACCGTTGGCACTTTCCAAAAGAATTCTTCCAATCTACCCGTTGGACAGAATCAATCAAGGGGATCTCAAGTTGGTTGATTGATTGCAATGAAAGCCCGTCAATCCTGTTCACCCATACAATTGGAATCTTGGTTTTCATAAGTAGAACTTTCCAAATTTGCTTGCCTTCCAAAAGATTTGATTATCGGAATTGATTCCATTAAGGATAATTAATCATGTAAGTGCTATATCCAACCAGAAAACCATCCATAGGCCATATGAATTGAATCCTTGAAGAGATAAAGATAATCTTGCATCTGGATAAGTCTTCATTCTTCAATAGCATTCGGTCTAGAATCTGTCGGTGTGAGCAGACTTTGAACTTAAAGTCTGGCGGTCTTCAGACTTTGATACTTCAGTCTGAAAGTCTTCAAACTATGGAAAGGTTTTGTCAACTTCAAAACAGTAAAGGAGTTTTTTCCAACATGATTCAATATCAAAATTGTTTGGAAAAACTATGGAAATAGGATATGGTCTTTCAAGGTAACGGGATCAGGCTGTTCTTCCTAATTGCTCAGATCTCTCAGGAATGATTCTAACGGATTAGATAGCATCACTTGATTTGGCTTTTCTCTTATAGCTATTGAGATTTCTTTAGGCATCTTCTCTTTTCCCTTCTTTTTCCTTAATCATTTCGATCAATTATGTAAATGGTGTGTTATTGGTAAGCATTCCAAACCTAGCTTTTTGAAAGAAGCGATTAATGAGTAAATAAATCGCTTGAATTGATTCATTCTGATGTATGTGGCTCAATCACTCCTCACTTATACGGTAATCATCCATATTTTGTTACTTTTATTGATAATTTTTTAGGGAAACTTGGGTGTACATTTTGAAAGAAAATAGATATGTTTGATACTTTTAAACAATTCAAAAACTTGGCTAAAAAGGAGAGCGGCTATTTTATCAAAACTTGGCTAAAAAAGAGAGCGGCTATTTTATCACGGCTTTGAGGACCAATCGTGGCAAAGAATTCATCTCGGCCAATTTAACAAATTATGTGTGGATCATGGTATTCAACTTTTCTTGACGGCTCCGTATTCTTCTCAACAAAATGGCATAGCTGAATGGAAAAATAGAACCATTCTTGACATGGTTTAGAGCATGTTGAAGAGCAAAAATTTGCCCAAGGAGCTTTCGACTAAAGCTATTTCATGTGCAATTTTTCTTCAAAATAGATGTCCCACATATAAACTTAAAGGTGTAACTCCAAAAGAAACATAGACTAGGAGAAAACCAAGTGTTTCACACTTGAGGATTTTCGGGAGCATTGCCTATACTCATGTCCTAAACCAGAAAAGATCAAAGCTAGAAGATGAGCAAAAAGTTCATCTTTGATGAGTATGACTCATCATCCAAAGCCTATCAATTATTTAGTCCTAAAACTTTGAAAGTGTATATAAGCAAAGATGTCAAGTTCGATGAAGATGGCACGTGGGAAGACAATCAAAAAGAATAAGCGAATGCTCATAGTGATTACAATCGAACGGAGTTGAAGGTTCATTCAGCACCTTCTTCTCCAATTTCATCTTCAAGTTCATCATCACCAACCTTTTCAAATGGTGTTGATGAACCGCTGGTGCTAAGTTCGAAGAGATTGTTCGATATTTATGAAGCTACCGATGAGCTTCATCATGTATGTTTTCTTGCAGATTGTGAACCACTTGTCTAAAAGGATGCTGCCAAAGAAGAAAAATGGAGGAAAGCCATGAATGAAGAAATTGAAGTCATTGCAAAGAATCAAACATGAGAGCTTGCTAATCTCCCACGGGACAAGAAAGCGATTGGTGTCAAATAGGTGTACAAGGCCAATAAGAATGAGAAAGGTGAAGTGACAAGATACATGGCTAGATTAGTCACGAAGGGGTACAAGCAAAAAGCTGGAATCAACTACGATGAAAGTTTCCCCTTGTCATCCGCATGGAAACAATTAGATTGATCATTTTCAGTGCTGCTCAAAATGATTAGCGAATTTATCAAATGGATGTCAAATCAACATTTTTTAATGGCATCCTTGAGGAAGAGACTTATGTTGAACAACCCGACGGGCTTGTCGTGAAAAGTCCTAAAGCCAAAGTATTGGAGTTGAAGAAAGCTCTACGTGAGCTTAAACAAGTACCAAGAGCATGGAATTCCAGAATCGATGCTTATTTCAAGGTAAATGGATTCTTTCAATGTCCATATGAGCATGCACTCTATTTGAAGCAAGAAAAATGTGATGTTCTATTTGTTTGTTTATATGTCGATGACCTTGTTTTTACAAGAAATAATCCGGCAATGATTAATGCTTTTAAGGCATCGATGGGGCAAGAATTCAAGATAACCAATAATGGTCTCATGAATTATTTCCTCGAGATCAAAGTGATGGCAAGTGCCGAGGGGATTTTTTTCCCCAAAAAGGATATACATAAAATATCCTTGAAAAATTCAATATGAAGAACTGCACTCCGGTCAATACACCAATGGAGTGTGGAATCAAGCTTTCGAAGTTTGATGATAGTGACGTTGATTCAACATATTATAGAAGCTTGATTAGGAGTTTGAGATACTTGACATGGACGAGACCGGATATTATGTATAGTGTTGGAATTGGGAGTCGATTTATGAAGAAGCCAAAGTCATCTCATCTTAAAGCTGCAAAGAGGAAACTTCGATACATCAAAGGTACTACCTTCATGGCCGACACTATTATCGCTCTGAATCATTCCAACTTAGAGCTTATTTAGATAGTGATTATGGTCGAGATATCGATGATCGAAAGAGCACTACAGGCTTTGTATTTTTTTCTTTTTTGACACTACTTTCACATGATCATCAAAGAAATAACTAAGTGTTACTTTGTCGACATGTGAAGGGAAGACTACTCAAAGATATTCTTATGTAGCATAAGAAAGCAACTTAGGTTTTTGTTGATAATATCTATACTACTGCATTGGTAAAAAATCCAGTTTTTCATGAACGAAGCAAATGTAACAGTGTTCAATATCACTTCATTAGAGATCAAGTTAAAGAGAATGAGGTTGAAATGTTGCATGTGAAGATAAAAGATCAAGTAGTAGCGGACATTTTTACTAAACCTCTCAAGATCGATGCTCTCCGGAAGTTCAAGAGCCTACTCGGAATGATCAATGAAAGAAAATTTGGTTTAAGGGAGAGTCTTAAAAATTAAACCAAATTCATTGATGCCAATACTTCGATATCGAGAATTGAGTTGCCGATATTTTGACACTAAGATCCCAAAATTGATATCGAAGACTATTTGGTACCTACACTGAAGAAAAATCATAATTGTTGCATTACTTTTAATGAGTCTGTTTGTATTTTTAGGTGTAGTGGTTGTTTCTAGAGATATGATGAGATATGGTAAGATATGATGAGACATAGTAATTGTTTTGTAAGTTTCTAGAGATTCATCTTCTCCGGAACGATAGTTATATTTATGAGAAGAGCAAAGATCATGTGACAAACTTATAATAGGAGAGTCTTGTAACTATTTTCATTAAGGTCAAATAAATTGACAAGTCTAGCTATCTGCTTCTCTTCTTTGTGTGAGTTGTGAGTGTTTCACCTTCAAAAATTTTATCCCAACAAATCAATATCAGAGTTGCGCCTCTGACTTTTCAACATTCAGGACCAAACTGCCGGAATACAGGCGGATGTGGTGTCCGGATAATTTCCGGAATGTTTTGAGTTTTTGCAGATACTTGATGTTGAAGTTGCAATAGTTGACTGTAGATGATCCTTGCATCATAAATTAGGCGGACTTTTCGTAAGTCCGGGTTAAGGCGCGTATTGACTATGCTTGCTGATGTTTCGCTTTCACGAGTCCGACATTACATTGCTGCTTCGACAATATAGTACTCTCTTTGGTGCTCTCCCTTGATGTCTGATGAGTATACATCATGGTTGAGATGCCTGTCATGGAGGAGTTCATCAAGTGTTTACTCTACCTCTCTCACGTTGAACATGTGATCAGGGAAGAGAAGACATTGCAGGCATATGATCTGATCGTGTATTGCTGCCAAGTTATTAAAATGCACCGCCAGTCATCGAAGCGCAAAATTATCAAAGCACATGCCGATCACGCAAAAGAAGGCAATCTATTTTACTTAAATAATCATCTGCTCATAACATGTGTCGCGCGTCAGTGAATTCATTTGACAAAACTGACATCTCAATACATCTTTCAGGTTATGCCTTGTTGACTATGCCAAGTTGTCTTCCAGCTTGAGACGGCAAAGAATTCCAATCGCAAATAGGACTGGGGTTTGCCACCCGGACAAGCAAGAAATTATCAGATTGCTTTTCATATTGAAGTTAGATTCCTAGTTTTAATTAGCATCCTTATTTGACTTGGCAAGTCACAATAGAAAATATAAACGCAGAATTTTCCTCGGTTGTAACATATTGAGCACGCAAGAGGTTGTTAGGGTTTTCTCTTTGTGAGTATTACAAGTGAGTTCTCCGTGAAAAATTGTGATGCTATGAGTGTAATTTAAGGCAGGTAAAAACTTGAGCAATTATAAATTCCGTATTCTTTGGATTCACAGTAATTACTTGGCAGGTGGCTCTCCCGTGGAATAGAGACTGCGAGGGACTGAACTACGTACATCTCCAACCTTCATTCCTCGTTAATTTCTCTGGTAATTCGCTCTTTTCACATTAGACTTAAAATTGCAACATCCATCGACTTCCATGTCATTTCACAACAAATGTTCTCTTATTTCAAGTACATAGCTTGACTTTACTACAAGTAGCGAAATAATGACCGTGCCCGGCGTTTGCTCAGGAAGCTGTTTGACTGGATCTGGATCTATTTGTTTCTTGATTGTGGACAACTTTTGACAGTAAATATTCTGTATCTCGTGCATTGCAAGTAACTGGGAGTTCACACGTGATTGAAAAGTCGACTCTCCCTTCTCACACCTGATTTAAAAGTCAGTTCTCCCATACTCAGGATGATTTAGACTTTTTCTACTGAAATCCGAAGCCAACAGTTAAAGATGGAGGAGTTCGTGGTACTAAATTTTGTACAAAAAGAGGATGAACCAGAGAAATAGATAACTGATATCTACTTGTTGCAACACAATGTCTCCGGTAACTTTAAGAACCAGAAAATCATAGCTAGTTGCGAATTCTGATGACTGAAATTTCACTAAATTTTCCTTTTGTTTTTCTAGTTCATCTACACCGTGGACAGTACTTTCACAAAAGGGATTTTAATTTGCCTGGGCCAACAACAAACGCAAATGCTTGGAAATCTAGGATTCAGTATATTCAAGCTGGAAGAACCTGGTTTTACATGGTTATTATTGCTTGAAAGCTTGATAAGATCATTTTCGAATAATCCAGAACTATATCATATGGAAAATTCTAGGATTCGTTAGGTAACTGTGTTTGCTGGTTTATCTTATGGTCGATACATTGAGTTACTTTATTTGGATCTGGAGTACAGTTGTCCAAATTCAATTCTCGTCTCTAAAGTTCTGAACTTAGACTTCAGATCAATCATATCATCAAAGACATTATCGTTTATACGGCGCTGAGGCCTGAATTATTTTTTCATTGGTACTAATTCACCTACCCAACTTTCTGCATCCGGTTCATCTCAATATTCTGATGAGCAACTGTATCTTGTTATCTGCCCAAATACAAAATTTTAACTTAGGATTCAGAAAAAGCTAATTCTTCATGATAGTTCAAATGCCAATAGTACACTCGAACACAACCATTAATTTTTTGATGATCTGTGCAAGTATAAAAGGTTGTCAGCTTATGAACTCTCTCACAATCTATTTATGCATTTCAAGTTGCTTTTGAAAAACCAATAAGATGAATCGAATTGAATCAAATCAAACATCTTCAGAATGCAGTTCAAGAATTGCCTTCAGCTGATAAAGACAAGCTCGATTGTGTCGTGCTCTAATGCGGCATTCTAATTGCTTCTCAAAGCACATGACGTCTACATTGAAATATGTTGGACTGCAATAGTCCATGCATTATTTTCAATTGATTCAACAAAATGGTGCAGTTACAGTACAATACAAAACAAGATTACGTAGTATAATATCCCAAAGTCAACTGCCGGACAAATGAATCAGACACTACACGAAACCACGTTGTCTATATTATTTTAGAGTTAAGGAACAATTCTTGTCTTGCGCTTAATTGGTCAGCCTCCATCTACTATAAAGAACCTGACATGTGGCCACTAACACGCAGAGCTAGTTCTCCGAGCTTCAATAAGGCAAGTTCCAATCTCTAATTTACAGCCTTTCATAGATGAGGCATTTTAATCAGTAGAGGAGAACTCTTGCGGTGAATCACGGTCACATTTCATGATAAATATCACCAAAATCTATGCATGGCACAGTCTGTGGTCATGTTAATTTTGCGCTATCGTATTCACATTGCAAACCGTGAACATTGAGTCATTTGGGTTCATTTCCTTGATGTGAAGGCAGTTTTCTAAGGAAAGAGCAAGAATGGAAGAGAAAACGAAAGCAGCATCAAATTATGACAAGGCGTTGTTGCAGACTAAGGAGCTGTATCAGGTACTCCATTTATAGTCATTCACATCCTCTATTCCTTTCCCTCTCTTCGGTCAAATGGTAAGTTTGCCTGGCTTTCATTTTTCGACATGCCAGAAAAATCTAACCCTTCGATACTGTCAAAAGTAGGCCATTTGGGGGTTTGTTGAGCTTTCTTTAGTTCAATCCTAATAGGTTAAGCTTAATATGAATCGAATCCAAAACGGCTAATGTGAGGATTCTTTACCTTCTCTTATACTGTATTTGCTTGTTAAATATTGCTTCCATGTATATGTTCAATCTCGCAGTACATCTTGGACACAAGTGTGTACCCAAATGAACCAGAGCCTCTTAAGGAGCTGAGAGAAGTTTCTGCAAGCCATCCAAGGTCTCTCTCTCTCTCTCTCTCTCTCTCTCTCTCTCGCTCACTCGCTAAGTGTTCATAACATCATGGTACAATCTCTGACTCATGCAATTTAAGGAGTCATATATTTGAAACATCTTGGAGTTGACACTTTCTAGGAGGATGATTCAACTTTTTCTTCTTGTATTTTTTGATATTCAGTTATTGGATGGGCACTGCACCAGATGCAGGTCAATTGATGGGAATACTACTGAAGCTTGTCAATGCCAAAAGGACAATTGAAATCGGGGTCTTCACCGGATACTCTCTTTTACTCACTGCCCTAGCAATTCCTGATGATGGAAAGGTCTCCAAGCACTCGTCATGCATTATAATAATAGAATTTGATTGGATTGCTCATGGAATCACAATTTCTGCAGATAATAGCCATAGATGTTGATCGCGAGGCATATGAAATGGGATTTCCCATTATCAAGAAGGCCGGCATAGAGCACAAAGTTGACTTCATCAACGCCGAGGCTCTCGGAGCACTAGATGATTTAATGGCAAACGTGGGTCGTTTACCATCCTTTCCTAGTTTATGCAGTTGCCTCCTGCTGCGTCATATGTTCTATAAGAAACGTTATATGGATTTCACTTTGATAGAGCAAGCTAATTTACCTTCAAAACACAGTGTACATCGTGACAAACTATTTACTACTTGTGCCGTGTTCTGCGTTACGTTCATTTCTAATGCTTTCTTTGTTCGATCAAGTCTGATGGGGATTTGCCATAATAAAACTAAATGCAGCTTGACAACGAGGGGAGCTTCGACTTTGCCTTTGTCGACGCGGACAAAGTCAACTACTTGAATTATCATGAGAGGCTGATGAAACTGGTCAAAGTGGGTGGGCTAGTCGTCTACGACAACACCCTCTGGAGGGGAACTGTAGCGATGCCCGAAGACACGGTTGGAAAGAAATATAAGGAGGGTCGAAAGCTGCTGCTTGAGTTCAACAAATTACTCGCCAACGATGCTCGCGTCCAAATTTGTCATGCTTCGATAGGTGATGGGATGGCAATCTGCAGGCGACTTCACTAAGTTTTTATCCGTTGAAACCACCCCCCCCCCCCCCAAAAAAAAAAAAAAAAAAAAATCTTTCTTTTAGAAAGGACATTGCACTTGCCATAACTTATCTTTGGGATGTTGTCTTATATATTGTAATAATCACAGCATTTATGAATGGGCAAAAATTGATGGGGAGTCATCAGAAAGTGCTAGCATGATGATTAATAAATAATGTTAGCACAGAAACATATTTATACATAATAAATAATAAATGTGCCAGTTCATTTTGTCGTGGCGCCAGCAAATTTTGTATGCTTCATTGAAATCATCTCCGGATTCATTTCTTTCGAACCGAGAGCATCCTACCAATATAAATGTGATTATTCTCTACAAGTTAGCATTATATCCGGTCCCGTTCTTGTTTACAGGGCAAGCAAAACCATAACTTACTCACATTAAGTGCATCAGACGAGAACAAATAATAACTAGGCAGAACACCACAGCAGAGTCCTGTCTCCCTTGCACACGATGCAGGGTAAAAGAACAGATTAAGAAGAACGCAATCCGACTAGCCAACTGAATCTATAAAAATCATTTCCGTATTCTTGTTTTTCTTATAATTCCTACTTTGTGGCTATTTGCAAGCAAGTTATGTCTAACAAAGACAAACTTCAATTTGTTTGACCGAAGGTCCAAATATGAACAAATGTCGGCAGATGAACAGTCTCCCAATTTATTAATATGTTTCAAGTTGTTTTCGTTTAACAAAATGAGTTTCGTACAACTTCAAGGACAGAGTTCCTAGAGCAGATTGCGGTTTAAGAATTGTTTGCACCTGATAACACTAAGCTTACTTCCACCAGTTTATTATGTAGCACTATCATGACGTCCTATAAATGTAGCCAAGTTAAATTTCCTCGAAGCTCAGAAAATAAAAGAAAGATGTTGATCAAAAAGATCGTTGCGATCCTGTCAGAAAAATGCTCACCGTCGAAGGGAATAAAAAGCGTTTTTGAAATCATCCTGAGTTTGCGTGCCATCCAGAATGACACTGACGGATAATTGCTTCTCCAAGCACACGGTACCTATGTTGAAATTTGTGGCTTATGTCCTTGCATTTTGTTTTTCTATCGACTGAGTCTAGTTACAATAACAAGGAAATTCTAAGTTGGACATTTGCTACTGGTCAACTTCCACAATCTCAGTTAGACACTCCACCAAACCTGGTACAGAACTACTCCTCTATTAGTCAGCATCAAGAGTATCTCAGAGTAACCTCACGGTTGTCTCAATTTCTGGGGTGTAATTTGCCGTTAACATCCAGCTGGTTTTCCAAGCTTCAATAAGTTGGGCAAGTTTCTGACATCTAAGTTACAGCTTTTTATAGATGGGGCATTTAGATTAGTCAAGTAGACTCCTTATTGTGCGGTGAAGGCCACTTACCATGATAAATATCTGTACGTCTTGTAGAAACAGCAACCATCGAATTTTGTCGACCATGAACCTGTGGTCACTTGGGTTCATTTCTGGATATTGCAGGAAGTCTGACTCAGTAAGAGTTTGAATTTTTCTAAGGAGAGAACACACAAAATGGAAAGAGAACGAATAGCTATAATGTTTTGTGTTAAAAATATGTAATATATTTTATTTATGATTCCAATATTATATTCCCAATAAACTTCCAATAAATTCCCTATATAAATTCCAATTTATTACCCACGTGTATTATGTGATATTTGTCCATTATTATATTACCATAATGGTCTTGATGGAAAATACCGGTACCGTAACCAACGGAATAAAAACGTCAGGTCGTCTAGTTCAAACCCGAAAAACGTAGAAAAACACACCATCAGGTTTTGAAGGGTATTGGCTAGTAGAACAGGACGTACAGTTTCTATATTGCTTTTTGATCGTGCTGTGTGGATCCAGAAAGGTCTTGAGGTTTCCCACTTTCGAATTTCATCAATGGCTGGAGGTATGTTGATCTTAACGTTTCCGCAATTCAATCCCGAATTCTATATGGATTTATCTGTTATTGATAAATCGGGATCGCCAGGTTTTAAGTTTATATTTAACCTAACAGTTGGTATCAGAGCATAATCAATCTCTGCCTTGGTGAAACCTTTTGGAATTTATTTTTTTTATTGAATTATATGTGGGTAAATTTCGGATTTGTATATGGCTTGGATCAGAATTTATAATTCCGGCCAAATTCGGGCGACCTACCACGTGATAATGGATCTGAATGATCACACCGCCATTAGGAGCAGAAACCCTTAATTTTTCGACACATTACTGATCGTCGAGGTTAATCGAGCGATGAAATTTTGGTGGTTAGGGTTTTACAGGGCAGATTGTTTTTTCGGCTTAATTCTGGTCCATACATGGCCGTTTTTGCCGGATCTTGAAATTATTTGTTCGTGCCAACGTTCTCTTCGAAACCCATCAACCAATTTGGTCGGACATGGGCTGTGGAAGAAGACCCAGATGGCGGAACAGAGGCGGTCACGGCGTAAGAGAAAGCCGAAGGAAAGACTTCAGGCGCGTGCGTCGCACCCGCCCGAGCGCAGCAGCAGGCGCGTGCGTTGGCTGAAGCGGGTGCGGCTGAAGCGGGCGCGTGCAACGGGAAAAGCGCGCGTGCAACGCTTTTTCGATTTTGCCCCTCCGCTTTTAGGAAAATTGCGATTCTGCCCTTGCTTGCATAAAATTCTGATTTTGCCCCCTGGGGTATGTAAACTTACGATTTTGCCCTTCTGGGCATAAAATTCCTATTTTGCCCCTTAAAAGTAAAATTCTAATTCTGGCCTTGCGTGCAAAATTTCAGTTTTACCCCTTTTTTGCACGTGATTTTACTGTTCTACCCTAAAGTGCAATTTTATGAATATTTTTTTATAAAATTAAATGTCTAGTGATCCGTCTATATTTAATTAATTAAGGATTAACCACAGCATCTTTGATTATATTAAATTATATACATTAAGAGCCTTTGGATCACATATAGTTAAAGATAATAATTGTAATTATTCACATTAATATTATGAATTTTATCCCACAGGAATTTTCAATATATTAATGTGATTAATTAGGATGAAATATTATTTTATCTTTCTTAATTTACCCACAGGGATTAAGGAAGGGAATATAATTTGATAGTTTCATCGTGAAGTAATTATGAATCAATTTAAATTAGAAACTTAGCCCACAGGTAGTTTTTGATGTTATGTGATTCATATTTTAAAACATGTTTTACATTGGTAAAATATGATTTAAGTTTATTTGCCTCAAATATATTGATACACAAATTTTCTTTGATTATGATGCAGTCTTACCACCTACGATTAGTTCTGGTATAATTGTTCTTGAGCTTAATGGAAATAATTTTAAAGAATGGAGAGAATTAGTTCTTCTTCAATTGAGGTGCATGGATCTTGATTATGCTCTAAGGTTTGACGAACCAGTTGAACCTACTGAGAATAGTACTCATGTTGAACATACTCATTATGCTCAATGGGAGCGGTCCAACCGTCTCAGTGTGATGTATATAAAGACAAAACTCTCTGCTAGCATTCGTGGTTCAGTCATTCAGCATAACAATGCCAAAGTATTGCTGGGGGCTATTGATGCACAATTTGAGTCTTCAGAGAAGGCGCATGCCATGACCCTAATTATGAAGTTCTCATCATTGAAGCTTACCAGTGTAACAGGTGCGTGAGCACATCATGAAAGTGAGGGACATTGCAGCTTAGCTGAAGAATCTTGAGGTTGGGATATCAGAATATTTTCTTGTATACTATATCCTAAATACTCTCCCACAAGAGTATGCCCCCTTCAAGATCTCTTACAACACACATAACACTAAGTGGTCAATTAATGAACTCATAACCATGTGTGTTCAAGAGGAAGAGAGGCTACTAATGGAGAAAGGAGAGAGTGCTCATATGGCAACACAGGATAAGAATAAAGGGCAAAGCAAGCAAAGGGGAAAGGGTAAGATGCCTCTACCTTCCCAAGCTGGCATTAAGAAGGAATCCAAGTGCTTCTTCTGTAAAAAGAAGGGACACATGAAGAAGGATTGCGCCAAATTTAAGGCATGGCTCAAAAAGAAAGGTAACCAACTCGCATGTGTTTGTTATGAAACTAATATGGTTGATGTGAGTCACAACACTTGGTGGATTGATTCTGGTTTTACAATCCACATTTCGAATTCCTTGCAGGGTTTTCAAAACCAGCGGAAACCAGTGGGAAGTGAACAAGGCATCTATTCGGGAAACAAGATGCGCTCACGTGTGGAAGCTATTGAGACATACAGATTAGTTCTCAGTAGTGGTTTTGTTTTAACTTTGGAAAAGACCTTTTATATTCCTAGTTTTTCTAGGAATTTAATTTCAGTTTCAAGACTTGTACCTTTGGGATACTCCTTTGAATTTTCAGATTCAACATTCAAATTATCGTATAAATCTAAAATTGTTGGGAGTGGTACTTTGTCTGACGGTCTCTTTCGAATTAATTTACAAAACAATGCCATTAATAATGCGATGCACGTTCATGATAATGCTGGGATAAAACGATGTGTTGTGAATGAGGATTCATCTATGTTGTGGCACCGGAGGTTGGGACATATCTCCATGGATAGAATTAAGAGACTAGTAAATGATGGAGTACTTAATACTCTAGATTTTACTGATTATGACACTTGTGTGGACTGTATAAAGGGAAAACAGACCAACAAGTCAAAGAAAGGTGCTAAGAGGAGTACATAAATATTAGAAATCATACATATAGATATTTGTAGTCCAGATATGGACTCAAATGGTCAAAGATACTTCATTTCTTTCATAGATGATTATTCACGATTCATGTATCTCTACTTGCTTCATAATAAGCACGAAGCACTAGATGCCTTTAAGGCATTTAAAACCGAAGTAGAGAAACAATGCGACAAGCAAATTAAGATCGTGAGATCGGATAGAGGTGGAGAATACTATGGTAGATACACTGAAGATGGACAAGCACCTGATCCATTTGCGAAGTTTCTTGAAGAGCATGGGATTATTGCTCAATACACTATGCCTGGTTCACCGGACCAAAATGGTGTCGCAGAAAGAAGAAACCGAACATTATTGGACATGGTGCGAAGTATGCTTAGCAACTCCAAACTTCCTAAGTTTTTGTGGACTGAGACTCTTAAAACGGCTGTGTACATATTAAACCGAGTTCCAACCAAGGCTATTCCAAGGACGCCTTTTGAATTATTCAAAGATTGGAAACCGAGTTTGCGACATGTACGTGTTTGGGGATGCCCATCTGAAGTAAGAGTCTACAATCCACAGGAAAAGAAGTTAGATCCAAGGACTATAAGTGGGTATTTCGTTGGATATGCCGAAAAGTCTAAAGGATACAGATTTTATTGTCCATCTCACATCACTAGGTTTGTGGAACCAAGAAATGCTAAATTTCTTGAAAATGATCTGATTAGTGGGAGCGATCAATTTAGGGACTTTGTTCCCGAAGAAGATCATTTAGATACTCAACCTTCCACCTCAGATACTGGATTGGTTGTAGCTTACAGCGCCCCTTCAGTTCAACCGATCGTTGAGCAACCAATCATTGAACATCCACAACCTGTTGATATTAATTCGGTAGACCAAACTGTTCAGCAATTACCAGATACTGTTGAACTTCTAGTAGAACAGCAAACTCCTCAGGAGAATGTTGATGCGACATTAAGAAGGTCTACTAGGATGAAGAAATCGGCAATTCCTAATGACTACATTGTGTATATACAAGAATCTTAATATAATGTTGCTGAAAATGATCCTGAGTCGTTTTCACAAGCCATGAGTTGTGATAAATCTAATTTATGGTACAATGCCATGAAGGAAGAGATGAATTCTATGGCATCAAACGAAGTCTGGGATTTAGTTGAGTTGCCTAATAGTACGAAGGCCATTGGTTGTAAATGGGTCTTCAAAACTAAGAAGGATTCATTAGGCAATATAGAGAGATACAAAACCAGACTCGTTGCCAAGAGATTTACTCAAAATGAGGGAATCGATTACACGGAGACGTTTTCTCCTGTATCCAAGAAAGATTCTCTTCGTACTATTTTGGCATTGGTTGCTCATTTTGATATGGAGTTACATCAAATGGATGTGAAAACGGCGTTTCTCAATGGAAAATTGGAAGAAGTGGTTTACATGAAACAACCGAAGGATTCTTCTTTAATGCTGGTGAGCATTTGGTGTGCAAGCTTAAAAGGTCTCTATATGGCTTGAAACAAGCTTCCCGCCAATGGTACTTAAGATTCCATGAGGTCATCTCTTCATTCGGTTTTAAAGAGAATGTCATAGATCAATGTATATACCAGAAGGTTAGTGGGAGCAAAATTTGTTTCCTTGTACTATATGTAGATGACATTTTACTTGCAACCAATGACAAGGGGTTGTTATATGAAGTGAAACAATTTCTCTCTAAGAGTTTTGATATGAAGGATATGGGTGAAGCGTCTTATGTCATTGGCATTAAGATCCATAGAGATAGACCTCGAGGTATATTAGGACTATCTCAAGAAACCTATATCAATAAGGTCTTATAGAGGTTTCGAATGAAAGATTGTTCACCAAGTATAGCACCCATAGTGAAGGGTGATAGGTTTAATTTAAACCAATGCCTGAAGAACGATTTTGAAAGGGAACAAATGAAGAACATCCAATATGCTTTTGCTGTTGGAAGCTTGATGTATGCTCAGGTTTGCACTCGACCTGACATAATCTTTGCTGTGGGAATGTTGGGAAGATACCAAAGTAATCCAGGTATGGACTACTGGAGAGCTGCAAAAAAGGTGATGAGGTACCTTCAAGGAACAAAGGAACACATGCTTATGTATAGACGGGCGGACAACTTGGAGGTAGTTGGTTACTTGGACTCAGACTTTGTTGGCTGCATTGATTCCCGTAAATCAACATAGAGATATATTTTTATGTTTGCTGGCGGAGCTGTATCCTGGAGTAGTGCAAAACAAACCTTGGTTGCCACTTCTACTATGGAGGCAGAGTTCGTCTCCTGTTTTGAGGCCACCTCACATGGTGTGTGGTTGAAAGGTTTCATATCGGGGCTTAGAGTTATGGATTCCATTGCTAAGCCATTAAGAATATTTTGTGACAATTCAGCGGCAGTTTTTATGGCTAAGAACCACAAAAGTGGTAGTCGAAGCAAGCACATCGACATCAAGTATTTAGCCATCAGAGAGCGTGTTAAAGAGAAGAAAGTGGTCATTGAACAAATAAGCACTGAATTGATGATAGATGATTCTTTAACTAAAGGCATGCCACCAATGAGTTATAAGGATCATGTTTTTAGAATGGGCATTGGTCCAATCATGTAAATTTTTCTTTATATGGAAGAATTTATGAGACTTTTATTTATTTATAATGTTTTTCTCAATACAGTTGTATACATTCAGTTATTATGAGAAAAACAATTACGTTTGACCTGGAGTAAACATAAGGTTTATTCATTGAGTTATTTGATCACATATGGGCTGATGAAACGCATTGTGATACACGGAAGATAATACTCGCTCTAAGAGGACTCATCGCCGTGATTCATGTGTTTTATTTCAGTATGAAGTTTTGTGGGTTTGGGTTAATAATTCATTTGAAGGAATATTGGGATCAAGTGGGAGAATGTTAAAAATATTTAATATATTTTATTTATGATTCCAATATTATATTCCTAATAAACTCCCAATAAATTCCCTATATAAATTCCAATTTATTGCCCAATTTATTACCCACGTGTATTATGTGATATTTGTCATTTATTATATTACCATAATGGTATTGATGGAAGATAACGGTAACGTAACCAACGGAATAAAAACGTCAGGTCATCTAGTTCAAACCCGAAAAATGTAGAAAAACACACCATCAGGTTTTGAGGGGTATTGGCTAGTAGAACAGGACGTACAGTTTTATCTTTGCTTGATCGATCGTCTTTGTGTGGATCCGAGAAAGGTCTTGAGGTTTCCCACTTCCGAATTTCATCAATGGCTGGAGGTATGTTGATCTTAACGTTTCTGCAATTCGATCCCGAATTCTGTATGGATTTATCTGTTATTGATAAATCGAGATCGCCATGTTTTAAATTTATATTTAACCTAACAGTTTTGACATTCAATCGACTGAGTCTAGTTACAATAACAACGATAATTCATAGCTGTCTAGTTGCTACCGGTCAACTTCAGGAATCTCATTTAGACAATCCGCCAAATCATAAAGTGCAGGACCAACCCCTTTTGTCTTCGTACTTGCATTATTGTCCTCGAACCCTGACAATAATTGAAAGCATATTTATGATGTTCGAACCCTGATAATAATAGAAAGCACCTTCGACGTCAAAAGCTATACTTAAATTGGATGATGTAGAAAATTAAATGAGTAAGCCTATTTACAAAATATAACCAGGGAGATTTTATGGTTGTGATATCATGGCAAACACCAAACCAGCTCCACCAAAGTGCAATATCTTAAGAATTTTGGTTAGGTGCAAGACGGGCCCTATGGTATTAGTGGACCGAATGCATTCTACGTCATTCTTCATTAAGAATATCTGTGATATACCAGAAGGCCATTTCCCTGACGTCGAGGCGGCTTGATTCAACACTTCTGCATTTCGGTAAGGAGAGCAGAAATGGAAGAGAAAACAAAAGAATTTTCCAGTTCCGACAAGGGGCTATTGCGAAGTAACGAGTTGTATCAGGTAAACTACTGAGTGTCTTCACATCCTCTTTCTTTCTTCTTTCGGAAGTGCGCTCAGCTTCAACATGCCCAACTAATTGCAGCTCTCCAATTCTGTCAAAAGCAGCCTTCTGCATGATACGTAGCATTTTTACCTTCTCTTCTATTGCCAATGCTTCCTCAAATTTTTGCTTTAATGCATATGATCAAATTTGGCAGTACATTTTGGACACAAGTGTGTACCCGCGTGAACCAGAACTGCTCAGGGAACTAAGAGAAGTCACCGCTACCCATCCGAGGTCCTCCCCCCCCCCCCCCCCCCCCCCCCCCCCCCCCCTCTCTCTCTCTCTCTCTCTCTCTCTCTCTCTCTCTCTCTCTGTGGCAAGAATAAACTTACTTCTAAACAGAGCAAAAAGCATGAGCTTTTTGCGTGACTAGTGCCGGTGTTCATCATATGAGATCGAACCAAGAAGAGATTAATTTGCTGATGTTCAGGGCCGAGATGGGCACTGCACCAGATTCAGGTCAGTTGATGGCAATTCTATTGAAACTTCTGAATGCTAAAAGGACCATTGAAATCGGAGTCTTCACCGGGTACTCTCTTCTACTTACTGCCCTGAATATTCCTGAGGATGGCAAGGTCAGTCATGTATTCACTATTAACTTCGTTGAATTTTTCCTGCTGATATGAGAGAATCTGATTGGATTTCTCACATAATTAATCATATGGCTGCAGATAATAGCCATAGATGAGGATCGGGCGGCATATGAAAATAGTGCAAAATGTAGGAAACTTGCCAGCCTTTCCTTGTTCATGAAGTCTCCTACCTACCGCGGAATATTATGTTTTTTTCCAAGTCAACGAAGCAAGCTCATTGCACATCAAATTACAGCACATAATATTAATCTATCTTACGTCTGACGGTGATTTATGAAACAAATTGCAGCCTGATAGCGAAGGGAGTTTTAACTTTGCCTTCGTCGACGCGGACAAGGTCAACTATTGGAATTATCACGAGAGGCTGTTGAAACTGGTGACGGTCGGTGGACTGGTCATATACGACAACACGCTGTAGAAAGGATCGGTCGGAATGCCTGAAGATGTAGTCAGACATACGCGGGAAAAATGTTAAAAAAGCCCTAAACCTTTTGTATTTGTGCCAATTTAATTCTAAATTTTTTTTATATCAATTTAGTCCTAAACATTTTTACTTAGTGCCGATTCAGTGCTTTCCGACCAATTTTCGCTGAATTTTGCTGACTGGACTCCGGCCGACTGACGTAACATGATCGGTGCTAACGTGACAACTTTTAATAATATTTTTTCTTTTTTTCTTTTTTTTTTTTCTTTTCTTTTTATTTTTCTTTTTTCTTTTTTCCTTCCCCTCCTCCAGTCGGTCGCGCTGGACCTCGACGACCACCAAAGGCGACGGCCGGCGAGGTCGACCTCGCCGAACCTTGCCGGCCACCTCATTAGTGGCCGCGAGGGCGGCCTCGCGCTAGACGGCGAGGCTCACCCTCGCCGGATCTAGCGAGGGTCAAGCCTCGCCCCTCGCCGGATCCGGCGAGGGCGAGCCTCGCTAGCGCCACCCGGGCCGCGAGGGCGACCTAGCGCCGGGCTAGCGAGGTCGAGCCTCGTCGAATCGCAGCACGGGTGGCACCGGCGAGGGCGAGGCCGCCCGGCCAGCCACCACGAGGCCGCCCTCGCGGCCACTAGCGAGGTGGCCGGCGAGGTCGACCTCACCGGCCGTCGCCTCGGGCCGGTCGCCGAGGTCCGATGACCGACTGGAGGAGGGGAAGGAAAAAAAAAAAAGTTTTTCACATACATAGTTTTATCTTTGGGTTACCAACTTACATGATAGTTGGTTAACCATTTCTTGTAATACAAACATCAATACTCCCTGGAGTGCGGATTACCGCCCTAGTGGATGACTTGATGCTTTAGTTTCTGCATCTTTCAATACATGTAATTTCAGCTTTTCAGCTTTTGGATTTCCAGGCCAGTTTATCAACAAAACCAGCCTGAACCAGTTCTAGAAAATACAGATTCTCCTCATCATTCTCCTACTTATTCGCAAATGATAGATGCCGAGCTTAATGTTTTAGAAAAACATTTTGAGCCAAACAAAGCTTTTCTTAATAAAGAATTTAAATGGAATGTTCTTGTAAAATATTAAGACTTCTTTTCTGTGGTTTTGTTATGAAATTGAAGGTGATTTTTTTATTTAAAGCATGAGTTTCTATACCTTCATTAGTAACAGTAAAGGGTTGGATTAATTGTATAAAAGGTGTTCCAAGGATAACCTGTTGCCTCATGTTTTTTACCATGAAGGGGTTAGGATCTGAGTACTATATGAGAGAATAAGAGAGTATATAAGATTAACAGATCTATATGAAAGCAGGAAATGATGTATAATAACAAGGAAGTAAATAACTCAAGAAAGTAAATAATTTAAATAAAATCGCGAGAATTAAAAATAATGTAAAGAGCAAAGGCAATATATAAAATATAAAGTAAGAGTATGCATAAACAAAAACCAACCATGAAGGTGGTATGAACTTGTATTATATAAAGCTGAAAAGCTGAAATTACATGTATTGAAAGATGCAGAAACTAAAGCATCAAGTCATCCACTAGGGCGGTAATCCGCACTCCATGGAGTATTGATGTTTGTATTACAAGAAATGGTTAACCAACTATCATGTAAGTTGGTAACCCAGTATAAAACTATGTATGTGAAAAACTAACTTACTTTGACACCAGGGGAAACAAGGTAAGAGAGCTTGGAGATGGAAGGCATGATGGGTTACAAGTGAGAGAGAGAGAGAGAGAGAGGAAGAAGAGAGAAATCTGGAAAATTTCGAGGTGCTTTCTTCTATGTCGAGAGGGTGTATTTATAAGGGTGCTACGGTAAAAAGTGCTACAAAGGTCTTTGAACAAAGTGTAAAGTGAACAAGATCGAGTGAATAGTGAATAGTGTATGCTACGATGTATAGCCTTTGCGCCGCTCGTAATGTCGGCATGTGATGTCTTGAATTTAATCTCTGTCTAGGTTGATCCCGTAGCGAGTCATCTTCATTGGTGTTTCCACCGTGATGTGACCGTGAGGATTCGTCTTTATTGTCTTGAGATTTGGAAGATCCACATTGTGATTCTTCCGCTTCCGATAGCATTGTCCTGAGGATGTTACAGTATTCCTCTCTGCTATGGACTGCAGCAAGTGCTGCACTTGCCATGGATTTCTCTTGTAAAAAGGATGTATTTGACGAGGCTGTGGTTATCATGTTTTTCTGGCTGTTTAGCCATGTTCTAACCGCAGCTTCGGATCCTTGTTCATGGTGTTTGAATCCATCCCACCATTTTGTTTTGTATTTTCGGACAAGGACTAGTACCCCGTGTTTTGTGGATGTATTGTATTCAAATTCCCAGTGTTACCCAAGAGATTCTGAATATTATAAAAAAATGCATAAGGCATGGGAACCTTATATCATGTGGTGTTGGTACGAAGTATTTACTGAAAACCTCATAACCTTGTTTGACTGTGGGGTGTAAAATTATGTCTAAAGGACCAAAGAGATCCCACCAAGAGTCAAACCAATTTGGTAGGCTTTGTCTTGGGAAGTTATTTTTGAAGAATAACAACCAGGAGTGTTGGAAATTTGTATTTTGTCTGAAGAAAACGTTCCACCAAGCTTGTTGGTAGTCCCGAGGTGTATGAGGAAGCATATGGTAGGCTTTGGGTAAGTCTGGTTTGGAATTTTCTGGGTGTATGAGGTGAAGCTCCCCAGTGTGAGGGGTGTATGACTTTACTGATGGAAATAGTGGAGTATAGAATGTTTTCTGTATTGTTTTTGTCAGCAAAATGGGTAAATCTTGCTGATTCTGTCTCCACTAGAATTTGCTCATAATAAGCAAGGGTTTTGTTTGTATTGTGTGGTTTGAATAACCAGTTTTTGGAAAGATGTTTTTTGCAAATTTGATTGGATCTTCATCGAAGAATCCATCTTCTACGATTAATATTTTTTGAAATGATGTTTTGGGGAAAATTTTTTATTTTTGAGATTGAGGGGTTGCCTGTGGCCTAATAACCACCTCATTCGAAATTCTTTTGTATTCTGCTGGTTTTTGTGTAACCAGCGGGGAAGGATTGTTGCTTACCTCGATGGCATTGGATGGCTCTTTCTTTGTCTTGTTTTGTATAGACTATGCAAGTAATAAAATGGTTTCTTTTGGTATCATGTCGGCTAGGCGATTAAAGGCTAACATGGGATCAGGTGATATGTGTTCTATTTTCAAAGGTGTTTGGTGTAGGAATGTCTGGTTGTTTTCTGCCATTTCAAGCCATGTCTTGACAGATGTTAAGCCTTTCGGCTTTGGTGGTGTATTGGAGTGTTCGGCAGTGGCTTTGCCTTTGCCTTTGTCTTTGTCTTTTTTGGATCTTGGCATATTGGTATCCCCTGTAAAAATTCTCTTGTGAGAAGATCAGGCAATGAATTTGAAGAACCATTTATAAATTCAATGTCAAAATCGAATACTAAAAGTATGGCTTGCCATCTGGCAAAAATTTGTTTTGATGCAACATTTAAAACGTCTTTTTGTAAAATGTCTTTGGCTGATTTGCAATCAATTCTCAAGAGAAATTTTTGATTTAATAAATCTCCTTGGAATTTTGATATAGATAAAACTATAGCAAGTATTTCTTTTTTGATTGTCGAATAATTTTGTTGAGTGGAATTCTAATGTTTTGATATAAACTGAATAACTTGTTCTTTGTTGTTATTGACTTGTTTGAGAATGCCACCGTATCCTAATTCTGACGCGTCTGTTTCTACTATTTTGAAAGTGGAAGGGTCGCAAGATGTAAGCATGGTATATCTTTCACATGCATTTTTATTTGTTTGACAATGTCGTATGGACAGAGGGTCCATGGTGGAGGATCCTTTCGTAACCTTTGATGTAGAGGTTTACAAAGGATATTTATATTGGGAAAGAAATCTAAAATATAATTGAGACTACCCAAAAACCTTTGTAATTGAGTTTTGTCTTTAATCTCATCTGGGAATTTATCAGTAAAAGAGATTGATCTTTCTATGGGAGTGATGGTGCTTAAATGGATGTTACGACCTAAAAATCTAACCTTGGTCTTGAAGAGTGCAATTTTAGTAGGAGAGACTACCAGACCGTTTTGTATGATTATTTTTATGAAAGTAGATAAATGTTTGAAATGCTTTGTTCTATATTGGAAGAGAATACTAGAACATCATCTATATAAACTATGATGTATTCTGAATAGGGATTGAAAATCTCGTTCATAATTCTTTGGAATTCTGAAGGGGCATTTTTTAGGCCGAATGGCATAACATTCCATTCATATTGGCCAAAAGGTACAGTAAAGGTTGTCTTGTATTTATCTTTTTCACTGACTTGTATTTGCCAAAATCCTGATTTCATGTCAAATTTAGAAAATATTTTTGATCTACAAAGTCTGTTTAGTAAATCTTTTTTATTAGGTATAGGGTATCTTATCCATCTAAGGGTTGTATTAAGAGGTTTATAATTAATAACTAACTTAGGAACTCCTCTTTCTAGTTCAGCATTTTTATTGACATAGAAAGCGAGAACAACTCCAAGGTGATTGACTTTTTCTTATGAGTTTTTTATTTAAAAGATCTTGTATTTCTTCTTGACAAAATTTTAAAACTTCTTGGTTCATTTGTGTTGGGCGGGCTTTGGTAGGAATTTTGTTTTCAGAAAAATCATGTTCATAAGGTAGGTCTACAATATGCTTTTTCTTTCCCAAAAGGCATTGGGTAAGGTAGAGCATATGGTTTTCTCTATGTATTTTTGTAAGGAAGCAATCTTTTCTACAACTTTAGGTTTCAAAAGATTTTTTTCTATCCTTTTGAATTCTAAATCTTCTTTTAAAAATTCAAGCTGGTTTTCTTTGTCTTTTATAAGGCAATTTATTTCTGAAATGGAATGTTCTTGTAAAATATTAAGACTTATTTTCTGTGGTTTTGTTATGAAATTGAAGGTGATTTTTTTGTTTAAAGCATGAGTTTCTATACCTTCATTAGTAACAGTAAAGGGTTGGATTAATTGTATAAAAGGTGTTCCAAGGATAACCCGTTGCCTCATGTTTTTAACTAAAAGAAAAGATGTTTTGTAAGATATTTGGTCTTTTATTATTAGGGCTTCGGGTAACTTGTATTGTATATTCAGTTTGTCTCCCGAGGCTGATTTTAAGGATTCGAAGTTTTGTCAAAGTATCTTGTTGGAACAAGGCCTTCCTTGATACAATTGAGGTCGGCCCCGTATCAAAGAGTCTTTGTTGTTTCAATAATATACTCATTATTGATTTTTATCTTAATATTTATTATCCATTTTCTAGATGTTATTTCTGTTAACAACATAAGAAAGGCTGGATCGAGGTGTCTCGGGTACTAGTGATTTCATTTTGGTCATCAAGTTTTGTTTTTCCTTTTATGACAAGAGACTTTATATCAGAAATTTCCTATTTCATTTCTAATTGAGTCTCTTTCAAGGCTTGTATTTCTAACTTTTGTTGTTTTATTTCGTTTTGGAGGTCATTAATATTTATAGGTCTAGACTGTGGTTTTGTGTTTCTATTCAAAATGTCTTTAAGATTGTAGGAAGTATTAGGTTTGGAAGTAATATTCATAGAAGAGTGTAGTCTATCTAAGTATTCTTTTTTGGCTTCGGGTCAAGTATTTTGTCGGCGATCTTTGAGAAGGAATTCTTCTTCTTTTGTTAAGACGTTTACTTCGGAATGGGTTTTTCTCGGAGAAGCGTCTTCATAATCGGAATCTGAAGAGGAATCTATTTCATTGATCTGAAGACCTTCTTCCTCAAGAAATTCATCAGAAGAAGTATCATCATTTTCTATGAAGATGTTATTTAACAGGTTAAGAGTATTGTCATCTAAAGAAAGCTCATTTAATTTTTTATTAATCCTACAGTATTTTGAAATATGACCTTTTCTACCGCAAGAGTAGCACTTAATGTTTTTAAAATTTTTCTTATCAGTGTGAGTCCTATTTTGGTTATTCTGGTGTCTTTGGTTATTCCTACGGGGTTGAGGTTTGTTGCGATGTTTCTTTGTTTCTTTCTCTCGAGGACAAGTTCCCCTACATTTTGTTTTTGTTTTTTCATTATAAGAGGGGTCATATTGGGCACAAAAATCTCCTAGACTCCTATTGGTGAGGGATTGTTCTTCCTTGAGTTGTCTTTGTAATTTGATAGTATTACACATTTGTGTTCCTTGTCTATAAACATAAGAGACTATTTCTCCATAAGAAAGGATATCATAAGGAATTTGACCGCTGTATTCTTCTCTAATTTTATCTCTAACTTGGTCTCATATAATCGAGGTAAACTCCGCTAAGATTTTTTCTTTCCAAAAGGGTTGATTGCGATCGGGTCTAATAAGAACCCTTTGAAAGAAAAGCTCTTTGTATTCTCTAAATCTTCCTAAGGATTTGCAACGCATATTGGAAAGAAGATCTTGGTTTCTATCTCTAATATGTGAAGGATCTCATATTAAAATTGCACTATTCAAGACCAAGGTTAGATTTTTAGGTCGTTACATCCATTTAAGCACCATCACTCCCATAGAAAGATCAATCTCTTCTACTGATAAATTCCCAGATGAGATTAAAGACAAAACGCAATTACAAAGGTTTTTGGGTAGTCTCAATTATATTTTAGATTTCTTTCCCAATATAAATATCCTTTGTAAACCTCTACATCAAAGGTTACGAAATGATCCTCCACCATGGACCTCTGTCCATACAGACATTGTCAAACAAATAAAAATGCATGTGAAAGATATATCATGCTTACATCTTGCTGACCCTTCCACTTTCAAAATAGTAGAAACAGACGCGACGTCGAAATTAGGATACGGTGGCATTCTCAAACAAGTCAATAACAACAAAGAACAAGTTATTCAGTTTATATCAAAACATTGGAATTCCACTCAACAAAATTATTCGACAATCAAAAAAGAAATACTTGCTATAGTTTTATCTATATCAAAATTCCAAGGAGATTTATTAAATCAAAAATTTCTCTTGAGAATTGATTGCAAATCAGCCAAAGACATTTTACAAAAAGACGTTTTAAATGTTGCATCAAAACAAATTTTTGCCGGATGGCAAGCCATACTTTCAAAGATTCGATTTTAACATTGAATTTATAAATGGTTCTTCAAATTCATTGCCTGATTTTCTCACAAGAGAATTTTTACAGGGGATACCAATATGCCAAGATCCAAAAAAGACAAAGACAAAGGCAAAGGCAAAGCCACTGCCGAACCCTCCAATACACCACCAAAGCCGAAAGGCTTAACATCTGTCAAGACATGGCTTGAAATGGCGAGAAAACAACCGACATTCCTACACCAAACACCTTTGAAAATAGAACACATATCACATGATCCCATGTTAGCCTTTAATCAGCTAGCCGACATGATACCAAAAGAAACCATTTTATTACTTGCACAGTCTATACAAAACAAGACAAAGAAAGAGCCATCCAATGCCATCGAGGTAAGCAACAATCCTTCCCCGCTAGTTACACAAAAACCAGCAGAATACAAAAGAATTTCGAATGAGGTGGTTATTAGGCCACAGGCAACCCCTCAATCTCAAAAATCAAAATTTTTCCCCAAAACATCATTTCAAAAAATATTAACTGTAGAAGATGGATTCTTCGATGAAGATCCAATCAAATTTGCAAAAAACATCTTTCCAAAAAACTGGTTATTCAAACCACACAATACAAACAAAACCCTTGCTTATTATGAGCAAATTCTAGTGGAGACAAAATCAGCAAGATTTACCCATTTTGCTGACAAAAACAATACAGAAAACATTCTATACTCCACTATTTCCATCAGTAAAGTCATACACCCCTCACATTGGGGAGCTTCACCTCATACACCCAGAAAATTCCAAACCAGACTTACCTAAAGCCTACCATATGCTTCCTCATACACCTACTGGGACTACCAACAAGCTTGGTGGAACGTTTTCTTCAGACAAAATACAAATTTCCAACACTCCTGGTTGTTATTCTTCAAAAATAACTTCCCAAGACAAAGCCTACCAAATTGGTTTGACTCTTGGTGGGATCTCTTTGGTCCTTTAGACATAATTTTACACCCCACAGTCAAACAAGGTTATGAGGTTTTCGAAAATACTTCGTACCAACACCACATGATATAAGGTTCCCATGCCTTATGCATTTCTTTATAATATTCAGAATCTCTTGGGTAACAGCCTGGGAATTTGAATACAATACATCCACAAAACCTAGGGTACCAGTCCTTGTCCAAAAATACAAAACAAAATGGTGGGATGGATTCAAACACCATGAACAAGGATCCGAAGCTGCGGTTAGAACATGGCTAAACAAACCCGAAAAAACATGATAACCACAAATTTCGTCAAAGACATCCTTTTTACAAGAGAAATCCATGGCAAGTGCAGCACTTGCTGCGATCCCGAGCGAGAGAGGAATACCGTAACATCCTCGGGACAATGCTATCGGAAGCGGAAGAATCACAATGTGGATCTTCCAAATCTCAAGACAATAAAGACGAATCCTCACGGTCACATCACGGTGGAAACACCAATGAAGATGACCGCTACGGGATCAACCTAGACAGAGATTAAATTCAAGACATCACATGCCGACACTTACGAGCGGCGCAAAGGCTATACATCGTAGCATACACTTTCACTATTCACCGTTCACTTTACATTGTTCACTCGCATCGTTCACTTTACACTGTTCAGCACTGTAGCACTTTTACTGTAGCACCCTTATAAATACACCCTCTCGACATAGAAGAAAGTATCTCGAAATTTTCCAGATTTCTCTCTTCTTCCTCTCCCTCTCTCACTTGTAACCCATCATCCCTTCCATCTCCAAGCTCTCTTACCTTGTTTCCCCTGGTTTCAAAGTAAGTTAGTTTTTCACATACATAGTTTTATACTGGGTTACCAACTTACATGATAGTTGGTTAACCATTTCTTGTAATACAAACATCAATACTCCCTGGAGTGCGGATTACCGCCCTAATGGATGACTTGATGCTTTAGTTTCTGCATCTTTCAATACATGTAATTTCAGCTTTTCAGCTTTATATAATACAAGTTCATATCACCTTCATGGTTGGTTTTTGTTTATGCATACTCTTACTTTATATTTTATATATTGCCTTTGCTCTTTACATTATTTTTAATTCTCGCGATTTTATTTAAATTATTTACTTTCTTGAGTTATTTACTTCCTTGTTATTATACATCATTTCCTGCTTTCATATAGATCTGTTAATCTTATATACTCTCTTATTCTCTCATATAGTACTCAGATCCTAACCCCTTATATATATATATATATATATATATATATATATATATTAAAATATTATTAAAAATTGTTCACGTCGGTGACGACGTCCAATCAAAGAAATCCAGCCAAAATTGACCAAAAAAACTGAATCGGCACTAAATAAAAAGGTTTAGAACTAAATTGACACTAAAAAAAGGTTAAGGAGTAAATTGGCACAAATACAAAAGGTTAAAGACTTTTTTAAACTTTTCCCGACATACGCTAAAGGAGGGTCGGAAGTTGACGATCGAGTTCAATGACTTGCTGGCCACGGATGCTCGAGTCCAAATTTGTCATGCTTCTATAGGCGATGGAATGACAAGCTATACCATGGTCGAACCTGCACAACTCTTGCTATATCTGCGAGGATCCCCACTTTCTCCACATCTCATTTTGTAAAAAGTAATCTCTTGCATGTTCCATCCAAAATGAATGAATAAATGCAATGAGAAACCTTGGCCACTCATCGAGATTAGATTTGTGGTCATAAAAAATATACATATCTCTGTCATGTAATTACGAATTTTTTGTATACAGGGAGGAAGAGAGAGAGAATCAATGATCAAACCAACTGTTAGCATCACCATGCTTCCCAACTTTCTTTTTTCAAGGACAACTGAAACAATCGTTTCTTACCACAAATGCGACAAACGAGAACAGTGAAAATAGCTATTCAGTGCGATCCAGAGTGACCTGTCCCACTCACAGTAAGTGCAAGGAAAAACAACAGAAAACGCAAGCGCAACCTGATTACAGCCCCTACAAAATCCATCACAATATCCTCACCACATGGTGGCCCCTCCCCAACAAATCAAGTTAGCTTGCTGCAGGGATTTCCTGTAACACCCGTTGGCAGACTACCCTCAAGAAATGCTAAATCTTTGAAAGCTACTCCTCCAAGAATGATTTAAGCATATACTATTGCAACTGATTAACAAGTGTAATTAATTGCCGGTACTTGACGGCCATGTCAAGAATTAGCAATGAAAGATAAATGGGCGAAAGTCTTCACTCTCCCAAAATTTGTATCAGATCCTCAGTCTTGTTGAAATAATTCTTTCCTTGCAGAAAATGTTACGGCAACCAGTATAGGGAAAGCAATGGTAGCATCACAGTGTACCTGGTTTAATCCAAATAAAGCACCAATTTAAAACTCTTTCTTCGTATTAAAGGAATTTTGGGAAATTTCAGTCTCAGATTCGGCATATTAAGCAATTACCTTAACAGTTTTGGCAGACCCACGTATTTTCCCCCAAGAAACAGCCTCATCTGGACGAGCTCCAGAATCACTTCCATCAAATTCTTGGGCTGTATTGATGAAGACAGCAAAGTCCGCCCCATTCCGCATCATATTAGCATTGCTTATGTGATGTTTAGGCATCCCTCCTCCCAGGATTATCATTCCAGTTTTTCTTTGGCCAGCATGGACTGCTTCACCATTCATGGCCCTAATATCTGCACAGAAGTTGGAGTAGAAAATATTCATCAAGCTTCTTCATGCTTCAAGTGCAATGAGTATTTGAACCGAGTGCCTAACCTTGGACTACGTCAACGATTAGACCAGGACTACGGAAGGAGTGGAAGTATAACATGTCTCCCAGTGAGCCATCCGTTAACCCAGGACAGAAGACCGGAATATTATTCTGCAAAATGTCCACTTAAGTTAATGGACTATCTGTAGACATAAGTGAGATACTGACAACTTCCTTGCACATGTAACGCAAATCTATGGGTTTATACTGAAAAAGCTACTCATGTGCTGAAATTGCAGTTGTTAGGTCTAAACACTGAATTTGTAGAAAAGCCCAGTGACAAATAGACTTGAGCCTTCCCTAAAATACTCCTAACAGGGAAACTGTGTGAAGAAAGAAGAAATTTTCCTTTTCCTACTTCACATACCCATCTCAGAAACAAGCTTCTCCCGGTGCCGCAAGCCAATAAAGAAGCAATTACATCAGAGATGTGCAGCAGCTAATTGTAACCCCGTGCAATAGGATTACCTTGATCGACTCACCTTGTATGCCCAACAAAGGTATGACCTTTCATCATTAATCTCTTTCCCCAAGCGAGCAATCAACCTAGAAGGTGTCCATAATACATTCTGCATAAGCCAAAAGGAAGAAATTAGAAGTTGCACCTCTGGCCCTTCACACAAGGGTGCGGTTCGCTGAGAGCAGAGCAGAACTTAGAGATGTATATTAGTTTTCACCATGGGATGCTGTTGTTAAAATAACCCAATGAAATGCCAATATGTTTATTTAGGTGTCATATGGAATAAGCGCTTCCCAGCAGAAATGTCTTCATTTTCAAACAATGATCCCAAACCAATAATCTAGTACATTTTCTACTATGGGGACTCAAGAGGTCTGATTTGAAGGGAAAAGAATTAAAGAAAATAATCCATGTATCGTAAGGTTAAGCTTAATAATCCATGGCGTTGTTGCAGACTAAGGAGCTGTATCAGGTACTCCATTTATTGTCATTCACATCCTTTATTTCTTTCTCTCTCTTCAGTCAAATGGTAAGTTTGCCTGGCTTTCATTTTTTGACATGCCAGAAAAATCTAACCCTTCAATACCGTCAAAAGTAGGCCATTCAGGGGTTTCTCGAGCTTTCTTTAGTTTGATCCTAATAGGTTAAGCTTAATATGAATCGAATCCAAAACGGCTAATGTGGGGATTCTTTACCTTCTCTTATACTGTATTTGCTTGTTAAATATTGCTTCCATGTATATGTTCAATCTCGCAGTACATCTTGGACACAAGTGTGTACTCAAATGAACCAGAGCCTCTTATGGAGCTGAGAGAAGTTTCTGCAAGCCATCCAAGGTCTCTCTCTCTCTCTCTCTCTCTCTCTCTCTCTCTCTCTCTCTCTCTCTCTCACTCGCTAAGTGTTCATAACATCATGGTACAATCTCTGACTGAATTATAATGCTTTCTTCATATAATTGAAACATCTTGGAGTTGACACTGTTTCCAGGAGGATGATTCAACTTTTTCTTCTTGTATTTTTTGATATTCAGTTATTGGATGGGCACTGCACCAGATGCAGGTCAATTGATGGGAATACTACTGAAGCTTATCAATGCTAAAAGGACAATTGAAATCGGGGTCTTCACCGGATACTCTCTTTTACTCACTGCCCTAGCAATTCCTGATGATGGAAAGGTCTCCAAGCACTCGTCATGCATTATAATAATAGAATTTGATTGGATTGCTCATGGAATCACAATTTCTGCAGATAATAACCATAGATGTTGATCGCGAGGCATATGAAATGGGATTTCCCATTATCAAGAAGGCCGGCATAGAGCACAAAGTTGACTTCATCAATGCCGAGGCTCTCGGAGCACTAGATGATTTAATGGCAAACGTGGGTCATTTACCAGCCTTTCCTAGTTTATGCAGTTGCCTCCTGCTGCGTCATATGTTCTATAAGAAACGTTATATGGATTTCACTTTGATAGAGCAAGCTAATTTACCTTCAAAACACAGTGTACATCGTGACAGACTATTTACTACTTGTGCCGTATTCTGTGTTACGTTCATTTCTAATTCTTTCTTTGTTCGATCAAGTCTGATGGGGATTTGCCATAATAAAACTAAATGCAGCTTGACAACGAGGGGAGCTTCGACTTTGCCTTTGTCGACGCGGACAAAGTCAACTACTTGAATTATCATGAGAGGCTGATGAAACTGGTCAAAGTGGGTGGGCTAGTCGTCTACGACAACACCCTCTGGAGGGGAACTGTAGCGATGCCTGAAGACACGGTTGGAAAGAAATATGAGGAGGGTCGAAAGCTGCCGCTTGAGTTCAACAAATTACTCGCCAACGATGCTCGCGTCCAAATTTGTCATGCTTCGATAGGTGATGGGATGACGATCTGCAGGCGACTTCACTAAGTTTTTATCCGTTGAAACCACCCCCCCCCCCCCCCAAAAAAAATAATAATAATAATTCTTTCTTTTAGAAAGGACATTGCACTTGCCATAACTTATCTTTGGGATGTTGTCTTATATATTGTAATAATCACAGCATTTATGAATCGGAAAAAATTGATTGGGGGTCATGATCAATAAATAATGTTAGCACAGAAACATATTCATACATAATAAATAATAAATGTGCCAGTTCATTTTGTCGTGGCGCCAGCAAATTTCATTTGTATGCTTCATTGAAATCATCTCCGGATTCATTTCTTTCGAACCGAGAGCATCCTACCAATATAAATGTAATATATGGGCCTTAAAACAAGAAAAGAAAATAAAATAAAAGGAAACGAAAGGGTTGAAAAGTCAAAAAAAGGAAGCTGAAGGAAAGTGGAGGAAGCTTCAGCTGGCTTTTAAAAAGAGAGAGAGAGTGAGAGAGAGAGAAGAGGACGGGCAGAAACGAAAAAAACAGGGGAAAACGCGAAACAGGGGAGAAGAGAGGAATAAGAGAAAGGAAAAAGGGAAAAAGGGAAAAATTTCGGCGCGCTCGTGGTCCGGACGCTTCATCAAGCCGACTCAAGTGTGTTTTGCAATGCCAGTAAGGAATCGAAGCTTTTAATCACTTACTTCAAGCAATCGCCGCAATTAGGGCTCGAAATTCGGATTTCTTGGATATTTGTGTGGCGAAGCCCGATTTTCGAGCCGTTGAGCTGTATATTTTTATAGAAATGGTACTTTGGGACATTGTGAAGCTATAGCATCTTACGGATCGTGATTTGAGCTTGCGGTTTGTCCGGAACGGAATTTTGAAGTTGGGGACGCGTTCTGCATCTTGTAGCAAACAGTATCTTCGAGCTTGTTTTTTTGTTGTTTTCGGTACTGTTTTGGGATGGCTGAGTTGGGGTTGTTGTTGTACGTTAAAAGAGCTTTCTAAAGACTTGAAACGGAAATTTGTGGAGGGAGTTATGGCGTGACGAAGTTGGCGCATGGACCGCGCCTAGCTGAAAATGATGGGTTTCCGCTAAATCGTGAGATTTCGTGGTGCATAGGTGTCGTTTTATCGACTAATAGGCCTAGTATAGGCGAGTCGTTGTAAGAATATCCCTTTTTACTCGGCCTTTTGATATTGTTTTTCCGTTAATTGTTAGGGATCCGAGTGCGTGGTCCGAGTGAGCGTCGTAATTGATTTTTGACCTTTCCCAGGTGAGTGACACTATTTCTTCTTTGTATTTTAAATTCATATTTTGAGAAACGTGGTGGATTATATAATCCATGAGTTGATAAAAAAAAAAAAAAAAAAGCATATCTTGTTGCATAAAACAGATCGAGCTATTACTTGCCATTTTTGTTGTTTGAAAGGAGTTATATTTCGATTTCGATTGGAATGGTTGTTTGAAAATAGTTTGTGAAATTCTTTATGAAAGAATCGAAGAATGCTTTGATATTTATTTATCAAATTTTGAGTTGTGACATGACTTCCTTTCGATGTTGGATTACTTGGATATTGTGATTGGTGGTTGATGCTCAATGTCTCTATGGACCCCGAGGGGTGTGGGTATGCGCATACTTAGTCTAGGATATCCTTGTGGGCGAGCCACCGGCTAATAATAGATGGAGACCTTGCCAAGGGGAGAATCTTGGTCGTCTTGTCACGGGCGTTACGCGTGACCATGGTTAGACATTTGACCATGAATTGGTCAATGGAGTGGACCATTGACGTGTGATTTGAGTTTGGTCGATGGAATGGACCATCGATGTGATTTGATGAGATTAATCAATGGAATAGACCATTGATGCATGTTTTACGAGATTGATGATAGACTCGACCATTGGTACTTTCGGTATTTGAGTTATGATTTGGTATTATGATAAAGTGAGTTATGTTTGTGTTTTAAAATGTGCATAGTGATTTCTCGATCCGCTTAGAAGAAATGTGTTACTCATCGAGCCGTGGTAGCTCACTCCTCTCATCTACTTGTTTTTTAGGTTCTTCAACCGAGTCGCGAATAGGCGTGAGCGTTCGTTCGAGGAGGACTTTTTGGTGGAAATTTTTGGTATGACTTGTGCATAGTTGATAAGTTTATAAGTTAGTCTTTGTAGTAGGTGTATGTTTTATTTTTGGTGGATTGTAGAGATACTTTCGATATTGTAACCAAATACCCTTTTTGTCATGTATATATATATGAATGTATATATGTTGATATCGGGTTGAATTTTGGTTACGTTGAGGCTGCGTCCTTTGGTAAAAGGACGGCCGTGTCATGCCCCCTTCTTCTTGTGAATCGGGGTGTGACAATAAATGTGATCGTTCTCTACAAGTTAGCATCATATCCGGTCCCGTTCTTGTTTCCAGCGCAAGCAAAACCATAACTTACTCACATTAAGTGCATCAGGAGAGAACAAATAATAACTAGGCAGAAAACCACAGCAGAGTCCTGTCTCACTTGGACACGATGCAGGGTAAAAGAATGGATTAAGAAGAACGCAATCCGATTACCCAACTGAATCTATAAAAAATCATTGCCATATTCTTGTTTTTCTTATATTACCTACTTTGTGGCTATCTGCAAGCAAGTTATGTCTAACAAAGACAACCTTCATTTTGTTTAACCGAAGATCCAAATATGAACAAGTGTCGGCAGATGAATAGTCTCCCAACCTATTAATACGTTTCAAGTTGTTTTCTTTTAACAAAACGAGTTTCGTACAACTTCAAGGGCAGAGTTCCTAGAGCAGATTGCGGTTTAAGAATTGTTTGCATCTGACAACACTAAGGGCGCATTTGGTAACAATTCTATTTTTGGGAATAATTTTTTATTAGAAATGGTTTTTTTTTTAGTCTATTCCCAAGAACAATTTTTGAACAAAAGAACTCGCTTGGTACCTTTCCAAAATTTCTATTCTCGGGATAGAAATGCATTTGGTGGAATTCTTAAATTATTTTGTTTCCTTTAATTTTTTAATACTTTTATTATATTTTTCTTAATTTTCTCTTTTTTTTCTTTTTCTTTTTCTCTTCTTCCTCCGGCTAGGCAAGGTCCAGTGAGCTCGCCAGAGCCTCGTCAAGCTAGGGCAAGGTCCGCCGAGCTTGCCGGAGGCTCGCCTGGCCAAGGCGAGCCTCAGCCTCGCCCAAGCAACGTGAGGTCAGCCTCGCCCTGGCTTGGCGAGGCCGAGCCTCTCGCCGTGGCTCGGTGTTGCTTGACCGGCGAGACCGCCAAAAAAGGAAGAAAAAAGAAAAGGGAAGAGAAGAAAAGAAAAGAAAAGAAAAAAATAGGAACTGATTCTCGAAATTGTTTACGGGAACAAAAAGCTATTTTTTTCTATTTCTTAATTCTGTTCCAAATCTATTCTCAGGAACAAAAATCTTACCAAATGGATTTTTGTTCTTTTTTCGTTCCAAGAAACAAAAGAACAGAAATAGCTATTCCCGAAATGTTACCAAACACGACCAAAGCTTACTTCCATCAGTTTCTTGTGTAGCTCTATCATGACGTCCTATAGCTGTAGCCAAGTTAAATTTCCTTGAAGCTCAGAAAACAAAAGAAAGATGATGATCAAAAACATCATTGCGATCCTATCAGAAAAATGCTTACCGGGAAAGGGAGAAAAAGGGGTTTTTGAAATCGTCCTGACTTTGCGTTCCATCCAGAATGACACTGACAGATAATTGCTTCTCAAAGCACACGGTGCCTATGTTGAAATGTGTGGCTTATGTCCTCGCATTTTGTTTTTCTAACGACTGAGTCTAGTTATAATAACAAGGATATTTCGTAGTTGGACAATTGCTACTGGTCAACAACCAGGATCTCAGTTAGACACTCCACCAAACCAGGTAAAGAACTACTCTTCTTATTAGTCAGCATCAAGAGTATCTCAGAGTAACTTCACAGTTTTCTCAATTTCTGGGGTGTAATTTGCCGTTAACATGCAGCTGGTTCTCCAAGCTTCAGTAAGTTAGGCAAGTTTCTGACATCTAAGTTACAGCTTTTTATAGATTGGCCATTTAGATTAGTCGAGTAGACTCCTCATTGCACGGTAAATGTCACTTTCCATGATAAATATCTGTACGTCTTGTAGAAACAACAAACATCGAATTTTGTCAACCGTGAACTTGTGGTCACTCGGGTTCATTTCTGGATATTGTAGGAAGTCTGACTCAATAAGAGTTTGTATTTTGCTGAGGAGATCACACAAAACGGAAGAGGACGAATAGCTATAATGCTTTGACATTCAATCGACTGAGTCTAGTTAAGATAGCAAGGATATACGGTTGCTACCGGTCAACTCCAGGAATCTCAGTTAGACAATCCGCCAAGTCATATTTTTTTAAAGTGCAGGACTAACCCTTTTTGTCTTCCTACTTGCATTATTGTCCTCGAACCCTGATAATAATAGAAAGCACGTCTGGTGCCGAAACCAACTTCATCGGATGATGTGCAAAATTAAATGAGTAAGCTTATTTACAATATATAACCAGGGAGATTTGATGGTGGTGATATCATGGCAATCACCATACCAGCTCCACCATACCAGCTCCACCAAACCAGCCCCACCAAACTGCAATATCTTAAGAATTTTGGTTAGGTGCAACACGAGCCCTATGGTGTTAGTGGACCGAACTGCATTCTAGGTCATATTTCATCAAGAGTATCTGCGGTATCCCATTAGGTCATTTCCCTGACATCAAGGCGGCTTGATTCAACACTTCTGCATTTCGGTAAGGAGAGCGAAAATGGAAGAGAAAACGAAAGTATTTTCCAGTTCCAACAAGGGGTTATTGCAAAGCAAGGAGCTGTATCAGGTAAACTACTGAGTGTCTTCACAGCCTCTTTCTTTCTTCTTTAGTAAGTGCGCTCAGCTTCAACATGCCCGACTAAGTGCAGCTCTCCAATCCTGTCAAAAGTAGCCTTCTGCATGATACCTAGCATTGTTTACCTTCTCTTCTATTGCCAATGCTTCCTCAATTTTTTGCTTTAATGCATATGATCAAATTTGGCAGTACATTTTGGACACAAGCGTGTACCCGTGTGAACCAGAACCGCTTAAGGAACTAAGAGAAGTCACCGCTATCCATCCGAGGTCCCTCCCTCTCTCTCTCTCTCTCTCTCTCTCTCTCTCTCTCTCTCCGGCAAGAATAAACTTACTTCTAAACAGAGCAAAAGGCATGAGCTTTTCATGTGACTAGTGCCGGTGTTCATTATATGAGATCGAACCAAGAAGAGATTAATTTGCTGATGTTCAGGGCCGGGATGGGCACTGCACCAGATTCAGGTCAGTTGATGGCAATTCTACTGAAACTTCTGAATGCTAAACGGACCATTGAAATCGGAGTCTTCACCGGGTACTCTCTTCTACTCACTGCCCTGAATATTCCCGAGGATGGCAAGGTCAGTCATGTATTCACTATTCACTTCGTTGAATTTTTCCTGCTGATATGAGAGAATCTGATTGGATTTCTCACATAATTAATCATATGGCTGCAGATAATAGCCATAGATGAGGATCGCGCGGCGTATGAAATGGGTTTACCCATTATCAAGAAAGCCGGCGTAGAGCACAAGATCAACTTCATTGAATCCAAGGCTCTCCAGGCTCTAGATAAAATAGCGCAAAAAGTAGAAAACTTCGCAGCTTTTCCTTGTTATGACGTTTCCTACCTAACGCAGAGTATTACGTTTTTTTTCCAAGTCAACGAAGCCAGCTCATTGTACATCAAATGATAGAACATAACATTAATCTATCTTGCGTCTGACGGTGACTTGTGAAACTAATTGCAGCCTGATAGCGAAGGGAGTTTTGACTTCGCCTTCGTCGACGCCGACAAGGTCAACTACTGGAATTATCACGAGAGGTTGTTGAAACTGGTGAAAGTCGGTGGACTGGCCGTCTACGACAACACGCTGTGGGGAGGATCGGTCGCAATGCCTGAAGATGCAGTTGGACATATGCTAAAGGGAGGTCGGAAGTTGACAATCGAGTTCAACAACTTGCTGGCCAAGGATGCTCGCGTCCAAATTTGCCATGCTTCCATAGGCGATGGAATGACAATCTGCAGGCGAATTTCCTAAAGCTACAGCATGGTCGAACCTGCATAATTCTTGGTTTATCCGTGGGGATTCCCCTTTCACCATATCCCATTTTGCAAAATGTAATCTCTTGCACCTCCATCCAAAATAAATGAATAAATGCAATGAGATACCTTGGCCATTCATCGAGATAAGATTTGTTGTCATAAAAATATACATATCCATGTCAAGTAATTACGAATTTTTTTTGTGTGTGTGAGAGAGAGAGAGAGAGAGTCAATGATCAAACCAAGAGTTAGCATCACCATGCTTCCCAACTTTCTTATTTCAAGGACAATTGAAACGATCGTTTCTTACCACAAATGCGACGAACGAGAATAGTGAAAATAGCTATTCAGTGCGATCCAGAGTATCCTGTCCCACTCACAGTAAGCGCAAGGTAAACCAGAAAACACAAGCGCAATCTGATCACAGCTCTACAGAATCTATCACAATATCCTCACCACATGGTGGCCCCTCCCCAACAAATCAAGTTAGCTTGCTACAGGATTTCCCGTAACACCCGTCGGCAGACTACCCTCAGGAAATGCTAAATCTTTGAAAGCTACTCCTCCAAGAATGATTTAAGCATATAATATTGCAACTGATTAACAAGTGTAACTAATTGCCGGTACTTGACGGCCATGTCAAGAATTAGCAATGAAAGATAAATGGGCGAAAGTCTTCACTCTCCCAAAATTTGTATCAGATCCTCAGTCTTGTTGAAATAATTCTTTCCTTGCAGCAAATGTTTCGGCAACCAGTATAGGGAAAGCGATGGTAGCATCACAGTGTACCTGGTTTAATCCAAATAAAGTACCAATTTAAAACTCTTTCTTCGTATTATAGGGATTCTGGGAAATTTCAGTCTCAGATTCGGCATATTAAGCAATTACCTTAACAGTTTTGGCAGACCCACGTATTTTCCCCCAAGAAACAGCCTCATCTGGACGAGCTCCAGAATCACTTCCATCAAATTCTTGGCCTGTATTGATGAAGACAGCAAAGTCCGCCCCATTCCGCATCATATTAGCATTGCTTATGTGATGTTTAGGCATCCCTCCTCCCAGGATTATCATTCCAGTTTTTCTATGGCCAGCATGGACTGCTTCACCATTCATGGCCCTAATATCTGCACAGAAGTTGGAGTAGAAAATATTCATCAAGCTTCTTCATGCTTCAAGTGCAATGAGTATTTGAACCGAGTGCCTAACCTTGGACTACGTCAACGATTAGACCAGGACTACGGAAGGAGTGGAAGTATAACATGTCTCCCAGTGAGCCATCCGTTAACCCAGGACAGAAGACCGGAATATTATTCTGCAAATGTCCACTTAAGTTAATGGACTATCTGTAGACATAAGTGAGATACTGACAACTTCCTTGCACATGTAAGGCAAATCTATGGGTTTATACTGAAAAAGCTACTCATGTGCCGAAATTGCAGTTGTTAGGTCTAAACACTGAATTTGTAGAAAAGCCCAGTGACAAATAGACTTGAGCCTTCCCTAAAATACTCCTAACAGGGAAACTGTGTGAAGAAAGAAGAAATTTTCCTTTTCCTACTTCACATACCCATCTCAGAAACAAGCTTCTCCCGGTGCCCCAAGCCAATAAAGAAGCAATTACATCAGAGATGTGCAGCAGCTAATTGTAACCTCGTGCAATAGGATTACCTTGATCGACTCACCTTGTATGCCCAACAAAGGTATGACCTTTCATCATTAATCTCTTTCCCCAAGCGAGCAATCAACCTAGAAGGTGTCCATAATACATTCTGCATAAGCCAAAAGGAAGAAATTAGAAGTTGCACCTCTGGCCCTTCACACAAGGGTGCGGTTCGCTGAGAGCAGAGCAGAACTTAGAGATGTATATTAGTTTTCACCATGGGATGCTGTTGTTAAAATAACCCAATGAAATGCCAATATGTTTATTTAGGTGTCATATGGAATAAGCGCTTCCCGGCAGAAATGTCTTCATTTTCAAACAATGATCCCAAACCAATAATCTAGTATATTCTCTACTATGGGGACTCAAGAGGTCTGATTCAAAGGGAAAAGAGTCAAAGAAAATAATCCATGCATCATAAGGTATCCCACGGAAGCCCAATGGGCAATGCCCAATACATCAAAGAAGAGAAAGTACCTCTTCTTTCTGCTCCCTCAGCATCTGATCAAATATAGGAATTATCCAGTCCTCAAATTTACAGTAGTTGTCATTAGGAACCAATAGGTTACCAATGCGGTTCAATCCTTTTGAGCGCAAGAGAGCTCCAGGAAGGGAAAAATCACCTTTGTACGTAGGTGCCAGGCATTTTATAAGATCTTCCTCTATGCCACCAGCTGTTGTCACTACTACATCGACCTGCACAAACATAAGAAGCAAACCCACATAAATCAGTGAATCATGAGGTAAGCGCACATAAAAAGAATAAACGGAACCCTGTTTCCAAAAGACCCATCATTTTGGAGTTAATCAGGGGATGCAAGATATTTAATGTCAGAACTCTTCCTATGCATTTTTATAGCACATTAATGCGTGTACTTTAGTTCTTGCAACTTCAACCAAGTATGTTGAAAACTCAAGCATAAGCAAAAGGATAGTCATGGTTAAAGAACTTCCTTCTATCATTCGAGTAAACTTTGTGGACACCAAGCCAAAAAAAGAAAAACGGAGTAAACTCTGGATAAAGAACAAGACAGCCCACAGAATGATTCAGTCGCTTGTCACATATAATAAGACACACTTCTTCTCAGCTCAGCAAATGTCACTCTCATTCCACACAGCATATATGCAAGAATACTAAAAATACTCATCGGAATACTTACCATGTGATGCTGAACAAGATAACGAATTGTATCTCTGACTCCAGACGAGATAAGGTTGGAAGTGAAACCGAGGAACACCTTGCATCTTACGGACTCTCTATATGCTTGGTCTCTTTCCTCCTCACCACAATCTTCAGTTATAGCCTCATCAGAGAGCCTCCAGTCTAGCTTCAAACAGTTCAAAAACACCACTTGAATCATGATTCTACAGAAAATACAAATAAAGCCTCGACCTTGCAACTTAGAAACGACAAAACCGCGGCAATAACAGTAAAAGGCAGGTGAATTCCCCCAATTTAGAAAAGCTCGCTCAAAAAATGTTACCATTTGATTAACCGCTTCGATCGCGTCCCCGAGGTTAGAGGCTTGAAACCCAGTGGACACCATGGACCTCAAAAGCCGATGATAATCGACTCCTCCATTGAAGTCATACCCCTCAATCTTCATGCACTTCCCTTCAATGGTTTCTGACTCTTTGAACACGGTGGAGTGGACAGAAGCCATAAGGCTCTCTTTCATTCCCTCGCCCATTCCTACAAATTCCTACGGATTTCGCGAAGACAAGAGCTAACGTCAATGACCCAGAAACGAATACCGGTTGTTCGTTACTACCTTAATAGATTAAACGAGCGTTTTCTCTTGGACAGCACATTGGAGCACGAATTTTACATCGATGGCCAAAAAGGATCCAACTTGCAGAAAATTAAGCAGAACCCACGACGGGATTGGAGCGCAAAGGAAGAGAAAAGGAGTTGAAAATCATGGGGGAGAAAGAAAGAACGAACCTGGGAACGTCGGTGCTGCAAAGCGAAGCCGGTGCTAAAGAGGAACCAGATGCTGCTGCTGCTGCTGCCGCCGCCGCCCAAAGCATTGGGGTTTTAGAAGCGATGACGATGTTCATTTTTGCTTCTTTGTCTATCGAATTTCATGTCTTCTTTTTTCCTTTTCTTTTCCTCCTTATTTGCTTCGTTTGGTGGTATGGGCTTTCATTCGTTATGGGCTCACAAAAGGCAAGGAAAGTATTCTGCCCCGGATCAAAATCCACTTTCCAAATTCAGAAAGAAAATGGGACAGCCATGCCGCCTGGCTGGTAAAGGGAGTGGGGGGTCGGGCCGGAGCGACTTAGGTCCGGGATTCGATTCCTGTGAATCTCGAATACATGTGTATATAGAAGAGATGAGTGAGACCAAAAAAGAAAAAAATCAGATAGAAAATTGGTCTAGTTTGGGCACGGAAACGTGTAACATAGAGAGGAGGTCGCGGCAAGAGGGTATCTAATGGCGCTAGTTTTTAATACTGATCTTGTACAAAGGAGGATGAACTGGAGAAATGGATAACTGATGTCTGCTTGCTGCAACACTGTCACTAGGCGTGTGTGTGTCTTCTGTAACTTCATGAACCAGAAAATTATGACCAGTTGCGAATTCCGACGACTGAGATTTCGCTAATTTTCCCTTTTCTTGTTCTTAGCTCCTCAAGATCATTGTCGTATTTACACAAAACAAAATTTATTTTTGGGAAAATATCACAAATGGTCTCTGAACTTTTATCTAATGTTCAATTTTATCCTTGAGCTTTCGATTTACTCAATTTGGTCCCCGAACTACCACTTCATATGCAATCTCGTCCCTAAACTTTTAATTTGTTCAATTTGGTCCATGAATTATCGATAAATGTCCGATCTAGTCCCCGACTATTAGAAAATTAATCAATTTCGTCCTTCCGTTAGTTAAAATTAACAAAATTAGACTTCCATGGCTTTTAGTCTCTTAAATATAAAATAAAAAATGACATGTAGGATATCCACATGGAAATTACCTTTAAAACAGTCAAATTGTGGCCACCGTAAAAAATAATATATATATATATATATTTATATATTTGTGATCGTGCTCTCATCTCTAGCTGACCCCTAATTTGTTTTTCTTTTTTAAGATATATATTGACTCATAATTCTAGTATTCCAATTTAGTTTCACGTCATCAATTAATGCTCCGCGTCATCACTTAATGGTTTGAACAAACGGAAGGACTAGATGGAACATTTGTTAATAGTTTAGGGACCAAATTGAGCAAATCGAAAGCTCGTGGATGAAATTGGTCAATTTTCAAATAGTTAGGGACTAGATCGGACATTTATCGATAATTCAGGGACCAAATTGAATAAATTAAAAGTCTAGGGACAAGATTGCACATTAAGTGAGAGTTTAGGAACTGTTTGTGACATTTTCCCTTTATTTTTCATGCCAACAACGGATGCAAATGCTTGGCAAGCTTGGATTTACTATATTCATGCTGGAAAAGCCTGGTTTTGCATGGTTTATTAGTGCTTGAAAGGTTGATGAAATTATTTTAGAATGATCCAAAACTGTATCCTATGGAAAAAGTCAAGGATTTGTTAGTTAAATGGGTTCCTTAAAGAGTGTATCCAAAAAATCCTCTCTGCTCGTTATCTTCTGGTAATTACATTGAGTTACCTTTCTTTGGGTCTTCAGTACAATGGTCCTAATTTGTTTATCGTCTCTAAAGTTCTGAACTTAGACTCCCGAGCAATCCTATCATTAAAGATATTATTTATCGTCTATACGACGGCCCTGAAGCCTTCATTTCCCTGTACCATGCCTGATGTCTTTCAACCAGGGAATGCATCGCGGGATCCAAGCCCGGGGAGTTTTCCCAAAGGATTAACCGGTCCCCGGAGGTTGGACTTGGATCTTTGTCTTCCCCAAGTCCAGGGAATACCAGGACTTTCTTTGTGGTCAAAGCCTTATAAAGACCAGCTTAGGTCTAATCTTCATTGGTATTGATTCGCCTGCCAAACTCTCGTTACCAAGTTCATCTCAATAATCTGATGAGCAACTGTATCTCGGTATCTCCTCTAGACATAGTTTTCACTTACGATTCAATGAAAAACTTATTCAGCAAGATAGTTCAAAAGCTCACAGTGCACACGAAGTACAGCCATTAAATTTGTTTGATGATCTATCTAAACATAAAGAGTTGTCAGCTGATGAACTCTCTCGCGATCTATTTATGCATTTCGAGTTGCTTGTGCAAGACCAAAAAGAAAATTGAATTGAATCGAATTGAATCCAGTAAAATATTTTCAGATTGCAGTTCAAGAATTGTCTTCACCTGATAAAGATAAGCTTGATTCTATCATGCTCTAATGCAGCATTATAATTGCATCCTATAACTATAGTTCAGGGATAATTTCCATGAACATCAGAACATGGAGGAAAGCAGGTCATTGAAAAAATTACAATGATGCTTTCAGAAAAATGAATGTCGTTAAAAAGGGGGGAAAGCAGTTCTTGAAATCAACCGGAGAGTGTGTGAACTCTTCAGAATGTTAACAGATAATTACTTCTCAAAGCAAATGGCACCTACATTCTCGCATTTTTTTCCATTGATTGGACGAACTGGTGCAATTACAATACGCTAGATGGCAATCACATAGTACGGTATCCCAAAGTCAACTAACAGGAACATTAATCAGTCACTCCACGAAGCCGTGTAGTCCATATTATTTTAAAGTGAAGGAATAATCCTAATCTATAAAACACCAAATTAGTCAGCGTCAATAGAATCTAAGAGATGTTGACGTTTCCATCAACTCCAGGAGGGCATTTCGCCATTAATACACAGTGCTAGTTCTCAAAGCTTCCATAAGTAAGGCAAGTTCCAACCTCTAATTTACAGTCTTTTATTGATGAGGCATTTTAATCACTCGAGGAGACTCCTTGCAATGAATCACGGTAATATTTCATGACAGATATCTGTGAAATCTATGCATGGCATGGTCTGCAGTCTCGTTGATTATGCGCTACAGCAATCACAAGCATGTTTGTCAACCTGAACATTGGTTATTTGGGGTCATTTCCCTGATGTAAAGGCAGTTTGATATGGCAAGAATTTTCACTTTCCCCAGGGAAGGAGCCAAAGTGGAAGAGAAAATGAAACCAGGATCAAATTATGACAAGGCCTAATCGTAGGGTAAGAAGCTGTATCAGGTAACCCATTTGTATCCTGCATTTTTTCCCCTGCTTTTGGATAAATGGTAAGTTAACTTGGCTTTCATCCTACCACACGCCAGAAACGTCCAACCTTCATCCTGTCAAAAGCAGGCCATTTGGGGTTTGAGACGAATCCAATATGGCAAAACTGTAGGATTCTTTACCTTTTCTTATACTGCCATTGCTTCTTAAAATTTGTGTCCATGCATGTGTTCAGTTTCACAGTACATTTTGGACATGAGAGTGTGACCAAATTAACCAGAGCCTCTTAAGGAGCTTAGAGAAGTTTCTGCAAGCCATCCAAGGTCTCTCTCTCTCTCTCATCCCAACTTAGTGTCCACAACATAATGATACAGTCGCTGACCATGACTGCTTCCATTCAATTTAAGGAGTCAAATAATTGAAGCATCTTGCAATTAACACCGTTTTCTGGAGCATATTTCCCTCTTACAGTAAACAAGGGATTTTAAATTTTTCTTCCTTTATTTGTCGATATTCAGGCCTTGGATGAGCACTACACCAGATGCAGGTCAATTGATGGCACTACTACTGAAGCTTATCAATGCTAAAAGGGCCATTGAATCGGAGTCTTAACCAGATTCTCTTTTATACTCACAGCCCTGACAATTCCTGAGGATGGAAAGGCCTGCAATCATTCATCATGCTTTATACAAAAGAATCATATTCGATTGCTCACATAATCACGATTGCTGCAGATAATTGCCATAGACATTGACCACAAGGCATATTAAATGAGATTTCCCATTATCAAGAGGGGCGGCGGAGAGTACAAAGTCAACTTCATCAAATCCAAGGCTCCCCATGCTCTAGAGGATTTAATAGAAAATGCAGGTCATGTCCCAGCCTTTCCTAGCTTATGCAGTTTCGTCCCACTGCATTATATGGTTATACTTTGATGGATCGAGCTAATCTTGCATGCAGTATACCTACATAAGGTAAAAAATTTATTTTGCACATGGTGATGGACTCTATTTACTACTTGCATCTCATTCTCTCTGATGGGGATTTGGCACAATGAAACATACTGCAGCTTGATCATGAGGGGAGCTTTGACTTTGCCTTTGTCGATGTGGACAAAATCAACTGCTTGAATTATCATGAGAGGTTAATGAAACTGGTTGAAGTGAGTTTGTCGCATGTTGCAGTGATCTACGGATTCATTTTCTGCAAACCGAGAGCATCCTTCCTTAATAAATTTGGTGACTCTCTACAAGCTCATGTCAAGCAACAGAATAAAGAAGAAACTATCACGAAGCAGCATGCCTCATGTTGGAACTTTAGAAACTAAATGGTGCTTTAGGCATACCAATATTGCCAATGGGTGAGAGTTGATTCTCACCACACGATTTGGTCATGGCCAAGACAGAGGCTTCGAGGCTTGGATATAGGGCACTCTCACGCAATGATCAGCACTACTGTTTTCTGACCGAGTTGCTAAATCTTGACCATACCTCAGAACAGCTCTGCAAGTAATCCCAAAGAGAGAAAGAGAGAGAGAGAGAGAAGAGAGAGAGAGAGAGAAATGATCACCCCGCAATTTAGCATCACATCCTACCCTGTTCTTGTTTCCAGGTCTAATGAAACCATAATTTACTCACATTAAGCGCATCAAACTAGAGAACTAATGATAGCTAAGCAGAGCATCACAGCAGAGTCCTGTCTCACTGGCACACGATGTAAAAGAATAGAATAAGGTGAACGCAATCTGATTACAGCTCAGCTGAATGTAACAAAAAAAATTGGCCATATTCTTGCGGTTCAACAATTGACCTGCAATGGTCCAAATATCTGGTTCAGGGCTGATCCATCTGGTGCATCTGGTGCATCTGGTGTGCCTATCCATTTATCATTGCCATATTATTGCTAAAGACAACCTTCAATTTGTTTGATCAATGATCGAAATATAAACGAATGTCGGCAGATGAATTGTCTCCCAAACTATTAATGCATATGAAGTTGTTCTCTTTAACAAGTTTCAAATAACTTCAAGAACAGAGTTGCTAAAGTGGATTGCTGTTCAAGAATTGTTTTCACCTGATAACATTAATCTTACTACCACCAGATTCTTATGCGGCACAATCATGATGTCCTATAACTGTGTTCATGGATAATTTCCTCGAAGCTCAGGAAAGAAATAAAAAAAAGATAATAATCGAAAACATTCTGAGTATAGTCACAACGACCGACAATACTATGTTACTGCCTTTTCAAAAGATGTAAGCATGGGCTAACATGAAAGGAACACTTCATCGTCTGACAAAAAGTTACATTTCGATCAACGTCCAACAGATTTTACATATGCAATAGTTATTTTTATTATCTATGTGATAAGGATCCTCATTACCATATAAAATGTCATCTAGTACTCACCCTTTTGTTTGTTTGTCACTGACAAAAACAGACAATCTAACCTAATTTTTTACAAGTTTCGTGAATGCACAAGTGATTGGTCTCTTAAGCAACGAAGCATCGTCCACAGGGTTACCATATCACCATCAAAAACAGATTCTCTTCCATTGTATGTAGCTTTTCTGACTCCATGCAGAAGCTCACTACTGTCAATAATTCGCTTAATATTTAAGCCAATCTTTCAAAGCCAGTGATCAAGACGACCTTCTTTATACTCTCAGCTACTGGTCAACTACCAGGACTCCACCAAACCATATTATTTCAAAGTGCGGGACTAACCACCCTTTTGTCTTTAAAACACCAGATTGGTCTCAGAGCACACAGACAGCATCAAATTTCAGAGCACAGCAGCTTTTAATTAGTCGCATAGACTCCTTATAGCGAAGTGAAGGTCACATTCATGATAAATATCTGTATGTCTCATAGAAATCAGGAAGTTTGCCTCAAACTCGTGGTCACTCGGTTTCTGGAAGAGTGTTTATTTTGCTAAGGAGAGAGAACAGAAATGAAAGAGAATGACAGCAGCATCGAACTATAACGAGGCGCTATTGCAGACTGGGTTAAGTCTTGTTGCAACACGCTGGAAGATGCCATGGTTCACGTGATTATTATTGCTTGGAAGGATTCAAACATCTATTTGAAATTTTTCTTGGCAATTAACGTCGCATTTACAGGTCCAACCATGGGCAATAAACTATCCCATAATCTATAAACACGGTTTCAACAACTTTAGGGACCAACTTCACCCGGCATATTGTAGTTCAATAATTGGCTTCGCCTGATCAAATGAGTCTTGTTCAGGCATTATGTAATGTGGCAGATGATTACGTCTCACAACATTAACTCTTGCAATATTTCGTCCAACCAGGATCATGATAGAACTTTTAGGAGATTTGTTTTTGAGGGGGAAAGCAGCTCTTCTGAAGTCGACTCCAAGACCCGTGGCCTCGAAGACAATACGACATTGGATGATATAGAAAATCAAATGAGTAAGCTATTTAATATATGTAACCAGACAGATTAGCTTGCAGTGATATTCCAACAATTAACCAACCACTCCACCAACTGTAATATACTAAGGATTCGGTGGACTGCAAGACTGGCCCCGTCTTATTAAAAAGACCAAAATGACTGTTCCATCAAAACCTGGAGAGAGATTCCTTCGTTAATGCACAGACCTAATTCATAAAGAGAGGCAAGTTCTGATCTTGACTCTGCGCCCTTCATAAGTAGAAGTTTGGTGAGTGGACTCCCTAGTCCTTATACTGCATTCAATGTCATCTTTTGTCATAAATACCTGTACATGCCAGAAGGTCATTTCTTTCACGTGAAGCCGATTTGATACAACAGATTTGCATTTCGGTAAGGAGAGCGAAAATGGAAGAGAAAACGGAAGCATATGCAATTTCCGAAAAGGGGTTATTGCAAACTAAGGAGTTGTATCAGGTACACTACTAATTTTCTTCGCATCCTCTTTCTATTGCCAATGCTTCCTTAAATTTTTGGTTTCATGCATGAGCTTAAACTTGCAGTACATTTTGGACACAAGCGTGTTTTCACGTGAACTACAGCCCCTTAAGGAGCTAAGAGAAGTCTGCACCATCCATCCGAGGTCTCTCTCTCTCTCTCTCTCTCTCTCTCTTCTTTCTCACAGCAAGAAAAAGTTACTTCCAAACAGTGCAAAAAAGATATGAGTTTTTCATGTGATTAATGCAGCTTCCGGTAAGAGTTTTTTCCGCTTCCGTTGAACAATGGATGTGATCTCCCAATGTGTTTATCAAACGCTAGCAGTAGCTTGGTGTTCATTATATGACATCAAATCCACAAGTGATTAATTTGCTGATGTTCAGGGCCAGGATAAGCACTGCACCAGATGCAGGTCAGCTCATGGCAATTCTACTGAAACTTCTGAATGCTAAACGGACCATTGAAATTGGAGTCTTCACTGGGTACTCTCTCCTACTCACTGCCCTGAATATTCCCGAGGACGGCAAGGTCTGTCAAGCATCCACCATGCAGTTCGTTGAATCTTTCCCGCTGATATGATAATCCGATTGGATTGCTCCGTAACAATTATATGGCTGCAGATAGTAGCCATAGATGTGGATCGTGCAGCATATGAAATGGGTTTACCCGTTATCAAGAAAGCCGGCGTAGAGCACAAGATCGACTTCATTGAATCCGAGGCTCTCCAAGCTCTCGATGAAATAGTGCAAAATGTAGGGACCCTGCAGATTTTCCTTGTTTATGAAGTTTCCTACCTACTGCAAAGTACCATGTTTTCTTTTTCCCTGTCAACGAAACGATCTCACCGCACATCAAAATACAACATATAATATTTATCTAATTTGACTCTCGAGCCTGATGGCAATTTGGCATGATGAAACTGATTGCAGCCCGATGCCGAGGGGAGCTTTGACTTCGCCTTTGTCGACGCAGACAAGGTCAACTTTTGGAATTATCACGAGAGGTTGATGAAACTGGTGAAGGTGGGCGGAGTGGCCATATACGACAACACGCTGTGGAGAGGGACGGTCGCCATGCCTGAAGACGCCGTCCGACAGAAACTGATGGAGGGTCGAAAGTTAACGATCGAGTTCAACAACCTGCTGGCCAAGGATGCTCGCGTCCAAATCTGCCATGCTTCCATCGGCGATGGAATGACAATCTGCAGGCGAATTTCCTGAAAGCAGGGATCCCCTCTGCTTCACCGTCTCCTAGTTTGGAAGATGTAATCTCTGGCGTGTTCCATCCGAAATAAGTGAATAAGAGCGATGACTCTCTCTCGCGCTCTCTCTTTCTCAAAGCGAATTGCAAGACCTTCACCATGCATTGATGTAAGATCTGTTCATGTAGTAATAACAGTAATGACAGCAGAAGGCAGGAAAATCACCGATCAAAGACTTGCTGCTCAAACAAGAGTCGTGACCCTGAATCTCTTCATGCACTTCCCTTGGAAGAGTTTCTGATTCTTTGAACATGGTGGGGTGAACAGAAGCCAGAAGGCTCGCTTTCAATGCCTCGCCCATTGTTACGAATTCCTACGTGTTGGGAATGTAGGATTCCCAAAATCGGATTCGACATTAAATCGAACCCCTAAAACGAATGCGGAAGACAAGCCCGGGAAATTCACATGTATCACCGATCCTAAAGACACCACTTGGAATCGAGCGTACCTTGTTAGCCGCGATTAAACACCGACGCCGATAAGAGGAAGAGAATTTGGCCATGTTCGATCCGATGACGCCAATTCGCCTTGAAGGGGAAGAAAACGTCGCTTTAGCGTTTTGTTTTTCTTTTGGAGGGAGAGAGAGAACGTACGTACAAAATGCCAAAGCGTATCTTCGCTCTCTCTTTCATCCCTTATATACGTCTCAAAAAAAAACGTACTTTTCATCCACGCCCAATATTGTGGGCGGGGCTTTTTGCCTTGAACATGGGCGGACGGGCCTTAAGCCCATCACATAAAACCATCACTACGGATTTGCGAAAACGAGAGTTCACATCAACGAACCAGAAACAAATCCCAGTTGCGTGTTACCGCTTAACAGGTTAAAGGGGCGTTTTCGTTTGGACAGCACATTCGAACACGAGTTCACATCGCCGGCCCGGGCAACAGGAGAATTAAAGCAAGAACCTGCAACGGAACTGGAGCGCAACGAAAGAGAAGAGAGCGATAAATTAGGGGCAAAAAGAAAGGACAAATCTGGGAAAGGACAGTCATCAATCAAAAGGTTACCACTCGAACAACGTCTAATTTTGTCCAAATAATCGTAAATCTATTCCACTATCACCTATTCAAATCTAAACTTTTTTATTTTATCAATTAATTTTTAAATATTTTTATATTTTATCAATGGAGTTCATCTATTCAATTTCACTAAAAATCGCTCACGTGGACATTAATCACCCTACGTGACCTGACCGAAGCTTACATAATAATATTTTGATAACATTTTAATTTTTTTGAGTTTTTTATTTTTTTATTTTTTCTTTTCTCCTCTTTTCCTTTTTTTTCCTTTTTCCTTTTGTCTTCTTTCTATTTTTTTTTTTTCTTTCTTTTTCCCTTTTTCCTCCGTCAACCACCGTTAAGCCTCATCAATGGTTGACGTTGCTAACCTCAGGTGAGGACAACCCATACTTAAGGATGGTGACCTTTGCCGGCCATCGGCTTGGGTTAGCAATGGCCGGCAAAAGGAAAAAGAGAAAAAAATAAAATAAAATATATATTATATTATATTAGAATATCATAAAAAAATTGTTCACGTCAATTTTCGATCAAAATTGATTTGATAAACTTAACCGATAAAACATAAAAAGGTATAAAATTTAATCGATAAAATTAAAAAATTAATGGCTGAATAAATAAAAGTAATTTAGGTTTTTTCTTGGATAATAATAATAGGGTCGTGGATCGGAAAATCTAAAATAAATGTTAAAATAAGAAAATCTTTACCTTTTTTGGGTAATCAATCATCCCTAGAAAAGTCCACCATGTCCATTTTCGCAATGACGTGTCATTCCAATTTCCCTTCCCCTCGTGCAAACCAAGGAAGAACGATTCCAACCAACCTCCTCTGTTTGTCTCCTCCCTCCCCTGTCTCCGTCTCTCTCTATCTGCGCCACGCACTGCAATGGAGGATCTTCCCCACCACCTGATCCTCGACATCCTCGGCCGCCTCCCCGACTCCGCCGACGTCGCCCGCTGCCGGGCCGCCTCCCGGGCCCTCAACGCCGCCGCCCGCGGCGTCACGTCCGTCGCCCTCCTCTGCTCCCTCGCCCGCTACCTCCGGTCCCGGTCGCCCGACACCAGGTCCCTCGTCGTCCCCTTCAAGTCCGTCGTGGCGAGCGCCGTCCTCGGATGGGGGCCCGTCGAGTCCGTGGCGATCGGGATCGACGCGTCGCTCGCCGACTCGTTCGAGGAGGTGGAGGAGGACGAGTCCGGGGACGACATGTACCTGATGGACGTGGGGTTCCTCGCGGGGTGGCTGCCGAGGGTCTGCGAGGGGCTGAGGGCGCTGTCGATATCGGACTTCTGGGTCCAGTCTTGCTGGAGGAGATCGGACGTTTTGGCCCTCGTTTCGTCCTGTTGTGAGTGCTCTGCTTTCTTTGGTTCTTTTTTTTTTTTTTTTTTTGGGTTGCTTCTTTCCGAGTGAGTCATGGTGTTGGCAGAAATTTAGGAAGAGGTGTGAGATTAGGCCTACAATTCTGGGTGGATTGCAAGAGCCAATCTTGTTTTTTTTTTTTTTTATTATTTTCTTTTCTTGGTTGAGCCGGAACCCTGCATATGGAATTAGCCAAAAGTTCTGCTGGAATCTGTAGCATCCGTAGATTAGCTGCAACGATTCTGATCGCCTTCGTTCTGTTTTCGGGATTGAGTAGATTCGTATCCTAGTTGACTGGCACTAGGACGCTCGGAAAAGCCAAGAGCTTTTCGTTGGTCATTTCGTACATCAGCTTCAACAGAAAAGTCCTGTTTTCTGGAGATGGTTGATGGAATCGAACCGACTTGGTGGCCAGCCTACGTTGTGATGCCGGCAACCTTCCAATCCAACCATCAGCGTTGATGATGGACACAGGAACTTAGTTTAGAGGGCGAGATAAAAAGTTCAGCAAAATCTTAGCTTGAGGGGTGGGTGGGTTCTCGCGGGCGGACGTAAATGAACACACAGGAATTAAACGAGTGATTGTATAAAATTAGACTATGCGCCTAGCAGATAGGGGGGACGGCAACCAACCGGCCCACCTTAGGGCTGTGTATGATTACCATAACTAAGCAATTTCCTCTCTTTATGGATGTGCAGGTCGTAGTCTTTGTGAGCTGGAGCTGAAGAATGCTTGGCTGTCGGTTGATGGCTTGAATCCACTTCCCTCGCTCACAAGTTTGACACTCGAATTTATAAGACTCGATGATGAGAACCTGAGCAAGTTATGTACCTGTTTTTCTCTTCTGCAAGTTCTCAACTTACGCGGTGTTGGTGGACTTAAAGAACCGAAGATTCATCTTCCGGACCTCAGGTCCTGCCAATGGACTGTGTCAAATGTTCCGATTTCCCTGGCCATTTATGCTCCTAGGCTCGTCAAACTGAGGCTTAAGTGCATCAAACCCAGATCTCTTGTCCTTGAAACTCCAGCATTATCTGAGTTTGACCTCTCCATTGTGCAAGCAGATGATCTCCAAGTAAAGGATCTTATTAGTTTGAAAAGCCTTAAGCTTGACTCCCCATTTCTTTGCAATCTCATTACTGCCTTCCCATCTGGAAAAACAGTGGAGAAGCTTACTTTGAATACAGAATTCAATAGGGATGTCAAGGAAATGATTAGTCTTGAGTTGTTGTTTAAGACATTTCCTAATGCAAGCTCTCTCACACTCGGTCCTGGTGCTTGGTCAAGATTGTGGCCATCCCCAGGAGGCTGGGAGAATGGTGTCGAAATGAAGAGCCTGCAAGGAATTGTCGCGTGCATGGTGGTCTCTCATATTGATGTTGCACAAGCGTTTATTGCCTCTATGATGGATAAGTGCACCAACTTGTCAGATTTCACGATTCTCGTGCAGCAGCAGCATGCTAACTCCGACTTGCTGAGCAACTTGACAAAAAGGTGCACTGCTGAGTGGCCAAGACTTAAATGGAAATTTGGAGTCTTTAAGGAGGCTACTGAAGCGTACGGATTTACCGGGGGCTGGGACATAGTGGGGCAAAGACAAACTTTTAAAGGGGCACGATAAGACAGCGTGCTTCTCTTGCTGGATAATTTCTTGCTAGGCTTTAACAGGAAAGGGTTTTCCTTAATACGAATGAAATGATCCTGATCCTGAGCCCAGACCCGGCTTGATTTAACAGGTCTTCCCTGATTGAGATTAGCACTGGCACAAGGACAGGAATGAGGAGACGAGTTTGTTTGTGAGATCCTGAGGAGGGCTAACATGTATTCACGGCCATGGAGATGGTACGACCTGCTCAGGCATGCGCTCATATCTATCAGTTGCAGGCGATGCTGCTGCTAGCCTGCTACTCTCTATCGGCAGCAGCATTTCTCTAGCAATATTAATTCTTCCTAATTTGTGAGGAAAACATTTATCGAGAAGAGAAGGAAAAAAAAAAGATGGGAAAGTTTTACAGGAACCGGATGATTTGGAACGTCTGCAATTTGCACCTGCTTGTCTGTTATCACTGTGCCTGTACTGCTGGAATGATGTAACGCTTGCATACTTTGGAATGTCATGTGAATGCATCATTGGGAATTCATTAGCACCGTTGTTTTGACTTTAACAAGTCTGAGCATCCATGGATATGTTTCATCGCTCAGCTCACTGCCTGATTGCATGCAGAGCTATGTAGGGCCTTCCATTGCATGGTCCGTGTATTAGGAGTCGAAGAATTAACGTTGCTTTGATCCCTTCTTGTGCAACCTGGGCTAAAAAGAGAGAAAAAAGAGCTCAGGGCAAATGTTGCTGGGGGGCGTTCCGAGAATCGAACTCGGGACCTCTCGCACCCAAAGCGAGAATCATACCACTAGACCAAACGCCCACTTCGAAAGTTGGTCTAAATAATTTGGAACCTCTTTGCTAGTAGTTTGATTAATTTATTGCAAGTATCTATTATGTAATTGGCCCTCAAACATCTCACCTACTTTCCACATCCAAAACCAGATTAGCTTCATCTATTCACTTTCACTTATGATACAAGTACCGATGTTTTGGATATCAGTGCCTGTTGCTGTTTTCATCTCCTTCACAAGTAACAGAAAGAGGCATGATCCCAGTCAGCAGAAGAAGCTTTCAATCAAGGTTTAACAACATACTACCTCTATGCAGCTTTTAGTTAACTCCAGTTCATTTTGCCAGGGAATCACATATCAATAAGCAAAAATACCATGAGAGAATATATGTTGGTGTCATTCATTTGCCCGCCTGTCGTTTTCAATCAAGTACGCGCAACTCTACTAAATAATAAGATGCAAGACTGTACGCATTCCTGAGCCACAAGGCTTGTGTCGATCCAAGCTGTTGGAGATCCCAGCGTTATACCCACACTTCTTGACCTTGATTCCTGTTGCGATTGCAAACTAAAAGAGACCCTCTTCCTCGCTGCAGCAAACCCATCTTCAGAAAGAGAGGGAGAGAAGTAGATCATGGTCTTCCAATCACAGATATATCCCTGATAATAGAATGAGTCAACTAAATTTTGTGCTCACTATAACCCATCTCCTCTGAAGTCAGATTCTCCTTCCAACTCTCGAATTCTGATCCACCAAACACCACTTGCTTGATCCCAACATAACTGCAAAGAAAAAACTCAATTAGGGGAATTATCCCATACGTCCTTTGCAGGAAAAAAAAAAAAAAAAAAAAAAAAAAAAAAAAAGAAGCTCGGACAGGTTTCTGGGTCATCTAAAAGCACCAGAGAAAAGTCAAAACCGCCAAAAAAAAAAAAAATCATGTTCCAGAAAAATGGTGGACTCAATTAATCCATGTCCTCAAGCACAGCGACAGAAAATTAGCTACCCACGTCTTCCAAGTACTAATGGATATATCCCACTGCCTCTTAGTGCTTAAAAGAGTAACGTTGACTTTGAAGGACACCACAAGAAAGTATTAACAACCACCCCACTTCTGCAAGACTGGGCCCTTCTTTTTCCCCAATAGTAGCATGATCGTAGTTTATGCAAGTTCAGCAAACTTGAAAAGAAGCTATTGAAAATTGTTACGAGCTCACTGTTCCAGCCCTCAAGATAACTCCTTTATTTATTTGAAAAGAAAAATACAGAGGCATGAAATGCATACTCAAAGCTTATTTGTGTCAGTGCATTTATCAAGGCATCGAGAAGCAATGGTTCACTTGTGCCAATATCGACCCTGCATAATTTTGAGCAAGTTCAGACCATGAAAGGGAAGGGACGGGAAACAAGGGAATTTTAGAATGAATACCATATACGGGCCAAGTTATCTTGAATCTCAAGGTCCCCGATGTTATAAAATGTGGTTGGTGTCACATTGGCCCCTTGAATGGCATCATAGTTCGGTCTTTTATCCAGAGGAGATTGTGATAGCTGCAAAAGTATATATTCAAATGAATAGTACGAATGAAGCAATGTGTATTATTGAAGCCTCAAATGGAACACATGATTCATTACATAGATTTTGAGCACATTACAACACAAACCACTCAACTAGCTCAAAGGGTTACACTTCAGTCCAACATCTGTATCAGCAATGATGCTGGAGGAAGTAGCCACTTATAATGCTTGTGTGAATTTTGTAAGAAGAAGCATTACTTACTTGCATATTCATGGAATTGCATCCACCAAGACGTCCGACAATGTGCCATGATCGAATTGTCTGCAACAGAATTAAGAAAAACAGATCATCAGCTATTATCATAGCAGAAAAAGAAGGGGTTCTATTAAATTCCAAATGGAGTAACTTACATCACATATTAAGGAGATATCTTTTGGCAATGGAGCATTGTAGAATTCAAACCAAATGAACGAATTTGAAAAATCAAATCTGCAATTTTCAGATAAAGGAAGTAATATTAACAAAGAAAGAAGAGTTCCCTGCATTCAAAGAAGGCTCTAAAACTACAATGCACTTCGCTCCAATTATATGTAGATGCAAAATTCAATTGATGGACTTCAGACTCCAAACAACCTTTAAGCAACTTCTCTGAAAAGTTTACAAATGCAGGAAACCATGGTTATTGATAATCTCTTGCTTCCATCACAACCCTAGAAACCCCACAGGCAAAAAAAACTCAAGAAAATACAATTGGGAGGATCACAGGTCCAGAAAAGCATTCAAGACATTCTGCTGTAATCCCTCTGAGTATTTACTATATAATTCTCAAAGGGATGGAGCCATCAAAGTGGTAATCAATCAAACCCAGTACCTCTCCCAAGTCCCAGGTAATAAGAAGAGAAGAAAAATAGAATCCATGATGAGAGTAAAAAGTTGCTTCTTTAGCGACTCCCTTGGAACATAGGAATCACAAATGCAAGACATAAGTGGTGATATTGCCAGAATGACCAATAAGCATGATCGGTAGAAGCAACCTTCATTTTTCAGCAAAAAATTTAATGCCAAATTGCCAGTATTTCGAAAGGAAAAGTATACACTTCATTTTGTGGGTTGAGTCGTCACAAGGTAGCAGGAAATCAGCTTTGTCTCATTTTCCTAGAGGATACTTTCTAGAAACTGCACCATGTCCATTTACTCAAAAATGATGCAGTCTCACGAGCATTTGATTCATGTCATACTTATACAAAGAGCCATGGTTCCCCAAAGAATCATCGGTAGAGGATGTCACAGCACATCTAAACTCACTTGTTGAATTTCACTTTCATCGGTTCTGCTGAACCAGTCTTTGTATGCAATATCTTGTTCCTTTTCTTCCTCAGTCTCTCCTCCATCTACTCGACACGAACAAACCTCATGAGCATATTTATCACAACTTATGCATCAAAAAAGAAGCCCCCACCCCAACTATCAAGCTGCCCTCCTCCAAACCATTCAAAAGAACCAAATAATCAACACCCATTAGCAAGAGAAAACACTTAGCATAAACATGGGAATCCAGACCTCGTAAAGACACGAACTTTAATCACTCCCAACTAGCAACGGCACCAAAATTACTGAAGAAACAGCGCGAAAACCCTTAGATTTAGTGGCGGAAACATTTCAGGGATAAAATTACGAGCTCACTTTAGACTGAGCCTTCTGGGGATCGTCGAGACAACTCCCGAGGATTTCGGCGAACTCAGGGTCTCGATCATACTTCTTATCTTCTTCTTCTCTCCCTCCAAACCCACCACCGTTTGGCGAGAACCCATTCGTCTCTTCGCCCTTCTCTTCATCGAAATCAATTATCATTCCTCCTTCTTCCTCTGTCTGCAAATTCCGGGCACCAGGCCTCGAGCCTCTGCTCGCCTTAGCGACATGGGTCATCGACCTCAAGTTCCCCCAAGCGCGAAACGGGAACTGAACGGTCGGACATGGGGATAAAGAGGCGGGAGCGTCGGCTAACGGGAAGCTGAGCCGCGGTTGAGCGGAGGCGCAGGGGCTCAGGCCAGTAAGAAGCATTGGGTATGTAATTCAACAGGCGAAGGAGAAGAAACAAACAGAAATGGGGCGTTGTAGCTATGGAGGATGCGAGAGAGAGCACTGGGCAATCAGCAAAAACCAAGCTTTCGACCCGCTTGGAGAAGAAGCTGATGATGATGATGGAGGAGGAGGAGAAAAGCCATAGACCTTAAACCCTCTCTGTCCGTGGCAAGCGTGGCCAATTTGCTGATCCGAAAACAAACCCCCCGCCCCCCAAAGAAAAAGGAAGGCGATCTTTTTATTTCTTGTCCCTCGCTAAAAATAAAGGAGTCATTTTGAGCTTTCGATAGTCACCGCGGGGGGGGGACTGATCATTTATAAACTTTTTTTGTAGGATAGCCTTTTAATAAAATTGGAGGCATTTCGCACTGTTATATTAAAGTTTGATTTCATCTTTTCATGCGAGCGGTGTCATCACACGAATCACAATTTTATCACTATACTAACGTTACTCCATTAATAGCTATCCAATAATGCATTTTTGGCATTTAGTAGCTCATGATCATTGTTCTATAGAGGTAAGACGCATCATACATATCATATTCTATAGCTAAATATAAACAAAATTATGTTGGGATTAGCTATTTGGCTACTTAGTTGTTTTTTATATAATCCATGAAATTGATGGGACAATTATGAGTTTGCTATTGAATGATAAGCTTTTTCATCTTACTTTTCTTCCGCATTAAAATTTAAAAAAAAAAAACACTATTGATTTGTAGATTCAAGAATTGAAGGACACTCAATGCACCCACATGCTCATGTAGCTATATTATGGGAATCAAGGACTCAGAATGGGAAAAAGAACACGCTTATTAATTAGAGAAATTCTCCATTTGTTACTAATAATTTTTACAAAAGCGAAAAAGCTTGAAAAATAAAGTGGAAAAAAATGAGAAAGAACGAATGGAAATTACAATCCCTAATCAGGGAGTCCCATACATTTGATGGGCTCAACTGAGCCTATGTAACCAAAGCCCAGCCCAATCTCTCTCCTGCGCAGCTAGGGTTTTGCTGCACCTTTATTTAGCTTCAAGCATCGCCTCCCACCTCCGTTTCCTCTCTCATCCCCCAGCAAAACCCAGCAGGTAATGCGCCGTCTCTCTCTCTCTCGCTCTATCTCTCTCTCCCCCCTCGGATCTGAATCTGCGGCGACTGAAGAAGTTTTGGGTTGCAGATAGTTTTTGCGAAAACGAGAGTTCACATCAACGACCCAGAAACAAATCCCAATTGCTTGTTACCGCTTTACAGGTTAAACGAGCGTTTTCGTTTGGACAGCACATTCGAACACGAGTTCACATCGCCGGGCAAAAGGAAAATTAAAGCAAGAACCCGCAACGGAGCTGAAGCGCAACGAAAGAGAAGAATGAAAAACTAGGGGCAAAAAAAGAAAGGACAAATCTGGGAAAGGGCACTACTCCAACAACGTCTAATTTTATCCAAATAATCCTAAACCTATTCCACTATTACTTGTTCAAATCTAAACTTTTTTATTTTGTCAATTAAATTTTAAATTTTTTTATATTTTATCAATCGAGTATATCTATTCAATTTTCACTGAAAATCGCTCACGTGGACGTCCTAAGCTTACATAATAATATTTGATAACATTTTAATTTTTTTTGAATTTTTTATTTCTTTTTTTATTTTTTTATTTTCTCCTCTTTTCCTTTTTTTCCTTTTTTCTTTTTTTTTTTTTCTCTTTTTTTCCCTTTTTCCCTCCGTCAGCCACCGCTAAGCCTCATCAATGGTCGACGTTGCTAACCTCAGGTGAGAACAACCCATACTTAAGGATGGTGACCTTTGCCTGCCATTGGCTTGGGTTAGCAATGGCCGGCAGAAGAAAAAAGAAAAAGAAAAAAAGGAAATAAATATAAAATATATAATATATATTATATTAAATATCGTAAAAAAAAACATCAACGCGATCGTCGATTTTCGATCAAATTGATTTGATAAACTTAATTGATAAAACATAAAAAGGTATAAAATTTAATTGGCAAAATTAAAAAAATTAATGGCTGAATAAATAAAAGTAGTTTAGGTTTTTTCTGTCGAGAGGAAAATCTAAAATAAATGTTAAAATAAGAAAATCTTTACTTTTTTTTCGGTAATCAATCACCCCTAGAAAAGTCCACCATGTCCAATTTCGCAATGACGTGTCAGTCGTGCAAACCAAACCAACCAAGAACAATTCCAACCTCCCTCTCCCCTCCTCCCCTGTTGTCTCCTCCCTTCCGTCTCGTTCTCTCCTTCTCTCTGCGCCACGCGTTGCAATGGAGGATCTTCCCGACGACCTGATCCTCGAAATCCTCGGCCGCCTCCCCGACTCCGCCGACGTCGCCCGCTTCCGGGCCGTCTCCAGGACCCTCCACGCCGCCGCCCGCGGCGTCACGTCCGTCGCCCTCCTCTGCTCCCTCGCCCGCTACCTCCGGTCCCGGTCGCCCGACACCAGGTCCCTCGTCGTCCGACACCAGGTCCCTCGCGGCGAGCGCCGTCCTCGGATGGGGCGCCGTCGAGTCCGTGGCGATCGGGATCGACGCGTCGCTCGCCGATTCGTTCGAGGACATGGAGGAGGACGAGTCCGGGGACGACATGTACCTGATGGACGTGGGGTTCCTCGATAGGTGGATGCCGAGGGTCTGCAAGGGGCTGAGGGCGCTGTCGATATCGGACCTCTGGGTCCAGTCTTCCCGGAGGAGATCGAACGTTTTGGCCCTCGTTTCGTCCCATTGTGAGTGCTCTGCTTTCTTTGGTTTTTTTTCTTTTTTTTTTTTTTTTGGTTGCTTCTTTCTGAGTGAGTCATGGAGAAATTTAGGAAGAGGTGTGAGGTTAGACCTACAATTCTGGTGGATTGCAAGAGCCAATCTTGTTTTTTTTCTTTTTTTCTTTTTTCTTTTCTGGGTTGAGCTGGAACCCTGCACGTGGAATTAGCCAACCGTTCTGCTGGAATCTGTAGCATCCGTAGATTAGCTGCAACGATTCTGATCTCTTCGTTCTGTTTTCGGAATTGAGTAGATTCGTATCCTAGTTGACTGGCACTAGGACAATCCGAAAAGCCGAGAGTTTTTGGTATGTCATCTTGTGCTTCAACAGAAAAGTCCTGTTTTCTGGACATGGTTGATGGAATCGAACCAACTTGGTGGCTAGCCTACGTCGTGATGCTGGCACCCTTCTAATCCAACCATCAGCATTGATGATGGACGCAGAAACTTAGTTTACAGGGCGAGATAAAAGTTCGGCAAAATCTTTAGCTCAAGAGGGGCGGACCTAAATGAACATACAGGAAATTTGACAACCGATTGTATAAAATTAGACTATGCGCCTAGCAGATAGGTGGGATGGCAACCAATCGGCCCACCTGATGGCTGTAAACAACTACCATAACTAAGCAATTTCCTCTCTTTTATGGATGTGCAGGTCGTAGTCTTTGTGAGCTGGAGCTGAAGAATGCTTGGCTGTCGGTGAATCGCTTGAATCCACTTCCCTCGCTCACCAGTTTGACACTCGAATTTATAATACTCGAAGATGAGAACCTGAGCAAGTTATGTACCTGTTTTTCTCTTCTGCAAGTTCTCAACTTACGCGCCGTTAGTGGACTTAAAGAACCGAAGATTCATCTTCCGGACCTCAAGTCCTGCCAATGGACTGTGTCAAATGTTCCGATTTCCCTGGCCATTTATGCTCCTAGGCTCGTCAAACTGATGCTTAAGTGCATCAAACCCAGATCTCTCATCCTTGAAACTCCGGCATTATCTGATTTTGACCTCTCCATTGTGCAAGCAGATGATCTCCAAGTAAAGGACCTTATTAGTTTGAAAAGCCTTAAGCTTTACTCCCCATTTCTTTGCAATCTCATTACTGCCTTTCCATCTGGAAAAACAGTGGAGAAGCTTACTTTGAATACAGAAATCGAGAGGGATGTCAAGGAAATGATTAGTCTTGAGTTGTTGTTTAAGACATTTCCTAATGCAAGCACTCTCACACTTGGTCCTGGTGCTTGGTCAAGATTGTGGCCATCCCCAGGAGGCTGGGAGGATGGTGTCGAAATGAAGAGCCTGCAAGGAATTGTCGCGTGCATGGTGGACTCTCATATTGATGTTGTACAAGCGTTTATTGCCTCTATGATGGATAAGTGCACCAACTTGTCAGATTTCACGATTCTCGTGCGGCAGCAGGATGCTGACTCCGACTTGCTGAGCAACTTGACAAAAAGGTGCACTGCTGATTGGCCAAGACTTAAATGGAAATTTGGAGTCTTTAAGAAAGCTACTGAAGTGTGCGGATTTACTGGGGACTGCGACATAGTGTGGCAAAGACAAAACTTTTAAAGGGGCACGATAAGACAGCGTGCTTCTCTTGCTGGATAATTTCTTGCTAGGCTTTAACAGGAAAGGGTTTTCCTCAATATGAAGGAAATTATCCCGATTCTGAGCCCAGACCTGCCTTGATTTAACAGGTCTTCCCTGATTGAGATGAGCACTGGCACAAGGACAGGAATGAGGAGACAAGCTTGTTTGTGAGATCCTGAGGACGGCTAACATGTATTCACGGCGATGGAGATGGTACGACCTGCTCAGGCATGCACTTATATATATCATTTGCAGGTGATGCTGCTGCTTGCCTGCTACTCTCTATCAGCAGCAGCAGTTCTCCAGCAATATTAATTCTTCCTCATTTGTGAGGAAAACATTCATCGAGAAGAGAAAGGAAAAAAAAGGATGGGAAAGTTTTACAGGAACGGATGATTTGGAACGTCTGCAATTTGCACATGCTTGTCTGTTATCACTGTGCCTGTACTGCTGGAATGATAACCAAGTGTAACACTTGCATACTTCGGAATGTCATTTGAATCCATCATTCGGAATTCATTAGCACTGTTGTTTTTACTTTAACAAGTAAGAGCATCCATGGATATGTTTCATCGCTAAGCTCACTGCCTGATTGCATGCAGAGCTATGTAGGGCCTCGCATTGCATGGTCCGTGTTGTAGGAGTCGAGGAATTAGCGTTGCTTTGATCCCTTCTTGTGCAGCCTGGGCTAAAAAGAGAAAAAGAGAGCTCACGGCAAATGTTGCTGGGGGGCGTTCCGAGAATCGAACTCGGGACCTCTCGCACCCAAAGCGAGAATCATACCACTAGACCAAACGCCCACTTTGACAGTTGGTCTAAATAATTTGGAACCTCCTTGCTAGTAGTTTGATTAATTTATTGCAAGTATCTATTATGTAATTGGCCCTCACACATCTCACCTACTTTCCGCATCCAAAACCAGATTAGCTTTCATCTATTCACTTTCACTTAAGATACAAGTGCCGATGTTTTGGATACTAGTGCCTGTTGCTGTTTTCATCTCCTTCACAAGTAACAGAGAGAGGCATGATCCCAGTCAGCAGAAGAAGCTTTCAATCAAGGTTTAACAACATACTACCTCTATGCAGCTTTTAGTTAACTCCAGTTCATTTTGCCAGGGAATCACATATCAATAAGCAAAAACTCCATGAGAGAATATATATTGATGTCATTTATTTGCCCGCCTGTCGTTTTCAATCAAGTACGCGCAACTCTACTAAATAATAAGATGCAAGACTGTACGCATTCCTGAGCCACAAGGCTTGTGTCGATCCAAGCTGTTGGAGATCCCAGCGTTTTACCCGCACTTCTTGACCTTGATTCCTGTTGCGATTGCAAACTAAAAGAGACCCTCTTCCTCGCTGCAGCAAACCCATCTTCAGAAAGAGAGGGAGAGAAGTAGATCATGGTCTTCCAATCAAAGATATATCCCTGATAATAGAATGAGTCAACTAAATTTTGTGCACACTATAACCCATCTCCTCTGAAGTCAGATTCTCCTTCCAACTCTCGAATTCTGATCCACCAAACACCACTTGCTTGATCCCAACATAACTGCGACGAAAAAACTCAATTAGGGGGAATTATCCCATACGTCCTTTGCAGGAAGATAAAAATAATAAAAAAATAATAAAAAAATAAAAATAAAAAAAGAAGCTCGGACAGGTTTCTGGGTCATCTAAAAGCACCGGAGAAAAGTCAGAACTGCCTCAAAAAAAAAAAAAAATCATGTTCCAGAAAAAGGGTGGACTCAATTAGCTACCCACGTCTTCCAAGTACCAATGGATATATTACACTGCCTCTTAGTGCTTAAAAGAGTAACGTTGACTTTGAAGGACACCACAAGAAAGTATGTACAACCACCCCACTTCTGCAAGACTGGGCCATTCTTTTCCCCCAGATCGTAGCATGATCGTAGTTTATGCAAGTTCAGCAAACTTGAAAAGAAGCTATTGAAAATTGTTATAAGCTCACTGTTCCAGCCCTCAAGATAACTCCTTTATTTATTTGAAAAGAAAAATACAGAGGCATGAAATGCATACTCAAAGCTTATTTGTGTCAGTGCATTTATCAAGGCATCGAGAAGCAATGGTTCACTCGTGCCAATATCGACCCTGCATAATTTTGAGCAAGTTCAGACCATGAAAAGGAAGGGACAGGAAACAAGAGAAATTTAGAATGAATACCATATACGGGCCAAGTTATCTTGAATCTCAAGGTCCCCAATGTTATAAAATGTGGTTGGTGTCACATTGGCCCCTTGAATGGCATCATAGTTCGGTCTTTTATCCAGAGGAGATTGTGATAGCTGGAAAAGTATATATTCAAATGAATGTATGAATGAAGCAATGTGTATTATTAAAGCCTCAAATGGAACACATGATTCATTACATAGATTTTGAGCACATTACAACACAAACCACTCAACTAGCTCAAAGGGTTACACTTCAATCCAACATCTGTATCAGTAATGATGCTGGAGGAAGTAGCCACTTATAATGCTTGTGTGAACTTTGTAAGAAGAAGCATTACTTACTTGCATATTCATGGAATTGCATCCACCAAGACGTCCGACAATGTGCCATGATCGAATTGTCTGCAACAGTATTAAGAAAAACAGATCATCAGCTATCATCATAGCAGAAAAAGAAGGGGTTTCTATTAAATTCCAAATGGAGTAACTTACATCACATATTAAGGAGACATCTTTTGGCAATGGAGCATTGTAGAATTCAAACCAAATGTACGAATTTGAAAAATCAAATCTGCAATTTTCAGATAAAGGAAGTAATATTAACAAAGAAAGAAGAGTTCCCTGCATTCAAAGAAGGCTCTAAAACTACAGTGCACTTCACTCCAATTATATGTAGATGCAAAATTCAATTGATGGACTTCAGACTCCAAACAACCTTTAAGCAACTTCTCTGAAAAGTTTACAAATGCAGGAAACCATGGTTATTGATAATCTCTTGTTTCTATCACAACCCTTGACACACCCCACAGGCAAAACAAAAAAAAAAAAAAAAAAAAAAAAAAACTTAACAAAATACAATTGGGAGGACCACTGGTCCAGAAAAGCATTCAAGACATTCTACTGTAATCCCTCTGAGTATTTACTGTATAATTCTCAAAGGGATGGAGCCATCAAAATGGTAATCAATCAAACCCAGTACCTCTCCCAAGTCCCAGGTAAAAGAAGAGAAGAAAAATAGAATCCATGATGAGAGTAAAAAGTTGCTTCTTTAGCGACTCCTTGGAACATAGGAATCACAAATGCAAGACATAAGTGGTGATATTGCCAGAATGACCAATAAGCATGATCGGTAGAAGCAACCTTCATTTTCAGCAAAAATTTTAATGCCAAATTGCCAGTATTTCGAAAGGAAAAGTATACACTTCGTTTTGTGGGTTGAGTCGTCACGAGGTAGCAGGAAATCAGCTTTGTCTCATTTTACTAGAGGATACTTTCTAGAAACTGCACCATGTCCATTTACTCAAAAGTGATGCAGTCTCGCGAGCATTTGATTCATGTCATACTTATACAAAGAGCCATGGTTCCCCAAAGAATCATCAGTACAGGATGTCACAGCACATCTAAACTCACTTGTTGAATTTCACTTTCATCGGTTCTGCTGAACCAGTCTTTGTATGCAATATCTTGTTCCTTTTCTTCCTCAGTCTCTCCTCCATCTACACGACAAAAACAAACCTCTTGAGGATATTTATCACAATTCATGCATCTAAAAAGAAGCCACCACCCCAACAATCAAGCTGCCATCCTCCAAACCTTTCAAAAGAACCAAATAATCAACACCCATTAGCAAGAGAAAACACTTAGCATAAACATGGGAATCCAGACCTCGTAAAGACACAAACTTTAATAACTCCCAACTAGCAACGGCACCAAAATTACTGAAGAAACAGCGCGAAAACCCTTAGATTTAGTGGCGGAAACATTTCAGGGATAAAATTACGAGCTCACTTTAGACTGAGCCTTCTGGGGATCGTCGAGACAACTCCCGAGGATTTCAGCGAACTCAGGGTCTCGATCATACTTCTTATCTTCTTCTTCTCTCCCTCCAAACCCACCACCACTCGGCGAGAACCCATTCGTCTCTTCGCCCTTCTCTTCATCAAAATCAATTGTCATTCCTCCTTCTTCCTCCATCTCCAAATTCCGGGCACCGGGCTTCAAGCCTCTTCTCGCCTTAGCGACATGGGTCATCGACCTCGAGTTCCCCCGAGCGCGAAACCGGAAATGAACGGTCGGACATGGGGATACAGAGGCGGGAGCGTCGGCGAACGTGAAGCCGAGCCGCGGTTGAGCGGAGGCGCAAGGGCTCAGGCCAAGAAGAAGCATTGGGTATGTAATTCAACAGGCGAAGGAGAAGAAAGAAACAGAAATGGGGCGTTGCAGCTATGGAGGATGCGAGAGAGAGCACTGGGCAATCAGCAAAAACCGAGCTTTCGACTCGCTTCAAGAAGAAGAAGATGAAGATGATGATGATGATGATGGTAGCGATGATGGAGGATGAGAAAAGCCATAAACCATAAACCCTGAATGGCAGTCTCTTTTCCTTTTCGTCCCTTGTTAAAAACAAAAGAGTTATTTCGAGTTTTCGATTATGATGGGGAAACAAAAAGTGATCATTTATAAACTTTTTTATTAGGTAATCTCTTGAGAAAATTTGAGGCATTTCACATTGTTAGACTAAAGTTTGACTTCAACTTTTAAATGTTAATAAGGACCGTCGCTTACAATGCGAGCGAACCGGGTATCATCGCACTAATAATGCATTTTTGAAATGCCATTAGTAGCCAGTGATCATATCAACGCCATATGCTATTGCTACATGGAGGTAATTTTGCATCTAGAATAAATATAGGTATAGACCCAAAGTATCATACATATCCTATACTATAGCTAAATATAAACAAAATCATATGTGGACTAGCTATTTGGCTAGTAACTTATTCTTATATAATCCGCGAAATTAATGGGACAATCATGAATTTGCCATTAACCTATTTACAATGATAAACTTTTTTCATGATACTCTTTTTTTCTATGTTAAAATCTGAAAGTGACACGATTTGATTTATAAATCTAAAATTACTTTCCTAAGTAATTACCGAAGCAATTTAATGCACCCACATGCTCATGTAGCTATATTATGGGAATCAAGATCTCGGATTATGAAAAGAGGACACGCTTATTAATTGGAGAAATTCTCCAATTGTTTCTAAGGACTCTTGCAAAAGCAGAAAGTCAGAAAATAAAATAGGAAAAGAAAAGAGAAGAGAGAGAAGAGAACGGATAGAGAAATTACAAACCCAAACCAAGAAGTTCCATACATCTGATGGGCTCAACTGAGCCCATATAAGAAAAGCCCAGCCCACTATGAGGCAGCTAGGGTTTTGCTGCTGCACCTTTATTTAGCTTCAAGCATCGCCCTCCACCTCCGTTTCCTCTCTCATCCCCCAGCAAAACCAAGCAGGTATGCGCCGTTTCTCTCTCTCTCTCCCCTCTCTCTCCTCGGATCTGAATCTGCGGCGACTGAAGAAGTTTTGGGTTGCAGATAGTTTTTGCTCCCTGGTCTTGTTTCTACTGTTTGTTTCCGGGTTTGACGAAAAGTTTGCTGCTTTGAGCTTGCTCGAGAGCTACGTGTTGCTGTCTTTTTTTGAGTAAATGAGGAGAATTTCGGTCTGGATGCAGGTAAGAGTCGAGGTGAAAGAGCCGAGGTGCGAGGATGGTGGAGAACACGAAAGGCAGGAAAGAGGAGGTGGTGACCAGGGAGTACACCATCAACCTCCACAAGCGTCTCCATGGATGGTGAGGCCCCTAGTTGTTGCGTCTCGTCTCTTGTTTGGCTGCAAAGTTTGTTTTTTCGTAAGTATTCGGGTCGTGTAATGCGTTTGCCAATAGTCTAGACTGCTTAAGTGCTGCTATTCTTGTTGTGTTATAGAGATTCGCATACCCTTTATCCATTGATACGATCGAGAGAAAATCTTTAGGATTATAGAGATAGTCAACCCGTGTCTGCATTCTCCTTGAGATGTTTAAATTGCTAGAGCGTTTTTAGTTTGTGTTGAGAACTATTGTTAAGTTGATAATCTTTGATGGGTTATACTTGGGAGGCTTTGGCGAGTGCGCATTATCGATGTGATTTGCTCTTATTGTCGAAGGGGTTGATTAGTTGGAATTGGCAGTGCAGGCGGCTGTCTAGTGTCATTCCAATTTGGCTTCTCAATTTAGTCCAGGTGCTTCCTGTATACTACGCAGTAGCTTTCACTATCATAAGGTCCAAACTTTCGTGCACAAATTCTTTCAGTTAGCCATTCTATAGCCAACTCGCTATCGTCAATCTTTATATGAGCTGCCTATTGTGTATTCACTAATCAAGCTTAGGGAAAGCATAAATGCAATTAAATTTTTCCATTCCTTCCAAGTATGTGCGCTTGTGGTTTACCATGCTAGACACCATTATCAGTAGTCTTTAGAATCCATACTCTTAATTATTATAGTAAGATTATGCCTGTCTTCATTGATTTTCATTTTTGGTTGATTGAAAGGTATCAGCAACTAGCTCGGCTCAGTTTTTAACATAATTGCCTAGGTTGTTTGTCCCATAATTTTGTATTTTATGTCATGTCTGGCTCGACCAGTAGATCATGGTCACTGGTTATAGATTATTTTGTCAGTGATTTGTGAAGGGATGGCATTGAATCATTCTTCCTGCCATGAAGCTCTATCATGGAAGTGGTTCTCATCCTAGGTTTCTCTGCTGTTTAATTCCTATATTTGTGGAAGTGTTTGAAATTCAGCAATGACATAGGGGTACATGGATCTTTTAGCACTCAAAATTAATTTCGGTTGCATTGTCTTTCTGAAATATAGCACATTCAAGAAGAAAGCTCCCAAGGCCATAAAAGAGATCCGGAAGTTTGCCCAGAAAGCCATGGGAACCAATGACGTGAGAGTTGATGTGAAGCTCAACAAGCACATATGGAGCCGGGGGATTCGAAGTGTGCCGAGGAGGATCAGGGTCCGTGTTGCCCGCAAGAGGAACGAGGATGAGGATGCCAAGGAGGAGCTTTACTCTCTAGTCACCGTTGCTGAGATCCCACCAGAAGGGCTAAAGGGATTGGGCACCAAGATCATTGAAGACGATGAATGAGTTATCTTTGTTTCCTAGCTTAGTAAATCTTGCGTTTGTCTGGATTAAAAGACTTAATGAGAGTTTTGTTCAACATTTTTGGGCGTTGTTAGATTGGTCCGTAAACCATGATGACAGATGCAGAAAACCTCTTACCATATTGTTGTTGGTTTGTTACTTCTCGTCTCCTCATACTGTTCAGGACCAAGGATCCATTGTCAATGTTTTCGAATTATGTGGTTGGACGAATTACAATATCATCTTACGTTACGAACATGATAATGGAATTGATGCTGGGTTCAATCCGGGAGCATTGTGTTAGCTACAGCCTCGCAGCTTTATCGCCTACTTGCCCCATGCTAAGACCATCACAAGTAACGTTAACATGTTGTCAACTTGTCAACAAGTTTTCCATACCATATCATCATCAGCCTTCTGTATTAATCACAAACTTCTGATATTTTGGACATATTTCTTAAAGTTCGCAAGTGAGCAAACAGATGGATGGAGCATCAAATCACATCTACACAAATTTCCCTACATTTCTCATGAACTGTCAAAAATTTTTAAGTATGTCCACGACCGAACAAGTGCCACACGTCACACAAAGATGTAGGCAGCTCTCTTTGCAATGGGACTCTGCAACGGGGTGACTAGACCAAAATTCTTCGGTGAATGCTGCGCAAATTCAAGAAAGATTGAAACAGCCTCAAGTATTTATCCATCTGCTTAATGACTTGGTCCAACGATCTTCAGTGATGAGTGGTAAAAACATGAGAAAAATATTAGTGATCTTCAACTCTTCAGCTAGCTTTATAAGTATACATGTAGCCTCGAAGTTTTCGCACTTCTTCTGATGATTCGTGCAGTACATGATCCACATATAGACAGATGCCAGCTCCGCTGCCATTTTTGAGTTCAAGAACGTTAATTTCTCAGCAAACCATAAGCAGCCATTACAGATGTCAATCTTTGTAACTTACCCAAGAGGTCCAAACGGGAGCCATAAAACATCCCAGCGAAATCTTGGAATTCTGTTGCAAAACCATCAGATTCATCTTCACAATCAGATAACTTACAGTAGTATGTTTAATGATGAAGAAAGGCAATAACACATCAAGGCATCAAATATAATACCAGTCATAAGGTTCAACAGGTGAAATATCTTGGCACTAATTGTCATCTCAATGCACTTTTATCTAGTATAAAGGATAGTGCTCTACTGGTATGAAAAAACCTCCAGGCAGAAAAAGGAAGAGATCCATTTTTCAAGTGATGGAACTATATGAGTGAAGAAGCATCTCTGACTACGAAAGATGTCGGGCAATAAGCACGAAGCAATGTATTGGAACAAAAGGTGGGGTGGGATGCCTAGAAGAAATGAACTAACAAAATTTAAACCATGCTGTTTTGTGAAAGAGGACCTCAAAATTTCAAGATATGAACCACAGAGAAAAAATATCGTACCTTGACAAGTAATACAGCCAAAAAATTGCTGGTATAATGCTGGTGAAGCATGAATACCAAAGCCACTGTCTATGTTGTCTTGTGTTTTGAATAAGCCCAACAACAGCCATAGAGCAAGCTAAAACAGCAATCCAGTCTGTGGGTAGTTTAAATTAGCATCGTTCATTCCTAGTGTTCCACGTTGATATAGATACTCAAACTATGCAAAACGCGAAAAGAAAGAAACGAAACATTCCTAAATCAAAGCTGCGGATGCTCCAATTTAACTTGAACTGAAAAAACAATCCAAGACAGGTATTCTCACTAAAGCTAAAGGAAAGGATTGTGCGATTAAGAAAAAGACTTGTGTTGGTAAGGGCATGTATAAGTAATGTTAATTAGGAGCTCAGCCAAAGTGAAGTTGGTACTCAAGACTCTTCAATTAACATCTCATAGGAATTGCATGGGCAAGAAGTATTTCTACACAATGTACAGTTCTATATTAATGAGACACCTCTGCTAAGCTATTGATATAATTATAAACCCATTGAAGAATGAGAAGAATGGGGCAAGACACGACCAGATGATAACAACCATGGCTCAGGAAGTGATTGAGAGAAACACACCTGCAAATATAATCATCCAAGAAGGAGCCTCCTCCATGAAGTAAGCATGATATCGCTGATTATAAGGGGAAACCATGTCAAGATGATCTAATATACAGCATTTACAAAAAAAAAAAAAATGATTTTTGAACTATAGACAACTGGACAATTCAAAATTACTCATTCGCTAACTTCACCAGCCTTGCAACAATTAAAAGCAGTATCATACTCCCAGCCTTTATAATGCGTACCCAAAATTGTCTCAATTCTGGAGGAATGCCATGAATATTTGGATCCATCCATACCAGAAAGATAATATGTGCAAATATAGGAAATCTCAACCACATAATCCCACTTAATTTAGTTGTATGATACTTCAGGTAGGACACTTTAAAGACTTACTGTAGGTATTTCAGCTACCACTAAAACCCAGTCATTTTAAGACAAGAGGAGAACAAAATCTGACTTTAATGGAAGATCATCACTAACATACCAATTCCCATGGATATGTAGCCTGCTGGTATATGGAATAGACGAGGAAGGCAGCAAAGCAAAAGAGAAATGCCCCAAATACACTCTGCAATCATAACAAGTGAGGAAAGATTGAGATGTTAATTTAATTGTAGAATGCATCGGCTTAAAAAAAGAGCACTAACAAATATACTAATATAGGTTACACGATCCGAACAGATTGAAGACATGTAGCTCGGTTTCGTCATCAATTTACCCTCCAACAGAGACTCTGCACCGCTTGACTCTTTTCGAATGATCGAACCATCTCCTCTTGCTCTGCACAAGGAGGAAAGAAGAACCATACGAGTGAAACACAATGCAGAGCAAAATCGGTCCTAAAGAACAAATCTCAGCTGGGAAAACAAAACCACCCCAGAGCCGAACTCGACAAATGCTACCCACAATTACTGATCACGAATCAAATTCCCAGACTCAACAAACAACAAAAGAACTAGCATAATCCTACCCACATACAAACCGAACTGGAGTAAAATTAACTTTCCCGAGATGGGTTCCATTCTAATACGCTAAAAAAGCGAAATTTCAGTTGCCCCGAAGGGATTAAGCGACAAAACACGAATCTACGTTAAGGTTCTTCGATCTTCCTCCTCTCCTGTGCTCATTTATGGTCCCTAAACGAGGGAAAACGCAACAAAAAGTAAACTTGAGAAGGCAGGGAGAGACCTTGGGTGTCCATGGGACGAGAATCGTGTAGAGAGGGATCGTCCCGAGTGGGGAGGGAGAAGCCGCCGCCGTCGTCGCCGTCGCCGCCGCCGCCGCGAGGCTTCCTCCATTTCTTCGATAGCCGCTTCATCGCCATCACGATTCACAGCTTTGAGCTCCTCCTAATTTCAAAACGGCGATTTTCGTTTCCGCAGAACGAACTGGACGGCTGCTGCTCCGGCGGAAACTCGGGTTCGGTTTGTCAAAACGCTGTCGTTGCAGATTACGATTCGGAAAAAGGAAGTTTCTAAATTATTATTCAAATCTTAAAATTAAGAGAAATTACATGTGAAGTTTTTTATTGACATTTACATTTGATGAAAAATTCATGCATTTAAAATGCAGAGAAAAAAAGCTAAATTTTATGTGCCTGGCAAAGATATTTGCAAAAAGCAAAAAGTTATGATAAATTCACTCTAAAGAAATTTTAAACTTTTGAAACAATGAAATCTTTGAAATGACATCTGAAAATTTGATGTCATCTACAGTTTTTTTTCTTTCATAATCTTTTAACGTAGTGAATATGCTTTTTTAAGTTTCTAGAGTCCTAAAATGAAATCTTCATTTGTTTCAAGTCGAAAATGACGAAAACAAATTTCTAGCTTTCCATTTTGATTTTCAGGCGTATAAAAGAAAGAAAGAGAGAAAATGGGCCATTGAACCAGTTGAGTACTGAAATTTTCTACATACTCAAAAACCTTTTCGTAAAACTAGGAGGCCATTTCCTTATATTAATGAAGACATTTTTTTCCCTTTGGTTCTTAAAAGTGGAAAAATAATTTTCCCCGTGAAAACACCATCTTGAACAATTATAATAAAATCCGTTTGTTCAAAAAAAAAATCAATATAGTTCAAGGTTTTGGAAGTAGAAAGCATTTGCTTTTCATGATTAGAATAGTGATTTTGGGTATCTCCAATGATAGATTAACGAAAAGAAACTTTAGCGCCACAAGATTATTTTATTTTAAAACCTACATTTTCTTCTTTGCCAGAAAATTACTATGAATTATTGGCCGTTTGATTTATTTTCATGAAGGATAAAATTGCAATTCAATGACAGCCACGTCAATATATCATTAACATACGTAACGTTCCCTCTCGTTTCATGTTGCAAGAGTTATTAGCGCTTTTGATGTTTTTTATTCACCTTTTAATAGTTAGAATTCGATATGTTTAGTAAACAGAAAAGTTATTGTTTCCGATTAAGAAATAGATATGTTTTCTAATGTTATCAAGGAATAAATTTGCTAGTGTTGTTAGTTAACTAGTCGATATTATTCTGACGGGAAAACCTACAAATAAAAGCAATTAAAAAATGAACTTATATAGTATAAGTAACATTTAGACACAAACACTGATTATCGAAAACGATGTCAAATAAACATATATTACATGGTGAGCTCTTACTCGTAACGATATTATCCGTTTTGAGCTAGAGCCTGCACAGTTTTGTTGTTTTGGGTTCTGCCCAAAAAATGCCTTATTACAACTTAGGACAAATGTTATCACATATAAAACATTTCACCTCACCACATGCAAGCAATGTGAAATTCGGTTCGTTCTCCATCTTAAAGTTAGAGCAACACCTTATACAAACCTTCTCTAATCTCGACGATCACTCCTGCCCTGTTCTTACATGTGGTGTAACCAAACATTATTTAAAAAAAAAAAAAGATGTTAATTGACTTCATTGTTTATGAATAAAAAAAATAAAGAAAGTTATATTCTTACTTTAGATAAAGTTGTACTCACAAAATGACATGACCCGATTAACATTCTTACTTTAGATAAAGTTATATTCCAAAGTGGATTAATTTTTGGGACGCATATAAAGATCCATCAAATAATATAGATATAATAATTTTTTTCGTAAATTTCGCGTTTTCCATCACCAAGCCACCTTAAATTCCTTCATTACTCCAAGCAAGCAGTGAAGTTACTAATTTTTTTCAGACATGTGAATGGGCTTAGCAAGCTTCTCTGATTAGCATGATTCCCACAGCTACAGCCTACAAAAGCCTCTTGCTCTCTACCTGATAAATTAGGTTTCTAAAGGTGTTTCTCGGATGTGTTCATGAACACATTTTTTGTTTTTTATTCCTAACAAAAAAAGAATAAAACGCGTTTGTTTGGGTTTTTTGTTCCAAATTTATTTTTTGTTTTCGAGAACAAATTTGGAAAAAAAACAAAGAAAAAAAAAACTTATTTCTTGTTTTTGGAACATTTTTGAGAAATAATTTTTCTCTCTCCTCGTTTTTTTTCTTCTTTTCTTTTCTTCTTTTTTTTCTTCTTTTTTCTTTGGTCGGTGGCGGCGATCGCCGTCGAAGGCCGGCGACCTCCGACAAGGTCGTCGGCCCGGCGAGGCCGAGCGTTGCCGACCCCGGCGAGGCCGAGCCTCGCCGGTGGTTGGGCGAGCTCGACCTCGCCGTGGTTGGGCGAGGCCGCCGCCCTCGTCGGCCGGTCGCCAACCATGGCCGAGGCCGACAATCGGCCAAAAGGAAGGAAAAAGAAAAAATAAAAAAGAAAAAATAAAATAAAAATATTTAAAAATTAAAAGAAACAAAAAAATCATACAAGTTTACCAAACGTGTTCCTATTCTTTTTCTATTCCGGGAATAAGTTACCAAACGCGTTCTTCTGTTTAAAAATTGTTCTCCGGAACAAAAACAATTTTTTCTATTTTTGTTCCCTGAAACAATTTTTGAATAAAAACATTACCAAACACACCCTAACAACCAGTTTCATGAAATGAAAAGAGCGAAAAATGCATCAGAACATTCATGCCTAGGTGAAGTTTCCAATCCAAATTCTAAGGTTTGCAGCATAGCACTCTGATTTTCCCGTATTATTTTTTTCGGTATCTGGTATCGACTCTTTTTCGCGGAACTTTTCTGATCATCTGATCAAATTCAATCACAACGACCGAGCAAACCCATACCATAGAAAATGCTTCTTCCGTGTGAAATCAGTCGAGTGTCGAGGCACTAACCACTCCAAGAAAGCTGATTGCTCCAGGATCAGTTCCATTCGGCATGAATTATGACCAGATTCTAATAAGGCACGAAGCATGACAACATTAATGACTCAATCTTGGACAATATCTACAGTCACTTTATCCAGTACAGATACAACAACTCATACCCCCAAAACAAGCCTATTGCAGCAACAAGTATATAATACTGTGAAAACACCGACTTAACAAAATATGCCCAAGAGGAAATGTTTGCATAGCTAGGAACAACTCCACAGTAATTGCAGTGTGCAATTCCATCTACAAAGGAACTCAGCCACTACTGGAAAAGTTGAAAATGTAAGCTAAGGTTGCGTTACTCTTTTCTCAGATAAGAGAAGCAAATAACAAGTTTTAGTAATCTGAATGTATCGGCTCATGGGTCTGCTGCCCTGCGTGTGTTCTTATAGATCCGCCCTTCCTGGGTACCTTGGGAATGGGATGACGTCCCTAATGTTGTCGATACCAGTAGCGAATAGAATCATCCGTTCAAAGCCCAAACCAAATCCGCAATGTTTGACAGTCCCGTATCGCCGCAGGTCAAGATACCATTCGTATGGATCCAAGGGCAGCCCCATCTCAAGTATCCTGATAATAATGCAATTCGAGCCATTAGTCGACCTGATTTTGTTACCACTTTGCATCTAGGGTTGCAGAAACTATTACATATACGATAAAATGACAAGGAAATGTACCTATCACGAATAACATCATAACGCTCTTCCCTTTGGCTTCCGCCAATTAATTCTCCTACCTGAATGCAACAAGTGAAAATATTAGACTTGGAAGAACAGCACACACAATGATAAAGCCCACCAACTACTTCCCTAACAGTTGCTTTTAATCCCCAGCAGATTTTGCTAATTGTTTCTTCCTTCTTTGTCTGCAAGAGTTTCAATTGTGACTCGTAACTGATTCTCCTACCTTTGGTACGAGAACGTCCATGGCTGCGACTGTCTTTGAGTCATCATTGAGCCTCATGTAGAATGCTTTAATTCCTTTTGGGTAATTGTACACAATAACGGGCTTCTGGAATTTCACCTCTGTCAAGTATCTGCGAAATTGGCCAAAACAAAGTTTAACAACCATCAGCAATCAGATAGGACACATGGAGTTTTTTTGGTACAGTTATGGCTGTGCTGTGCTGTTCTGTTTCGAAGCACATGCATTTGGATGCATCTTTTAAAAGTGTTTCACCTTGGCTACGAATGACATTGCATTTAGCAAAAGCTACAGCAAGATTACTGTGGTTATCAAAATGGTGGAAAAGAATTATAACATTTTGTAGAGTTGTAACCAACTATTATGTCCATATTATCAGAATTTTCGCAATATACCGTTGGCACCATACGATAACAATAATAATAATCATAATAACAATAATTCGTCAATGTTTTGACCTTTATTTTTATTTTTTATTATTATTGCTATTGCAAAATTTATATAGTAATGCTATTGTATCAAATTTTGGAAAAGTGGCAAACTTTCCTTCCAGGGAAAAATATTAATGAAAATTTGAAATAAATAATGAAAGAATAGTTGAATTATTGATTATTATTAGTATCATCATTATGGTTATTACTAGTTTCATATTTATAATTAATATTTTTGTTTTTATTATTATAGAATCAACATATTAATCTTTTTTCTTTGTCCAAATAAAATATTTTTAGAAAACCTAAAAGTCGTGGCATCCCAAGGCTACTAGAGGTGAACTTTTTATGAAAGCTATGAAAGTATTTTTCAGCTGCGAGGGTGTCGTCGCCATGAGATTTTTACTAAAGACTTTGAAATGCCAAAGCACTACGTTTCTCATTTGTTGCAGCTGAGAAAAACCAACTAAACACACGTAGACATGCAACTACATACCTTTCATGCTCAGATGCTAAATCAATGCCCCATTCCACCTTATTCTCAAATTGTTTACCACCCTTTACAGAATCTACTAAAATCTCCACAGCTTCAGTGTAAGAGATACGCTCAAAGGGGGTTGAAGCAACCATTCTTAGACGATCAATGCAAGTTTTGTCAAAATTCTTGGCCATGAACTCCATATCATCAAGGCAGTTGTCCAGTAACCAGCTACACAAAAATTTCACATATGCCTCTGCACAGTTCATATCATCCTACACATGAACAGAATATAGAACCCTTTAATGTAATTAACAATTTTGCACAAAAATGGTAAAAGTAATGGGCACATCATCTTCAAAGGAAACAGACCACATTATTCCCTACTAGACATTATTTAAATTAAGGTAAAAACTAAAAAGGCAATACTGCATCCAAAAGATAGTAACGTATGGATGGTGGACTATTCATCGAAATCATAACAAAGCATTTCCAGAAATTCTTAAGCTTTGCAGATAGCATACATTACCAAGCCCAATTAGCCACTTAAGTTTACATACGTAGAGGACAAAATCCTCATGCTATCTTAGAGACTTGGCGTACTATCCTCTTAAATGCACCCATTACAAGAAGAAATAAACCAATAATAAAGAAACAATTAAGAGAAACTAAACCAGAATATATATATAAATCTCGTGTAGATGCTGAAATTTGCTATATCTCAACACTTTTCAATCAGTCAGACTGAAGGACGGAGATGACTTTACCTTTAGATCTGCAAAAGCTATTTCAGGCTCCACCATCCAAAACTCTGCCAAATGCCTGGATGTATGAGACTGCTCAGCACGGAAAGTCGGACCAAATGTGTAAACGCTACTAACGGCACATGCATAAGTCTCCACTTGCAATTGCCCAGAAACAGTCAAGAATGCTTGACGGGAGAAAAAGTCGTGGTCATAATCTATCTTTCCATCCTTTTGTGGGATACCAGGTTTTAGCTTGAATCTCTCTTCCAGCTTTGAAAGTTTCTCTTTGGCCTTTGTCAGCTCAGCCACAGATGCTGTGATATCCGCCTTACTAGCTTTAGCAGATTTCAGCTGTGCAACTGCCTCTCCCTTCTCTTTTACAAGAAGCTTAGCAGCTTCAATTTCCGCTTCAGATGGAGGAGGATTCTTGATCAGCTCCTTCTCCACCTTATCAGCCTCGCTTATCAGAGTTGTTACTTGAAACATTTCACCCGCACCCTCGCAGTCACTAGTGGTGATAATCGGAGTGTGTACGTAGAGAAAGCCGTGCTTTTGGAAGAATGTGTGAGTCGCATAAGCCAACGCGTTACGGATCCGAGCCACGGCAGAAATCTGAAAGCGACTATTATTTAGAAAAAATCGGCAATGACATGAGGGAAACATCACAGTCGAAATTTCTTCCCCATTTTTGTATAATTTCTCACGGATTGTCAATGAGTTAATACAGGGCATGTTCATGAACAGACAACAACCAATAGGCTCAATTTGTTTACATCTTTTAAGTGGATGTCAAGATGCATTTGGCCTATTAAATCCTAACGATAGCTCGGATTCTGCAAAAGCGCTTTTTATCAAGGAAGCTACTCTGGTTATTTTGACAGATATCCGCCCAGATGGACATCAAAAACAAATTCTCACCTCCTTAGAACAAAGAGCAAATTGAAGTTGTCCCAATCATGAACTGTTAGCCAGAATTTTCACGTCTTTTCACAAGCAGGGGCGGCGCAGAGCACATGAATTTAAAACGCAAATCGAAGAACGCACACATGTTCACGCACGTACCGTGTTGGTCTTCGGCCTCAGGTGCACGACGTCCCTCAAGAACTCGAGCGTGAGCTTAGTCTTCGGCAGCGGGTACTTGGCCGGGTCGACGAGTCCGACGTGGACGACCTCCTCGACCCGGAGCTCGATCTTCTGCTTCGTCCCCTCGGGGGCACCTTGAGCACGCCCTCGAGGGCCACGCACGTGCCGGTCGGCACCAGCAGGCCGAGATCGGCCACGGCCGAGTCGACGATGACCTGGAGGTTCATCGGGCACGAGCCATCGTTCACCTCGAGGAAGGCGAAGGAGCCGCTCCCCTGCTTCCGGCCGGTCTTGACCCAGCCGCCGACGCGGGCACGCTGGCCGGCGAGGCCGGAGCCGCCGTCGGGGCGGCCGAGGATGGAGCGGATCGGGACCCGGTCGGAGAACTCGTGCTTGGGGACGACGGCGGCGGTGTCGGAGAGGGTGGCGGCGGCGAGCTGGGCCACCGGCGGCTGCGGCGGCTGGTCCGACATTGCGTTCCCTCTTCGTGGGCGTCGCTCTCTCTCTACGGGATTTAGGGGGGAGAGGGGATTTTGACAAAAACCCTAACGATTGGTTTATGGTGCGACACCGAACCAGGATTGGGTCTCCACTGAGCATTTTATAGCACCATAAACAAATAAAAAATAAAAAAGAAGTTTCCCCATTACCATCTTCTTTTTAACTTAGAAAAAGGAGAAAATTCAAGAAGAATTTTATTTGTGTCGGTGTGCTTTATGATCTAAACCGGGATGAGCATTTGTTGGAATTTGGAATGCTTTGTTTGTATAGATTTTCATGTCTTGGAAATTTGTGTATGTTAGGCTTTTTTTTTTTTGGTGCTTGGAAATGAGAAAGAACTGAAGAGTTGATTGAGAGATCGTGGAGTTTCTTGCTAAGCAATTATAAGCACGGATTCGTGGGCAACGTCAGGAAGGATTTATCATTGGAAATTATGAAGATTAAGAAGTTTTAAACTTCGACAGCATCGCTCATTTGAATTTCTAGTTAATATAATTAAACTTATTTAGTCTTTACTTGAATGTTGAATACTTCGATCTTAAGCACTTTGATGACTCGATCAAACAAGCTATGGATTGAATAGCGTCATGCATATCAACAATGGATGTCTTGGCATGGTTTTAGTTTGATTTATTATTTTTGGAAGCGACTATCGGTGTTATAGATATGTGGTCAAGTTTTGCAAGTCAGTAGCATTTTGCTTGTCCAACAAGTATTTCGAGTTTGGTGTGCAAATTTTTTAAAAAAAAATGAAAGGAGAAAAGAGTAGAAGCAATAAGATTTCTCTATGAATTTTTGAAATCAATTGTCAGAGTGACAAGTTTCACAAAAAATTATTACGAGTTAATATTTAATGATAAAAGTCACTCCAAATAGTATTATTAATTTTCTTTCACAATAAGAAACAACAATCAAGATTAAGCTATAGACGGACTAAACTTTCCAACCGAAAAAAAACAAATCATGAATTTGTCTTCTCAGCATAGTGAGCTATGAAATTAATTTCGGCGGGCATTAAATCATGACGTAAATATTGTGATTGATAAAAATCTCTAAGAAGAACTTCAAATACCGGAATCTTCGGTAATTTGTCCCCTGCACGACATAATTTTTCTCATTTCGTCAACAAGTTTTTTATTGCGAAAATAATGGAAATTCATAAATTTCGACGAATTTATCTCATTGGCTGACGAGGGATTTTGCTTTTGGCGCACCACCAGCCGGGGAACGCGCTTTTCAATGTCTCCCGAGAAGGGTGGAATAGCGTGGGGCGAGGCGTACGGTAAGCGCACAGCGAAAAAAGGTCGCGGGCGAATCGGAAGCGTGCTCCTCACGTGATTCGCTTGTAGGGGAACATGCGTGCGCCCCAAGCCGATCCGGTGGGCCCCGCCACGGCGCCGGCCGGAATCCGACTGCGGGGCATCTCGTGCGATCGGAATCTTCAAATTTTTTTAGACTCGAAAAAAAGGAAAAGAATCTTCAAATTTTCCTTATATTCTCCTCTCTTTTTTTTTTTTTCCCCAACTGAGGAAAGGTGGCTAGGAACCTTGTACTGATGTCCCTAACGCCACCACAAGAAATTCTTTCCTTGAATTCATCTAATCTATTATGATTAATTACACGGATCTTATGTTGGTCTCACGATCAATTACTACTGATCATTGATTACAATAAACTCAATCTATAACTATAGATTTACACAAATTTACTCTTTGCATTAGTGTGTGCCACCATTATAAATTCTATCATTTGATTCATCTGATCTATTATAATTAATCACGCAAATTTTATGCCGATCTCGTGATTAATTACTAATGACCAATGGCTACAATAAACTCGATCAAGTAACCATAGATTTACGCAAAGTTTACTCCTAGCATTAGTGCGTCCCTATTTTAGATTCGGTTCAAAAGCATTATTGGTAGTCCAACTTATGGCGATTTATTATTGGCAACTCACTAAGAGCGATCGAGTTTTTCTTTTTTTGTTTTCAATGTTGGATAGGGTAAGCAAAAATCTCTAAATTTATCTAGGGGAAAAGAGAGAGCATAAATTTATATGCCCACAACAAAAACAATCCTAACCTTTTTAAATGGTACAAAACAATGCGCTGACTTTTACTTGAGAGGGAAAAAAAAGAATCGTTAAGTTTTATGTCCAATGCACGTTGATGTGGCAATTGACGTGATTAACAGGAGCAACCCACAATCGGCAAGACAAAATGATATCATTTTTCGTGAAAAAAACAATGACAATGTTTTGATCTTCTAAATCAAAGACTTGTGTGTTCGAACGCGAAAGAGAGATGAAAGAAAGACGAGCAACCCAAATTGCAAAGTCGGGGTTCTTGAACCAAATTTTATGGCACCAAATCAACGATTGGAATAATCAAAATTGTCGACTTCAAGCGAATTCGTCGGCTTGGATGGACGAAAAATCAGCATTGGCTATTCTTTTTCCCTCGAGTAAACATTCGTGCATTTTTTTTTTTTTTTGGGATCGTTCAAAAGATGAGATGCTTTTTGTACTTTCTAGCTTCCTCTACTTCTACAATCAATTCATTTCTTCGATCACGATTAAAAGACGCCATCAAATTGCTAATATGGTATGTAGTAGACATAGGCTACCGATCATAAAATTGAGTGAGCCTTGAGCCCTAGCTCACTGATAATCGGGCAAGTAGGGAGATCACTAGAGGTCGGCGAGCTTGAGGCTCCCCGCTGAGCCTCGAGCTTGTTGTAGCCAATGACCGGCTAAGATAGAAGTTAAAAAATAAAAAAGAAAGTAAAAAGAAAAATAATTTAAAATTGATTTTTTATATTGGGAAAAAAAAAAGGAAAGATGGAAAGGTTAACATGGGTGTGAGATTAGAGAAAGTGAGTGAGGAAAACATAAAAGTGGGAAACATTTTTTCCAAAGAAGATTCTTTTTCGTTAATGAAAAATACTTTATCCAACCAGTTTATTTTTCATAAAATGAATACTAAAAAGTCTGAAAGACGTTTTCCAAATATTATTTTCTGCGAAACGATGAGAATTATACTCCAAAGTTTTTGAATTTCATTCAAAAGCGAAATTTGCACCCTTCAACCTTTTGCTAGTAAGGGACCGAGGGTCTTGTGCCCTACCCCACATCCCACGAAATTTATGAAATGCTCTGACACGTATAAATTTATAGGAAAACATGTCAATTGTGTCGGCACACCGCGTTTATATTCATTTTGGACACATGCAAATAAACATGGTCTTACATGTTTATATCAGAGATCATGTCTTAGACGCGTTTCACATTTCGCATGCTTAAACTGATAATAAACCTGTTATGGGTTTTGAAGTTATGGCGAGATTAATAAATATGTTGTGTCACATCAATACCTACAATTTACCCAAGATTATGGCATGTCATGAAGATACTTGTGTTCATTTTCGCGCCACATCTATAGGTCGAGGATGCTGTTAATAACTTGATAAGAGGGCTTGATTGTATCAATTGAGAGAAAAAGCCATTGAAAGAGAAGAAGAAGAGATGAGCAAGTCGCCCAAACAATAAGCCTTGACTTGAGAATACAAGCACATGCTATTCTCTCTGTGGTTTGCCGGGCATCCTCCTCGCGCCGGGCCACCTCGAGCGCAACCATCGTGAAGTAAAGTGACTGATTGCAAATGCCGGTCTCGAATGAGAGAGAGAGGGAGGGAGAGAGAGAGGGGCAATGACAACCACCACCCAACAGCTGCCATCGCCGACAGCGGCAACTACTTTGCGGCCGCCACTCGAGGGCGGAGACCACCGGGCGACGACGGTGATAACACGCTCAGATCAAGAGGAGAGAGAAAACTTTAAGCATGCGGCCCAAAACAACAATAATAGTCAACAGAATTCAAGCAAAAAGCCCAAATATAATTCTCCCGGAGATGGGCCGAGCCCGGCCCATACGACCAGAGGCACCGCCCCTGCCCCAATCAACCATCTCCCAGCTCCATAAAACCCTAACCCTAGTACAATCCCCTCTCCATCCTCCTCCAACTCGCCGAACTCAGCCGCGCCCCGAGATCGACAGCGCCGCCGCCTCAAGTTCTCCGACATCAGTCCGCCATGGGTAAATCCACAAGCTCCTCCTTCTCGCTCGCCTCCGTTCAGCTCGCTCGTCGGTTCATTTCGTTTCGTGCGCCCTTCGCGATCTGATTGCTGATTGCTGGATGGCGCATTTGTTTCGCAGGTAAGGTCCACGGATCTCTGGCTCGCGCCGGTAAGGTGAGGGGGCAGACGCCCAAGGTCGCCAAGCAGGACAAGAAGAAGAAGCCCCGCGGCCGCGCCCACAAGCGGATGCAGTACAACCGCCGCTTCGTCACCGCCGGTAATCCCCACCTCCCTGTAGCTTTCAATTTGCTATACCTTTTTAGTTGAATTTTGACCGTTGCGACGAACTGGGTATTGATTGCTTTCTTGTTGTTTGGGGGGATTTTGCTGTAGTCGTCGGCTTCGGCAAGAAGAGAGGGCCCAACTCGTCGGAGAAGTGAGCTCGCCATTGAACGCCGAGGAAGATGGTTAGGTGAAGAAGGAAGGATAATGGCTCGGTTTCAATGAGTTTTGTACCCTTTTATTTTTTACTGGGAAGCTTAAAAATTTATTGTGTATGCGACTCGATTGAATTTTACTGATGATTAGTAGAGATCATGGGATTTAGTTCTTGCCATGTGTTGCGGTTCCTGTTTATATACTGCTGTTCCTGTCTGATCCTTTCTTAGTTCATCGAGGATTGGTTTGCGTATCAGGAGTTTCGAATCGGTGAAACGCGCCAGTCTGAATTGAAATTGATAGGAGTATTTAGACTTGATGTTGATCGAGGAATGGAGCATGCATTCATGCGTGGTTCGTGAAAGCTACATGAGAGAAACGATTGAATAGATTAGTACCGGCGCAGGAATTTTGTGAACTCACTTTAGGCATTGGGCGGCTGCATTTGTTATAGGGTTGGCATGCTTCCGTCATCCGTTTCTCATTCGGCATGCTTTCTACATGAGAGAGACCATTGAATAGATAAGTACCTGCGCTGGAATTTTGTAGATTCACTTTAGGTATCAGGTGGCTGCATTTGTTATAGGGTTGGCATGCTTCCGTCATCCATTTCTCATTCAGCATGCTTTCTTCATCTGGCCATCATTTTGCGAGTATACTGATATTGACTCGTGCTGATGGGAATGCCAATCTGTGTCGATTTCTCTTGCCTATACTAGTCTTTCGAGGCCGCATGTTGAATAACTCAGCTTTCGGTGTAATTTGATGCTCGGAATTGGTTCTGTACCTTGTGCTGTGCCATCTTTCTGGTCCAGACTTTTTCTCGAATATCGTCTCTTGTAGGCCATTTGAGTTGTATCTTGGTTACTGATGAGCGGGGATGTGCAAGAGTCGATAACATGCCAAACACGCCTCTGAGACAGCATCAGAGCACTTGCCTTGTATGGCAAATCGACACGCACTACTCTCCTCTGCTGTTCTCCCCGTTCTCATGCTGAAACTTTGTCTCTCGAAAGTTTGATCTGCAAGTATGATCTGTTCATGAGTTCGAAAGTGATTCGAGGCCCTTATATCATAAATGGGCCAATGGCCAGAACGGTTAAAAGCTAGTTTTTTGAAGTTGGAGGCTTTGATACCTTCAAGCTGCGGATTTTATTTATACAAGTTGGTGCTCAGCTAATGTCGCCTTGTATGTGCCATGGTCGGCATGCATTTCTGTGCAGTTTGGCATATATTGATGCCTAATTTCCGTGTAGAGGTGTCAAAATGGGTCTGTCAAAATGGGTCATTGACCCATTTATGTTGAAATGGATCGTTAATGGGTCGAAGCCTTACTTCCTAAAGCTTATGGGTTTTAAAAATAAAGAGAGAGATATATGGGTCTTAAATGGGTGAGCTAACCTATTTATCAACTCATTAAAAATGAATCTATTTATTTTCACTCAAAATCTCTCTCCTCTCTTTAACTTTACAAAAAAAATATATATTTTTTGTAAAAATCGAAATTATAATTATTTTTTTATTTTTATTTTCTTTCTTTTTTTCTTTCTTCTTCCTCCGATCGTCGGCATGGCGATGGCTGGTGACCAGCCAGGCAAGCCTCGAGCTCGCCGGATGAGGCGGAGGCCTCGCCAACATAAGACTCGAACTCGCCGACGTTGAGCGAGGCTCGAGCCTCGCCAGATCTCGAGCTCGTCGGCGTTGGGAGTCGGGCAAGCTCGAGGCTCGCCTCGTGGCCGGCCAAAGAAGAAGAAGAACGAAAAAGAAAAATTAAAAAGAAAATTAAAAATTATATTTAAAAAATAAAAATAATTATAATTTTTAAAAATAAAATAATTAAAATTCGATTTTTTAAATAATTATTTTAAAAATTATAAAAATTGTCCATTAAATTTGTGTTGTATAAAACTATTTTAGCAATACCATTTTTTAAATATATATATATAAGAAATAATTTTTTTATGAAAATTATAAAAAAATTGAAAAATTATTGATTGGATTTGCATTGCTTGGAAGTTTTTTAGTAATATAATCTTTAAAAAAAAACATAAAAATAAGTTTTCCTAAATTTGGTTAAATATGAAAATATTTTATTAATATGGGTCGGGTCGGGTATTGGTTGAAAAATTTACATTAGGCATTTATGGGTCATAAATGGGTTAATGAGTCAATTTAGGTCGACTTATTAATGACTTGACCAAAACTCGACCTGACTCACCCGTTTGACACCTCTATTTCCGTGTTTATGGACTCAAGCTTCTATGGTTCTAGCTGACACTCGGACTGGAATTGCTTGTGGATTGATATTTGGGATCATTATTCACGTAGTATATGAGCATTTCTTTTGAACTAAGGGATTGTAGTACACTTAGTATAGGCGTGTCTTTTGGTAATGCTTTCCTGCAATTCCGTTGAACTGACAATGACTCTGAAACGATGGGTGGCTCGGCCCCTCATCATCGCGCACGCGTCTTTGCTGGAGATTTTTGAATCGACTCGACGAAAGCAATGTTTGTTCTTGGCGGATTCATCCATCTTTTGCGAGTCGATGGATTGGTGTTTAGTTCTTTATCAGTGTATATCTTTCTCAATCAGGGCGCGTTTATTTACTGAATAATTCCGTAATGAAGTAATGAAGGAAAATATTATTTAAGGAAGTCATTTTCAAGAAAGCTAGTTAATTTTGTTTAATGGTATAGAGAAAGTGATTTTCTTTTTGACGGAAGGAGAAGTTGTTAATGTAAGTTTCTTGATTTTCTGTCGTGCAAATATCAGAAAGTCAAAAAATAATATCTCGGAAACCATTTCCCTTTATACAAACGGATCCCTATCTTCTGAACTTAAAATAGAGTCAATACACGGTGGGGGACGACAGTACCTTTTACGGCTATGTCAAGATGTTTGCGTGCAGCGGTGTTGGATTCCCTTACCATCCTTTTCTGGCGACCGGCTGCGATTAGTCAGATTTCAAATGTGGTCAGTAATTCCCGAGATTTCCCAGGGGGGTTGGCGAGCTATCTATGGTGTTGATAGCCTTAATCAGTGACGAGGAGTTGCTTTTGGATTGAATCCGTTGCCAATTCCTGATCAATGTTATATTTATTCGCCGTAGATTAATTCCAAATCAAACTCGTGAATCACTTTTGCAACTTTGGGGAACGGAGACAAAATTTGGCATTTTCAGATTGGATCGCGTTCTTTCTTCATCTTTGGTTGTAGTAGGAGAGTAGGAAATCTCCTTCAATAGAACTCCTCATTGCTGGATTGCAAACATGAGTATTCCTCGTAGTTATCTTCACTTGTATATTTATTTGTAATTCATAAATCATAAATTTGATTGGAGAAAATTCCAGGAGGAAAATAGGATCCGTGGAGATATGCTATCCATGTCAAGGGGAATGTGGCAAGATAATGATCCTCACGCATACCTTGATCCTCATTAAGTTCTTACTCGGATGCCCATGTATCGTTTGATGACGTGGTTGTGACTTATAAGTAGAGATACTCATTTCGGTTATTGATTGAAATTCATATTGTCTCACAAGATAGAATCTGAAGTTATCTAACCAATGCGGTTATCCATATCGGCATGGCTCAATTGAGCTAAAATACTTATCTCAAGTTAATTTTGGTGATTGCCATGCGAGTGAGAGTTGCTCATATCCTAAAGGTTGTTGCAAGAGTGAGAGTGCAGGTAAGACTTAGAAGTAATATTCCCAACTGAGATTGAAGGTAGTCGGTTTGTGTGATATATCTATTAAGGATTGGAATTTCGAATTTGAGCAAATATTAAAGGAGCTTCTTATGATGATGATGGTTCATAACTTTTCTCCTTTGTGTCAAGAAGAGAATTAACATTGACATAACTCTGAAAGTGTCTTATTTGAATAAAAATATCATTTTATCTAGGCTCCATTTATTTCATGAAAAGTAAATAATTTGAAATTTTTTTCCTCAAAAATAATTCAAAAGAAGAAGAGCGACCCGGATTGAACGAAACTACCGGGGCGACATCAATCCCCGGGCGCCCGAAACCGAAACCAAGAAGAAGAAATTGAAGTGAAGTGGCGTCCACGTGGGCTTCTGCCGACGACTCTCGACGCGGGATCCACGAAACGACGTCGTATTAAGAGCGAAGTTAGAGATAGAGAGAGAAGAAGGCGACGAAGCAAGGAAGCTTGCTCTCTCTCTCTCTCTCTCTCTCTATCAACACGCCCAAGCAAACCTCCATTATCATCCCAACCCCCAAATTTCAACCCTCTCCACCGGACCACCGCGTCGCGATCGCCGGATCCCGCCCCCGTTTTTCCGATCCCTCGGCCGGCGTCCAGCTCCGCCGTCGATCTCTTCCGAGGTTCGTGCGCGCTTTGACTCCGTCCCGCTTGTTTCCGCGGATCGATTGGGCTCCAACGGATTTGATTGGCCGATTGAACGATCGATTGGTTGATTGGTTGATTGGTCGATTCGTTCTCTTTCTGTGGTGTTGATGCTGCGCAGGACATCGCGAGGATTGTTGTGTTAGGGCCGCGATCGATCGATCAACCATGTTTAACCGGCTCTTCGGGAAACCTAAGCAGGAGACCAACGCTCTCACGACGTTGGATAAGCTGAACGAGGTACCGATCGCCTTTGCTGCTCCTCGTCTTTTGATTCGCGGCCCGTCTCGGTCGGTTGATCGCGCCGCCGGCGTTCGGTCACGGGGACTCGATCCGTGCTTCGAGTGTTTTTTTTTTGGCTTCTTTCATTTCGATTTCCTCTTAATAATCAAGCCATCGGCGATCTATCTCTTCTCTGAGGGTTGAAGAAATGGTTCTTCGATTTTGTTTTGTGGGAAAACTGGCGAGTAGATATACGTCCTTGAGCTCCCCTATGGGGACTCTGCTTGGGGCTCTTTTCCTTCCTGACGATAGTTTCGAGTTCGATGATCGAGTCTGTCTTCAGTATTAGCTACTTGCACTTCTATGTGATCGTGTCTCGTATTGGTACACAACCTCATACTAATAATATCTCATAAGCTCCCGGACTTATTTTACTCCTGAAAGCGAAAGCTGTTTGTAAGCTCTTTCTTTTTTACGTGGGGAAGTTATCTTGGGGCATGTTGTGCTAGTTCAGCCAAGGCACACAATCACACATTTATTCAGTGCATCGAAAATTTGAATCTGATTATGTAACGGGTAAAAGGCTGATCTGTATCAAGAAATACTTACTTCAAGTACGTATAATAGAAGAATACGTGCTTCTGCATTTGTTTATATTAAGATATGGATTTGTTTAATTAGATTGTAGGCTTTCAAAATGATTGAACTTTAGTCTATATGAGTGATTACGGTAGGTTATCATTTGTATATTTAACTAGTTCATTTTCTTTTTTCTGTACAGACACTTGAAATGCTGGAGAAAAAGGAGAAGGTTCTCATAAAGAAGGCATCTCAAGAGGTTGAGAAAGCGAAGGAGTTCACTAGAGCAAAAAATAAAAGGGGTACGGTCATTCATCTCAACTTTTTCCTGGATATATACCTTTTACGCCTTTGCTTTTGTTATGTTATTTCTTGGAGTTGCTTCATTTTCTCAACCTCTCCACTGGTTATTGGGAATGGAGTTGTGTACGCATAATGCAGTTCAAATCCGCATAAACTTCTTGTTACGTTTGTTATATCATTGTTTATGGCAGTCAAAGCACTTTAATCTGTCGTTGCATTCTGGTTTGCACTTTCCTTTGTATCATTATAACCTCATTACTGGATAGCAATTTTTGCACAATCAATTCTTTTACCATTACATTCTGTTGTTTGTGGCTGCAACTTTAATTTTCTATCATTTCACCTATATTGTTTGTTTTCCTTTTCTTTTCCCCTTGTAACTCTGACTGGCAACTATGCAAGATTTTTTTTTTTTCCGTATGATACTTGAAACGATATGATGGCATTTATCAATTATGGAAGTTGGCTAGTTGTTATCTTATTGACGTAAACTTGTGCCGTTGAGAATGCAGCGGCAATTCAATGCTTGAAGAGGAAGAGGCTGTATGAACAGCAAATTGAGCAGCTTGGAAATTTCCAACTTCGGATTCATGATCAGGTGAGCCATCAAGATTCAATGATTGAGAAATTCCTTGATATTTGCTTCTAGGATTGGGTTTCTGATATGTGAATGGTCCAGATGATAATGTTGGAAGGAGCAAAAGCAACAACTGAGACTGTGGATGCTCTGAGAACTGGAGCAGCAGCAATGAAAGCAATGCAGAAGGCAACGTATGTCCTACTTTTGTTTTCCTTTCTGAATTCTGGAATATTGATTTTATTGATATTTGTTTCTTTCTATGCAATGCGGCAGCAGTTTTTCATTGCAGTTTCTTGAGCTTGAATTAGCCGGGTGCTCCATTATTGTGTTTTCTTTTGCACGTGATGTTTACTGTTGTCCATTTTTCACAGAAATATTGATGACGTGGACAAGACAATGGATGAGATTAATGAACAAACGGAGAACATGAAACAAATTCAAGAGGCATTGTCAACTCCCATTGGTGCAGCCGCTGACTTTGATGAGGTTACCATCCTCACACTTTTTTTGATTTTCGTTATGCTTTTGATCACTGATTCGGTGGATCTCAAACTACCTTCTGGGAAGTCCATGCTTATCTCTAGTCATTTTATAATTCCAGGATGAGCTTGAGGCAGAGCTCGAAGAACTGGAAGGCGCTGAGTTGGAAGAGCAGCTCCTTCAGCCCGCCACAACAGCTCCTGCTGCTCCAGTGCATGTCCCAACTGGTCCTGGTCCTCGTCCAGCCCGCCCTGTTCCTCAGAGGACAGCCGAGGAGGATGAACTTGCTGCTTTGCAGGCTGAGATGGCACTTTGAGCAGGTCAATCTTCTCTCATATTTTCAAAAGCTAGTATTAAGTATTTCATTGTTGTTGGTCTATTATTAAGTTAGGTTACTCTTAAATTGGCCGAAATTCTGTTTTTCCCCGACTGCCGATGATTTCTTTCTTTTGTATGATAGAAGGCATAGGATAAGAAGACTTTTTCTTTGGCTATTTTGTTGTACTGTCATTCTGATCTGATATATCAGTTGCATTCCACAGGTCTTGCTGCTCATAGTTAACTGAGGCTGTGTAAAGACCTGGCCAAAACCTGTAATATGGACATTCCTGCTGCTGTGCTGCTCGCCTATGCATCAATATTTTTCTGTGGATCCATACTGAAAAGACGTGTATATAAAGGTGGCATGATTCAAAAGATGTCCCCCTTTGAGACTTGTATTCTGCTTTCTGGTGCTTCTAGTGTGGTCTCTTTTTTTAATTTCAACTTCATGTGAAACCTTATTGTTTGGAAGACATCTCTAGATATCTCAGGCTAGGTTTTTATTTTCCCTTTGTGTGTCACTGTTAAAATTAATGCGGCTGAATCTCTGAGGGGGGCGTACTTATCATGAGCGATATGCTTTATTATACGTCTAGTGGAAGACATGTTGGTTGTTGAGTTACTCACTCCTGGTATCGGAATTGAGTAGTTATGTCAAGTTCAGAGAGGGAGGAGAATTTGATTGCGCATATCTCTTATCTTGTAGCCAATGTCTACAATAATCATGTGCATTTTGATACTTGTAGCATGATCCACGGATTGTGCACGATTTCTCCACCAGCTTTTAGAAGAAGTGGGGGACTCATGTTCAAGATGGCAGTCAGGAGCTTGGGTTTTTATTTTCTTCAATGCTGAAAGGCGGGTGTCTTTTTATTGTTTCACCCCATCCAGGGAGCTCAGTACCACAAAAAGGGTTAATATAGGACTGGGATTCCTTTTTATCGAGGCTTTTGGTTTATCTTCCGGGTCGATTACTGTTGTTGTTGGGGTTTTGAAGGCGGTATTGGAGTGGCTCATTTGCAAAGGACAATTCCTCACGGTGTGCCTGCTGGAATCAGCTGACCTTTTATTACTAGATATGGTGGAATTGCATTTTCTTGGAGACGAACCCAACAGTAGCTTCTCAAGTTTTCACCAACTCACGAAGTTGGACCATGCTGTTCATAATTTGTACTTCGATCTTGATTGGGCTTCTTAATTTCGATCTTCCTCTGACGTACTATTCTAGTGTGTCTATGGATATCTATAACCTAGTCATCTACCCCAGGAAGAGCAAATGAAGGCCTGATTTCAATTTGTTAGCAAGGTTTCAGAAGCTGCTCGGATCTTCTAATGCAGCATTGTCATTTTCCTACCTTTTTGGCTCCACGCATTTCTCTGAATGGGCAATGTACATACCCTCACGATCTGTCAAAAAAGTAGTTGCCATAGCACACCGGCTGTAACCACAAGACACTTGTGGAAAATGGTGCAAGATTAAAAGAGAGAGAGAGAGAGAGAGAGACGACCGTCGAAGTATGTTTCCACTGAGTTGTATGACCAAATAACACATCATTCCCAATCTCATCAAGCAAAAAAACATATTCAGCTTGCACATTCAGAGAGGCTCAGCTAAGCTTTACAAGTCTAGGAAGCTTGGATCAGGCATCAGACAATGGCAACTACCGCGCAATGTGTTGTCAGTTTCACAGATTTTCATTAGAATCAGGGTACAATTGGATGCGACTCCTGATGTATATGCCATTTGACTCTGCGGTATCTAATTTCCCAGTGTTGACATCTCCAAGTAGTCCAAATCATCAGTAATTCCCACCTGCAGTTACATTTCAGCATTAGAACTTCGGTTAAAGAAACTGGGGAGATCAGATAAGCTAAAACAGCTACTTCAAAGGAGCAGCTCACTCCTTGCTTAAGAGTAAACTTACTCATGCTTTTGTAACTATATACCGGACTGATTTATCAGGTGAGTAGAACATGTTGCTTGGAACAAAACCTTCACATTCGTTAATGGTTTAAATGCTGCTATTTATAGTGTTGTCCGCCAAATAAACCACAGATATCTGGATTTTGGGTGTTGGTCCACCTACTATGATGCTTTTGGACAAGGCTATATATGTGCTTATGGGAATTACCTCCTGGTACATATGTTCTAGCTGTTCTTTGGCTTCTGGAAAATTGTTTGAGCACCACTGTCTCAGTGTGAAAATATTGTCTGCAAAATTAAAACCCCAGAAAGAATTTAAAGGTCCAAAATAGAGAAAATTCAGAATGTTGCGAAATGGCTCAAGCGGTTACTTGAAGACTGAAATAAACACTTAACAAAGCAGAATCTGTCAGCGGCAATACCTGTCCATCTATTGGCTGCTGCATGGGCAACCGATATTGCATCCTCTGTCCACATTATTGAGGAAGAGTCAGCTAGTCAGATCGCCAAACAAAATACCATAAAGAAAGAAATGTGAAATCCAGGATAGCTTAAGGAAAAAACTAGAAACTTGAGCATCATAAGACCGGCTTTCTTAACTCATTGCTTCAAAGGCAGCTGGATCATTGTCTGCATATTCTGCCATCTCATCCTAAAATATCAGACAATGGACTATCAATAATACTCCACTTTTAGTTTTGGATTATCAATAAGAATGGGGGAATAGTTCAACCACAACCTTCAACTCATTGTATTTCTCCTCTACTTTTTTTAGGTTGCTTAAAGCCTCCTCTCGTTCATCCTGGTCAAACCACAGAGGAAGCACAAAAATATTTACTCTTCACTCTTAGGAGCATATTGCCTATTGTTGAAAAGAGATCCACTCACAGATTCCTCCCTTCCCTTCTTTAATGCATTGCACTGATCAGCTAGCTCCGCCAGCCGCCTCTTGCTACTTTGGACATCAGATTCAAGTTTCCGGTACACATTTCGCAGCTGTGATTTAGTTACTCAGTTGTTATTGTTGAGAAAGTGCATAATGAATGCAAACAAAGAGACAGCTCTTATAGAATTCAGGTCAACAGTGAAGTACTGATCTTAACCTGGTTTCCGGCGCAGCTAGGAAGACTCCAGAAATATACCTGAAATTTTAAGCCGATTCCCACAATTAGGCATTTCAAAGATCTAGTCAGTCAAAAGTACTACATGAGTTTAGTATCAAAATGACATGGGGAGCAAAAGAGTTAGGAAGCATCAATATACGACCAATCATGCTGGTGTATTTCCTGTTGGTATAGATTTGAGGGGGAAAACTCAATTCCGGAAGCTATGACTTACAGAAGTTCCAATCTTGTCCTTCGAGACTAGGTCATCATCAACCAAGCTTTGAACAACATCTTTGACAGACTGGGTGATAACACCTTTTCTGGGTCCCAATTTCTCAAGCTCCTTTAGCTGAAAGGTAACAATATAACGTACTTCCAATAAGTGCTATCGACTTGTATTTTCATGGATGAACTTAACTAACATGAGTGAAGCCTTTGTAGTTTATGAATCTAGAACCCTGGGGACTAATCTCTCTCTCTCTCTCTCTTTTATAAATGACCAATGTACATGTAGCTTCCCAACAGTTGAATTACTCTCTTTCTTCCTAGGACAAAGAATGCAAAAACATGATATGATTCCACTCTTTCTAAACTACAAAATCAGCAAAAACATGAAAACTTCAGTCAAACTGAAACATGTTGAGAACTGTAAGGCAATCAATAAATACGGTCAGAAGCATCAGAATCTCACAAGGAAGAAGTCTTGTGACTCGTAGAATATCTGAAGCATCTTCTCTCGCTTCTCTTCCAAAGATAGTCCACGTTTCTTCGACTGCACACAACCCAAAAAGTAAAACAAACATGTAAATCCACGGCACCATCTGGCCGGCAATCCACAGTCACCAAGCAAGAAAACAGCAATCCGACGAAAACCTAACAAAACTCAGTACAAACAACATCCGGAAATCGAAACGATATAGCAAAAATCAAGTACTCAAGATTCCAGAGGATCCAGATAGCCCTAAATCCAAAACTACTATCAAGCATCACACAACGACTAGTTTGACTCGAGAGCCACTGGCGATTATTCAGCGTCACCCTAAATAACGAACGAAATGCTCGCTCCAAACGTAATCTAACCTCAGATCAGCCCTGAAAAGCCACAGACGAAAGCACGATTAACATCGAGAGATTCGGGAAAGAGAGAGATCTACCATTTCTGCTGTCGCGCGATCGATGAAGGGAGTGGCGAAAGAGAAGACGAGCTCCAGCTGCGGGGCTTCTGCGATTCTCTCTCTCTCGTTCTTCTTTTGGCGGGAATTTGGTTGAGGCTGAAGCGCTCCGGGAGCGACTCGTTCGATAAAGGTTGGTAAATTAAAGATTGCTCCCCAACTTTTCACCTTCTTACGTCTTTGCTCCCCAAAATTTGGGGGGTAATTATCACAAGAGTCGTGAACTTATTGTTGAGTTACCAATTTGGTCTTAAACTTTTTAATTTTACAATTTAGTCTTAATTTTTTTTTTTTTTTACAATTTTCCAATGTAATCCTCTCGGCCAATTCTGAGGGTCGCGACCCTCGTTGACCACAAAGAAAAAAAAAAAAATAAAGCTAAAAAATTATAAAAATTGTCAAAGTTAGTGTTGGTATCAAACGTCATGCCATGGAAGATAGTTGGTGTTCACATTAATGATTTCCAATCAAATAAGGTTGAAATGACTACATTGGCAAATTGTCAAGAAATTTAGAAATAAATTGACCAAATTAAAAGTTTAAAAGTGCATTATCATCTATAAAATAGATTTAGAACTTTTTTGGTAATTACCCAAAATTTGATGAGTATCAAATTGGAGAGGTAAATAATGATGTGTGTGTATATCTATATATATCACGTGAACCAACATCACACAATTTGTAAATGATATATTTTTCAGTATAATTTGCACTTACCAAGTGCACAATTTCATCATCTCAAATTACTCGTGATGTATTCTTTCGTTGTTTACACAATTTGACAATATATGTGGGGAAGAGAGTTAAATGTTGAAAATATTAAAAATAAATCAATTCAAAACACTCAAATGTCCAAAAATTGACTACTAAGAGATATTTTGTAGAGTGTTTAATTAGCTTAAAACGGTCTAAATACCAAAATGGAACGATAAATTAGGTTTTCTTTTCATTTTGAATGCTTTTTGCAAACGCATGAATAAGTGGCTCAGTTGGAATATCATCAATCGTCAATTGTATGGCCGGGATCGGTATGTTTCTTGAAAAGTAGATATGGTTCTCCAGGTCAGAGATCTAATATAGAAAAGAAAAGGATTGGCCTTTGTTTCTTTGTATGTGTAGCGAATGAATGCAACAAGCATTCCGGGATAACATCGCTGTGTTGCAGTTTTAGTTATGCTCAGCTGAAAGATGATGGTGGAGATGTCAATTAGTTCCATTCAATTGCTCTCTTGTTGCATTCTCACTACAATTCCCGCAAAGGGGCAGCTTCAAACAGGTCAGCATATAGTTTACGTCTCTCCTGCTTTCTATATGACTGAGTAATGGAACCTCTTCCTGCAAGGTGTTGCGCGATTTTACACGAACCTTCTTGTGCGCTTGATCATTGTAGGCTGAACATGTTAGAATGGGCTGGTGAAAAGAATGTAGTGTTGTGTTCGTGTTAAAGATCATTTGGAGTTCTTTCTTCTAAGTATCTGCTAAATGTTCTGCCCCAATTTGTTTGAAATAGGCTTCATAAGCATGGACTGCGGCGCGCCCACGAATTTCGAGTGTGTCGACACAGACACTAGAATAAGACACGAGTCCAATGGAGCTTACACTGATACAGAAACAAACAGGAACAACTCTTTTGACTATGCATACCTGAACAACCCCAATCCGTCTCAGCCGCTTTTGGATCTCTGAAGCTTTCCTTAAGGAAACAAGAACTGTTACACCTTAAGACCCTTAAGACCGGCTGCAGGTGGCGCCAGCTCGTATTAGTAAGAGCTAGTTTCTTTGACGCAAACTACAATGGACTCAACGATCCACCTCAGTTCAATCTATATCCCGATGCCAATCTCTAGTTAATTGGGAAATCCAGCAATGATTATGACATTGTGACCTCAGAGACCGTCACTTTTGCATTGTCGGAGGCTATTTATGTTTGTCTCGTGAACATTGGTGTAGGAATTCCTTTTATATCAGCACTGGAGCTTAGGCCGCCGAACAGTTTGACATATGACTCTGAGTATAGAAAATCTGCTTCACTACGTCTCTTTCAAAGGTTGAACGTTGGTCGAACCAAGGTAAGTGGCGGATATGCAGATGATACAGACAAATGTACATGCTCCTTATGTTTCCCCTTCATGTGTGCGATCAATACTTTGTTCGTAGTTAATGCAAATGAAAATGGCTAAAAAGTGCCTCCTGCAGTCATTTAGACAGCCACTGACCGTGGAATGCGAGCAAACCCTTGGAACTGCGCTGGACATCAAGTAATGCAAGCGATCAGTTCTTTGTGTACCTGTACTTTGCTGAAGTCAAGCAGCTTCTTTTTTTTTTTTTTTTCGGTATAGTAAAAGATGAATAACCGAAGTCAAGCAGCTTCGGACCAACATTTCAAGAAAAATCAAAATATCGTGAGATGGATCTTAAATCTCTCGGCCTTTTTTAGTCCACGCTACCTCTTTGCGGCCACGGTATCTAATCCAAAAGCCTTGGTGGGAGGTGAACATCAAATTGTGATCTGTAAAACAGCTGATTCGGCTCTTCTGCCAATATTGAATGCTGTTGAGATTTACAAGGCAAAGTTGCTTGATGAATTGCTAACAAACAGTGAAGATGGTATGTTCTGTTAGTGTCTGAAATTTTGATTCTGCATAGGTTATTGGGATTAGTAATGGGGACTAGTCTCAAGGAATGGTGAAATTTGCTCCAGCGAAAGAAATTGAGGCTGAACTTGCCCGAAACGTGAAAGGAAATGAACAGTGGAAAAGCTGCAAATTACTGCAGGAATCTTGGAGTCAGTTTCTTATGTTAAGGCCATTTCGGGGCTGTTTATGGATTAACTTCAACGAAGCCACATGATTTTTTATATGCTTAAAGTAGATATGAAAGTCTACACTACTTTCTATCTACGCCATTGCATCTGATACTATATACAGCCCATGCTTTGCTTAGTGGGCCGAAAGTACCCGTGGGCAGGGTTGACATGCAACTAAAGCAGTTTGTGTTCCCCCTCAAGCAATCTACCCGTAAGTTCTTGAGGCTTATTTGGTCTAGCTCACATTAATCAGTGGTGTGCGAATTTTATCCTTAGCATATCTCCAAATGGTGTATGCGGGAACTTAAATCCGAGCCGATTAAAAGGGGCAATTGCTGCCGCTTTTGCAAAACTTTCATCATTGCAATCCTTGTAAGAGTACAAGGATTATGTGTGGCTCAGCCATAATAGCCACTGATTTGGTTTGCTAGAATTAACTTTGAGGGTGCATTTTTTTTGCAAAAATATTTTCTGGAAAAACGTTTACCTCACTTTCAAGCATTTGGTTCGCTTAGGCAAATGAGTCAATAGAACATATTTTTTTTAGTCGAGAAAAATGTTTTCCTACCAAATATTAAATTCGGAAAACATTTCTCTTTTGAAAGAACATAAAATGTTTTCCAAATTTTTTTATTAGTATTATCTTACTTGCTTAATGAAAATTTTATTCTTATAAAACAACTTTTCTAAAAAAATCAAATTTGTAATTATTTTTAAAATTTTGAATTTTTTATATTATTTCTTTCTTTTCTTTTTTCTTCTTTTCCTTTCTCCTTCTTCCCCCTTCTTCCTTCGCCAGCTGAGTGCCTCGGCAACTACTAGTACCCTGGTGAGTGGCGAAGATGCAAGCTGGGGAGCTCGAGCTCCATCGAGGCCAGTGAGTTGGTAGCTCGCTAGATCTAGGTAAGCCTGAGCTTGGCCAAGGGCGATGAGCTCATTCTCAACCGATCTAGGTGAGCTCGAGCGCTCGAGCTCTATTGAGGCCGACAAGCTTGCTGTTCAAGCTCGGGGCTTGTCAAATTTAGGACAGCTCGAGCTCCGCCGAGGCAAGCAAGCTAGCGGATCGCCCAATCTTGACGAGGCGAAGCTTGCCTGTGGCCTTTGTCAGTCGGTAGCGACAGAGGAAGGGAGAAAAAAGAAAAGAAAAGAAAAGAAAAAAAAAAAGAGAGAAAAAGAAACTTTAAAAATAATTAAAAATTCAATTTTTAAAAAAGAAAAAAAAGAAAAATTAATTAAACATTTGATTTTTCTAACAAATTAAAAGTAGAATATATCAAATAAGGTCATAAAATGTCATCATTTTTTCAAATAGAGGCCTGAAGTGAAATTTATTTCAAATAAGTGCCCGACATGTTTTCATTTTCTCAAATAAGGATTTAAGAGCTTAACCTCATCTCTGGGCCTTGCCATCCATTGGAGCCCTCCCGCCCTATGTGTGTGTGTGTGTGTGTGTGTGTTTTTTTTTTTTAAATAATTTTAATTTTAATTTTAATTAATTTTTTATGGAAAAAGAAAAACAGAAAAAAAGAAAAAATTTAAAAAACTTAAAGCGAAATTGCCTAGGTCTTTTTTTTTTCTAGATTAATATGGTCACTTTAGACCCTTATTTGAAATAATGTCCATTTCAGATTATTATTTGAGAAATTGAGGGCACTTCAAGTCGTTATTTGAAATAATATCCACTTGAAACTATTATTTGAGAAAATGAGAGCACTTTAAGTTATTATTTGGAATTTTTCCTTAAAAAATAAAATTAAAATATTCAAAGTTTTTTACTTGAAATAAAGTAATGATGGTTTAATAATAAAGAAAAATTAATTGTATTTTTAGATAATCTTTAATCGAAAAGCATTTTTTATTTATTTATGATATTGAGTTTTTCGTGAAATCTTTCCTGAAATAAACGAGATATCCATTTTGTTAGCGTGTGGCATAACATTATCTTGCTTAGGGATCTGTCGACGATAGCATTACCGGACCAGTGCCTGAATTTTTTGAAGAACTCGTAACATGGAGTACCTGTAAGAAAGGGACAGACAGCTGCTCGAGCGACGCCGGGCTCTCTCCCATAGGTTGCGAACTTGACTCTATCGCGACGCGGGTGGCCCGTGGGATTCCATAACACCCCTCTCCGGCTCTCCCCACGAATGAAAACAAGAAAGATGAAAGTAAAAGCAGGTAGTGCCCCCACGATGGGAGAGGAAGCTTTGAATCAGTGAAGCGTCTCATGGTTTCTCAGTCGGTCCTTTAGCTGAAAAGTGAAGGAAGGCTTTAGGCTCCACGCGGTTGGCGTTAAATGGGCGGAAAAACGAGAGACTCGTTGTGCTCGATCGAGGAATGAGGGATGCATTCGTGCATGTTGCATGAAATCTAGGCGAAAGAAATCACCCAATAGATTAGTTCTCGTGCTAGAATTTTGTCGACTAAGGGCCTGTTTGTTTGTGTTTTTTTTTTTTCTGTTTATGACCAGATTTTTTGTTTTTTTGTTCCCTAACAAAAAAATGAACAAACGCATTTGTTTGCGTTTTTGTTCCAAATCTGTTTTTTTGTTCGAACAAAAAAACAGAAACAAGAAATAAAAAAAGTTGTTTCTTGTTTCTGGAAGAATTTTTGGGAACAAATTTTCTCTCTCCACTCTTTTCTTTTCTTCTTCTTCTTCTTCTTCTTCTTCTTCTTCTTCTTTTCTTCTTCTTTTTTCTTTGGCCGGTCGCCGGCCTCGGCCATGGCCGGCGACCGACCGTCGAGGGCCGGCGACGATGTCGAGGGCCGGCGACCTCGCCGGAGCGTCGCCGGCCCCGGCGAGGCCGAGCTCGCCGGATCTGGGCGAGCCCGAGCTCGCCCGCCAAGGCGAGGCCGAGCCTCGCCCAACCACGGCGAGGCCGCCGGCCCTCGTCGGCCGCTTCGCCGGCGACCGGCCAAAAGAAGAAAAAAAAAAGAAAGAAAAAAATGAAAAATATTTCAAAATTAAAAGAAATAAAAAAAGAACACAAATTTACCAAACATGTTTCTGTTCTTTTTTTATTCTAGGAACAAGTTTACCAAACGCGTTTTTTTGTTCAAAAACTATTCCCCGGAACAGAAATAGTTTTTTCTATTTCTGTTCTCTGGAACAAAAAAAGAACAGAAACACAAACAAACGCACCCTAATATTGAGCATCATGCGACATATCAAACCTGCATTTGTAATGGGGAACGAAGCGTCTAAGATGGGTATGATTTTAGCTAATTCGGCATGGTTTCTTCGTCAATCGTTATTCAATGATGCCTTGCATGATAATTGACACACGTTACTCTCCTACTTTACTCTCCTAGTCCTCATGCTGAAACATCTTCTCTCAAACATTCAATCTACAAGCATGATATGTGTTAAAATATGTCTCGAGTTTGAGTCCAATGTAAAATTCCGAATATTCCGAATTAGATATGTTGCGGACGTTTGAAATTGAGTAAAGAAGATCCGAAAATCAACTTCCCAAAGTTTGAATCTGCGTTGGAGAATTTGGCCGCTAAAATAGGAAAGTTCAACTTTGACTTGGACTTAGATTTTGTTTAAAATATACAGAGATATGTTTTGGATAAAATCGGGCAATATAGGAAACAGAATCCTATGAGAAGTTGGCAAAAGAATAAAGGTTTTACATATATATATACTTGTGATTGTGGATGGAAGGGGGTTGAACATGAAGAAGTGTTCTTCAAGCGCCGTCTAGGCTGCATATGACAATGTTTCTTAGGCTGGGGAAGAGTTTTTTTTTTTTTTTTTTTTTTTTTTTTTTCAGAAATAGTTCTTTTCTATTTCTATTTCGGGAAACAATTTCTGAGTAAAAAAACGTGTTTGGTAACTGCACAAAATTTCTACTCTTGGAATAGAAAAAGAATAGAAATGCGTTTGGTAACGCAATAGTTTCTTTTTTATTTATTTATTTATTTATTTTTTATTCTTGCGCACGGATCGCCTATCGTCAATCGCGATCCGCTCGTTGCCGGTCGCCGCTGCACGACCGTTGGCCGCCAACCGTCACCGCCGATCGTTGCCGCACAGCCCATCGGCTGCCGACGACCGCCGGCAGTTGACGGTGGCGGCTCCGGGCGGTTAGAGGTGGCCGCGTCAAGAGAGAGGAATAAAAGAAAATTTCTACAAATTGTTCCCGGAACAAGAAGCAACTTTTTTTTTTGTTTTTCGTTTCTGCTCCAAATCTATTCTTGGGCTAACTTTCTATTCCGGGGAATAGAAAAATAACTTGGCGTTAGCAAATGGATTTCTGTTTTTTTTTTTTTTCGAGGAATAGAAGTGTTGTCATGAAGCCCCCTAGTCGTCGAGTGCTTGTGAGGGATTTTCTTTGTCGTTTTTATCTGTGAATTACATCCAAGAAAGATTAGTGTTTGTAGTCGATTTAAATCTTGTGATAAGATTTACGTGTAATTCCTTCGTGAGATTGAGAGATTATTTCTTGAGGAATTTCAGGGCTAAACACTACGTGCGTTGTTGGGTGTAATTGGGGCTTGGAAAACATCGAGAGAGTGTTTGAGTGACTCGAGTGTGTAATATCCTTGTATCGCTTGATCTATAGTGAAATTCGTTGCCGTTCTTTCTGTGGACATAGGTCTTTATGATCAAACCACGTAAATCCGGTGTATGATATATTTTCTTCTTCTGTCTATATTATTATTCGATCGCTCGTCTTTTCGCAACAAGTGGTATCAGAGCCAGGCTTGGCTAAGTTGAAGCGAATCGATGGCAACAAAAGAAGTGAAAGTGAGAATCGACAGATTTGATGGGAAATATTTTAGTTTCTGGAAGATGCAGATTGAAGATTATCTTTATCAGATGAAACTACACTTGCCCTTATATGGGGAGAAACCAGAGTTGATGAAGCGAGCTGATTGGGATTTGCTGGATAGACGAGCTATGGGTGTTATTCAACTGACGTTGGCTCGTAACGTCGCGTTTAACATCTTGAAGGAGAAGACCACTGTTGATTTGATGCAAGCCCTGTCAGATATGTACGAGAAGCCCTCTATGACCAATATGGTCTTTTGATGTAATGCAGCATCACTATCTTATTTCAGTTTCTTGTGCTTGAATTAGCTGGATGCTTGACTATCGTGCTTTCTTTTGCTTGCAAAGTTTACTGATGTCCAATTTGTCACGGGAATATTGATGGGGTGGACAATATCATGGATGAGATGGATGTAGAAAATGAGGCCACGAAACAAATGCAAGAGGCGTGTCGGGTCCTTCTCGGTGCGGTGGTTGACTTTGATGAGGTTACCATCCTCACACTTTGTTTGATTTTAGTTTTGCTTTTGAGCGCTGGTTGGGTGGATCTCAAACTGCCTTCCTGAAAGTCTATGCTTATCTCTAGTCACGTTGCAATTCTAGGATGAGCTTGAGGCAGAGCTTGAAGAACTGGAAGTCGTTGAAGAACTAGAAGGCGGCCACCTCCTGCCGCCCGCGGCCACCGTTGGCAGCCGACCGTCGGCAACCACGGCGACGGTTGCCACCACTCGTAGCCCACCGACCGTCACTCACGCCCCACCGGGCGACGATCGTCACCGTCCGTCGGCGCCTGCCGTCGCCAATCGCCGCCCGCCACCGTACGGCCGCTAGCTGTCGCCGTCCACCACCGCCACAAGACTGTCGCCCATAGCTCACCAGCCACCGCCCCCTCCCGCGGCCGGTGGGCTATGGGCAATCCTATGGCGGCGGTCGGTGGCGACGGTCGGCGGTCTTGTAACGGTCGTGTGGCGGTTGTGCCGCGGTCGTGCGGCGATCATGCGGTGTTTGTGCTCTTTTCGATTTGCGATTACGATTTTATTAAATTTTATATCTTTCTATGCAATGCAGCATCACTTTCTTATTGCAGTTTCTTGAGCTTGAATTAGCTGGGTGCTTGACTATCGTGTTGTCTTTTGCTTGCAAAGTTTACTGATGTCCAATTTGTCATGGGAATATTAATGACGTGGACAATATCATGGATGAGATTGATGGAACAAATGAGGCCACGAAACAAATGCAAGAGGTAGTGTCGGTCCTTCGGTGTGATGGTTGACTTTGATGAGGTTACCATCCTCACACTTTGTTTGGCTTTAGTTATGCTTTTGAGCGTTGATTGGGTGGATCTCAAACGCCTTCCGAAATTCTATGCTTATCTCTAGTCACGTTGCAATTCCAGGATGAGCTTGAGGCGAGCTTGAAGAACTGGAAGTCGGCCACCTCCCGCCGCCCCGCCATCGTTGGCGCCCGATCGTCGGCAACTACGGGCAACGGTTGCCGTCGCTCGTAGCCCACCAGCCGTCGCTCATAGCCCACTGGCCGATGATCGTCACCGTCCGTTGGCAGCCTGCCGTCGCCAATCGCCGCCTGCCACCGTACGGCTGCCAACTGTCGCCGCCAACCATCGCTGTCGATTGCCGCCACAAGACCGTCGCCCACAGCTCACCAGCCACCGCCCCCTCCCACAACCAAAGGTAGTGGGCAATCCTACGGCGGTGGTCGGCGGTCTTGTAGCGGTTGTGCGGCCGTTGTGCCGCGGTAGTGCCGCGGTCGTGCGGCGTTTGTGCTCCTTTCTGATTTGCAGATTACTGATTTTATTAAATTTTATATCTTTCTATGCAATTCAGCATCACTTTCTTATTGCAATTTCTTGAGCTTGAATTAGCTGGGTGTTGACTATCGTGCTTTGTCTTTTGCTTGCAAAGTTTACGATGTCCAATTTGTCACGAGAATATTGATGATGTGGACAACATCATGGATGAGATTGACAGAGAAAATGAGGCCACGAAACAAATGCAAGAGGCGTGTCGTCCTTCGGTGCGGTGGCTGACTTTGATGAGGTTACCATCCTCACACTTTGTTTGATTTTAGTTATGCTTTTGAGCCCTGGTTGGGTGGATCTCAAACTGCCTTCCAGAAAGTCTATGCTTATCTCTAGTCACGTTACAATTACAAGATGAGCTTGAGGCGAGCTTGAAGAACCGGAAGTCGCCGAAGAACCGGAAGTTGGCCACCTCTTGCCTCCCGCGGCCACCACCGGTAGCCGACGTCGGCGACTACGGCAATGGTTGCCGCCGCTTGTAGCCCATCGGCCGTCGCTCACGGCCCACCGGCCGACGATCGTCACCATCCGTCGGCGGCCCGCTCGCGCCAATCGCCGCTTTGCCGCCAACCATCGCTGCCGACCGCCGCCCACAACTCAGCGAGACACCGCCCCCCCCGCGGCCGGTGGGTTGTGGGCAATCCTATGGCGGCGGTCGGCGGCGGCGGTCTTGCGTCTTGCGGTCGTCGTGCGCGATCGTGCGATGTTTGTGCTCCTTTCTTATTTGCAGATTACTGATTTTATTAAATTTTATATCTTTCTATGCAATGTAGCATCACCTTCTTATTGCAGTTTCTTGAGCTTGAATTAGCTAGGTGCTTGACTATCGAGCTGTCTTTTGCTTGCAAAGTTTACTGATGTCCAATTTGTCACGGGAATATTGATGATGTGGACAATATCATGAATGAGATTGATGGAGAAAATGAGGCCACGAAACAAATGCTTCCTAATCGGTTTTCCCTTCTCCATCGTCCTCTAGACACCGTTAGCCGCCACTGTAGCTCTGCCAACGCCGAGTTCGCTATAGCAAGGCCTCCTCTAGTTCTACTCTATTTTCCAATTAGGACGCTCGAAAGTGCACAGACCCTTGGTCGTTCCCCTTCACTAACCTCGATCATCGACGTCATTGCCTTCGGGAACTTTTTCTCCGATTTGATCATTGATCGAGATAAAAAATTCACTCTAATCAAGGTAAATTCCACACACTCTGTTTCTGCCACTTATGAATGAAATAGAGCCGGTGAGCTTCAACTAATAATGTTGTTACTAAATTAGTTGCTGTTGAAGCTCGATTAACAACTCAGACTTGTACTGTTATTGTCATGATGATTTGAAAGTGAATCGTTGGTTTGTTATTGTAAAAGTGATGATTGTCACAATCACCCAATTAGTCAAGATAAGACGTGAATTCTTCTGGTGCTTGACGATTGGTAGGCAGAACGTGTTAGAATAGGCTGGTGAAAAATGCGTCCTTATGTTTGCGGTTAATAATCATCCGGAGCTCTTTCTTCTTACTATCTGCAAAATGTTCTGCTCTGATTTGTTTGAAATAGGCTTCATAAGCATAGACTTCGGTGCGCTTGCGAATTTCAAGTACATGGACCCGGACACCGGATTAGTTATGAGTCTGATGGAGATTACACCGACACCTGAACAAACAAGAACATCTCCTCTGACTATGGATACCGGAAGAACCCCAATTTGCCTCAGCCGCTTTCGAATCTCTGAAGCTTTCCTCAAGGAAACAAGAACTGTTACACCTTAAGACCTGCTGCAGGTAACGCCAGCTTATATTTAATAAGAGCTAGTTTCTTTTATGCAAACTATGATGGACTCAATGATCCGCCTCAGTTCGATCTTTATCTCGATGCCAATCTCTAGTTAATGGTGAAATTCAGTAATACTTTTGACATCGTGACTTCAGAGACTGTCAGTTTTGTATCTTCGGAGGCTATTTATGTTTGTCTCATGAACATTGGTGCGGGAGTTCCTTTCATATCGACATTGGAGCTTAGGCTGCTAAACAGTTCGACATATCACTCCGAATATGGGAAATCTGCTTCATTACTACTCTTTCAAAGGTTGAATGTTGGTTCAACCATGGGAAGCGGTAGATACACAAATGATATATACGACCGCATTTGGCCTCCTCATGTTTCCCCTTCATGGGAGGCAATCAATACTTCATTGGCAGTTAATACAAATGAAAACGGCTATAAAGCGCCTCTTGAAGTCATTCAAACAACTGCTAGGTTGCGGAATGCGAGCAAACCCTTGGAATTGTGCTGGACCTCAAGCAATGCAAGCAATCAGTTCTTTGTGTACTTGTACTTTACCGAAGTTGAGCAGCTTCAGAGAAACGTTTCAAGAAAATTCAACATATCATGGAATGGATCTCAAATCTCCGGGCCTTTTAGTCTGCGCTTCCTCTATGCAGCCACGATATCTAACTCAAAAGCCTTGGTGGGAGGTGAACATCGAATCGTGATCTATGAAACAGCTGATTCAGCTCTTTCGCCCATGCTGAATGCTGTTGAGACTGTTCGACCGCTCGCCTTTTTGCAACAAGAGGTATCAGAGCCAGGTTTGGCTGAGTTGAAGCGAATCGATGGCGACAGAAGAAGTAAAAGTGAGAATCGACAGATTTGATGGGAAGGATTTTAGTTTCTAGAAGATGCAGATTGAAGATTATCTTTACCAGATGAAACTGCACTTGCCCTTATTTGGAGAGAAACCAGAGACGATGAAGCAAGCTTATTGGGATTTGCTGGATAGATGAGTTATGGGTGCTATTCGGTTGACGTTGGCTCGTAACGTCGCGTTTAATATCCTGAAGGAGAAGACCACTGCTGATTTGATGCAAGCCTTGTCAGATATGTACGAGAAGCCCTCTGCGATCAACAAGGTCTATTTGATGTGACGTCTGTTTAATTTGAAGATGAGCGAATGTGTGTCAGTTGCAGATCATATCAATGAATTCAATGTGATTGTTAGTCAATTGAGTTCAGTTGAGATTGACTTTGAAGATGAGGTACGTGCTTTGATTCTGTTATCCTCATTGCCCAATAGTTGGAATACTACTGTTACTACAATTAGTAATTCCTCTGGGTCAACAAGTTTGACGTTTGATGGGGTTCGAGATTTAATTCTAAGCGAGGACATCCGTAGAAGAGAATCTGGCGAACCTAAATATGCTGCTTTAGTAGGTGAAAATAAAGGAAGATCTAGAACACGTGTGGGTAATAGTAGTACTAATATGAACAGGCGTAGTCAATCTAAGACTGCTAATGTTGTTTGTCGGAGCTGTAGCAAGAGGGGGCATCTTAGAAGTTGTTGGAAAATCTCCTATAATCTCACCCAAATCATTTAGGATATTGTGGGATATTATTTGATTTGATTTTGATTTGATTCCGTTAGCTATAAATTAGCTACTGATAGAGATTAGGTCCTATATTCTTGATTTTCTGACCTAATTTAGATATTCTATTCCTGTGTATATATACCGTGTAATCACTTGATGAATATATGAGAAAATACAGATTCTTTTCTTTTCTACATGGTATCAGAGCCTAGTCTTATGATCTGTATTTCCTGCCTCTGTTTCTTTTCTTCTACTGCTGCTTCATTGCAGCCTTTTTTTTAGCCTTATCGCTGTTGTTCTGTTTCAGCCTTATCGCTGTTGTTCTGTTTCGGCCTTATTGCTGACTTAACCAGCCTTATTGCTGGCCTCCAATTGTGTGATAACCACCCTTGTCTCTCGATCCCTTCTTAGTCTTCTCCTATAACTGTCCTTAAAGTTGCTTTGGAATGGAAGATTTCGGGAAGGCTATCTCCGGCCAAACTGGGTCCTCTGTTCGTAATCAATCCAACTCATCAGTAAGAGATTTTCCCAACATGAAGGAGTACCGATTGGATGGAAAAAATTATCTTCAGTGGGCACAGATTGTGAGGACATTTCTTAAAGGAAAAGGGAAGCTCAGTCATCTAGAAGGCACTGGTCCAGGACAAGGTGATCCCAAGTTTTAGACATGGGATGAAGAAGATTCCTCAATTATGTCATGATTGTGGAGCTCAATGCAACCTGAAATCAGCAAAAACTACATGTTTCTCCCTACGCCAAGGAGATATGGGAGGTCTGTTCGTCGATCTTATTCGAAAGTCCAAGATGCAGCAAATATATGAACTCAAGACAAAGGCTTCAACAACAAAACAAGGTAATCGTTCCGTTCGAGTATACTACAATCTGATGAGAGGTCTTTGGCTTGAAATAGATCACAATCTGAATATCCGGATGAGGTGTCCCGAAGACACTAATACTCTCCAAAACTATATGGAGAGAGATCGGATCTTTGAGTTTTTGGCAGGTCTGAATGCAAACTTTGACCAAATTCGAGTTCAGATTCTCGGAAAGAAGCGGCTGCCATCCTTGAATGAAGTTTTTTCTACTGTAAGAGGAGAAGAAAGCCGAAGAACTGTAATGCTTGAAGACCAACACACCGAAGGATCCGCCATGAAAGCAAGTAAGGAGGAAACAAATCCTTACAAAAACAAGAGACCGGATCTGATTAAGACAACAGGCAGCGAAGGTTTATGGTGCAGTTTCTGCAAAAAACCACACCATACAAGAGAAAATTGCTTCAAGCTTCATGGAAGAACGCGGGTGCTCAGTAGAGCTAAAAGACAGCCACAAGCGCACATGACCAAGTGAAGGTGATGCTTTGCTCCGATGGTACAATACAAACCTGTCAATGAGGAGATATTTAACAGAGAAGAAGTTGGTAAAATCAGGGCTCTCCTTGACTCCCTATCTAAGTCTTCTGATATGTGTTCATTGGTTCAGTTGGGTGCGTGTCTAATTTTTGAAAACTCAACAGCTTCCCAGTACCCTAATTCATGGATTCTTGATTCAGGAGCAACCAACCATATGACACATGATCCCACTAAATTTGAAACTTATAAACCATTACCAGGAAATAGGAGTATTACCATAGTAGGTGGATCTCCTGTTACTGTAGCTGGCCAAGGAACCATAATTCTAAATCCCTCACTTAAACTTAACAGTGTCCTTCATGTTCCCAAGCTGTCCACCAATCTCCTTTTCATTCATCAACTTACCAAAAATCTGAATTGTAAGGTTCTTTTCTCTACTGATCATTGCATTTTGCAGGACCTGAAAACGGGGAGGACGATTGGATTTGTTAAGGAACGGAATGGGCTCTACTACCTTGAGGATTCGAGCATAAGTGCTTGGTCTCTTGTGGGATATAAGACCTCTTACAACTCTTGTAATTCTATCCACTTATCTCAAATTTGGCTTCATCATTTTCGATTAGGACATCCACCTTTTAGTCTTCTTAGGACTATGTTTCCTTCCATCTTTAAAGACGTTGCTGTTGAAAATCTTCATTGTGAAGTTTGTGAACTCGCAAAACATCATCGTGTTTCATTTCCTTTGAATAATAATGCCAGAGTTTCAACACCATTCTCTCTTATCCATACCGATGTATGGGGTCCATCTAGAACTCGCTAATTTTACAGAGCTAAGTGGTTTGTCTCTTTTATTGATGATTGTACTCGAACTACATGGCTATATCTTATGAAAGACAAATCTAATGTCCAATCTATTTTTCAGAACTTTCATAAGATGATAGTTAATCAATTTGGGGTGTCAATTAGGAGACTTAGATCCGATAATGGGAAAGAATATTTCAATCGCATCTTAACCATTTTTTCCAAACTCAAGGTATTATTCATGAGTCTTCTTGTGTTGATACTCCTCAACAAAATGGAGTAGCCGAAAGGAAAAATAGGCACCTCCTAAATGTTACTCGGGCTCTACTCTTTCAAATGTCTGTTCCAAAGCATTTTTGGGGGGAAGCTGTTTTAACTTCAGCATATCTTATTAATCAGGTTCCTTCCAAAACCTTAGGAAATAAAAGTCCCTTACAGCTCCTGTCTACCTTTTATCCTGATGTCTCCCATAAATATCACATTTTTCATCGAGTCTTTGGCTGTGTTGCATTTGTGCATATTCATAATCACAACAGAAACAAACTCGACCCTCGTGCTCTAAAGTGTGTCTTTATTGGGTATTCTAATACTAAAAAGGGTTATAAATGTTATGATCCTTTAACACGTCGAGTTTTTATCTCTATGGATGTCACTTTTAATGAAAACCAATCATTTTTTACTTCCCACCACTATCTTCAGGGGGAGACTCCTAATGAAGATAGTGGGTTTGAACCACTGCCTTCACTACCTTCACTACCTAGTGCGTCGCTCAATCCTACTTCGTCGAATCCAACTTCGTCTCCTTCACCATTTCTATCAAGTCCTAGCCCTCTTAGTCCACCTAGTCCTTTGTCAAGTCCATTGAGTCCTTTGACTGGTCCTAGCTCCCCATCAAGTCCTCTGCTTAGTTCATCATCATCTTCATCTAGTCCTCCTAAGAATGAACCAACCAAGCTGCAAGTTTACTCAAGAAGGACAAAGCTCAATCCGGAACTGAATCAAGTCTCGTTATCCGAACCGTTATCGTGTAATGAAATCACTCACCCTTACCCTTCTTCTAATGAACTTGAGTCAAGTGATTTGGATTTACCTATTGCCTTGAGAAAAGCTACCAGAAATGTACCCAACACCCTATCTTCCAATTTGTGTCATACCATAGACTATCTACTCAACACAAAGCCTTTATTACTCGCTCTTGATTCAATTACATCGTTCCTAACTCGATACATGAAGCTTTTGAGGATAGGAATTGGATACAAGCTATGATGGAGGAAATGAATGCATTGAAGAAGAATGATACATGGGAAGTTGTGACTTTACCCAAAGGCAAGCAACCAGTGAGATGTAAATGGGTTTATACCCTTAAGTACAAGGCTGATGGCACCTTGGAGAGGTATAAAGCGAGGTTGGTTGCAAAGGGATATACCCAAACTTATGGGGTGGATTATCAGGAGACCTTCGCACCAGTAGCAAAGATGAACACAGTACGGATACTACTTTCTCTTGCAGCTAATTTTGGTTGGTCTTTGCAGCAATTTGATGTGAAGAACGCGTTTCTACATGGAGATTTGGAGGAGGAAGTCTTTATGGAGCCTCCACCAGGTTTTGATAAGGATTTTGGAAACAATCAAGTGTGTCGACTTAAAAAAGCTCTATATGGTCTCAAACAGTCCCCGAGAGCCTGGTTTTGAAGGTTCACGAAGGCAATGCTTGAGATGGGTTACAAGCAGAGTTGAGGGGACCACACCCTCTTCATCAAACATTCAAAAGAAGGTATGGTCACAGCTCTACTTGTATATGTAGATGATATAGTTGTGACTGGTAATGATGAAGCTGAACAAAATTCTCTTAAGAGCAATCTTGCTCAACAGTTTGAGATCAAGGACCTTGGAAAGTTGAGATACTTCCTTGGTATTGAGGTGGCCTATTCTAATAAATGTATTTTTATATCCCAAAGGAAGTATGTACTTGATCTTCTCAAGGAAACAGGATGTCTCAATAGCAAGGCGGAGCACTCCTATTGATGCAAATCATAAAATGGATGGACACGGAGAGAGTAGCATTGTTGATAGAGGGAGATATCAAAGGTTAGTAGGAAGACTTATTTATCTATCTCATACTAGGCCAGACATAGCCTATGTTGTGGGAGTTACAAGTCAATTCATGCATAATCCTAAAGAAGAACATATGCAAGCTGTCTACCGGATTCTCTACTACCTCAAAGCTACTCCTGGAAAAGGTATTCTGTTTAAACGAGGTGACAAGTTGAATCTTGAAGTCTATACTAATGCAGATTATGCTGGGTCACCAATAGATAGAAGGTCTACATCTGGCTATTGCACTTTTCTAGGGGGAAATCTTGTCACTTGGAGGAGTAAAAAACAAAATGTGGTTGCTAAATCAAGTGCTGAAGCTGAATTCGGGCGATGGCGAATGGGATATGCGAACTTTTGTGGCTCAGAATTGTCATTGAAGACCTCAAAGTGGAACACGAAGGAACTATGAGACTTTATTGTGATAATAAATCAGCAATCAACATTGCTCACAATCCAGTTCAGCATGATCGAACCAAACATATTGAGATAGACAGGCATTTTATAAAGGAGAAGCTTGAATCGATTTGATCAAGACTCCCTACACTCCTAGCAAAGATCGCTAGCGAGATGTACTAACCAAAGGTCTACCAAAGGTGTCGAGATTTCGGAGATTATCGCAAGTTGGGCATGGAAGATATTCACTCACCAACTTGAGGGGGAGTGTTGGAAAATCTCCTATAATCTCTCCCAAATCATTTAGGATATTGTGGGATATTATTTGATTTGATTTTGATTTGATTTCGTTAGCTGTAAATTAGCTACTGACAGAGATTAGGTCCTTTATTCTTGATTTTCTGACCTAATTTAGATCTTCTATTCCTGTGTATATATACCGTGTAATCACTTGATGAATATATGAGAAAATACAGATTCTTTTCTTTTCTACAGAAGTGATTGCCTTAAGCTGAAGAATGAGAAGGGTAAGGGAATTATAGTTGATTTTGCGAGATAATGTTGCAAACCGTAGCGATAATGCCGATTATGTCTTGTCTCGTCACCGATCATTCATCGTTTGATGGATGGATTATGGATTCTGGTTGTTCTTTTCATGTCACACCAAATAGAAATTGGTTTATCACTTATCAGTGCACGGGTAGTGGTAAAGTCCAGTTAGGGAACAACGCTGAGTGCAATATTGTAGGTGTTGATGATGTTAAAATCAAAATGCATAATGGTATTGTGGGACATTGACCGGAGTAAGGCATGTTCTAGAGTTGAAAAAGAACTTAATTTCCTTGGGTGCCCTAGATTCAGCTGGTTGCGGGTATTCTTCAGAAGGTGGAGTTCTGAAGGTTGTTCGAGGTGCCCTGGTAATAATGAAAGGAATCAAGCACGAAGGCCTGTATAAACTTCAAGGTGAGACGGTGACAAATTTTGCTGTGAAGACGTTGGATGCATCTGTTCGAGAGTCTATTGACTGCTCGAGGAAGACCTGGGTGTTTGTGCCAATGCACAAGTTTGATGCTAGTGTCAGGATCACGCGGTCGAGAGCTTTGATTGAGACAGAGACTGGTAAGTCGATCAAGCATGTGCGGACTGACAATAGCATGGAGTTCTGCTCGGAGCTGGCAAATAAATTCTGCATGAAAGAGAGCATAGTGAAACACCGCACTAGTGCTAGTAAATCACAACAATTTGCAGAATTGATGAGTAGAACATTACTAGAGACGGCCCGTAAAATTATCTCTAGTGCTGGTATTGCTAGGAGAATCCTAGCTGATGTGTTTAGTAAGATGAGTTGCTTGATGAATAGATCCCCATCAACTGCTATTGAATGGCGGACTCCTGAAGAAGTGTGGTCAGGTAACGTTGCTGGTTATTCTATCATTAGAATGTTTCGTTGCCCGTGTTATTTTCAAGTGAGTGATGGTAAGCTTGATGGGAGGGCAAGGTGTATATTCCAGGCTATGCACAAGGTGAGCGAGGCGATCGGTTGTGGTGCCTAGATATAAATTCACCTGTTAACAGCAGAGAAGTTACTTTTGACGAGTCTCAAGTACTTCTGGCTAGGAGTGATTATAGCAGTGTTCAAACAGATCTGAACGGTGTTGAGCTTGAGGTGGAGTTGCGACCAGAAACTCCTGAGGTAGCGAGTGCTAGCAAAGTAATCGACACAAATGGTGCTCATAGCGAGGTGAAGCCTATAGAACCAATGGTTGTCGTAACTGCTGAAATTAACAAGGTACGTATTCGGTCTCCTGATAGATATGGATGCAACAATGGTTTTGCTTTATCTGCGATTAAGGAGGTTGCGTCGGAAAATCCTTGCGGAGCAATTAAATGTGCATGTGGAGTTAGTAATCTGATGAGGTCCTCGGTTATGGTGAAGTTCAAGTGAGGCTTGGAATTTGATAATATCTATGGCGGTTGAGCCCATCGGGGGCTATGGAAGAGTAGCAGCAGAGTTTGAATTTTTGTGAAGCGATTGTGACTTGGCTCAAACGTCGAGCCAAGGTGGAGATTGGCGATCGACCAATAATATAGATAGAAGAAGAAAATAAATCGAACACCAGATTTACGTGGTTCAGTCGTAAAGACCTACATCCACGGGGAGAGCAGCAGCGAATTTCACTATAGATCAAGCGATACAAGGAGATTACACACTCAAGTCACTCAAACACTCTCTCGGTGTTTTCCAAGCCCCAATTACACCCAATAACACACGCAGTGTTAGCCCCGAAATTCCTTAAGAAATAATCTCTCAATCTCACGAAGGAATTATACGCAAATCTTACCACAAGATTTAAATCGGCTACAAACACTAATCTTTCTTGGATGTAATTCATGGACAAAAACGACAAAGAAAAATCCCTCTCAAACACTCGACGACAAGACGGCGCTTCAAGACCAACTCTTCATGATCAACAGCGGAACACCAAGCACTCACGTGGCGCTTTAAGACAATTTGTGATCCACACCTACTACCCACGGTCACAAGTCTATATATAAGTGAAACTCTTATTCTTTTGCCAACTTCTCATAGGATTATGTTTCATATCTAAAATTATTTTATCCAAAACATATCTCTATATATTTTAAACAAAATCCAAATCCAAGTCGAAGTTGAACTTTCCTATTTGAGCGGCCAAATTCTCCAATGCAGATTCAAACTTTGGGAAGTTGATCTTCGGATATTCTTTGCTCAATTTTCGAACATCCGCAACATATCCAATTCGGAATATTTGGAATTTCACATTGGACTCAAACTCGAGACATATTTTAACAGAGATCTACAAGGCAAGGTTGCTGGATGAATTGCTAACAAACAGTGAAGATGGTATGTTCTCTTCTCTTAGTGTCCGAAATTTCAATTCTGCATAGCCTATAAGCATATTGGAATCAGTAATGGGGAATAGTCTCAAGGGATGGTCAAGTTTGCTCTAGCGAAAGCAATTGAGGTTGTACTTGCTTGAGATGTGAAAAGAAATGAAGAGCGAAAAAACTGCATGCTACTGCAGGAATCTCAGAATCAGTACTTATGTTGAGGCAATTTCATGGCTGTTAGTATATGCTTAAACTAGATATGAAAGTCTACATGCTTTCTGTCTAATTCATCGCATTTGATACTATATACAGTCAATGCTTTGCTCAGTGTCAAAACAACATATCAAATAAAGAAGAACTGGGCAGGCGATCCATGTGGGCCGAAGAAGTACCCATGGGAAGGGCTCGCATGCAACTATGGCAGTTTGATTCCCCCTCAAATAATCTACCTGTGAGTTCTTGCGGCACATTTGGTCTGGCACGCATTAACCAGTTTGGGTGCAAATTTTAGCCTCAGGATATCTTCTATGATGTATACAGGAACTTAAGCTCAAGCAAATTGAATGGGGCAATTGCTGTTGCTTTGGTAGAACTTTTGTCATTGGAATCCTTGTGAGTGTACTAAGATTTCCATATGGCTCGGCCATAACATGCCACCAATTTGGTTTGCTAAATTAACTTTAAGGTTCTTTCGCGTCAGCTTATAGCATCTCAAAAAGTATTATCTTGTATAGGGACCTGTCGAATAATAGCTTAACTGGACCAGTGCCTGAGTTCTTGGAAGAACTCAAAAACTTGAAGTACCTGTAAGTAGACAGAATTATCTTCATCTGCGATACGACTAGATATACTAATTGTATGAGATGATTACTTGACTTTCAGGAACTTGACAGGCAATAATCTGTCGGGAGCTGTGCCTAAAGCTCTTTTAGAAAGATCGAATGCGGGGTTGCTCACATTGAGGTTGGCATGCTCCTTTTCGGTCAATGACTGTCGTGGATGAACCCATTCCTTTCCCTCCACATGTTTCTGTCCAGTGTTACCACTTTCTCTCCACGAACTCATCTTCCTTCTTTTCAGTGTCGATGAACAAAACCTCTGTGGCTCTGCTTCTTGCAAAAGGAAGAAGAGTATCATCATTCCCATCGTTTCATCATTGTCATCAGTGATGGCCCTGTGTGCTGCCCTGGTGGTGCTCTGGCAACTGAGAAGAAAATGGAAATCAGGTATAGATCTCCTTTTCTTTTTCAACTGAATGTTCTATGGCAAACTTTAGAGAGGATGTGCCATGCTAGTAGGACTTAGAAAGCATAGATGCACGGAGAGAGACAGAAAAAGAGGAAAACTTTATTATTGTATCAGCAGCAATCATTCTTTAAATCATTTGGCACCGTTTATATGATGACAGCAGTAACTCATCAATATGGACATAGAAAAAGATAACTTAGCTAGATATGAAACTTAGATGCATATCTAAAATCCTGAAAATAGAAGTACGTGCCAGATTAATGGGAAACTCCCGCCCATGTCGAATCATCACAGGCACAGGTTCTCCGAATGAGAGGGGAAGATATTTAGCATCAGAGAAGACGCATTTCACATATCCTGAGGTAGTAAGCATGACGAACAACTTCCAGACAGTTATCGGAAGGGCAGATTCAGTGATGTCTACCTCGGCATCGTGAATGAAGGAACCCAAGTTGCAGTGAAGATGTTATCTGCATCATCTTCACAAGGGCTCAGAGAATTCCGAACTGAGGTTTGTACAATATTCTTAAAAATCAATGTCCCTAGCGCATTTGAGAAAACCTGACGCCACACACAACATGCTGAAATACATTAAAGACAGTACAGGTTTCATTGCTCTCCGCAAAGGCTGATCATAGATGACCCCTTTAGAGGTTGTTCCATTGAGACAGAATGCAAACTCGTATTGTTTTTGTGAAAAAAATGTTTACAAGACATTATCAATTTAATCTTGAAGAATGTTATTTAAATTACTAAAGCTGCTGGTCCGTCTGCAGGCTGAACTTCTAATGCGAATTCACCATAAGAACTTGGCCTCCTTCATTGGATATTGTGATGAGAGCAACAAAATGGTGCTGATATACGAATACTTGGCTAAGGGCAATCTGAAAAATTATCTTTCAGGTAATTCTACAGGAACAACAAGAAGTTTAGGGCGAAATAATGACTACTATTTTAGACACTAATGCAATATCTTGCTCCTGCAGACGGTGATTCACGTTCATTGAGTTGGGAATCGAGGCTTCACATCGCAATAGACGCTGCACAAGGTTAGCTTTTCTATATCATATCTAAGCTCAAGAAACATTCTACTCAGGCCGTCATACGTTAGTGGTTTGGTCACATTCTTTTGTTTATGGACTTGAACTTAAATCGTTGATGAATTAAATGTCGTCAATCCTTTCCTCGCATCGTGCATTTGTCTCATGGTTCATCCCATGAGTTCTTCTGAACAAGTGAAGTCAAGTCCAGTGAACTTTAATGTGGCTGTGCGATAACCTTAATCTGAGAAGAAGAATAAATCTGAATTGCGCGACAAAACATTCTATTTGCAAGAAAAAGAATCAGCTAGATTTATAATGAAAAGGTTATGCTTGATGTGAAATTCATCATCGGAAACGAATTCGAGTTCCAAATCCAGTTACAGCAAAAGAACATGTCTTGGCTTTAGACCTTCGTATCCAATGTAATGAATCCTTGTATCCGATCTATGTGCAAGTAAGATCTCATACATCTACTGGTCATATACTTAAGCATCAGATGACTACTACTGCACTGGAACAAAATAATCATGACTCTGAAAAGATGGCATCAAACTTTTTCAGTAACGAAAGGAAGACTAAATATCATTTGTATATAATCTATTTTTCTTTCATCATGAAAAAAATGGATTTTCGGATGTTGCTTTGCAGGACTCGAGTATTTACACCATGGATGCAAACCGCCGATTGTTCACAGAGACGTGGAGACTGCCAACATTCTATTGAGCGAAAGCATGGAGGCTAAAATAGCAGATTTTGGACTTTCTGAGGTAATCCCCAGTGACGGCCTTAGTCACATGACGACTTCCGTCGTGGGTACAACTGGATATCTTGACCCAGAGTGCGTATTACTACATGAATGTCACTGAACCATAAAGCCTTTTGCTAAAGAAAGATTGATTTCTACTGATTATAGCTTCCCTTGATTTCAGGATTACAATGCATAAACGATAACTAGGGCTATCTCTGATTGTTTTCTGAATCTTGTCCCTTCTATGCAGGTACTACATTTCTCGCAAACTGAACGAGAAAAGCGATGTCTACAGTTTTGGCATTGTTCTTTTGGAGCTGATCACGGGACAGCCCGCAATCATCAAAGCCGAAATGCCAGTCCATATTCTGGAATGGGTGAGTCCTTTCATTCAAAGAGGGGATATCCTAGACCTTGTCGATCAAAGGTTGCAGGGAGACTTTGACGAGAGTTCGGCACGTAGAGCGGTAGAGATAGCAACGGCATGCGCAGCATCCACGTTCCTACATCGACCGACCATGGGTTACGTGTTGCCAGAGCTTAAGCACTGCTTGGAAATGGAGTTGTCCAGGGGCTTGAAAAGAACTCCCAGACCAAGGGACGAGGCAATCAGCACGACGGTTTCGACAAGTGGCACTCCACTTGTCGTCTGATTTACATGTATGAATAAATAAGAAATGAAGTTGTCCTATTTACAGAAAATCGCATGTACCTTGAAATTTTCTATTATCCCTTACGCTTCCGCATGCTTAAGAAAAATTAAAATGAATAAGATATTGGCGATAGTAGTTCTACAGTAGCCGTGACGTGCTGAGGTCATCACAAGATCACCTGTCACTTTCCTCTCCAATTATCATTTTTCAAATTTTTGAGTAAAAGCAAAGATTTCATACTTTTGTTGTCGAAACTTCAAGTTCCGTCTCTCAAGACTTTACAAGGTCGTTTGGTCTTTGAGTTCTCCATTTTTTTTTTTTTTTTTTTTTTTTGTTCAAGTTAAGTGAAACTCTAGATGCTAAGTTAGATTGATCCACTTGTTACATTTGACTTGATTGGTTGATGTTTGCTAACTTAGTTTGAATGTTATTCATTAGTGAGATCAAGCTTTGATAATAGTATGGTGAGTTATAGTGTTTACTTTATTTTAATGGGTTAATACAACCAAAAACCCCAAAGTTATACACACCTATGATAAATTTACCCAAAACTAATTTTTTGATCACCAAAAATCCTGAACCGATATATCTATGAGTAATTTATCCTAAATGACCACAAAAAACCCTAAACTCGTACACTTGTGAAAAACTTACCAAAAATTAATTTTTTTTTATTGCTCAAAACCCTAAACTAGTACATTTGTGACAAATATACCATCTGTTAAATTACATTAATACCATAAAAAAATCATAAAACTAATACAACTATGACAAATTGAGAGTAAAATCTCAAATTAGTACATCAATCAATTGTCACGCGTCATCAAACTCAGCAATTGGTTTGGGGTAAATTTGTCAAAGATGTACTAGTTTGGAGTTTCGTGATCAAAAAATTAGTTTGGGACAAATTCGTCGTAACTATATCAATTTGGGATTTTTCGCGGTATTAAGCCCATTTTAATAAATAAGTATTATCATGTGTAGAAAGTGTTTGATTGACCTCATAAAAAGCTAGGTTGCATGTTACATGAGAAGTGTAAAAAAAAAAATGGAATTTGGACTTAAAAGGGTATTCATGTGATTTTGATTAAGTATTGACTAACAAGTCAATTTATCGATTTTGGTCATTAATCGATTTTTAATAAAATTTCCAATTTTGAAATCTTGATCAATTGTCATTTTTCTAACTAGTTTATCAATTTGTCTTTTGATCATCCAATCAACTTTCTAACTAAATTGATTTCCTCATCAACTTACCGATTGTTAACCAATTGACCAATTACTCAAACTATATTTCTATGTGTCAAACTTCAAGTAACCCATTTCGAAGATGTCAATTTCTAACCAAAGTTGCCCATCTCAAGTTTTCAATTTTGACTACTAGTTCAAGGTTGTAAAATTGTGTATCAAGTTGTCGATTCCAAAGATGTTGATTTTTAAATAAAGTTACATGCTCTAAAATTGTCAATTTACAAGTATTGGCTACTGAGTGACCCATTACCTATCTATGGCTTCTGATTAAATAACCGTGGCCTATCATAAAAAGAATGATGATATGTGTTGAAGTGCGCATAATTTTTTATTTGTGTGTTGAATTGCATGAGAAAGGACAAATCATTGAGATGTTCATGGCAATTGATATGTTGTAATTATTTATATGTCATCAGTGCTATGTGATAAAGATGTTTGCCACCGAGCGAATATCCCTGTGTGAGTTTGAGCAGAAGATTTTGGAGTTAGCTAGATGTTATACCATATGAGAAGATTCTCTATAAGATTGAGATGACATGAAATCCAATGATGACATGGCTTGTGTAGCCATGGTATGATGTTAAGAAATGATCATCGTTATGCGAATGTAAAGTGATGTATTTATTCTCGCTAATGCAAATGACACCCATGGTGGATAAGTTAAATGGCAAATGGGCAAGTATGATTCGATCTTTCATGAGTTGGTAGTGATGATGCCTCATTAGTCAAAATGAATTCTAGTCAGTGACGAGTACGAGTTAGAAAGTCACTTGTGTATATTGGTGAGCTCCTATGCGTTATTTGTGCATCATAAAATAATATGTCAACTTGTATTTGAATAAATGATCTTATGTAATACTTTTAATGATTTCCCTCGTTGTATCATGACAAGGAAGATAGTGTATTTACTTCTACATTCGTCATACATTGTTATTTTGTACTTATCCCAAACTCATGGTGTTTGTTATTACCATGTGTTGAGTGTTAAAAGGATATCATACCTTATTTAGAAATTTCATTTACTAAGTTTTGACTCATCCTTTTATTTTTATAGACATCTAGTGTTGACCTTCCACCACCATCACTTTTTGGAACTTTCGGATATTTTGATTGTGAATATTAAGAAGTACTTAAATTTGAATTGGTGATGGTATATACTAAATGCAGATCCATTGTATGGTCGATGTAGGGCTTTAAGAGTGGATTCCCCATTGACTTGTTGCTTGGTACTAGGACATCAATGGTGAGATGGTTGGATTGTTGAGGAGTTTTGATGATGATGGCAACATGTTGATGGCAAGGTTGTCGATATTTAACAAATAGCTTACTTTTATATAGACAAGTTCTTGGGCCTAAGAGTGGTGCATCGGTGAGCCTAAACCTTTTTAGGATTTATGTAATGTAATTGTCTTTCACTTGGCTATTGTATCAAGTTAGTAACTACTGTTGTTTATATAAAGAAGATATATGTACATAAATGAAACTTGTGGGATTTCTTGTGTGGGATGATGTGAATGTTGATTTGCGTTTCCGCATGCTAATAATAATTATGAAATATAGTTGCAAAAGATATTTTGCTTGTAACATTTTAGGGTGTCATGCAAAAATTATTTTAAAATTTAGGTAACATTGTAATTATGAAAACTCGGGATTAGTACTGAATAAACGATTTAACTTTGTTGTATAAAAGTTGAGGATTAGATTGAACATTACAAAATAGTTCAATGACCATAGGACAAATTATAATGACAACATTGTACATTGAGTTAAAACTAAGGAACTATAAGGCCCTGTTTGGTAACACTCCCGAGAACAACTGATTCTGCTCTTTTATTCTCGGAAGCAAAATATATATATCCGTTTGGTAAATTTTTTGTTCTCGGAAACAAAAATTAATTTTTCAGTTCCCAGAATAGATTTAGAATAGAATCAAGAAATAGAAAAAAGTTACTTCTTGTTCTCAGAAACAATTCCTAAAATCAATTCCATTTTTTTCTCATCTTCTCTTTTCTTCTCTTTTCTCATCTTCTCTTCCCTTTTCTTCTTCCTTGGCCATGGCCGGCGACCTTGCCAGAGTGTCCCCGACCCTAGGCGACGCTGAGCCACGGCAAAGCTCGTCGACCTGAGCCTCACTAGGCCAAGGTGAGGCCAACCTCGCATCCGTTGGGGTAGGTCAAGCCTCGCCCAAATTTGGCGAGCCTTCAATGAGCTCGTTGAACCTCGGCCGGCTACAAAGAAAAAGGAAGAAGAAGACAAAAAGAAAAAGAAAAAAAGGAAAAAGAGAAAAATAAGAAAAATATAATCAAAGTATTAAAAAATTAAAAGAAACAAAAAAAAAAAGTTAATACTCTTACCAAACGCATTTCTCTCTTGGGAATAGAAATTTTGAACAGTTACCAAGCACGTTCTTTTGCTCAAATTATTCCCGAAATAGAATCGGAAAAAATCATTTCTGATAAAAAATTGTTCCCCAAGAACAAATTCGTTACCAAACGCGCCATAAATGTTTAACAATAAAAAAGTCAGAAATTAATTTTGTAGAACATTTTTTTTTCAAACAAATGGACTCTAAACATGGATTAGAATTAAAATCGGTGGAAATATATATCTTGTCACTCATCTCATAGCACCAAGCAACAGTACCTGAATATTAAGTGCACATATTTTTTTTTCCCTGATTATCGAATACATTCAGGCGTACAACTATACAAGCTCTTGAGCAAAACTGCTTTTTCTTATATGAAAGTTGTTATGACATCCAATTTTTTTCTACTTTTGGTTCCTGCAAAACTCAATGTTAAGAGAACACCAATTAGAGGTAAAAAAGAACGGAAAAAAGAAAAAAAGAAAAAAGGGTCGAGGCAAGTTCGATGAACTGAAAAATCCTTCAAAACTAAATCCGGATTCTAACATCTTAAAGTCAAGTAAGCAAACATTAATTAATCCCATTCAAAGGGTCCTCATCTTTCCAGCTTTCCATCTTTCGATCTTTCTTGCTTGTCGTTGAATTCAAGGATGCGCAAAGTTTTCAAAACGGTTTTAATGGATTCTTATACATCAAGCAAGATGGTGGCGCCGATCTTCTTCTGGTCTAGACAAAGGAAAGTTCGAGGAAGCCGACGATCTAAAGCATAGTTGCAGAGACAGACTTAAGGTTGTGTCATCTTTGACTTTGACAAAGGATGGATGCATGGGATTGGATCTATTACATTTAATGCTGGAAAAGAAAGACTAGTGGGACTTGGACTCCTTAAGCTCACTTTGGGTGCTGCTAAATATAGTATTATGCGAGGACTGACCTGTCGCTGGCTGCGACCCGTTTGAATTGAAAAAAAACTACAGAGGTTAAATGATGACGAGGAGGAGGAATTTCCCCGCTCATGCGAAGAAACTTGGGCCCCTTGCACTGCTGAACTATCTTGAATCTGACCATTCCAAGCTTGGCTTTTTCTTTGGAGAAAAGTTGGGACGATGTTATCCGGATCGGGACCTTTTTAAACGAAAGGGAGGTTTGACCGGGATTGGCCCCGACACACAATCGAGACGGGCACAAAAGAAAACTCGGTGCTTCCAACGAGGAAATTATTATAATATAGAGCTTGAATTTGAGTCCGTCGACATGTCTAATCAGATAGAATTTTACTTACAAATTTACCTATGATATATTATTGGTTCACACTGCCACAATTCCCGATGTGGGGTTTCGTCTGACCCCATCCCACCCGTTCACCTTAAGTGATCTCCCCTCGCTTGTGAGCCACCTCCTGTACCGCTACTACAACCATCATCGCCGGTCGTGGATTGGGTTGCCACATCACAACCCCTACCTTCACCCATGATCTCTCTTCAGCCAGACCAACCATGGTGGCGGTCTTTGCCCGGCTACTGTAACGATCATGAGATTTCTTCCTTGGGTACTTTCGTCAGAAGCCGACAAATACTGGAAGTACCAACCAATTGAACATAAATCCTGTGGGAACGCACGTCAGAAGTTCATACACCTCTCGTCGAGAGAGCCAAAATCCAAGCCCATCAATATATGCGGTCAAACTCATCACACTCAAAAGTTGAAGTCAATAATTATAAGTCAACTAGATTATATTAAGTAGTCAACTTCTTCACAAACATAACTTTTGAATGTGGCATTGACAGCATTTCTCAAACAAATCCTACAAGCACTTGCTTTTTATTTGAGAAAATTTCATGTGCAATGAAACACTTTTATATAATTACTACATTATTCACAGGTTGATACAATATCACACGCTAATCTATGCGTGGAAAAGGAGATCACTAATTTAATATGCGGTAGCATGTCAAATGTCATACGGCATAAGCATTTATATGGACGATGTTCCCCTCCCGACAACTACATGAGGGCACGAGAATATTTAATGTCGATAGATTTAGTTGCTGTATTTAAGTTTAGCTGAGCAAAACAAGAAGGATTGCGGCTTATACAAATGGCGTGAACGGTTTCTTATTATAATTACTAGTCTTAGTCTTTGTTTATAAAAACTTTCCAAATCATATTTATGAGCTTTTACTTTTTCTAAGCACTTCATTCATTTCCATTAAGAAGTTTACTCGCAACCTCAATCATTTAGAGTGCGTTTAGTAACATTTCTTTTCTCAGGAATAATTTCTTTTCATAAATAATTCTTTCATATTTCTATTTCTTGGAACAATTTATGAGTAAAACAACGCATTTAGTAATTTCAAAAAAAAAAACTTATTACTGAGATACAAAAAGAACAAGAATTTTTTTATTACAAGCCACAAGTTTTTTCGTGACATAGAAGTTCTTTTAATTTTTTGAAAATTTTTTTGAGATTTTCCTCTTTTTTTTTTCCTTTTTTCCTTTTCTTTTCTTTTTTCTTTCTTCTTCTTCTTCTTCTTCTCTAGCTAGTCACCAGGTGGCAGGCGATGATGACGGGGAGCAAGGGGCGGTGGTTGGCAACTAGCAGCAAAGGATGGCAGTAGGTGGTGAGGGAAAAGAAGAAAAGAAAAAAAATACTTAATTCTAGAAATTGTTTCCGGAAACAAAAGTTACTTTTTTGTACTTTTTTTTTGTTCCAAATCTATACCCTGACCACTTTTTTATTCTAAGGAATAGAAAAATTAATCAACGTTATCAAACGAATTTCTGCTTTTTATATTCCAAAGAACAAAAGAATAAAAGAACCGGGAAATGGAAACGTTGCTATGCAGATCCCTAGCAAGCATGTCATTCGTGAATATAAACCATATGTCCTAATTCAATAAAGTTTTACGCAATTGCCTCGTTGATTTCGATCATTCTTCTTCACTTTATTCAGTAATTGGATTTTTACACAATCCTCGAGACTTTAATGTGTATTAGAATTTATTTACTTATGATTTTGAGGGTGGCTAGAAGGAATCACCTAGAAGGGGGGGGGGTTGAATATGTGATAAAATAAAATCTTGACAAATAAATACGGCATAAGCAGGTCAAGATCAAAGTTTGAACAAGAATCAGATTCTAGAACAAGGCTTAGAATCCGGTATGCAGTAGAGCAGACTTTAGAAGCACCTAGCAAATGTGCAATAGACTTTAACAATAAATAATAAGAGATTAGGGATAAAGAAAATTGCACATAAAATTCATAGTGACTTCTATTTAGATCAACCCAACATTTACTCTCCCACGATAATGACTTACTGGCTGGATTCTACTAGATAATCAGTGAAAGATTATAGTCAATTTGTGCGGCTTATACCCAAGTGCTTCTCTCTAAAGCTAGTACTACTTAAACCCAAGCCGTAGGAATCACCATCTTACACCAAAGCATACACTTATAACACTGTCAACTCCTCTCAAAAGATTACACAATTTAAGCTCACAAATGACAAGTATATATGATCGAAGTTCACTTAGATTTTGGAATTCTAGATTCTACGCTTCGTCTTTTACTTACTCCTTGGTCCTTGGTTCCCTTAAATACTCCTTCACTTCTAAACTAGCTGTTGGACAGTATCTAAAGGATTGCCTTCAAATCTACTCATTGGACACAATTGTATCAAGAAGATTAGGTAACTATTGAGTGACGGAGGCATAATCCCCACTTGATTTTAATCGCTCATATAAACAGAATCTTGGTTTTCATAAGAAGAGTTTCTTCATTTATAAAACACTTGTTTTCAAGATTCACTTATCAATCAATTAGATTGAGTCAATTAAATCTATTTTGGTATGAAATCCAAATTAGATCACTAGTCGTTATATATTTTGGGCTTGTGTTACATTTTATCAAGTTGTCTCATTGTGAACTTGCTTCGTTTTGAACATGCTATGTTCTGAACTTGTCACGTTCTGGATCACATTTTGTATTTGTGTCGTTCTAAAACTATCACGTTTTGGATTCGTCATGTTTTGGACTTGTTCCGTTTGAAATAGATTTGACAATATGGACGTAAATTTGGATATAGTCCGAGTAAGTTTAGCTCCAACATGGAGTCTATCTTCTAATTTTTCCAAGTATAGTTCTTAATAATATCCTTTACATCTGCATAGTCTGTTACTCAATAATTAAATACGTTAATAGCATTTGATTTATTTTTGTCATCTTCAAAACATTATAAGGGATTTTCTAACATATTTGAATTTGAATTCAATACTTTAATTGGCCATTTATCCTTGATTAGTCAACCCCTAAAAAAAGCATCCTCAATTATTCTCTGATCACTAATTAAATTCTTTGAGTTTTTGGGGACGACAACTTTGCGGAAATGATACACGTAACAGTCACGTAAAGCCAAATTGAGCTTGTTTCAAAGAACTTGTTAAAAAATCTTGGCATCTTGCAGCTCTTGTACTTTTTAACTCTTATATATTCATAATCGTGTTCTAAATTTAAGACATGTTTTTGTTTATAAATCATAAAGTATAAGCATCAAATGAAAACAATATACAATTAGGACTTCGGAGACTTTGGAATGCACTTGTTCATCCCCCTTCCACGAGTCAACAAGCAACTTCAGTGCGACGGATGCGCGGGTATTATAATATCATGTCCACGCGCCGACCTTGCCTCGTCTTTTCGCTCGAATATAGAAGGACGGGAGAGAGGACAAACACAGCATTCGCGCGGAGAGAGAGAGAGAGAGAGAGATTTACAGTCAGAGATTGACAGAGAGAAAGAGATCCGTTCGATCCATTGCAGGAGAAAGAGAGAGACATGCAAGCTTGATGAACCCTTGACCGGTCAGAGGCGAAACTGAAACTGTGCTGACTAGCCCCTTCAGACAGCGACATCCAAAGCTCTCTCCCGTCTCTCCCACGTTGTGCTGCTAGCCATTTGCCAAAAACACTCAAAAACAACAATCTTTACTTTTAACATAGACAAACTTCAGCCTTCAAACAACATCTAATCTCTCCTGAATGGGTCCCCAGTTAATCAATCAACAAGCTAAAGCTATGTCAGCCGAATGAAGCCATGCTCTTTGTTCACGACCAAAAACTATTCAGGATATCGTAGTCGAAATCCAGAAAGATCTGCTCCTCCTCCGCGTTGGCTTCATCGTTCCCGGGAAACGCGAGAGAAGACGAGGTGCTGGAGAGGCTCGAGACCTCCTGCAGCGACGTCGAAGAGGCGGCGCCGAAGTTGTTCCCGCCGGTGCCAAAATCCGAACTTTCCATTACGTTCGGGGCGAGAAAGCTCGGTGCTTTCTGGTCCTGGTGATCAAAGCTGCTGTGTTCTTGATGGCCAGGACTCGCGTGTAACTGGGGCAACGAGCTGAAACTGTTGTTGTACAAGCAATAGGATGATGAATCTACGATATGATCATCGTGGGTCTCGACCTTAGGAACGTCGGGGACCGCGCGCCCGCCCAAGTTCCGATTTTTATCGCTCCTGAGACAAGGCGCTTGCCCCGCGGCGAGGAGCTTCTTCTTCAGCTTGGTGTTCCAGTGGTTCTTCACGTCGTTGTCCGTCCTTCCGGACAGTCTCGAAGATATCAGCGACCATCTGGTCACGGTAAAACATGAAAACACGAATCACTCAAAAAACTCAAACCCACGCGCAGAATTCACTTCGCGTCAAAATTAGATCAAGAGTCGAGTGAAGCGGCAGCGTAAAAATCGAAACTTGCCTGCTCCCGAAGACAGAGTAGAGAGTCAAAATGGCATTGTCTTCCTCCTCAGTGAAGCCGCCACGCTTGATGTCCGGCCTCAAGTAGTTGAGCCACCTCAGCCTGCAGCTCTTGCCGCACCGCTTCAGTCCTATTCGTAACAGCACCAATACCATTCAGAAATCCCAGTACCGTATGCAGAATCACACTCCGGTCAAACCACACATGAACAAGCAGAAGAAGAAGAGAAGTTTCTTTTTTTACCAGCTCTGGCGGGGAGAGTGATCCAGTTATTACCGGAGCCATGCTCGTGTATGTAGCTCATGAGGATGGCATCCTCTTCAGGAGACCACGACCCTCTCTTGACGCTGGCTTTGTCGCAGCAAGGAGCTCTTCCCATGATTCGGAGCTTCGCTTACTCCCCCGCAGCTACACCGGCACGCGTAGAGAGAGACAGAGACAGAGACAGAGACAGAGAGAGGATGGTTCTCGATGATTGATGGTTTGTGTGTGTATATATATATACACACACGTTTAGGGACTTTTCAAAGATGGGTTTGACTCTCCAGTTTAATAAAAAAGAACGATGTGTCTCCCGTCAATCCCTTAACCAAGGCTCCGATTAAGTAGTTCAATCGCCCCGTGTGAACTTAATTAAAAAAGATGTGGGTATCATCTGAATTTTTAACTCGATGATTGAAAAGTCCATCATAAAAAATGAGAACCGTGTACCAATTGTATAGACGTTGATTCATGAAAGGGTTAATATTATAAAAACCCTAAATTAGTACACTTGCGACAAATTTAGTCAAAATTAATTTTTTTATCACGAAAAACCTTAAATTGGTACATCTATAATAAATTTACCACAAATGACTACAAAAAAACCCCAAACCGATACACTTATGATAAACAGTCAAAAATATCAAATTAATGCATTTATAATAAATATACCCTCCATTAAATTAGATAATTAACACAAAAAATACAAAAAGTAATACAAGTGTGACAAACGGAAACCGATATATTAGCCAAATGTCACGTATCATCTAATCAATAATTTTCACAGTAAAATTTAACGGAAACTAATAGAAGATAAATATGTTACAAGTGTATTAGTTTGGGGTAATTTGTCAAATATATACTTATTTGGGATTTTTCATGGTCAAAAAATTAGTTTTGAGCGAATTTATTATAAGTGCATCTTTTTTTTATTTTTCATGATATTAACCTTTCTTGAAATTCATCTATGAGGTAATTTTGGCAAGTGCTTTTGCCTCCCGGGCAAAAGTTTATGGGTTCTTTTTAGGTCATTTTGAAAGTTAAGATATGTTTAATCGACACGTAAAAGTTTGAGATTTTTTGTTTTTTTTTTATTATTTATGTCTAGTCACTATGTTGAAGTAAAAGTCAAGCACGAGTTTTACAATTCTGAAGCTACTTTTCGTTTTTCGCTTGTGGGTCAATGCGGGCGATGCGTGCGTGGAGTGGGGAGCACGGTGATTTTCTACAGTTTCGGGCGGTCGTCTTTGTGAATTCTGAGTAGAGAACCTAAGAAAGCTTAAATTAATCGAGGGCGCTCCCCACGTTGCGGTCCTAGAAGGAATTGCGACGCGGTTTAATGTTTTTTGACCTCGTTTTGGGTGAAGTGAGGGAAAAACATTAATTTTCACGACAAAAATGAGGATTGCAATTCTGACTTGACCTCTAAACTAACTTAGAACCTGCAGTGCATGATGATGCATTTCCCGCGAGGAAAATCTTGGACTTTCAGAGGTGTCGTGATTTACTTCACGACACGTGCTTCTAGACGGGTCGACGACGGTCGCCGGACACCCGCATCGCTGGTGTCTCGCTAATAACCTCTTCAAGGTTTGGTGGGATATTTTGCGCCATCGATGATGACATAATATGATATAACGCTCTCGTGAGAATCGAATAAGTGTGTGAGCTCTGTACTTGATGATTGCCAGGAAGGAGAGAGACCGCGCAACTAAATTAGAACCTTCGGTGCATGATGATACATTCCCGCGAGAAAGCTGGTTTTGCCTATTCTACAAGCGGATAGAAAAGTCTTGGACTTACGGTAGGTATTGCAATTTACTTTGGGACATCTGCTTCTAGATGGGCCGATGAGGATCACAAGATATGCGCGTTGTTCGTGTCTCGCTAACAACCTCCTCAAAGCTTGACAAGACATTTTGCGTCATCATGACGAAATATTATGATGTAACGCTCTCGTGAGAATCAAATAAGGGCTCAAGCTCTGTAATTGATGATTTCCCGGAAGAAATGACCTTTCTAGACTAAATCTCTATGTTGGCATACAAGGAAGTTTTTGTGCGGTTCGAGTTACACTCACCAGAGCTTAAGCAATTGAAGAAATGTACAAAATCTATGTGGACTTTATAGAAATGTTACTTAGAAGTACAATATATCATTTGGAGTAACCATATTGAATTGGAAATCGAAGAATAAGAACATGCTATCCTAAGGGTAACACTTGGAAAGGATTTGAACAACTTAGACCTTTCACCACTACTTTGTCAAAAATCATCAGGTATGAATATGTTAAATACATATGACTCAATTGATAAAATAGTATCTCTCTCCAAAAAAGCTTTTTATTTGTTTTTTAACCATCCCAGAAAGAAAATATTTTATTGTGAATGAACAAGATATTGAGGAATTATCTATCCATAAAATCATAATTATTGATATGAGCCTATCCACATAAAATGAGAATCTTTTTGTTACGATATAATCAGAAGTAACGGGGTCATTCAAGAATCCATCAACAGGTTTGGCCTTGTGGAAATTCTAGGCTTGATTGATTGGTTAAGTCCTAAAGTCAAGGCCTTAAAAGCCATGATGCACAAGTTACACCAATCCCGTAGACAATAAGAAGAGGACATAGGGAAAATACTCCTCGGTTTCCACCTCACATATCAAATATCATCTTGAGTTCTCAAAATCTGTAGATCCCCATCTTCATTTTGTGCATTAAGTTTCAAATTGCATCTTTTAATCACGCATAAGTTACCATCTTGCCTTCGACCAAAAAAAAAGGTTACCATCTTGCCATCCCAAATTGCCCATCGATCCATCTCAATCTATCTACCATGAGCACCATCGTCGCTCCTGCGGAGGCCGCTACAACTGGCGTTGACCTCACATGTAAGGCCAAGAACCACACCGTGATTAGCTTCAGGGATGACTTTGAACTAGCAATCACGATCGGGCCTTGCTATAAAGTTCGCACAACTCGCCAACTTTGTCATAAAGACTTGCTATTGGTCGTGGCAGCCACGCAAAGCTATTATGAGGCATGAGCTTGGGTCAAGATCGCATGGCCGTGCTATATGAGAGACAAGGGCGGCGGGTAAAGTGAGGGCGTGAGCTTTCGGGTCGCTTTGTGCATATGGAAGAATGGCGGCTGATAATTGCGGGGGTGGCTCCCGATCGTTGCCGTGCCACAATGTTGTGCGTAAGGAGAGACAAAGGGTACAAGAAGAGAGAGGAGAAAGGTTTGAATGTACGTTTTTGTTACGGAAGAGATGCAAAGAGCAGATCTTGAAATGCGAGGGTGGTGTTTGACATAAGAAAAGGTGGCCAGAAATGATATTTCTAATTTTCCCTATATGAAGTAGTTACATGGTGCTAAAGTGGCCTAGTAAAGCTAAATCAGTGATCAAAGGTTTCGAGCCCAACCAAGCTTTGATTGATGGGCAAGAATTTCTGTCTAAGCTAGTTCAAATGATGGGCGGGCCTCCAGGCCCAAGATCATGATATCATGAATGTCACTTCTAAATTGTTTTTCTTCATTTGCTACTTTCGGTTGCTAGTCATGAAGGTACCAACGCGAACTAATTGCATTGAAAAGGAAGGAAACTTCAAACATGAAATTGAAATATTCTAGCCAAAAGAATTTCTTCCCCTATTTATAAATTCATCGAGCCAGATTTCAATTTAAACCCCTTCTTTCAGGTCGGTCCAACTAACATTCTGTCGGAATAAGCCACAAAAAAGCTCCATCTTCTCTCCCTCGTGAATAAAACCGCACGAGCTTTTATATAGATGGTGCCAAGTCATGCAAACGCTTCTAGTGTTTGATGAGACGTGCGAAGATTATATAGACCGAGCTCAACTGGACCGTCGATCGATTTAAACCCTATGACGGGACCTGCAAAATCGATGGCTCGGATGGTATGGACTCACAAGGCTTCCAGACCAAACGATGACTCTCCGATTCTTCTATCTTGGGCCTGACTGACTGTGGCTTGTAGATATTAAAAGCATGGGCCTTGTACATTGTGATCACGACCCAACATAACATCTAAGTCGGGCTACAAAACAAGAGAATGTCTGATCCAACCATTCAAAAATAATATTCCTCTCCAGATTTGCAATGTTAGGCGTGAATGACATAAAACTTTGATTTACTATACCTAATATTACATTAGACTTATCAAATGGGAGGATCAACCTAATATTAAATTAGACTTATCAAACGGGAGGATCGAATTGGATCATGGTCCAACCCAAATTAACCATTTAACCTATATGACTTTTTTTTTTTTGTCATACAAAATTAGTTATCCATGCTCAATCCATGTTTGACCCAACTCATATAGTTAAACTACTTCCATATTTAACATAATGTAGGAAAACTTATACGAAAACTGAAGTGAGAGTGCAAAGTGTGTGAGCACGAGATCAAGTGAAAGTGAGAAAAAATGAAGAAAGAATTATATAAGTGGGTTGAGTCTAAATAAGTTGTAAATTCATTTATAACCCGCTTAAGACTCATTTTATTTAAACTTGTTTATAATCCTAAGTATAATTAGCTCATATAATAATTCAGTTCATCATATATGTGTTAATAAATGGATTTATAATCCATTTTGACAAGTCTATACTGTATAAATGAAGAAAGAAAAATATCCGATTCCCGATTTCCAAATCAAAGTATAAAAACGATGGGTGGGCTAAGCACAACCTCATAAACTTTAGGGGGAAAGAAAAAGAGAGGAAAATTGGCCCAAATATGGCCAAAAGTAGAAAGAGAAGTCGTGGTGGAGAGCAACGGAGCCGCCATTTCCTATTTCTTCGGATCAGCTCGATTGTCAAAATCAAAGATCTCATTGATCTCGTGATCTCCACATGTCATTGCTTGAGCAATAGTGTCAATGCAGTTCACCTGCCTCCTCCCCATTGAAATCTTTTGCTTTCGGTCCACGAACGTTCATTTAGCGCCTAAAAGCCAATTTCGCAGTGATTAAACCTGACAGTCCCTCGTCCTTTAAAAATAAAAACCCTTAATCACGGGATTAGCGTTGATTCATTCAATTACATAGTTTCATCTTTTAACACAGAAAAAAACACAAAGGAGTAACATGTTGACACTAGCAAGCCCATGATAGCGACCTTGCTCGACCGATTCTTGTTCGCGACTAGTCACGTCTTGAGCACGTGCCTCCGGTCAAGATTGCATGAACGCATTGTGCCGACCGTCACGCCGGGGGGGTGTTTGATTTTTGGAGGTAGCGAGAGGGAATATATGCAGCATATCTCCTTTAGAGCAAAACATAAGTGAGAAACGGAACGAAACTAGTGGACAAATCTCCTTTTTGTTTCCTGGTCCAGAGGGTGAGACAGGGAGAGAAAGCAATAGCATCTTCCACGGACGCTTGTAGGAATATCTCACGAGGGGTCGACGAGGACCTCTTGGGACTGCAATGCAGTGAAGTGTCTTACTTCACCATTAACAAATGATAACGACAACTCATGGGTCGTGAGCCCCCAATGTCATCCTCATCGATTTTGCCAATCGAATCGAATCGAATCCACGTGGTGTCGTTGCATCAGACGAGCCAGGAGCAGGTCTTGCATAGATCGAGTCTACTAAACTAAGTTGGTCGCATTCAGAAAAATCCCTATAACTCCACCCTAGGTCTCACGCAAGTTTCCGTATGATTCCTACACGATCATTAGCTCTGAATTAGCAACGGGACACGGCCTTCGAAACCCTCGAATAGGGTTTTCTTATTCATGAATCGTGAGATATATAGTGTTTCCATCAATTACAAGTGTTTCTTTTGCTAAATCATTATATCTTTATTCATGTATAATGAGATTCAAATTTAAATTTGATATGGGAAAGATTTATGCAACTACCCAATAATTACTCGAGATTTTAATTAATTTTTTTTTCCATGACAAAAGTTGTCCATACGTTGCTTGATGAAAAGGGTTCGATTGGTGTTAAGACCTACATCATCTGTTGTTGAAATTTCCGGTTTAAGGAGCTAATGAAGCATCAATTATTTACTAGGCAAATCCGTAACTAGAATCCTACAAGACAAAAACCTAAGATTGACTATACACCTAAACTCAGGTCCATCTTTTGCAAATTAACCAAGATTTTCTTAGACTGAAAATAGGTAAGTTCTTGTGATATTCAATTTGTAAATCAAGTCTTGAATCACTCAGCCCATCACTGCCACGCTGTAAAATTGTCCGTGATCTGAAAGTACATTCCACCATCTCTTAATTTAATATGATGCACGGTCTTCCACGGGATCTTCGGGTAAGACTTTGCGATTCTTCCTTCGAATTTGATTTGATTTATGATATAGAGAGGTTGAAACCATGTAAATTCTAATAATCTCATCCACTCCTTTTCTTTTTTGTGGCCGTTCCTCCGTCATGGCTTGACTTGTCGGTATGGACGACTCTCATCGGCCGCTGGTCAAGATTTTACTTGTCAGGATCAAACTGAAAATGAAGCAGTCTTGCGCCATCTTTAAGCTTTTGCTATCAAATTCAACACCCGGTGCAAAATCATTCGAGGGTGCTTTGATCTAATCGTCACGTAAGGGCAGCGATATACGGTCACGAGTGATCCTCACTTAACTGGTTTATTATGGAATTTATAGGTAGTCGGTCTCCGTGTTCGTGAAATATTGAAATTTTATTGCGAAAAAAAATCATGAAAATGACGATTCAAAAAGTAATAAATGGACAAGCAAAAAGGACAGTAGTGGAGACCCCAATCCGATGTCCAACTATAGGCCGGACGGTATGTGGAAAAATTTGCAATGATAAGGTTAAAATTCTTCCCACTAGCTTGGTCGCTGAACTGGTAAATTATAATCTAATGACAACTTGACTAAGCTCACAAGGGTACTTAGCAAGTGATTAAACATTTGGTATGATCTCGTCGGTTCATAATCCTGCCACCCATCCTCTCCATCGCCTTCCAACAGATCTGGAATTGGAAAATTGCTAATGCACATAGCAGCATTCATCACTAATTCTCATTCAGTTTCATTTGTCACAACTCGAGTGATCTAGACCATCCAATACGCGGATCTCATGGAGGACCCAATAGATTTATGATCTCATTCTCTATCTTTATAGTTAAATAAGTCTTAATAATCAAAAAAGGGTTGGAAGGGGTGACCAACGCCAGCAATCCCCACTAAACATTGCCACTAGAAAGTTGTACCCCTCTCGAGTAAAGGACGTTTCAGTTCGAGTCATAGCCACTGCTCGAACAAAGCGAATCCATCGCCACCGTAACACCACGTTATTATTAAGAGGAGAATTGGGATTATCCTATGTCATGGCACGACTAAACTCACGTCAAAGACAAACCCCTCTTCGAGTTTGAGAAAAGACGGGGGAATTATTTGAGAGTATGCACTATCTATACCACACTAACCCAACTCCAACGATCTCAATCGTCACCATGGTGAATAAGTCGAGTCTGAGGTTAAATGTTATAAGTGGAGGAGAGGTGAAAATGGTCCAACCCATCCACCTGTTTAACAAGTCTAGCGACTCCCACTAAACATTGCCACTAATGTTCCACACCCTTTGAGTAAAATATTCGATTTGAGCCATAATCATCGGTTGGATCTAAGATGAGTAGAGTCGGGATTATCTTGCACTACGGCACGATCAGACTTGCGTCAAGGACGGACCCGCCTCGAGTTTGAGAAGCGACGAGAGAATTACTTGCAACTGATCACTATGCCACACTAACCCAGCAAATCTTCGATCTTAGCCATCTCCATGGTGAGAGAGTCGAGACTTGACGTGAGAGGGCAAATGGTTCCAAGAGGGGGGAAGTGATATTTTATGGTCAACGTCTCGGGGGTGTTTGACGGAAAACAGGAGAGACAAAGCAAAAGGCAAGCAGCTCGTGAGTCTTAATTTTCTCTTATCTGACAAAATCATCGATATTTCGTCAATAGAGTGGGACCCCCCCCCCCCACCCCCACCCCCGGGTCATCGTCTTGAATGTGGTGGTGGGGGACTGAACTGAAATTTTAATGAAGAGGAGCCCTCCTGCGGAAAAAGCATATACCAGCGCTAAGACCCTTCACATCAAAGCTACTCCCCTTCCCCCACCATAATTTTGTTCAGTTGTCCCCTCCAATGTCGGCATCCATCATCACGGTGCCTATCAAATCCAAATCCTCCCAATAGTTTATATGACTCCATGTCTTTTGTCCCCCCCAAAAAAAAAAAAACACAAAAATTTCTAATAACGATTCACAAAAATTTTAAAATCTCTCTCTCTCTCTATATATATATATATGTAACACAATTACTTCACCTCAAAATTCCATCAATAAACATAATCAAAATTTACTGACATAAATGTCGAAAGGTAAAAGACGACATTGGCACTTAAAAAACATTTAACGAAATCTTAGCAGTAAATAAATGAGTCAACAGTGATTTAAATTTGGAGATTTTTTATGATATAAAAAAATTTAGAATAAATATCTCAAAATAAAAATTAATTTTAGTGTCCTAATATAACGCATTAAATATAATTTAAATTGTCATAATAAAAAATTTAGGATAAATATAATATTAATGGACATTATTTAAATTTTTTTGTGACATTTTCTCTTCTTTTAACTTCTTCGGCAAGAGCAACAAAAAAACACACTCCTTCAGTAACGTCTTCTTTTTGTTAAATCACATCAAACAGCAAACACCGAAAAAAAAAAAAAAACACTTGTTTTAGTGGCGTTTTCTTTTTGTCATTTCACATCGAATAATCTCCAAGAGTAACACGTCATACAAAATTTACATTTTTTCTCTAATAATTATTAAAACATTTAAATTTTAAAATCACAGATTCACATTTCATAAAATCACAGAATAGTTTAAATTCCTATAACTATTTATGGTAATTCCATAAAAATTTACAATAAAATTTCAAGGGCTTCTAGAATAGTGTCTTCTAGAATAGTGTCTTGACTCAGTTTTGTCGTCATTCGGTCACTCGAAATCATTTTGCATTAGAGTCTATTAGATTTCGCATTAGATTCGTGCCGCGGTTCGGTCCGAGGTGGGTCATGATTTTCGAGCATCCGAACTCAATGCTCACTAACACAAAACTTTAAAGGACGATTGAAATTGGATCCCACTATGATTGAAAACCACTCTTGGCTAAAAGTGGACAATATAAAAATAAGATCTTTATCTTACAGACATGAACTCCCATACAGGGAAATCATGCGACGATACACTTTTATGAACTTAAAAAAAGCTTGGATGGGTTTAGGTTAAAGACAAATAAAAAGGACAAAAAAACAAGCAAAAGAGGATTTTAATAGATCAATACCATAATCCTTCTTCGGCCAGACAAAATATACATAGATTACCCAGAATCAGCAAAGGAATCTGAAAACCTCGGACAGTTCTTTTGAGCGTCGCGATACCGGACGGCGATGATTACTAAGACCAAAAACCTCCTTCCACATCACCCTGCATCAAGACACGACCATCAACCATGGCTCCTGCGACCTCCTCCTTCGGTCCGATCCAAGGAGAACAAGAACAGTCGAGAACAAAACGAGGAATCAAACACCTGTAGATCAAGACTTCCTCTGCGATTCGGAATCAGCTCTTCATCGACTCGAAACGCTGCCGATCGTCTTCCTCCTCCGGAATCGGAACCATCTTGCCAAGTTCGCTTCATCATGCCGGCCGTCAGTTACACCATATATGTACAGTAACTTGAGTCTTAAATCATTAGCATTTCTACCCAGTTCTCATCCTCTACTCCCCTTTCAGATGCTATTCACAGCGGAAGAGGGAAGATGCAGACAAGATATTACTTTTAGTTGACCAGGTCCGATACCCACCAGACGTCAGGATCGGATTCAGGTCGTGCCGTGACCAACGAGCTCTCCTTGCTCAGCTTCTCGAACATCTTCACCCTCAGGCCCCTGCCGGACTCCACCCTCTCCATCGCCTGCTCTTCCTCGTGAGGGCTCTCCCAGGAATCTAGGTACCCGAGCCCGCGCGCCGTCGGGGTGGACTGTGTCGGCGTCGTGGGCATGCTGTAGAACCCCGGTCGGATCCTGGAGCCCCTCGGCGACCCGGAGGTGGACCCGCCGCAGGGCATGGACTTCACCTTGTCGAGCTGCAGGTTCCTGAGGGAGGCCACCATCTCGCCCACCGGGTCCGCCGCCCGGAACGGCGACCGGGACAGCGACAGCGACATCGGCGACGCCGGCGGGGACGAGGACAGCGACTCGACGCTCCGCGGGCTCAGCTGCTGCCCGGGCACGGCGCGGAGCTGCTCGGGCGTGTGGGCGAAGAAGCAGACGCGGCGGGTGCAGTTGAGCCCGTCCTTGCAGGGCTGCGTCCGGTACCGCGAGGGGTGGAGCCAGCACTCGAAGACGCCGTGGGCGAGCTCGCAGGCGTCCCCCTTGGGGCAATGCCCGCTCCGGAAGTCGGGGCAGGCCGCGCCGGAGTACCCGTGGCGCCGCGGGTCGCGCCGCCGCGCCTTCTCGCCCGGATGGGCGTAGGGGCACTCGGTCCAGTCGTGGGACTTCCCGCGCGCGCACCGCCGGACCTTGAACTCGTACATGCGGAAGTGGTCGGACGTGTAGAGGCCCACCGGCGAGTCCGGGCCGTCGGAGTCCGGGTCGGCCTGGTGGCGGCGCAGCGCCGCGATGATGTCCTGCAGAGCGTACGGACTAGAAGCCGAGGCGGCGGCGGCGGCGAGGTGGTCCGCGTCGAAGGCGGGGGGTATCTCGTCGGCGGGATCGTCGAGGGACGGCCACGGCGGAGGAGGGATGCGCACCGTCGTGGGGTGGAGGGGGTGGCGGGACTCGCCGATCATCATTTTCGCAGTGGTGGAATACGGTGGTGGAAGCTGTGGTGGTGGGTATATAAAGCGCCCCGACCTAACTCTGGTTGGGTTCGTTTTAACCGTGGTTAGGTTAAAAAAATGCTGGCGGGGAGAGAGACGTACTGAAAGTCACTGTGGCGGTCAAAAGAAATTAATTTGCCGTGGGTGGTCTTGTATGTGGAGAGGTCGGCCTTAACTCGGTTTGGGTTCGGTTCAACCGTGGTTAGGTTAAAAATGCAATGGGAGGGGAGGTAATAAAAAGTTACCGCGGTGGTTAAAAAGAGTCGATTTTAAGAATTGCTTGTGTGGAATAACGCCAATGGCTTTGGTTGCCACGGGTGCATGTCAATTCGAGGCATCTTAATCTTTTGATTATATGAATCTCACATCACCGATCATATATTAAGGACGACGTCACTTGAAGCATGATAAGACATTTTTTCCAACTCAATAAATAGGTATTTCTACGACGTTCGAGTGCAATCTAAAGGAGTTTTTTCTAAAAGCTTATGTTCCATGGCATTTTATCGATTTTGATTTAGTGTGGTGAGCTGATATTATAGTTTTTCATGAGCTCAAGATGCAATCCATGATTATGGAAATCACTCTATTGATGTCTACACCACGAAGTGCAAAATTTATGAAATGATGAAATAGATGAACAATTGAATTGAAAGAGAAGAGGAATAGTGAGCAAAGTCATTCCATTCTTTCGGTTGCACGGGATTTTGGAAATATTAGCATAATCAAATTTCGATTTTTCCCATGTGCATGAGAATAATTCCTTGAAAATGGATAGGAAGTGCCTTATATTAAAGGTCGAGGACAATTTCCTTTCAGTCAGTTAGTTTTCGTTTAATGGGATACAATCACGAACATCACTTGCAATTTTTATTCTATTAAGTATAATGTAAGCAGCATCTTCATCTTGACCCATCATTTAAGGGCATATATAAAGGAAGTTTCTTCCAGTTATGAATATCGGAAAGATATAGTCATTCAGGGTAATGAATTTTCATGATTTCTTTAATAGGTGAAAGGTGCATTTTTGGCATTCCAAGAATGTCAAACACTCCTTCCAATAAAAGGGTTTCATCACATACTAAAAACAAATAAAATTGCAAATCAAAATTGAGATTACATTTTAGTCTTGGTTCTTCCCATAAATAAGCCAAAAACATGTAAGAGAAGGAAAATCCACCTTCCCCTTAATCCTCTATTTTTGGAAGAAATCTCTCTATCAACCGTTCATGGGAAAAAAACAAGCAAAGAGGTGTAACCATGACATTGCTTAAAAGAGGCGAAGGAAAGGACGACCATCAAGAACTTTCAAACGCGTTCGGTGAGAAGTACACAACATTCAATGTCGGAATGGATAAGATCACGTCCCTTTTACTACAGAGTTATGACCTACAATGTTAGCTGCGGAGGCTTATCTTGTGTGCTGAGTTTGAGGATAGAGATTAAGAGAGTCCCCAAGGCTTCTTTTGGAAGCTATAATGATTCCATAGAGACACCTTTAGCCTCCTTACCTAGCCCGGGGCCGCTTTAGAAACTCATCGAACGGAATATGATATTCAACGCGCATGTGCTCCTCAATGCCTTTCGGCATGTGCATGGGACACCATGTTCCGAAAGAGAAGCTTCATACAAGCGCCTTTGTCCATTCTCAATTTGATCGGTTTACCATGCTGACTACAGCACTTTGATAACTTGGAACGGCAAGAGAAACTTCAACTTGAAAGTATAATAATCATATATGACATGGTAAACCGATTGAAAGTTAACAATAACGATGAAACCGTAATCACAATGATAATGATGAATTCCTTTATTGCAATTTGACAATAGAAAGCAACTCTTTGTGCTTTCAACAAATAAAATGGCAAGAGTTTGATATCTCAATCTTTGTCAAGATGTTTCTAGTTAATTCAATAAATTCCTTTTAGCATGTTTACGGGACACGATCTTCCAAAGAAGAAGATTTATATAAGTGCCTTCATCCATCTTTAGTTTGATAGGTTTATCATGTTGACTACGTGGCAAGAACTTCAAATTTGGAAGTACGATAATTGTATACGATATGATAAATCGAATGGAAAGATGACAACAACGATGGTATTGTAATCATAGTGACGAGGGTAAATTTCTCTGTTGCAATTCGACAACAGAAGGCAGCTCTTTGTGCTTCCAATGACTCGAATGGGAAGATTTTGCTATCTAAATCTCTCTGTCAAGACGCTCCAAGGTACCGCGATAATAGAGGATTAACAATAAAGTATACGTTCCATCCACAAACACCACGTCATGCGACAAGATCCGTGAAAAAAATTGGAGAACCAAAGCTGCGATTCCTCGTCGAATGTGCAAACCACTTTGTCGCAGCATACCTAACCCATGATAACATTTAAGCAGTGCAATCCCATGACACAAAAGATCAAACAAAGCGGATCGAATACGATCCATCTCTCGACAAACTCATCAACCGTACCATATAAATATCACCGAAAAGAAGCCCGAGAATTGGTTGCCCCTCAACGCGTGGCCCCGCACATGCGTCGAAGAGACCTGGAGAGGATCGGGCACGTACAGATGTGAACATCCTGCATGCCCGAAGCTCTGTTCCCCAAACCCTAGCTTTGAGATTCTTCCAAAGCCCGTCATTATATTAATCGAGAACCCCTCAAAAAAAAGAAGGGAGAAAAGAAGGAGGTGGCACATGAGCGGGCACCTAACATGGGGATCTGATCTATCTATCCTTTCTTACCCACATCTTTTTTTTTAGGGAAGATCGCGGATCTATCGATTTTGCCTTTCCTTTCACGGGGACAGCGACTCGCGGCGGGTACGTGGAGGTCCTCCAGAGGAAGCGCCCCCCAGAGGCGGCCATGTGCATCGGTCCCTCGTCATCAACAGGGGCCACTGCGGGGAATTTGTTATGCAGCAGGAGCAGCAAATCAGGCTCGTCATCCTACCCTCCCCCCTCCCCCCTTCCCCTCTCGCATCGAAAGTCACGTGAAATAATGACTAGGGAACAATAATATCAGTCCTCTGCTACTGCGCTCGCCATACACCTGGATGGCTCTCAGCGCGTTTCATGCACTGTTTCGACGGCTGTCGTCGAGGAGGCTAGACTGCTTTCGGGTTCTCTCTTTCTCCCTCTGTGATTCGTACCCCTTTTTTAACTGCGTCTCTGATATTTTATCAGCTGCCTGGATGATTCGTGTGTGCTTCGTGGCTTTAGGTCTTTGCGATTTGAATCTTTCTGTTGGCTGAGAATCGAAGCTTGGAGAAGCTCGAGTGTGAGATGGCCCAGGGCTTTGGGATGATGGCCGGTTAGGCAGAGACATTACTGCGTGCATACCTACCAGTAGGATCTAACATAATTCATCGATCATATGCACCGAGCATGTATGCACCTTCGTACTCGTGATTCCGTAATTCTTCAAATATCAGGCTATGTTTTCTTCTGACCATTCTAAGTGGCTAAGCGCTTAGTTTGCATCAAAACCGTCGTCGATATTATGATGCCACGTCTTCTGCGTCGTCGCATTTGTCGGGGTTGAATCCCCTCTCTCGAGCGAGATCCTTTGCTCATCAGCAGATCTCTTTGCATCTCTCGACACTCAACTTCTTTTTTCTTCTCGAAAAAGGGAAAGCTCTCCCTTCCTGGTTCTCTTGTGGATGAATTCTTCGGAACCACAAGACTCCTTCCCTAAGGTGTCCTCCCAACCCAATCAGCGGGAGAAAGTTTAGGAAAGTATATGGAGGTAAACCTATCTATCAGTCTCCTAATCCCGATTCCCATCTTTGAACTTAGAGGTAATGACTAAAAATCGCCTGCTACTTCCGTTGGGGGTAATATTTTTGGATTCTCATCGAAGTTATTTCACAAACACTCGCCATGGTTAAAAAAAGTCATACCCGTCGGAGAAAAAGTGAAAGAAGCAAGACCTTATACAGTGAACGCAGACAATCTAACTAAGGGAGTAAGAGGAGGCATGCATGGTATAATAAGCTAGCCTCAAAACTTCTATAGCGCCATCCCCACGGGGGCGGAGAACCTCTCGAGTTAAAGACATAGCATCTGGCCAAAAAGCGTCATCGATGGTTTCACCATTCGAACTTCCACTACATTTCCCCCATAAGTTGGGTGCTCAGTCAACAGCACACTATAAATCTTATCGATACATATTAGTATTACATCTGTAAAATGTTATGGGGGGAGAGAGAGAATTCCCACTTTGAAAAAGATTGAAACATCTCTAAAACAATGGATGTCAAGCACGATGGATGACCCACCTCTCCCTGAGGACGACACGAAATCTCTCGGTCCGCCACGCGTTATTCACGTTCTTTAAGATACGAAGTGGGAGGGATTCCAAAAGCAATACTGATCCCCACCCATTCTCTGCGGGCTCGACAAGTCGTTGCGGGTCGGGCCGTGTCCTGGCAGACCTGAAGAGGCCCAGCGGGCCAGCCCGACGGGCTTTGAGCCATACTCCTTCGAAGAAATTGAGACCCGGCCCATCCTGGCCCGCTCCGGCGATTAGTCTATTCTAAATCTAGGTCAACGGGTATGCCTTTCCTCCTTGGATCCTCCATTTTGTTCATGCTTATTGGTTTATTCCATCGACGTGCTTCAGTCCCGCTCAACGATTAGGAATATTCTAAGTCGAGGGCGACAGGGATGCCTTCCCCCTCGCATCCTCGATTTTGGCAGCGTTTGTTTTTTAGGTGTATTGTCCAAAACGTTATATAATGTTTGGACTTGATTGGAATGTGATATCAATCTTGAGAAAAAAATAATCGAATCTTTAATTATTTTTTATTTTTAAAAATTTCAAATTTTTAATTATTTTTCTCTTTTCTTTTTCTTTCTTTTTCTCTTTCCTTTCCTTTTCTTTTTCTCCCTTCCTTCGCCATGACCGGCCGGCAATGGCCATAGGCAAACTCGAGCCTGTGTCATGGCTTGTCGCATGGCTGCTACCGTCATGAGGCTTACGGTTAGAAAATGCCCAAAAATGAAGAAAATATTTTTTGCAAAATAAACAAATTCTTTGTTTACTCCTACCGATTTATTCCATTGATATGTTTTGAGCCTACTCAACGATCATGTTTATTCTAAGTTGAGGTCAATGAGGATGCCTCCCTCCTTGCATCTTCGACTTTGCCAACGCTTATAGGTTTATTCAATCGAGATGCTTCGTGGACTCCACTTAATGTATTGATGGAATTTTTTGTCGGATATGAACAACACATTGAGGCTCCGTTTATTTCACAAAATATGGAATACTTTCGAAAAGTATTCATCAAGAAGTTATTTTTCCAAGAAAATGACAGAGTTTTCTGGTCTTTGGCTACAATCTTGTTGGGAATGAAAAATATTTTACTTTTACGCAAGAAAATAAGCTATTTTGGTAATCCGAATGAACTCTACAAGAGCCCAGAGATATCTTATTGATTGAGGCGAGCGTAACCATATCAATACTTATTATATAAAATATCTTTGCTGTTTGTAAAAAGAATCCATTTTCTTTTCAATACAATTGGAGTAATTCTTGTTGGCCATTGAAACGGCTTCCTAATATCAATATAGCTAGAAACTCGAACATAAGAGCAGAGAAGAGGAGATATTTGTGCACCTAATTTGAAATCCATGATCCTCGATCTAGAATAACGACAATCCAATCCTCCAATGCTAAAGATCTTCTCCTCTATCAAGACCATGACTCGATGAGACCGCCTCTTATGAACGTCCCTTATGTGAGGTATATGGGTGTATGTGTTTTCAAAATGACTTTAGCCATATTTATAGAATTATTTCGGTCGGCCCTCTCATCACGGCCGTACTTAACTCGCTACACATGTCGTCGTATTATTCAACTATTAAGAAACCTTATATCTTACCTTATTAGACTACTACTGTAAAATGGTAAATCACAATTTCAATTAATATAGACCCCATCAGGAAAATTCTTACAATTTTCATCTTGTTTGAACAGCCATCTCATGTAGAAGAGGGGAGCTACGTCAAATTTCAGAGTAATTTACCATAAAAATGAACGACGAAGAATAATTCGACAAATAAAGCTATACAACGATCGATTTCCGATCAAGAATCGCAGGAGCACGGCCACCGTAGCTGATTGCAAAGCCCCGAGATAAGAAGAAACTGCGAAAAGCATGGCTGATCGCAAAGGAGTTCACATCGCGGGTCGCAATCGGGTCGGTTTTTCCATCGAGCGCTCTACGGAATGGGAAGAGCATGCGATAAGAAGAAGAATGTCGGTGGTTCTCCAATAGTCTAAACGAAGAAGAATGAGAAGAGCATGTGATAAGAATCGCATGCAATAGTTTTTTAACCGATTGAGAACAATCTCCTCTATCAGCTTAATTTCCCCTGACCAAAATTTTGTTTTTTTTTTTGTTTTCTTTTTCGGTGAAAATATTGTTACAAGTGTCGTTTTTTCGTGAAACAAATAAATGCTGAAAATATATTTTTTCTGTTTTTTATTTCATTTTGGTTCGACTAAATTTGTGTTCTATACACAACTTTTACGAGAACCCACTTGATTACAAGGTAAACATTAAAAAATGCCCGAGAGATGGTGGCATTAACCAAAATTGAGAGGTACATTTTCAGTTGAAGCGTCGCAGAATTTTAAAGAGTCGTGTTATTCATTCTCTATTACTAGCGTTTGTCGAGATGGGATTAGCTCGTTTCCTTCTATTTTACTTCCAAAGACCTCGTTCCCTCTGTGCCACTTGCATGCCGCGTAAAACTCCTTCTCATTTGGTAAGTGTAAACAACATTAGATGGTACGAAATTGACGAAATTATACTCTTTAATTACAATCACATAAAATTTACCCGTTAACTTGAAAAAGAAAACCCACCTATCGATGTTCAAATGGCCATGCCATCTCCATTAAACACCTCCCCCCAATCGATCTGTTTCTGGTAACGCGGGCCGATCGACTGGAATCGATGAAATCGACCTCATTTTTCTTACGGGCAACATACCAAACTCTTCCTTTTCTTGCCAAATCACAGCATGTGAAGCTTCCGATCCCCTGTGCTCAGTGGCCCATACCCCTCTTCGTCCTTTGGCCGGCCCCAATGTCCATGCCTAAAACGTGTCCTAACCCGGTACCAAACAAAATCCCAATAATTTTTATTTCCCTTTCTACACACCAACCAAACATACACATAAAAATGAAAAATCCCTACCTCCCCAAGAAGCATTCTGGACCGTCGATTAAAGATAACCAATCCGACCGCGCCGGCGCCAGAATGATATTTTTACCAAAAATCTCTCATCTCACCACCACCACCCAATCCTTAAAAAAGAAATGTTAAATAATTAAAATAATGTCAACTTGCTGACCTCCCGGAAAACAATAATGCTGACTGACAACTTGCGACCCTCTGTGCGTGACAGAGCGAAAGCTCGCATCCTCGCCGTCGATTAAGGGGGGGGCCACCTTCCGACGGTCGGATGGGGCTCCTCTCGGTTGCGAGGACCGCATCAGGGCCGTCGATTTCGAGAGGGGTCGTGCAATCGGGGGGAGGTGATTGGGCGGACCGCGTATGACTGGATGCTGCGTCAGTCTGTCCGCCCGGGAGTCGCGGTCACCGCCAATCCTTATAAAAGATCCGATTCCACGTAAAGCTGACTCACGCTTTGTAGTTTTACGTAGAACACTCGCTCATTGCAAGCCTGTCTTTCTGTATTATCTATTGGGAATTTGCAAGGAGGGGCCTAACGTGTAGTGAAATTGCAGAAGTTCTGGTGGAACATGGGGAGAAGGGGTATAGACTAACTTGTTGCAATTTTTTGTACATATAATCTATGAACGTGCTCTAGAAGCGAGAGGCCACGATCACGATGTTATTTTCAGGTCACAGGCGATGATGATGAGTGACATGCGTGGATCAGACTGAAAGACAGGGACGTGAGATCGAATAAATTGGCGACTTGGGGGGAGGGGGAGTGCCCGAGACTTTCTTCGAGAAAATTTACTTGTATAAGATTGCGATGCCATGATAATTAGTAGGCATTGGAGGTGGGTGGGAACCATCGCCAGCACTAGTCGATAGAGAACTCTAACTGACTTGGAGAAGAGGGCGACAAGATCGTAACATCAATTTCAAATATTTTGATAATGATGAGTTTAGCAAGTACTTTAGAAAAAATTAGGACTATGGTAATGAGCCACTGCCAGTAGCCCTCTAATTTCAGGGTTAGGTACTAATCCAAATCATCATTTTAAAACCAAGTCAGATATGGTTATATGCGTTTTAGCCATATGCTGGACCTTAACAATTCTTTTGCACGGACAAAAAAAAAAAAAAGTTCTTTTGCAGCCCGTCGAAATTTAGAAAATAATCTTGACAAATGATATGAATCAACACCGAAGATATATACTTCTACAATTTATGAACCGTGTTTGCAAATTAGAAAAAATATCGAAGATTGCCATTACTTGATAAGTTATATATATATATTGAACATCTTTATCTAGTGATTACCAATTGAAATAGATACCGCTCTTTATTGTCCCAAAAAAGGCCCGAGCTATATTTATATATTTAGGGGATTTTCCAGCTGTTTATCATTCTCAAACAAAGACTTTCCAGATTCGGCTTTTTTCTTCTTAATTAGAGTCAAACATATTTGGTTAGTGACACGGAGCCTTGTGTGCAAAATCCTATCCCCAATTGAAATAGATATATATCCGACGCTGTCATTTATAATTTCGAGTCTTGAACATCTTTATTGAGTGATTACCAATTGAAATAGATATTGCTATTTTTTGCCTCCCACCCAAAAATGAAAAAACCCGAACAAAATTTCTATATTTATGGATTATCCACCCTGTTGTACTTCTCAAACAAAGACTTTCCGCGTCGACCAAAAAAACAAAAAACAAAGACTTTCCGCATTTGGTTTTTTTCTTCTCAATCCAATCTTAATTACAGTCAAACATATTTAGTTAGTGACACAGAGCCTCGTGTGCAAAATCCTATCCCCAAATTCCAAATCCTATTTTTCGCTTATCTCCTAATCAATCGGCCTCGCGGATCAATTTTTTCTCCTCTAATCAAAGCAATCCCCCTCCCTCAATCGTCCTAATCACCGTCGATCTCGCCGCGTCATCGATCTGTAGCTCGATATCCGATTGGTGCGTGGAGCACACGGACTCCTTCCGGAGCGAGTCGGCCTTATCCTCGAGATTTTAATCGCGTGTGCTTTGGAGTTACACGCACGAACGCGTCCATCGGATAGGGTGTTTTTCAGTTGAGGACTCCAAACATTCCAAATTCTCAGGTCAAGGACTCGAAAGCGCTCAAATAGCAACAGAGGACTCGTTTTCTTGCCTCCCTATAAATACCCCTCGGGACGTTTCCAAGTTCCAAGCATTCGAAAAACAAGAGCTTTGTAGTCCTTCTTTCTTGTTGCTGTTTCCAGTTTCGTGTTTTCTTTTTGTGTTGAGAAGAGGAAGAGGAAGGAGAAGATGACTATCCTCATTGAGCAGATCGAGAATGGTACCCCCGCAAAACCCATTATTTCTCTTCGAGTTCTTCTTTTTCTTTCGGTCTCTAGGGTTTCGTTTCAAGACACGAGCGTCGGCATGCTAGCCTGCAGATGAGTTGAGTTGGCGAGGCTTTTTCCCATCTTCTGAGTCGAGTCTAATGTGGTTTTCAGGCGCCCAAGCGGAGGAGCAGAAGACGCTGACGGTCACCAACGATCTGGTGCTCGACGGCGGGTTCGCGGTGCCGAAGGAGGAGTCGAACGACGGGTTCGTGGCTCCCAAGATCAATGCGTTCGGTCACTCTTTCAGGTCCTCCTCTCATCTTTTTCTCTCCGGCTCGCTTCGGCCATCCTTCTGATAGAATGCGAGATTTTACATGCAACGAAGTGGCTTCTGATGGAACTTTTCCGGGTTGGCAGGGACTATGATGCAGAAAGCCAGAGGCAGAAGACGGTGGAGGAGTTCTACCGGCTGAACCACATCCACCAGACGTACGACTTTGTAAGAAACGAAAACCCATCGACTAACTCGCTGGTTTCTGTCGAATTCTCCATGAAAGTTCGCATCTTTCTTTTTGTTTCCCTCCCACTTCTTTTGCTCATGTTTACTATGGACATTCAGGTGAAGAGGATGAGGGAGGAATACGGCAAGTTGGACAAGATAGAGATGAGCATATGGGAATGCTGCGAGCTCCTGAACGATGTGATAGACGAGAGCGACCCTGATCTGGACGAGCCTCAGATCGAGCACTTGCTTCAAACCGCCGAAGCCATCCGGAAGGATTATCCCGACGAGGACTGGTTGCATTTGACCGGCCTTATCCACGGTATATGCCCCATACTAATATGCCTCCAGATCCTTTTCTATAGGCTCAAGCAATCTAGGGCTTGACTATAAACAGGGGATATTGACAACCCAATAAGATGTTTCCTATAAGGAAACTCCCTCTCTTATAGATTTGACCATATATTGGCAAAATTCTTTGGCAAGCCCCTCTCACGCGAGGCCCAACCTAATTGGAATTTTGATTGGATCTAAATCGCCCATCAAGTGGGATGCACGGGATTCTGGAAAGGTATTGGGCTAGTATTTTGAAACTCGATTGACCCGATTCGATTAGCCTGGCCCTGTTCGGTACCTGGCCCTGTTCGGTACGAGTGGTGATCTCTTGTACGGTTTCGAAAACACTATCAGCCGGTCTGGCGGCCCTTGTTTTGTCTATAGTTATGCATATTAAGGTGACAAAAGAAGACATATTTTCCTTTCCCCCCTTGAAAAGACATTTGATTGGCTGCATTTTTTTTTAGATCTTGGAAAGGTGCTGCTCCACCCCAGCTTTGGTGGGCTTCCCCAATGGGCTGTAGTTGGTGAGTTTTTTTTTTTTTATTTTCCTCCCTCTTCCCTCCCCTCCTTTTCTTTTGGCATTTTCCTATTTATTTATTTTTGGCCATTTACGCATTTTTCACTCAATTTAAAAAATTTATAAATCTAATTACTCTTGATTTCACTACAGGCGATACACATCCTCTCGGATGCGCCTTCGACGAATCCATTGTCCACCACAAGGTCTTTTGCAATCTCTCGAATCCTACTCAATTTACACATTCAATTTGGGACAAAAATCTTAAATCTTATCCTTAATCTTAATCTCTACTAATTTGATGCAGTACTTTGAGGGCAACCCGACTACCACAATCCTGCCTACAACACCAAATGCGGGATATACAGCGAAGGATGCGGGCTGGACAATGTGACGATAACATGGGGTCATGATGACTACATGTACTTGGTAATTATCTTATCACCTTTCGCTCTAAATTTCGAAATTAATTACTATAAATAATCATCATTAGTAAAAAAATTGGGTAATCATCCAAAGATAGCAATGTGGCTGAGTTGATTGAAAAAATTTGCAAAAAAATCTGCAGGTGGCCAAAGAAAACAAAACCACTCTCCCTCCGGCAGCATTGTTCATCATCCGTTACCATTCGTTTTATCGTAAGTAATTAAGCTCCCGATTTCGCCGGTTGATTGGTTTTCTTCCATAATTAAAATTCATGGTCATGTTTGTGCTTTCGTCTCGTGGCAGCATTGCATAGGTGCGGGGCGTACACGCACCTCATGAACGAGCAGGATAAGGAGAGCATGAAATGGCTCAAGATATTCAAGTACTGATAAAATTCTGATAATTTTCAGTTTTTTTTTTTTTGTGTAATTTTGTTTGGTATTGATTAGTAATTTGTGCTTTGCTAAACCTCCTGCAGCAAGTACGATCTTTACAGCAAGAGCAAGGTCAGGATCGATGTTGAGGAAGTCAAGCCATACTACGTGTCCCTCATTGAGAAAGTGAGTTTCCCTAAAAAAAAGAAATTTAATAGATTATATCCGTTTATGTAAAAATGTATAAAGAGAATATGTATTTTTCCAATTTATCTGTGGCTTTAACATAATTTTTTTTTTCAATCGCAGTATTTCCCGGCAAAGCTCAGATGGTAATGATCTTAGGAGGTTCGAGGAGTTAATTTGCTGAGAAGGCAGTGCATTGCTGTTTTAGCTTCTTCAGTTAATCTCATGTTTGATTGGTTTGATGTAAAGAGAATAAATGAAAGGAAAAAAAGAGAGATGGATTTGGGATTGTTCTTCCATCCAATGTGCAATTATTTTTGTTTTAATCGATTGGCATTTACCAAATTCGAAATTATGTCCGGTTGTTATTTGCTTGGACTTGCCTATTAAGCTGAGCTATTTCATCGATAAAGGGAACTATTTCTATAAAATCTCATATGTGGTGACATATTTTGAAAGTAATTAACAGAATAATCAAATTGATCGACACGTTTGAAAATTACTATCGCATATTTAATGTTATGTATCTTCCTTGGATCCATGTGCAGCACGAATGTTCACATATTCATTGTAGTGTGTTGCTTTGACAACAATTCATGAGTAAAGTACACGGACTTTTACATAAAACTCATACTCGGACAAAAATGTGAAATTTCATGTGATCAAAAGTAACTTCTCTAGAAATATAAATTAGTTTAAGTTATCCATAAACATTTGATTTGATGTTTAAATATTAAACGCTTCCTTTTAAACATATTGCCGAACTCTTCACATAAGACTTGTGGCTGGAAATATATAAATGAGTCTAGGAACTCTTGTTCGATACCATGCGAAATTTCACGGAGATTTAATTTCAAAAGGGATTTCACATCCTTAGTTTAGCTAGCTAACGAGATAACATGTTAGGAATTATTTTTGTATGGCCATTTTCATACTTGTGGATGTCAGATCACAATATCTTTATTCCTAGTCCGATTATAATATGATACTCTCTTCTTATTTACGATACAATTGATGTAAAGTCGCGATAAAAGGAGAGACACTTTTAAAGATGCAATGAACTCGACCAAAAAAAAAAAAGATGCATTGAAGAAAATAATAATAAAAAAATGGATATGTTCAGTAGAAGTCCTAAAACTTGTCAAGAAAGTCCAATTTAGTTCTAAAACTTACAAAAAGTGCAATCAAGTCATAAAACTTGTCAAATTGGTTCAATTGAGTCCTAAAGTTAACACCTTTAACCATTTTTCCGTTAAAAATACTGACGTGGCACTGACGTCATATTTTAAATAAATTTTTTATTTTTCAAATGGCTTTTTAATTATTTTTTATTCAAAATCTTTAAAAATTATATTAAAAACTAAAAAGGAAAATCTAAATTTATTTAAAAAAACAAAACTGGCAAACCTCAGATGAACTGGCATCGGTGGACTTCCGCCGCCGCCCATCCCCGGAGGGGTTGGCGACGCCGGAGGGGCTAGTCATAGTCGCCAACCTTGGGCGAGGTGGCCGGCCCTCGCCCGGGCGAGGCCTCGTCGGCCACCCCCGCTAGGTCGGCCCCGATCTGAGGGCCCTCGCGGGGGCGCCCGTCCGCCGCCGCGAGTCTTCGCCGGCCCTCACGAAGGGCCCGCCCGCCCGGGCGAGGCCTCGCCCCTCGCCCTCGCGAGTCTTCGCGAGGCCTCGCCCGGGCGGACGGCCCTCACGAAGGGCCGGCCCTCCCTAGATCTGCGAGCCTCGCGAGGGCCGATGCCTCGCCCGGCGGCGATGATCGTCGGCCCTCGCCTGGGTCGGCGAGGGTCGGCCACCCTCGCCCGGGGCCAAACCATTGCCGGCCCCTCGGCGATGGGCGGTAGCGGCGGTGGCGGAGAGGAGCCACTGATTTTTTTTTTTAAACAATTTTTAAAAATAAACTTTTTAACTTTTCTTTTTAGTTTTTGGTGAAAATAAGATAAAATGAATAAATCTAATTTTTTAGTTTTTAAATCTATTTTTTTAAATGAATAAAAAATAATTTAAAAATCCACGTGGAAAATAAAAAATTATTTAAAATGTCAAGTAGCATTTTTAATGGAAAAAGGCTAACGGTGTTAACTTTAAGACTCAATTGAACCAACTTGAGTTTTAGGACTTGATTATACTTTTTGTAAGTTTTAGGGATTACACAATCGGCTTTCGACAAGAGTTTTAGGATTTCTGCGAACATATCCCATAAAAAAATGAAGGAAGAAAAGGAGACGGGCTTCATAATATTGGGCCTAGGCCCATGAGATTCTTCTTTAGGGGGCTGAAAATGAATCTCCCAAAAAAAAAAATCGGCAAAAATGCAAAATCTCAAAGGGGCCCACAAAATTAGCAGAATAATAGCAAAACCAGCTCAGCTAAGCGGAGTTGGTGGACTGGTAGTTATTGTTTTTCATTGTCATCTCACACGTGGGCCCTGTGTCCGCGTGCTTGGCACATGACCTTGCTTGTGGGAGGGGGGCCCACCTGGGTCAAGCTTCGATTCGGTAGAAATGATTGATTTCAAGATGGGCGGTGAAACTGTCCTATTATAATTCCTTGTCAATTTTTCGAATCTAAAATTTACTATGTTTATCTTAAAACCTACTTTATTATTTTGGTTTGGTTCCAAAGTCCATTTGAGAATTGATCTTTTATTCTTTTGCTTTGTTTTTTTTCGAAAACCGAAACAAATGGCATTTACATTAGAATATTATGAGTAACAAAATGGTTCAAAATAAAATATCAATACAAAACAAATTGAGATATAAAGTAAAATGGAAGGTAAATTCATTTATAAAATTAAAATCATCTTTTTCCAACTTTATAAAATATGTTTTAACCATTGGTTCTCGAGTGGATAAATTCAGTATTTAGAGCTTTCAAGCCCTGGATAGAGTCGAATCGGTTGCACAACCCTAATCAGAATTCTAAGGATCATGCATTTGGACTAATTGGCCTTCTTGGGAAGAACCTTGGTCTAATTTTGCCTTTTACTTTCTCCAAAAGCATCGTTTGACAATTCCTTTTCGTGCTTTGACGAAACAATCGACGGAAGAAGTTGGAATTGGACATCCTCCCTACTTTTCTTTCTTCCAAATGATCAAGTGCAGTTGTTATTCGTCATTGATGACCAATTTCGCAAGGACACTCTCAAATTCGTAAAACTCGCATTTCTCAAAGATTCGCGAGCTCCATCGGAATTTCAATCGTGTAAGATCGAAACATAATATCTCACGGCTCTAATGTTCATTGACCGCCAAGAACGACGTTGATAGAAATTAATACTATTAAATTTTGAATGAAAAAAATGTTATTGAGCAAATCATTCTCCCCAAAAAAAATTCTGGGGAGTTTTTTTAATTTTTTCCTGATTTTTTCCGCTATCGATAAGTAGTTTTGACCAACTTTTAATTAGGGTCTATTCACTACATCAATGTCCTTGAGATTCTAGAATTGCTTTGTCAATCCATATAATTATAATTACCCAATAGCGACCAGTGACGTTTTCTGAAGTAATTATATAAAAAATGGGATTGTGGAGAAATTTTATCTTTGATATATATTCAAAGCCGTGACGTGTTATGGAAAAAAACAAATATAGATTATTGCAATAATTGAATAAAATAAAGCAATTCGTGTCTCGTCATCACCTAAACCTGCCCTCATGTTTTAACATAACGTATCCCGATCCACAAAGCCGGTGATTTCGTGCCGAGTCGTGGCTCTACCAAACTCATATTATATTCCCATTTTTCCAAAGATTTTGCGGTAATTGTCCATGGAAAATGAATTATGTTGTACCCTTAAAAATATCCTTGAGAGTAGCATACCGACAAAACGGCACTACGTAAAAATTATTATTTTTCCCTATTTTACAAGGAGGCCATTAGGTTGAGCCATGGAATGATCATTCCACAAGAACGAGCATTTTGTGGGATTTTGTAATATCGATGCCGATTATTCTACAAGTTTAGAGCAGTCGATTGTGGTCTCGCACGAAATGTCTAGACGGTATTGGGATAAGAATTCCAAGTTCCATTCTTTTCAAACCCTTATTCACCTCTTCCGTTATAAATATTTACTAGTGCATGCTGAATATATAAAGAGTTATCCTGCTTACGAAAAATCGCGTACATTTAACAATTTTCCAATACCGTTCCATTTTCAAAATTACACATACATATGACATAATTTCACCGGCTACAAAAATATCTTATGGGTTTTTTTACCAATAGCGCCTTTTTTACCGATCCAATTCTCGTTGCACTCGCTTTTCTCGCGACACGCGTGGCTTGTGCTCCGAAATTGGCATATTTCCTCATTAAATACGTCTAAAACAGGGTTTACATACGCTGGCGACGTGTGTATATATGGAATACAATCGTAAAATTACAGCGATTATTATTTACGCACTGGAATGACAGGGTTTTGCTTCAGGTTTGTGTAAAAGCGAAAATATCTGATAAAGTAAAATTTTCCAACTTGGCAGGAGCCAGTTCCAGACAAACCAATCTGATGATGTGCGCCTGAAAAATTTCAACTTTTTGGGCTTTGCAACAGTGGGAACGTGGGAAGGGGTGGGCGGCCAATCAGCGGTTTTGCTGTCTGAAGATTCCAAAGGTCACGTGGGGAATTCCCGGTTTTCTCCTCCTTGATTCCATCTCGGCATCCGCCTCTCCTCCTCCCCCGAACGAACGACCGCACGCCACCGGGCGAATCTGTCCTGTGTATCGGCTCTCGTACATCGACCGCAAGAACAACCAACCCCACCAATCATTCTACCTCGAACGTTTATAAGTATCCGCCGGTCTTTGTCCTCTCTGTCTCTCTGTCTATCTCGGTCTGTGCATTGGCCAAAAGCGGAAGGCGCTCGTGCGGCGAGGAGGCATGGATGCTCCGCTTCTCGGCAGTAATGATTTGTTCAGGCACGAGGGGAAGCGGGGGAGGAGGAATTGGACCAAAGCGCTGTGCTTTTTCCTTGCTTTCGTCTCTGTCACGGGTGAGTTCTGTTTTTCTTCTCCCATTTGTTTCTGGGTTGGGATCAAGAATTCTGGGTTTTCGTTCATCTTTCTTTCTCGTGCTCTGGCCGTTGAAGAATCATCATCTGTCGGTGGAAAATCCGTACTTTCTGGGTATGCAAAATTAACCCTTTTCAAGCTGAATGTTGTCATAGTATGCTTCAGTTTGGGGGAGAGTGAGGATTTTCTCAATTTGGCTTTTTGCCTTCCCCATTAATGGTTTGCCCAACTGAACAAGAAGATTGCTGCTAGCCTAAGCACGACCACTAGTTCGGCCTATGTTATTCGATCACGGTCAGGGACCACATAGCTAAAAAAACTTGTCCTGCTTGTGTGAAAGGCAGAGAATGAAGGAAAGAGATAAAAAACACACGAGAAATGAGGACACTTCTTATGGTGTATGATCAGTGTCTGAACTGGCAAGTCTCATTGGTTAGATCAGAGTAGACACACGCCGTGTGAAGTTGAAGTACCATGGCCATAGTGCATCTGCTAATCCTACCTTAGGATGGTCCTTTAAGCTGCACCGAAAGCAGTTTTATCTCTGATCATACATGGGATGCAAGACGATATCGTTCTAATTTGGGTGTTCCATCTTTTGCAATTGCAGTTCTTGGGCTTGTAGTATCAGGGGACATCAACGCATGGGCTGTGGGTGCTGGGAGCAAGTACAGTGGGAGTATTCTGAACGATGCTATAGTTGTTGATTCGGAGAAAGGCGTAGTTGCTGCTGATGATGGCCGTTGTTCTGAGATTGGGGCGTCGATGCTTAGAAAAGGAGGGCACGCGGTCGATGCCGCTGTCGCCACTGCTTTGTGCGTCGGTGTCGTCAATCCAATGGCGAGTGGGATTGGAGGCGGTGCATTCATGATCGTCCAGTCCTCATCAACATTAATAACCGAAGCCTACGACTCAAGGGAAACAGCTCCTTTGGCTGCTTCACAGGTTTATCCTCTCTCCACCACTGAACTGGATACACAAACCTGTTCAGTTGATAAAGGCTTTGGTTTATTGAAGATCATCTGTTCTATAGTCTAGTAGAGTTAATTATTGTCGTGACTTAGTAAATATACTAGTAGCCATCTGTCTAGCTTTGGAATTGATTCACTAAATGCTGTCCTCTGAACTTTTATCAAGTATTAAACTTCTGTTCAAATGAATTATCTTGGAGGTATAGATGAAACAACTAGTCCCATTGGGATCTCTCCTATGTCGAACTATCTGATTTGTCTCTCCCAGCTGTCAAAAATCGTAACTTTTATTGCTGTTACAGGACATGTACGAGAACAATCCCTCGGCTAAGTTATATGGTGCTTTGTCTATGGGAGTGCCAGGTGAAATAGCCGGCCTTCATCAGGTGTGGTTGAAACATGGCCGTTTGGCATGGAGGACTTTGTTCCAACCGTCCATAAAACTGGCAAAGGAAGGGTTTGTGGTCGCTCCATACTTTGCGCATCACATTGCAAATGCTGCGAAGATGATCTTGAATGATCCTGGCTTAAGACAAGTGTTTGCGCCTGGTGGGAAGCTGTTACGTGCCGGCGATACCTGTTATAACGTGGAATTGGGCCAGAGCTTGGAGGCCATAGCAGAACAAGGGCCACAGGCATTCTACAATGGGAGCGTTGGGGAGAAGTTGGTCAAGGACGTAAGAGAGGCTGGAGGGATTTTGACGATGGAGGACCTAAGAAACTATAAAGTCGAAGTAACAGATGCGATGTCTGCTGAGGTCATGGGCTATACTATATTCGGAATGCAGCCTCCCTCGAGCGGAACGTTAGGGCTCTCTCTGGTGAGTAATTTCTTTTAGATATTCCGTTTTTTGTGACACCCAACATATGAAGTAGCATTTACCAAAAAAAAAAAAAAAAAAAAAAAAAAAACATATGAAGTAGCGATCATCGACTACTGCTATGAGGAAATGTTCCAATTCTGGGAACCTATTGAATGGGAAAGTGTTGTGATCAAATGTTGATGAGCGGAAGTTAGAATTTGTCTATGAGAGAGTGGCAAAGATTGCTGTTCTTTAGAGCATAGACAGACTTGGAGTGCCTGATCTTGTGTAATGGTCATGAACAGATCATGAACATCCTCAACAGCTATGGAAATTCCAATGCTGTAGAGGGAAGTCTCGGGATGCACCGCTTGATAGAGGCGATGAAGCACATGTTTGCCATCCGGATGAACTTGGGTGACCCTAATTTTGTGAGCATCGATGAGTACGTATCCGAGATGCTCTCTCCATCCTTCGCCAAGCAACTGAGGCAAAAGATACTCGACGATACTACTTTCCCTTCGGAGTATTACTTGTACAAGTATGAAGATCCTCCTTTAAATTTGGCAAATCCAAAATAGACCTCCGCTCCGTTGTGAACTTGTTGTAATTTAAATGTTTTAAACCCTCTGTTGGCAGGTGGAGTCAACTTAGAGATCATGGTACCAGCCATTTCAGTATTGTAGACGCGGATCGGAATGCCGTGTCTATGACTACAACTGTTAATTATCCATTTGGAGGTGGGGTTCTATCGCCTACAACAGGTATTGTGCTCAACAATGAGATGGGCGACTTCTCGACACCCACGGAGATTTCCCCCGACCACCTGCCACCTGCTCCAGCGAATTTCATCGAACCAAACAAGAGACCTTTGTCTTCCATGACTCCACTCATCATCACCAAGGTATGCAAACAAACAGTTCTTTGGCTTTGTTTTGACATGAAGAGAATCTCCATTGTCTTTGACAGAATAGCTCTCATCTCGTATTCATCGAATCAAATTTAAGCAAGTAAAAGTACCATGGACACCAGATCAGGAAGTCTTTCAAAAAATCCTTGCACCATCTGTCGAATTTCCCTGGAAACCTAAACTTTGTCTCTTCTAAACTTGAATTTTGGGTTTCTAATCCAGATCTACTGAATGCAGGATAACCAGTTGGCAGGGGTCGTAGGAGGGAGTGGAGGAATGAACATAATTCCAGCAGTGACCCAAGTTTTTCTGAATCACTTTGTCCTGGGAATGGAACCGTTGGATGCTGTTAAGGATCCAAGGGTCTACCACAGGGTACCATTTCGCCCATATTTATTCAAGAACTTGCAATTGAATTCCCATTAGAAGTTGTTACGTTCTGGTCATTTTTGACTCAGTCCTTTTCCTATTTTGCAGTTGATACCGAATGTGGTAATGTACGAAAACTGCACCTGCATCGATGGTATTCACATTGAGCTTTCAGACGAACGAAAGCTTTTCCTGAAGGGGATAGGTCACCAGTTAGAAGCCATAGCAGGAGGAGCCATTGTTCAGCTTGTCGTTCAAAATCTACAAGACACACTCGATTTGGGTCGCAAAAGTCGCAAGGGCTTGAACTCTGGAATTGTCCGTGGAACTCTTACTGCTGTAAGTGATCCTAGAAAAGATGGGAAGCCTGCTGCGGTTTGATATTATTGTGTAAATAATTGTGAATGAATAATCGCGGGCTAGAATGATCTTTCGGCGCAAATCCATGGAAGCTGCAAGTGACGCTGCTTGTTTTATTGAATGTAAGAATCAGGATCTTGTACACGTATATGGTACAATTACTTAGGTAGGTACATTGTTCCGGCGGAATTGACAAATAAGTGCTTTATATAGATAGATGGTGACTTGTATTGAGATCACCAGCCATTGCTTCAGTGATGTTTCCGCATTAGGACACGATGAGCTCCATGAATTTGCTTCTACACATGTTTGGGAAAATATCAAAGCGATGCGTCTTCGACTTAGAAAATGCTAGCAGAAGCCTTCCAAGTGAGGCCGATATTTGCGCGAAAATCAATAAGCAAGCAAAGCAAATAGCGGTTGTAATTAGCACTTCCATTGGCAAGACGTGAACAGTAGAACAGGAATTGGGAGGAATGACATCACGGAAGCCAACAAAAGGTTTCTGCCACCGCGAGTCTGTCTTTCACATGCGTTTCTCGGATCCTCTTGAATCCTTTACTGGGTGAGATGAACAATTGAATGCATATCAGACATTTTATCAGAAATGTACATTACAACTCCGGTAATATTGCAAAAAGATTGCACTGCCCCCGTAATCAGTTTCCCCAGAAATCCACAATTCGTCCTTGAAAAATTCTACAACCAAAGCACGGATTGCTCATTATAAAGAGCAAGACTTCGTGATATACCATCAACAAATAATTCTCTCTGAGTTCTCTAATATGTACCCTTGGTGCGCCGTCAAGAGAAAATCAGGACACTTTACTGGGTATGGTTTCACGATGATTTTTCCATCAGCTGTATCGGCGTCAATATGTTTGATTTGCTGGTCTCCACAATGCATCCATTCATGACCATTTCCTCCAGCATGAAATGTGCCTTCTCCAAGTGGAACATGATGTCCAGTTCACACTGCATTTAAGCAGAAGGAGATATTAACTGCTCTGAAATCATTTTTGAAGGAACTGAAGGGGAGAGGCTATTGCTTTATGACTCACCACATTGCCAAAATGACGATCCATGGTTTCCACTAGTAAATGTATGAACTCCAAGATCGCAAGCTCATTCTGGAACATATTACACAGATAGATCAATACTACAGCAGGAAAAGTTTTAGGTGGCCATGTAGGTCTAAAGTTTGAAATCATAATTCATGAGTATCTACACCGAAAAGGGCTATACAAGCAAAGGAAAACTTAGTAAATGATATCATGATCTCCGTCAAACCCATTAAAAACCTTCCAAGGGTGCAAAGAATCTTAAAGAGAAAGCAAACTAGGCAAGAAGATGGTGCCTTACCTCATCATTGTCAACTCCAACCAAGAAGAAAAGTGATGCATAGCGCCTATAGACAATCTTGTAATTGCGATGCTCAACAAATGAACACTGTTGACAAGCAACATATCCATGTGAGAATCAAGATATGCAATGATAAGATAGTGAGCAATAATACTTCCACAGCCATTTGTGTTAAGAGGAGATACAAGGCCCTCTAGCAGGACAGCAGGAAGGAGTCAAATAAAAACATGATCAGGCAACATTATAGAACTAAACAATTAGCAGTGAACTTCTAAGAGATATATACTCACTTAATGAAGATTGTAATTACTGCATAATCAAAATGTGAAGTGTATTTGTAGTCATCTGAAATCTAACTGACTGCAAAGCTTCTATGATCATCACCCCGCCACACCATTATCGTCTCCACTACCACCACAATCTCTGCTGCTGTCAATGCCAATCCCCGTGGCCATTCCATCACCTTGCCAGCAGCAACACCACCTCCAACACCTGCGCCATCATAAGTTTCGCCTCCCCCATTTATCGACCTCTTGGATCCATCATTGTCGCGATCATTACCTTGACCACCACCACCAGAAGAAGAACACCAACTCGTCCACTGCGCCCAACACCTCCAAAGCAACTCCAGACTCCACCATCAACCACTTATTCACATCATGCTTACTATTGGCAACAGGACAGTAGCTATTCATGTTAAACCTCCAATATCAAGTAGATCTCCGTGACTCTAGCGGGTACATGATTTAGAACTGCAGTCAGGTGATTTACTTGACATCTAGTACAAACTTATCAAACACAATTGAATTGCAGTTGAGTGCTGAAGTATACGACTATCAGAGCTTAACGAATGCCTTATTTGAGAATGGACTAGAGCAACAAAATATGCAACGAGGATCTAACAGGAAATGTAGTAATGTCTCCTATTCAGCCAGCTAGTTTGCAAGATTATCTCGAAACCATAGCAGTCGCCTAATCAAGACTGTCGATTTGAGGCCCAAACCCTAGGCTCCATCGATCTACATAGTCATGCAAGGTTAAGTTATGGCGGATGGATATTCCATCCAAAAGCAAGGCTTCCTGGATAGAACCTTGCCAACAAGAACTACATTCAAGAATCAAGCCAAGCTCATAATTCCGACGCCAACAATTCGCGAGAATCAAATCGAAATCTTGCGCGAATCGAGCGCTGATGTTTCCGCACCATAAATCCATACTTCTCCCTTAACTCAAAGCATCAACCCGTGATCCAATCGAAACCGATACCAGCGTCCCATCAACGATGTCAAACAAGAATCACCCAAACAAGAATCGCCCAACAGCTCGAACGAGGAGCTATTAGAATCCCAGCCGAGGCGAACCAAGAATTAGAATCTGGGAAGACGGGATCGACCGATGCGGACGAAGAACGAGGAAAGAGGGCAGGAAACGCGTTCATCGAAGGAGGGGGAAAGGGGGGCGGAACCTGTTGCTCGGTGCGGGCGAGGCATTTGCGGACGATCTCGCCCTCAAGGGCGCGCCTTTCTTCGAGGGTGAGGTACTCGTAGTACTGGGCGAGGCGGGTCTGGCCTTGCTTGTTCACCATCAGTATGAATCTGATCCCCATGCCCTCTCCTCCTCCTTCACCTTCTTCACCTTTTAGAGAAAGAGAGAGAACTGCTTTTAGAGAGAGAACTGAGAGAGAGAGAGAGAGAGAGAGAGAACTGAATTGCTTTCTTTGGGGAAGCTCAATTCGCAGCTGAAGTAATGTATCGGCAACGGAGCCGGTGGAGCATGTAATCACCTTGCTTGGCCTGATTTGCGCAAAACAACTTCAATTTTATCTTGAAATTCAATTCTGATCCAAAATTCAGAAAAAAAAAATAGGACTTTTTTATTTGATACCCAAATTGGACTCTGTCAAGTTTCGTCTAATGATGGTGTTTGAGACATAAATGTGTCGTTTCAGGGGTACTTAGCAACTCACGACCGAGTTGACGTGTAACGATCGCGGACGGTTAAAGAGCTTTCCAAGTTTTCGGATGCCACCGATTGCAAATTCACGGTTTCGTTTTTCTCAATTTTCGGACTTGCTCCGATCTTCCAAATTGCATGCCTCGTTCACCCTGGTTAAGTCATTTCTTCAATCCATTTTGATTTTGTCGTCTAAAACCAAACTCAAATGCTCACATTTCTCAATTTTGGCCCTACATCACTAACGTGAATCTTTGGTATATCACGCAAGACGCTTAACATTGATATAAATAATTTTTAATAATATTTTAATATATTTTAATTTTAATATTTTATTTAAAATTTTTTTTTTTAAAATTATTGTTAAGGGACGGCCAGTGCCGCCAACCACCGCCAAGCGCTTGAGACCCACGCCGACCACTGGGTGAGGGTTTGCTGCCATCACACGTGGCCCTTGCCCGTTGTCGATGAGCGCCTATATGCCCTTGCCCAGTGGTTGGTGGGGGCCGCTAAGCCTCGGCCAGTGGCTTGCGGCCCCTTGATAGCCTTTAACAATAATAAAAGAAAATGTAAAGAAGGAAAAAGAAAAAAAGAAAATCTTAAAAATTTTAAAAGTATTATTAAAATTTGTCCATATCAACAATTTTCGACAAAATTGGTCGGATAATTCAATCAACAAAATGCGAAAAGGTTTTATGACTCAATTAATACAATTAAAATGTTTAGGACTAACTATTGGGTTAACATAGCTCCATGCTTTTGTACTAGCTTTGCAAATTGAGCCAATAATTTACAATATGTTCATGACTTTTGTTGACAATTTTCCCTACATGAAATGACACGTTGAATCTTTTGAAACTTGACGGAACCAGATTTGGGTACCGATTGAAGGTTCAAGTTTTTTATTAGATAATAAAAGTTTTGGGTTAGAATCTGAGCTAGAGTTGGTGATTCTTTATGAGACAAAAAAAAATTTAGGTTAGCATTGGAGATAAAAAAAAAAAAAAGTTTAGTCCAGAATTAAGATTCAAGTAAAGTTAGCATCTTTTTTGCGAGACAAAAAAGTCTGGTCCAAAAATTAAGACCGGAACTAAGGTCGATATTCTTGAAGGAATTGAGCCTTATTTGTTCAGAATTATCAATCCCCAAAGGGTCGTCCAATTCGCCTAAGAGCTAAGTAATGTCTGGACATGGGGAGCTGGTGAAATGCTCGCTCGGAATCATCAATTCGCATGGGTGGTGTCAGATTCATCTCTTGCGATTCTTTTATTCGATTAAATTTTTAAATTTTCACGTTAGGGAATGTAACTACCATTTTACTTTAGATAATATTTAAACAGGGGCTTCTTTATTGTATTTCATCCGATGATTCAATCACATGTATATAGGTTTAAAACACAATTGATAAGAAATTGATTTGATGATAATATGCACAGTAGAAGTGAAAGTTTCTAAACAAGTCAATATATTATAGAAAACGCCTATGTTAAATTTTATTTTCTTTTACTTGACATTAAATCCATGAATTTGTTCAACAACATAGAAAGAATTAGGTTTCTTAGAATCTTATCTTTTCAATGAAACTAATTTCTATGGAAGTAAATACTGGAAAAAATAAAAAAACAAAAGAAGGAAAGTGAGGGAGTTCGGGGTCACGACCAGTATAATGGTTCGGGGCAATTTTATTTTTCCATTGAAAATTCGACTGATGTAGTCGAGTAAAAAAAAAAGCGTCGTCCTATTATTTATTACTGTCGTCATTTACAAGACAGTTAGAAATAAGTGTGGGTTTTGCGGCCAAAAACATATGGATGGCCCGTGAACGAGAACACCGAGCGATCAAAGGGCTCGACGACTCATGATGGTGAAAAATTCTCAATCATCGCCACCATGGGAGCCGACTTTTCTTTTCTCAGACAAAAACACACATAAGCCACTTTCACTCCCCTCACTGGGTCTCCTTCGAGGAAAGAACCCCCTCATTCCCTTTAAAGACGGGGAAACACTCGTCCTTTTTTTCGGTGTTGTAGTTTCTGTGAGATTTTGTAACAGTGCAACGCATATTGCCCGACTCCGATTGGCTCTTCAACCGAAGACGGAAGAGGACTATATCCATACTTGAAGATGCGGGGAATATTGGGGGGAGGGGTGGGAGGTGGATGCAATGTCACGATGCCTCTGCCCACCACCAACTTCTTTCTTGAATCGCTTTATTGCTTTTTTAGTAATCATTTCTCTTAGCTTAGTTTTGGACTTTTGCATGACTTTGTATGGTCATCTGCAGATCCGCTTGGAAAAAGAAGAAAGCTTGCAGATATAAATGAGACACCTTCCCTCCTACCATCGAAGATCAGAACAAAAACCCAGAGCTGCTCTAACTCTAGGCTTTAGGAACCCGACCCGACCTGTTGTAGAACAGGCACAAAGCCAGTCATGCAGCAAACCACGTCCTCCGTTCCAGGGATCGAACAAGAGACCCACACCCACCGTTCTCGCTGGTGCCGCAAGGTGATCCAACCGTGCCTCGTGAGTGCGGTAGTCTCTCTCTGCTTCCCCATCATCATCTTCCTAGCTATCCCCGCCACCATGTCCCCGACGTTCTCCCTCGGTCCGGCCTCGTCTCTCTCTTCCTTCAACGTCTCCGACTCTCATGTTGCCACCGAATGGACCCTCGTCTTCTCCATTGAAAACCCGAGCAAGCTTATCCCAGTCAAGTACTCCCACATGAAAGCCACCATTGTCTTGGACTCTGCTCCTTTGGCTCACGCCAAGTTCAGTTCTTTCATCCAGAAAGCCGCGAGCCTCACGAATGTTCGAGCTCATTTTCACTCTGCCTTGCCCAGGGCGAACGCGCTCTCTATTAAGAGTCTCGTGTCCGGTTTGCAGCGTGGTGAAGTGATGGTCGACGTCGTTTTGAGCTCCGGCCGGTGGCTCGGCTTCGGCGCATGGTGGGTTCCTGTATTTGACGTCTCTGCGACATGCAACAACCTGATATTTACTGCTGAATCTGATGGTGGTGGTCTGACGTTGCTCGTCGGCAGCAGCTATTGCGTTCTAGGTTTCTTCAGTTACGTATAGATGCTCAAGTTCTGTGTTATAGTTCTGTGTTATGATTTTTATTTTTCCTTATTGGTTGGTGTCAACGCTAGCTTTCACGTACCTCGCCCAATCTACCTTGGCGATCTTAAAAGGCATACTTTCCTTTTATAGTTTGATGCATTCAGGATTTTTTAGGATCCTAAAATGCTCTTATAATTTAGTGCACTATATTTAAAAATAAATCAATTCTGTTGACGATTTGGTAGATGAAGATAGTCGTTTTCTTGGATTTAATTAATCATGTGTATATATACGAAACTATGGCTTGCAATACGTGGGTTTTTGTATGATGCAAGAATAGTAGCAACCGAATCTTGAACTAGAATGGATCTTCTGTAGTAGAGGACTAAGTTACCCCAAGATGACCAAAAATGCCTATATCTCTCGGGTAATTCACCTCCGAAAACCCAGACCTAATCCTAGTCTTCCTCGTCCACTGTGCCTCTGGAACCACCGAAGTCTCCTCTAAACAAAGACACGGTAGTTATAATTAGCGGCGTAAAAAATTCTCGAACCTGCTGATGAATACCCAAACTATAGCTTATAAGAGCCAACCCTACGCCGACCGGATTGAGGTAAGCTGAGCCGAACCCACCCATCCTAAAAAATGATTGTCAACGAACTGACCTGAACAACGGATTAGGCCAATTTGTAGGCCAGCCTGGCCCAAACCAGCCACCGATGATCACATGACATCTGGCCTAGTTATTGTGAATGGAAGGGCTGTTGCTTGGGCTTGGGCTCAAGTTGGATGATGGCTTGATCTAGAGAAATTCCATCCAACCCACGATTATAAATCCAACACTAGATCCAATTTGTCAAGATGGCAACAGACTCGCTCGTGAAGATCACGCACAAGTTTGTTCTCTCCATTAATTTGGCCATGCTTGTCCAATGCTTGGTTATGTTCCATAACAAGAACTAATTTTAAATGGGCTTGGAAAAGTGGAAAAAATGGATGCTTTGGCTTTGTAATTATTGAAGAAAATATACATATCATATCATATTTATCTACAAAGTTACTAAAGCCAACTTTTAAAATCGGACTCCACCCCTTAAATGTTGTTAATTAATACTCTTGCTAAACTTGAGCAAGTCATAATTATGCCAAAAGTTAAAAAAGAAAAAGGGTCTACTTCACTTCCACTGAATGACCATTCTCCACCTATCATTTTTATTGTTTTCAAATCCATACGCCCTCTTCCCCGTTCTCCACGTTCCTCTTGGCAGAGATAAGGCTATAGTTTCCCCATTTCCTTTTTCTTTTTATCCCATCAACTTTCGTTAAGATTAAGGAAATTGTTAACATTGCTAAAAAGACGATTGTTCTAATTAATATATAATACAAAATATCACATTAAAATTGCGATTATAATTAGAGTACAATGAAGTAGGGCGATAGGTACTCCTTGAAAAGTTATTGCCAGCATGACCACGTCACCCTATATTTTACCTTAGCAACTAGAAAACAATATATATATCTTCCAGAAATAACAAGTTTGTATTTATGTATGTATGTACATGCATATATATTTACACAAAGTAAAGAAAATCAAAAGAGATGATGTATAAAAGGGATATGACACAAATAGTTCATAAATTTTGACTCAATGTGTGATGTGATCTTTGAGCTCTTAATCATTTTCACTGTGTTCCTTAAACTTTAGCCTAATATTAAATGTGGTCTCCATATTTTGGTACATGTTCAATGTAACCCCTAAACTATATGAAAATATTGAACATTGTAGTCATTCCATTAATCATTTTTATATAGTCTTGGGACTAAATTGAATATGTACTAAAAGTTTAGGAATGACATTAAATGACCACATTGCACATTGGGCTTAAGTTCAAGGACTATATTGAATAAATTAAAATTTCAGGGATCACATTGCACATTGGACCAAAGTTTATGGACCATTTGTATCATTTTCCCATGTATAAACTATTGAATTCGTGAGTTTTTATATAGGATCGGCCTTTTGGGCTCATCAGCCTACGCCATGTATAACTTAGTGGTAATTTCACCGCATAAGAATTGATAACTTATCTTCGCACATAAGCACTGATAAAATTGTTGAAATAGTTGGTATTTGGGAAAAAAGGTCGTGATTTCATATAACAATAACTTAATTCAACTCGTTGGCAACCTCCACGACAAATATTCATAAACTATTGCGAGAATTGATACTTTTTTCATAATCGAATAAAAAGGTGGTCACGTGAGAGTTGGCAACTTTATACAAGAGCCAATGAATTCAACACTTTGGTACCCCTAAAATCCAAAGAAAACCAAAAAAACATTGGTAGATTATTGAAACAGTTTGTTATAGTTGGTAATGGTGAATTCGATTAGTTACTCGAAGTCATTGATAATCTTCACAAACGCATGGTAAATGATAGGAATAGTTTTCAAAACAACTGAAATGAAAGGTGGTAAGTGACTTGTACTGAGCATTTGTATCATCAAAATTAATTAGTAATTCAATTGGAGATAAATTGCTCAAACACCTGATTTGCAGTTGGTAATTTTTGTCTAAAAAATATAGTAACTTTAGCACGCCGGTAAAATTTGAAAGTAAATGTTAAAAATCTATGACAACAATTGGTAAATTCGAAATAATCAAATAAATGTCAGCATGTGATTCAACTAATATTTAGTAGATTGAATTAATTGTCAACTAAATGGGAGAAAAATTGGTTAATTATTCATTAAAAAGATAGTAACTTTAACATGTTGATAAGCTATGAAAATAAACATTGGTGATTTTTGAAACTATTGGTGACATTCGAAGTGTAGATAATACCATTGGTAATTAATAAACGAGTTACGGACTAATCTAATCTTACAAGATGCTGACACAAAATAGTCTGTTCCATAATTTACTTGGTGGAAAACTAGAGATTTTATCATTTGAGTGTTGTATCCAGCCTAAAAACTAAATTATGCAACTAATATATTTAAGAAAATCATAGTTGAATCACACTAGTAAGGAGAAAATTGTCCAAAAATAAGTTGGGGGCTAGAAATAAGTGTGGGCTTTGCGGCCCAAAACGCTTCGATGATGTCCACACTGAGCGAGCAACGTGCTCCGATTCCCACGTAAAAGACAGAAATTCTCGATCATCACATGGGATGGTCTCCTTCGAGGAAATTCTCGATCGTCTCCTTACTCTTCCTCTTAAAGACGGGGAAATACTTGTCCTTTTTCGTTGATTTGCTTTATGCCAGATTTCGAATGACACTGCAACCCGTACTGCACGACTGGCATTGACTCGCCAACCGAAGGCGGAAGAGGAGGCTATGTATGTGCTTGCAGAACCTAAAGCTTGTGGAACGCAGAGCTGCTCTTAACTCTAAAAGCTTTAGGAACCCAACTCGACCCGTCGTAGAACAGGCACGAAGCCAGTCATGCAGCAAACCACGTCCCCCGTTCCCGGGATCCAGCAAGAGACCCGCCGCCGCCGTTCTCGTCGGAGTAGCAAGGTGATCCAACTGTGCCTCGTGACAGCCGTGGTGTCTCTCTGCTTCCCCATCATCATCTTCCAAGCGATACCCACCATTATGTCCTCCACTTTCGCCCTCGACCGGGGCTCGTCGCTTTCTTCCTTCAACGTCTCCGACTCTCGCATCGCCGCCGAGTGGACCCTCGTCTTCTCCGTCAAGAACCCAAGCAAACTTGTCCCAGTCGAGTACTCCTGCATGAAAGCCACCGTCGTCATGGACTCCACCACCCGGGCCAGGGCGAACGAGCTCTCTATTAAGAGTCTCGTGTCGGGTTTGGAGCGTGGTGAAGTGAGGATCGACGTCCTTTTGGGCTCCGGTCGAAGGCTTGGCTTAGGTGCGTTGTGGGTTACGGCATTTGACGTCTCTGACATGCAACCACCTGATATTTACTGCTGAATTTGACGGTGGTGGTCTGACATTGCTCGTCCGCAGCAGCTATTGCGTTCTTGATTTCTTCGGTTATGTACAGATGCTGAAGCTTGGGGTTCTAGAGGGGAGAGGGAGAGAGAAGGCGAGGTGTTGAGGGATGACGTTTGGGGGGGGGGGACAAATCCATAGTTCCTATATTTTGTTTACAATGCATCGTACTCTTGTGCTAAACAATAAGTAGAATGATTGCACAATAATCTTTAGTATAATGTGAGAATAGCAATTTATTCTGGACCACAAAATTAAATCATAAGTAATTACAAATTATTATGAGACTTAATTTTTCAAGAATTTGTAACTCACAATAGATATTCCTATAGTATTCTAATAACTGTTATGCTAATAAAGCCCCAATAACATGATGCTTACGTATTTTTTTTTTGTTTGGGTGAAGCATATTGTCTTTGTTAGTTCTGACTTCTATGTTGTTGATCATTTTCTTTTAGCTGCATTGAAAGGTATGCCTAATGCTTTACAACATATATATACACACACGCTTAGGATTTAGAAATTCATCTCATTGTTTGTAATAGTGGTATTTAAAAAAATTATAATTTGGTGCAGTTAAATATTATTTTTCTGAAGACAAATCTATATAAATAAATAATAGAAAGATAATTTTTGTTGCTTATAAACAAAACTAGAAAGAAATAATTTCAAACTTCATCTTATATATAATTCATAAGTGAAAAGTACTATTGGGCAATAAGGTAAAAAGAAGAAGAAGATATAACTAATATTCACACTTGACAAATGTTGTTTATCGAAAATTATCTTAAATAACTTTTTTCATTTGGTGAAGCCAAACACAATTTTTTATTAGGAAATGCTTGAGTAAGCTAAAACAAATCAATACTTTTTGTATGTATTTAAGATGAAATAAAGAATAAAAATCCTAAAAATGCCCTACTTACAAAACGACTAGTCACCAAAAAAAAAAAATGCACACATATAACCAGTTAATAAAATTTTCTAAGGTAGAATAAGATAACTGGTATGGTATTTTCTATTTTGCCCAAGATCATTCGATTAAGGGCTTTGCCAAAGATAATAGTTTTTGGGTTACTGTAAAAATAATAATATGTTGTAAGTCATAAATTTTTGAAGGAGTGAGCCTCACAATATTTTATAGTGAAAAATGATTGACTAACGGGACTATTAGCTTGGAAAAGAAACAGTCAATCCTCATCACACATTTTCCATAAGTGAGAAATATTTGTATTTTGTTTAGCAATTTCCCACACGCTTGTGTTGGAAAAAGGAAACATTTGTGAATATCTTTTTGTTTGTCACATGATCATAGTGTCATGCTGGCACAACTCTATTATAATTATTTGTTATTTGATTTTTGGGTTAATACCCTGAAAAATTCCAAACTGGTACACTTGTGACAAATTTACCCCAAACTATTTTTTTGACCACCAAAAACCCCAAATTGGTATATCTTTGACAGATTTACCCTAAATTGATACACTTGTGACAAATTTACCCTCTGTTAGTTTTCGTTAAATTTTATTGTCAAATTATTAAGTTAAATGACACGTGACAGTTGACTGGTATAATTTTACGTTCCGTTTGTCACAGTTTACAACTTTTGTGATTTTTTTGTGGTATTAATCCAATTTAGCATAGGGTATATGTGTTACAAATTTACCAGTTTGGGGTTTTTTGCGGTCGAATAAATTAGTTTGGGGGTAAATTTGTCATGAATGTACCAGTTTATGATTTTTTACGGTAGTCGGGGTAAATTTGTCACGGGTATACTAGTTTGGGGTTTTTCATGGTCAAAAAAATAGTTTGGGGTAAATTTGTCACAGATGTACCAGTTTGGGGTTTTTCAAGGTATTAACCATTGATTTTTTTATGGTCAAGAACATACTGTTATTCTCATAGTAAATTAAAAAATATGACCATGTTGTAAAATATTACGTTACGAATATATAATAGAGAAGAGATTGAGAAGAGAAAGCAAGTGAACACCAGAGATAGTAGAGAAAAGCAAGATATTTCACTATATTGTGATTGTTGTTCTGATCGTTGTTATTGTACATCAAAACTAAACTCCTATTTATAGGAGAACAAGAATGTACTTATCATTAATATCAATGTATCGAATGATACATGTACTGGATAAGGGAGATGAACGTTCATTGTATAGGGAGATGTACTTAGAAAGTATGATACAAATGTACCATAATAAGTACATTAGATAAAATGAATATAATGAATATTCATTCATGTATCTCATTCATTCATGTATTTCATAACACTCTCCCTTGAATATTCATTGTATTCATTATGTATTGTGCATCGAATGATACTGCCTCATTAAAAACCTTAAGCCGGAAAAACCCAATGGGATAAAAACCGGACAAAAGGGAAAAAGAGTGCAGAGCACAAATGTTATGATCTCTCCCTTTTATGGATGCATTAATTGCTTCGTTAAAAACTTTAAGCCGGAAAAACCCTGTGGGAAAAAACCGGACAAAAAAAAAAAAAAAAAAAAAAAAGAGTGCAATGCATATATAGCCACTACTGGGGCTAATCATTCTTGCATCTTGTGAACTCGCCGCATATCAATACTGCAATGCATAGTTCATAATATCTCCCCCTCAATTGAGCCATGTAGCCACTGCTGGGGCTAATCAATCTTGCATCTTGTGAACTCGCCGCATACCAATGCCATATACTAATTTCTCAAAACTTGATGTTGACAATGATTTGGTAAAAAGATCTGCAAGATTATTTATGGATTGAATCTGTTTAACATCAATTTGTCGACTTTCTTGGAGTTCATGAGTATAGAAAAATTTCGGCGAGATATGCTTGGTCCTATCACCTTTGATATACCCTCCCCTAACTTGTGCAACACAAGCAGCATTATCTTCATAAATTATAGTGGGAGAATTTGTAACCGGTATTAAGCAACAAGAATTATGAATATGTGTTATAATGGATCTTAACCAAACACACTCTCTTCCAGCTTCATATAAAGCAATAATCTCAGAGTGGTTAGAAGATGTAGCTACTAGTGATTGCTTCGTAGAACGCCAAGAAATAGCGGTGCCGTTATAACAAAATAAATACCCGGTTTGAGAGCGAGCCTTATGTGGATCGGATCTATATCTAGCATCAACATATCCAACTAAACTAGAGTTAGTGGAATCCTTGGAATAATATAATCCCAAATCTATGGTTCCTCGGAAAATATGTTTAACTCCATTCCAGTGTCTCCGGGTTGGCTCAGAACTAAAATGTGCCAATAAATTTACCGCAAAAGCGATATCTGGTCTCGTACATTGTGCCAAGTACATCAAAGCCCCAATTACATTGAGATATGGTACTTCAGGACCAAGTATCTCTTCATCAGATTCTCTAGGAAGAAATGGGTCCTTTTGGGGATCTAGAGACCTTAGAACCATAGGGGTGCTCAATGGGTGAGCTTTGTCCATATTGAAACGTTTAAGCAATCTTTCAACGTATGTTGATTGATGGACGATTATTCCATTTGCTTTATGCTCAAGCTCTAGACCAAGACAAAGTTTGGTTTTACCCAAATCTTTAACTTCAAACTCCCTTTTCAAATACTCAGCAGTTTCAGCTAACTCTTCTGGAGTTCCAATTAAATTTATATCATCGACATAAACTGCTACAATAGCAAATCCGGTTTCTGATTTCTTAATAAACACGCATGGACAAATAGGATCATTCTTGTACCTTTCTTTAATTAGGTACTCACTTAGGCATTGATACCACATGCGACCGGATTGCTTTAACCCGTACAAGGATCTTTGCAATTTTATTGAGAATAAATTGCGGGGAGTGCATGCTTCGGCATTTTGAATCCCTCGGGAATTTTCATATAAATATCAGAGTCTAATGAGCCATATAAATATGCCGTCACAACGTCCATAAGACGCATTTCCAATCTTTCAAAGATTGCTAGGCTAATGAGAAAACGAAATGTAATCATATCCATCACAGGTGAATATGTCTCATTATAATCAATCCCAAGTCTCTGGGAGAATCCTTGGGCAACGAGTCGGGCTTTATACCTGATAAACTCGTTTTTCTCATTTCGTTTTCGGATAAATACCCATTTATAACCAACGGGCTTTACATTATCGGGGATACGAGTTACAGGTCCAAAAACCTCTCGTTTAGTTAGGGAAGCTAATTCAGCTTTAATTGCTTCCTCCCACTTAGGCCAATCTTGCCTTTGACAACATTCAATAATAGATTGCGGCTCACAATCATCATCCATAATTTTATGAGCAACTGAGAATGCAAAAGCATCATCAATGATGATTTCATTTCGATCCCAAATTTCATTACAATATGTAATGGAATTCTCGGTATTCCCGGGGCTAGTGTTCCTTTCATGGGTTTGCGCCTCTTCAGGGGCAATAAACTCTTTGGGAGCAAGCACAACGCCAGGCTCTTCTGGAGCAGATTCCTGATTCTTTCCCCCTCGTTTTCGAGGAGCGGTATCTTTTGATCCTATCGGTCTACCACGCTTCAAGTGCGGGGGATTTTGATCCATTTGAGCCTGTCCTTCGGGAACAACTATCCTAGCTGGAGCATTTGCAGCTAGACTAGGATAATAGTGCAAATAAACGTGCAAATGTGTCATTGCGCGTAGATAATAGGCAAACATGGGACCATCTACAGGATGCGTCCACTAATACAATAAAATATCGAAATGGTCCACTTGGTGGTTGTATTGGTCCACAAATATCACAATGAATTCTTTGCAAGAATAAATGAGATTCAAGATTAACCTTTGTTATAGAAGGTTTGATAATAAGTTTTCCTTGTGAGCAAGCCTCACAATTATAATCTTTGGACAATAATACCTTTATACCTTTTAAATGGTGCCCTTTTGTATTTTGAATTATCCTACGCATCATTGAAGCGGTAGGATGACCAAGGCGATCATGCCACAGTCCAAACTGATCAGGGCTTACCAATCTCCAAGATGTGGTGGCGTAGGTTTCAACAGCCTTAATCATGACACAATACAAACCCATAGAAGAAGCTTCTAGCTTCTCATGGATGGTCTTCAGGCCCATCTTATAAGAGGAAATGCCAATATATTATTTATCTTGCTCATAAATAGTCTCGATATGGTACCCATTACGGCGTACATCTTTGAAACTGAGCAGATTCCTTTTGGATCTAATGCTTAGAAACGCATTTTCAATATGCAGGATGGTGCCATTTGGCAAAATAATTGTGGCATTTCTAAAACCATCAATAATCGGAACAGGACCTGATATTGTATGGATTTGTGCCTTCTGCAATGTCATATTCGAGAAAAAGTGTCTACTACGAAATATAGTATGTGTTGTTGCACTATCAATCAAACAAACATCTTCCTTTTTCTCGATATTTTCCATTTGCATTTATATTGACAACTTCAGGTGTCAAGTATCATAAAATTCGAAGTTTAAATCATCATCCACCAATTTGATACCTCATCAAAGTAATCAGGTCCTCACATTTGCTACTTCAGGAGCAAGAGGAGTCCCACCAACAGAAATATTGTTGGTCTCAACAGTGGTTATGGCAATAGGATTAATTTCAATGGCATGAGATTCACCACGCTTGCCCATATTCTTTAAAGTTGCCTGGTATAGATCAACAAAATATTTTGGCGTACGACAGGTACGTGACCAGTGCCCAGTCATGCCACAACGATGACAAATACTTTCATTAATCACCTTCTTTGGCTTCTTTTCTTTGCCATAATTTAGGCCAAAGTTTGATTTCATAGGGCGGTTAAATTTCCTGCCATCCCTTCTAGAATTATGTTCTTACCTGCGCTTATAGCCCTTAAAATGGCCAGTATTTTTCTCAAAGTTAGCATGTGCTTCAGGCAATGCTTTTGAGCCAGCAGGTCTAAGATCATGATTTTTGAGCAGCAATTCATTAGTTTGCTCGGCAGTAAGAAGCACTGAAATTAATTCAGAGTATGTGGCAAACTGACGCTACCAGTATTGCTGTTGCAATACAATATTTGAAGCATGGAAGGTGGAGAAAGTTTTCTCTAACAATTCCGCATTAGCGAGTTTGATACCGCATAACTCAAGCCGAGAAACGATATCAAATAAAGCGGAATTATAGTCAGACACTGATTTAAAATCTTGCAGTCTGAGATTTTGCTAGTCATATTGTGCTTGAGGGAGGATAACAGTCTTGGTATGATCATACCTATCCTTCAACCTCCTCCACAAGATATGAGGGTCTCGAACGGATAAATATTGAGTCTGCGGTTCTCATGCAAATGACGGCGAATAAAGATCAGCGCATTTGCTTTATCCTTTTCATTTGAGGTTCCATCCTCCGTGATTGTATTAGCGAGACCTTGCCCTTGGAGGTGCATTTCCATGTCAAGGCACCAGGATAGATAATTCTTTCCACTCACTTCCAGGATGTGGAATTTGGGCTTTTCAATATTTGCCATAATCCTTGCAAAAATAAATCCTTAAATTAATTAAAGGATTTCCAAATATCCACCGCTACTTCGGAGCGAATGATACTTTTAGATTTGAAATTTGGCTTCGGGCCAAGAAAAATAAAAATGAAGAATTGATAGAAGAAGATGAAGAGTTGATTAATAAAAAGAATACCCACCTTGTAAAAATTACTTACTCAATCGGTAGATCTTTGTGCTGATAATGTGTTATAAAATATTACGTTACGAATATATAATAGAGAAGAGATTGAGAAGAGAAAGCAAGTGAACACCAGAGATAATAGAGAAAAGCAAGATATTTCACTATATTGTGATTGTTGTTCTGATCGTTGTTATTGTACATCAAAACTAAACTCCTATTTATAGGAGAACAAGAATGTACTTATCATTAATATCAATGTATCGAATGATACATGTACTGGATAAGGGAGATGAACATTCATTGTATAGGGAGATGTACTTAGAAAGTATGATACAAATGTACCATAATAAGTACATTAGATAAAATGAATATAATGAATGAATGAATATAATGAATATTCATTCATATATCTCATTCATTTATGTATTTCATAACAAACCAAAATTTGTCACCGATCACCTCTAGCCCCGTTGATTGTGAATGGAAGGGCTGCTCCCATGGCTGGGGCTCAAAGTGGACGATGGCTTTGATTTGAGAAATTCCATCTATGATCTCAACCTGGGATGATGAGATCCAACACCAAGATTCAACTTGTCAGAAGGTGACAAGCTCGCCTGCGAAGATCACTCGCCCAAGTGGGTTCTCTCCCATTATTTTGGCCACACTTATCCATGCTCGGGATGGCTTGCTCTCTAGAATTTGTTGGATCTATATTCCATGATAAGAATACATTTAAAATGGGCTTGCAAAAGTGGGGGAAATTGATGCTTTGGCTTTGTAATTATTGAAAAAATGTACATATCATAATATATATCTTACAAAGTTATGTGAGCCAACTTTTGAAATTGGTCTCCTCCCTTTAAATGATTGTTAATACTCCTACTAAGGGTACGTTTCTTTCATGGAAAATGAATGATTTGGAAAATATATTCTTAAAAATGTTGTTTGCATTGCTTACAAACTTAAATGATTTAAAAATATTTTTCATTGATTAATTATCTCAAATAATATAAATAATTATTTAAAAATCTAAATAATTCATTTTCTAGAAAACAAACTAGAGTTAATACTGAGAAAGTTATGATTATGTCTGAAGGTTAAAAAGATCTACTTCACTTCTGTTGAATAACTATTCCCCACCTTAGAACAAATAATAATAATAATAATAATAATAATAATAATAATAATAATAATAATAATAATAACTATTCCCCATTTCCCCCTTTTTTTTTTGTCATCCCTTTTCCACATTGAGCATCCCGTCAACTTTTGTTAAGATTAAAGGAAAGTTAACACAGCTAAAAATGGATTGCTCTAATTAATAGATAATACCAAAGATCGCATTGAAATCACGATAATTAGAATACAATGAAGTAGGGCCATTTGTACACCTTGAAAATTTATTGCCAGCATGACCCCGTCACCCTATTGTTTCATCTTAGCAACTAGGAAACTATTTATTGATTTGGAAAAATTCCAAATGAGGACTTGAAGTGTCATTATTTTCTCAAATAAGGGTCTAAAGTATTCATATCATTTTTAAAGAAAGGCCTGAGATGGTTATGACTGTTTCAAATAAGGGCTTAACCTCATCGGCTCACCGACCAGCAACAAATTATGAGTTTTCATCCAAGTACAAATTAAATTTAATTAAATTAGATTACAAATTGAAAAAATTATAAAAAGAAGAAAAAAAGAGAAAACATAAGCGAGACACCCTCCTGCCTGTAGGCGTCGGCCCATCACCGATGGGGTAGCGATCAAGGCTAGCGGGGTCGCTGGTGCTTGGAGGAGAGCCGACGGCACTAGTCAACTAGAGACAAGCGGGTGGCAACCCTCTCCTAGATCTGGTGACGCTGGCGAGGGCTGCCAGGCCTGTGTGACAGCCGCTAGGCCCTCTCCAAGATTTAGGGGAGGGTTGCTGCCCTTTCCCACCTCTGGTCGACTAGGGTTGTTGGCCCTCCCCTAAGTATTGCAACCTTGCTGGCCTTCGCCGCCGCCCTACCAGCGATGGGGTGGCAGCCACAGGCGGGAGGGAGCACCCTCTCACCTATGTTTTCTTCTTCTTCTTCTTTAAATATATTTTTTTGGTTTTTTTGAAAAGAAAAAAAAGGAAAAAAATGAAAAATGAAAAATTTTAAAAGAAGAAATCGCCCTCTATATTTGGTGAGTTCATGTCCTTTTTTGAAACTGACATATGCACTTCATGCCCTTATTTGAAATAAGGTCCACTTCAGGTGCTTATTAAAGTGTATTTATTTGAAACAATGTTCACTTCAGACATCTATTGAAGAAAATAAAGACACTTCAAGTTCTTACTTGAAATTTTCTCTATCGATTTTACATAAGTACTTTCGACATTTCTATAAATACTAACAAATAAGGTCTCTCTCTCTCTCTCTCTCTCTAGATGTATCAATTTTTGTTTGATAATTATTATATATATTTACTAGAATTTCCGTTAGCTCAAAATAAGTTGGTTGAGTTCATCTAGCCAATTTTTTTGGCCAAAGATTGTTCACGTGAATATCAGATGTCCTACGTGATACGGTCAGTGTTGACTATAATTAAATATAATATAATTTTTCCTTTTCCTTCTTTACCATTTTTTAATTACTAAGGTAAAGAAGGAAAAAAGAAAAAGAAAGAGAAGAGAAGATAAAGGAAAGAAAAATGAAAATATAATCTTTTTAAAAAATATTATTAAAAATTATCTACATCGGCGCTCGCAGTACCGCATAGAATGATTAGTGTCTACGTCAATGATTTTTTGTCAAAATTGATCGGATGAATTCAATTGACATAATTAAAATATTTATGACTGAATTTATATATATGATTTTTTGGACAATTTTCCCCACATGTAATGGCATATCGAATCTTTTGAACACTATCATTGGACAATACTTGATGGGGTCAAATTTGGGTACCGATCGAAGGGGGTTCTTTTTATGAGACAAAAAAAAAAAAAGCTTTGGGCTAAAGTTCGAGCTAAAGTGGGTGTTTTCTTATGAAAATAGTTTTCGTCAAAATTATGAGATAAAAAAAATTTGGGGCATAATTGGTATTCAAGTAAAAGATAGTATTTCTTTCACGAGAGAAAAGAAAAAAAAAACTTGGTCCAAAATTGAAACCCGAACTAAAGCGGTTATTTTTAAAGGAAGGGGGCCTTATTTGTTCAGAATTATCAATCCGCACGGCGTCCTCCGATTCGCCTAAGCCTAACAGCTGCGTTAACGTGTTAACACGGGGATCTGGTGAATGAATTGCTTACTTAGGACCATCAATTGGCGTCGTGTCGTTAGACTCGTCTCTCGTCGTCTTCATGGGAGCATTTCATTGTGACCAGAAATTGGGTCGATCTCGAGTTAGTCGCCTTCGTGTCTTGCCAACAGAAAGAACGCCTTTCTTGCAAATATTTGTTTGTCGTCCAATGACAGACCGCATCAGCAATTGCTAGCTTCGGAACGAGGCAAGAAAGTTTGATTTTGATCCCGTTTAGGACCATAAATCGACCTCCGATGCGAGCTTAATAAAAATCAGACACTATCCTCAACCCTCTCTTTCTCTCTTGTTTCTACGATTTACTAACGTTCTTTATAGTTATCACATAAAAAATATAACTCATCATATGAGCTCATGCACTTTGAGTTTGTAATTTATTGGGTTGCTTCCACATGATAATAACCCAGTCAACATCACCAAACTTGTAGTGGTCATGTCCACCCAATCTTTTAAAACCATGAAACTCGAGGTTGCCATGAATCATTGGAGCTTCGAGCTCATGATGACCATGGCCACTTGAGTTTTGAGTTGCAAAGCTCGAGGCCATGATCGCTCGATTTAAGCTCGTGGTCCTGATTACCCAATTGACGATCGTGAATAGGTACGAATCACAAATTGTGCATTGTCATGGGTGTTTTGCCGGCGTTATTCAAGTTTATCATTTCCCTTATTTCGTTTTTATTATTTTCGCATCTAAGGGAATCTCACTTTTGAAATTAGAAGAAATCCCATATTGATCCTCCATGATCAATATCACGTACCCTCTTTGTTTTATAGCCACCCCAATGTCTGTACCTAAAACGTGTACCAATCGGTACCAAACAAAATCCCAATAATTTATTTTCCCCTTTTCCCTTTCCGAACAACGAGCAAACATACGCCGAGTAAAAACCCCCTCCCTCTTTCGGGGACCGTCGCTCAAAATAACCAATCTGATCGTCGCCGCCACAAAGATATTTTTGCCAAAAGTCTCGCATCTCCCCACCACCACACATTCCTAAAAAAAAAATTAAAATAATGTCACAGAGCAAAGGTTCATATCCACCGTCCATTAACATGAGGGGCTTCGACGGTGGATTTGCCTCTTTTGGTTGGGATGCTCCCGTCTCAACCGTCGATTTTCAGGCCGCTCATAAGAAAGGCCATCCCGCCGCCTGGGGGAGGGGGTGGGGTGGGGGTGTTTGATGATTAGGCGGAATCTAAAGTTGGTACTTTTTTATAAGATTAAAAGAAGTTGAGCTAGAATTGTGGTTCACTTTTCAAAGAAATTGGACCTATTTTCAATGTGATGAAGTATTGTCCTTTGTTGGTCCAAACATTTTAAATCGTGTCCAAATAAGGATGCAAGTACCATGGACATTGAAGCAAGACAATGATGCACTAAGGAGATTGCGTTACAAATTCAAAATTAGCTAATCTATATCAACAAGTCACGATTCCAAATATACTTTGGCACAAGATGATGCACTAACCAGAACTCAGACACATCAAACTAGGGGTGAGCGGTTCCAGGTTCCGGTTCGGTTTCATCTGGAACCCTAACCTACCCTGATACGGGTTCTTCATTTTTTTAACCTAACCTACTTCTCAGTACATGTTCCTCATTTTCTGGAATCTGGAACTTACCTGTTAGAACCAAGAACCTGGAACATACCCTGTCACAGGTTCCAAGGTCGGTTCAGGTTCCAACAGGTTTTTTTTTTTTTTTTTTTTTTTCATTTTCATTTTCAGATTTGAACTATAACGTACGTGTATACTCTATGGTAACTTCCCACATCTTAGCAAATATACCAGTGCCAAAAATCTTGACATACATAATCAAAACCAATAAGAAATTTGATGAAGCTTTAGAATGTCATTCTAGACCGACCACCAAACAGAAAGATCAACTACTTTTGACAAATAACTGTGCCAAACCACTAAAAAATTCAATCATGCCGTTACCAATTTTTTGTGCATAATGATGATTGGGTCTTTATAGAGTATTGTCTATCAAAAATAGATCTTTTTTGAGTACTGAGACCAACTTGAACATTTCGGTATATCCCACGCAGCTATGGATGAGGACGTACACTCTGGTTGACATAGCTCTTTGTTATTCTCATGGTGGACATTCATTGCAAGCATCCATGCACCAATTGTGACGTCCTCATTGCTAAACATCTGGACACCGTCATTCAAACAGAATAAACATCTGATAAAATTACTAATTGAGAGAAGTGTCGGCTCACTTGATTGCATTGTCCTTTCATAACTCGAGTTAAATCACATAAAGAACAGTCTAGGTTTGCAAGATTTCATCATGATACAAACCGTAGATCAACAAAAGATATGACTGGTCCAGCATTCAATGGCAAATGTAAATTATTAGGCTTTTTGATGACCTAAAACAAAGCGTTGAAGTTGTGCAAGTGCTTGAGCATTGCATTAGACTCAATCGACTTCTCAACAATGAATTAGACATGGAAGGTTCAAAGCAATATACACAACAATAAATTAAGCCTCATGCCACTAGCCAGGTTCGGCTATATGAATTCTTTTAGACCATTGTGCCAAATTCTGTATCAAGTCTTCTATAAGGTCTAAATGCTCCACATCTCACCTTAATTTGCATGTAATTATATAAGATACGCTATTTTAATAAATGTATAGCTTTTTAAGCAAAGGAAATTGTATTTAGGGCTCATTGGAGCCCTAACCAGTTCCGGTTCCGGTTCCGAAACCGGTTCCGGTTCTGGTTCCCGGAAAAAAGGAACCGGGAACCGGAACCGGTCCTTTAAGAACTGGGAACCGAACCCGAACCTCCGGTTCGGTTCTTCGGTTCCCGGTTCTATCCAGGAACCACGCTCACTCCTACATCAAACAACTGATCACGCATCAAATTAAAAAATGCTGTTAAAGACTTGGTTCATTCCCCTATCCTTTGAAGCTGTCGATTATCTTCTTCGTATCATGACCAAAGCGCGATGTCCCAAGGATGGTTCCTCCACGTTTATGGATATCAATTAGGACGAAATCGAGTTTAATTGTAGAATCCAATAAATCATCATAATTTCCCATATCATTTATTATCTTTTTGGAGTTAATGATTTTGTCTTGGTATGCGCACTTACACCTATGACAAGAACTCTCTTAAAAACTTGTATATGGTACAACTGGCACCTGATCACCGTGTTGAGCCCTGGAAAGAGACCTCCCCATGGCGCGATACATGCATGAACATTGTCGGCCTCAAACTACACCTGCATAATATCGAATTGTCCAGCAGGAGCGGTCAATTAAAAATGGAAAATTGGATTATTTAATTAGTCACGAGCATTAGAGCACAGTATTTCTTCTGTTATGACAGAACGGAACAGAACTTATAATCGTTGACGCGGCCCTGCCCATCCGAAGTGTACTCCTCCTATCCTCGTACACTACAATATGCAGAATTGAAGATAATGTCATTGAAATAATAGACGTACTATTTCCTAACAAATAATTGAAATTGACACCAACACAAAACCAAATGTGTCACATAAGGGGTTAACCACTTGGGGTCCGGAAAAAGTACAAAAAAAGTCATAAATTTATTGCATTAATATCAATTCAATTCTAAACTTTTCATTTAGACCAATTTAGTCCCAAATCTTTTCAATTGGATCACGTTAGCACCGACCGTGTCACGTAGAACCATTGGCTTTTACATCAACAATTTCCTACCTAAATTAGCCAAATTGAATGCAAATAAGTTTATGACTGAATTGATTCAATTATAAGGTTTATGACTGAATAAGTCAATATAATAAATTTATGACTTTTTTGGTACTTTTCCCTTTAAGGTACAGTGTCATTGACATGAACAAATACTACATGGTTAAGGAAAATATAAAAAATAACGACCTTCATTTCTTGACATAAAAACCTTTCAAATTAGCAAGAACAAGGAACGATTTTTTCCAAACTTACTTCACAACTGAATATGAGGGGTTGTCCTAAGAAGCACCGACACTCTTCGGAAGCTTTCGTGTCGTGTCCGACACTCCGACACACTCCGACACGTTCCGACACGCAGTCAACGAGTGTTGGGAAATCCGACACGCAGTCAACTCTTCTCGACACGCGAGTCCGAAATTCCGACACGCGATTCTGACACGTACGGGGTCAATTTTAAAAATTTTCAATACTCGAGGAGTCAAAGTATATATATATATGAAAAAAATAATGAAAATAACAAAAATAAAGGGGAAATAAGAAAATTCTTACTTTCAAGTTTCTCAATTATAAGTTTTGACATTCCTGTGAGTGATAATGAAACACACCTCTTCTCGCTAGCATCGCTCCGCCGCCCCCGCAGACTTAAAGTTGTTTTTTTTTGCTTCTTTCCGCTTTTTGCAGGTGTCGCCTGTGAGTTATCTTTTTCGGTCTACATCATTAGCTTGTGAGTTATCTCTTACATTTTGCATGGCGAATTTAGTTATTTCCTTTTTCTTTTGGTCGTACTTCGAGAGTTCTTATCTTAGATTTTTATTTTTCTCGAACCTTGTTTTGCGAAGAAGCTCCGAGTTAGTCTATATCATGAACTCCGAACTTTGTCTGGGACTATAAGAAATCTCACTAATTTTCAATAAGTGTAAGAAAATATGACACGTTCCTTTAAATTTACTCTTTTGTGTTTGCAATTTTTGAATTTTTTATTCAATCTCTGTCAAATTAAATAATAAATGATATTAACAAATGTTGAATTAATATTTTTAGTATAAATTAATTATATGCTCTTTTTATTATTTATTTTTGCATTTATATATAAAAATATATATTTAATATATAATGTGTCGGAATTCTCTATTTTTTGAGAAATGACGTGTCGTGTCGCGTGTCGCGTGTCCGTGTCGGTGCTACATAGGGGTTGTCTTGTAACGGATTAGTGTAAGTCTGCTAGACAGCAAAATAACATATAGCAAACGAGAACACGATTAGTCAACCACAAATGAACCTTCAAGATTAAAATTTGACGAATGCTTAACCAGCTTTAGCACTAGTGAATCAGAAGATTGCAAGCAAATCCTATGGGTAGTGAGTGATCAGCTCACGAAAGGACCTGGTAATTGGTATGACCTTTTGAAGCTGAAGAATAGCATCAACCCTGAAAATGAAGCAACAAATCCACCACAGTCAGATCGATCAATTAGCAACTTGGTTATTGGAGAACAGCACGTGGAAAAGAAGAAGAAGAGAAAGATTTTTGTCTCTGTTCAAGAAGGAGAAGATTTTGTCTCTGTTCAGGGATCCTTGTCTTTGTTCAGGGATCCTTGGAAACCCAGGAGAAAGTAAATTCCTTCGCACGGTTTCGATTTAGCTCTGGACCACGAAACACAACAGGTAATATAAGACATAACAAAGTGAAATTGATGAGAAAGAGAGAGAGAGAGAGAGAGAGAGAGAGAGAGGGTAATATCACCGGAGAACAGCTGGGCATCGAGTTTGCGTACTGGGCATCGCTAGCTTTCTCAGCGGAGAACTCTCTCTCCCTCCCTAGAATTTGAATGAGGGGGAAAACCAGTGTACTATATAGCTGTTTTACGCGATTCACAGAATCTTGAAAGGAGAGAGAGAGAGAGAGAGAGAGAGTAGTAAAAGTCAAGATTCTTCTCGGAAGATCTAGCCAACTCTTTTTTTATCAAACTCGCACGTAATTTTGTGTATAGTAATTACAAAACATGCTGTGATTTGATGGGGAGATAGCGCATGAAAGCATAAGCTAGCATTAGGATGGTGAGATTAATGCGATTCAATTCACGTAATCTGGTATTGGCAATGTGTAGACTGGTTCACCAAGTATAATATGAGAGAGTTCCTAATCGAGTGTTTGAAAATGATTCAAATAAGGCGGGTATTTATCTGTAATTTGTTACATCACATTACGAACCAATTATACAAACGGACCATGCATACCTAATGTGGTGGATAAGACGGAGACATGTTTAGTTAATATAAATCCCTTTTCTATTTGATATGCTCAAGTCAATGTCCTTAATTCCAATTAAGAAGACCCTTTACCATTGCATAAATCAACCATTCTGCCTAGCAAATTAGCACCACGCTTAGACTAATATTAACAAAATTAGAGCCTCCTGTTACCATTTTCTTATATGATTTCTGTAGAACAAAGGGGTTAGTCAATGGAATACGATCTTTTCTTTTTCAAGGTCTCCAATCAAAATACTCGATCGTGTTTCCTCGTTTGTTTTTCTTTCTTTGGATGCAAGAAAAATGATAATCGAAGTATCATAAATTTTAAAAGGACAAAAAAAATTCCAAAATTAGCTCTCTGTCCGCCCTTTTTGATAAATTAACTGATCCTCGTTCTCATTGGCAAATAATACAACCGACATCTCAAATGCTGTTTTTCGCATGTCGTTCGTGGATTTATAATTTGCGTTTCTCTTTCTACTTCTTCTTATAATGTTCAAATTGCAAATTCGTGTCATATTAATAATATCACTCTATAAAAGTCAAATTATTTAATAAAATATGGAACGGTGATGTATTTTTCCATTGAATCGAATAATCATGACCCTGCAAAAGAGGAATGCTCAAATCGAGCTTATTAATGACTATATTGCCCTTTTAAAATAAATTTTTTCAGTCAAGTGACTACATCTTCCTTTCGTATTAAGATCGTCAAATTTCCCTTTTGTCTTATCTTAGTTTAGTGATCACTGATCAGTGATGTCTCAGGTAGTTTTTGCGTATCTCAACTAGTCAATTTCTCTAGGCAATTTTTGGCGTGCTGTCTCCTATATCGGCCTGGTACATTCGGGATTTTACTTTTTAAGTGCTCCTAACAAGGTTTGAACCTAAGACCGCAATAAAAGGAATAAAGCCTCTTGCCATCTAAATCATTGTAATTGGGGAGATAAATTGGAGTCTGGAAAGATTTGAACCTGAACCTCTTGTTGCTTTGACATTCTGTGAGATTTTGGTGAAATTATTGCTAACTGTTCTAAAAAATTAAGCTGTTACATTAAAGCATAGTTTAATATCCAAATATTCTAATAGGGTTAATTCTCAATTTGCCATATGAATTTAAACAGTCCGACGTGATTATGAGAGTGGACATTAGTAAAACGTTAAAGTGACATGAATTAGTACAGAGTCGGAATAATACAACGGGGAACGTTCATAACATTTGTAAACATAAACGCTTGGGTTCTGGGAGCGCTGAGCAAGTACGGTGGGAGTATTCTGACCAACGCCTATAGTTGTCGAGTCGGAGAAAGGCGCCATTGCTGCTGATGATGGCCGTTGTCCTCCGAGTTAAAATACATATACATGTTGCAAGATTGAATTCGATCGGTGGCTAGCGTGCAAAATGTAACAAGTTAGCTTTGTAGTCTCTCGGGATGTGGGAAAATTACCCCAATGAGTTCTAAACTGATTATATGGATGCCAATCAAATTCTAAACTTTTTATTTTTGTTAATTTAATCTTAAACCTTTGCTAGAATTTAAATGGAATTCTTTCGGTTAATTTTTGTCAGAAATCACCGATGTCACAGTTTAGTCATTGTTGGTGAAAATTGACCGAAAGGGTTTCATTGGAATTTTGTACAAAAACTTACGACTAAATTTTCAAAATTGTAAAGTTTAAGATCATATGGGCATCCGTACGATAGTTTTATGATTGATTAGACAATTTTCCCATCAAAGATTTGACTCGCTAACTTAATTTAGACTTCATATTATTTTAGGGTGTTCATTTGGCTCTTTTCTAATGTAATTTTTTCTCTCTTAACATCACGCGCCTTCTATGGCATGGTCAGAACCTTGTTGTGTAAATGTGAATCGAACGTGGAAGAGGAGGGCAATACATAAACAATGGACAAGAACAAAAAAAAAGAAGGCTAACCAAACCGAGACAAGGCAAGAGGCAGATAATTGCCTTCTCTTACAGGCCCCCCCATTTCCCTCTAATAATTCAAGCGTCCGCCAAGGCCTCGTACGCCAAACTGATCCAAGAGAAGCAACCAAAACCTGGGAAGCAACGGCGGCCACGAGGGTCGCGCTCTGCGCTCTTCTTCTAGCAATGCTGCTCCCAGCGAAAGCGCTAGTGAGCAGGGAGGCCACTGTGTCGTGTTCGCCGACAGAGCAGAGCTTTTACCTGAGCTCGATCACATGCGCGACCCCTCTGACCAGTCTGTGCTGCAGCAAGATTAAAAAGCAAAAGCCCTGCCTCTGCCAGTATGGTGGGACTAATCTGGACAATGCTGTAGTGGTCGAGTCGGAGAAAGGCGTTGTCGCTGCTGATAATGGCTGTTGTTCTGAGATCGGGGCGTCGATGCTTAGGAAAGGAGGGCACGCGGTCGATGCTGCTGTCGCCACTGCTCTGTGCATCGGCGTCGTCAATCCGATGGCTAGTGGGATTGGAGGCGGCGCTTTCATGATCGTCCAGTCCTCATCGACATCAAAAACCGAAGCCTACAACATGAGGGAAACTGCTCCTTTGGCTGCTTCACAGGTTTATCCTCTTTCTAACGGTGAAGGGGCAAAATGCTTTTGGAACTCATACTTCTCTTTTTCTTTCGTTTTTTTTTTTTTTTTTTTTTTTTTTTTTTTTGCCCTTTGCTTTTCCTTCTTCCTCGGCCAGTGACCAGCCACATGGGAGGGACGAGCCTGCTGATCTGGCGACCGAAGCCTTGTGGCCTCTGACACTGGTAAGGCTAGATCGGCGAGACTCGAGCTTGCCTGCGGTGGTCAACGGTTGAAGAAGAAGGAAAAAGGAAAAAAAAAAAAAAAAGAAAAGAAAATGAAAAATTATCAAAATTGTATTTACAAACCTGTTCACCTGATAAAGGCTCTAGTTCATTGCAGATCATCTGTTCTAAAGTCAAGTAGAGCTAATTATTATCACGACTTAGTAAATATACTAGCAGCCATCTGTCAAGCTTTGGAATCGATTCATTAAATGCTGTCCTCTGAACTTTTATCAAGTCTTTAGCTTCTGTTCAAATGAATTATCTTGGAGGTGTAGAGGAAGCAACTAGTCCCATCGGGATCTCTCCTTTGTCGAACGATCTCCTTCGTCCTTCCCACTTGTTAAAAATCGTAACTTTTAGTGCTGTTAACAGGACATGTACGAGAACAATCTCTCAGCCAAGTACCATGGCGCTTTGTCAATGGGAGTGCCTGGTGAAATAGCCGGCCTTCATCAGGCGTGGTTGAAGCACGGCCGTCTGGCATGGAGCACCTTGTTCCAACCGTCCATAAAACTGGCAAAGGAAGGGTTCGTGGTCGCTCCATACCTTGCGCAGCAAATAGAAGTCTCTGCGAAGATGATCTTGAACGATACTGGCTTGAGACAAGTGTTTGCGCCTGACGGCGAGCTGTTACGCGCCGGCAATACCTGTTATAGCGTGGAATTGGGCCAAAGCTTAGAGGCCATAGCAGAACAAGGGCCAGATGCATTTTACAATGGGAGCGTCGGCGAGAAGTTGGTCAAGGACGTGAGAGAGGCTGGAGGGATTTTGACGATGGAGGACCTAAGGAATTATAAAGTCGAAGTAACGGATGCGATGTCCGTTGAGGTCATGGGCTATACTGCATTCGGAATGCAGCCTCCCTCGAGCGGAACATTAGGGTTCAAACTGGTGAGTAATTAAACTGGTGAGTAATGTCTTTAATATATTCCGTTTGTGGTGACACCCAACATATGAAATAGCGATCATCTACTACTGCTATGAGGAAAAATTCCAATTCCGGTAAGCCTGTAGCATGGGAAAGTGTTGTGATCCATGGTTGATGAGCGGAAGTTGGAATTTGTCTTATGAGACAGTGTCAGGTATAGTTGTTCTTTAGAGCATAGACGGACTTGGAGTGTCTGATCTCAGGTTATGGTCATGAACAGGTCATGGAGATCATCAACAGCTATGGAGATTCCAATGCTGCAGAGGGAAATCTTGGGATGCACCGCTTGATAGAGGCGATCAAGCACATGTTTGGTGTCCGGATGAACTTGGCCGACCCTAATTTTGAGAGCATCAGTGAGTACATGTCCGAGATGCTCTCTCCGTCCTTCGCCAAGCAACTGAGACAAAGGATACTTGACGATACTACTTTCCCTTCGGAGCATTACAAGTACAAGTATTAAGATCCTACTTCGACCTTGGCAAAATCAAAACAGACCTCCGCTTTGTTGCGAACTTACTGTAATTTAACCTGGTTTAACCCTCTGCTGGCAGGTGGAGTCAACTTAAAGGTCATGGTACCAGCCATTTTGGCATCGTAGATGCAGAACGGAATGCCGTATCTATGACCACCACTGTTAATTATCCATTTGGAGGTGGGGTTCTCTCGCCTTCTACAGGTATCGTGCTCAACAATGAGATGGCCGACTTCTCCATACCCACGGAGGTTTCCTCCGACCGCCTGCCTCCTGCTCCAGCGAATTTCATCAAACCAAACAAGAGACCTCTGTCTTCCATGACCCCACTCATCATCACCAAGGTGTGCAAACACAGTCCTTTGGCTGACATGAAGAGAATCTATACCGTCTTTGACCGAATAGCTCTATCTTGTGTTCGTTGAATCGCATCTAAGCAAGCAAAATTTCCCAGGCACCGTCTATTGAATTTCCAAGGAAACCTAAACTTTGTCTCTTCTCAACTTGAATTTTGGGTTTCTAATCGAAATCTACTGAATGCAGGATAACCAGTTGGCAGGAGTCATAGGAGGGAGTGCAGGAATGGACATAATTCCAGCAGTGACCCAAGTTTTTCTAAATCACTTCGTCCTGGGAATGGAACCATCGGATGCTGTTCAGTATCCAAGGGTCTACCACAGGGTACCATTTCAACCATATTCATTCACGACCTTGCAATCGAATTCCTATCCGAAGTTGTTACGTTCCAGTCATTTTCAACTCAGTCCTTTACCTATTTCGCAGCTGATACCGAATGTGGTATACTACGAAAACTACACCTGCATCAATGGTAATCACATTGAGCTTGCGGACGAGCGAAAGCTTTTCCTGAAGGAGAGAGGTCATAAGTTGGAAGCCAGAGCAGGAGGAGGAATTGTCCAGCTTGTCGTTCACAGCCTACAAAGCACGCTTGATTCAGGTCACATGAGTTGCGAGGACTTCAACTCTGGAGTCGTCCATGGAACTCTTACTGCCGTAAGTGATCCTAGAAAAGATGGGAGGCCTGCTGCGGTTTGATCTGTTCCAGAGGAATTGAGAAAGAAGCGCTTCATAAAGATAGATGGTGAATGGCATTGAGATCGCCAGCCAATGCTTTAATGAAGTTTCCGCATTATGATCCGATGAGATCCCCGAATCTGCTTCTACACATTGCAATTTGCATCAGGAAAAATATCAAAGCGATGCGTCTTCGACTTGGAATATGTAAGCAGAAGCAAGCAAAGCAAATGGCAGTTTATGTAGACAACACATCACAGAACCCAACATAAGGTTTCTGCCTCCGTGAGTCTGGTTTTTCAAATGCGTTTCTCAGGTCCTCTTCGAAACTTCACTGGGTGAGATGACCAAATGAATGCGGGTTAAGTACACTAGACGTGCCAAAAGTTATGTGCAGCGCTCACTTTAGTACCAAAAGTTTTCGCCGACTCATTTAAGTGCCAAATCAGAAAAAAAAAAAAAAAACAATCATTTAAGTACCTTCGGTGAGATATTCCGGCCAAATTGATTACATGGCATTTATAATTAAAATTTTAATATGATTTGACACATTTTTTTAAAAAATCCAGTCCACGTGGACTCCAAAATAAGGTCGCACAATGACCACCTTTTAAATGAAATTAGCATCGAAGTGATCACTTTTTACCAATGATTGGCATTAAAGATATCTTTTTTTTAACTAACGACCAGTAATCAAGTAATCACTTTTAACAATAATTGGCACTCAAATAATCCATATTTACAATTTTTAGCACTCAAATGGTTACTCATCAACTTGTCCACACGGCATTGTTTAGGTGTTATATGCTGATTAGGCATGCTGATGAGTCACGTAAGATCAAGAAATTAATAAAATATAGCCATATCAAATTTTCGGCAATGTTGATTGGAGTCGGCACTTAAGTGATTGTTTTTTTTTAAAAAAGTGGCACTCAATTTATTCAAAAGAAACTTTTGACACTAAAGTAACCGCCGTACACAATTTTTGGCACTTTTAGTGTTCTCACCCCAAATGAATGCACATCCGATGTTCAATAATATTTTAACTTTTTTTTGAATATTTTATTATTTTTATTTTCTTTTACCTTTTATTATTATTATTATTATTATTATTATTAAGGCCTACAAGGGGTTGTTGGCCACCGGATGAGGACTTGCTGCCCTTGCACGCGGCTAGCAAGGCCGCAACCCTCACCAAGTAGCTGGCAAAGGTCGTCGATCCTCGGCCAATAATAAAAACAGGTAAAGAAGGAAAAAGAAAAATGAAAAAATTCATTACAAACTGTGCACATCAGCATGATTATGTCACTTAGGATGACTGGGGTTCATGCTCGCGATTTCCGGCCAAAATTGACTGGATGAACTTAATTGGTAAAACTTGAAAAGATTAAGAACTCAATGGACAATATTAAAATAAAATTGAATTAACAAAAGTATAATAAGTTTATGATTTTTTAGATAATTAACGTCGAATCTTTTGAATGCCATCGTCAGATGAGAACTTGGGTACCAATCAAAGGCCTATACTTTTTTATGAGACTTTTTATGAGACGGAAAAAACTTTGGGTGAGAATCCGAGTTAAAGATGGTGTTTTTTAGCAAGACAAAAAGTTTGGGTAAGAATTATCAGATAAAAAAAAATTAGGTCAGAATTAGAATTCAAGTAAAAGCTAGTATTCTTTCGTAAGACAAAAAAAATATTTATTGAGACCCTAACTAAAGTAGTTAATTTCAAAGGAATTTATTTGTTCAGAATTATCAATCCGCACGGTGTTCTCCAATTTGCCTAACAGCTGCGTTAACGTGTCGACATGGGGAGCATGGGAAACGCATGCTTGGAACCATCGATCCGCGTGGTGTCGCCATATTCGTCTCTCTTCTTCTTCATGGGAGCATTTCAATGCGACCAGAACTTGTCATTTTCTCAAAAATCGGTCAAAACACGTTTAAATTGCGTCCATTTTCCGTCAGTCGCATTCGTGTCTCGCCAACAGAAAGAACACCTTCCGTGCAAATATATGTTAGCTGTTCTATGACAAATCGCGTCAGAAATTGCTAGCTTCTGAACGAGGCAAAGTCTCTGACTTTGATCCCGTTTAGGTTGTCCATCTGCTAGACGTTTTTGGGCAAAAGGACTGGAATTAGCCGTGCCAAATTTGCGATGAGCTAAGCCTCAGGCGAACTCCATATCCATTTCTCTTTCTTGCACCTGACGGTTTGCATGTCGACGGAGAAACCAACTTTTGCACACATGATCAAATTTCAGGTACTAGAGAATTCGCAAGAAATCATTTTTATTGCGACTCAACCTCTAAGAGATTACACCGAGCAAGCATTGACCACGGCATCTTAAGTCTCTCTAGGCACACATATAACTATATACAAACGGATAATTTAGATCTGCCAAATCAATGTATTACAGACAAACTTACGTGCTCATAGAATTATCAGCATCACTTTAACCGGTCCCTTTCCCGATGCCGACCAAGTCATTCTCGGCGCAGCAGTTTCGGTCATCTAGCAACTCTGTCGGCGGCTCTTCTTCTCTTTTGTCCTCGATCACGTCTTTGGTACTCCAGAAGCTAGGCTGGTTGGTTGAAGACAGGAGCCTCGCCCACATCCGATCCGTTATCACGACATTGTTCTGCTTCTCTGTAATTCTCTGGAGCAAAAAGAAACAACAGAGTCAGGATAAGGTGAAGGATTGCATGCGTTACTCGCACTGAAGGAAACCACGATTCGAATGCCAATGCGTATTCATTGACCATACGTACATAGAAAGGTATGTATGTCTGTCTTCCATTGACGAGTCCTGAAGTGAAGCCAGTGTAGCCCGCCATTGTTCCATGAACGGCACTTTGAGCGAGAAGCGTGCAGTACACATTGTCGGAGGCGATGCTTGGTATGGCGCGGATCATATACGTAGGGTCTGTCAAAACAAACATTTGATCAAAGTTAGATCCTTCTGTTGCTTTCCCACATAGGCATACTACTACGATAGCACAAAACAAGATACTGACCTATGTATTTGAGGGTTATGGCCATCTTACCCCGCTGGGAAAAATGATCCTGCAGAAAGAAAAATCGGGAAATGTGTTCGTCAAACCGGTTTTGGATTCAAGAAATTGCAGAGGAAAGAAGTCAAAATGCAAACTCAAACACTATGCCCACCTTAATCTTCTGGGAGATCCACAGGCCGACGTCTTGGAAGAGCCTGTTGCCAGAAGCATCCTTACCGTTATCCAGGGATTGGATGCTCTGGGACATGAGCTCTTGTCCAGCTCCTTCGGCAATCACAATGACCATGTGCCCATTTTCCTTCAGTCGTTTCTCTATGTACTCGAAAAGCCCACCTGCGCCTTCAAGGTAAAAGGGCGACTCCGGAATCAAGCAACAGTCCACGTCGCGGCTTGCGAGAGTAGCGTACATCGCAATAAATCCTGGCACAAAACCCATCTCTAAGTTTAATCACATGCTTCAAGAAAGACGTGAATCTCGTGGAAATTGAAGCAAGACAATGATGCAGTAAAGAAATTGTGTCACAAATTCAAAATTAGCTGATTTATGCCAAATTCTTTGGCACGTGATAATGCACTAACCAGAACTCGGACACACCAAAGAACAGATGACGACATATTAAAAGGAAAAGAATCAGAAAGGGAAACTCACCGCTGTTGCGGCCCATCAGCTTTACCACACCAATACCGTTCTCGACACTCTCAGCTTCAACATGGGCAGCATTGATAGCACGCTGAGCCTCCTCAACGGCAGTGTCAAAGCCAAAAGACTTGTCAATAACCTGCATCAGCCAAGGGCATATAAGTGAAACACCGTCCATTATCAAGTTCGAATAATTCAGATGGTAATGATACATACTGGAATGTCATTATCGATGGTCTTGGGGATACCGGCCACCGCTACTTTCAGACCTCGCCGTCTAACTTCCTGCATTATGAATGAAATTGTACTGTGACTCAACTTCAACAAGAGAGATGCATGACATGTCACAAACAAAAACTTAACAGATCCTTTTTTCACCTCGAATATCAGAGATGCCCCTCTCTGAGTTCCATCACCGCCGATTATAAAGACCTGAAATTCAGAAAGGTGTAAACATGACTTCCTGCAACCGAAAAGCCAGAATGGAGAGGTGTACATGCGGTGTCTCAGAAACTACATAAAGTTAACAAACAGCAAAGGTATGTAAATTTAAGAAATATTGTTAAGACCTGGTTGATTCCCCTATCTTGGATGCTGTCAACTATCTTCTTCGTATCATGACCACCGCGCGATGTCCCGAGGATGGTTCCTCCACGTTTATGGATATCATTTACGATCTTTGGATCCAAAGGAACTGTATTTCGAGCATAGAAACCCCTGTAGCCACCCTGCAGATTCGATATTTGATAAAACGATTGCATTAGGTAATTCTGCAACATATCCCAAATTTAGTTACGCAGCCAGAGATCCGAATATATTATCGACAGATTCTCGAGTAGGACCAAATGGAGTTCAAATGTAGAATCCAATAAATCGTCATGATTTCCTGTATCATTTCGGATCTTTTTGGAGTTAATGATAATGTCTTCATGAGTGGATTATGTGCACTTACGTTTATGCCAAGAACTCTCTTGACACCATACATATGGTACAGCCCGCAAACAATTTCCCTGATCACCGTGTTGAGGCCTGGACAGAGACCTCCACATGTAACAATACATGCTTGAACATCGTCGGCCTCAAAATAAACCTGCATGGTATTGAATCGTCCAGAAGCATTAGTCAGTCATGAGCATTAGAGCACAGTATTTCTTCTGTTATGACAGAGCAGAAGAAAACTTATACCCGTTGACGCGGCCCTGCCCGTCGGAAATGTACTCCTCTTGGACTGTCCTTGTGGACGACAACCTGAAGAATTGAAGATAATGTCATTGATGATAACAGATGCACTATTTCCTAGCAAATAATTGAAGCCGACGCCAGCAGAAAAACCAAATGTGTCGCAGAGGGGGCTAACCTTTTGGGGTACCGTGTCATCAACATGGACAAAATATTGCCTGATTAAGGAAAACATAACGTGTCAATAACAACAATCTTCAGCTCCCAACATAGAAACCTTTCGAACCAACAAGAGCAAGGAACAACTTTTCCGGACTTACTTCACAACCGAATATGAAGGGTTGTCTTGTAGCGGATTAGAATAACTCTGCAAGACAACAAGATAACATATAGCAAATGAGAACACGATCAATTAACCACGAATGAACCTTCAAGATTCAAACTTGATGAATGCTTAACCAGTTTCAACGCTAGCAAACCAGAAGCCGACAGGACATTTTGAAGCTGCGGAACAGCATCGACAACTCCAAAAATGAAGCGATGGATCCAACACAGTCGATCGATCAGAAGCTTAATTATTGGAGGACAGCCCTTGTTACATTACTAAACTTAACGTTTTCAATTTGAAATAAACATATTAAGCTAAGCTAAAGTCAAAATCTTTTCTTCCACTTGGGAAAAAAAAAAAAAAAACAAGAAGAAACTTTTGCCTCTGTTCCGTGAATCTTGGAAGCTCAGGAAAGTAAATTCATTCATACCCTTTTCGATTTTCTCCTATTCCGGACCATGAAACGTAACAAATAGAATAAAATAAAATAAAAAAGCGAAATTGATCGATCAAACAGGCAAGTTTAACCAAGTTGTCTACTCTAGAGAGAGAGAGATAGAGAGAGAGAGAGAGAGGTACAGGGAGATTGGGAAGGTAATCGGAGAAATGAGGGACGTCTTCAAGGATGTAACCGGCATCGCCCGTCACGATCTTCTTCTTCGCCATATCCGAAACACCGGCCGATCCCGCGGCGGCGCTCACGGACGACCCGACGCGCGCGGCGGCGCCGTTGTTCTGCTTCCCGGGACCGACGGCCGGGCGATCGCGAGGCTCCGGGGCGAGCGAGGACTTCACGGGAGGGACGGAAGAGAGAGCAGGGATCGAACCCATTCAACCGCAGATACAGAGAAAGCTGATGAAGAAAGTTGGGAAGTTTCGGTTTGCAGGGGAGGGATCACCGGAGGGAAGAATATTATATAGGGAAGATTCCGTTGACCCAGATGAAAATCCCGAGGACGCCGTCAAGTTCGCGTGCTGGTTTTCGCTAGTTTTCTGTCTCCTCTCAGTGTGTGTCCTTGTCACTGTGGAACTTTCTCTGTTCCTCGCTTTCTCGGACGTGAATCAGGAGGAAGGAAAGCAACAAAACCTGCGGCCGACGCTAGTTCCGCACGATTCACGGAGTTTCGAGGGAAGACAGGGGAAGGGCAGAGGGGTACAAAAAGCCAGAAATTTCAAAGTGGAAGACTTTTTTTCATTTTCTCCGATGACTTCTTTTTCCCTCCTTTCTTTCTATTTGTGGTGAATACTTACGTGCGGAAGGGGGCAGATTTTCTAACTGTTTTTTTTTTTTTTTTTTTTTCGGGATTTTCACGTGACCGTATGTATACTAATTTATACTAATTTATATTTGATACGCTCATGTGACGTTCTAGAAAGATCCAGTAAACTCTTTCTTATCAACTCGCGGGTTTGTACCCAGCGAGTAAAAATAACTAGATTCTTTAAACGCGTGAGTTGAGTCGAGTTTGGGTTAAGTTATATATGGTCCGACCTAAATAAATTAATTTAACCCATTTAATCTATATTACTAAAATGCTTCCATATTTAACTCAATTTATAAAAATTCACAACAAGAGAGGAGAGTATAGAATGAGCGAAGGTGAGAGAGATGGGAGAGAGAGAGTCATAAAAATGGATTGAGATTAAATAAGTTGAAATTCCATTTATAATTCTGTAACCCGTTTATCAATATACGCAAACCCATTTTTAACTCATTCAACACTAATATGGGTTAAAAAATAGGATTATCACTCATTTTGATGGGTTTGGAAATAACGCATTCTCATGATATGTAGACCGATCCCCTAAGTTATTATTGAGCATTCGATTGTGATTCAATTATGTAAGTATCCATCTATAACCTCCTATGCTAATTGCAAAACCGATTTCATTAATCGGCCTATGCATACCTAATGCCGTGGATAAGATTGATAAACGTTTAGTTAAATCTAAGGTCCTATTCTATTTGATGTGCTCAAGTCAATGTCGTATTATAGAAATTGAGATGGGCTCCTTTTGCTATGTATGATTAATCTGCCTAGCAAATTAGCACCACGCGCAGACTTAATATTTAACAAAATTAGAAACTTACGTCACCATTTTTCTCATAAAAGATTATAAGTTTAATATTTAAAAATGTGATGAGGTCAACTCATACGCACGCCTGATTTCCGCTAGAACCAAAGGGATTATTCAATGGAATCCCATCTTTTATTTTTCCAGGGTCTCAGGTCAAAGAACTTGAGCGTGTGTTTTTTTCTTTTGAAACAAGAAAAGTGATGTTCGAAGTATCATAAACTGTAAAAGAACAAAACAAATCCAAAATTAGCTTTTATGCGCATCCTTTTTGATAGTTTATTTGAGGGAAAATGTCACAAATAGTCCATGAATTTTCATCTAATGTTCAATTTCATTCCTGAGCTTTCGATTTGCTCAATTTGGTCCCTGAACTTTCATATAATGTTCAATTTCATCCATGAGCTTTCGATTTGCTCAATTTGGGACGTGAACTTCCATCTAATGTTCAATTTCATCCCTGAGCTTTCGATTTGCTCAATTTGGTCAATGAACTATTAACAAATGTTCCATCTAGTCATTCCGTTTGCTCAAACCGTTAAGTGATGATATGGAGCATTAATTGATGACGTGGAACTAAGTTGGATTACTAGAATTATGAGTCAATATATATCTTAAAAAAGAAAACAAATTATGGGTCATTCTGATGAGAGCACCGATCTAAAAAACAGAGAGAATAAGTGGTTATGTATCTTCTTTTTGGATGGTGGCTACAATTTGACCGTTTTAAAGGTAATTTCCATATGAATATTCCATATTTCCTTTTTTATTTTATATTTAAGAAACTAAAAACCATGTAAGCCAATTCCGTTAATTTTAACTAACGGAATGACGAAATTGGTCAATTTTCAAATAGTCAGGGATAGAATTGAACATTAGATGAAAATTCAGGGACCAAATTGAGCAAATTGAAAGCTCATGGATGAAATTGAACATTAGATGAAAATTCAGGGACCAAATTGAACAAATCAAAAGCTCAGGGATGAAATTGAATATTAGATGAAAGTTCATGGACCATTTGTGACATTTTCCCTTTATTTGACGAGGGTTCTACTTGGGAAGGAAGTAAAACAATAGGCATTGAATGTTGTTTTTCGCACATCATTTCTAGATTTTATAATTTGATTCTAGTTCTTCTAATAATGTTCCAATTGCAAATTTATATCATATTGCTGACAAAAAAAATGACAAACTTTTGATTATAATTGATAAGGACGGACTTAATCGTTAATAGTAGAGTTTGTTGAACAACAAATATAATCAACGAAAAGGCAATCGACAAGTTGCTAAGAAAGCCATCAACAGCAGGCAATCAACACAAAAATGTGACTGCTATGTGGCTATATCTATTGTTGCTATTATTGCCTTTTGTAATATCTCGTGGACAAGTGTTATTGTAACTTCTTATAACCACAAAAAGGATTAGGAACTTTCCAAATTCAATAACCACTTGTAACTTTTGATTGTGGGCTATGAATAACTATATTGTACTATTTATAAAAGATCCTCAATCAATCAAACAACTTACCGTTCTCGTAAATTCATTTTTATCTTTACGTTCCTATAATTTAAATGGTTGGTTGCGATTGCCTCTGGCACTCATACCTTTAAATTTCTTGTCATTTACTTTCCCATCTAAAATCAATAAAGGACCCTTCGCAACTTTTGTTGATTCATCCATATTTTAAAAAGATATTTTATCGATACTTTTCGGTGAAACGCATATTAAAAAAAATGTCTCTCTAAATCAAATTGTTTAATAAAACATGAAAGGGGGATGTAATTTTCCAATGAGTTTAATAATCATGACCATATTGAAGAGTAATGTATTTTCACATCGAGTTAAACAGTGACCATATTATACTTTCAAAAATGAAGTTTATTTAGACAACTGACCATATGTATTAGGATTATCAAATTCACAATTTTTTTCTTTATTTAGTGATTGTGTGGTGTGTGAGCTAGTTTTTGCGTATCTTAACTAGTCCATCTCTCCCACCTATTTCAAGTTTGCAGTCTCCTATATCGGTTTGGTACATTCAAAATTTTACTTCTCAAGTGCTTCTAACAAGATTTGAATCTAAAAACACAATAAGAGGAATAAAGTCTGTTATCATCTAAAAACTCATTGGTGTCTATCTTCAACCTGTTGTGTGAATTTACATAGTTAAACACGCTTGTGAGAGTAGACATTAATAAAATACGAAAGTGACATGAATTGATAAGGGAGTTGGAATAAATTGACATGGAATAATCGACCAATACATAACATGTAAACATAAGGATCAATCCGATTCACAATTCAAATTTGATGAATGGACAACAAACCAACATTCTCAGTTCACCATATTCAAACCGCTTTGTAGCCAGTTATATGTATTTTTTTTTTTTTGAATCCTAATATAAAATGCCGTAATATACTAATGGATTTTTTAATAATAAATATTAATCTGACACCTCCTAACCCGTGACGTCTCGACCAGAAAAAAACGGGCATAATGAGGACAGCGAGAGGCTGTGAGAATTTGGGCGGTTGGTTCGGTCACGTCTTCGTCCGTTCGGACAGCACGTGTTGAAACGCCAAACGTTCGGCCGCCTTTCCGTTCGCGCGATTGCAGGACACAGGAGAAGATGTTGGATCTTGTTCTTTGTACTTTTCTGGAAATTAATGCGTCTCCGTCTCTGGCTACTGCTGTCTAAAATAGACTGCATATTTGATAAAACGACAACGATATTAATTGGACTATCGCAATAGTAAAACTAGGAATATTCGGTTTTCAGATTGGATTCATTCCATCCTTAACAGCGGGAACAGACCGGTAGGGTTGGTTCTTGAGTTCCTGGAATCGAGAATTGGACTAGAAGGTTCAAGCCCGATTCCTGAGTTAGACCGATCCGGTATAGGATTTTGGTAAGTTCCTTTTCTTTGTTCTTTAAAAGAAATGAAATATTAAAATAAAGTTGGTCAAGTCCAGTCCATATGGTTTTGTCCTGCAGCTCAAACTGAGAATCGAACTAATTATTCTCAATTTTAAAAATTTGGAATCAGGATTTGCCCACAACTGGCCGGTTTGATTCGATTTTTGAGTTGGTTTTGGCTCCGATGCACACCACTAAGAGAACTCCTTTATTTAGTGGAAGAACTTGTTAGAAAATATTTAGCTTGATTATCTAAAAAAAATCCTCAACTTTAACTCCAATTCTAATTATGTCCCAAATTTTTTTGTTTGAAAAAAAATCATAAACTTTCACCATAGTCCAAAATTTGTTTCCAACATCCAAAAATGCCACTAATTTCTTTAAATTTATCAACATCAAGGTTAGTTATCAAAACCCACATATTAATCAATGCTTTTTACCTTCGTGGAAACAATGGCAGCCTCCCGATGTTGATGATTTTGAAAAAATCGATGCCAATTTTTTGACATGGCTTGAGATTAGAGTGACAGCTGGTAACTTTTTTAGACAAAAAACAAGTTCAGGATAAAATTGAGATTAGACCTAAAGTTGAGGGATTTTTAAGATATTATAGTGGCAAAATTATAGGAAGTATAAATTTCAGGGACTTAAAAGTGATTTCTTTTTCCATGCACATGATGTTTGACAAGTAAAATCAACACCCTAGAAGCTATAGCCAGAAGGCTTACACCCTTTTATTTATTTATTTATTGATTTATCTGTTTCACAAATAAGAAACTTGTTAAATATCATATTTTACATGGACCCCGTAGTAGTACAAGTAGGACAGTTTGCCATCAAGATTTGAGGTGAGCTGGTGGGCAATGAAATTTTTTATCCCAATGTATATAATAAAACATGTTAGGGTGATGTAATTTTCCATCGAGTCGAATAATTACTGCCATATTGAAGAGTAATGTATTTTCAAATTGAGTTAAATAATGACTATATTGTACTTTCAAAATGAAGTTCATTTAGTCAAACGGTCTATATTTTCATTGCGAATTAAAATTGTCAAATTTTCCTCCTCCTTTTCCCCTTAATTTAGTGATTGGGCAATGTCCAAGCTAATTTTTGCCTATTTTGACTAGTCTATCTCTTTCGGCTATTTTAAGTGTGCGATCCCTTATATTAGCTTGGTACATTTAGAATTTTACTTCTTGAGTGCTCTTAATAAGATTTGGAACTAAAACCATAATAAGAGGAATAAAGTCTTTTGCAATCTAAATCCCCACTGGGTCAATTTTAAGAATTTATCACATGAATATATATGGTTTGACACGCCCATGAGAGTAGTAATTCAAAATTTCGAAAGTGACACGAATTAGTAAGAGGGTCTAAATAAATCAACTCAGAACGTTGGACCGAAATATAACATTATTCGGAATTTGATGCATGGACAAAAAAACCAGCGGTCTCAGTTCATCATATTTAAACCTCTTTGCACCCAGTTATATGTATTTATTTTTAAATTCTAATATAAAATATGGAATATACTAATGGATCTTTTAGTAATAAACAATAGTAATCCAACGCCTCTCAGCCCGTCGACTAGAAAAGAAGGTGAAAATTTGTGGGGTCGGTCGGGCAGGTTGGCGTCCGTTCGGACAGCGTGCGAGCCGCCACATGTTCGGCCGCCATTTCGTTTGTGCGATTGCAGAAAACAGGAGAAGATGTTGGACTTGTGCTTTGTACTATTCTGGAATTAATGAAGCTTCGTCCCTGGCTTCTGCTGTCTACAGGAGACTGCACATTTCATAATAATAATAATAATAATAATAGTTGAATTTTCGTAGCCGCAGAACTCCTTTATTTAATGGAAGAACTTGTTGATTCCCTTAAAAAGTCCTTAATTTTAGGTGCAATTATAATTTTGCAAAAGTCACAAAAAATCCTAAACTATAGCTAGCATGACACATTTATTCTTTCTTTTTTTGTGACATCAAAAATCTCAAATTTGTATTCATGTGACATATTTACCCCTCAATGAAAACTGTTGAAAGCTCCATGTGTGAATGTCATAAATCACCCACTTGGCTTGAATAAAATAAAGATGACATTGTTTTAGTTAATAAATATCTAATGGAACCTTGACACAAAATAAATGTATCACGTGAGTATAAATTTGGGGTTTTTATGTCACAAGAGAAAGTTTAAGGTAAATATGTCACAATGGATATAGTTTGGGAAAATTACAAAAAAAAGACTATAAACCTATTGTAATTGTACTAATTTAATCATAATTTTTTTTTTGCCAATTTAATCTATTGACTAATATTGGTTGGCCGACACTAGTCATTCGATCGACGCTAACGTGGATAATTTTCAATAATATTTTATTTTATTTTCAATTTTCAATTGATTTCTTTTTCCTTTTCTTCCTTCCTTTCTTCTTTGTTTCCCATTGTGATCGGTGAGCTGTAGGCAGTGAGGGTCGCTGGAGTTCTCCTAGAACTGGGTTCATTATCGTAACATGCGTTTTCACAAATACTCCCACCTTTGTATGAAACAATAGTAGCCTCATGATATTGATGATTTTGAAGAAACTAGCAACAATTTTGGATGCGGGCCAAATTTGAGATTAGAGATTGGGGGTAGAATTGAGATTATACCTGAGGTTTTTTTTTTTTTTTAAAGGGATTTAGGCCGAATGAAATTGTTACCGTGGCAAAAAGTCGAACACAAAATGTTCAGGGGCCAAAATGATAGGAAGTATAAATTTTAGGGACTTAAAATTAGAGTTCTTCTTTTTCCCATACACATGATGTTGCACAGGTAAAACCAAAACCCTAGAAGCTAGAGCTAGAAAGGCTTACGCCCTTTTATTTATTTAGTGAATTATTCGTTTCATAAAGAGGAAACTCGTCAAGTGTTTAGAGCACATCATGTTTTACATGAATTGGACCCCCCGTAATAGTACAAGTAAGACAGCTTGCCGTCAAGCTTCGAGGTGAGCTGGTGAGCGATGAATCCGCAGTAACGCTCCTCGTACGCCTCCATGCACAGCTCCATTGCCTTCTTCAGCATGTGATCCTCTTGGTAGTAGGGTTGGCTGATGAATTCATCATAAGCCATCCACTGCAAAATGGTAAAATAAGCCAACCCTCGAACAGATTCTGTCAAAGTAGAGAAAATATATTTTTTGGAGTTTATGCATTGATTGAGTTGAATTGTATACCTTGGCGGCTTGGATCTCCCTGTCATCAATGGTGATGTCAGAGGACAGGGGCTTGAGCATGCACACGAACAGCAAATCTGACTTCTCGAAAGCCACCTCGTGGACGTGCCTTCCCATGCCAACCGAAGAAAAAGAAACAGAGAAACAGAGATGTGAATAAACAAATAGCTAGTTGTGAAGTTCCACGGCCGACAAGTCAAATCATCATGATTGCAGACACACGTCAAAGGGTGTTCATTTCGGGTTATACCTGAAAGCAACCATTTCCAGGAAAGCCGTGTCGACCTGCGCGAGGAAACTGAGAAAACTGAACGAAGATTCGGAAACCATAAGACTTCATGACAGAATTTTTGAATAAGGAAAGAAACGAGGGCAGGAGGCTCAAATTGACCGTTGCTCGATCGGTTAGTCGTGTGTTCGTTTTGGAAATCAATCGAGCCTCCAAATTTTCAAATCCCGATTGATGCAGCAAACCCATTTTTGACAGGATCTGTCGGTCTTCCTTGGTTAGTTGGTTTGGCAGATTTTTGCAGCCGGGTTTAGCAGGAGCTGATGTGGCAACTAGTTCGAACGTCCGTGCGAGTCACAGCCCGACGAAGTTGACGGTTGCCATCAAAGAAAGGCTTAACTTTACTAAAGTCACTTTTGTGAAGGTTTGATTGACTAACTTTTTTATCTTTAAGAGAGCTCCGCTGACCAAAGTCCTCAATCGTAGGAGTTCATTTGAGCTTGTTGCTAAACGTTAATAAAAGTTAACTTGAACTTACCCCAGTTTCTTCCTTCACTTCTCTCACAGCTCCAGAGAATAAATCTTCAGCCTGAATAACAGAGACAATTCACTAAATATGGGCATATATTTCAAAGCTGTCAGAATTTTCACGTAGGCTTGCTGTAGAATCACCTTATTGATATAGCCAGTTGGCAACTTCCACACATCAGAACAGATGCAGGAACATTTTTCCTTTACCACGAGGACCTGTGTCGAGCTCAAAACAATGCGGCATATCAGTAGAAATAGTACGAACCAAGCAAAGGGTCACTAGAAAAAATGTGGCCGGTTAGAATGTTAATATTGGTTAGCGAACCTCTCTTTTGTCATTGATCACAAAACCTCCGACACCAATTTGATGTGAAGGACCAGCAGGAAGAAGGCAGGGCTCATCAGGGATCCAGTATGTTAGCACTAGGAATCCTGGTTCGGCATGGTGGTACTTGAAGCCTTCCTGTGACGCCGGAAACAGAAGATTTGGCCATTTTATAAAGAGTTTTCACATATCATTTGATCTGATGTGATCACATGAGTGCTGGGAGGATTCAGTTCTTGCCTGTATCGCAATGGGAACGAGGTCTGCTTGCTCTTCGAGTATTTTGAGCCATATTCCTCTCTTACCCTGCATTTCACACGATATCAATATTGCTGATTGCATTTTACGCTGGAGATGGAGTATGTGAATGGTGAGAAGTTGCCTTGAGCTGTTATTAATGTTCTTTCTTGAAACTCAGGTGCTTAATTTTTTTCCCTTATTACGTTTAGGATCAACAAAGACTTAAGCAAGAGCTAGTAATGCCTTTCATGATCAAAGAAATGCATTTCAACCATACACAATTTCCTTTTTTCTGTTTTTGCACATGCTTATACATGCTGGTGAGTCGAAAATTAGGCAGTTTGTTGCTCGGTGCAGACCTTCAATTTCCAGTCGGATAGGGAAGTTTTAAGGGCGGACGCAAAAGCATTTGCGCTTGAGGGTAAGCTCCAAGGATTGATGACAACCCCGCCGTACTCGTCGTCCCAAGCACCAAGGACCTCCGGTCCCCAGCTAGGTGCTGATATATCCGGAGATACCACCTGAATTCCGTTCCTTCTGATTACATTGTCGCCCGTTGAGAACGTCAAATTCAAAGTTTTCAGAGGAGATGTCTTCCATGGCAAATCTGAATGAAAGGGAGAAAAAGAAAGAACTGTTTGTTATATCTACTAAATTGTTAACGTAATTGGAGACTTTGTTGTTGGGACATAACTCACCTCTTGAGGAATCGAACAGAGTGAATTTTTCTGTTCGCGAAACTCTCTGCTCCTTCAAAAGTTCGTGGCGACGAAATCCAAGAAAGTTCCTGCCATGTACTGCTGCCAAAACCATCTTTCTCCTCGAACGAACTTCGAAGAATTTTTCATTCCTCTGCCTATGTTATATAGCGCTTACCACATCAAGCAGTTGGGAATAGAATCCATCGGGGCAAGTTGCAGAAGATGGCAATTCAGGTGCTGGGAATTAATTGCGTCACTGAGTCTAAAATCTTGAAGTCCGCATCTTGTTTCTGACAAAATCCAAACTGAAAGACCCAGAGCTTATTCCCTCTCTGTAACATACTGAAATGAAAAAAATTAAATGGGACAACTACCGTATCCACTAGTTCACCGATCCTCCTTATTTGATTCCAAAATGTGCGTGGATATCTTGGCAAATGCTACGCTCAATTAGGACTCAGTCTGCTTAACAACAATCGTGAGATTCTCACATTGTTTCATTATCCTGGAGGAATGTCCATAGGGTACTTATTCCCTCCCAAGATGCTTATGATATGTTTCCTGATAATAAGAGGCTGATGGCTTCTCACCTACTTACATCACTCGTGAATCTGTTCTTATTCCTTGATCATATTCTCTATGGCAGGGTGGTCCATCAGATTTGTTTGTCTCGAGTACCTTCGATCGATATTACTGCGATAGACAGGTGTGCGTGTTTGCAGCTAGTCCACAAATATAGCTGTTGTTTAGGAATTGACAGAGCGACATTTTTGTCTTTGGAGCAGGCACAGGAGGAATATGGATATGGTGTCAAATGCAGAAACACATGGTCTTCTGGACAAACAATCAGTTGTCAAAGACTAGAACTCTTGCATGTGTCAAACTCTCGACGCTCCCTCTTTGATCATATTGCTCATATTTTCTTATCATTATCATGTGACCAGCTGGATTTGTGCATGATGTGAACTGTCAACTATTAGACTCTCGAATACAGAAAATGGTTTAACATCTCCAGGTACAAGAAGGGAAAACGGAGAAATTTGATCTCGTATGGACATCATTGCCAATTACGTCTTAGGCATATACAGCTTATATTCTGCACCATTCGCTAACAGTTTAAGCATTTAGAATAAACATCAGCCCATTTGACTTTATCTTGATATCCTTTTGAGTTCGATTCCTTGTACCCATTTACAAATTCGTGGGTTATCATGAACTTCCCATCCAGAGTGGAGTTCTAATGAAGGTTATACCACAGATGTCTTATTAGGGAAAGAAAACAATAAAAGAAAAGAAAAACAATTCTTCCTAGTCTTCTTCTCCAGAGACATCTCTCTGCAATCGAGGACTCACTTTGAATACAATTCCAGTGATCCTCAGAGTTGAAAAGCATTGGGTCCGGATTTGCAGAAGCAGCTTCGAGACTTATTAAGGCTCTTAACTCCTTTAAGATCAGTCATTACTAAGCGTTGTGACAGGAAACAGAGGTTGATTAGGTGGTCCATGTTGTTGTACTGATCATTGTTTTCATGGACTAGACTTGTTTGCGAAGTCGAGTCGCACTATAACTTAACGGACTTAAATTCGTGCTCGTATCTGCATTGCACTGTATGGTCATTGAGGAAAGTTGGGCGTAGATGACGCAAGAGTTCAAGGTGCTAGTACTGCGAATTTAAGGCAAATGTGGGGAAGCAAGCCCCTGTCATGGATGAGATTTGACATTTGCAGGCATTCACCTGCCACATCCATTGCCAGATTAAGTAGAACCCGTCAAGACCAAGATTAAATGTTTCGAAAGATGGAGCTTCTTCGAAAGTTTCTTTTGCTTTTTCTGAAAAGACAATTGAGCAGTTGACAGTTTCCCTTTTGCTCGTGGCTCCATCGATGGGACACGGATATCCTTTGGTGCTTCCCATCTTCTGGAACAGATGCCTCTTCGGGAAGTGGAGGCCACTGGAGGCGAAGTGACTGCTTCTTTGGAACCCCTTATATCACTGCCGGTCATTTGTGCTATTTTCTGCTGATTTACGAACTGCCCAAGATGCAGTGACGGCTTTTTCATAATTTCCAAATTCAACAGTCACCTAGTCTGGCGAGCATAAAATGTAGTGATGTAATTCTCGTTAGATGAACTTCAAATGACTGTTTTAGAGCTTAGTCCGAGCAACTCGACTGTAGTAAGATTGCAGATTACGATGGCTTCACTCGGGATCATTGCGAATCTACGAGATCTTATCATGTGGGGGATGCATGTCCTTTTGTGTACCTGTCTCCACCAAATGAATAGCTTATTTTCGCCATCCCTATTTTGCTAACTTGTCTTCACTCGCCCACGCTAATATTTTAGACTGTAAAATGTCTCTTGATGGATATCTAATGATGATGATACTGCTGAGTGCAGCAAATTGCTGGCTTTGCTTTTTCTTTATTGTGTCAAGACTCGAGTAATGAGATCAGCGAGCACGCTCAGGACAGAGTCAAAAGGGAAAATAGCGACGCGTCGAAGCAGGTTGGTCGGACCATTTTGGGACGGGCCGGGCTCTGTGTTGTTGCAAGGGCCTTGGGAACGCTTCCTTATGCCCCTTCTGGTGCGTTCTCTCCTTGTGGCATGAATAGAAAATGTCAGCTGCAGAGTTTAAACTCTGGCCTCAATGCGGCGTTTCTTAGCCCGGATCGGCCCGGCTCGGCGGGACTGGAGGTCACCGTTCAAGTCATTTGTCATTGGGGGACCGAGCTCCATGTCCACAATACCGACCCCTCGTGTTGTGTTTCTGTGTGCACTCATCACAAGAGAACGAAAGTGCCCGTGGTTTCCACGGCACTAGAGTATCGGGTACCGGACACATCCGAATGCATACTTCGTCGCGCAGCGCGGTTTCATCGCCGATCCCTCCAGAACGGAAGGCGTAAAGCGCAATTGTAAATCACGGGACGGGTTCGATGGATAGAGACGAGACAATATGGAGTGACTTAGAAGCAAGCAAAAGGGCTTCTTGCATTAGATGAACCACCCTAACAACACGATGCATCGTCTTAGCAGTCAAATCCAAACCATCTCCCTCCCTCTCTCTCTCTCTCTTCCCCATAGGTAGGAAATTGCCTGAGATTAGATTTATCTTGTAATCCAAGACATTTCGACATGTTAGGCGACGAGGTACGATGGATAGATCATGTCCTTCTCCTGCCTTTTTTCACTTTCGTGACTTCACCGACAGTTGTTCCAACACTGGTTGAGCCCAAGAAAGAGTTTCATTTACCAAGAAACTCTCCCTATTTTTCACTTTTTCTCCCCCTCCTTTCCAAACCGACGAAGGTACCTGACATAAGCTATAACTCTCCTCTGTAGCAATCACAATCACGAAACCGAGTTTCTTGAACTGTATAAGGTGTTTAGCAAGTGCTCCTAAGTTTAAAAAAGCTGTACCACTCGAGAAAAAATCCATTTTGTTTGCGAGAAATAGCTTGTATTGAAGAGAGAAGACGTCGGTAAATGAAAATATTGGTGTAATTGACATTTAATATCTAGTCAGACAAACGTTGTAGGCTGAATAAATTGGAATTTTTTCTTTTGGGGGAGAATATTTCAAATGATATTCTATTACAGATAGTCAAAAAGGCTCTTGGCAGCAGCCTTCACATGCTGCCGTAGAATAAATTTGGCTCATATTAACGGCGGGGAGTTTTTGCCTTGCTTCTTTCTTTTTTATTTTTGTGATTCTTTTGTCTGGCTAAAGTATATTACCTTAATGCCATATATGTGTTGTCTACTGTATATGAAATTGAATATGATCGATGTGAAAATTAAATTGAATTTTACAAAATCACAAAATATATGTCTTACGTTATTGATTGATATTCAACGAACGATTTCAACATGTACCTGAATTTCAGAATAAGAAGAAATAGACCGCGATAAGAATTCTGCTAATAACTATTGAATAATAATTATGAGAGTCATTTTATAGTAGTATTTTTTTAGTGAGTGTAGTTTTAAATTTATTTTTCTACATTGATTTTCTTAAGTTTTATTTAAATAGACTTACAAGGAAAATAACCGTTTCACCCGTTCAAAAGTGTGATGATTGATGAGAGAAAATAAATTAAATGTGAATAGCTTTTCTTGTTAATATTAATGTACTTTATAAATGAAGTGAATGTAATTTCGATTGAATTGGATTTATATTGCATTACTATATTTTATGTTTTCAGATTGATTTATTTGGATAACTGACTCAAACCATTCCAAAATTTGGATCTCCTACCGAATTGATTTTAATTTGTTTTTGAGTGATTCATATTTTTATTAGAAGATCCAATCTATTTATATACTTATAATAAACAGATTGAAAAAAAAAAGCATAACTTATTATAAATGACTTAAAGTAAAATATATCATTTCAAAACTATTATTATATTATATTATTTTGATTATCGCTAAATTTGATAGTCTTTCAAAAGGGAAAGGATGAAGCACATTAACTCGCAGTGGATGCTTAACACTTATTGCCAATTTCATGCAATTTTGAATGTCATCTACGCAAATTTAGCAACTTGCTTTAGTTGTGGATTGTAGCTTCGAGATGGTTTCCAAATGCCTTACAAAAGCTGTAGTGTCCTTTTCACAGATTAATTGCTGCAAAAAAAAAAAAAAAAAAAAAAAAAAAAAAACTGTACCAAAGAACTTCTCGACATGTATTATTTGTTATGCCTAAAGTTTCGTTTATTTCGTAAAAAATGCATTCTTTGAAACATATTTCTTGTGTTCGCTTTTTTTTTCTTGAAAACATTAATCAATGAAAAAAGTTTTCATATAGATACAAGCGATCTTTTTTAAGAAAATATTTTTCAATTCATTAGTTTTCCGTGAAATAAACGAAACCTAAATATCTCCTTATTTTTATATTAATTTAAAATTTTCTGGTCTCAGTGAATAATTGGCTAATCTGGTGGTAGAACCCTTAATCGACTGCATCTCGGCTAATCATAATTAACTTTTCCACATGACCCTGTGTCCTGAACCCCTAGTCTTGAGATGAATGATATGATTGTCTAAAATGATAATAGAGTTTCACATCAAGAAATCTGAGTTTCTCAACTTGATCTTTGTCCTCCTCTCTCTGTAAATATGCCCACAAAAAAAGTTTCGACTTATAGATACAATGGGTGCAAAAAAATATTCTTATACTGTGAGATAGATTTCGTGGCTGGCTTTGCTTTAGGGAATCAAAGTAACTAATCCCTAACTTTCTCTATTTCACACTTTATATTCTTAATTTTTAATATACCATATTCACTCGACACGTCAAGCTTTAGAAAAATCTAGACTTTACACTCGGATTATAGAGGATGCAAACTGCAAAGTGTAGGAATTTGAAGAGAGAGAGAGTATAAAGTAGTAGAATTGAAAAATCGCGGTAGAAGATTAAGAAGGGGTTATATTCTCCTGCATCCCCAATTGGAGGTGATCACCCATATATAAACTTAACGAAAAATATAAATGCGGTATATTCATGTTTGCAAACCACTAATCGGAAGGCTGAATGGAGGAAGTTTCTTCCAATTAGAAATGGAGGAAAACATTCTTATAAAGCCGCGATAGATCGAAATCTGACGGTGAAAGTTGTCCCCAGGTCTAATTGGTCATCCAATTGCAATCCTTTATCTAGGAAAAAAAAGTAAATATGGTCATATATTCTCATTGGAAAGAGCAATCATTTGTTGAAGACATCACATCATTGTGTTTTTATATGCTGGGAAACTATTTGCTTACATTTTCAAATATTCTAATCAGAGCCTCTAATTTCCTGCGCTAACCCTTTCCCAACAATTAGGAGGGATCCTCGTTGATTTTTGGTTCATTTGATGCGATCACATGCCCCCTTAATTATAATTAAATTGCTTGCTAGATAGCTCCTGTGCAGTGCAGAATGTTCAAAAACTTTGTGCTAGTACTGCAAAATCTACATCCGAAAGAATTAATCGCGCTTTTGGTCCTCCTACTTCAAGAGCGTTCAATTTCCATCCCTGCTTTGTTTTGCTGTAATGTTAATCTTTTATACTATTCTTTGGCCAAAAAATTAAAATTTTCCATTGCATTTGCATAGATATGCCGGTCAACATCTGCTGCCTTTGATAAGTAGAAATTTGGTAAAATCAACTTTGACCATCGTATCAAGTTAAAAGGCCACTTACCATCAACGATAGTATTCTTCTCATGCAGATTAGAGGCACTGATGCAACATTTCTTCTGGTTCTGTTGGTGGCAAGAAATCCACATCGCATTGACTTGAGGACTCGTTCATGTAGCGGCGAGACATTGTCAATTTGACCATCAACCTCGACTAACTGCTAATTAGAGTCAATAGAAAAGGTCTTCTGAGTTAGCGTATTTTCAAAAGATTGATAATGTTGATTGTAGAAACTTGTACCCATAGCAGTCCGAAATGCTGATTTGACATTTCCCATTTAGTTTCACACGTAAAGGTACGATGCAAGCCCGTGAAACATCAGCAAAAGATAGAATGAGAATTGATAGTTCTAATTTCTATGTTTAGGGGCCGGTGCTAACTTGGCCAAGTCGATCGAACTACAGATGGGAAGCTCGACGAAAGATTTCAATCATCGCCGATGAATGTATAGTGCAATGATTAAGATTAGCACTAGATAAACACTTTGCACTGAATCAACACACGGCTTAGTTAACCATCCTGGACCAAGGCAGATCACATCAATCTGCAAGACTCCCTCTCACCACAGTCAACCATCCGTATTCTTTTCAGATGTAATAACCAATTATGATCCCTAAAGACAGAATAAACCAAGTAACTAAGCTCATTATTAGTAAATATCTCAAACCCTTTAAAAGAAAACAAGAGGAACGTATGAAACTAAATAAAGAGAAAGAAAAGGACATCGATCTCAGACAAGCTAGGCAGCATCATGGCCATTGATCTGTTTCTGTGCGAATGCGAGCAGCACTATTTGGTCCCTCCATCATTCCCTCTTGACCGCCCAAAAGCAAAGGAGGAGGAAAAACGTGACCCCAAACCATCATCTGATTTTGCCATACATCAAGAGCACACAAGATTTCACAGGTGGGTCCCACGTTGTATTTAGTGGGCCCCCTGGTCCATGCCCTACTCTCTTTCTTTCTCTCTCTCTCTTTTTTTTTTTTTGGGCTCATACCTTCAATTATGTACGAAGGGCCAACGCTTCAAGATATCCTAAGGATAGAAATGATATCCAAGCAGAAGCCCTAAAGAGAGAAGGCTCGTTGAAAGGGTGAAGAGAGAGTATCAAAGACACGCTTCCGTTTCGTGTTATCAAATGAAAGGATTTACTTCAAATTTGTGTTAATTTGTGTTCCTTTTTCGAATCTATCGACAAAAATCCAGAAAAAAGTCGACAATACGTGGTTAGAAAGAAATCGGGTAATTTCTTCTTCTTCTTCTTTTTATGTGGGAGTTTAGATGACATATTAGAATCTGAATCACTGGTGCTTGTTGTAGACGTCTCTAATTTGATGTTTTCTAATAATATATTATGATTTTATAATGAAGTATTAAGAAGGTGAAGAGAGAGGTGGTGGTGGTCCATCAAGTAGACTGCTCATTTGCCTTGCATATGAAGCAACCTTGTAATTCTCTCTCTCTCTCTCTCTCTCTCTCTCTCTGTGAAACATTCATGGCAAAAGAATCATGATCAGCACTCCAGCTCAAAACCCATGTGAGCTCCTCCTATCATCTCTTTTCCATTTATTTTTCACCCCCTCAAAATTTTTTCATTAAATAATCAATCTTTTCCTTTTCATCAATATAAAGATCTTTGTTTATTCAACTTGAAGGTTTAAACTCTCTGTGATCTTCGAACAGACCAGGCTTGAAATTTTCCTGCTGGCAGAGTACTTTTGTTGTTTTGCTTTGTTTCTGCTAAGGGCCAAAATCCCCATACATACAGATGTTGGGTACTCCTATGCAGTGCGAAAAGGTTAGAGGGTGATTTTGCTGGAACCGATCAAATTTTCCCTATTTCCGTCATACGTTTTTCTCACTAAAATAATATCTTACTGCATATGTTTGAATAGTGAAATGAAAAAAGAAAAAATTCATGTGTTACTGTGCTTTTGAAGGGCTGTTTCTTGCCTTTTGCTTTAGCAGTCAAGGTTAGCTTGGAACAAAGGTATGCAATAAGAAGGCCCTGGGCTTTAGAAAAAATAACTTAAAAAAAGGAAGAGAACTGTGATTTCATCTCTCTCTTCTCTCTCCCCAGCCTATTCTCTCTCTTTCTCTCTCTTGCACGCATAAACCGCCTCCATGCTCTGCTTAAATTAGCAAAGGGCTTTAAAGGTGATACGTATAGGTTCTGAAGCATTGCTTTTCCTTTCCCTCCGCTCTCTCTCTCTCTCTCTCTCTCTCTCTCTCTAACTGGCTTCGGTTAAAGTAGAGAGCGAATTCAGGTTCTCTTTCCATGTTAAAGCAGGTTTTCTAGCTCAAATAAGCTGCGACAGTTTCCTCTCTCTCTTTCTCTCTCTCTCCCTCTCTCTCCTAGAGACTGTTTTTCATGCTTTGGCACATGTAATACTTGCGCCTTGTTTGATTTTCTTCATTTTCTTTGCCAGAGAAACTTGGGAGTCTTTTCCCCTCTATGATTCTTGAAAAAGACTGATCTTTTGTGTGATAGTCTTCTTATTCATAGCCTTCCATCTTATGAGGTTTCTGGTCTATATTTGGACTAGAGCTACCGCCGCAGATCTTACTCAGTTTCTGTTCATCTTATTGTGAATAAAACAACGATTTTTCGAACAGGGACCTGATTATAATTGAAGGTGAGGGATTTTTCAATAGCTTGAGGAAGTGATATGGAGGTTTGAAAGCAGATATGTGGAGAGGGGAGAGAGGGAGAGAGGAGAAGAGATAGTATCTGCAGTTGCGAAGAAAAGAGCCAAGAGCAAAGAAAAATAGAGAGAGGATGAATAACAGTAGTAGCAGTAACTTGGGTTCAATCAGCAGCTCTGATCTTATCGATGCAAAGCTCGAAGAGCATCAGATTTGCGGATCCAAACAGTGCCCCGGTTGCGGACACAAGCTTGATGGGAAGCCGGTAACATATTTTTCCTTTTCTCGTCTTTATTTCTTCTCTGGGCGAGGCAAATGCGAAATAAAGAGAATGATAACAAGAGTTTTGGCAGCGTTTTGTTATGAAAATTACTGGTGTTTGATACAGTGAGGTGATGAACTTCACTTAAAAGAAAAGGGAAAAAAACCCCCAAGTCTCTCTATGCTAATTATTATTATTATTTTTTGCCTAAATTTTGTGGTAATTAACTTGAAGTTGGGGGAGAAAAAGAAGTTGAGGGGTGTTATCATTTTCCAGGATTGGTTAGGTCTACCAGCAGGAGTCAAATTTGACCCGACAGACCAAGAACTGATAGAACACCTCGAGGCCAAAGTGGAAGCCAAGGACATGAAATCTCACCCTCTCATCGACGAGTTCATTCCTACCATCGAAGGGGAGGATGGGATTTGTTACACCCATCCGGAGAAACTTCCAGGTCTCATTTATTTTCTCTAACCTCTCAAGAAATCTCTCTCTCTCTCTCTCTCTCTCTCTCTCTCTCTCTCTCTCTCTCAAGATGTTGAATTTTTACTATATATGGTATACTGTTTCTATCGAAAAAAAGTAATTTCTTTGGCAACTTGTAGAGGGTATTTATCAATGTCTACATTGCCTAGATAGCTTATAACTTCCTCCTCCTCCTTCTTCATGTTTGTTATGACTTTGCAGTGTTTTTGCACATGTATATATGTGGTTGGTTATACCTAAGTCAACCTAACTTTGACTTTTTGGCCACACGGTGGTGGTGGTGGTGGTGTGTGTCTCTCTTTGTGTTCTTTTGTCTGAATTCTTCTCTTTCTTAGGAGTGACAAGAGATGGGTTGAGCAGGCACTTCTTCCACAGGCCGTCCAAGGCTTACACAACTGGAACGCGGAAGCGGCGGAAGATCCAAACCGAGTGTGACCTCCAAGGCGGCGAGACAAGGTGGCACAAGACTGGCAAGACCAGGCCTGTCATGGTGAACGGCAAGCAAAAGGGTTGCAAGAAGATACTGGTCCTCTACACCAACTTTGGCAAGAACCGGAAACCCGAGAAGACAAATTGGGTTATGCACCAATACCATCTGGGCCAGCATGAGGAAGAGAAGGAAGGGGAGCTTGTGGTATCCAAGATATTTTACCAGACGCAGCCGAGGCAGTGCAACTGGTCTGAGAGGACCATTCCTGCCACTAGCACTTCCGCTCATGCCGCCGAAGGAAGTGGCGATCCGAACAATAGTAGCAGAAGAGGCGGTGGTAGTGGTGGGAGTGGAAGCTCTTCTACTTCGAAGGAGGTGATTTCTCGGACAGATGAGATCTCCGGAAGCGCAGTTATCACCGCAGTTACCGCTGCAATTTCGAGTTACGGCGCTGCCACCACCGACATTCAACAGTTGAAATCGGAACATTTTGGGTTCGTCCCATTTAGAAAGGGCTTCGATGAGGTACTTTCTTAAATTTCCATGTACATTTTTGTCATATGAGTTATATATATATTTATTTTTATGAACCATGGTATAGACGTTGCTTTCCTCTAACCAAGGCTGAAAAGGAATCTATACCCTTCAACCTTACATGGAGAGAGTTGTTAAACTTTCGGAAAATTTTACTAGGAAGGATGAAATATCCTCATCTGTTACCAGATTCAAATTTTTAAATTGAGATCACATAGGTTGATCACGAATTTTCTTCTATAAAACTAACACAAAATGACTCACTTTGATGCATGTGAGTACATGACCAACTTGGTTGTATGAAATCAAATTTGTGTTCGACATTCTTTCCGTAACATTCTTGGATAACCCATTATCTAGATAGATGATTATATGCTAGGAAAATTTCTTGGATCTTAAGACTGAAGAAGGTTTGCTCAAATTGAACGAAAAGGGCTTCTCATCTAGATGATTTCACGGTTGCCCTTTTCTTTCGTATTGCACATAAAATGCAACTTGGAAAATAATCACCATCAGCTAACTAAACTCTTGCTTAACAAGCGCAAGGTTTACATCACAGCAGAGAGTGAAATAAAGCAACTTAAGAAGAGAATAAAGCAACATAAAAAGGGGAAAAAAAACTAAGGGGAATAAGGAGAGAGTGAAAAAGGACTAGTCAGCTAGAAATTGTGTTCAAAATTAGATAGTTTTAGTTGGGTTAATTACTTTTGCATGCAGGTGGGAATTGGGGAAGCTTCAACGGCAAGGGAAGCCCCGACGTCCGGCACCTGTGAGGACATCAGAGATCATCATCAGTACCAGAGGTTGCATCATCCTGTGGCTCCCCATGATCATCAGCTCCATCATCAGCACCATGTCCACCACCCAATCGCCACTGCAGCATTCCACATCAGCCGGCCCTCGCACCCGATCTCTGCCATCATTGCCCCGCCTGCTCCTCTCCACCAGACGACGACCTCCATCAACATCCTTGACGAGGACTCATTCCATGTCTCGAGGATGATGCTTCAGAATGAATTCCAGGTACATATATAGTTTTCTAAAGTGCCCCACGTTTCTTGTTTCTTCTATATAATCACATGCGATAAGCGTTAACTTGTGTCAGATGTTGAAACTTTTCAATTTATATATTTAACTGCTGAATTTTCAGTTACTCATGATCAAGAATTTTATTCTTCCTTGGAGTTGCATTAGCCGCTCTCTCTCTCTCTCTCATAAAGCACACAATTATATATTCATTTAGCTTACTGCTGTTGCATGCTCATTCTAGTGGCAAATACTATATTGCAACTGCGACTGCACTCATGTGAGTTGTGCTAGTTCAAAATGTCAGCTGAGTTGGGAGCAATTACTGTCATTTTCTCCACTCTCTTCTCATGTCGAAGACACTATCATGATTCAGATGCAACTTTTTTTTTTTAAAAAAAAATTCAATTCTTGACTTCTTTTCCCGTTTCTTTTTTTACCAAATGAAATGAAAATACACACAGCAACAGCAGCAGCAACAGCAACATCAGCAACAAGAACAACATCATAAAATGGGAGGGAGGTCAGCCTCTGGTCTGGAGGAGCTCATAATGGGATGCACTTCGTCGTCGACAGATATTAAAGAAGTGAGTTATGAACACGAAGTACTTTTTTGACTCTGAATTTCATGAGCCTTGAACTGTCACTATTCTATGCACGCAAGTAACTAAAAAGAGAGCAAAAAGAAAGAAAATAAACCCTTGTTTTTGTCCCAACAACTATTTAATAAGCTTAAAGAGAGAGACCCCCAGAATCCCCTTTCTTTATTTTCTCTTTTATTTTCTTTTCCTCCTTTTCCCCTTTCCTCCCTTTTCTCAGTAAGCATTTTTTGACGAGGGTATACGAGGCTTTGAACAGCATCTGCCTTAGGAAAAGAATTGCATTAAGGACGTACATTAAAGTTTGGGAAGAGCACGCATTTAGCGCTTAATTCAAAGAATTTTTATTTTGTCCACTGTCGATGTAAATAAAAAAGTTACGGAGGCAACCTTGGACATTTGAAATCTAGAAAATCAAGAAAGGCTTTGTAAACATAAACTCTAACTGCACACATATCAATATCTTTAAGTAGGATCTGTAAATTTTATTTTTTTCTACTAACAATGGATACAATGAAAATTCTCATTAAATACTATTGGCTATATAATATCTTTAGTCGCTAATTAAGGGAACTTGACACGAGCATTGTCCAATGCTGAAAACAATTCAATCAAGAAGTTGTTTGAATATATTTTAGTTGTCATGAGTTTATTCTCTATATTGGTGTATTTTTTTTCCGAAGTTCTTCTCTTGTAAAACGTTATATTAGCTTGCCTTGATGGCTGGATCAAGAAAAACATTAGGGTTTGCTAATTTTAAAAAGAAACTAGTCCTAAAATTTGAAGAAAACTAATAAAGCTGAAGGACACAGGAGCCAAGCCACTCCGAAATATCCAATAGACATTCTTGGAAAACTGAGGATATAAAAATGGAGAGAAAAATGAAAAAAGAAAAATATGAAGCTTTCCCAATGGGGTTGCGAGGGCAATAATTCGCAGGTGATCAGAAGAGTGATGATAGGATTAGACAGTCTTCTTTCCCCGTAATAATTATGCTTTTGTGTCCTCCGTAACAACAGACAAACCAAGCCCTGCTTCTTCCTTCATTGTTTTCATGCGAAAAAGTTGGTCGTACAATCCCTAACCCTAACCCCAAGCCAAAACCCCCTCCTTTTTTAATCCTTTCCTTTTCCACATGCTCCTGCAGTTTTCTCTCTTATCTTTACTCTTCTTTTTTATCTTTTTATCTTTTACACCTTTCTGTTTTTCCCACGTCTTGCAGGAGTCATCAATCACGAACCCACAAGAACCTGAGTGGTTGATGAAGTACTCCCCCTTCTGGCCTGACCCTGACAATCCGGATCATCATGGGTAGGAGTGAAGAGTTACAGGGAGAGAGAGAGGAAAAAGAAGAAGAAGAGGAAAAAAGGGTTCCGAACAAAAATGCTCAGGGACATCATCATTATCGGCAGTATCATGAGTACTTGAAGCCCCTTCTCTAACAAGTTCTTTTCAAGCTTCGAGAGAGAGAGAGAAAGAGAGAGAGAGAGAGAGAGAGAGACCGAAGGACACCTACACAGTATGTACTTTGTCTTTACACTTTGTCCTTCTTTTGTTTTTTTTTTGGTTATTAAGGTTCTCTCTCTCTCTAAAAAAAAAACCAGAACTAACTGTTTAACCGTCCATGTTGGAAAGCAAGGCGTGGGGAAAACAAAGGAGAATGAAAGAGGGAAAAAGAAGGAAAAAGAAAAAGGGGAGAGAGAGAGGCAAAAAAAAAAAAAAAAACCAAAGAAAATGAAAGAAGCTGCCCCAGAAAAAGCTGCTCTCTCTACTGACGTTTCCGAAGGAGAAGCCAAAGACCCAATAAAGCAAAGAAAAAAAAAATACACCATGCATGAAAATCAGTGCCGCCATGATTACCATATCATCTTGTGTGGCTATATTCTCTCATTATTTTATTTTTTTCCCTTGCTCTCAAGAAGTTTGTGTAATCTCTTTCTTTGTTCTTGGTTACCCTTTATTTAGAAGCAAAAGAATATACCACATAATTTGTACAAATAGGAGGACGACTTTGTCGATTATGTTGTGACTATTCACTTTCTTGATCAATTGTTATGGATAGTAATTCAATATTCTTATTTTTTTTTGAATGATTGCAAATGTGTACGAATGAATCGATATATAAATGGTGGTTTTATTTGATTTTTCAATTAATCATTTCATGGTATCAAAAGTTGGGATCAATTGTTCTTGTTTGTCCATTATTGGTGGTTTGCAAATTATGTATATGCGAAACAACTTAATAGTCCGGTTATTATTAAGTCAACTGTATATTTCTAATCAAGTCTTTCCAAGTGAAGACGCTACTTTTCATGAAATCCTAGCTTACAAGTGTAGAACTATAAAACTACATGGATTCGTATATCTGTTAATTAAGTACTTAATTAACACATACTACATACATATTATTATCATTTTTTAAGGAGTACTTTTCCTTTTAACTCCATTAGTCTACTAACATTTAGCATTACAATATCAAAATAGTCCTATAGATATATGAGAGACACTGTATGCTCGATACGTTCTTGAGCTGTCCAAAACATTTGTGGCAAAAGAACAAGAGAATGAGAACAGCAATTCCCCATTGAAATATTGCCTTTAATGTTTATTATCTAATAAAAGACATGGCAATGCATCAGAAATTCATAAAGGGTACCAGCTAGAAAACCATACAGAAGTGAGACCATGCAGTAAAGTGCAGAAGAGAGAAGTTTCTACAGATGCTCAAAATCTGGACTCTTTAGTTAAGGTACTTCAATTTTATGCAAGCCTGACAGTACGCAGATTTAAATCGGAAATACTCCTATAAAGAAATTTCAGATGAATGATTTTATTCAAGACACGCAGCGAACAATAAATAGTAGTTTTTATATCTGCTGATCTCCATCAGTTAGGATGCACGGTAGCCTCAGGATGCAACAGATGTCACATCTCAGCTGCTATCATGTTGCTAGGCGGAGTCAACAGACATTATTATGTATTAAATCAAGTCAAGATGTGGAGCTCAATGATGGTGAAGCTTTATTTTTGATCGTTCACCCAAATACTTGACCACCTTTCGTACTAGAATCATGCATGGGGTAATCATCATTCAAAGTCAATCATGCATGGTATGGTAAGTGATGTGGTTTGCCTTTGGCGCAGTAATCATGATTCATAGAATGATTTCTGGAGCAATCCTTTAATTAACACGTCACCAGTCAAAGTTAGCTGGACTATTTTTCTAATCCTCAAAGGAATTATATATCGTAGCCAGAATTCAATCAGATTCAGTGGGATGGTACCGACATAATCGGGTGCCGACCACCATATCGATCTACTTGCAATTGGACACTCATCTTTTGGATCAGTAATCATGGATTTGAGTTTAGTTCACTTGCTGAAAAATCTACACCAGATACTAGTTCAGAGAATATTATCTGCCCGTCTGCAATATACTCAGATCAGGTAGTAACGGAACCTTGGAATAGAGACAGAGAGCTCTCATGTCGGGCCATGCTATCGTTTTTGTTTACTTGGAGACGTCAGAGACTTTGCTGCTTTGTTTTATTCTATATTCTAGCTCTTTATGCGACTCCATGAGACTAGAGACATAGCTCTTGTCTTTGTGTTTCTGTGCACCATCTTTATTTGCTTCATGGGACGTGCATGAAATAAAGATAAAACTAAACAACGGGAAAAGGAGGCAGCTTCATCATAGTTTTATAGGGAATAAAGAAGGGAACAAGAATAAGCTTTATGTCTTAAAATGACCATTTTCCCCAGCCTCTTTGGAAAACTATACTCGGTACATTCTTTCTTTTTCGTATAAATTATAGCCCGCATAAGTATTGTATTGCATAATCGAAGACCACGATCGTATAAAAGATTACAGAAACATTATAAGTTAAGGACTGTAGCTGTGTTTTGTGTATGGCTTTAACAGTGGGTTAAAGCGTTGGATGGCTGATCCGTTGTATGAGCTTAGCCTCCCACCTTAGTACCCCCTCTTGTGCATGCGAACCAGATAAGAATAGCACTTAAAGAATGAAGAATTAGACAGAGAATAGCTCGCGAGGAATATCGAGCATTTAATTGGGCTATGGAAAAAATAGAAACTCAACTGTACTGCCAGGTTAATAAATTCAAAGTATCAGGTAAAATATACTAGACAAACCCAGTCATTAATTTACCAAAGTGGAGCGACTATGAAAATCTTATTGTACATTCTTGCTGACCAATGAATTGAATCTAGATATTTTGAACATTCCATTAAAAGTCGATGGGTACTGTTTCTTCCTGCTGCACATATGATGACTGCAAAGCAAGCAACGAGGTGAAAATAACAGCAAAATCGAACTTTAGCTCCTTTCACTTGCTAGTTGGTAGAGAATCAACACACCGATAGATACATAGATGCCCTAAAGAAAGCATTTTGCTTCTCCAAGCGATGGTTAAGAGGATAATAGAAAGAGAAAGCAGATGTGCCTCTTTAAAAAGGGTAATGACAGGTCCTGTTCAGCCTGAAAAGGTGATATTCAAATTCTTCCAATCCATGGAAGATTTTGGGGGTCTCTTTCTTGGAGGGGTGGGGGAATTAGCAATAAAACTAGTGCATTAAACAGGCTTTTGGGTCTGCTGATTTGGTCCCGTAAAGAAGTTGCAGGAGGAACTTAAGTAGTGCAATGAGGAATATCACAACATGGCCAAAACCCACCTTTTTTGGGATTCTTCCGTAAGGAATTTGTTGCTTTTTTTCAAGATGGTAGCCCACCCTCTCTCTCCCCTCATGAGCTCAAAGATGTGTAGTTTGGTCTGTACCATGGAGCTAGTTAAGTTCACTTAGGATTTATATTCTATTGCTTGCCATTTCAGGCACACTTTTTTGTTAGTGCTGTGAAGAATCCTATGACAACATCTTAAGAAAAATAGAAAAGGTATTGTGACCGACTTGGGAGTACCCGGATGGTAAGCTTTGGGGTGGGTATTCCTTTAAAGTATTACTTAATTTACACACGCTCTTTCCAACTTCATTTGGAACTCGGACTATCATAATTCTCTTTTATACTATACTCTCTTCGTAAGTGTCACAACTCACTAGACAAGGGGATCTTTGGGGATATATATATCCTCATGGATTAACCCTTCTCCTGAATAGGGGTTTGAGAGATAGCTCTCACGATTTCTCATTTTATCCTAGAGAATATTGGGATGTCTATATTACTACAATATCATCTATAATAATCTATCAATTCATGTTGATCAACCCTCCGAGAAGAGTACCATCCGCAAAAGCTCATATGAAATCTAATATTCTACCGATATTGTCAATGTGCACATGAATCCATGATTAAAGATTAATACATGAATCAAAATTAGGATTGTACATTATGACGGTGTACTTCGAATTGAAGACACACTTTCAAAATTCCTAGTCCTAGCTCTAGAAATTTACGAGCACATGGCAACAGTCCTTGAGTGTGAAAGATTGTACAACCTCATTTAACTCGTTGTTATTCGATTAGAGAGGTTGTTTATATGACTAATCATGTTTGATCTTGATCTCTATAAACGCACCAGATGCAGTTCTTCTTAGGGAAAATGTTACAAATGGTCCCTAAACTTTCATCTAATGTTCAATTTCATCCCTAAGCTTTCGATTTGCTAAATTTGGTCCATGAACTTTTATCTAATGTTCAATTTCATCCCTGAGTTTTCGATTTGCTCAATTTGGTCCCTGAACTTTCATCTAATGTTCAATTTCATCTCTAAACTTTCGATTTGCTTAATTTGGTCTCTGAACTATTAACAAATGTTCCATCTAGTCCTTATGTTTGTTAAAACCTTTAAGTGATGACGTGGAGCATTAATTGATGACGTGGAACTAAGTTAGATTACTAGAATTATGAGTCAATATATATCTTAAAAAAAGGAAAACAAATTAGGGGTCAGCTACAGATGAGAGCACTGATCACAAAAGTAGAGAGAATAAGTGGTTCAGTATTTCTTTTTTGGATGGTGGCCACAATTTGACCTATTTTAAAGATAATTTCCATGTGGATATTCCATATATCCTTTTTTATTTTATATTTAAGAGACTAAAAACCATGTAAGCCAATTCCGTTAACTTTAACTAACGGAAGGACATAATTAGTCAATTTTTAAATAGTTAGGGACTGGATGGAACATTTGTTAATAGTTCAGGGACCAAATTGAGTAAATCGAAAGCTTAAGGATGAAATTGAACATTAGATGAAAGTTCATGGACCAAATTAAGCAAATCAAAAGCTCAGGGATGAAATTGAACATTAGATGAAAGTTCATGGACCATTTGTGACATTTTCCCTTCTTCTTATAAGTTTATCTATCAAGCTAATCTCAGAAGGAGATAATTGGTCACGTCTTAAGTAATTGCGGCAGCTAAAGCCTTTTGTTTCTGAACAGTTTTGGTCTCTTCATCTCCAAGAATGAAATTCACGTTGTTCTTGGTGTTGTCGATTCAAGTTAATCTCAACGCTCAGCATGCATAATCAAAAGAGGTCCTTAGTGGCTAAATATCATGAGAGGACCTTTCTTTATGGTCCAATACTAAAGAAGTTCTCGACAGTTGACTTAATAATTAGTAAACAAACATTAGGTGTTAAACGTAACATACGCTGTAGAAATGGTGCGAGTTACAAAATGATTATCAGACGACAATGCGGGTAGACATTCGAAAAGCTTGACATGTCTTTGCTGCAATAAACCATATGATAATGTCGTGCAACGAAGATGCGGATTGTAGAGAATGGAATTTATACTTTTCTTTTCTCCAACGTTATCCGCTTGAGTTAGTGGCCCAAAAAATACACACACGAAAGAACTTTATCCCCGCGATTTGATGGAGCTGGCAGCTGAAAGATGGGCTTGAAGCCCATCAAGCCAGAGCATGAACCGTAATGAGAGTACATTTTAACTCTGAATGAGCAAGCATGTAAGCAGAGAAATTAAGAATGGCAGCCGGTTTAGTCTTATTCCCAACTCGGAATGGTGAAACGTCATTTCTTTTGCAGATTTTTGGCTTTAAATATGTTGAGTTCGGTAGTCAAATCACGCGAAGCAAGCATCAACAACGCGGTAGACAAAAAACTACCAAAGATCCGAACCAAAACATTACCTGACTGTGGCTTGTAGAAAAGAATACAATTTTTTATTCACAAACAGAGATGCAACTCATTAGGTTGCCACCTGTGATTTCAATCAACGTGAAAGATATCAAATACAAGGGGACTACTCAAGATCGCTTATTTTACAGTTTACCCCTCTACAAGCAACGCAGGACCATGCTGAGCACAGGTTGGCAATTAGCCAGCATGCGCCTCAGGGACCAGTGCCTTCCTGACGACTGGTCCACAGCCACCACAAACCCTCAAGGAAGCACAAAGGCATGACAGCTTCATTTTCTCAGGGCTACCGATTCTTTCTGTAGGAGCATCCGCGTACTGCCTGCCAAAATGACCATCAGAAATCCCACAACCCCCTTCTATATTGGCATCTGTAGTGGTAACTGCATCCCCAGGGGAACAGCAGACTGCAGTCGCTGGCCCTCGCTTGCTGTAATCTTGAACTGCCTGCTTAGTAAGACATTGCCAAGGAGACTTGGAGTCAAGCAGTGAAGTTTAAAAGCATGAATACCTCTTGAGACCACCATTACATGCTAGTACTAGGATTTAAAAATGTGGTCAAGATAATGATATAACTACTGCTATGATGGTGGAAAGCAAAACTCATGCATAAAAATCTTATTCAAGCAAGCAACTGATATAGCCTTTGAGCTTGATGTGAGAAGCATTATGCAGGAAAGAGCTGTGTAAAATAAATTACCGGCATAAAGCTTGTGAAAATTACGAAGTCAATCACTTATCTTTGAGACTACTCTAAACGAGGTAGGCCTTCTGCCCGGTCACCATACTTTCGAAGTGGTTTCAGATCAAGACACCCCATCAACTCAATTAAAGAAACAAAAACTTTTAGTGGCACTTTATGGGAGCCAACACGGCACTTATCAGTGAAAAGTAGTGTAGCAGGGTATAGCACATCAACATTCTTTTACTAATTTTAAAGAATGCTTGACTAAGTGAGTTAATTGAAACCACTTAAAAGCATAGTGGTCAGAGTGAAAGTAACCCCAAAACTGAAGAAACAATAAAGTAACTTGTCCAGTAATTCCTTCAATATGACGCAACTTCATTACTTAATCAATGTTGTAATGATAGGCGTGAACAAGATGAAGAATAAGCAGTTCTTCTCACCTTCCACTGAGAGGAAGTTAGCAGCACTCTTGGTCTTTTAGAACGCACGAATTCCAGGGCGGCGCTAGGAGTCATGTGCTTATGCTTCACCTGCAATAAATGAAGCAGCCAATGTCACCCTCAATTATAAGCCAATAGTGATAAGCACGGTTGATCTGTGTGCAACAAACCAACGGTATCCTTAATTTAGTCCTTCTTGTATACCAAATAGCAAAGCACAACTGTTGTGCTCCTTCCTCTCCCAGCTTTGCAGTGGACATAAGTTTTTCGGCCACAAGATGCGTTTCCTGAATCACAGACAATACAAGGTGTTGGCACAAGAGATGAGTTTTTTTTAATCTAATTAACAGCAGAACCAGATCGCCGGCTAATGGCATTTACTGACTGCTTTTGTGAAGGATTACTTACTATAAATAAAGTCCACTGCCCGGTCAATATCAGCAAGAGAAGGAGAATAAAGATAGTCTCTTGTAGGTATCACCAAGTGATCAATTTTATAATCCTGGCGAGCACAGAACAAGGAAACTATTAAAGACCCTGAACATCCTTTTGAACATGACTTAATCAATGGGTCAAAAATCCCAGACACAAAGGAAAGAGATTACCGACACGATAAAGCGACGACGGAACCAAGGTTTCGTAAGGTTCATTGAGGGTGATGACACCGTCAACACCAAGCCGCTTCAACCGCCGAACATCCTTGCGGAACGGAACTGCGCCTAACAAAAGAAACTGGTATATATCGACCCGAATAAATAGCCCATCAGAAAAATAACAGCTTTTCTTCACCATATCAACTCTGCCCAATCTACTTTGCTCCGGGCGGCGTCCAGAACAGAAAAGGCAACGGAAATCCCAAGTGTTTAATCAAAGTACTCTCCGAATTATTATTCGCAATTTCTAGTGAAGCCGTATACCCACGGTCTCAACAATTCAAGCTCAAAAACTCCAACTTTGCAATATTAACTTCTTGCGCCGCCATCTTGCAATGAGCCCAATATTAGTTTCAAAAAAGTCGACAAATTCAAAGAGACCAGAGCCCAAACACATCATTCATCACGCCACTGTATCTCATCCATCAGACCCATCAACCACCCGCAGTCACACGAATCGAGCAGAGCAAAAACTACAAGCCGCGACTCGAAAGCGGAGAAGGAAACGACCAGCTAAAACGAGGGTTCGCGACGGATTCCGATACCTCGTCGACTTCATCCCACCACCGGAACTCGGGCTGGAGCTTGTTCCGCACCACGTTGTACAGGAGAGTCGGGTAGAACAAGACCCTCGCGCCCGCGCCCACCAGAACGCGCTTCCCGTCGAAGCCCGCGGCCGGCCGCGCGGCGGGGCGGGCGCCGCCATCGGCGGCGCCGTCCGGTTCGTCGATCTTCGCCATGCCGCTCGATCTGGCGAGGAGGAGCAAACGAAACGGCTCTGCTTCGGAAGAAATTTCGTACAAAAGTCAAAACGGTCGCGTATATTCACTTCCAAAAGTGACAGTTGTCAAGCTGACGGGAAGGGGAAGAAGATTAGTTGAATATAAAGGCTTAAAATCCTTTAAAAAAAAAAATCCTCGATTTTGAGTCCATTTTTAATTCTACATCTAACTTTTTTCTTTAATCTGAGAAAATTCTCAACTTTGAATCAAGTCCAAATTTTCCCCGGACTTGTTTTATGTTTAAAAGAAACCCAGTTTCAAATCTATTGAAACTTTTTTTTTTTTTTTTAAAAACATCATAAACTTTAACTTTAATATCAAATTTGACCCGTTAGCCCTTCGTCCAAAATCACGATCAGTCGCCTCTAATTTCCCTAATTTTCATATCAAAGAGCGGTCTCGTTTTGGAGATAAATTTTCATGTCATTTTATTGATGTGGATTCATCACCACATAGAAACACCAAATCAAACTAGTAATGGCGATATTTGAACAGAGGTTTAATTGGGATTGACTTGAGGCTAGATTGAAAATAGGTTTTTTCTTTTTTCAAATAAAAGTTCGGAGTAGATTTTAGATTAGAGTTAAAGTTGGTGATTTTTATAAATATATATAGGGTAAAATTAGAACTAGATATAAAATTAGAAAGACTTTTTGGAAATTGGAAATGAGGCAATTGATGTAACCTTGGAGGAATTGGAACCGGCTCCTCCAAAACTATTAAGAAAAACAACAAGGGTACTAGGTGAGCCGATTGATAGGTCCAAGCGAAGCTTAGCTCACCTCGCAATAGTTTTGACACCACCCTACCTCACTCATGTGATAGTCAGTATCGAGGTATTGACGTGGAGTTTACCTTCCCCATTGATAGGCCCCTCAATTTCTATCGAATCTTTTCTTCCAGGATGAGTGGGAATACGGGAGATGGCATTGCGGGATTTTCCATCCCAAGGTAGTTCTTCCGTATGTTTTTTCTACATTAAGTTTTTTAAGAACCTACTCAGGTCTAATATATTCCTATAGTGAGCGGCAGAGAGAAACAGAATTCGTCTGGCCAACAGTTAAAAAGTTCCCCATTTTTTCAATTTTCTTTTTCTTCTCAATTGCATTCTTTTTTATGGTTTTATTTATTTATTTTGAGGGGTAGGTTGAGTGCATCATCTTCTGTCCCCAGGGACCATGGAAACAAGCTGCCATCCATTATTGTCCACAGAAGCAGCACGCGTTTTGTGGCGCCGCTTTATGTTGGTTTGGATCACATCAAGGCTCTCCTTTTGAATTTCTCCATCGATGAACTCAGCACCCGCAATTCACTCTCTCACTGCTGGTGTAGGGAACACTTCCGTATCACTGGACGTGCCGGTGATTCATTGTAAGAGCCGACATCTGGCCCCACTTGCAATGATATTGAACGTGCCGGTGATCCGTTGTAAGAGTCAATTTCTGACCTCACTAGCAATGATAGTGTCCCTTTGGGCCGCTTTGCTTCTTTTAGGCTTTGTCCAAATGCTAGATAAGACTAGTGCCACATCTTATATGACACATTACCTTACCGGATCAAGGTGATGTGAGATTCGATTTATTCCTACCCCTTTGCCATCTTCGAGGCGAAGGCGTCCTCCACATCCATCATGTATCGTATTTCATCTCAACAGCGTACGGTGCAACAGCAAGGCACGTACTGTGATCGGCCAATGTAAGTCGGCATGAGTTTTTCATTATGAGCTTAGGGATGCTTACGCTGTCTGATGATCCTCGGTTTCGCGTGTTCTGAAGCGAGTCGTGTGTGGTTAGTAGGAGAAGTTCCATACGCTATGTATTGCACGATGATGCCCTGGCGATTCACGTGAGTGGCTAATAGCAATGGCTGCGTACCGTTTTGAGAGAACTGGGAAGAAAATTAAAGAATCAATGTCCGGCAGGAGCCCATTCATGTCAACCCCGTTGGCTGGTCACAATTTATTGTGGTTGTTTCCTCCCTGGTGAGCCAGTCACGTCGGAACAAGGGCAGTCTTGAATGATGCGACCTTCCTGATAGTAAATTAGATAAACTGCTGCTGCTTCTCTCTCTCTCTCTCTCTCGTGCATGCAATTCGCTTAAGCTAAATTGCACAGCAACTTTGCTGTTCCTGATGTGACTAAATCCTGGGCTCAACTTCCTGTCCCATCATTGAACAGTCAACGTCTAACAGAGCTACACAATAATGGAATCCCAAAGTTAAGAGCACAAGTCAAGAAATCCCGGTGGACACAACAACATGAGCAAATGCACGACAAGCTGAAACCCCACCACTCTTTTTCCACTTTCCTCTGAGCAAGCTTATGTTGACAACCTTGCAAGCATAATCAGGCACAGAACACACCCTTGCAGGCTGCAGCCACCCACACCCACTACAGAAAATGGAGAACTGGCTTTTGGCTTTTCTACTTCTCCTGGCAGTGACGATTGAAGCGGCATATGTCGGCGGTGGAGTCAGTGTCGGGATGGGCGGCGGTAATGCTGGTGTTGGCAGTGGGGGTGGAGGGGGAGGAGGAGGCGGAGGCGGAGCCGGCAGTGTGTGGATTGGTGGAGGAGGGATCAACTCCCCAGGTGCATCAGGTTCAAGGCTGAGCAATGCATACACAGCTCTACAGGCATGGAAATCAGCGGTCACTGATGATCCGAACAAGATTATGGAGACTTGGGTTGGCTCTGATGTGTGCTCGTACAAGGGGGTGTTCTGTTCAGATTCTCAAGATGGAATGGGTCCTTTTGTTGCAGGCATAGATCTCAACAAGGCAAATGTGCAGGGAACTCTTGTCAAAGAGCTGTCTTTGCTCACTGACATGACCCTCCTCCACCTCAATAGCAACAGATTCTCAGGCTCGGTCCCTGACACTCTCAGAGATCTATCCTCTCTACAGGAGCTAGACCTCAGTAATAATCAGTTCTCGGGCCCTTTTCCTGCAGTTGTTCTTGAAATACCAAATCTCATTTACTTAGACCTCAGATTTAACAGCTTCTCCGGCCCAATACCAGAAGACCTTTTCAACAGTAAACTTGATGCAATACTTGTCAACAACAACAACTTTGAAGGCGAGCTTCCTCAGAGCCTAGGCAATTCTCAAGCTTCAGTGATCAATTTGGCCAATAACAAGTTCAGCGGAAGCATCCCGGCTAGTTTCGGTCTGATGGCCTCCAAACTCAAGGAGATCCTTTTTCTGAATAACCAGTTATCAGGATGCATTCCTGAGGGAATCGGGTTGTTCACTGAGATGAAAGTCTTCGATGTGAGCCACAACACATTGATGGGTCATTTGCCTGATATGCTCTCTTGCTTGAGCCAGGTTGAAGTCCTGAACTTGGGGCACAACCGGCTGTCGGGGGAATTACCCGACCCGATCTGTTCACTCAAAAGCCTCATGAACTTGACGGTGGCCTACAATTTCCTGTCTGGGTTGAGCCAGGATTGCACGAAGCTGTTCTTTAGGAGCGTGGGCTTCGATTTCTCAGTCAACTGTATTCCTAATAAGGACATGCAGAGGCCTCACCCAGAGTGTTCTTCCACTCCAGGAGGAGGGCTGAGTTGTCTACGAGTACCTTCGCCGCAACCCCTTGTTTGTGGCGGGGGGGCTGTTTTCTCTGGGACAGCTTCAGATCTGGCCTTCGAGTCACCATGAGTTGAGAGTCACCCAAGCATTAACAGGTTGGTTATGGCTGTCTTCAATTAATGATGTCGTGGTTCAGGGCATACTGTCTTAATTTTCTGATATGCTAGTTTAAACTTTTCAAGGGAACTGTACTGGATAAGATATGTCTTTAAATTGACGGGGTTTTTGAGCCTATAGGCTATATACGTGCAGGTTCACCACGTTATATGTTCATTGACTGGGAAAGGCAGATATATAATAATCACAACTTGCAATTGTTCAAAGAATGTCTTATACTGCCTTCTGGAGCATCTGTCATTTTTCGTAAATACTACCGCCACAATTAGATTTGTTACACTTACAGATCCATAGTAGAGACACTAACACCAAAATTCAGCCCCATAAGTCGCACGCTGCCAAAAGGAGGAACAAGAAGAAAACGTGCAACCAGGAAGGCGCGAAAAAAGAGAGACCGAAAAAAAATACATAGCGCAGCTTCCCAGTGAAATTTTCATGTTGCATCTCGCAGATACTCGTACACCATAAAAAGAAAATGGTTATGTTAGCAAAAGAGAGAGGGAGGGCTTGGAAGTTTCAGTTCATTAGCACGAAGATGATTATCTTCAGATCTGCATAATATTCAGAAATATATGTAAAGAAGTTTTGAAGGTTTTGAATTCCTTGGTCAGAGAAGACAAAAGTATCACGATTTTGCAAAAAGAAATGCACCATAGACATATTTTATCAATTTGGAAGCTCACACCAAGCCTATGAATACAGGGAAGAAAAGGCATTATTCATGTCAGTACTAGGAAATATAGGACATAAACCTACCATCAGATGGTTGGTGTACTGCACCGTCATATTGGAAGTTTGCAGGTTACTTCACCCTCAAAACACCAGTAGTGTCGAGTAATAGGTCTTACACATTGCGTACGTGCCCAACAAATTCATCTTATTGAAAATAAAATCACATTAAGTCAGTGCCTGGCAATGGCAACGATGAATGATTAGGGCAGAAAAGAATCGTGTTCATCGAATGCAAATCAATGTGTCGCATCCACGAGCTTCAGAGTTTTGACATCATTGTCATCAAGAAATGTAGTACATAGGGTTCGGGAGCTTGAAAGACCGTTTTGCAATAGCAAAGCCTAGCAAATCACTCCATTGGTCTCCGGAGCTCCCATGAATTGTATAACCTTGGCTTTCCAATTCAGACCTCTTCTCTGATTTATAGACAATTGCAGGTTTGCCTTGATCGGTAGCATTCCTGATTTTATCAAAAAGAATGGGAAAATTCCAAATCAAATGTACAAATATACAAAGTAGTACATGATATTGCTATCATATTTAAGAAAGGGATGAAAGCTAGAGAACAGGATCTTTGTTTCATTATTTTACCTCAAGATAAGTCTTTTCCAGTCACTGTACCCAGCATATAGAAGATTTTTTTCCGTAACGTTTCTTTGAGGTTCACTGCGCCCGGTCAGCAGAAAGATCGCGAAACCCAGCTGTTGAAGCTCCTTGTACAATCTTAAGCTCGCGGGTAAAGCAGGGGCCTCCGCCAAATCCACCCAACCATCAAAAGAGTTCTCATCAAAGACCTCTGATCTACATTTACAATAAAACAAGTCAACAACTATTTGGGAGGAGTATCCTGTTACAAGCGAAGAAAAAGAACTGCCAAGTCCTAAGCAGATCAGGTAACATATAAATCAGACCACGCCCTTGGCAAACATTTGTAACCAACTAGGAACTCCAAGCATGAACTGGACAATGGAGAAGTTACTAAGAGTAGTATATCATCCAAGAACAACTTAAGCATAAAAGTGGATCTGTTCAATGCATCTAGACTGACTTTATTGTTAACGTCTTTTCTGGTATGTAAGTGAACCTCTAAATACTTCACCAATGCAAACAAGGGTTGACTACTCCCATCACAAGCCACCAAAGAAAAACATCAGGCCTTCAACAACTTAGTAAACCTATCACAACCACCGTGATATTACTTCAGCCCAATAATAGAACAGATGAGAGCAACAAAACTGACGATGAATTGAAATGAATTACTTTATTCATTCTCATCTCATATAGCTGATAAAAGCTTCCTCCTCGATGAGAAAGAAGTGCCTTTAAGAATAATATCGAATTGATTAACTGGACAAAAGAGGAGAACGTGTCACAAAACTTCTCCATAATCCATGTGATGCTTGGACTCTTTTTCACATAGAGCTCATTCCACCAGCAGTCACATGATGACATTTTGAATGGTTCAAAGCAGCAATGTTAACACGGTGATCGGGTAATGCACAAACTCAGCAAACTGAAACAATTGGTCCAGAGATGGTGGCATCTCTGTTTATCCAATCACGAAAAGCATAGAACAGAATTACTCATTCGCAACTTCGAAGGGGTGCTTGCTGAGCTCTTCGGTGGCTTAACTTTGGTACTAATGACATTTTAGCTCGCACTTGTTAGTGAGTGCTTCTAAATTTTCAGGTGATCTTCGCCTATGGGAGTCCTCAAATAGTAACATCCCCTAAAGCTCAACTCTGTCTCCAAGCCTAGTACACCAGAACTAAGGATCATTCCAGCACATCAAACAAAACTAGGAACGGGTTACCCAAATGTCTCTCCCGAAGATGCGATAGGGGTACAAATCGTGCAGTTGAAAAGCTCGAGAAACGAGGACCGACTTATCAGCACAAAGTCGGGTATTCGCGCTTCTGTAACCGAAACGAGCAACATCAGACCAAGCCTGATCATGAAATGTAAAAGGGTAATTGCCATTGTTAACAGCTCATTCAATTCGATCTAAGATGGATGAATTTGGACCCTCAAGCCTGTAGTTTTTGTAAACACCTGACCATATTTAGGTCCTTCACCAACTAAAGTAAGCCTCCACCACGCGTTCCACGTGTCGCGATCCTACGGGCTAGATCCCCAGGCAGAGCAACCAATAAGCAATGGCATAGAATAAATTCACTCGCTCACCAGCAACACGGTAAAAAAAAGGTTAAGCGCATCAGAACCGCACGCATCACGAGACCGAACGCGACTCGAAGAAGAAATCAGCGAATCCAACGGCGGGCGACGGCGAGATCATCGCCGGCCCGGCGCGGCCGAACTTACCCGAACCCGTGGGCCTCGTAGTAAGGCAGATTGGAGAGCAGCGTCTCGTCGATGTCGAACACCCAGGCGTCGCTCCCGTCGCCGGCGATCTCCACGGTCTTGGCGAACTCCGACGAGTAGTTCGCGACGATCGCCGAGTCCGACGCGTAGCGGTCGCTGCTCATGTAGGCCGCGACGAGCTGCTCGCACCGCGGCGGGACCTGGGCCCAGCTCCCGGCGTTGTTCGTCTCGACGGCGAGCCGCCAGCTCTCGCAGTAGAGGCCGTCGTCCTTGAGGACCTTCCGGTCGCCGGAGAACGGCGGCTTCGAGTTGAGGCGGATGAGCGGCTGCGACGGGGAGGCGGACGCGAGGTTGAGGAGGAGGAGGAGGAGGAAGAGGGGGGAGAGGAATCGGCGGGGCGCCATGGACGGAGCCGGAAGGTCCATGGAATGATTGCCGGGCGAGGAGGAGATAGAGAGAGAAAGAGAGGGCGACACCGTGGTTAAAACAATTGACAGGCGAAGAGAGAGAGAGAGAGAGAGAGAGAGAGAGAGCGCACGTGCTTCTTGTCCGGGAGGAAATCAATTTTTTTCCTCTCTTTTGGTAGAGAAAATATTTTGTGGCGACATATTTAGTTATGAAATGCATTTGATATCGTTATTGGTGATTCTAGTGTCTGAATATGGATTGCATTTTTCAGCAAAAGAAATATTTTTAAAATGTTTTGAAATCGTTAGCGTGAGTACATTTCATAAAAAAAAGTCAAAATTTTCCTTTATGTAAATAACGTTATGTCACGATGGCATGAACGATAATAATATAAAATAATATTTTGACTACATTTAGATTAAACGTGACGTCTTGTCTTAGGGACTTTTCATAATCATGATTAGATTTCCTTTCCGTTGATTATTCAGACTTACTCTCACATGTCTCCAACCTTAATAACACAAGGTGATGTCTATTATTTACTGGAGTGCATGAGTCGACTTACTATCGTTTTTTGTTTTGTTGACGTTCTCTTTACCTTTACATGGAAGAGTTCGGTTGAACTTTAAAAAACAAACTCATTTACAAAATAACTTTAGGTGGAGTAGTGTTTGGTAATTTTTTTTTTTTTTGCGAAGGGCTTTCATTATAATATTTCTTTTTATTATTATTATTAGAAAGAAATCAAACCCTTCAGTGACTCAACTGAAGGGTTTAGGCAATGAACGAAACAAATCTAAAGTTGGTGACCTATGTTTGAAGTTGCACAACCTCAGGCAACCCCAGTGAGGGTCATGCAACCCAAGTGAGGACTGTTTGTGGTCATGCAACCTCAAGTGGCGATTTTGTGGTCATGCAACCTCAAGTAGCCATCGCCTAGGTCACACAACCTTACACAATAGGTGGTCATCACGTGGGTTGGGTGACCTCGCTGCCCCTTACTAGTCTCTCATCGGCCCTTAGCAAACTGTCCTCACAAAGAAGATGAATAGTAGTAATGAGGGGCAAAACCGAAAAACTAAAATATTGGTGATGATAGTGTTGGAAGAAAAAAATTATTCAACCCTAAATTTTAGCATTCCGTAAATATAATTCCAAAAAACTTTGAAAACATCTTAACATTTCCTTAAAAGGGCTATGGAGGCGGAAAGTTGATTGCCAAAACTTAACCAAATGCACTAATAGTTCATTTTAAGATGCATTTCGCAATAAAAACATTAAAAGAAAGCTTTATCTATACAGATAAATTAGAATTTTTTATTCTTGCATTTATCATGGGGTCATGTCCCAGAGCTTTTATGATGTGGCCATGTTCTTTGCCCAATATGGCCGATCTGTTTAATGTTCTCGGACGATTATGATTTTATTTATTATTGATTTACTTTATTGGCCTAATTCCCTAAAAATATCCCTCCTTTAGATACAGTCTCAATTTTATCTCGAGCTCTTTTTTGTAAAAAAAAAAAAAAGAAATCTTACCTAAAAAAATATTATCTTCTTTGATTCTAGTCTCAAATCTGTCTCCATTAACCGTTCATCAAAAAATTGCCATTAGTTGCTTGATGTGGCATTTCATGTCGAAAACAAATCCACATAAGTAAGGTAACGTGACAAATCATTTTGAAAATGAAATTGATCTTTAATATGAGAATAAGAGAACTTAGAGATAGCTAACAAAAATCTTTAGATGGAAGGTGGACAAAAAAAAAGTCCAAAGTAGAATTGGGACTAGACCTATAATTGAGGTGGGAATTAGGCCTCACTTTATTTATGTGCTTAGTTTGAATTATGCATGATCATTTTGGTGAACATTAGGAATAAATTAGGCCAAGATGTGCAACAAGAGATTTCCACAAAAAAGAAAAGGTACCAACTATGAGGCGTTAGGCTTTCCAATGAAATCAAATTTCCAAATTCAACAATCTCCAGTTCATAAAAAATAAAGTGCTCTCCCACGCTTTTCTTAAGTTCCTAGGCAATTTAGACAACAATTTATTATCGACTCTAAGAAAACAATTCATTAACCATTAATCTAAAAATTAAGTTGTGATTGGTAAGGTTTGCAAGAGTGACACATCCGTAATCTCACGGGAGGATTAATAGGGTCTACCTAGCAATTCGTTGAACCTACTCGGGATTCACCTCGGGAGGATCGCAAGGATGACAATTTTTTTTTTTTTTTAAGTGAGGGTTTTTATTCTCCTAGAAAGCTTAGATGGGAAGGAGGGGTGGCCAGGAAGTCCAATGGGCTCCATTGTGCCTTCATGAGTATTCTATGTTTGGGACATTGCAGGCTTTGATTAACCCCCAAATTGCAAAGCACTAAAGAAAATAAGTAGTTCAGCATTATGTTTGTTTGCTGGGGACAAGAGTAAGGGAATGCAATGTTGTGATCATTGTCCTTCATTTTTCAAGAATTTGCCCTGGTATTGCAACTATACTTTTGCATTTGATGGGAAAATTACCAAATTTTTTTTAAATTTATTGCATTTGTATCAATTCAATGTTAAACTTTTTAATTTGGCAAATTTAATCCTAAAATCTTGACGATTTGTCAATTTAATCGTTCTAACCAATTTTGACTGGAATTATTGACGTAGCGGTCTAGCTAACACCGGTCATTCTATGTGGGAAACCATCACCGATTCGGACAAATTTTGCGATTTTTAAAAGTTCACTAGATTTTTTTTTTCTTTTAAACTTTGGGATAGCGAGGGCCGTGGTACTCCTCACCTAGGAAGCCAAGGCCTTTGCCCATGGCTGGCGAGGGTGTCCCTAGATCAGGCGACCATCGTTGGATCAGAGTTGGACAACAAAAGAAAAGGAAATAAGAAAACAATAAGAAAAATTAACAAAAAAATCGAACCGGTCGCCCATTGAGGTTGACTGGTGTGGCTCATAATGAAGGGGAATATCCAGTCGGATTATTCATTAGAGAGTAACGTGCGGTATCTCTCTTTACTTCTATCATCTTTCTCTAACGTAACAAATCCACGTTGTTTTATATTTATGGTTTGTCTTGCGTTTCCTGTCCACCAATGACGTAAATTTTTACAAAGTGGATAAATTCTCATGCCTGTTAGTTGTAACGTACCCTCATTAATCTCATGCTTTGAATAAGACTCGAGACGAAACTTAGGTGAATGCATACCAAATGAGAGTTGTTAATTCTAATCAATGGGCACCACTAGATTAATATAATCTATACATGTTTCTAGAAGAATATTTTTATTCCTAAGTCTATGTGAAAGAAACAAATAAATTTCCTTTTTGCAATCTAATTGACCATTCAAATCCAACGCATCGTTGTCTTGGTCATTACTCGAATGTGATGTCATCGTTATCGCTGATGCTATTAGCCGAGGAAACTTCCACTTCGCATCACCAAATCCCTGTTCAATTTGATGAGATCCATTGAGTTGGACTTGGCGTGTCGACGAACACCTTTAGAACCCCTAATCTACCCGAAATGCCACGTGGAGATGTTTCACAAACACAGCGTGATTACAAAAAATTCGTAGTGGCGACAACTCTTCATTATACACGTGTGACATAACTCGATACAAATGAACACAATCATGTGTGGTCGAGATTATAACGGATGTGCTCTGCGTGATTGTTGATCGATGCGGCGCTTGATATGCCTTGGGCTCTTAAGCTTCTCTCGAATGCATAAAAATTAGCAAAAATGTCAAGAAAATTCCAAACATTTTACATTTGTGTCAATTTAGTCATAAACCTTATATTGATGCCAATTTAGTCATAAACCTTTTTATTTGATACAAATTCAGTCATTTCCGACTAATTTTGATTGGATTTTGCTAACTAAGCGCTGGTCAGCTGACATAGCATGATTAACATTGACATAAACAACTTATAATAATATTTTAATATTTTTTGAATTTGATTTGATTTGATTTGATTTTTTTTTTCTTTTTCCTTCTCCTCCCCCTTCCTCCAGCTGATCGCCGAACCTTAGCAACTGGTCAAAGGTGACGCCCTGCAAGGCTTGAGCCCTTGCAAGAGGCCACAAGGGCTACTTGCTAGCCATGGGTGAGGCCCGACCTTGCTAGATCTTGCGAGGTCGACCTCGCTAGTGGCCGATGAGGCTCGCTAGAGGCTGGCGAGGTCAAATTGCCTCTGGCCGGTCGTCAAGGTCTAGCGATTGACTGGAGGAAGGAGAAGGAGAAGGAGAAAGAATAAAGAAGAAGAAAAGAAAATAAATTATAAAAAATTAAAATATTATTAAAAGTGGTATACGTCAGCATCGACCGTGCCATGTTAGCCTACCGGTGCTCAGTTAGCAAAATCCAACCAAAATTAACTGGAATGATTGTATTGTAACCAAATCAAAAGGTTTAAAACTAAATCGACATCAATAGAAAGTTTAGGACTAAATTGGCACAAATACAAAAGTTTTAGGACTTTTTTTTGACATTTTTCCCCATAAAAATCTAATGCATGCGTCGATAGGTCAACCAACGGACACCATGCGAGCTAAAACAAGAGAGAATGAGAGATTAAGAAACTACTTTATCGCGAATTTCGACGGTCACACATCCATAAGCATGAGACTAGGGCGTCGAAACTCACTCACTGGAATAATTTGTTCAACTAGCATCATATTGATGGGCTTAGGTAGCTAAAGGCGCCTGAAAATTGCAGTGATCGACTTTCCAATCTTGTTTTTTCTAAAAATGTGCAACAATGGGCGGGGAAAAATCGCTCCATAGTCAATAGGTAGGTTTACCGACTCTAGGCCATGGAACCTGATCGTAGTCATGGCATGGGTCGAGTGGATTCCGGATAATGTTTGCATCCTTTATGTTATGGCAGTTGCTGAAAAATGTCTAACAGATGTCGCATTCAATTTCTCTCTTTATTCGTTTTGGATTTTGTTAACCAATGGTTAATAACAAGTTCTCAAAAAAAAAAAATATTTTTCTGTTGTATATATAATATAGTCATTGAATTATATTCTTTAGTATGGTCGATAAGGATGAGCATGATAATTATTCTATTTTTGTTCCAAAGTTACTTTTCAATTTCAGACTAGTTTCTGGAATAAAAATTCGCTTGGTAAAATTATTTCATTTCTCAAATTCTGAAATAGATTTTTACTTCAGAAATAGGTTTGTAATAGAAATAAGAAGTAAAATTTACTTCTTTGTTTCTTGAATTGAAGTAAAAAATAAAAACTCTTCTCATCGTTCGTCCTCACTGCTACTCGGCTGCCCATCTGCCGTCGTCGACTGCCATCCATCATTCGCCAGTTCACCGTTCATCGCCTGCTACTTAGTGTTGCTCGCCACCCGCCATCATCGTCATCCTACGGTCATCACCTATTGTCGTTGCCATTCACTAATGGCTGCCCACCGTCGCTGTTCGCTATTTGTGTCGCCGATTGCCGGCCATCGATCGTTGTTTGCCTGTAGCTGTCTGCCATCCGTTGGTCATCGTCCATTCGCTGCCGTCTGCCATTTGTCGATCGCCGTCTACTCGTATCATCTCTACAGTCCGTTGGTCGCCGTCCGCTTGCCGCTGTCTACCATTTGCCAATTGCCGTTCGCCATTCGCCGTTCGTCGTTCGCCGCTGCTTGAGAGGGATAAATTTTGTGTCGTTATTAAATAAATTTTAATTCGGTGAATATAAATTTTGTATCATTATCGAATGTGTATTCTTACTTAAAAGATCATCTAAAAATAGAAATAATTTTTTTTTTCCAGAAATCAATCTCTTGTCGGGATGATCATCATTCGTGCTAAGTCCTAATCCATTTCATTTTATTATTTCCATAATTTCGTGGGCATTGATTAATTCCCACCCCACCATTAAATACCGACCAGAACTGGAACAGGAACAGCACAGCCTTCCCCCTCAGCTGAAAAACCTACAGAGCATTTCCCCTTCCGAGGTCAAGCGCGAGCAGAAAACCTCCGAAACCGACACGAATCGAGCAAGAAGAAGAAGAAGATGTCGTGGCAAACGTACGTGGACGAGCACCTGATGTGCGAAATCGAGGGCAACCACCTCACCTCCGCCGCCATCATCGGCCACGACGGTAGCGTCTGGGCCCAGAGCGCCGCCTTCCCTCAGGTCGGTCCCCCTCCTCTTCTCTCCTTCCGCCTTCGCGCCGCCGGGGCGTTCTTGATTCTCCCGATTCGGGCCGGTTCCTTGTCGCGTCGTTGGGCTCGGATCGTCGATCGGGTCGAATTCTCCCGAGATCTGAGCGTCTGGGAACGGCTTTTCGTTCGTGGGTTCGCGGGTGATTCGTGTTCCCTCGCGTGAATGGATCGTGGGTTCGAGCGGTGATGGGTGGTTACGGATCTTGTTAGGTTTTCCGATGGATGATTTGAGCGACTGCTTGGCCGATCGTTCTTGTGGGTTTTACATGGCCTGCCTGGATTCTTTACCTTTGGTCGTGTACTTTTGGGAATCGCGTTTTGGGCAAAGTGGGCTTTTAGATTTCATGAGAGAAAAGAAGAGACCCCGGTTGCTTAGATTCCATTCTCTCCCTTTATTGCTCTGATGATTTGGACATAATCGAGAGCCTGCGGATTTGCAAAAAGCTTTGATGGGTTGTTTGCACCGTTTTAGATTTTCAATTCCTTTCCGAAATGCTTTTTGCCCATGAGGAAGTGGCTGATGTTGAATTTCTCCGTTCTTCCTTTTTCATGCAATGTCGATTCCGTGCTTAATGCCTGAGGAAATTGCTTAATTCCGTTATTTTGTGCTGTTTCCCCATCCTTTAGTTCAAGCCTGAGGAAATTGCTGCCATCATGAAAGATTTTGATGAACCTGGAACGCTTGCTCCGACGGGGCTTTTCCTGGGGGGTGTGAAATATATGGTGATCCAAGGTGAGCCTGGAGCTGTTATTCGGGGGAAAAAGGTATGGCTTTCCCTTCCATCCTTTATTTACCATTGCCTTCCGTTCTTGAAAAGTTGAAGCCTTTTGCATTCGTGTACACTGATTGTCGCGGCATTTCTATGTTCAAGGGGACCTTTTGTCTCCTGATTGAGGCATCGAGACAAATTGATGTCGAAATTAGGATGGACTGGGCATGCTGTTCCTCCTCATCTTTTGATCCAATTGAGCAACTTTTAGAGCTCTGTATTCTTGTAAATTGTGACTGTGATGTAATGTCAATGGGAAAGAGTTGTTTCTTTCCGAGAAATTGTTTTATAGCTGTAGAGTCTCATATTTTTGATCTAGTGCAAAACATGGTTGACAAAAAGTTTATATCAATTCCTTCTCCTCCATTTTTTGATGTACCTTGAAAAACCTAATCAACTTGTATAGTGCTCCTTACTTTTTGGAAGAACATCGGGAGGCTTTTACTGTGCCCAAACTATCTGGGGCCCCTAAACATTATGAGTTCCTTTTAAGAGGGTGTAGAGAATCACAGCATTATCAAAGACCTAGTTATTATGGTCAAGGAAATATCGCATGCTTTAGAGAATCGATAGATCAGCTTATTGAAGGATACTTACTTTGACTGGTTGTGATTGTTATATATATGGCGTGGTGCTCTTGAAAGCAAGCTTTTGAGCATTTGATGCTTTGGCAACCTCTGGCACTGCACTTCAGCATGTGTTCTCATTCTCTATGGTTAAATATTCTTTAAAACCATTGTGGCTTTACTTTCAGGGCCCTGGTGGTGTCACTGTCAAGAAGACCAGTCAGGCCTTGATAATTGGCATATACGATGAGCCCATGAATGCAGGCCAGTGCAACATGATTGTAGAAAGGCTCGGTGATTATCTACTTGAGCAGGGTCTCTAGACACTTCGGTATGTCCTGTTATTTGTTGGATCCCTGTTGCTTGTTGCAGCCTTTCATCTAGCAATTGCCCTACTTGGATTGTGATTGCAGTGATAAGAATACTCATGTAATTTGAAAGTTCTATGCGCACTCTAGAAGTTTGCTGCTTAAGAGTTGATTTCTATGGTGTCTTATGATTGTCTCTGTATTGATCTGAATTGATTGGATGTAATTGCGAAAGTTTACTTGGTTGATGTATCTAAAAGGACTGGTCATTTCATATACTCTGTTCCCTGGGGTGTGTCAGTTGATGGTGCAGGGACCAGGTAGAGACGTCTCTGCCTAAACTTACTCTTTCCAGGTTAAATCAGAGGGGGATCAACATCCAATGAAAGAGGCCATACAACTTTCATCGGATGGTAATAGGTCCCCCCTTGTTTTAAGACATGCATATGTAAATCGCACTTGTTAATTTATTCACGAGGTAGGAAAAGTATGAAATCGAATTGTTTTGAGAATCTACTTGCTTGTTGAGGGTGAGGCTAATTATCGCATGTGGTTCTTTTAGTACTTCCAATCGGTAAGGAAACAAACACTTCCCATTCCAACTAGGGCGACAATCCATGTTGTATTATTAATTCGTCTGTTTTACTAAATATCTCACACTTTTAAGTGGTATGATAAAAGGGTTGGGTATTATGAAAGTCTCAAGGGAAATCCGGCCACTCTCACGTTAAACATGTTCACGTCATGTTATACTGGACTTCTCTCTGTTGGTCTTTTAGAAATTGTCTTCAAGTCAAGAATTATCGTCTGTGTATTTCTTGCCAAAACACCATCTATGGGATTCTGATTAGGATTACAAATTAAGGTCCCGTTTGGTTTAGCTTTCCCAATGGGCTTTGAGTCCAAAATCCTTTAGAAAGAATATAAGTTGTTTGGCAAGTGTTTTTGGGCTACTATTGGCCAAATGCTAGTATTGGGAATGTTGAAAGCCCAAAGCAAGAAGGGACATGCTTTGGGCTTTCAGCATTTTCGGGATGCTATTTTGAGGGTTTAATGATAATTTTTCTTTTCAATATTGCCACACTGATAATTATGTCTTCCACTTTTGCCCTAAAAAATCACTGTTCGTCTTCTTCCTCGGGCTTGCTGGTTCGTAGTTGAGGTGAGGTTCGGGTCAAGGTCGTCGTCATCGAGGTTGAGGTTGAGGGTTGCGCGTGCTGTTGAGCCACTCACTAGAGTTGCTGTGGTTTGAGGTCGAGGTCGAGGGCCTAGTGACTCATATCTGGCTTTCAACCTCGACCCTGGTTGTGTGACCTTGGTGTAGCGCATCCTTCGAGTCGGCATCCTTGGTGACCTTTGCTAGGTTGCGGACGATCAAAGGGCTTAGATGGTCTGTGAGATTGGTCGCCGCTGCTGAAGCTCTGATGTTGCAATGTCCAAATCAAAAACCCTAGAATAGAATCAATGAGATTGGTCGTTGATGAAGCCTCTGCAACTTGCTAGATAGCGTGACCCTAAGGGTTGCCTCACTTGAGTTTGCGTGACCTTGGCTGATGGTTGCCCTCGGTTCCTGTTGATGCTCGCTTGAGGTCGACACCGGCAAAGCTCTTTCGATCCTAGCCTTTGCCCATGCTCACCCTTCTGTTTTTTTCCTCTCTTTTTTCCTTTTTTTTTTTCACTTCAAAGTTGCTTTATAAAGTATACACCAAATAAGTATCCAAACAAGTATCCAAACGCTATTGTTTTCACCAAATGCTCTTTCATTAAGAGATATTTGGGGAAATCATTTCTTCAAAGTTGAAGCAAACGGACTTAGGTTTTTGGGTTAGCATACGTTTTTCAGTGTGGTATCACCGAACCACCTAGATTAAGTCGCTCAAACGATTGTTTTCTTATAATGATTGTTATATTATTCCCCGTAGCACTTACTTAATGAACTTTCTCTCCTGGCCATGGAAGTCAGAAAATGTTTTGCGTAGGCTCGATCTGCGTTGGCAAGAGACTCTTTAAGTCAGTTGATCAATCAGAATATTCTGTAGATGGTGTTTGGATCTAAACTTACAGTCTATCCATAGATCTATTTTACATAAGATTCACACCAGGCGGGAAGGCGAGTTAACTAGTCAGTCCGCACGGTCACTAAAGAGCCCTAAATCCTTGAAGAAGATGGCTAATATTCGGTGCACGGCATTCTTTTGACAATGCGGACCGGACTAGCGTGCTCAGCTGGCCTAACCAGACGCAGTCTGATTTGTCGGCCCTTTCGCTGTCAAATTTGGGCCGGTTTGGTTCCGTCCAATTGCGGTCATTTGAGAATCCGTTCTGGTCTCTAGTATAGTTTTGAATACGCTAGCACACGGTGCTGAGGACCCAGACTGTCTCTCCTCTTTTCTCCTTCTTTTCCATTTCTCTTCTCTTTTATTTTCTCTCCCCACTTCTCTGTTTCGTCTTATGAAAGAAAGTACATGTTAATGCACTTAGGGTTCTCGACGAAACAGATACTATATGAAAACAGGCTTTGTCCTAACAGAATATCCGCAAGTATTATAAATTTTTGTTAAGTCGCCTTTGTGTAGAAGACGGAGTTCGATTCACTTAGGGTCTATTTGATAATGTGTTAAATAGTGTCCGATTTTATTCTTTTATTCATCGGAAAAAAAAGAAATTTGTTTAATAATTTCTTTTTTATTTTTAAGAACAAATTTAAGAAGTAAAAAAAAAAAAAAAGCTACTTTTTTGTTCTTGAGAATAACTCAAAATTTAAGCATTTTTTTTTCCTTCTCTCTTTTCTTTTCTTCTTTTCCTTTTCTTCTTCTTTCTCTAGCTAGTTGTTGGTCTTGGCGATGGAACGATGGTCAACGACCAACCAAACGAGGGCCAATTACCTCGCCGAAGCCTTGTTAGTCCCTTGTAAGGCCAAGGTTTGTCTCACGCAGTCATCGACGAGGCTCGTTCTCGCCTAGCCACCGTGAGGTTGGTCGTAGCCACCGTGAGGTTGGCCTTGCCTGAGGTTAGCGTTGTTTGGCCATGGGGAGGCAAAGCTTGCCCAGTCGCTAGTGAGGACTTGGTCTCATCCAACCACTGGCAAGACTCAAGCTAACAAGGCTCTCTTGAGGCTGACTATTAGCAAGAGAGAGGAGGAAAAGAAGAAAGGAAAAAAGAAAAGAAGAAGAAGAAGAATGTAATAAAATTATTAAAAAATTAAAAGAAATTCTAAGTCACAAAAAAATTTGAGAGTTGTACTAAACGCATTTTTATTTTAGGAATATAAATTTTGCACGGTTATCAAATGCATTTGAATGCTTTAAAACTCGTCAAGGAATAGAATTAGAAAAAATCATTTTCGAGTAAAGATTATTTCCAGAAATAGAATGGTTACTAAATGTATTATTATATTAAACTTCTTGTGAGGAGTGGAGGGAGTAATTTATGCAACCCAAAATTACAGAATCGCCAGACATGACTTTGATGTCCTATCAGTTGTGTTTGTGTTGGCTTGCCTGATCAAATGAATCAAGGGATTCGCTTTCAAGTTCAAAGTGTGTTAATTAATATCGACCTATGTGGCCTTCTTTATAAGTAATATCGTTATAAGCTCATGGATTACATTTACTTATTCGACGGTAACACTTTGGATTTCATTAAACTATTCAATTCTGGGCAGCTGGTACCCATAAAAAAGAAAAAAAAGAAAAAAAATGATACAATCCAAAAGGTTCTTTCAGGATGAAGAATCATAATTTAAGGTGAAGATTACACAATTCCTATTTGAATAAGACACCTCCATTGATCTTATCTTATCATTTATGGATCCGTACGTGCATTCATATCTGGGCCTCCTTTCTTTGTCAATCAGCACTCATCAATCCTTGCAAAAACTATATGTACGAAACAAAAAGAAACATCAACGTGGCAAAACTATGTCTCGACGGTGGATTTGGCTTATAATTCACAATAAAATTAATTCCCGGACTCCTTTCGAACCAGAATCAGGTCACGCATCACTCGTTAACTCCTCCTAATAAAACCCAATCAGTGCGTAAACCATCATATTATCAAGAGTTGCTATGTTGTTAGGTACCCGAGTTTTTAATATTTGAGTTTTGCGTCGTTAAATTAGGGACTTCAACCATTTTCTCAATCGGTCATTATTTTTGCGGTTTCGCAAGGGAAGAAGGCTTCCCCCCCTTATCCAGGAGTACAGCTTTCTTTATTGCGTGCGATGAATTTTCGATGCTGACTGACTGGACGCTTATGAGGAGATGGATTTGGTTTGAAAGCACCGATCTCCCAACCGCAAGTGGCCACGATCCTAATAATGTCTGCGGGTCGCATTTAGATTCCCCCACGGGAGACATTATCGATGCTGATTTTACCTAGACATTATCGATGCTGATTTTACCTAACTGGCCACCCATCCATAATCTTTTCCTTTCGGGCAACCTTTTCGACAGCGACGCTTCCGTTCGGTTTTTGATGAGGATTGACATCTAATGAGCTTCGATCCTAGATTCCATGTGCATCTACATTGCTCTTCCTTATCTGGTGCTGAATTGACAGATACCAAAAAAATGCTTATCATGTCATTATCATCGACGGAATGATTAGCATAAAAAAATAGATACATCGTACTCACCATCAAATAGATTAGGGGTAATTGGTTTCCGGTTTGGTCTAGTCCCACTCCAGAACCGAATAAGAGGGACTAGTTCCCAATTTTCAACGTTGGGGACTAGACCAAAGGTCTCTGGGATTTGGCTAGGTTAAGTTGTCCACTGATCTAGTGGAATTGGTCGAGTGTAAATGAGAGAATGCTTCGAACTCCATGAGAGGTGAAGGAGACTCAAAGAAAGGGAAAGATTGAAAGAGGAGAATATGCTTGAGCATTGTGGGTTGAAAGAGAAAGACCGAAAGAGGAAATGAGGCGTGCGTGAGACATTTAAAAAGTAAAAATACATAAATAAACAACAATTGGTCTTGGTGATCCGATTCCCCCCCTTGGAACTAGAAACCAGACCCAACTTGCTAGTTCAGTCCAATCAGGCGATTCTTGATTTGATTGGTTCATTTTACTCACCCTTGCGATAGACTGTGCTTGTCCCCCAGAGAAGAATTATGGGAAGATTCATTATGTTATGTCCAGTTCCTTTGTTTGGTTAAACACCGGATATGATTATCATGGACTTATCTGAACTTATTCCGATCCAGAAGTCTCTGAAAATGCCGGATGGGATAATCTTTATCAAGTCTGACGCTTTGTTTGGAGGACAAAACACGCCCTTCCCAACCATTTAGCTTTGCGATTAAATCATCCTTCTTTCTTTTCTTTTCCTTCGTTACTTTCTTAAATAGGACACGGATCGCTGTTGAAGGTTCATATAAGCAAAGGAAGGGCATGAAAATGCATCCAGAACTCAGAGAACTATAATGAGTTAGGTCATGACGGGACACAAATATATATAAAAACCATGATCCAAAGTCCATGTCCAAAGACTCCAAAAAGTATGTGCCTTTGACAAAAAGAGGTAGAATTCGTACCTAACGCAAACATCGATCTGCAGGCAACGAATTGCAATCTTTGGACCTATCGGTGTGGTTGCATTTTGAAGTGAAATCTCTAGGGCCTTGATAACCCTTTGCAATTCCTAGAGATTGCCTCTGTAAATTGGTTTATAAATGGACGATGCCATTCATCTCGGGCAGGCGAAGCCATGGAAATGATGGCCAAGCCCTCGACCTATATCGTAGGACATAATTTAAGGATGTAGCATAATGTAATTTTGGAGCCCCACGAATAATTTTCAACACTGTTCGTGCGACTTTACTCGAGTATGCTTTTCGGAATTAAAAGTTTTGGACTTGATTGAATTGACTAAAGCTTTGAAGGCTCCCGATGCATTTTTTTTCCATTTTTCCCAATGGAGTCTCTTTCGGAAAGACGATCATAAGCCCGTTGAACATCATGCACGTTTGAAGTAGATTGTAATATTATGGATATTGATCAAGAAAAGTTATTTGGGAAGGTGATGATATTAGTTGATCATCAATGACATTTATTGGGTCCTTAAAAGAGTATCACTTGCCAATGGTTATTTTCATTAATATCAAGGATCATCACATACCCCCCCAAAAAAAAGAAAAAGAAAAAAGATATCAAGGATCATCTAGTGAATAATTATGTGAATAGTAATTTTGATTGCACCCCAAGAGTTATATAATACGAAAAAGTCTAAATTGTTGACCGTCGCGTTAATTACGTCTTAAAATCACATATTGAAGGAAAAAAAATGCCATTCTTAATTGATTTTGAATATTAGAGTTCTCATTCTAAGATATCGACACAAAGTTATTAAATTTTTCACACTATTTTATTAAGAGAGTTTTCTAAAGATGTTGTATCTCGAGAGTATCTTGCTTTTTGTTTTTCCCTCATCATAGTAAAGACAATAACAACCACATTTCAGAAAGTGACGCGCACACCTCAATGCCTGTTGTTTTTAAGCCATTATCTCTAACAATGCAGCCCCACGAAGCCATTGACTTCAGACCTTTGGCCTATGCAGAGGGTCCTGATGCGTTACAGTTGGCATGTTGTCGATGGAATTCAAACAAGCGATCTAAGTTTAATTTTCTGGGGGTACATGGGAAAACGAAAATTATGCTTGTGAATACTGTCTTGTCTTTGCGGGGCAAAGCAAGCAAAAGATGCGATGGAAAGCGACCTAAGTTTCCCACCATGCGCACGCACAAAAGAAGAGAGAGAAAAGAGAAATGGTGACTCAGATGCGGATGTGTTCCGATACTCAGGCCTTATCCTCTTTTCCTTGTAGTGCGAGCAAAAAACGTAACGCCGGATTCGGAAATAAATTAGAGGAAAAAAGGCCTCAATCCGTAAGGACGCGATGATGACAAATCATCAGGATAAAGCCACGAACGAATAAAATAGTCAAGTGCTATCCGATGCACTCCCTTGTCTTTCCATATATATATGTTTCTCGTTCTGCTTGCATGATTTGAATTTATATAATCGGTTCTGTGCTTCCCCCGGAGAGGACCCAGGAATCATTTTCTTGATTTGCAGAGATCAGATAGATCAGTGCCTTCTTCTTCTTCTTCTTCTTCTTCTGTCTTGTGGGTTCTTGGTGATGACCAGGACGAAGATGGGTGGAGAAAAGCAGAGCTCAGCGGACGTGGATGATCCAGAGCTTGTGGATGCAAGCGGAGGCGGCGGGGAGTGTTGTGAGTCTGAATCCTCCACGGAAGACTCTATGGTGTCCGATGAGTCATCGTCGTGTTCGTCGTCGGAATTGGCGGAGGATGCATCGTCCTCGGCGTTGTGTTCTTCTTCTTCTTCTTCTTCTTCTTCCGCCTCCTCATCTGCCTCTTTGTCAAATTGCCGTGGGCCTCTGTATGAACTGTCTGAGCTCATGACTCATCTCCCTATCAAGTGAGCAAGCTTCTCTTCTTGGAGTGTAGATACCATCTCTGCAATTCGTTTCGCGGGCTAATAACCTTTTTCATCGTTGATCATTTTACAGGAGAGGGCTTTCCAAGTTTTACCAAGGGAAGTGCCAATCGTTCACGTCCCTAGCCAGAGTCCACAGCATCGAAGACCTCGTGAAGAAAGACAATCCTTACAGAAAGAGGTTGAAAACGTGCGAGAGCTTCGCTGGAGCATTGGACAAGCATAGCCAAAAGGCATACAGCCCGAGGCCTACAATATCAAAGAAGAGCTCGGTTTCGAAGGGTTCGTCTTTGTCTTCTTCTTCACTGAGCAGGAGAGGCGCTCCTGTGGATAGTCTTGCCGTGAATCCTAGCTCCCTGGTCAAGACCTTCCGTTGTTAAAAAACTTTTGCCAAGGACAGGATCCTGGAACTTGTTAGGAAAGAAAATGTGAAGTTTGTTCTGTTTTTTGTGGACAGATTCATTGACTACTCTATGAAGAGATTTTGCTGTCTTCTGCTTCAAAAGTCTGTAATTTCGAGGGAAGCTTTCAGATTTCCATGATCTCAGCGAGTTGAATGACATTCTAAGATTGATGTGCCATAACTCATGAATTGCGACATCTTGCCGGGCTTGTTCATCACAGTGATCGAGCAAATGACAGATTCTTGGGGTAATTCCCAGGTTATTATACGTTATCCAAGAGGTGGAATCAAGAAAACCTGTCGAGCATCTACTTTTTTAGGTGGGTTTGAAAGATTGTTTATGCCAGAAATGATCGATCACGGGACAGTCAAAGGCTGTACCGAAGTATTGATTCTCAGGTGTTGTGATGCCCAAGAGGAAAATGTGTCGACCTTTTGGATCCGACAGTCTGATTTTTCAATTCAACGGAGGCAATGAAGTAGCTTCTCCAGAAAATCTTAAACTCAACAAAATACAAAAGTAAAGTTTCATCTGCCGAACATGTGTTGATCTTACGAAAGGGATTGGCTCAGGAGAGCATTTTTGGATTTCCACATCATGAAATCTGTTGCTTCACATTGTATTGTTCTATCGGTTTCTCCAACTGATCGGATAATCAGCAAAATATGGCAAAACTGAAGCGTGGTCACACAAACACCTGCGCTTATGAGTCATAATCAACTTATGTTTTCAGCTAGAAATTTAAGTATACAGCTCTGCTTCAGGAAAGAGATTGAAGTATGAACTTACAATCTTGTAATAGCAGGTGATTAAAATGAACCTCGTTCGAGCTATCGGCCTATCACCATAGAACAGCTCACAAGATTTCCTAATGGAAGATATCACAGACCATAGTAAGATCGGTACACTTGACTAACAAGAACGAAGCTACATATACCGGCCCATGAAGATTCCATTCAAATAAAACTCGACCTGTGAATAATGAGATGAGGTCGATACTTACTATCATGTCATCCGACCAACAACAAAATATTTAGATTATTAAGCAAATTGAAATAATTAAGTTTGATATTCAGAAAGTTACCCACGCGACGAGTTACTAACCTGGAGACAAACCCACAGACTCTGCCCACGGATACAGAAAAGGATTCTCATTTAATTTCTAAGAGGTTACCCAACTGAATGCCAAACAAAATAAAGACTATATCTGGATGACGTTCTATTTCGGAGCAAAAGGCATAACAAAGACCGCACCAGTTAAAGATTTGAAGCACAAGAACTTAGACAATTCATACTCGCAAGGCCAGTTTCACGCGCATCTTCCAGCTCCAGAAACTCTCAACCAGGGAATGCATCGAAGCTGAACTGCAAAGCACAAGTCAAGAGTAAAAGTAAGCAAAGATAATGTCTAAAGAACTATTGAGATCTCCATCAGTCGAAGGCTTGAGCTTGTAAACAAAATGCTATCCACATTTCATTGGTTAATACTTCTGTTACACTGAAGCCATTTATTCTTGCCTTGGACTAAAGTGTGAGTAGTGGTTTTGATTGTGAAGTCAAATTGGAAACCTAGAGATCTGGTGCCGCACACAGATGTCACATTGAACTTTGCAATCAATTGGTTTACGTACTTCAGCAATTTTTCCTTTCAGATTCAGCCTGCCTAAGGCAAAACTGCAGGGAAAAAGCACCGATGAGTGTCATCTATCTATTGTTATTTAGATGAGGATATCTTCCAGTCATCATCGCAAGTGAGAACAAGTGACAACGAAATGTTGCTGAAAAGAGTCAGATGGGCTGGGCGGAGCATAAAGGAGCTGGCAGCGAAAAACAAGGAAAAATGTCATGAACTGGAGGGCCTTCTTCCAAACAGAAACTTTAGAGGTTCAAAAAATTTGCAGCCTAAAGAGATTTGATGGGTAATTTGTCAGGGAAAATTCCCAAAAACTCATTTAAAATATGGTATACATACTAAAAAGACGCTCTTTTAGACAGTTCTGAGGTTCAAAAAATTTGCAGCCTAAAGAGATTTGATGGGTAATTTGTCAGGGAAAATTCCCAAAAACTCATTTAAATATGGTATACATACTAAAAAGACGCTCTTTTAGACAGTTCTATCAAAATTCTTTATAGCACAACAAGTGTTATTCGATTTACTCTGACAAGAAAAACTCTTGTCGAAGAGCTAAACAATTTATAGGGGGTGAGATTCGCTTCAGTGTTTTATTCCAGGAGAAGAAAAATTTCTTACTTTGTAACCAAAGCCGCGAGAAATAGGCATCACATAACGAACACTAAAATGGAAATTACTGTTAGAAGGATGTCATTGTACTTAAAACTTGTCGCTGCGTAAAATCCGCCTTCATATCCGATGATACCACTGTTCTGATTCAGCAAGCGGCATCAAACCCTTCCTTCTGCAGATCCCTTTTGTTTTTCCCCCCTTGTTGATAACACGGAGTACAAGCAAAGCACCCTATTCATATGCATTGGGCAAGGTTTCCCTTATGGGGTACTGGGCAAGACCCCGAGGTTAATATGAACGGGTGAAGCTGTGATTTTAACACAGGATCTGTTCAATTCAAACCAAGTGCTTAATCAAAAGCTACAGGTGAACTAGGAACTATAGCATGCAAGCAAAGTCGAAATGAAAGCGCTACAGTACAACTGTGATGAGGACAGTGTCAAATGGGGCACAAAAGCCGCAGAGAAGTGGGGGCATCGAAGAAAGAATTAAATGGAGGCAGTCCACGCCGTCAACATCAGAACTGTGCTACAACTGCATTATGCATGTACAGATGGATGAGCCTCGGTGGAGGTGCAAGATCGCCAGAGCCGATGCCGTCGGAAAAAGAAAGCTTCCACATCGAAGTGGGCCTATTGCTGCGGCAGCAGACCCGGCACATGGTCCGCTCATGAACTGTCCTGTTGTTTTAGCTCCCTCCAGAAAGGGCCACGCTTTCGGGTATTTGTTCCCTCCTGGTACAAGTAACTGAACCTGTGTCTGGACCAAATTTAACTCAGGAAAATTTGGGGTTGTGAAATGATGCTAGCCCCTACTAGGCTTGTCGGCACTTCATCAGTGTCTTCTTCTCAATAGAAACTCTGTACTTTTTAGCGTCATTTTTTCCTATGGATTTGTTTAAATCTCATTGAGTTTTGAGATACGACCACAAGACGATACTACGTTTTCAAAGGCTTCTATCTTGTCTCTCTGCTGCTGTGGAACGGTCGAGGTGATATTGGAATGTGATCGTGCAGACTCATGCTCTGCAAAATAAAGCTTATTGAGTGTTCTGGTATATCATTCATGCGATGAACGATGCTGGATCTCGATCAAGGAAGAGGCGTGATGCCAAGCTTATGATTTGCACCCAACAGAACATGCGAAAAGCTCTGCATCTGCATGATCATATGTCGCTTTCGATAACAGGGTCCCCGTGAGTAGTACTCGACCAGATCTAAAGGCAAAGGCGCATTTCAGTGGGACGGCATTTCATGTCATGCAAATGAAGTTACAATTGTTTCCCCGCCCCTCAAACATCCGATGTTCGGCTCATATTCAATCTATAAACATCCAATTCCTAACCATGTTTTAAATCAGCGATTTACACATATCTCAGCATATTCTCCGAACCGTGGCATTGGGGCAGGATTAGTCCGATGCTCGAAGAACCAGGTCACCTACCCTGAAACAAATCCAGAAAAGCTGGGGAAGAAACTGAAGCAGAGGAAAACGCAAAGTCTCTCTATCTCCCTCGCTCGCCCGCGAGCCAAAACCTTCACCATGTTCTTCCCCCCAAGCAATCTCTCTCCGACTCTCCAGACTCTCGCCCTGGTCCCTCCATCTTCATCTTCCCCACGACGGCATTCTTGAACGCGCCGGCCTCCTGCTGCGCCTGCGAGCACGACCTCTGCATCCTCACCCCGACGGCCCCGCTCAAGCTGCTCCTCGACCGCTCGAACTCCATCATCGCCTCCTGCAGCGACACCCTCCTCCTCGTCGGCGCCTCCGCCGCCCCGACCCTCTGCTTCGGCGCGCTCTGCGACCTCAGCTTCGCCTTGGACGACTGCGTGCCCGACATGTAGCTCGGGACCAGAAGGAGGCCGCGGCCGTCGCGCCGCCGGAAGACGCAGCCGCCGCCCCCGCCGTCGCTCCTCGCGGGCGTGTTCATCGAGCGGGGCGTGCTCGCAGGAGTCGTGCACGGCCCGGGGTCGTCGAGCCAGTCGGAGCTCCGGAAGCGCCCCGCCGGAGCCCGGCGTGGGAGGGTGTTTCCCGAGCTTGAAAAGGGCGCGGCTCCGTCGTCGACCTCGACGATCCGGGAGGTGTCCTCGATGGCGGGGCGGCCTGGCGGGGAGGCGGCGGCGGAGGCGGAGAGCCTTCTGCTGTGAGCTAGGGCGGCGCGTGTGCGCGCGTGCGCGTTCCTCGTCTTGTCATCGTATCTTTCCTGTGAAAAAGTAAAAAATGGAATTGACAAATTCTTTATCCTATAATTACAATTCTCCCAAGATGACTCCTTTTTTGTATGTGACTCGAAATAATTTTGACGATTACACTCGCTTTTTTTTTTTTTCCCATCGTAATTAGTACACATTTCACTTATTTTTTTTTTTGGTCGAACACATTTCACTAATTCAATTTATCTATTTGCATATGATGTATCGATATATATTATGCTCTTAGCAATAAATTTACTATTCATTTGTAAGATTTGATCTTCTAATATTCACTTTGTGCAATAACGTTTTCAAACTTTGTAGATTTGTGCAGTTTGACCCTCTAAATTTCGTTTTGTGCAATCAAATCATCTATCTATTTTGATTCTTGCAACCGAGTGATTTATTCATTTGTTTTAACTAACATTATCAAATTACAATTTCTCCTTCCTTATTATCCCCCTTCAATCATTTGACACTAAAAATTGACATCACGTGTCATTTTCTATCATTGTTGTTGATTAACTCGACGTTTAGTTAAAGTAATTGATCAAAGGATTTGACTGCACAAATTAAGAAAGTCAAAAGATTGATCGCACAAAATAAGAGTGAAAAACGATAACAACATATAAGTTAGAAAAGTCAGAAGATTTGACCGAATAAAATAAAAAGTTCAAACCTAACACTCGGATTGCGCCAACACCATCTGGCCTAAAATTTCTTTTTTCTTTTTAATAGTACATAAGTTTAATTACTAATATATTAATCTCAAGATTAAGTATATTCCATCAAAACGTCTGTGACATGTCATCTCAAGGGGACACGCACAGTCAAACTAATTTAACGGTTACCGGCCAAAGAAGAAAAGACCAATTTTTTCCCCGTCGAGGCGCAATGCGTCACGACGACATCGACTCGCGCGAGACCAAACACGCAGAAGCCAAAGCTAACGAGCCCGTGAAAGTTCCGGGTCGTACCGTGGGATCGTGGGTCGCCGTGCGGTCGCCTCCTCCGCCCGGGCTGCGGCCGCGAGCCGATCTCCGCAAGCGAGCGCCGGCTTGAGCTCTCATGAGAGCCTCGAAGCTGTGGAGCGTCGCGGCCGCTTGCTTCCTCACCAGGTACCCTCTCACGCGCGCCTGCAGCTTCACCAGCCCCTTCAGCGCCCTCAGCGCTTTCCTCGCCTGGTTGGTTTTTTTTTCCAAATTCAAGAAAGCCAAGAAGAATCAAAAGGAAAGGAAGAAAGAAGAGGCGAGCCCCGTTTCGATTCTACAGCAGCTGAAGTAGTTAAAGGGCGACAGAAAGATCCCATCTTTTATGCGGTACAAAGAACTTCACGCGTGAGACCGCTTGTTGCGTTTCTTGTCCTGTTCTCTACATTCTGCGAATCGAACTTACTGTCGGATGCGAGAATGTCCGACCCCCGTGGAGAGAGAGTAGTCCGTTTTCGTGTGTCGCTCGAACCGGATTATTGCAATTCAGTGAGTTCATTACGTATTCAACAATTTAAGCTGATTAAAAGAGCAAATGAAATCGAAGATACACGCATAATTCACCGGGAGTATTTTTGTAGGATGCCTGAAAGGTTCAATTAGGTTCCTCACTTACTCACATTCTCTAGCTCCAGAACGTTTCTTTATATGTAAGCCGAAAACTTACCAGGAATCCCCTGAAAACCGTCTGGATCTTCACCGCAGCGTGCTCCTGCCTGCCGAACATGGCGCCCCTCCCCTGGCTCGTCAGCCTGATGACCGCTGTGGCCGCCTGCGCTGCCGCCACTGCCGCGTCCGCAGCGGCTGCTGTGGCAGCAGCCACCGCGATGGCACGCTTGTTCTGCTCCTTCTCTGCCTCATCGGTGCAACTGCAGGACCTCAACCAGGCGGACTCGGCTGCAGATATGTTGGGAGGGATGGTGGCAGGATTGTTGCACAGCCCGCTTGAATTGCTGAACTGTCTCTTGCTGTTGCTGTTGTCGTTGCTGTCCACCTCTTCTCTGTCCTTGATGCCAAACAGGCCCTTAATCCACCTCGTTGCTCTGCCCATGTTTAAGTGCCTTTGAAGATTGTGTACAAGCCCAAGAAGGAGGTTGCTGCAACGCTGTAAAAACAAGGGCTTTTGGAATGAACCACTCAACCAAAAAGGGTCTGGAGAGAAAATTTTGACAGAAATTATTGGAATCCAAGTTGCTGTCAATAGAAAATCTTGGGTTTCTTTCCCTGTTGCGGAAAGTGGCAATGAAAATCTATAAAAGAAAGCACCATTGTTTTTGAGAAATGGGAAAAATTGGAGGAGGAAACGAGTGTCAGAGAATTTCTCCCCTTTTTATTCCTTTCAGAAAAAGGGAAAAGAGAGAACAGTAGGGAAAAGAAAAGCGGAGAAGAGAAAAAGAAATCTTCCTCACGTGACCAGCTGCATAACGTGACAAGAATTTCTGGGGTAAAAAGAGGTAATTACGCTTGGGGAAAATTACTGAAGCTGGAGGTGCCAATGAAGCTTTTGATGGGAAGTGATTCGGTAAAAATTGTAAGAGGACTCTCACAGAACCCTTGGAAGGGGAACACTGCACTGCAACAGCAAAGCGAGAATCAGATTCTCCGGGAAAAAGTTTCCGGGAAAGAGAATGGCGATTCCTAGGAAATGTCTCGCTAGGAAAAGTGAAAAGAGGCTGTCACCAAGAAAAGGGTGCAAAGGGTGTTTGCGTTTTAATTCAACCGAAGAGGAATTCGGGAAAAAAAGAAGGGAAAAATCAACCAAGGAGGGGGATTTTATTGGAATTACAACGACCAGTTTTGCATAACCTGAACACTTGAAAAAATTCTCCGAAATTTGACCATTTTCATACGGAAAACTTGCTACGACAGAAATAATAACTTGTGAAAATGCTAAAATATCAAAACGCCCGAAAGATTGGCGCTCATTGCACAAGGCAAGCGTTAAAACTTGGCGATGCTAGAATCTTTTACCTCTATGCAAATCAAATGCTAGAATTCTTAATAGGGGTGAGTATGATATCAGGATAGAACTTGGAACCAAAGAATCAGACTAGTGAGAATTTGTCTGGTTCTAGGTTTGAGGGCATGCTGAGCAGCATCTAGATTCTAAAAAATGGGGAATCTATTTTAACGAGAAGATTCCGAGATTTAGGTAGGTAGAACTAGGAACTAGGAATTTAGAACAAATTTTTATGTTTTTCTTAAACTATGTCTTCACGCGATTTTGTGATATTTCGTGGTATCCGATGATGAATATATAATTTGAAACCATTGACTTGAGCCTCTATTTTATGATTGAAACTTTTGATTTGTTAATATTTTATATTTTTCGTGTGTGTAAATATAAATTGTAGTCAGTGGATTATAGAAGCAAGTGGTGGTCATTCAAGGTAATGATTCATTACAATTGTTCTATTAATAATATAGGTGGAACTTGAGTAAGCCTTAGAATTGACCAAGAAATCTATGATAGGATGGGTGCTGAGGTATGTAGGATAGATTTAAAAAAAAATGATAAACCTATTTCAATGAATGAGTTTCAAATGACAAGAGAAATTTATATGAAATATAAAATCATTCACCCCTAATTCTTATAACTTGTGGTTTATTTAATAATGTGCTACTAGATCAAAGCTCACACTCCAACAACCCCCCCCCCCCCCCCCCCTCTATCGTCCTTCATTCCTATTTGGCTTTCTAGAGCGACTTGTCCTTAAAAAGGAAAAAGATACCTTAACGTCCTTCCTCTCTGACAACTCTCGTGAACCATGCACATTCTCATAATTAAACCCCGATAACTTTGATGAACGCAATTCATTACCCTCTGCCAACGTTTCTTGACCGTCCAAGCTCTCAAAATGCGGAAGCTGAGCGAACTGGAGACTCCCAACTTTTATAGAGAAATGAATCATGGCGCTCTCTCTCTCTGCGCAAAGGCAGAGCCAATGGGAGTGGATTCTACCTTTGAAATAGCTCACAGGTCTGCAGAAATCAGACTCTTGCTTCTTCTACTTTTTTCTTTTCTTCTTTTTCTTTTTTCTGGTTTGGGTTCTGAAAGGATCTGTGCGTGGACGGGCTATTTGCAGAACCTAACTGTAATTGCAGAGTTGTGTAATCTGTTGCGCTGTTCACATTTTCCTTGTTTGCCTCGGTTATTTGTGCTCCTAATGTAACTCTCCTATCAATTCTTGTTGCACCACCCTTTGACTTGTAAGGCTTTGACACTGATACATGGCTTAAAGATGATCCGAAAAAAAAGTCGAAATTCTTGTAAAGGCACTGCCATCTTCTCTCTCTCCTCCGAATGAGAATCTTTTGCTGAATTGAATTGCTCTGTTACATGTCTACTATAATAAGAACGGGAAACTAAACTAACTTGCTTCTTCAAGCATTGTGATTGCATCATAAGGTACTGTTGTTGGATGGTCTTGAGCATCTCTTACCCCACAAGTCAGTTTAAAGAGTGAGTTTTTCTCTCACATTTATAAACCAACAACTAGTCTATTTCACAACCGATGTGGGACAACTTCAACAATCTCCTCCTCACAACTCATAATTCTCTCATATGATTATTGAGTCCAAACTTGTTGGCAACCTAGGCTTTGATACCTGTGCTGAGAGTTTAATTTATACCCAAAATTAGGATGAGAAAAACCATGGTGCTGCACTAAACAATCTCTCTACTATCAATATCAACATTACAAGCGTTGGAGTTACTAGCTTTAACATTACAACTATAAAAGATATTGCCCCTATATATAATAAGAGTTTAGGATATACATAATTATGAAGGAAATTACATATATGCCATTAGCAGCGGTAAAAAAAAAAAAACCCTATTATCTACTTTAACATGATAGGATGGGTGACTTATTGGGAAGTGCATATCCCAACAAACTGTCTTTGTACTTAAACATTATTTTCCTCTACTAGACTCTACAACTCTATCAATCTCCCACTTAAAGGCCGATCTTAAAAAAATAGCAATAATCTTTCATAATCTTTATCTTTATAACCCAATTTGTCCTAATGCGGTGGCCCTTCTCATTACTTACGATGGTGGCCAACCAAGGCAACGCATAGCCTTAATTTCTTAGTGTTGACTCTTTTTGTTAACATATCCGCTAGATTTTATGCTCCAAGAATCTTCTTCAATGATAATGTCCTATCATCTATCAATTGATGAATTTGATGATACTTCACCTCAATGTATTTTGTCCTTGAGGGAAATACTAGATTCTTTGCAAGACAAATAGCACTCTGACTGTTACTGAAAAAAAAAAAAAACACTATTATCCTGCTCTTTCCCTATCTCCTTTAGAAAAATTTTCAGCCAAATCATCTCCTTATCAGCTTCATATATGGCAACATACTTTACCTCATTGATTGAAAGAGAGACACACGTGTAAAGTCTAGATATCCAACTGATTATAGTGCCACCTAATGTAAAAACATAACCAAAGATGCTTTTCCTTCAAGTCACCACAAAGATATGCATCAACAAAGTCTTATAAAGTTACATAGTTTTTCATAAAATATATTGATATACCGAAAGTGCCTCTCGGGTATCTTAATAGTCACTTTACAACTTCCCAATGTTTTATTCTTAGATTTGCCGTGTGTCCACTCACAATTCCTATTGGATGAGCTATGTTTGGTCTCGTGCATACCATTGTATACATTAAACTCCCAACAGCCGACACATAAGGCACCTTAGCCATAAACTCCCGCTCTTCATTTGTCTTTGGTGATTACTTCTTTGAGAGCTTGAAGTGACTTCCTAAAGGAGTACTTTTGGGCTTTGCATTCTGAACTCTAAATCTATCTAGTACATTTTCAATGTATTTTTCTTGAGATAACTTTAGAATTCCTTTGGATCTATCCCGCGTGATCCTTATCCAAGAATTTCATTCGCTGTGCCCTAGCTCTTCATCTCAAACTCTTTTGACAATTGCTGCTTCAATATGTTGATCTCCCTCATATTGGATCCTGCAATGATCATATCATCCGTATATAATAGCAAAATAATATAGCATCTCATCAAATTTCTTGAAGTAATAACAGTAATCCATATCACTTTTGCTGAACTTGTTGCCGCACATAAATGAATCAAATTTCTTGTACTATTTTCTAGGGGCCTATTTCAAGCCATATAGACTTTTCTTCAATTTGGAAACATAATTTTCTTTTCCAGGAACCTAAAAACCTTTTGGTTGTACCATGTAGATACCCCCCTCCAAGTTACCGTGGAGGAATGCAGTCTTAACATCTAAGTGCTCTAGATGTAAATTCTCAAACAATACTTAATATTGTCCTGATAGTAGTTGATTTCACAATTGAAAAGAAAATCTATGTGCAATAAATTCCTTTCTTTTGCTGAATACCTTTTACTACTAACCTTACTTTATACTTCTTGTTGCCATCAGGTTCTTCTTTGACTTTGTACATCCACTTGTTTTGCAATGCCTTCTTCCCATCTAGTAATTGAGTTAATACCTAAGTTATGTTCTTCTCAAATGAACCTAACTCATCCTATATTGCTAACTCCTACTTAATAGAATCCTTAACTTGCACTGCTTTCCGAAAATTTTTCTAGTTTCCCAACGTTAGTCAAAAGCAAATAATGCAATGATGGAGAATATCTCTATACAAGCTTAGGTGTTCAACTAGGTCTTTTCAAAATGGGCTCAGGTGTATGTGATTCTTGTTCTAGTTTTTTATTAGAGTCTACAGTAACAGTTTTGGGAATTTCAATCAGAACATTCTTAGAAACCTCCTCCAATTCAATCTCTCTATTCTCCACCATTGGTTTCTTCACACTAGATTTTATTACCGATGTGTCCTTGTACAACATATTTTCATTGAATGTAACATCAACAATTCTTATTGTTTTTCTATATTGTTCATCCCATAACCAATAATCAAAATAATCAGAACCATATCCAATGATCTTGATTTTCAAAATCTATTTAGGCATACGAAACACAACAAAAACTTTTAACTGCGAGAGATTTACCTTTTTTCCACTCCATTCTTCTTCTGGTAACTTGAAATCAAGTGGAACTAAAGATCCTCTATTAATCAGATATGCTACTGTGTTAATTGCATCCACCCAAAACATCTTGGGTAATCCTGCATGCATCCCCATACTTATTGCATGCTCATTTAGAGTTCGGTTCATCTTCTCAGCAACTCCGTTTTGCCACAATCTGTTGGGAATAGTTCTTGTTATTTTGATTTTGTTCTCTGCACAAAATTGCTCGAACTCCTTGCTATCATACTCATCACCATTATCGGACCTCAGACTTTTAATTCGTAGGCCAGTCTCATTCTCCACTTCAGCTTTCCATTTCTTAAAAGTAACAAATGCATCAAATTTATTGTTAAGAAAATAAGCCCATACCTTTCTGGTGGAGTCATAAAAAAGACGTGACATAATAACGCAAGCCTCCAAGGGAATGAATAGAAGCTATTTCTCACATCTGTATGCACCAACTCTAATTTTCCTTTCTTTGTTTCTCTCCCAATCTTCAAAAAATTGACACATTTTTGTTTGCCCAAAACATAAGCTTCAAGCAGCTCAATATTTATGGACTTTAGACCAGGCAGTTTTTCCTTAGATGCTAATAACTTCATCCCCTTTTCGCTAATGTGCCCAAGCTTGTGGTGCCATAATTTGGAATTAGCTTCGACTTAGCAACTACTAAGATTTCTCTATCGCTTTTAGTCATGTACAACGCTCCTGACTTTGTTTCTCGTGTTGCAACCAAAGCATCTTTAAATATTTTCCAAGATCTATCCCCAAAAATAGTTTTGTATCCCGTGATATCTAATTGACTTATAGAGATTAGATTTCTCTTAAGTTCTGGAACATATTTGATATCATGTAACTTCCATTGATATCTGCTAGTAGATTTTATTTGAATATCACCCTTTTCCATAATATCCAAATGTTCATCATTAGCAAGATAAACCTTTTCAAATTTTCCAACAACAAAATTGTACATTAATTCTTTGCATGAAGTAGAGTGAAACGACACAACTAAGTCAAGAATCCAAGACTCAATTAAACTGTCAATGCTCAAAATTAAGGCATCACTATTTTGCGTCTCTTCAATAGTTGCATTCATGGATTTCTCTTCCTCTTGATTTCGATCTCGATACTGAATTTTCTTCTTTGGGGCTTTACAATCTCCTTTCAGATGGCCCTTCTTTTCACAATTCTAATGAATAATTTCACTACGTGATCTAAATTTGCTTCTCCCTCTAGACTTATGGGGATTCCATAAATATTCCATTCCAAAAATAGAAAGTTTGAAACGAGTGGAATTTTTATTGGAGATTGGATGTGGTTACTAATTCATGATCTAGCATGTACAAAATAAAAACCTCATCGAACCGGCTCCACCAGCAACCAAAGTTGTATGCATTATATGGACAGAAAGCAAATGGTCGGGATCATTTAATATGACGGTATGAACACAGTACCAAGGCAAACCCAAGTAAATATGCCTTTATTGTCGTGACCTAATTTTCCGGTGCACCACCTAAAACTAGGTTAATGGACTGTCAAGTTTTTAAACTTAACTCGGGCTCTCCCAAGCCCATACCAAATCGCAACTTAAGTCTAAATTTTTAAATATGCAAGGAGTAGTCACTAATCGGTTTATGGTAGGTCGATTAGATACCTAAGTAAAATAATGGGAGAATTATTTTACTCCTACGAACCAGAGACTAAGGGTACGAGGACTTGGTTACACTAGAATTTTCTAATGCCCTTTCGGTACCATTTTATTTTAATTTCAAAAAAATATTTTGCAGGCAGTATTGATTAATTTTAACCTAAGCTACTAACATACAAATGGTGGTCATGCGGGTGCTCAATCAATGAAATAACATTCAATTAATCGATATGCTAAATTCATATGAAATTATAAACTACAACTTTATTAAGGTTTATTTTCTAAAAAAAGAAGATTTACAAAAATACTAGTAAAAATGCATGCCCTAAACATGATTTTCTAAATGACATGATATCTAATTAAATGTAATCTTAATTTAAATTTGATATGCATGAATTTTACTTTAATGATATGTGAGATGCAATTCATATGGCATAACTTGAACTATCACTATATGTATGCAATCTAATTTATATAATCCTAAATATGCATGCGCTTCATGATATGGATGAATAATAATTCTATATGTATATTCTTCATATATATATATATATATATATATATATATATATATAAATGTATGCAGCCTATCCTAAACAATGATGACATAAAATGGGATTACTATCCAAATAACCTATTAAATATCCAAATAAATAACCTTTTGTGTTTTCTTTTTCTCTTTTTTTTTTTTTTTAAAATTACTTGATAATTCTTATAAAAAAAACAACATAATGATGTATTTAAAAAAAAAAACTACATGATGGGATTACTAAAACACAACAACATGATGTGATCCAAACTTACTAAGCCTAAAAATTAACTTACTAAAGCCTACGTGTCTAATCTATTAGACCTACATGTCCTATATGCTCATGCAAGATTTTGAATTTTCTTATTAAAAAATTGTTTCCTTTTTATTTTTTTTAAAAATTGGAATTATGAGATATTAAATTTAAATAATCAACATAATCAACCAACAAAGAATTAAAATAATCAAAAAAATAACCTGTTGTCTCACAGGTCAAATTAATGATTATTCTAACCCTAATTATCATAACAAGGAAATCAAAATAACTAAAAAATCTGACCCGAAATCTTACGGATCAAATTAAATAATTATTGTGACTTAACAATTGAAATTCTACCAAAAAGCCCAAAAATTAATATAATTAAAAAAATGATCCGATGTCTCTCGGATCAAATTAATAATTACAATAATTCCGGACAAAATCCCTACGAATAATGCCTACAACATTCATGAAGACTAACATTCAATATTACCACTTAAAAAAATGCTATCAAACAGAAAAATAACATAAAAGATAAAATTAAAATAAAAATAAAGAAATAACCTAAACTACAAAGGAATGAAAAGTAAAAGTAAAAAAAAAAACATAAAAACTACCTAGGGAATTGACGAGGACAGGAGGGTACGCCGGGAGGAGGAAAATGGCCGGCGGCCGGATCTCTGGTGAGGGCTGGGCGCTGGTGCCGGGCAGCTCGGGGTTGCAGCGTCGGTCGTGGACAGCAGAGACGTCGGGGCGCCGGTGCTGGTGCCGGCAAGGGGCGACGTTCGGTGGCGTTGCAAATGGAAACAAGCAGGTTGCTGCTCGCGGCGTTGGGCGGATCGGAGGCGTGTGGCGCTCGAGCAATCACTGGTCACTAGTGTGGGGGCGTCGGGTGAAGGTCCGCTGCAGTCGTCGGGCACACAGAGACGGAGCGGTGGTTGCCGGCTTCTGACGAGATGGAGCAGGGCAGGAGTGGCACTCAAACAGGAACAGCGTCGGTCGCGGGTCGAGCGGAAACAGATCTAAGCGGCTCGACAGATCTCCGTGGGATTTGCGACGATAACTAGCAGTAGGCGTGGCAAAGACTAGTGGTGCGGGCACGGTCGTCGGAGGCAGCAGGCGGAGGCGTCGGCACAGGGCTGCGGTAGTCCGGACACGGTCGTCGGAGGCGCAGGCGGAGCGGTCAGCACGGGGGTGGAGATCTCGGACCGGCGGCGATTTGGGGCGCTGGAGCGGCAGCGGTCTGGGGCCTCGCGGATGGCGGTGGTCGCGGTTGTAGAAGCAGCAGTGGCGTGGGGGCTTCAAGGAGGAGAAATCCAAGAGGAAGATGAACAATGTGTCCTCTTTTCTTTTCTTTTTTTTTTTGACTTTTTCTCTCCTTACACTCTCTCTCACCTGTCTCTCTCACTTTCTGTAGAAGCAAAAGCTTCTAACTTTTCTTTTCTTGACGCTTTTTTGTTTCTTCCTTAAAGCAAGAGAAACTCCCCCTACTGACTTTTCCCTTTTGCTTTCATTTTTCCCTCGACGAAGAGACATCGCCCCCCACAAACGACAGAATTTTTTTCTGAATTTTTTCGAATTCGTCCTCCCCGGTTCAAGGCTTCGTACTCTCTATTTATAGAGGAAAAACTCAACAAACAAGTGAAGATTTTCCCAATATTCGCTCAACTTTCTCAACAAAAAAGTGGCTCCGAAATCAAATAAAAACTGAATTTTGAATTTTAAAATTAGAATATATTTTCAACAAGAAAGATTTTCAAAACCGAATTTTTATTTTATTTTGTTATTTTCTAAAAAATTAGGTGTCAACATTTATCAATGAAAAATAGACACTATGTAACTCTATTGCATTGGAGAAAAATATGCTATGGACCTTCCTTATTCAGGGGATTATCTCAGAGAAAGGATTAATATTTGTTCTATTTTTATTTTTTTTTATAGTAAAAATGGAACAATTCGGTTTGTAGGAGAAAAGAGAAGCATATCTATTCTATATTCGATAAGTACCAATTTGCAATGGGGGTTGATCTCATTTTCTATAAATGACTGCCGAAAGAACTAATGCCCATTTAAGTATCTCGATTGAACTATCAATAAATGGAATTTTACGTAGAAATAGTATTCTTGCTTATTTTGATGATCCTCGATGAGAAAAGATTTTTTTTTAGGCCAAGAGGTTGATAGCAAGATTTCAAATCAACTTATTGGTCTTATGGTATATCTCAGTATAGAGAATGATAACAATGTTATGTATTTGTTTATAAACTCTCCAGGCAGATGGTAGAAAAAAACCCGCGACCCCTTGGGGTTATCCTACAATTGGAAGAAGAAGTAGAAAAAGGATCAGACCATGGAGTAAATGATTTAATCAATGAATATTCGACTTGATCTACCATAGTACTAGTTCCGCCCCTGGTGATTGCTTCTCCCTTTGCTTTTGGTATTTAAGGCAGCACCCGAAAATTCATTCGATTCTCTTCTACAACTATCCTCGCTAAGAATCAAATTTTAAATTGCTTGAAGGTTCAACTTTTTCTTACTAGATGAACTTCTCAGTGCAATCACTGTTGTACTCCAGTTTTCAAGTAGAGAAGATAATAACATTAAAGTTTTTACCTCATCATTGAATTTTATATCCACTGAACTTAACGAGTCATGATCACGTTGAATTCGTTGATACAATTTGTTATAGAAGCACCTTTATCCATCTTTAGATTGAAAAGACGACGTATCAAATATACCTTATTTGATGTAGAAAGCTTCACGTACATATTGGACAACACTGCTGTCAAATCTACCATTGTCATCTCATTGGCAATATTAAAAGCAACATTCCACGCCAATGTGAGACGAATCAAACCTAGAGCTTGCAGATCTAACAATTCCCACTCTGCTTGCTGCATAGAATCTAGTTTCTCTCCAGAGAGAGGCCGATGCAAGTTCTTTTGATATAACATATCCTTGATTTGCATTTTCCAAAATCCAAAGTCCTTGCCATTGAACCGATCGATCTTCACCTCCCCTTCATCCATATTCGCTCCCACTATTTCGCCAAAACCAAGCTCTTATACCAGTTGTTAGGTGGTCATTGGTCTTTTTCACTCCAAAAACTAGCTCAAAAGATAAGGTTTTCCCTTACACTTATAACTGGCTACCAGCCCATTCTGCAACTGTTGTGGGACAACCTTAACAGTTGTTTGGCTCCGAAATTAAGCTTCTCTTTGCCCGCAATTTGCGAAACTCCTTAACCTATCACAGAAGAATTTCTCTCGCGGACCCGGATCCACTAGGCCAAGAGCATAAGAGCATTGAGAAAACAGCAGGACTTGTGAATTAGGAGAGACATGCAAAGGCCCAAAACAATTACAATGGGCATCGTTAGACAAAATCTCCTAAAAATTTCGAGGCTTGTGAGGGAACCCCTCGTGAGCCCATCTACGCCAGTCCGTGGACAGGGATCGGGTGCCCGGATAAGTTTTGACCCGAAAAAAAGGCTCTTGTCGTATTCGTCATTTTCCCTCTATTGGATAAGATAAACTATATCTCCAAAGGGGCATACTGCTAGTACCAGCTGAATCAGATGCCACCAAAGTATGAAATATCTTAATGCGATTCATGATTGTCAAAACTAGTAACCCCAGCACACCCATAATTAGATAAACAGAACGTAGAGCTTGCAGCATAACATCTGACATCCCGCATAGACCAATGCATGTGTGCATTGCACATGCATGTGAGGTGTTCTTCCCCCCCTCACGTACCTTGGACATGGTTTTGCTAACTTGTGATGTCGGACCCCACATGTCGACCTCGGAGGGGTTAGAGAATGATGGGGGTTCGATGGATGGGATCTAGTGAATATGAAGCATGTGATGGAGCGAAGGACATGCCGTGCCAATCTCAGAAAATGAAAGAATAAAAAAGAGCAGCAAGTTGAGCAAATCATGGAACCAACCTTAAAAGAGTTGTAAGTGACGATTTTTTCAAACCCTTTTTCCTTTCAACCACCTGCTGCTCATGAGGAGGACAAGGGCTCAAAAGCCTATACATGCCACCGTTATGCTGTAGCCTCCACTTGTCTGTGTCTCCTCCCCAATGAGAGCTCGCCGTTGTAGGAAATCTAAGCAAATCCGAGCGAAATCTTGGGAAAGTGGTGGTGGTGGTAGTGTGGGTGGTTGGAGGTTTTGATATATAAAATGAGGCCTATGGCGTGCTAGTTTTGAAAGTTCAGGAATTGATGGCCCTTTGGCAAAAGTTTAAACTGTTAAATTAAGGATGACATGCGTAATTATTTTAAAATTTGAAAAACGACAAAGCGAGATTTTGTCCACTTTTCTAAAAATGTAGTCATTAGGATATGACAAGATGTTCATCGAGAAAAAAAAAGGATATGACATTATGTATATATAATGTCTTGAACACTACCTTGGTTAGCATGTTGTTAGGGTAATAAGTAGGTAACACGGAATTGAATCAGATAATGAACGGAATGCGTGACAAAAGATGGGCTAAGATTAGGAATGAGCGAGAACTAAAATGGTCAATGCAACTCCAAGCTGGCTTTAGGGAGAACCAACTGGTTCCGTTTTTAGCTGCTTCAAAGATAAAATAACTATTGATATTTACGTAAGATATTGTTTATTAAGAAAAGTATACTGACTTGATCTTTTAAAACTCACTTCTAATGAAAATTTACGTCATTAATCATATTTCTCCGCATTGGGTAGATCACCTTAAAATTTTAAACAAAAAATTTAAAAGAAAAATCATGACTCCTAAGTATAGTATTCGGAACATGCCTTGAACTGATTGGGCCGGTTTTCAAGTCCGCATTCTTAAAACAGGGTAAGGGTCGGGTAGTGCTTCGATTCCACTCTTAAACTTATATTGTCTTGTAAGGACAATCCTATCTACAACACAAATAAAGAAGTGTGATCTTGCATAAATGAGGGTAAGAAAAATGCAGAAAATTGAACTCCACCCTTCTCGACTTCGTAATCCCATCTTATAATTGAGCGTGCAAGGATTTACCATGAACTTGAGTTGTTAATATATCTTATTTAACTAGAAATTCAAGATATGGTTGGTCAGTTATATTTTCATCAACATCGAGTATACAATTGGTCGATATCAATAATCTCGTAGAACATAGGATAAAGAAAAAACCACCGAGGGGGTTCTAGCCCTATTTTCCAGGCAGGCATGATGCAATGGCATGGGTGATAATGAATGGTTAGTTGGAAGTGAGAGACTTGAGAAAGCAAAGGTAAGGGGACAAGCGAATGACTGGAGAAAGCAGTATAGTTTATATTGCAGTGAAAAAAGCAGCCATGTGAGAACCATCATGGGTCTCGAATGATTCCGTCCTTCCTTCATTCATTCATTCATATGTTGTCTTTTAAATTATTTCCTTCTTCATCACCCGTCCACCAACATTCCACGACCACTCTGCGCTTCCCACACTGAGGGAGACAACTGCAGCTGTTGGGGGCGACTTGTTGTCCAGATCCAATCCAGGATCTATTTTAGCTGCTTCTGTTCACTTCCATCTATGACAGATTCGACGGGCCAACATGCCATGGAAAGCTTTGCGAAGAAGAATGAGGCTGGCTCTTCTTACGAGGATAACATAAAATAGTCCTAGATATTTGCCTTGGAGGATGCACTCCTCAGTTGGCCTACCCGCGAATGCTAATCATGGAGGAGCTTCTCTTCACATGTTAACTTCACTGATGTGATAATATTCGTGGCATTCTAAGATGGCATTCAGAAGCAAATCTGACACTATTCTTAAAAGACGTATAAGAAAATGATGATGAAAACTCTCAATGAATTTGTTGAGTGGTTAATTTAGATTTAGCAACTTTCATGTCCAAATCACAGCATTTTCTACTAAAAGTAATCTTTTATGGCCAAGCCAATTAAGTTGTAGGTGAAGCCTTGACCACTGCACATGAACCGGGCGATTTGCATGCATTCATGAAGATTCATTGCGTTGAGTCCGCATATCTTGTGTGATAAAGAAAACATGAAAGATGTAGAGCATTTTTATGAATTGCTAAGCCAATCTCGGGGGAGTAAACTTTAGTTCATCGTCTTCTTTATCCTCTGATGCCCCTCTCATCATATTAATAACCAACGCCATGTGCTTGTCTTTTCTAACTTCCGAGCATTTGCATGCATGCACAAGCATCTCATATAATACTGTAGTGGATAGATTTATTTATGCAAAAGTAATACTCGCGCTAAGATTCCATCCGATTGATTGCTAATTGTTGACCTTTGAGTTTCATTGTTATCTAGCTACTAGATAAGGTATGGACATGATAAAATACTTTGATTCTTTGGCGTATGCATAAGATTCCTATTAAGCTTGGCTAGTTATCCTTAAAGATCAGGCATGTGAGAAACATGTAATTGGCAGGCTTCTTAACTTTCTCCTCCCTCAGTTGTAGACACATTGTCTCGCCTTGAATCGCTTTAATAAACAACTTACATGTTCATAATGTCCAAAAAAATCATATTAACGGCTACTTGAAACGGATTGGGATATTCTAAATATAGGGAAAAAAATATATCATAAAAGATCGAAATATTGGCGTAATACATTCTGGATGGCCTGAATTAATTGTCTCCTCTTTGTTTTACTATTTTTTCTCTCCCCTATTTTTCTCTTTTCTTCTTTCTGACTCTACGTTGCCTTTGTCTTCGTCCTATGCTCCACGGTGCATAGCCTAGCAAAGCCTGTCCTCAACATCTCCACCACCCTCGTTGCTCCACCGGCGATGTCGACGTCCATCTCAGAATCGCGACCCACTGCACATGTCACCAGCATCTCCTAGGATCCACCACTGCCTTTCTCTCTCTGTCTCCTTTCGGCGGCGCATTAGCAGTAATGGGAATAGAGTGAGAGAGAATAACGTGCAAAATCACACCCCTCTTTATCTCTAGAGGTAAGAATGTGATGGCCTTGGGGGAGCGAAAAACGATGGAAGTGTGGTACAGGCGGAACACCATCGAACCGATAGGATAATTAAATATTAAACCACGTCTTCATATTATGACTTAAATTTTTATAATAGTTGACAGTAGAACATCTTCATATTATAGCTCAAGTTTTTACAACAATTAGCAATAGGACTACAAAATCTCACATGATATCGAGTTGAAGGTCTTTGGTTAAAATCTTCCAGGTTCCATCTGTCTTCTCAATTAAATATGCCCACGCTTAGTACTAGGTTAATTAAAAAAAAAAAAAAACACAGTCGGTAGTGGTCCAACAAAATCTCACGAGACAATGACAAAGGTAGAAGGTAGGGGAAGAGAAAGGAAATCCATGGATGCTGGGTCTAGGCTCTTTTGTGCAGCTTCTCCTCAAAATAGGGGTTTTTCAGTCATTTTAGGGTAACCGCATTGTTATTCCATAAGAGTCCTCATCCACTCGAAAGTATATCTTTGTATAAATGTTAGATAATCTCACTTTGTCAATAGTGTGATAATACTAGGGTTGATGTAGTTGATTCGGCTGCTAAGAGATTACCAACGTAAAAATTAGAGATAACTAATTAAAATCTTAACAATTGAGTTCAAAACACTCTAGGTTAAGGTGACCTTCGTATAGTTCTAGGCCTAAACTTACCCATTTGTGGAATTTGCATGGATTCATTTATATTAGGCCTTACCAAGACCTCATTATGATCAAAGACATATGAATATTTCATGTATACTATAGATATGCCACAGATTTTATAAAATTACCAAAAACAGCCATTTTTTAAATTAATTATGGAATTAAGCCCAAATTTTGACTGGTTAGTTAAATTGTCTAAATTAAATAATTAATTATAAAAATAACTTAATTACCTATCTTCACAAGGTTTCCCATTCTATAATCAGCCCCTAGAATTTTCAGTTTTAGTTGAGTAGTCGCCCCACCTTTTTCTGAAATTACAAATTTTCCCGTAAAGTATTTAAATTAGTTATTTTAACCCATTTGATTTCTTTTAATGACCTAATTTAACCCGCTAATGAACGCTTTAAACCATGAAATAACACTGCTAATAGAGCCCTTTCAGTTCCGCAAAGTTTAGGAAGTTGCTTCTAGACATGTAAAAAATTACTAATACGTCACTCTTAGGTCTATTTTTACCTCTCTTTTTTCACATTTTTTCCTATCTGAGTTACGAGAAACCTTTTTGGCAATCCTTCAAATACATTCTAGACATGTAGATTTTTTTTTTTTTTTTAAATTAAGGCAAGAGATCAATAGCTCAATATAACGAGAAGTATACAGTCTTGAAGTCTAAATAAACTAAATCCAAATGAGCAGGCATCAGATTACGAAGTTCAAGGATGTCGGGTAGATCAATCTAACTCTTTTTTTTTTTTTTTTGTCAGAGATCAATTTAACTTAATGCGAAGAGTTTTCACTTACCTTGAGTGGAAAGACTTGAACTAATCAAAGCCTTGATCACCTTGAAATCTAATCAAACAAATATAATAATCAATACATATTTATCTCTCAAAACAAAACCGGTTTTAATAAAGGAACGTAAATGAAGATCATTAAATTTTTACCCTGTAAGACACTTGATAGGTGGGATTAAAAGCTTAGACAACTCAAATTGGGGAGAACTTTTGAAGTTGGTTGTAAAAAGATTAGATAGAAAACTTTTTTTTTGTTATTATTATTTTTGAAGAAAGGTCAAATGACGCAACATGCAAGAGCTCTTGAAGGTAAAATTTCCTTTTTAGGTTAGAATGAAATGGAGATGGGCCGAATGATCAAATTATTGGCAAGAAACTTAGGAATAGGAGAGATTTGGAGATAAAACCACATAGATATCAATCTATCCTTCCTGTCAAGTAAAGCTAAGTCTAGTTTAGTTGTCCCCTGGACCATGACAAGACATTAGAAAGAAACAGGTGATAAAGATGGGAATTACCACAAAATTTTCTGACTTTTGGATCATGCTTACTGCGTCACCGTCAATAAAATCCCTAAGTTGAGAAGATACTGTAGATCCTATTGAACATGATAAGCCATATTAACGTAAGATAAGAAGAGCATAGTTGGTGGTCATCTATGTTCTATATGGTTATAGTCCTTTCAAATGGTCCAGAAGTGGTTTCCAAATTCAAGGAAAAGAGCTAAAACTCTGAATATGCAAAAGAAAATTTCAAGTTTGAATTTATTTAACCAGCTAGATTCCAAAGGGAGAACTGCAGAAGTATGTCCACCCCTCATTCTTGTAAGCATCCATAAGCTAGCGAAGGTTGAGATGCTAAATATTATCCATCCAGAGGCGGGAGATCATTTCTCTTTATGCACATGCAACAAGAAAACGTTTGTGATACTCTTTGATTCGAGAAAACGGTCTTTGGTTTGTTATGCGGTGCCAAAACGCTAACGACAAACTAGATTAGATCGATTTTGAACGCTCACATGTTATGTACTTGTCGATCATACGAGGAATAGGTCGTGTTAGCCAATTCCTATCACCCTCGTTTTGTTAAATGGAGAGTGGAGAGTGACTGGAGAGAGCAATATAGTTTACATTGCAGTGAAAAGAGCAGCCACGTGAGAATCATCATGGGTCTCGAATGATTCTGTCCTTCCTTCATTCATTCATTCATTCATATGTTGTCTTTTAAATTATTTCCTTCCTCATCACCCATCACCAACATTTTATGACCACATTGCGCTTCAGAGAGAGAGAGAGAGAGAGAGAGAGAGAGAGAGAGAGAGAGAGAGAGAGAGAGAGATAACTGTAACTGTTGGGGGGGGGGGGGGGGGGGGGGACAACTGTAACTGTTGGGGGGCGACGTATTGTCCAGATCCAATCCAGCATCTATGTTAGCTGCTCCTGTTCACTTCCGTTTGTGACAGATTCGACGGGCCAACATGCCATGAAAAGCTTTCCGAAGAAGAATAAGGCTGGCTCTTCTTACGAGGATAACATAAAATAGTCCTAGATGTTTGCCTTGGAAGATGCACTCCTCGGTCGGTCTACCTGCAAATGCTAATCATGGAGGAACCTCTCTTCACATGTCAAATTCACTTATGTGATAATATTCGTGGCATCCTTAGAAGTCGTTCAGAAACAAATCTGATACTTATCTAGAAAGACGCATAAGGAGATAAGAACGAAAATCAAAATGGATTGACTAAGTAGTTAAGTGCTTGATTTAGATTTAGCAACTTTTGTGTTCAAATCATAGAGTTTTCCACTAGAAGTAGTATTTTGTGGCTAGGCCGACTAAGTTGTAGGTGGAGCCTTAACTAATGCACATGAACAAAGCGATTTGCATGTATCTATGAAGATTCGTCGAGCCGAGTTTGAATACCTTATGTAATAAAGAAAACATTCAAAGATGTAGAGCATTTATTGAATTGCTAAGTCAATCTCTAGGGGAGTAAACTTAACTTTAGTTCATCATCTTCTTCCTCCTCTCGTGCTTCTCTCATCATATTACTAACTAACAGCATGTGCTTGTCTTTTCTATCTTCCAAGCATTTGCATGCATGCATGCAAGCATCTGATATAATACTGTGCTGGATAGATTTATTTATGCATAAGTAATACTCAAGCTAAGATTCCATCGGACTGATTGCTAATTGTTGACCTTGTGCGGACGAAGGAAATGGCCGAAATGTAATGGGGTAGATACCGTGTGTCTTGAGAAACGGAGCCAATGGTCAATGCAATTCTGTTGAGTAAAACCAAACAGAGTAATCTTTTCCATAGCCAAGGAAAGAACAAGAACAGAAAAAAAGAAAGGAGAGAGAGAGAGAGAGAGAGAGAGAGAGAGAGAGAGAGAGAGAGAAAGGTAACGGCTTTTTGTGCCAAAAGATAGGAATCCAGAATTATTCAAACATATCCCGCGTACCCAAATGATAATAAGCCCCCCCCCCCCCCTCTCGTTTGTCCGGGCATTAGCTTATTTTTTGTGCTGCCTCTGAAGAGGCACGTTATTCCAAGTTATCGCTGTAGTTTTTTGGTTTTTCTATCGTTTTCAATCAACAGAGTCATTTTTGGCTGTTTTTGCATGCTTAAGCCAGTTTTGTCTCTTCTCCTCATATAAAAATATCGAGTTCACTCTTAACAATTCTAAGGGTTTTGTCCAAGTCGAGGTTTCCATGCATGCGACAGACAATGTTCCTATACCAAGGAACGAACCCCCCAAAAAAAACAAGGTTGCATATGTTGCTTTGTGTCAGAAAATAGCACGCAAAATGCCTGATCTAGTAGGAAATATTTCACATCAGTCACCAAGAAAGAGCAATTATATGGCAAGCAGAAGTGTGTATAACATAAATTCCCCAAGCGAAAAGCATCAAACTAACCCACACGTTTTGGCTATACGACAACTAGTTTGAGAACTGAGAACAAATCCATCCGGCTTTGCACAAGCAATGCATGTAGCATAGTTTTGTTTTCCTAGAAGTAATCCATGCACGTCCAAATCTTTTCTCGAGGACCCTAGCCTTCTAGAGATGGTCCCTAGCTATTCACGTCAAGACATGGCAGAAAACTTTGAACACTGCAAATGCGGCTCCTGTTGCGCAAAATGCTCCCATCTTGACGAGTGGATCTTGTTGCTCTAGGATAAGTTTGTATAGTAAAACCACAGTTGTAGGGGAAAGATACATGCACATGCTATAGGGTTGGGTCAGGCTAAGGGTTCTGGGGCTTTATTTATCCGCTCGCAATGTCAATGGAAGCACAATACATAATGTTACAGGAATATGCGGAGTTGAGTCCTGTGCCCACTCACCACAGGGAAATAAAGAAGAGGACAAGAAAAGGACCTTTGGCTCGAAAGAACCAATCTCCTAGAACGCGTCCATCTTAAAGTCAACATAAGACTAGTTTAAGAAAGGAGGACACACTTCTAGGATGACAAAACAAACGATGAAAGATGGAGAAAGAGACGAAAAAAGGATGGCCCTTGAGTATTATTGTTATCTAGCTACTGGATAAGGTATGGACATAATAAAATACTATGATTCTTCGGCGTATGCGTGAGATTCCTATTAAGCTAGGTCAGTTATCCATAAAAACCAGGCATGCGAGAAATATGTAATTGGCAGGCTTCTTAACTTTCTCCTCCCTCAGTTGTTGACACATTGTCTAGCTTCGAAGCGCTTTACTAAACAACTTGTATGTTCGTAATGTGTCTGAAATATCATTTTAACCGCTACTTAAAACAGATTGAGATCTTCTAAATACAGCGACAGAACTACATCACGAGAGATCGACAAATTGACACAATGCATTTTCGATGGCCCGAATTTATTGTTTCCTCTCTGTTTCACTATTTTTTTCTCACCCCTATTTTTCCCTTTTCTTCTTTCTGACTGTAAATTGCCTGTCTTCCTCCTATACTCCACCGTGCATAGCCTAGAAAAGCCTCTCCTCAACATCTCCACTTTACCCTCGTTGCTCCACCGTCGATGTCAACGTCCATCTCGGAATCGCGACCCACTGCACATGTCACCAGCATCTCCTAAGATCCATCATTGCCTTTCTCTCTCTGTCTCCTTTCAGCGGCGTGGTAGCAATGGTGGGAATAGAGGGAGAGCGAATAACGCACAAAATCACACCCCTCTTTATCTCTGGAGGTAAGAACGTGACGGCCATGGGGAGTGAGCAATGATGGAAGTGTGGTACAAGATGAACGCCATTAGGACTGATAGGATAATTAAATATTAAATCATTCTTCATATAGCAGCTTAAGTTTTTATAACAATTGGTAGTAATTTCACAAAATCTCACATGGTATCGAGTTGGAGGGATTGAATTCAAATCTTTATAAACCCCATTTCCAATTAAATATGTCCACACCTAGTAGACTAGTACTAGGTAGTGGTGTGCAAAAGAATCGAGATTCACCCGGAACCGGACCGGAATCGTCCGGAATCGGTGGTTCTTAAGGGAACTGGTCTGGTTCCCGGTTCCATGGGCGGATCCGCCCACTCGCCCATCGTTATATTATAACAATATATTAATTTTTAATATTAAAAAAATTCGAAATTAGCAAATCTAAAATTTAGGGCTCCAATCACCATCTTGTCTCAATTGACTATTTTCCTACTCCATCTCGTCTCTATCAATTCAAAATCTCCCCGAGCTCCCTCTTCCTCTCAAATTCACCTTCGGATCTACTCATCTCCCTTCGAGTCCTAGTCCGAACTCGGCGAAACAGTGAGTTGATTCTCTTTGCCTCCCTCAAACTTGAACTCTCTCTCCACGTCGTCGTCACCTCCACATTCACTGTCACTATCGTCCTCTTCGTTGTTGGGCTCGTCCCGCTTCTACCTCCCGTCTTCCTCCTCCCCCTCCTCAAGCTTCTCCCCATCATCCTCATCTTCGGGGACGGGAGAACTTCAGGTCTAAGAATGGCTCATCGACCCCGTTGTCCTCCTCATTGTCGGTCTCAAGGGAGGAGTGGGAGATGGCGGAGGTGGTGGCGAAGATGGTGGTGGTGGCCGGGATGGAAACTAAGCGAGGGTCACAATCGCCGCCGCCATAGACACCGCCGCAGCTCTAGTACTTGAGGAGAATAAAGCTACCATAGTTGGGAGAGCCATAATAAGTAAATGTGGGGAGGGCGAAAAGGGGAAGGCGCGGAGGTTGGACCAGTTCTATGGATCTACCTGAGAACCGGACCGGACCGGTGGTCTGGTTCCCGGGTGGATCTATGCAACTACGGGCGGTTCCCGATTCTAATTTTTCGAAACTGGTTCTTAGCGGGCAATTCCCGGTTCTAGATTGGGAACTGCCCGCTCGGACTATGCACACCCTTAGTACTAGGTGAAAAAAAGAAGAAGACTAAAGCATGAAGAGGAGTGATAAAATAATTAAATATTAAACCACGTCGTCATTTAATAGCTTTAACCTTTAGAAAAGTCATCAGCGATCCAACAAAATCTTATAGGGACAATGACAAAGGTAGAGTGTAGGGGAAGAGAAAGGATATCCATGGGTGCTCAATCTAGGGTTTTTTTGTGTAGCTTCCTCCTCAAAATAGGGTTTTTTCGGTCATGTTAGGGTAACTGCATTGTTATTCCTTAAGAGCAGGGTTCTCATCCACTTGAAAGTATATCTTGTTATAACTGTTAGATAATCTCCTTTCTAAAATAGTTATTGTAACCTGTTTAATTTATTTTAATGACCTAATACAACATGCTAACGAACACTTTAAACCATGAAATAACACTATTAATAGAGCACTTTCACTTACACAAATTTTAGGAAGTTGCTTCTAGACATGTCAAAAATTACTAATACACCACTCTTAAGTCTATTTTTACCATTTTTTTTTTCACATTTTTCCTATCTGAGTTATGACAAATCTTTTTGGTAAACATTCAAATACATTCTAGGCATGTAGAAAAAAAAAATTAAATTAAGGCAAGAAAACAATAGCTCAATATATCAAGAAGTACACGGTCTCAAAGTCTAAATAAACTTATCCTCAATGCAAAACCTAAATGAGTAAGCATCAAACAACGCAGTTCAAGGGTGCTAAGTAGATTAATCTAACTTAGACCCAAGAGTTTTCACTTACCTTGAGTGGAAAGACTTGAACTAATGAAAGCCTTGATCACCTTGAAATCAAATCAAACAAAAATAAGATTTAACTAATATTTATCTTTCGAAACAAAACCTAGTTTGATAAAGAAACAACATTGAAGATAATGAAATTTTTACCTTGTAAGACACTTGATAGGTGGGATTAAAAGCTTAGACAGCTCAAATTGGAGAGAACTTTGGAACTTGGTTATAAAGAGATTTGGATAGAGAACTTTTTCTTTTATTATCATTACTATTATTATTTTCGAAGAAAGGTAGAATGACGCAACATGCAAGAGCTCTTGAAGGTAAAATTTCCTTTTGAGGTAAGAATGAAACAGAGATGGGAATCTCCCGCCTCGAATGAACAAATTATTGGCCAGAAACTTAAAAATAGGAGAGATTTGGAGACAAAATCACATAGATATCCATTCGGACTTTATGTTTGACACTGATAAAAGTTATCAATCTTACATCTTATCCAATAAAGCTAAGTTTATTTAATAGTCCCCTGGACCATGAAAGACCTTAGAAAGAAATAGGTGATAAAGATGGCGATTACCACAAAAATTTTCTGACTTTTGGATCATGCTTACGACGTCACCATCAATAAAATCCCTAACTTGAGAAGGTACTATAGATCCTTTGAACAAGATAAGCCATATTAACCTAAGATAAGGAGAATAGAATTGGTGGTCATTTATGTTTTATTTTGATTTAGTCCTTTCATATGGTCCAGAAGTGGTTGCCAAATTCGAGGAAAAGAGCCAAAATTCTGAATATGAAAAAGAAAATTTCAAGTTTCGAATTTTTTTAACCAGCTAGATTCCAAAGGGAGAACTGCAGAAGTATACCCACCCCTCATTATTGGATGCATCCATAAGCAAGCGAAGGTTGAGATGCTAAATTATCCATCCAGAGGCAGGAGGTCATTTCTCTTTATCCACACGCAACAAGAAAACGTCCGTGATGCTCTTTGATTCTAGAAAATACTCTTTGCTTTGTCCTGCAGAACCGACACACTAATGACGGACTAGATTAGATTGATTTGAAAGATACAGGTTATGTACTTGTCGATCATACGAAGAACGAGTCAAGTTAGCCAATTCCTATACACCCCCATTTGCTTAAATGGATACAGACTTCTCCTAATGGGTTAGCTAAGTGACTGCAATTTTGATTTGGATAGAACGGGTTTCGTGTTCAAATCTCGAGAGCCTGGTCTGTCACTATCTAGATGGAGCCTTACACAGTACATGGAGACAAAATAATTTACATGTGAGTGAGCTTGAGAGAGAGAGAGAGAGAGAGAGAGAGAGAGAGAGAGGGAGGGAAGTAATGTGGCTGATATCCCCTCGTGCGCCTCCTGCAGCAAAGAGACAGTATTACGCAGATACCAGACAAGACCCTTGTTTTTGTTTGCTGATCAGTTTTGTTTGCTTATCAGTTTTGTTTGCTTATCAGCTTTTGCTCTGCCTTCCTGCCCCATGACAAGGGCCACTAATTACACATCATTTCATCTTTGTTGGTTTGCCACGTCTATCCTTTCTTCCTACATATCCAAACCTTGGGTATTGCAAAAAGCATCAGTATGTACATACAAACTTTGAGTTTTAAACGTTAGCAGGAGCCCACTCTCTCTCGTGTACCAGCAGGCTTTGATATTTCCCTCATGCTTCAGCTGTGCAAGACAGTAGGAAAATCGAGAAGCATGTCGCTTTCAAGCCACCAAGGCAGTAGCGCGACATATGGATCGGGTTGGAAGACCTGGAACATGTTTTTTTTTCTTAAGGGCCCTATTTTCTGTCGTCTTTTGCTCCAACCGGTTTTTTGACTGGTGGATTACGGAAATGAACATTGTGTGCATTTACTTTTAGTTAAGTTTGTACATGGATGATGCTCCACGTGTTTGTTACCATCATTTAGAGGTATAATGAAGAGAGTTTCCTTTGATCTACCATGGACTGTGGAAGTTCTGCTCTTACACTATGAAATATTTAGCCAACTTTATGGATTTGGTACAATGAAATTGTATCCTTGTGGCATAATATTTGAACTTGTTGGTATTGATGAATCGAACATGTGTAATACGTCTTGGCTTACATGCATATGCATGTTCACTAAACCATTAAGGAAACAATGAGGTTCACATATGAGGGTTGGTAAATTAAAGTTTGAAATTGGACGATCAAGATGATATGACACAATTAATCTATTTAATAAATTCATAAGTCAGTGGATTAATCGTGAAATGGGTCCAATCAAAATACGTTGATAAGTTAATAGTTTAATTTATTCCTTCACTATATTTATTAACTCATAGATAGATTTCTTCATTTCGCTTTCTCAAATAACTCTGATATGCT